>CM026085.1:24945360-26392290 GCA_014839685.1 Anableps anableps | reverse complement strand
AGTTGAATGTTTTTGTCCCTCGTTTTACAAAGTTAAACACATTTTATGTAGATTCATGACATACAGTGAAATATTTCAAGCCATATAGCAATTTTTATTATTTTTGTTTACAATTAGAATATTGCATATGATTAATAAAAAAATAAACAGATCCTCAACATGTCAAGCTTCTGAAAAGTCTATTCATTTCTATGATCAGCTTCAACCTGGACTCCAGCAACATGGATTCTGGTTCTCTCCATTCTTCCTCCAGACTCCTTGATTTCTGAATGAAAGAAAAACTTTCGTTTCATCTGAAAAGAGAACTTTGGAGCACTGAGCAACAGTCCAGTTCTTCTTCTTCTCCTCAGCCCTGGTAAGACACCTGCAGCCCAGGTGTCGGACTCGTCTGAGTGAATCCTACACATGAAGGAGCGGCCTGAGGCTGCTCTGAATCCAGCCTCCGGCCGCTCCTTCCTCCTTGGGAAGCGCCTCCAAATTTATCACTGCTTTTCCTCTCAAGGCTGCGGCTCTCCCGGTTGCATCTTTTTTAGCACAGCTTTTCCTTCCACTCAACTTTTGATAAATACCCTTCAATACAACACTATGAACAAGCAGTTTATTTAGCAATAACTTTTCTTTCTTTCAGGGGGACAAGTGTTCAGTCGAAGCAAAAATCTCCTTGTGGAGGGGGTCAGTTTCTGCTCAGCAGTTTTCCACACCATTGTGTTCTGCTGGCCCAGAGCGAGAGAGCATTTAGAGTCTCAGGGAACCTTTGCAGGCGTTTTGAGTCAATTAGCTGATTAGAATATTTTGCTTTTCTACAGTATTCTGAATTTTCAGACACCCTGGAGGTTGGCTCTTCATTCTCTATAAGCCATAATGATTAAAGTTACAGGAAATAAAGGCTGGAGATATTTCACTATGTGTAATGCATCTATATAATGTACGTTAGGTTCACTTTCTGGAACGAGTGACAAAAACTATGGAAGTTTTTCACAACATTCTCATGTTTTTGTGCTCTTCTTCTTTATTTCTACAGTGGAATAAAAAGAAAATGTGTTGAAAACTGTTGCTGAGAAAACATTGATTTAATGCCTCAACGTCACCATTCAACCCAGTGTTATAACTGTGTTGATGAATCATTCAGGAACCTGATCTTTGACTTTCTGTTTGGTAAAACTACTGGTTGCTGCTGCTGTTCTGTTGTCCGCCAGTCATTTGTTTTGCGTAACAAGCTCCCTCTCTCCCTTTCGGTCTGCAGCTCAACACAACTGAATAGTCACTTCCGTTTTTTCTCTCCGACTGCTTTCAACATTTTTGCACCTTCGTTTTACATGAAACTCTTACTTGGAAGTTTACGAACAATTTCTAATCGTTTTGACACTGTGTTTCAATGTGATTGACGACCGATCTGTTGGTTATTGAAGAAGAGAAAATAAACGGGTAAGTTTATTGATTTCTTCGTTTTCCTATAATTTCGTTAGCAGGTTAAAACATTTCATCTTACGGACTTGTTTCTTGTGAATAAGTATCAAAGACAACAGCAAAATCCAGAATCTGTATGTAACTATCACAGCTCAATCTATATTTATTCTCCTATAAGTTGTTTTCCTGTGAGAACAGTTGTGGAGGCGGAACGTTTTCGTGTCTCCTCAGTCAGTGTTGGACGCATTTGTCCAACATTAAAGCCTCTCCATCCAGGCAGTCACATCAACCCTTGTTGGCAAACCTTCAACCGTCTGGTGTCGGAAACACAACCAGGCGGCTGCAGACTCGCTCAGTCCACAACATTCACAGTTTAGTTTCCTTCGTCGAGCTTCAACAGACGAAAGTAAAATACAAGTCGCTCATTTTCTCGATGTGTTGAGAAAAACATTGTGGCAGCGTGAGAGAAGCTGCTGTGGATTTGATTTTCTTTCGGTTGAACAGAAACAGCTTGGAAAGCAGGAAGGTTCAGAGGCAGCCGGACAGAAACCAGGCATCATAGAGGAGGGTGGAAACCGTCCAAACTTCTTCGACCCGCCTCAAGGTTGACAATAATCTACACAGGGAGCTGAGCTCTCAGTACTTGCAAGGACGTCGTCTCATGTTCTGTTCACTTCGTTTTGATGCATAACACAACAAAGTATTTAAATAATGTTTATATATATATATATATATATATATATATATATATATATATATATATAAACAGGCGAATCGCTGGAGTTTTTCTCCTCCAGGTTCTGATTCTCTCTCATGGTTCAGAATCTCTCCTAAACATCTCCGTCATGTTCTCCAGCAGATCGTCCCAATAACTGCTCGAACATCTTAGTTTCCATCAGTTTCTGGTTCTGAAACAGGTTCTCTGGATGTGTGTCAGAACCCAGAAGGTCACTTTGTTGTTCTAAATCCAATAAATATATCTCTGGGAAACACTAGCAGTCACTATCAAGCTGTTAGCAAACTGTTTCATGGAGCTCCTCCACATCCTCGACAGCAGAAAGTGTCAGATTAAAAAGTGACCAACAATAAAACGGAGCAGATTTACTCACCTGATCTGCCGTGGAAACAACCGTCTGTTCAACCATGAGGTCCGTCGCTCATTCAGCGAAAGGAGCGAAAGACGCAGGATGCGGTTGTAAGAACAGTTGTTTTTTTTTGTTTTTTTTGGGTTTTTTTTTTGAAATGGCGCGCTTTTTTTTTTTCGTCAAATAGAAACCAGGCATCATAGAGGGGGAGGACTTAAACACTTGACTCCGCCCACAGCTCATGTTGGTTTTTACCGCAGCAGCAACCAGTAGTTTTACCAAACAGAAAGTCAAAGATCAGGTTCCTGAATGATTCATCAACACAGTTATAACACTGGGTTGAATGGTGACGTTGAGGCATTAAATCAATGTTTTCTCAGCAACAGTTTTCAACATATTTTCTTTTTATTCCACTGTAGAAATAAAGAAGAAGAGCACAAAAACATGAGAATGTTGTGAAAAACTTCCATAGTTTTTGTCACTCGTTCCAGAAAGTGAACCTAACGTACATTATATAGATGCATTACACATAGTGAAATATCTCCAGCCTTTATTCCCTGTAACTTTAATCATTATGGCTTATAGAGAATGAAGAGCCAACCTCCAGGGTGTCTGAAAATTCAGAATACTGTAGAAAAGCAAAATATTCTAATCAGCTAATTGACTCAAAACGCCTGCAAAGGTTCCCTGAGACTCTAAATGCTCTCTCACTCTGGGCCAGCAGAACACAATGGTGTGGAAAACTGCTGAGCAGAAACTGACCCCCTCCACAAGGAGATTTTTGCTTCGACTGAACACTTGTCCCCCTGAAAGAAGGAAAGAAAGAAAAGTTATTGCTAAATAAACTGCTTGTTCATAGTGTTGTATTGAAGGGTATTTATCAAAAGTTGAGTGGAAGGAAAAGCTGTGCTAAAAAAAAAAAGATGCAACCAGGAGAGCCGCAGCCTTGAGAGGAAAAGCAGTGATAAATTTGGAGGCGCTTCCCAAGGAGGAAGGAGCGGCCGGAGGCTGGATTCAGAGCAGCCTCAGGCCGCTCCTTCATGTGTAGGATTCACTCAGACGAGTCCGACACCTGGGCTGCAGGTGTCTTACCAGGGCTGAGGAGAAGAAGAAGAACTGGACTGTTGCTCAGTGCTCCAAAGTTCTCTTTTCAGATGAAACGAAAGTTTTTCTTTCATTCAGAAATCAAGGAGTCTGGAGGAAGAATGGAGAGAACCAGAATCCATGTTGCTGGAGTCCAGGTTGGAGCTGATCATAGAAATGAATAGACTTTTCAGAAGCTTGACATGTTGAGGATCTGTTTATTTTTTTTATTAATCATATGCAAAATTCTAATTGTAAACAAAAATCATCAAAATTACAAGAAGGCTTGAAATATTTCACTGTATGTGATGAATTTACATGAAATGTGTTTAACTTTGTAAAACGAGGGACAAAAACATTCAACTTTTAAATGATTCTAATTTTTTCAAGCTGTACTTTACATTATGTTTGTCATTGATTTAACATGCTCTTCATTATTTAAACCTCTCACTGATGCTTTTTTCTTCATAAATTGCAACATATTGATTTCACTCAGAAAATGTTTTCTAATAAAAAGTTCAGCAGCTGCAGAGAATAGTCCAGTTTTACTGCTGCTGTGTTTGTTTAGAACCACTAGGTGGCAGTAGCGATCTTTTTCTAAACAACCTTATTCTTTTCTTCAGCAGGAGTCCAGAAGTTGGTTGGTGTGTGTGAGCGATGGAGGAGCTGATGTGATGCTGCCTCTTCTCCTCCGTCTCCTCTCACAGGGAGAAGATGATCTCCAGGATCCTGCTGCTCATCATCCTCAACTCATGTCTCTGTGGTCAGTCTCCATCTTGTCTTTGTTCAGTCCAAATCCATCAATCATCAGCGTTTAGTCTGTCAGTGAAGGTAAGACTTCAACCCTCCAGCTGCGTTTGATCCAGCAGTTTGACTAGAAGAGAATCCAGCAGAGCTCTGACAGCACAGAGACCATCATGTGACAGAAACCTCTCTAGATGGAGCTGAAAGACTCCCATGTTCCAGTTCTCAGTGTGTCTGCTCCTCTCTTTCCCTCTCTGTCTCCTCAGCAGCAACATTTAGAGTCAATGTGGCCCAGAGCTGCTATCAGGCCGAGGAGAACCACAGCATCACTCTGGAGTGGACCTTCACCACCAGATCTAACTCCTCTTCATCCTCCCTCCACATCTACTGTAAACTTAGACAGAATCAGACGGAATCCGTCATCTATTATGTATTTATGGGTGAGGAAGCTTCCTTGTACCTAGATAAAAAATTTTCAGGACGAGTCCAGACGGACAAAGACGTCCTCAGAGAAGGACGAATCAGACTCCATGTGTCCAGACTGAGGACTGAAGACTCTGGTCTGTACGATTGTCAAGTGAACACAGACTATGGATGGGGCTCTGCCAGCCTTCAACTGGACGTTACAGGTAAGTTTAACTGAAAGTGCAATTAGTTTTTTTTTTTTTAAATGTTTATCCCTCTAACTCTAAATGGGAAGTGGTGCATACAGCATAAATATCCTTATTTGTAAGGACTAACCAACAAGTGAAGAAATCACTGGTCATTCAGGAACTTAAACTACAGAGATGTTGATGTTCTGAGAAGAGACACACGGACCAACATGGTGCCAACACGGTTTGGACCGTTTAGAAATATTAATGCAACTGGATACCACAATCAAAGGTTCCAGTCCCAAAGCTTCGTGTTGGAAGAACTTCTCTGCTGAAATCTTCTGCTCTTATTCAGGGAGAATTTTTTTTTTTTTTTTTTGTCGAAACACAAAAAAACGTTTAATTTCAGCTGATTGATCCGAAGCACGGAGGCAGGACAGTTATGGCTTTAATTTGTTTTTTAATGTTATTGGTTGTTGAGCATATTTAATTTGAGGTTGCTTTTAAAAAGATACTTCTGTCTTTATGAAAACACTGATATTACAATACAATTGTCTTTAAAAAGCATATTTATTATCATCAAAATTTTAGGTGATTATTCTTATCTTTACATAAAACTAAAGCATACAAGGGAAGAAACCATCATGACTTCATAAAATTATCTTCTCAGTTTTATGTTGCACTGTGTCTCAGTATGTTGAACAAGGGCTGGGCGATAAATCGATTTTATCGATTCAATTATTTTGTTTTTTTGAAGATTTAGTTTTTGAAAAATCTGGATGTCTTTTGTTCACCAATGCTGTCCTTGGGTTTCCATAGTTCAGAGTGATGTCAGCGCGCCCAGGGCCTACACAAGATCAGCTTGTTTTCCAGCTTCTAGTTTTCTGGACTTTGCATTCAGCTCAACTCCCAGAAGGGATGATGGAAACAAAAGCCAGCTTTTGAAAATAGTTTCTGTCATTTGTTGTTTCTTTTTAAGAAATGAAAGCGAAAGAATGTTGATTAAAATTCGAAATCGGATTTGGGATGAAAAAGTAAGATTTTATCTCTAAGCCCAGGTCTGTGCTGAACATACCACCAGATTAGATGGTTTCATTAGTTAGTCTTGGATGAGAAACATGAAAAACCTTTTCCTGACTTCTTTCAGAAGCTCCTGCCGTTGGACCGACAGAGAGACCTGAACCAAAGGGCAAAGGGAACGCCAGCTCCCTTGGACTGATATTTATTCCTGTGGTTCCTGTTATCTGTGGTATTATTTATGTGATCAGAAAGAGGAAAAGAAAAAGGCTGATGGGGGATGCAAAACACCAGACCCATAAACCTTGAGGAGTTTCCGTCTGTGTGACATCATGTTTCATCTGTGGCTGGTTTTAAGTCCGAGACTCGTCAGCTTCAGGCTGAAACAGGCAGTTATAATAGGTTTTACCTGGTTAAACACTCGTCAGGTTTTTGGCTTTAATAAGAAGTTTTAGGGAAGACCTCAGAGTTTGGCACAGTGTACGTCTGCTGTCAGGAAGGTCAAATCAGTTACTATCTGACCGAATTACAAACTTTCATTCCAATCCTGACCGTCTTTAGAAAGATGTACATTTCATCAAAAAGGTAATATTACCTTTGCACACATGTCTGAGTGCCTAATGTGGAACTAAGAGGTCTGTTTAATTTGGAACAAGGCCCAATTAGTCTGCCCTCTGCTGGTCAACGCCCTAAATTAAATTAAAATGCTGAAAGAGGTTCATGTTATTTTGCAGAAGCAGACAGTATTTATTAGAATGTTCTGCATGAATCCTTCACCAACATTAAATTAGTTCCCCTGCAGTTCGAAATATAACATTTTTATAGGCTACAGACACAAGGAAGAGAAGTTAGAGGGTCCTTAGCAGATTTACCCAGTGGTAGGCAAACCCCCCCCAGGCTTATAGAAACGGTCTGACCCTTCAGCTCATCAGCCAATGGGAGAGTAACACTCAGGAGTTCAAACTGGGCCATTGGCCAAATGGCTCCGAATCAGGTGAAATCAATGGTTAACACCACATTGTAAACGTTGATGATGTGTTAAAAACGTGAAAATTTAACACGTAAACATGTCAGTAACATGTGTGCAACGGGTAGATGTGTTATTTGTTGTTTACGTGTCAAAGGTCATGCATATTTGACCCAGATGGCCTTATGCGTGCCCACGTTTTGCATCACTGCCTGTTTCCTGTGTAACAGCTGAGAGATTTTGTTGCTGTGATCAAATCTTCATTTTCTGTGTTTCTGCTGTTAAAATGTTGTAAATAAAGCAGTTTTTCTAGAAACATGATGTCAGGACTCTAA
The DNA here is from genome assembly GCA_014839685.1 of Anableps anableps. Classification (NCBI taxonomy): domain Eukaryota; kingdom Metazoa; phylum Chordata; class Actinopteri; order Cyprinodontiformes; family Anablepidae; genus Anableps; species Anableps anableps. The sequence goes on along the minus strand of CM026085.1, from coordinate 26,385,059 downwards.
TTACATGTTGCATGTAGAATAAAGGTCATTATTCTCTTCACATTTACTTCATCAGCTTCATCCAGTTGCAGCATTTGATGAGACAGAGGCAGATGATCAACATTTAGCTCTCGACAAACTGGTTCTGATCAGCTGGTTAAACTGGTGCTTTGAGAACTTCTCAGCCGAAATGTTGGTGAAGCTTCTGGAAGAGCTTGAATTTATAAAACTCCGAACATAAAAACAGTTTAAAAAGGTACAAAAGATGTTTCAGAGTTCTTCTGAACTCCATCATCAGCTGAAAGCAGCAGCAAATGTTTCTGCTATTTCAGACACAGTAAGTCACATGGTCTCATTCAGTCACATGACTGTTTTTAAGGCGGGTCTCCCCTGACAGACAGAGTGTTTTTAAGGTCTGATTCACTGATATTTTAACAGTTTCTCTGATTTTTTTTGCTCAAAGCTCCTCAGTTTAACTTGACCTGCAGTTTTCCAGCTGCTGTCATGGAGCAGAAATCCTCACTGATCAGGAAATAAAGAATTCAGCAGCAACTTGAAGATGTCTCAGTATTAAATGTTTCCTTTCAATTTATCAAATACTTCAGAAAAATCAACTCCAGCGGAGCTAAAAGCTCCTCCAGCTCCTTCATCCTGTTGCCTTGTTCGTAGCTGGATTGTAAAAGTTTGGTCCTCCAGAGATCCAGCTGTCAACAGCTGCATGGAGCCTTGTGGTGACTGGAACCAGTGGCTGAAACCAGAACCAGTGTCTGCAGCCTGAACAGCCTGAGATCATCCTGAACGTTCACTGATGCAGATTTTCTACAGGATTTCCTCAGATTAACAGGAAGATTTGACTTTCTTGACTTCAAGCTGCTGCAGTCGGTTGTTGATGTTGTTGACGTCTGACTGCTGATGTCAGCTGTTGGTTAAAATGAGTCATTTTCCTGCTGTTTTCTTCATCTTATTGCCATTAAATCTCTGTTTTTATGAAACAAGCTGTTGAATCAGTCAGAAAACGACATGAAGTCATTTTAGTGACATTTGTGGTTTTAAGGGATAATATTTCTTTTGTTTTAAGAGGACTGGATTATTTTAAAATTATAAAAGTAATCTGATGAGCTTTCATGATCACCTCCTCCATCATGTTCATAAAAACATTCTGACAGGTTAATAATGATCACTTCATGAAGTCATTCAGCTCATTCAACCTTTTATTTAGTAAATATTTTCTGCATCAACTCAGCATCTTTTAACAGATTCTGTTCATCGTTAGGTTTCTACTTCCTGTTTATTGAACTTCAAAGATAAAAATCCAACGAGAAAAAAGCTTAAAAAACCCCAAAACACTGAAAACATGAAGAGCAACAAGCAATAGTTGCTTTTTATTAGTTCAGTTTATCAACACAGCAGCAGTTCACAGAGAGAGTTAAAAATACTTCCTGTAAATTAACCTCTATCAAACGGGCAGATCACAGTTTGTGCGCCTGTGACACTGTGTGTCAGACAGTGTTGTCAGCAACACAGGGGCTCCACAAGCGACTATCCTTTCTCCCTTCCTCTTCACTCTCTATGCAACCGACTTCAGCTGTTGCGCTGAGTCCCGTCATCTACAAAAGTTCTCCGATGACTCAGCTGTGGTTGGTTGTATGAATGAGGAGGATGAGGTCGAGTACAGGGCTGCTGTAGGCAACTTTGTCACATGGTGTGGGCTGAACCACCTGCAGCTCAATGTGACAAAGACTAAGGAACTGGTGGTGGATCTGAGGAGGAGGACCAGGTTGCCAGTGATCCCTGTTGTCATCCAGGGGGTCAGTGTGGACATTGTGCAGGAATATAAACATCTGGGACTCCACATTGGTCATAAACTGGACTGGGTCAAGAACACCGATGCTCTATACAGGAAGGGCCAAAGTCGCCTCTATTTTCTGAGGCGTCTGAGATCCTTCAACATCTGCCGGACCTTGATCAGAATGTTCTATGGGTCTGTGGTTCCCAGTGCTATCCTGTATGCTGTGGTATGGTGGGGCAGTAGGCTGAGGGTGGAGGATGCCATAAGACTGAACAGACTGAGCCGCAAAGCCAGCGACATCGCTGGAGTGAAGCTGGGCTCTCTGACAGTGGTGTCAGAGAAGGATCCTGTCCAAGGTGCAGGTCATCTTGGACAACGAGTCTCATCCACTTCATGGCGTGCTGGCCGGCTGCAGGAGCACCTTCAGCCAGAGACTCCGTTTACCAAAATGCACCACAGAGCGGCACAGGAAATCATTTCTGCCTGCAGCCATCAGACTTTACAATGCCCAACTCTGAGTGACTTAAATTTATTATTTCTCTGGACTCACTTACAGATTTATTTACAGATTCACATATTTTTAACATGTATGTTTGTATATATATATATATATTATACATTTTTATTGCAATAGTTATATTTGTATTGTTAATCTTTAACACCTTGGATGGAGAAGCTTGTCAACGAATAAGCAATTTCCCTTTGGGGATCAATAAAGTTTATACTATTCTATTCTGATATCGTAAAATATATCTTTAATCATGGAAAATTGTCTTTTTTTTTCTTTCAAATGTATGACTTTTCAACATCATCAAACAGCCGAGTTTTTTCCAGAAATATTATAGCTCCTCTGTGGCCTCATTATTCTTCTGTGTACAGCAGCCCTAATTCTCCGTCATACTAAACAGACATGTTGCAACACCCTGCTAGCAGTAACCCATGGATCAAACCACAAAGAGCGCTCAGCGGTTCAAACTACATTCAACATCAACATCATATTTTTCACTTCCTGCTAATGTCTCTCAGTAACATTCCAGCTGTCATTGAGTCATGAGTCATTGAGGACCTTTAATGAGTTGGTTTGTTGCCATTACTGTTCACACGTTGCTGTCATTGCAGCAAGCCTGTCCTGCATTGATGAAAACTCCTCACGATTCATCCTAACCTTTCTCAGCTGATGAAACCATAAACCATGTATTGAATGAATCATCCTTTGGCTTAAACTGCAGACTACTTTCACTTTCATTGATGCATTTTACAGGATTCATCATTTTTAACAATTTTAAACACATTTTGCACCTTGATTCACCTCTGAACAATAATATGAGCCAACCATCCATCCATCATCATCACGCTTATCCTTGCAGGGTCGCCAGGGGTCGCCAGCAGTCATTGGGTGAGAGGCGGGTCCACCCTGGACAGGTCGCCAGTCCATCGCAGTATAATATGACCCACACAAGGTGGACATGATGAAAGCTCACATGTCAGAAATTAAACATAACAGCTGTCAAGTTTTTTCTCTCTCAAGCCACTTCAGCCTTTGCCCAAACTTGGAAAGGCTGATTCCTCCAAAGAGACGCAGGAACAACTCAACTCAGAAACATTTGTTTATTCATCTTTTCTTTTCTTTTTAGATGGATTTCAGCAGCAGTGCAACATGTGCAGCACTGGGCAGGCGACATGAGTAGGTTGATAACCTACAAACAGATGAGATAAACTTCAGAAACAACGATAAATTCATTTTAGCTTGAAATATTTAACCTGTTTCTTAATTCATGTTTTCAATAATTTACTTTAACAGTGAATGAAACAGGTAAACTGTGGCAAACTGTGCATACTAATATGTATTCAAACACAAACATTGCATCAAACAATCAGGAAATTCCAGTGAAGTGTTTGTTTCTGAATTCAATATGAATCATGTCAACTTTGAATAATATTGTCCATAACCTACCAGTGGTGTGTTTGGGGAAGCTTTCAGCTGAGGTTCTTTATCCGAACAGAGTTCAACACCTGAGCACAGCTGGACAGGGTTACCTGAGAGATTTGCCTGCTGAGATGGAGCAGCGAAAGGGATGGGTGCGCTTGATTCTTTGAAAGGTGCGCTCCAGTTGCGTGGAGATAGTAAAAACATTCAAAGATTTCTGATTGTTGGTTTAACTTGACAAAGACTCGGAATTGCTAAACCTTCAGTCTAATAATGCGACAAACAGATCAACGGCCAGAAACCATCCAAAGGTGTAGCAGACGATGGTTTCCTGCCGAATCTGTATCAGCAGTTGTCAGATCTCCCCACCAGCACTAAATCCTCCAGAAACATCCGGTAGAAATGAAGAAAGTTGACTGAGAGCTGCTGACTGGAGCAGAAATTCAGACAGAGTGAGACCTCTGTGTCCTGAGAGAGTGGAGGGATGTAATGTTGACTTTCCTGCTTCGTGAGAAACTGCAGACATCAGAGAGGAAGGGAACAGAGATGGTTTCTCCTCCTGCAGCCACTGAACTCCACTGGATGCAGAACTTTTCACTGGTTCACACAGATGTTTGCTGATCTCACAGCTGGAAGATCAGCAGAACATTGATGGTTCTGACCTCCATGTTCTCTGATCTCAGGGTTTTTATAACTAATCAGGATTTAGTGACTTTATTTTCATATCAACGATGTGGGATTGAAATGAGGACAAACTGTCGTTTCTTCAATCAATTTTCCAAAGTGTGTCATGGAACAAGGAGTCTGTGGTGTTCTGATAACTGAGAGTTTTTGTTCTGGACAACAAATGCAGTTTAATATCAGCTGCATGTTTTTCTTTCTGATCAGTCCTGACCTTCCTCCATCATTCAGCTCTGTTAGCTCGTTTCTGTCGTCTCTGCTTTTCCACGTGGATCCTTTTAAAATCCAAATCTCTGCGCTGTGGTGTCCCACAGTCCAGAGGTGTCCATGAACGCATCGTGCAGCTGAACCAGAGCTGCGGCTCTGCTGAGGACCAGAACAGAACCAGAACCAGGATTGATTCTGTTGCTGATCACTGATGTTCATGTAGCTGCAGGTCTGAATCTAAACAGACCTGTTAAATTTAAGAGTGAAAACAGAAGCTCTGATTTATAAAATATCAGACGATATCATTAATAACATCTGTCTGTTCTGCATGGTCTTGTTTTCATCCTGTTAACTTTCTGAATCTTGATGAAATTATCAGCAGCTAATAACTGATTTTTCTGTTTATATCTTCTTTGCAATAAAGTTGGATAAAAAGCTCAGATATTAAAATAATTTCATTTTGTTTTTGATTAAGTTCAGGTTTGAACATCAGTTGCTTCTTCACACAAAAATCAAAGCAGATCATTTTATTTTCAATATGAATTTCTGAATAAATAGAAGAAGATATATCACAACAACGTACATCAGTTAAAATTCAAAACTTGTTTCATTCAGTGAACTGTGTTGAAACTGATCACTTGGAGGTTTTAGAGCTTAAATGAAATGTTTTCTACTAAAGTCGTGTTTCTAACAGGAGACTTTGTGAGCCTGTCAACATCTGGATGTTCATGGAGGTGAGATCCTCACTAAGATGAAGCAGCTGGATGAAGATTTACTGAAGCAACAGGATCAAACCCAGCAGCTGATGGCAGTTTAGGAGGAAATCTGCACAGAAACAAGTTATTTACAATAAAATCACGATAACTTTATTTATTAATGAGAAACCCAACAATGTTGAGATATACTACAAGCTATTATACATTTTTTTAAAAAATATCTGCTTGTATTATAAACTTTTGAAAAAGTTTTAAAGTCTTCCATTTCTTTAAAACAGAAGTTCAACACATTTCTATTGAAGTCCTTTCATAGTTCATGTGTTGGTTCTCTGAGATACTAGAAGCTTCTCTTCTCTGACGAATAACAATCAAAACTGCGACCATAATACAGACTAATAACAAAGATGCTGCTGCTGCTGCTATAATCCAGATGATCTTTGTCCGATTCTCTGGTTCTGGAGTCAAAGTTGGTCTCTGAGGTTGAAGCTGATCAGCAGCTGCTGGAAAAATGAAATTATTTGTTTTTATTTGTTCATGTTAGAAACTTAGAGAAGGGTTTTTCATTTGTGATAATGATATTTTTCATGAACACAGTTATCACTAATTTAACTCATCAAACTAAATCACGTTTCTATAGTTTCTTCTCACCAGAGACGTTGAGTCGACATCTTTCAATCCCAGAACCATCTTCAGTCGTCACTTCACACAGATACAGACCAGAGTCTTCAGTCCTCAGTCTGGACACATGGAGTCTGATTCGTCCTTCTCTGAGGACGTCTTTGTCCGTCTGGACTCGTCCTGAAAACTCTTCATCCTGAGACTCTGGAACCTCAACACCTTCATGGACCTGATAGAGGGTCAGTTCTCTAGGAGGAACCAACAAGCTGCAGAGGATGAACAGTTCCCTGGAGGATCCATGAGGTGTGGTGGTGAAGGTCCACTCCAGAGTGATGCTGTGGTTCTCCTCGGCCTGATAGCAGCTCTGGGTCACATTGACTCTAAATGTTGCTGCTGAGGAGACAGAGAGGGAAAGAGAGGAGCAGACACACTGAGAACTGGAACATGGGAGTCTTTCAGCTCCATCTAGAGAGGTTTCTGTCACATGATGGTCTCTGTGCTGTCAGAGCTCTGCTGGATTCTCTTCTAGTCAAACTGCTGGATCAAACGCAGCTGGAGGGTTGAAGTCTTACCTTCACTGACAGACTAAACACTGATGATTGATGGATTTGGACTGAACAAAGACAAGATGGAGACTGACCACAGAGACATGAGTTGAGGATGATGAGCAGCAGGATCCTGGAGATCATCTTCTCCCTGTGAGAGGAGACGGAGGAGAAGAGGCAGCAGCACATCAGCTCCTCCATCGCTCACACACACCAACCAACATCTACCGTCTGACTTCTGGATTGATCAGATAGAAACTCCTGACCTTTGTAACTTTACGTTCTGATATAATGATTAATATCTATGTTTGAATCTGTTATGGTAAAATATGTAAAAAGTAAAAATTGCATCACTGCCACCTTGTGGCCATAACTAAAAACAGCAGCAGGTTTCTGGTCTGTGATTCTGCAAACATTTAAATCTGACTCCAAGTTCAACTTCCTCTGATATCAGAGCAGAAAGTTTTTAATTTATTTAATTTTATGGAGGTTAAATTAATCTGTTAGGATTCATGAAACGAATCATCATTAATCACAACCTGAACAACTGAAGGATTTTGTGGTTTTTATTCTTTTTCTGTTTAACTATAAATAACGATAAACATTCCCATAATTCACTGCCTTTGTAAACATAACATTTGCATAAAGTTCATTAATTAAGAACACATTTATTTAGGGTTTCAGTTCTTTATTTGAGTTATCAGACAAAAGATTTGATCATAAAATAAAAATCTCTCAGCATATTAAGATGTTTCATATTTCGGGTTTTGAATATTATTTAATATAGATGCTATCCTATACACAGGTTGGATGAATTATTTTAGATTTAACATGGAGTTTTCTAGGTGACATTGAGGTTTAATGATAATTTAATTAAATCTGAATCTCATCCAGAATCAGTGGGAAAACAGTTCAGATCATTTAAAATATTCAGGAGGACAAACAGAAGTTCTGTGATTCGTGATTTTATGCAGCATAAATTAAGATACTTCAAGCTAGAAGCTCTGAAATATAAATGTATTATTCTTTACAATCTGCAGTTGTAGATTAGAAAACAGATAGTGATGTAGTTTAGCTAAAACTCCTCAACAGAGATAATTATTATTAATTTCTGCCTGTTCTGCCACATATCTGCACAATCAGCATCGAGAGGAGATTAAATGGTTTATTAGGAAATAAAACCTGAATGAAATGGATCCAGATGATCATCATTGTTCATTAATCAGTTTTAATCAGCTTCAGCAGCGACTCATCAACCTTTTACTGTTTATTATTGTTTTAAATGCTTCACTAGGAGCTTCAGTCTGGATCATATGGAGGCTTCTTTGTGTCCCTGAATGGCAGAAAACAAGGATTTATTCCTGGGCGTTAAATCAGCTCAGATCAGACTGTTGCTGCTAAGAGTTTAACTTGCTGCAGGTGAAGATCTGGGGTGAGATGATGGCGAGGAAATAGATATATAGATATATGAAATATAGAAATAGAGATAGAGATATCCTGCATCAACAATGAATTGAAACTCTCTGTGCTCATTTGGACTTAGTAGTCTGAGCATTACGTCCAAAGGTCCAACCAGCGACAGCTTGTTTCACCGGGTGAAGAAGCAGCATCAAGGTGAGGATCTCCTCTGAGCAGCAACGGTTTTTAAGAATCTGATGGTTTTGGTGCTTTTATTAAGAACTTGTTCCGCACCTTCAAAACTTTTCAACACGCTGTGTCTTAAATTGTTTTAGGGTTTTTTTTAGATGCTGTTGTAAATGAGCTGAATAAGACACTGTCAACTTGACTGTGTTTATAAACTTTTGGAAAAAAAAAAAAGAAAAGAAAACTGCTGGATCCCGTCACCCATCTACTCAATGGTTGTATTTCAGACTCCGGCTTTCAAGGCGAAGCTGTAAGCGGGGAACTTTCGAGACAGATTGCGGAGAATCTGCATGTTCTGCATGACTCTCTTAAAATGTGATGGAGGAACGATGTGTTGGTTTTTTAAGAACAAAAATTGAACGTGTAAGTTCATTGATTTATTCGTTTTCCTATGATATAGTTCGCAGGTTAAAACCTTTCATCTTACGGACTTGTTTCTTGTGAATAAGTATAAAAGACAACAGAAAAATGCAGAATCTGTATGTAACTATCACAGCTCAATCTATATTTATTCTCCTATAAGTTGTTTTCCTGTGAGAACAGTTGTGGAGGTATATCTCTGGGAAACACTAGCAGTCACTATCAAGCTGTTAGCAAACTGTTTCATGGAGCTCCTCCACATCCTCGACAGCAGAAAGTGTCAGATTAAAAAGTGACCAACAATAAAACAGAGCAGATTTACTCACCTTATCTGCCGTGGAAACAACCGTCTGTTCAACCATGAGGTCCGTCGCTCATTCAGCGAAAAAAGCAAAAGAAGCGGGATGCGGGAGGGTGGACGGTTGTAAAGGAGGAGTTAAAGACTTGACTCCGCCCACAGCTCATGTTGGTTTTTACCGCAGCAGCAACCAGTAGTTTTACCAAACAGAAAGTCAAAGATCAGGTTCCTGAATGATTCATCAACACAGTTATAACACTGGGTTGAATGGTGACGTTGAGGCATTAAATCAATGTTTTCTCAGCAACAGTTTTCAACACATTTTCTTTTTATTCCACTGTAGAAATAAAGAAGAAGAGCACAAAAACATGAGAATGTTGTGAAAAACTTCCATAGTTTTTGTCACTCGTTCCAGAAAGTGAACCTAACGTACATTATATAGATGCATTACACATAGTGAAATATCTCCAGCCTTTATTCCCTGTAACTTTAATCATTATGGCTTATAGAGAATGAAGAGCCAACCTCCAGGGTGTCTGAAAATTCAGAATACTGTAGAAAAGCAAAATATTCTAATCAGCTAATTGACTCAAAACGCCTGCAAAGGTTCCCTGAGACTCTAAATGCTCTCTCGCTCTGGGCCAGCAGAACACAATGGTGTGGAAAACTGCTGAGCAGAAACTGACCCCCTCCACAAGGAGATTTTTGCTTCGACTGAACACTTGTCCCCCTGAAAGAAGGAAAGAAAGAAAAGTTATTGCTAAATAAACTGCTTGTTCATAGTGTTGTATTGAAGGGTATTTATCAAAAGTTGAGTGGAAGGAAAAGCTGTGCTAAAAAAGGTGCAACCGGGAGAGCCGCAGCCTTGAGAGGAAAAGCAGTGATAAATTTGGAGGCGCTTCCCAAGGAGGAAGGAGCGGCCTGAGGCTGGATTCAGAGCAGCCTCAGGCCGCTCCTTCATGTGTAGGATTCACTCAGACGAGTCCGACACCTGGGCTGCAGGTATCTTACCAGGGCTGAGGAGAAGAAGAAGAACTGGACTGTTGCTCAGTGCTCCAAAGTTCTCTTTCCAGATGAAACGAAAGTTTTTATTTCATTCAGAAATCAAGGAGTCTGGAGGAAGAGTGGAGAGAACCAGAATCCATGTTGCTGGAGTCCAGGTTGGAGCTGATCATAGAAATGAATAGACTTTTCAGAAGCTTGACATGTTGAGGATCTGTTTATTTTTTTATTAATCATATGCAATATTCTAATTGTAAAGAAAAATCATCAAAATTACAAGAAGGCTTGAAATATTTCACTGTATGTGATGAATTTACATGAAATGTGTTTAACTTTGTAAAACGAGGGACAAAAACATTAAACTTTTAAATGATTCTAAGTTTTCAAGCTGAACTTTACATTATGTTTGTCATTGATTTAACATGCTCTTCATTATTTAAACCTCTCACTGATGCTTTTTTTCTTCATGAATTGCAACATATTGATTTCACTCAGAAAATGTTTTCTAATAAAAAGTTCAGCAGCTGCAGAGAATAGTCCAGTTTTACTGCTGCTGTGTTTGTTTAGAACCACTAGGTGGCAGTAGCGATCTTTTTCTAAACAACCTTATTCTTTTCTTCAGCAGGAGTCCAGATGTTGGTTGGTGTGTGTGAGCGATGGAGGAGCTGATGTGCTGCTGCCTCTTCTCCTCCGTCTCCTCTCACAGGGAGAAGATGATCTCCAGGATCCTGCTGCTCATCATCCTCAACTCATGTCTCTGTGGTCAGTCTCCATCTTGTCTTTGTTCAGTCCAAATCCATCAATCATCAGCGTTTAGTCTGTCAGTGAAGGTAAGACTTCAACCCTCCAGCTGCGTTTGATCCAGCAGTTTGACTAGAAGAGAATCCAGCAGAGCTCTGACAGCACAGAGACCATCATGTGACAGAAACCTCTCTAGATGGAGCTGAAAGACTCCCATGTTCCAGTTCTCAGTGTGTCTGCTCCTCTCTTTCCCTCTCTGTCTCCTCAGCAGCAACATTTAGAGTCAATGTGGCCCAGAGCTGCTATCAGGCCGAGGAGAACCACAGCATCACTCTGGAGTGGACCTTCACCACCACACCTCATGGATCCTCCAGGGAACTGTTCATCCTCTGCAGCTTGTTGGTTCCTCCTAGAGAACTGACCCTCTATCAGGTCCATGAAGGTGTTGAGGTTCCAGAGTCTCAGGATGAAGAGTTTTCAGGACGAGTCCAGACGGACAAAGACGTCCTCAGAGAAGGACGAATCAGACTCCATGTGTCCAGACTGAGGACTGAAGACTCTGGTCTGTATGTTTGTGAAGTGACGACTGAAGATGGTTCTGGTTCTGGAAGATGTCAACTCAGCGTCTCTGGTGAGCTGTTTCCTCAGAGCTTCATGATTTTTTTAGACAGTTTTCTTTGGCATTCTAGTTTTAGTTGAGTTTAAACTAAAACTCTGTTTTTCACTGAATGTTTTAGCTTCTCCTGAATTAAACTGATGTGTTCGATCTCTTCACAGCAGGAAGCAAACAGCCTGAAGCTGAGATAAAACCTCAAATTACAACCTCAAGTCCAGAAGTTAAACCTCAAAACAGAAAAAGTCAAGGATCAGATGAGCTCTTCATTGGTCTGTTAGTGTTTATGAAAGTGATGCTTTTTGTTGCTTTCTACAGATTTACTTTGCACTTTGAAGTCATGATTTTTTTCTCCTTTGACTGATTCAAGCCGACTCACAGCCCAGAAATGTAAGGTCCCTTGAGGATACAAACAAAACAAAAATGTCAGATTTCCTTTTCTTTTCCTTGACAAGGTAAAGTTTTCATCGGTAGGTCTCCAACCAAAATAGAAAACTACTGAACGTTAAGGCAGAATGTGAATAATACAGAGATGAAGCAGAAATCAAGTGTTACATTATTATTAACCCGGGATGTGAGGATTATATTCAGCTATTAGTCAGCTTGGCTTTTACCTGCTGATCAGATGAAGCCGCTTTCATCCAGGAGATGAAGACGGAAACCAACCTGTCAGATTTTACTGACTGAACTTGTTCAACTGTATTTACTATGAGCTGAGATCTGTTTTCACTTTGACTTTTCTTCTCACACAGTGTCTTTAAATCTGTCGCATTTCAGTGGAGCTGCTCTGTCTGATGTGCACTCAGTTTTTTGCTTTTTTAAATCTTTGAATTGTATATAAATAAAATACTGTTTAAATACTTCGTATTTGAAGGTTTCTTTATTAACAGTTAAGCCCAAAATTATTCACACCCCTGGTAGATTCAAGGTTCAAAACATTTTAATTCAACCAATAAGTTTGTTTCTGACAGGAAGGAGATGGACGTCTCACAGAAGATAATAAAACAATGTAAAAGGAAAATCAGTTTGGAAAAATGATATATATGTGTTTTTATATCGAATTAAAAGGTGAATATCATATAAATTATTCACACCCTTCTTAATAGAATAGGAGGAGACTCTCTGTGGGCTTTAAAGCAACAAAACTCTTTTTAGAGTTTCTGAATGTTTTCCTCTGGTGATTCTCTTTGAGCTCTGAGTTGTTGAGGTTGGAAAACCTCTTTGTCATCACCCTCATCTTCAGCTCCCTCGCAGATTCTCTGTCAAAGTCTGGACTCTGCAGCCTTAATGCAACAAAGCAGGTCAATGATGTTAGAGCGCCACCACCTGGTCACACAGAGTCACTGCAGATGTGTTTTCCTGAATTCATGGCAGTAAACGTATTCATTTCAGCTCCTCCTGATCCAAATCTCTGATACATCAAACCAAATAATTGGATGACTTGATTTCTTCTGCTTCAAACCAAGCAGCACCATTTTTATCTCAAACTCCAGAACTTTTAGTCCAAAGTTGAAATCCCTCCTCTGGCTTAGATCTGTGGACTGTGGAAATTCAAAACCTCAAAGGTCTTCGAGCCAAAACAGTTGAGAGCTCTGAAAAATGAAGCGTTTTAACATCGACCTGCAGCAAACATGAAGAAAAGTGAAGCAGAGAGGTTCTAGTTCACTGTGATGAACCTGAAGGAAGTTCTGGTCTCAGAGCTCGGAGACTCCAGAGTTCAGACGGGTTTCGTTTGTTCCCTCGGATCAAGTTTGTAAAACAGATTTCTGATCTTTTAGACGGCTGAAGGAAACCTGAGCCTCCATCTCCGACATCATGGTGTCTCATCGTGTTCTGTAGCTGTCACAGCTCTGTGATCATAGGTCAAAGGTCAGACTGGTTTTAAAGGGCCTGCTGCTTTAATACTCAACAGGACAAGAGAAATATCAGGAAGAAAGGAGGAGAATCTAATTCAGCAGCTCTGATGAAGAGAAGTTCATAAAATCCAGATGAATTCAGGAAAACATTGAAGAGAGAAAGTTTCCACCTTAACACGTCTGTTGTTTCCAGTTTTATCTGAAGAGGATCAACCCAGAGTGAAACTGGTCTGAAGAAAAGGCTGCTGTGATTAACCTGCTTTACTTCCTGGTTGGATCTTCATGGATTTGACTCATTTTGCTGAATATTATTATTCTGCATCCTGGTCTTCTCAGCTGTATTGATTCATTTCATAAAAACAGAGATTTAATGGCAATAAGATGAAGAAAACAGCAGGAAAATGACTCATTTTAACCAACAGCTGACATCAGCAGTCAGACGTCAACAACATCAACAACCGACTGCAGCAGCTTGAAGTCAAGAAAGTCAAATCTTCCTGTTAATCTGAGGAAATCCTGTAGAAAATCTGCATCAGTGAACGTTCAGGATGATCTCAGGCTGTTCAGGCTGCAGACACTGGTTCTGGTTTCAGCCACTGGTTCCAGTCACCACAAGGCTCCATGCAGCTGTTGACAGCTGGATCTCTGGAGGACCAAACTTTTACAATCCAGCTACGAACAAGGCAACAGGATGAAGGAGCTGGAGGAGCTTTTAGCTCCGCTGGAGTTGATTTTTCTGAAGTATTTGATAAATTGAAAGGAAACATTTAATACTGAGACATCTTCAAGTTGCTGCTGAATTCTTTATTTCCTGATCAGTGAGGATTTCTGCTCCATGACAGCAGCTGGAAAACTGCAGGTCAAGTTAAACTGAGGAGCTTTGAGCAAAAAAATCAGAGAAACTGTTAAAATATCAGTGAATCAGACCTTAAAAACACTCTGTCTGTCAGGGGAGACCCGCCTTAAAAACAGTCATGTGACTGAATGAGACCATGTGACTTACTGTGTCTGAAATAGCAGAAACATTTGCTGCTGCTTTCAGCTGATGATGGAGTTCAGAAGAACTCTGAAACATCTTTTGTACCTTTTTAAACTGTTTTTATGTTCGGAGTTTTATAAATTCAAGCTCTTCCAGAAGCTTCACCAACATTTCGGCTGAGAAGTTCTCAAAGCACCAGTTTAACCAGCTGATCAGAACCAGTTTGTCGAGAGCTAAATGTTGATCATCTGCCTCTGTCTCATCAAATGCTGCAACTGGATGAAGCTGATGAAGTAAATGTGAAGAGAATAATGACCTTTATTCTACATGCAACATGTAATTAGAGTCCTGACATCATGTTTCTAGAAAAACTGCTTTATTTACAACATTTTAACAGCAGAAACACAGAAAATGAAGATTTGATCACAGCAACAAAATCTCTCAGCTGTTACACAGGAAACAGGCAGTGATGCAAAACGTGGGCACGCATAAGGCCATCTGGGTCAAATATGCATGACCTTTGACACGTAAACAACAAATAACACATCTACCCGTTGCACACATGTTACTGACATGTTTACGTGTTAAATTTTCACGTTTTTAACACATCATCAACGTTTACAATGTGGTGTTAACCATTGATTTCACCTGATTCGGAGCCATTTGGCCAATGGCCCAGTTTGAACTCCTGAGTGTTACTCTCCCATTGGCTGATGAGCTGAAGGGTCAGACCGTTTCTATAAGCCTGGGGGGGGGTTTGCCTACCACTGGGTAAATCTGCTAAGGACCCTCTAACTTCTCTTCCTTGTGTCTGTAGCCTATAAAAATGTTATATTTCGACTGCAGGGGAACTAATTTAATGTTGGTGAAGGATTCATGCAGAACATTCTAATAAATACTGTCTGCTTCTGCAAAATAACATGAACCTCTTTCAGCATTTTAATTTAATTTAGGGCGTTGACCAGCAGAGGGCAGACTAATTGGGCCTTGTTCCAAATTAAACAGACCTCTTAGTTCCACATTAGGCACTCAGACATGTGTGCAAAGGTAATATTACCTTTTTGATGAAATGTACATCTTTCTAAAGACGGTCAGGATTGGAATGAAAGTTTGTAATTCGGTCAGATAGTAACTGATTTGACCTTCCTGACAGCAGACGTACACTGTGCCAAACTCTGAGGTCTTCCCTAAAACTTCTTATTAAAGCCAAAAACCTGACGAGTGTTTAACCAGGTAAAACCTATTATAACTGCCTGTTTCAGCCTGAAGCTGACGAGTCTCGGACTTAAAACCAGCCACAGATGAAACATGATGTCACACAGACGGAAACTCCTCAAGGTTTATGGTGTTTTGCATCCCCCATCAGCCTTTTTCTTTTCCTCTTTCTGATCACATAAATAATACCACAGATAACAGGAACCACAGGAATAAATATCAGTCCAAGGGAGCTGGCGTTCCCTTTGCCCTTTGGTTCAGGTCTCTCTGTCGGTCCAACGGCAGGAGCTTCTGAAAGAAGTCAGGAAAAGGTTTTTCATGTTTCTCATCCAAGACTAACTAATGAAACCATCTAATCTGGTGGTATGTTCAGCACAGACCTGGGCTTAGAGATAAAATCTTACTTTTTCATCCCAAATCCGATTTCGAATTTTAATCAACATTCTTTCGCTTTCATTTCTTAAAAAGAAACAACAAATGACAGAAACTATTTTCAAAAGCTGGCTTTTGTTTCCATCATCCCTTCTGGGAGTTGAGCTGAATGCAAAGTCCAGAAAACTAGAAGCTGGAAAACAAGCTGATCTTGTGTAGGCCCTGGGCGCGCTGACATCACTCTGAACTATGGAAACCCAAGGACAGCATTGGTGAACAAAAGACATCCAGATTTTTCAAAAACTAAATCTTCAGAAAAACAAAATAATTGAATCGATAAAATCGATTTATCGCCCAGCCCTTGTTCAACATACTGAGACACAGTGCAACATAAAACTGAGAAGATAATTTTATGAAGTCATGATGGTTTGTTCCCTTGTATGCTTTAGTTTTATGTAAAGATAAGAATAATCACCTAAAATTTTGATGATAATAAATATGCTTTTTAAAGACAATTGTATTGTAATATCAGTGTTTTCATAAAGACAGAAGTATCTTTTTAAAAGCAACCTCAAATTAAATATGCTCAACAACCAATAACATTAAAAAACAAATTAAAGCCATAACTGTCCTGCCTCCGTGCTTCGGATCAATCAGCTGAAATTAAACGTTTTTTTGTGTTTCGACAAAAAAAAAAAAATTCTCCCTGAATAAGAGCAGAAGATTTCAGCAGAGAAGTTCTTCCAACACGAAGCTTTGGGACTGGAACCTTTGATTGTGGTATCCAGTTGCATTAATATTTCTAAACGGTCCAAACCGTGTTGGCACCATGTTGGTCCGTGTGTCTCTTCTCAGAACATCAACATCTCTGTAGTTTAAGTTCCTGAATGACCAGTGATTTCTTCACTTGTTGGTTAGTCCTTACAAATAAGGATATTTATGCTGTATGCACCACTTCCCATTTAGAGTTAGAGGGATAAACATTAAAAAAAACCAAAACTAATTGCACTTTCAGTTAAACTTACCTGTAACGTCCAGTTGAAGGCTGGCAGAGCCCCATCCATAGTCTGTGTTCACTTGACAATCGTACAGACCAGAGTCTTCAGTCCTCAGTCTGGACACATGGAGTCTGATTCGTCCTTCTCTGAGGACGTCTTTGTCCGTCTGGACTCGTCCTGAAAATTTTTTATCTAGGTACAAGGAAGCTTCTTCACCCATAAATACATGATAGATGACGGATTCCGTCTGATTCTGTCTAAGTTTACAGTAGATGTGGAGGGAGGATGAAGAGGAGTTAGATCTGGTGGTGAAGGTCCACTCCAGAGTGATGCTGTGGTTCTCCTCGGCCTGATAGCAGCTCTGGGCCACATTGACTCTAAATGTTGCTGCTGAGGAGACAGAGAGGGAAAGAGAGGAGCAGACACACTGAGAACTGGAACATGGGAGTCTTTCAGCTCCATCTAGAGAGGTTTCTGTCACATGATGGTCTCTGTGCTGTCAGAGCTCTGCTGGATTCTCTTCTAGTCAAACTGCTGGATCAAACGCAGCTGGAGGGTTGAAGTCTTACCTTCACTGACAGACTAAACACTGATGATTGATGGATTTGGACTGAACAAAGACAAGATGGAGACTGACCACAGAGACATGAGTTGAGGATGATGAGCAGCAGGATCCTGGAGATCATCTTCTCCCTGTGAGAGGAGACGGAGGAGAAGAGGCAGCAGCACATCAGCTCCTCCATCGCTCACACACACCAACCAAGTTCTGGACTCCTGCTGAAGAAAAGAATAAGGTTGTTTAGAAAAAGATCGCTACTGCCACCTAGTGGTTCTAAACAAACACAGCAGCAGTAAAACTGGACTATTCTCTGCAGCTGCTGAACTTTTTATTAGAAAACATTTTCTGAGTGAAATCAATATGTTGCAATTCATGAAGAAAAAAAGCATCAGTGAGAGGTTTAGTTTCTTACTGTTCAATAATGAAGAGCATGTTAAATCAATGACAAACATAATGTAAAGTACAGCTTGAAAACTTAGAATCATTTAAAAGTTGAATGTTTTTGTCCCTCGTTTTACAAAGTTAAACACATTTTATGTAGATTCATGACATACAGTGAAATATTTCAAGCCATATAGCAATTTTTATTATTTTTGTTTACAATTAGAATATTGCATATGATTAATAAAAAAATAAACAGATCCTCAACATGTCAAGCTTCTGAAAAGTCTATTCATTTCTATGATCAGCTTCAACCTGGACTCCAGCAACATGGATTCTGGTTCTCTCCACTCTTCCTCCAGACTCCTTGATTTCTGAATGAAAGAAAAACTTTCGTTTCATCTGAAAAGAGAACTTTGGAGCACTGAGCAACAGTCCAGTTCTTCTTCTTCTCCTCAGCCCTGGTAAGACACCTGCAGCCCAGGTGTCGGACTCGTCTGAGTGAATCCTACACATGAAGGAGCGGCCTGAGGCTGCTCTGAATCCAGCCTCCGGCCGCTCCTTCCTCCTTGGGAAGCGCCTCCAAATTTATCACTGCTTTTCCTCTCAAGGCTGCGGCTCTCCCGGTTGCATCTTTTTTAGCACAGCTTTTCCTTCCACTCAACTTTTGATAAATACCCTTCAATACAACACTATGAACAAGCAGTTTATTTAGCAATAACTTTTCTTTCTTTCCTTCTTTCAGGGGGACAAGTGTTCAGTCGAAGCAAAAATCTCCTTGTGGAGGGGGTCAGTTTCTGCTCAGCAGTTTTCCACACCATTGTGTTCTGCTGGCCCAGAGCGAGAGAGCATTTAGAGTCTCAGGGAACCTTTGCAGGCGTTTTGAGTCAATTAGCTGATTAGAATATTTTGCTTTTCTACAGTATTCTGAATTTTCAGACACCCTGGAGGTTGGCTCTTCATTCTCTATAAGCCATAATGATTAAAGTTACAGGGAATAAAGGCTGGAGATATTTCACTATGTGTAATGCATCTATATAATGTACGTTAGGTTCACTTTCTGGAACGAGTGACAAAAACTATGGAAGTTTTTCACAACATTCTCATGTTTTTGTGCTCTTCTTCTTTATTTCTACAGTGGAATAAAAAGAAAATGTGTTGAAAACTGTTGCTGAGAAAACATTGATTTAATGCCTCAACGTCACCATTCAACCCAGTGTTATAACTGTGTTGATGAATCATTCAGGAACCTGATCTTTGACTTTCTGTTTGGTAAAACTACTGGTTGCTGCTCCGGTAAAAACCAACATGAGCTGTGGGCGGAGTCAAGTCTTTAACTCCTCCCCCTCTACGATGCCTGGTTTTCTATTTGACGAAAAAAAAAAAGCGCGCCATTTCAAAAAAACAAAAACAAAAAAAACCTGTTTTTACCGTCCACCCTCCCGCATCCGGCGTCTTTTGCTTTTTTCGCTGAATGAGCGACGGACCTCATGGTTGAACAGACGGTTGTTTCCACGGCAGATCAGGTGAGTAAATCTGCTCTGTTTTATTGTTGGTCACTTTTTAATCTGACACTTTCTGCTGTCGAGGATGTGGAGGAGCTCCATGAAACAGTTTGCTAACAGCTTGATAGTGACTGCTAGTGTTTCCCAGAGATATACCTCCACAACTGTTCTCACAGGAAAACAACTTATAGGAGAATAAATATAGATTGAGCTGTGATAGTTACATACAGATTCTGGATTTTTCTGTTGTCTTTTATACTTATTCACAAGAAACAAGTCCGTAAGATGAAATGTTTTAACCTGCGAACTATATCATAGGAAAACGAATAAATCAATGAACTTACACGTTCAATTTTTGTTCTTAAAAAACCAACACATCGTTCCTCCATCACATTTTAAGAGAGTCATGCAGAACATGCAGATTCTCCGCAATCTGTCTCGAAAGTTCCCCGCTTACAGCTTCGCCTTGAAAGCCGGAGTCTGAAATACAACCATTGAGTAGATGGGTGACGGGATCCAGCAGTTTTCTTTTCTTTTTTTTCCCAAAAGTTTATAAACACAGTCAAGTTGACAGTGTCTTATTCAGCTCATTTACAACAGCATCTAAAAAAAACCCTAAAACAATTCAAGACACAGCGTGTTAAAAAGTTTTGAAGGTGCGGAACAAGTTCTTAATAAAAGCACCAAAACCATCAGATTCTTAAAAACCGTTGCTGCTCAGAGGAGATCCTCACCTTGATGCTGCTTCTTCACCCGGTGAAACAAGCTGTCGCTGGTTGGATCTTTGGACGTAATGCTCAGACTACTAAGTCCAAATGAGCACAGAGAGTTTCAATTCATTGTTGATGCAGGATATCTCTATCTCTATTTCTATATTTCATATATCTATATATCTATTTCCTCGCCATCATTTCACCCCAGATCTTCACCTGCAGCAAGTTAAACTCTTAGCAGCAACAGTCTGATCTGAGCTGATTTAACGCCCAGGAATAAATCCTTGTTTTCTGCCATTCAGGGACACAAAGAAGCCTCCATATGATCCAGACTGAAGCTCCTAGTGAAGCATTTAAAACAATAATAAACAGTAAAAGGTTGATGAGTCGCTGCTGAAGCTGATTAAAACTGATTAATGAACAATGATGATCATCTGGATCCATTTCATTCAGGTTTTATTTCCTAATAAACCATTTAATCTCCTCTCGATGCTGATTGTGCAGATATGTGGCAGAACAGGCAGAAATTAATAATAATTATCTCTGTTGAGGAGTTTTAGCTAAACTACATCACTATCTGTTTTCTAATCTACAACTGCAGATTGTAAAGAATAATACATTTATATTTCAGAGCTTCTAGCTTGAAGTATCTTAATTTATGCTGCATAAAATCACGAATCACAGAACTTCTGTTTGTCCTCCTGAATATTTTAAATGATCTGAACTGTTTTCCCACTGATTCTGGATGAGATTCAGATTTAATTAAATTATCATTAAACCTCAATGTCACCTAGAAAACTCCATGTTAAATCTAAAATAATTCATCCAACCTGTGTATAGGATAGCATCTATATTAAATAATATTCAAAACCCGAAATATGAAACATCTTAATATGCTGAGAGATTTTTATTTTATGATCAAATCTTTTGTCTGATAACTCAAATAAAGAACTGAAACCCTAAATAAATGTGTTCTTAATTAATGAACTTTATGCAAATGTTATGTTTACAAAGGCAGTGAATTATGGGAATGTTTATCGTTATTTATAGTTAAACAGAAAAAGAATAAAAACCACAAAATCCTTCAGTTGTTCAGGTTGTGATTAATGATGATTCGTTTCATGAATCCTAACAGATTAATTTAACCTCCATAAAATTAAATAAATTAAAAACTTTCTGCTCTGATATCAGAGGAAGTTGAACTTGGAGTCAGATTTAAATGTTTGCAGAATCACAGACCAGAAACCTGCTGCTGTTTTTAGTTATGGCCACAAGGTGGCAGTGATGCAATTTTTACTTTTTACATATTTTACCATAACAGATTCAAACATAGATATTAATCATTATATCAGAACGTAAAGTTACAAAGGTCAGGAGTTTCTGTCTGATCAATCCAGAAGTCAGACGGTAGATGTTGGTTGGTGTGTGTGAGCGATGGAGGAGCTGATGTGCTGCTGCCTCTTCTCCTCCGTCTCCTCTCACAGGGAGAAGATGATCTCCAGGATCCTGCTGCTCATCATCCTCAACTCATGTCTCTGTGGTCAGTCTCCATCTTGTCTTTGTTCAGTCCAAATCCATCAATCATCAGTGTTTAGTCTGTCAGTGAAGGTAAGACTTCAACCCTCCAGCTGCGTTTGATCCAGCAGTTTGACTAGAAGAGAATCCAGCAGAGCTCTGACAGCACAGAGACCATCATGTGACAGAAACCTCTCTAGATGGAGCTGAAAGACTCCCATGTTCCAGTTCTCAGTGTGTCTGCTCCTCTCTTTCCCTCTCTGTCTCCTCAGCAGCAACATTTAGAGTCAATGTGGCCCAGAGCTGCTATCAGGCCGAGGAGAACCACAGCATCACTCTGGAGTGGACCTTCACCACCACACCTCATGGATCCTCCAGGGAACTGTTCATCCTCTGCAGCTTGTTGGTTCCTCCTAGAGAACTGATCCTCTATCAGGTCCATGAAGGTGTTGAGGTTCCAGAGTCTCAGGATGAAGAGTTTTCAGGACGAGTCCAGACGGACAAAGACGTCCTCAGAGAAGGACGAATCAGACTCCATGTGTCCAGACTGAGGACTGAAGACTCTGGTCTGTATCTGTGTGAAGTGACGACTGAAGATGGTTCTGGGATTGAAAGATGTCGACTCAACGTCTCTGGTGAGAAGAAACTATAGAAACGTGATTCAGTTTGATGAGTTAAATTAGTGATAACTGTGTTCATGAAAAATATCATTATCACAAATGAAAAACCCTTCTCTAAGTTTCTAACATGAACAAATAAAAACAAATAATTTCATTTTTCCAGCAGCTGCTGATCAGCTTCAACCTCAGAGACCAACTTTGACTCCAGAACCAGAGAATCGGACAAAGATCATCTGGATTATAGCAGCAGCAGCATCTTTGTTATTAGTCTGTATTATGGTCGCAGTTTTCATTGTTATTCATCAGAGAAGAGAAGCTTCTAGTATCTCAGAGAACCAACACATGAACTATGAAAGGACTTCAATAGAAATGTCTTGAACTTCTGTTTTAAAGAAATGGAAGACTTTAAAACTTTTTCAAGTGTTTATAACGGGTTTCTCATTAATAAATAAAGTTATCGTGATTTTATTGTAAATAACTTGTTTCTGTGCAGATTTCCTCCTAAACTGCCATCAGCTGCTGGGTTTGATCCTGTTGCTTCAGTAAATCTTCATCCAGCTGCTTCATCTTAGTGAGGATCTCACCTCCATGAACATCCAGATGTTGACAGGCTCACAAAGTCTCCTGTTAGAAACACGACTTTAGTAGAAAACATTTCATTTAAGCTCTAAAACCTCCAAGTGATCAGTTTCAACACAGTTCACTGAATGAAACAACTGAGGAGCTGAAGAGATAAAGTTTGAATATTAAACTTTTAAGCTGATGTAAATTGTTGTCAAACTTTCTTGTATTTGTTGAGAGAAATATATTGTAAATCAAATGATCTGCTTTGATTTTTGTGTGAAGAAGCAACTGATGTTCAAACCTGAACTTAATCAAAAACAAAATGAAATTATTTTAATATCTGAGCTTTTTATCCAACTTTATTGCAAAGAAGATATAAACAGAAAAATCAGTTATTAGCTGCTGATAATTTCATCAAGATTCAGAAAGTTAACAGGATGAAAACAAGACCATGCAGAACAGACAGATGTTATTAATGATATCGTCTGATATTTTATAAATCAGAGCTTCTGTTTTCACTCTTAAATTTAACAGGTCTGTTTAGATTCAGACCTGCAGCTACATGAACATCAGTGATCAGCAACAGAATCAATCCTGGTTCTGGTTCTGTTCTGGTCCTCAGCAAAGCCGCAGCTCTGGTTCAGCTGCACGATGCGTTCATGGACACCTCTGGACTGTGGGACACCACAGCGCAGAGATTTGGATTTTAAAAGGATCCACGTGGAAAAGCAGAGACGACAGAAACGAGCTAACAGAGCTGAATGATGGAGGAAGGTCAGGACTGATCAGAAAGAAAAACATGCAGCTGATATTAAACTGCATTTGTTGTCCAGAACAAAAACTCTCAGTTATCAGAACACCACAGACTCCTTGTTCCATGACACACTTTGGAAAATTGATTGAAGAAACGACAGTTTGTCCTCATTTCAATCCCACATCGTTGATATGAAAATAAAGTCACTAAATCCTGATTAGTTATAAAAACCCTGAGATCAGAGAACATGGAGGTCAGAACCAGCAATGTTCTGCTGATCTTCCAGCTGTGAGATCAGCAAACATCTGTGTGAACAAGTGAAAAGTTCTGCATCCAGTGGAGTTCAGTGGCTGCAGGAGGAGAAACCATCTCTGTTCCCTTCCTCTCTGATGTCTGCAGTTTCTCACGAAGCAGGAAAGTCAACATTACATCCCTCCACTCTCTCAGGACACAGAGGTCTCACTCTGTCTGAATTTCTGCTCCAGTCAGCAGCTCTCAGTCAACTTTCTTCATTTCTACCGGATGTTTCTGGAGGATTTAGTGCTGGTGGGGAGATCTGACAACTGCTGATACAGATTCAGCAGGAAGCCATCGTCTGCTACACCTTTGGATGGTTTCTGGCTGCTGTTGATGGGAATCTCCTCCTGACCTGTTTACACCTTTAACTGGATCATTTGTCGCATCATTCGACTGAAGTTTGATCAATTCTGAGTCGCTGTATTTAACTTCTGATCTCTGGGCTTTAATCATGCTCACCTTGTGTGGTTTATATTGTAGTTCAGAGGGAAATCAAGGTCCAAATGTGTTTTATTGACTGGAAATGTGTTTAAATTGTGTAAAATGGATCCATCAAGCTGAATGTAGTCTGTAGTTTTACCTAAAGGTTGATTAGTTGAACAAATAGTTGACCGTTTCAGTTATTGTTGAAGGCTGGAATAAACAGCTGCACATTATTATCAACCAGAGGGGGATGGAGAGACTCTGCTGATAACATCAGTTTTAATTTGTTTCACCTTCAAAGAAGAAGATATTCTGGCAGGTGAAGACAGGCAGGTGAATTTGAATAAAATAATTATGCTGTCAAATCAAATCTACTAATGTTTCTTTTTTTCCTTGTTCTGTAAATATGTTATTCTCTCATGATATCCTTATTAATAGTTTAGTTGTTTCAATAAAACTGTTCTATCTGTATAAAAAATTTTGAGGAATTTAAAAACAACAGTTAAAATCAGTCAGGTTTAAAGTTCCTCCAACATAACCAGAAATCCTCTGGTATCATTTCAGGTCACATCTGAGAGCGATGCATCCAGAGGAAGAATTGCAGTCACATCCGTTTGTCTGCTTTGGTGCACGTAAATACGAGCTCTTGGGTCCCGGCTACAGCTGGCTGACAAACAGAAACGAACCAACACGTCTGACGTTTCCTGGAAAAACCGCAGGTGGAGTATTCAAAACATCTGACAGCAACGTTTCACTGATTCCCCTCCACCTCAGAGTCGAGAGTAGTTCATTCTTGTCACTGTGAGAATGACTGTTCTGGGTTTGTTTCTGTTTTACTGAGCTGCTGGCAGTAACTTCTTTGGTTTTAACAAGGATCTTTTTTTTTTTTTTTTTTTTTATATAATATTCCAAAAAACAGTCATGGTGTGAGCTGCAACATTGCATATTCTTTAAATGTTTCACCAGTGGCATCAATAATGATTCACATTCTCACCATTTCAGTAATATTGGACTCAACAGACCAAATAATAAAAGCATTTCCTGTTTTCTTCAGTTTATTGGAAATAAATAAAATCTTAAGCTAAAGACTGAACTGCAGAGCTGACAGAGCTGGTTTAGATTATATATATATATATATATATATATATATATATATATATATATATATATATATATATATATATATATATATATATATATGTGTGTGTGTGTGTGTGTGTGTGTGTGTGTGTTGATCAAAATTATTTTTGGGGCTGCTAATAAAGCTAAACTGGACTTTATCTGAGAAAGACCTGTGAGATTTTTACTTTATTTACCAGAGCATCAACATTTCATAAGCTCTGGTTAATGTAATGACTTTAATATAATATGTTAATTATTTAATGATTAGCTTTCATTTTGGAATCTTTCGCTCTTATCATTGAAAGACAGTTTCAGTTTCATCAACCATAAATGAAACTTTTCTGCTTCAAAAGTCCATCTAAAACTCTGAAATGATCCTCTTTGTTTTTTGCAGAAACGTCTCCTTGGTTTTTGTTCTTCTGACACTGAGAAAATGAGCTTATTCCTTCTTCCCCTTCTGACCTCCATTGTTCAGGGTGTCTCTACATTTCATACAGTCAGGGTATGTCATTGCTGGAGAAAAGAAAACCTCCTCTTATGGTTAGATGGTTAAAATGGTTGATGTTTCTCTGCAGGGATATGTGCAGGTGAAACACCTCCACCTGTTCATGAGACAGAAGAAGAAGACAACTTCACCCTCAGATGGGACAACCTGGCCCAAACCAACACGTCTCTCACCAAAATCATCTGTTTTCTCCTGCTGAGTCCTCCTAAAGTCCTGTATGTAATAACAAATGGAGCTAAGGTTCCAGAGTCTCAGGATGGACAGTTTTCAGGACGAGTTCAGTGTGATGAGGACACTCTGAGAGAAGGACGTCTGCAACTCCATCTGTCCAGACTCAGGACTGAAGACTCTGGAAGTTACCGCTGTGACCTGGCTGGTTATAACCAGGCGTTGAGGAGATGGGAGCTGCAGATTTCAGGTTACTCAGCAGATTTAACTCTTTGTATCCGGCTCTTTAATCTGATCTCTGTTGTTTATCATAAAACTGGTCTCTTCTGCAGTAACCTTTGTCCTGAATGTGACCAAAACCGCTCATAGGGACACGTCTGCACCTCTGAACACACCAAAGCCTCCGCTCAGAGCTACTCCAGGTGGGTCAGCTGCTACCATGGCAACCATGCAAATCATGTAGATCACAACCTGATCAATGATCTGAAGAAATCTGGTTTATTGAGAAACATTTTTACAAAAGCAATTCAGAGTTTCTTCATTAAATATAAATATAAGAAATTACATTTGAATCAGGTTAAAACTTGATCACTTGCATTAGAGTCAATGTTCCTCTTGCTGGGAACACTTCATATGCAACATATGTTGTATAAACCAATACTTTATGTCTTTCAGATAAAAAACAGCTTCTAATAACCACAGTCATGGTTGCTGTAGTTCTACTAGCTCTTTGCATTGCAAGTCTGGTTCGTAGATATCCTGGAAGAAAATGCAACGGTAGGTGTTATTTACTGTCTTTAGTGGATCTATGCTGTGTTTTGTTGTTCAGTCCATGTTGACTTCAGTGTGTTGCTAATCCTACAGGTCTAATCAGGGATGAATTAGAGGACATACAAATAAAAAGCAGTGGTTCTGGAGAGATGAACCTGATGATCATGCACTCAGCTGATCATCATCCATCCACATCTGCCCCAGATGTTCAGGATCATCTCGTCGTGTGATCTCTGTGCTGATGTTTGTCTCCAGAGACTCTTCTAGCTAATTACCATCAGATTATAAAACAGAAGCTATCTAAGTGTAATGATTGATCCCTATATGGTACATCCTGACAGTTTTCTTCTTCTCTGATCAACTTTGATCCAAAGTAGCCGTTTCTGACATTAAGTGGGATTTTGTTTTCACTAAAATGTATCTAAGTGACCTATCAGAGAAACGATGCGTTAATATATCTTTTTTTTTTTTTTTTTTATGTCAAATCAAATGTTTTGTTGAGAGATGTTTCATTTAACCTTATGAAAAGAAATCTTGAAGGGAATCTATTGAATGTATGTGTATGAATTGGGATTTCAACAATCAACTTTGAAGTTTTGCTTTTTTTGGCATTTTTAGCAATGTAATCTTTTATATTACTGCACACATATCATATAATCTATATGTTATATTTTGCTTTCACTGAGATGTTGAGCATTTTAATCCTTTTGTCTCTTAAATCTGACTCCATCCCTGTGAACATCAGGTGTCATCATGCGTTGCAGTCCTCAGCTGTGTGATCGTGGAATTCAAAAATCTGCAGCTTTAAAACTAAAACTAAGACAAGAGAAAAGAAAAGAAAAGAAAAGAAAAGAAAGGAAAAGAAGTCCAGTTCTGTTGCTCTGATTTATAAATGCAGACTTTAAAACAAATGGTAGCTGAGCGGCAACCCTGCTTCAGAAGAGTCATGTGTATAATTATTATTTGTGTTATTTTAATAAATAGCTATTTTTTGATATGTAAAAGTGTGAATATGTGTCCAGTCTTTATTTGTTAACAAACTATTGCATAGATGTGACTGAGTGTGGCCTAAATGTTTTCTGTTCACATTTAGGTGGACTGAGTTTCTTTGATTGTTTTTCACTTCACAGAGATTAAAGTTCAGGAGGTGAACAGACAGCTGCTGATTTTTTGGTCCTTCATACTTTAAACTAAAAACATTCAAAGCTCCAAGTTCAACGGACATGGAAAGCATAAAGACATCAGGAAGACTTTTGTTTTTAAAACACCCTCCTTTCCAAAATTGTCATTCCCTAATTCCCATTTATTTTATTTCTTATAATTTTATAAATTTAAATCTACAGAAATTTGGAGAAACATTCTAACATCCCTGCTGTTGAACTTACTCTAACTGAAGTACAGCCCAGTGAGCACAGTTACTTTTATTCAAACAGAAAGCATGTCTTGGTTTTGCTCTTGTAGTCCCGTCAGGTTTATTTGGTAGAAGTGAAAGAAAATGTTTTAAATAGAATGGATTGGAGATATCACAACATGAGCACAAATTGTAGATGGTACAGAGAGGTAAACTTTACTCAATTGACTATTTACTTGGTATGACCTCCTTTTCTTCTTGGGATACTTAAAAAATCACTTTGCAGTGCAACTGTCAACCTATTCCCAAGATGAAAATGGTGCATTTTCAAAAATCTTTTCTTTTTTTTTTTTTTTTATTGAAATTTCAAAGTGCTACGTGAATCTGGGATGTTTTGACTAGACAGAATAATCATTCAAGATATCAGTAATGTCATATGTGGTATATTCAAATGTGTTATATAATGTGTTATATGTGTAATATTCTAATCCCAAATGTTATGTTTTCATTAGCTGTAAGCAGAATATGACAGTTAATAGAAATGAAAGGCTTAAAAACATCAGTCTATGTGTAATTATTCAATATCCTATACTGTGTTTCAATCTGAAATAAATAAACTTTCAATAATCTAGCTTTTATAGTAAAACAGTAAGTTAAAACAGGTGACTCAAAGCGGAAAGTTCAAGGCGGAACTAAAAGACGTTCACAGTTTCTTCAGTACAGCCACAGTGAAACACACAGGAAACTGGAGCAGAGCATACACAGCAGCTTGAGCTTTGCTGTGGTTAGAGGGTAGTTTTGAAGACGGGTTTGATGTTTTAGGTAAATAGTTGAGTGTTTGCAGTAAAAATGTCTTCAGTTCAGAGTTTATCAACGAGCAGGTAACTCCTGCTGAAGAAACGTTCACAGAGGTGAAAGACATCAACGTCAAGTCCGACGAAGAGATGGATGATCAGCGCAGACTGCTGGATTTCAGCCGGATACCGATGATAATCTTACACCGAATAGGTACGAGCAGGGTGCCCACAGGTCCTCGAAATCCTTAAAGTTTATGAATTTGAAAAAAATAAGTTCAAGGCCCTGGAAAGTTTTTCAAAACAACCATAAAAAGACACTGTCCTTGAAAGTGCTTGAATGTTTTTTCACATGGATGACGACCGCTGTCATTATTACTTAGTTTGTCTGCTCGGCACTGCACTCTTGTGTTTCCCGTGGTGATGTGTCCTCTGTGTCGAGTAATCCAGGAGGATTTTTATGAAGCGCGTATCGAGGCTTGCGTTATTGATTGTGCAGGTGGTGACGTTTGAAGCGTCGCGATCGGACCGTACCACGTGACTGATTCAGGAAGTGGCTCGTGAATCGATATTAAGGGACGCATATTTTCTTCTTTTAGGATTTTATTGTGTGTGTTTACAATTTATTTGAGCGCCTTTTTTTTTTTTTTTTTTTTGCGATGGACCCAATTTTCCCATGTCCGCACATAACAAATCATCATTTAATGTCAAAAAGCCAACATAATAGATCCTGTGTTCGGATTTCTTTCATCTACTTTCTGATGTTTTAGAAGGTGAAATGTCTATTGTGTGCCAATGAACCTTAATGAAATAAAAAGGCATCAACTTTGCTGAGGCATTATAGAGCCCTGCATAAATGGAAGGAGACTAGCCCAGAAGATCAAGCTCAGCTATTTACAATGCAAAGATAAAATAGCATACAAACATATGGTAACATTGCAGGACTGGAGAATTCCCTGGAATATTGGAAAGGGCAGAACATGTTTTATCCCAACATCAATAAACCTGCTACGCCTGCGCTCACAGAGTGCAGATGACGCTCCTCATCTGTGCTCTGTAAGGGTATTTTCTATAGCAGACGGAATCCTCTCAAAACAGAGAAACCGGCTGAAGCCGAACACAGTACGAGTTTATATTTTTAAGCAGAAAAATAAATAATGTTGTCCCTAGTGACGTGCATGGTTACAAAGAAGCCCATTAATATATCTCAACCCTATCCCCCATTTGTTTCCAGTTTTCCTTTTAATCCAGTCATTGTTTCATAAAAACAGATTAAAACAATATTCTGGCTAGATTCAGAATTTTTGTGTTGCTGTCACAAACATCATTCATTTGGTTATTCAGTTTAAAGCTTCACACATCATGTCATTATCACTTTGCCTGGTTTACACTATATTATCCACTTAATGTCGCAGTCGAGCAAATGAGGCACCACGGCGCATCAGCTCATGAGTCGAGCATTTTGATGGAAAGCCTGAGTGCATCATGAAGCTTCATCTCGTCATCACTGGTTTCCCGTACATAGGCAACATCATAGACATTATATATGTAGACACCTCATGTGCTGAAGCACAGTCGACGTCACCACCATATAGATAGTTCCCACATGACGTCACACTTCCTACATCCAGGTGCTCTGTTGCCATTTTGGTAGGACAGAAGCAGCTTTCCACTTCATTGATCACACGTAAGACAACCGCGAAGGTTGGATATTGTTGGATTCAAGGGTGTAAAAACAGAGGCGATTAAAAAAAAAATACAGAGAAGTTTTCATTATATCCCGTGAAGGTGAGCAAACTTTGCTGCTAAGCATTGAGCATCGATGAGTGTGGCTGGTTACTGTCCAGAGGAAACAAACACAAGTCATCAAATGCGGCACGGATTTGCTCTGATCACTTACTGGCAATAAAGATATTTTCAAATGTTTCTAAAAATAACTAAAACTGTGATGCTGTCAGTCAGTCTGTAGGGTATTGAACAGATTGCTCTAAAAATTATAACTTGTAATAGATCCATTTGCATGAAGTATGAAACATAACTATAAAATGTAGATGTGCAAATGTACACACATACATTTCTTTTTGCTGCAACACCCGCGCTTCGTGATGGAAAATTTTATTATAAGGTAACACATTAAGACTATATTAATCTGCTGACTAATGTTATGTCTTTATTCTAAGTGCTCATGAGTTCTCACCAAATGAACCTGTTTGGGTTCCACACACAAGGTTGGATGTTGTTTTCCTCCAGCTGCAAGGGAACCAGACTGTCTCCCTTGTTGTGGATTCCTTGTCCTTGGTATAAAACTGCCTGTTGTCAGAGCCACTCTGAACTTACTTGGAGCTTTAATCCGACCCGTTCATGAGTTTTTGGTCTTATGGCGCTCATATCATGCACACGGTATAAAATAAACCTAAGTGATTTTTACCTAACAGTGCGTGGGAAGTTATGTTTTTCCACAATAGCTTGAACACAAAAACTAACTAAATTATGTTTAAATAGTGCTCATGTGACCATTTACAATCACACAATGTTAATAAGCAGTTCTTGTGTTAGACATAGCAGGTAGTAGAGAAGGGGGCAGTAGGCGGCCCATTCTCGTTGATACTCAGGCCTTCAGCTTAATAATGCTTTTTTCCCCACAGTTTCTGATGCTTACACTTACAATGTGCACAATAGAAAAAGCCTTTCGGGACACAGATCAACTTTATGCTCCTAAAATGAAATCACACAGACAGACAGTTCTCATCACAGCCGATCCCATCCTCCTCCTCTTTGTATGGCTGTCAGAAAACACAAATAACTTGACTATTTTTCATAAGATGTGCTATTGCGAAACACTGAACTGGTTCTCCCGAAGAGCAGAAAAAGACTCAAACAAATTTAAGCCTCGGTAATGCTGCTCGTAATGCTGTTCCTATGTAACACTGTTTACGCGGTATCCCACAAAGATGGCGCATTTCTGGGGTAACTGATTTCTGGTCCGGTCTCAGGCTAGCATAAGAGCCAACGGGAGTAAATACAGAGCGAGCAACTATGCCCGTATTTTGTGGAGCCTACGGTTGCAATAACCAGTGCAATATTATATGTAAATCATGTGGGATTACCTTTCACAAGTAAGTTTAAACCAAATTTGTGGTTTTTTGACTGTTCATATTATGTCATAACATCATAGCTAACTTTGTTTGGCAATCAGTGAAATGCTAACAGCAAGTACTCTCTCTCTCTCTGTCATTAGCTGTTGCTGTTTTTCTGTTTCATCACATTTTGAAGATTTCCAACACAGACTTAAGGAGGCAATGGGAAGTTTCAATAAGGGCAGGTTTTGTTGCCACAGAGTGTTGTAAGCTCTCTAGTGAACATTTCAAGCCAGAGGACAGGACGGGTCAGATTGTCAGGCTTAGAGATGATGTGACCTCGTCTGTATTCAGCTTTCCATCTTGTCTTCAAAGAGTAGGTGTTATTTTATTTTATTTTTTTACTGTCCATGCTAACAGAGATGTTTATGATTTATATATAAAACAAAAGTTAATAAGACACTTTGCTAAACCCGTTTTTACCTTTTTGCATGTTTAGGAATTAGTGATATATTGTGTATTACAATAAACTATGGATACTAAAACCTTTTCAAGTTGTTTTTAAGTATCATGTGTTTGATATTTTAACCCGTAGCAAAAAGGAACACAGAATCTTCAATGAAAGCTGAAGAGAGCCTACCAGTGGTCCTCTCTAAACATTTCCCTGAAAGTAAACCTCCACCCAATGATGTGAGTATTTGATATGTCCCAAACAGCTGGTTCTGGTCATAATACAATCGCCTCCTTGCTTTCTGCAACTATTTTTAGAAATAATCACACATACTTTTTAAATGTAAATAAACTAATATGTGAACACATACACACACCCTTTCACTGACACACATTGCACACCCTTTCTCTCTTGTCATACTCATGATGTTTGCAGTGATATTATGGCTATGAAATTAAGATCATGTGCCTGCACATATGCAGCGCTATGCATCAAACAACTGTTCGTGGTATGATATAAACGTCACTGAAAACATTTTCATCCTTCTTTCCCCTAGGACCACTCCTATGCATTGCAAGGTTCACCCACTCATCTAAAGGCCAGACTCAGAGAAGCTTTGGGTAGAGTGGAGAGTCTGCAGCAGGAGAAGCTGAATTCAAAGGCCCGAGAACGGAGAGCAGAGAAAAGCATACAGTCTTCTGGAGGATCTGAAGAAAAAGAACCTTATAAATAAGAAGCTGAAAGAAAGGCTTGACTTCCACTCGGGTAAAAAATAAATCGATCACACAATTTTAAATTTATGTTATGTTTAAACTCTTTGCAAGACTTTATGAAGTTATTATTTATAGGAAACTTACTGACTAGTTTTATATTATCTAGATTTCAGATAAACCTCTTTTCAAAGCGAGCCCATGAATAAACAGAGGACCAGAGAGAGTTGACCCTCACACTGCACCTCCATGGTCCTGAAGCCAACAGACACCTGAGGGATTCTTCTCCTCCCACATCCACACACATTATGAAAGTGTAGTACATGTTTTTTGATACCACTTTTTAAACCTACTGGTTACAATACCTAAAACAATTCAGCTTACATACTGTGTTGTACATCAAACAGAACTGATGTGCATGTTTTGAGCTTCTGTGTGAAGAACAGTCTTAGAAACAATTAAAGAAAGAAGAAGTGTCCAAAATAGTGATCCAAGGGTTATTCACAGACTGGATATCAGTTTCACAGATCGATATCCAGTCTGTGGGATAGACTGGTTATCGTCATCTGGTATCATGTGGGTGGGAAAATTCTTGTATAGATTTTTTTTTTTTTTACTAGTTTACAGTATGTTTTGATGCGATAGATCTCTCCAGACATCAGTGCATGTCTTTTTATACCCTATCTGTGGGGGGAAAAAATGATAGTTTCCTTACATTCAGAAGACGTGTCTTTTATGGCTCAGACTGTCCTAATTAAACATCTCTGTAATCTGTGTATAAATGTCTGTCAATTTTTTAGGAGGCTGTAATAACAATCCCACTGAAGGGCAGTTCCTGGGCATTTTCCCCCATCTGATGGTCCATTGTGGTGTCTCACCAAGTGGGCCTGGCAACGTAGCAGTTACTGTCAGCTGCAGACATCCACTCTGTTTTAATGCCAGCGGAAGAGCTTCCATCCCCATTTGCAAACATTTCGAAGTCATATGAACACAGTTACCTGCCAACCTGCTTTGGTGATCTTGAGGACGATGCCTTGGTCTACATTTCAGGGTTTGTTGTGTGAAAAATTGATTAAAAAAAAAAAAAAAAAAAAACTGTCATGTGAGGTGTGTTGTGCATACCTTGTCACAGCTGCTGTACCCTCATCCTTTGATTAGAGCTACCACCTGCTTTAACCATAACAGGCTGATGATCCCCTCAAAAGAAACAGCAAGGATGGTCAGAGCAGAAATTATTGTTGTACATGTGTACAGAAGACTCAGGATTTATTGTGAGAGAGTGAAATAAATTAAAATTTTTTTTTTTTTTTTTTTTTAAATGAAAATGTATGCATTGTTCATTGAGCTATATCATAAGTCTGTCTTTGTTAAGGAACATAAAGCAAAGTAATTCAGTATGTAAAATCAATTTTTTTATGTGTGACAGCATTGTGTATCATAACTACATTTTTGCAGTTTCTAACAAAACAAACCGTGTGAAAATTGGGTAAAAATTCGGGGGGGTTATGATTATTGTAGTTGGGCATACAGCTATCCTTGGTACAAATAAATGCAGTGAGAGACACTAGAGCACAGGTGTCAAACTCCAGGCCTCAAGGGCCAGTGTCCTGTTACTTTTAGAGTCGTTTCTGCAACAACACACCTGAATCCCATAATTCGGTCATTAGCAGGACTCTGTAGAACTTGAGTGCATGAGAAGGTGATTGAACCATTTGATTCAGTCATTTTGGGCTTGAGACACATCTAAAAGTTGCAGGACACTGGTCCTCGAGGACTGGAGTTTGACACACCTGCACTAGAGGGACCTTTCCAAGATGGCAGCCACGCTGAATGTCAGATCCAGTCTTCAAGGCATCTACCTATATAATCTCTATGGTCAACAAAATTAACGTGTGTGTGTGTAGTGGCACGTGCATTGGTGTGGGTGAACTGGAGAATTGCCTGTCACGTTGAGTCAGAGTCAATAATAATAAACCAACAGGGTTTATGCTAATTCTGTGTCAGTTTAATGTGTTATGGTAACAAAGCCTTAAGAATATTAACTGTGAGAAAAGTTTAAATGTATCTTTGAGGCTAAAGTTTCAATCCTGATATTAATTTTGTGACATTTGTGGCAACTATGGCTCTTTAAACAGAAGCATTTGGGTCTAAAACAGTTTCAGTGAAACAAACTATCATTCTGAACATCTCAATCTTTACCAGTATTATTGCCCTCGCAAGATTTTCTAATATCGTCTAGCCCTAGTGGAGATGAATGTAGTCTTTAGATTCAATCCACTTTCTTTAATTAATTCTGACCAACAACTATGACCTATGACCAATTCTGAACAACTTCTATGTCATTTAGTTTTTTTATTGAATTTGTATTGTACTAAATAAGTTTATTAATAACATGGTAGCAGTAGGTTGTGTTGCCATGCGTGATGTTAACAAATGTGAGGGAACCCTGACAACTACTGTAATAATCATTTAAAAAAACGGGTGTATCATTAATAACTCCTGGATGGAAATTGTGATGTTGCTGTCCAGGGAGGAGGCTGGCTGCCGAAAAGTGTGGCGCGAGCTCCGTGACCGTTTCCTAAAAAAGCAAAAAAGAAGATGCAGAGAAGGAGGGGGAACCCCTGCGTGCAGGTGCATGATATATACTGAAGTGGGAGGGGTGTCCCCCATGCGGTCTGCGCCATAGTGTTAAAGGCGTATGCAAAAACGACAGTCCGCAACCATATGACTGTACGTCGACTGTTCGGCTTCGGATGAACTATGTCGGGGCCTTAAAAAACTGCTGTTAATGCAAATGAAGATTGAAATGGAATATTTTTATGAATTTGCAATATTTGTTGAGGAGCTGTTAGGTTGAGCTATAGCTCACCTGGAAGTCTGTACTACCATATTTTGACTCAGATCTAGTTCCCCTCTGGTCAGAAGAACCACATTGGATGAGTTAAATTTCATTCTTAAAAATCTATCATTTTAGAATAACCCAAGAAAAGCCTGTTTAGATGTATCAAGGGATTAAAGTCAAGGGTATATTTCTTTGACTCACATTTAAAAGCTTGTTTTTTTTTTCTTTTTGTCCAGATTTCCCACAATGCTGTGTGTGTAAAGAGGAAGGGGTGCTCAATGAGCTCAGCAACCAGAAGGTGAACTCCACTTTAGATCAAGAGCAACCAGAACCTTTGCAGATAAAACGGGAGCAAGGGGAACTTGAACCTCTGCAGATAAAACAGGAGCAAGAGGAATCAGAACATCAACAGTTCAAAGACGAAGAGAAGCAACTCTGCATCAGTCAGGATGAAGAGTGGTTTGATCTGAAGCAGGAAACTGATGACATTTTAGAGATTTCTTCTAATGTGCAGCAAATTCACAATGAAACAGAACCACATAGGAACCATCTCATCTCTGACTTTCCTGAAGCTGAGAACCAGGGTCAGGCAAGAAGCAATTCTAAAGACCAAGCAAAAAACAGAGACAGAGAGCAGAAACAAAATGAGAGCCATCAGAAAACCAAACAGCAGAAAGGCTCAACTGTTGGTTCAAAACAAAAAAGGCACAAGAAAGCCAACCCAGACCAAAAATTATTTTCTTGTAAAATTTGTGATAAAACCTTTACTCAAAACAGTTCCTTGACTACACACATGACAACTCACACCAGCAAGAAGCCTTTCACATGTTCAACCTTTGGAGAAAGTTACAGTTGTAAAGTTGGTTTAATTGATCACATGAGAGTTCACACAGGTAAAAAACTGTTCATATGTGTTGCTTGTGGAAAAGGTTTCGATTACAAAAGCAGTTTAAAGATTCACATGAAGACTCATACAAGAAAGAGGCCTTTCTCTTGTGTGACCTGTGGAAAAAGTTTCAAACGCAAATCTCAGTTACTTGATCACATGAAGATTCACACAGGTGAGAGGCCTTTCTCATGTACGAGTTGTGAAAAAAGGTTCAAAAGTAAATACAGTTTGACTGTTCACATGAGGACTCACACAGGTCAGAAACCTTTCTCATGTGTGACATGTGGAAAAAGTTTCAGTATGAAAACGGTTTTAAACATTCACATGAGAATTCACACTGGTGAGAGGCCTTTCCTTTGTGGGACCTGTGGAAAAGGTTTCAGAAGCAAATCTCAGTTACTTTATCACATGAGGATTCACACAGCTGAAACAGCTTTCTCATGTACAAGCTGTGAAAAACGTTTCACCAATAAAGACAGTTTAACTTATCACATGAGGACGCACATGGGTAAGAAGGCTGTGTCATGTACAAACTGTGAAAAACGCTTTAAAAACAAATCTCAGTTACTTCGTCACATGAGGATTCACACAGGTGAGAGGCCTTTCTCATGTACAAGTTGTGAAAAAAAGTTCAAGGATAAGAACAGTTTAATGGTTCACATGAGGACTCACACAGGTGAGAGGCCTTTTCCATGTGTGACCTGTGGAAAAAGTTTCAGATGTAAATCTCATGTAATTCGTCACATAAGGATTCACATGGGTGTGAAGCCTTTCTCTTGTGTGACGTGTGGAAGAAGTTTCCTATGCAAATTTGAGCTACTTGATCACATGAAGATTCACACAGGTGAGATGCGTTTCTCCTGTGTGACCTGTGGAAAAGGTTTTAAACACAAATGTCAGTCACTTGATCACATGAAGATTCACACAGATGAGAGACCTTTCTCATGTGCAAGCTGTAAAAAAAGTTTCAAACGCAAATCTCTGTTACTTAATCACATGAGGACTCACACAGGTGAGAAGCCTTTCTCATGTTGGACCTGTGGAAAAAGTTTCAGTCTAAAAAACAGTTTAACTGTTCACATGATGACCCATACAGGTGAGAAGCCTTTTTCATGTGGGACCTGTGGAAAAAGTTTCTGTCAAAAAAATGGTTTAACTGTTCACATGATGACTCATACAGGTGAGAAACCTTTTTCATGTGGTACCTGTGGAAAAAGTTTCAGTTTAAAAAACGGTTTAACTGTTCACATGAGGATTCATACAGGTGACAAGCCTTTCTCATGTGGGACCTGTGGAAAAACGTACATTAGGAGAAATGATTTAATTCATCACATCAGAACTCACACAGGTGAGAGGCCTTTCTCATGTGGGACCTGTGGAAAAAGTTACATTAGAAGACATGGTTTAATGTATCACATGAAGACTCACACTGGTGAGAAGCCTTTCACTTGTGTGACCTGTGGAAAAAGTTTCCAATGTAAATCTCATATATTTCAACACATGAAGATTCACACAGGTAAGAGGCCTTTCCCATGTGTGAGCTGTGAAAAAAGTTTCAAACGCAAATCTCATTTACTTGATCACATGAAGACTCACACGGGTGAGAGGCCTTTCTCTTGTGTAACCTGTGGAAAAAGTTTCCGATGGAAATCTAAGTTACTTTATCACATGAGGATTCACACAGTTGAGAGGCCTTTCTCTTGTGTGACCTGTGGAAAAAGTTTCCGATGCAAATCTGAGTTACTTCGTCACATGAGGATTCACACAGGTGAAAAGCCTTTCTCATGTGGGGCCTGTGGAAAAAGTTTCTGCCGAAAAAGCAGTTTAACTGTTCACATAAAAACTCATACAGACGAGAAGCCTTTCTCATGTGGGATCTGTGGAAAGAGTTACAGTGAAAGATGTTTAACTCATCACATGAGGGCTCATGCAGTTAAAAAGCCTTTCTCATGTGGGACCTGTGGAAAAAGTTTCAGTCGAAAAAGCAATTTAACTGTCCACATGAGGACTCATACAGGTGAGAAGCCTTTCTCATGTGTGACCTGTGGAAAAAGTTTCACTCAAAAAAGATATTTAACTTCTCACAGAAGGACTCACACAGGTGAGACAGCATAATGTGTACCTGAAGTACCAAGATTCTTAGTAACTTGCTGTTTGGAAGTGGAGTAATCACAGCTGGATCACATTTTTACAATGTAGTGGCATAGTTTAAAAAAGCATTTAAAAACTTAAATGTTAAGTATTTAGCTAAAATACTTAACATTCACTTTATTCTGGCAATTTTATCTTTCCATTTAAATTAGTTTTTGAGTGAGATATTAATCAAAAAAGTGTCTTAAAAATGTGCATTTTAAAAACTTTTTTCAAGTGAGATAGTCTGTATTAATTGTCTTGAAGAACAATGGATTTCAGTGCTTTCAAATTTAGACTTATAAAACTTTTGGAGTGATTGTACAATTATCCTTTGTTGTACTTTGTTTTAGTTCAGTGATTTTGGTATATGTATACATGTTAGCTGTTAGTGTATGCACTGATATGTTACAAATGAATTAGCCATAGGGAATATTTTTTGTCTTAAATTGAATTTAAATATACATTAATTTTTCATTTTCTCTCCAAGTTTCTGATTCAGGGGAAAGTACTGCTGATTATATAATGGCAACAATGCAAACATAAGGTTTACTAAATCATGATGGAATGAGACCTTTTCCGTTTTTTGTTTGTTCAAACATCTTCATTGACTTGTTAAAGTTAGTTGCTTTAAACTGTAAAGTTTTTTTTTTTTTTTTTTTTGTTTACCTGTGTGTCTTTTTTTTATCTTTAACAGTTGTTTGAGCTTTTTATTTTTTAGGATATTAGAAACTGTATTGATGATATAGATTTCAGATAGTAATGTGACTAGCAAAAAACAATTTGTTTATAATTCTTACATAAAGTGTATTTACCGTGTTAATGTGTGAGGTGCCCCCTCTGCCCTCCTAGCCTCTTATCACTGAGAGACCAGCTCTCTCCTTCTGCAGTACTCAGCCTCTCCAAACTAACTTCTTTCCAATAAGAGGATTGACACCTAACCAGCTTTTTACCTCTTCAGTATTAGATCCCTAAGTCTGCAGAGTATAACCCACCTCAGTATTCAATAGGGAATCTGTTTCACTGGTTTTATGGAGAAGACTCGCCTGGATTCTAACAACCCACATCTGAATGTCACACCCCTCTTCCTCCTGTGGATTAGACAAACTAGTATCTTGAGTCAGCCAGATTTCACAGAGCACATTCATGAAACTGTTGCTATTCTCAATTGTCCGGCTCTTGGATCCATCCAGGACTGATTTAGTTACTTATACAAGTTCCCGGGATGTTGTTTAAATAACCGATGTTAAACTTATTCTAAGGCAACCTGTAAATACTTCCTTTTATTTTGCAAACCATTTACTAAAACCATGCACTGTTTAAGAACCATTGAATTACAGTGACGCACTAACTGAATGCCCACACTTTTCTAAAATTTTGTTGCTTTAATAAAGAAAAATTTAGAAGGTATTCAGTACAGCATAATTCATTCTTGAAAAATAAAACTAGAAAAATTGCTGTCCCTTGCAAAACAGCTGTGAGAATGCTAATCTGCTCAATGAACACACCAGAAGATGCTGAAGAGAGATGCAGAGCTTAAGGAAGCTGCATAAAGAGACGGAGCCGAAGAGAGGTATCTGAAGAAAGTTGAACTGTGAGCTGAAGAGACCGAGAGCTACCGACACTAACATATGCCATTCAGTATGGAAATGGGGCTGAAATTCGCATAAAAGTTTAAATATTTCAAAAGGTATGATAGCTGAAATGACCAAAAGTCATAGCGCAATTCTAAAAACAGAAGACGGAATAATAAAAATAAAGAGAAACACAATCTTAAGAAGTGAGAAAGCTGAATACATTGTCACTTGATAATCATACTAATCTAATCTCACCTGACCTATCTTTCCCTAACACTGCAACTGAGAAATATTAACTAAAAAATGTTTGGGAGACAGAATCAGGTTTCTCATACCCCAGGCTGATGCTTCAGGCAACAGATTGATGACCTTGGATCTTTCCGAACAGGACTGGATCCTTCTGGACAGCACTGGGTCTTTCTGGACAGGACTGGACTTTCAGAGATCTGACACAGGGGATCTTCACCCCAATCAGTTGTAGGACTTAGGGGCTTTTTTGGAGAATTAAGGAAATCTGCAACTTTAATGATCTTCACCCCCAAACTGACAGAGGACTTAAAAACTTTTCTGCTGGAACCAGAGCTCTGACACAAGGGATCTTCACCGACAGCCAGATGTAGGTCATAAATGCTTTTCCAATGATTCAGGGACTCCCTGACAGCATAATCTTAATCTATGTGCAAACCAGAAGACAGAAGAGAGAAACACTGCAGATGTAGGACTTAGGAGCTTTCTTCTGGGGATTCAAGAACTCTGGGATAGGGCTTAGATACTTTTCTTTGGGACAGCAGTCTCAGTTCTGGATTGATGGAGCTCAGAGGTTTTCACTCAGCTGACAGGACTTGAAGACTGTTCTTTGTACTGTCAGCCTCAGGGGCTTCCATTCAGCTGACAGGACTTGGTGGCTGTTCTTTGTACCGATACCCTCAGTTCTGGACTGATGGAGCTCAGAAATCTTCACTCAGTTGACAGGGCTTAGTTTCAAAAATCTTTACCTCACTTCAATGAGATCTGAAAATTTTCTGAGCGGATGGAGAAGTGTAGAATCAGATTGTCCTGCTGTCTGTCCTGAGATTTGTGCCTTGGCCTGGAGAGGTGTGGATCTGGATTTGCTGCCTTTGGGAAATTTGTGGAAACCGGCAGCAATCCTTAGGTCTCTCCTGTGGTGGGGGATTCCATCTCGATGACTGGCTTCAAACATCCTTGAAGGGTTTTCACACCTCTTTGCTGATGGAGAGCATCTTTTTTTTCATTCTGAGCTGCGGGGCTGCCCTTATTATCTATGTTTTTATTTCTTTATTGGACAGATGTTGCTGAATACATCTGGGGCTGGTCAATTTCCCGCTGCATTCTGCTGGATTGGATTGGTGAGATCTTAGCATAATGCCCATCCTTCCAGTCCATCCCTGTTTGTCCTGCAGCCTGCCTCAAATGCAAAAGTTCTGCTTCCTTCTGAGATTAGCGTCTGCTGCTCAGTCTCCATAGTCTCCTCTCTGTCTACACACAGCTGATAAGTGCCTGCATGCTGGTGGTTCTTATCTGAATGTTCCTAACGCAAGGCCAATTTGAACTGTCAGCTACTGCAAACTCATACATATGAAATCACCATAGATTCATGTGTTTATTACAGATATAAAAATATTTCCACTTAATATTTATTCATTAGCAAGTTAGAGTCAACAAATAAGAAATCACAGTTTAATTGCATCTTCATACTGCAGATATGTCTCAGTAAAACAGAGCAACCCTTTCTGCTCTGTTCTCTGGAACAGAAAACAGACAAGTTGATGCCTATTCCTGGCCTTCAGGCCTGAAGGCCTCACATAACACATACCTTAGAGAAATAATCACAATCTATTTAACTAAGACTCGTTTCATTTAACTACTTTGCATTCCTAATCAACAAGTAAAAAGTTTCAGATTGATTAAATAGTTGTATATTTCTAATAGAGAAATCATGAAACAATCATCTTATCAGTCTTTGGCCTCATGGCTTAGAGCCCTGATCCGTGATCCCGGTTGACATGACAACACAGACCAAAGCCATTATCTACGGAACCATAATGATGGTTTTCTTTTTGCGTTTTGCAGTCACATAGTACCGTTTTATAGCACAATCAAGTAACTGTTACTTTCAGTTTTTCTAAAACTTCTGTATATATCAAATATAACTTAAAAGGAATTTCAATTTGACTTTCTAATTTAACACCTTGAAATTGGCCCTCTGTCTCTTTTAAGGAACTCCTGCTCTTTAAGAAACACTGCCTTCAGAAAGTCATCACAACACTGCCTCTCTATTAACACTTTAACAAAGTTTTTACTAGCATTGCATTGGCCAAGCAAACTTAGAACTGACCAGTTTCATGGAGGCCTGAACACCACGATGCAAAACAGGAACCAGAGGGCGGGGGAAGCCAGTAGAAATGTTAGAGAAGGAGAGGACCCCCTTCCTGCACCTCTCTCTACTCCAACTTGAGGCCCATGGGCCCAGACTGGAGCATGAGAATGTCTGCATGGTTGGTCCACACACAGGGCTTAATTTGTAAATCAAATGATGCCGGAACACTAATAGCGTTGTGAGACAAAAGGTTAACTGAGGCCAACATGCATACTAGAACGCACACACAACACAATGCTTAGGCGCTCAAATGTCAATGTACTAACCCAATTCATATTTCTATATTACTTTTAAATGCTTTAAGTGCCATTTATAAGTGTATCAAGCGCATGATCATGTCTTACCTCTAACTTACCTAATTATTTGGTTAGTGTAGCCCACACAGCGGCCACTCCGTCTCCTTATCCTCCTCCATTCTTCACACTTTGCTCCATGGGACAACAAGCGCTGCTCTAATTTTTTGGCCACACTTGGAAATACAATGTTCAGGCTTTTCATCACGACTGGCTGTGAGCTCGTGCCCTGGTACAACAGACTGGTTAGCTTGGCACTCACCCACACCACGTGCATCTGCTCCAGTATCGCCATTACCATTGTCTTCATGTGCTTCAATTCTCCATTGTTTAATTGTACAATGAGAAGCCTTTTTTGTAAAAAGAAAAAAAAAAAAAAAAAAAAAAAAAGGAAAATTGAAGTCTTTTTTGATAACTGTTATTTTGATAAACTGGCACTGTTGGCTTGATACTTGACACACTACGTTATGTGATTACCCATCAATCATTTCTCTTTTCATTGTAATTTATGAAAATTCTATATATGACCCACATAAGTTTAAAACTAACTAGCAAATTAAGCCCTGTCCACAGACATAGCAGGAAAACCAATGCTGATATAAACAGGAGAGATCAGCCACCAAGTTGGACTTGCCAGACACATGCTACATGTCTCTTGTAAATACAGAAACAGCAGCAAGGTAGCAAGGAGTCCAAAATTTTGGACAAATATTAAGAGCTTCTGGTCAACATATGCAGTAAATTAGTGGCCCTCTGGAGAAATCTAAAATGGCATCTAGCCTGGTAGAGAGCCAGCAACTCTGTTAAAAATGTTGTATTTACGATTATTGTCCCACAGTGTACAGCTGAAAAAAAGTTATAGTTCTGTCAATTAAATGTTACTAACCCTACACTAGAGAAACTCATCCATGCATTTTATCTTTTTTTTTTTTTTTTTTTAAAAGCTTCACCTGTAAATACAGCGTAACTGTTCACATGAGGACTCACACGGGTCAGAAACTAAGAAAGTCTCTGCCCTATTCTCAAACCTTCACCTGATGGAATATAGGCTGAATGTCACCAATAAATGCTACAGGCTCCTAAAGCGAAGGAGTACTCCTTGCAAGGAACTAGTGAGGTTAGGCCCTTGAAATAGCTCATTGTTTAATGATGATCCTTGACATGTGGCCCCACAATTGAACACCACTCATAAAGAACCCTTTTTAGAGTGATAAACACCATGGTGAAGAATGTACCATACGTTCCCACTTGTACCTTTTAACTGCTGGTCAGGGACCTGTTCAGTATAACCTTTATCAAGGACATCCTGGAGATAACTTGA
Organism: Anableps anableps; assembly: GCA_014839685.1. Lineage (NCBI taxonomy): Eukaryota > Metazoa > Chordata > Actinopteri > Cyprinodontiformes > Anablepidae > Anableps > Anableps anableps. Next base: position 26,340,789 of record CM026085.1, on the reverse strand, counting down.
ATATTTCTTGTGAAAGTGTGAGTTACTTACAAACCTCCTCCTTAATCCAAGTATCCTCTGCTTGGCTATGGAGTAGCTGTGTGGTAGGATGACATCTGGTCTTTTAAAGGGCAACTTCAAACAATACCTCTTATCCTGTAGAGTTGCAAAGGATTCCATGATTTCCATAAATCTAATGTCTTTTCTTGACATTTCCTTTTTCTATGAATTCTTTTCATTGAAGTTGTGGTCATACTGATTGTGTAGTAGGACCTCCAGGTTAGACACAGAGATGTTGTTCACCACAGCAGAACAAGGCTCCACATCAGTACTGCTGCTATTCCCATCTCCATTCAAAGGGTCATTAATCACCCAGCTCAACACAGTTCTTATAGCATAAGGGCTGTCTCCACAACTGTTGACCATGTCCCTAGGTTCCAATAGCTTGGGAGCGCTGGTTCCTATCAACAAGTTAACATGGGCTTTTATGATGGGGATACAAACCTTTAACAAGTAAGGGCACCTTTCCATTTCTGCTGCAGTGACGATATCATCTGAAGTGACTGGCATTCGCTTCTGTATTAGGACTTCTGGCAAAGGATAAAAATTGTTTACATCCAAACTTGATACTTCAATGCCAGACAAGGAATAAGCTGTAACAACCTTTTCCTGCTCCACTGCTTTTCAAAAGAAACTTAATCCTTTTCCCTGTAATGTTCAATCTTTCCATTAGATGCTCTGAACAAAATGTAGTCATGCTACCTGGATCTAAAAATGCATATGTCTGTATGACCTCAACTCCTGTGGTGGACTTAACCTGTACTGGAATGATGAAAAGAATACAGCGACTCTTTCCAACGTCACCCCAGGTTGCAGGTGAGCTGAGGCCAACCAGCTGACGCATTGTTCCAAAAACACACAGGCTCTGTCTAAGTCCCTGAATCAAACGCCATCAGTCTCATATCCAAAGCTTCAGGCAACGCACACTTCTTGAACTCACAGTTTTTTGTTTTTTTTTTTGACTTTTTGTACAGACCAAGCCAATGCTTTAAGCCACTGAGGTCAAGCACCGGGGTAGTATTGATGCACTGATTCTTACCTTGTCAGATGAATTAAAGTCAGAGCTACCTTTGCTCATTGTGCAGGTCATCCATTTATTGTCTCCACATCTCATCAGTCTCTACTTGAAGCCAAACATATTTCCACACACTTACACCTTTTGACAGCATCTTACTTCAGCGGTCAAAAAACTGTTTCCCCCCTTCCGGGTGGAACACCTGAACTCACAAAGAAAGGTTCCTTTCCATATAGCCCACTGATTACCCATGTGACCTAATACATGAAAAAATTCATTCATCACCTGCTTCTACATGCAGTCATGGAAAAAATATAACCTTGTCTTCTTAAAGTTTCTAGGTAACGAGTAGAGGACAGAAGAGCTTCTTAAAGAAGAAGTCTGTGAGAGTCAGAAATCTTGCTTGTTTGTGGGTGACCAAATACTTGTTTTCCACCATAATTTACAAAAAAATAAATATTTAAAAATCCTACAATGTGATTTCCTGGATATATTGTTCTCATTTTGCCTCTCATAGTTGAAGTGTACCTATGATGAGAATTACAGACCTCTCGCATCTTTCTAAGTAGGAAAACTTGCACAATCAGTGGCTGACAAAATACTTATTTGCCCCACAGTAACTGGGCTTCGGTGCGGTGTTCCAAGGCTCTCTCCTCCGTCGACAAAAACTTCTCATTTCTCGTTCCATTGAGCTGTCATCAAATATTGTGTACAGAGCAGCCTGCACCATATTGTAGCACCGCTTGCCTGTTGCTTGGGAGGACACCATCGCTTAAAATTTGTACTCAAGTACAAGTACATTTTTCCATTGTTTATGTGGTCTGATGTAATATTCTAATCCTAAAAGTCATGTTTCCATTAAGCAGAAAATCATCATAATTAACGGAAATAATAGGCTTGAAAACATCAGTCTGTCTGTAATTAGTCAATAGCCTATACTGTGCTTCACTCGGGTAAATTGAGGTACGAAGATAAATGAACTTTAAATAATATTCTAATTTATATAACGGCACAAAAGAAGTTACTCAAAGCATGAAAATTCGAAGCGGAACTAAAAGTCGTTTACAGTTTCTTCAGTACAATCACACGGAAGAGCACAGATAGCAACGTTAGCTTTTCTCTTGTCAGAAGGTAGTTTTGAAGACGGGTTTAGTGTTTTAGGTAAACATTTGAGTGTTTGCAGTAAACATGTTTTCAGTCCAGCCTCAGAGACAGTTTATCAACGAGCAGGTAACTCCTGCTGAAGAAACATTCACAGACGTGAAAGAAATCTACGTCAAGTCCGAGGAAGAGATGGATGATCAACGCAGACTGTTGGATTTCAACCGGATACCAATGATTATCTTACACAAAATAGGTACGAAACACCCTCACGTTTTACTGATAATATGGAGCGCCAAAGTGGACAAAAGCTGGAAAAAAAAAAAAATACGCGAGAGATCAGAGGAGACCGTTTGAAACAAGAGCGAGACATGAAGCTGAAGTTGGCTTCTGATTCGAGAAATACCTAAAGGGCGATTCCACCTATTTTTTCAGTCCCTTCAGCATATATAATTTATTCCATTTAAAAAAAAAAAAAAAAAAAAAAAAAAAAAAAAAAACTACAAGAGCTACAAAATTGAACAATGGACTAGATTATTCAGCACTGATTGTATAATATTTAAAACCAAGTTTGTGACTTGTGAAACTGAAATAAAGGACGATTTCAGCACTTTTTATGCATCTGGACTACATTAGAAGTGCTCCATCTCCAAAATTATAACACCGAGATTCTTTAAACCTGGACTAGATAATTCTAAACTAATAGCAGAATATTTAAAACCCAAGTGTGTGATTTGTGAAACTTTAACAAAGGGCCATATTATTGCTTTTTTGTAATCTGGATCACACTAGAACCGCTTCAGTTCCAAAACTACAACACTTAGACTCTTCAAACCTGGACTCGATTATGGTACACTAATAGCAGAATATCTATAAATAACTGTGTGATTTTTGAAACCTTAATCTGATTTGTGAAACCTCAATAAACATCCATATTAGTTTTTTTGTTTTTTTGTTTTTCCTTTTTTTGAAGCTGAGCCACATTAGTACTGGTCCAGCTCCAAAATTACAATACCCAGGCACTTCTAACCTGGACCAAAGTATTCTAATAGCAGAATAATTAAAACATGGTTTCTTATTTGTGAAACTTCAATAAAGTGAGATTTCAGAACTTTTTTAGCATGTGGAACACATTAATTCAATTCAGTTTTACATCAAATGTCTTGAGGCACTTTACAAAAAAATACATTTCAATTCAATCATACATGCATTCCAATTGATCCTAGTTATCCAACAATACAGTATGCTCAATTAGTTATTTAAATTAGTTAAAAAGTTTCTATCTAAGGAAACCCAACAGATTGCACCAAGTCACTGACTTGCAGCATTAGAACTGCTCCAAAACTGCAACACCGAGACTCTTCAGACCTAGACTATATAATTCTATAGTAATAGCAGAATCATTTTATTTTGTCTGCTCAAAGTCAAAATAGGCAAGTGTGTGTTTGTTAGGTGGTTAGGAGTCTTCACAATAAAACAAGTCCCAGTTAAAAACCATAAAAAAATGAAAAACTTCAAATTTGTAAACATTTTTATTGAACAGCTTTTCTTTGATTTTAGAGATTTCCACTATTTGTGCTCTCAGTTGCATCAGAAGCTCCTCTCTCTCACTGCAAAAAGAGGCATTATGAATCATTTTAATTTTATTTTTCTATACATGATTATTTTGGATGCTGGTATTGCTTCAGTCAGCATAATTCTCTCACCTCTCCTCTATTTGTCCACACTCAGTTTATCCCACTGCCTCAGCCCTGGTTAGTGCTTTTGCACTAACCTTTCAACACACCCTCCTCACTTAGAGATACGTAGAGATATGAAAATCAATTTTTACACTATTTTAAAAAAATTTATACTTTTTTTTTTTTTTTTTTTATTTTCATTTTTTTTATTTAGAATAACCCAAGAAAGTCTTGTTTAGATGCATCAGTGGATTAAAGTGAAGGGTATATTCTTTTGACTTGCATTTAAAAGCTTTTGTTTTGTCTTTTTGTCTAGATCTTCCACAATGCTGTGTGTGTAAAGGGGAGGACGTTCTCAATAACCTTACCAACCAGAAAGGGAACTCCACTTTAGAGCAAGAGGAACCAGAACCTCTGCAGATAAAACAGGAGCAAGAGGAACCAGAGCTTCTTCAGATAAAACAGGAGCAAGAGGAACCAGAACCTTTGCAGATAAAACAGGAGCAAGAGGAACCAGAACATCAACAGTTCAAGGAGGAAGATCAGCAACTCTGCTTAAGTCAGGATGAAGACCAGCTTGATCTGAAACAGGAAACTGATGACATTTTGGTGATTCCTTCTAACGTGCAAATGTGCAAATGTGCAAAGAAAGCTGAGAACCAGGATCAGGAAAGCAGCAATTCTGAAGACCCTGGAAGAAAGAGAGATGAAGAGCAGAAACAAAATGAAAGATGTCAGAAAACCAGACAGCAGAAAGGCACGACTGATGGTTCAAAACAAAAAAGGCACAAGAAAGCTCACCCAGACCAAAAATTATATTTGTGTAAAATCTGTGATAAAACATTTACTCAAAACAGTTTTTTGACTACACACATGACAACTCACTCAGGTAAGAAGCCTTTCACATGTTCAACCTGTGGAAAAAGTTACTGTTCTAAGGCTAGTTTCATTCATCATAAGAGATGTCACACAGGTGAAAAAGTGTTCACATGTGTTGCTTGTGGAAAAGGTTTCCATCACAACAGTGCTTTAAAGAGACACATGAAAGCTCACACAGGTGAGAAGCCTCACCAATGTATAATAAAACATGGTGTAAAAAACACTTTAAATATTCACATTAGAAGTCACTCAGGCGAGAGGTCTTTCCCTTGTGTGACCTGTGGAAAAAGTTTCAAACACAAATCTCAGTTACCACGGCACATGAGGACTCATACAGGTGAGAGGCCTTTCTCATGTGCGTCCTGTGGAAGAAGTTTCTCTCAAAAAGGTAATCTGGCTAAACACATCAAAGGTCATACAGAAAAGAAACCTTTCTCTTGTGTGACTTGTGGAAAGAGTTACAGTGGAAAATTTGGTTTAACTTATCACATGAGAACTCACACAGGTGAGAGACCTTTCTCTTGTGTGACCTGTGGAAAAAGTTTTATTCAAAAAGGCGCTTTAACTTCTCACATGAGGACTCACACAGGTGAGAAGCCTTTCTCATGTGTGACGTGTGGAAAAAGTTTCATTCAAATAGGCGGTTTAACTTCTCACTTGAGGACTCACACAGGTGAGAGGCCTTTCTCTTGTGTGGTCTGTGGAAAAAGTTTCAAACGCAAATCTCAATTAAGTGAACACACGAAGATTCACACGGGTGAAACGCCTTTCTCATGTACGAGCTGTGAAAAAAGTTTCACCAATAAAAACAGTTTAACTGTTCACATGAGGTCTCACACAGGTGAGAGGCCTTTCTCATGTGTGACCTGTGGAAAATGTTTCCGATGCAAATCTCAGTTACATTGTCACATGAGGATTCACACAGGTGAGAAGCCTTTCTCATGTGGGACCTGTGGGAAACGTTTCATTCAAAAAAGCAGTTTAAATTTTCACATGAGCACTCACACAGGTGAGAGGCCTTTCTCTTGTGTGGCCTGTGGAAAAAGTTTCAAACGCAAATCTCAGTTACATCGTCACATGAAGATTCACACTGGTGAGAAGCCTTTCTCATGTATGAGCTGTGAAAAAAGGTTCATCAATAAATATAGTTTAACTGTTCACATGAGGACTCACACAGGTGAGAAGCCTTTCCCATGTGTAACCTGTGGAAAAAGTTTCCGAAGCAAATCTCGTGTACTTAACCACATGAGGACTCACACAGGTGAGAAGCCTTTCCCATGTGTGACCTGTGGAAAAAGTTTCCGAAGCAAATGTCACGTACTTCACCACATGAGGACTCACACAGGTGAGAAGCCTTTTGTATGTGTGACTTGTGGAAAAAGTTACACTCAAAAAAGCAGTTTAACTTCTCACATGAGAACTCATCCAAGTGAGACGGCATAATGTGAACCTCAAGTACCAAAATTCTCAGTAATTTGCTGTTTGGAAACAGAGTAATTACAGCTGGATCACATTTTTGCAATGCAGCAGCTTAATTAAAAAAAACATTTCTAATAGGAGGTTCAGCTAAAATACTTTAAAACATTCACTTTATTCTGGCAGTTTGTCTTTCCATTTAAAAGAGTTTTTAAGTGAGATATTAATCAAGAAATGTCTTAAATTATGCATATTATATATGTATTTTTAAAACTTTTTTTTTTCAAGGAAAATATTAATACTCTAATTGTCTCTTAAAGGAAAAAATAATGATTTTGGTTAGTAGATACATGTTAGCTGGTCGGTTACAAATGAATTGCACATTGGGAATAATGTGTTTTTCTAAATTTGAATCTAAATATCCTTTATTTTTTCATTATTTTCTCGCTGAGTTTCTGATTCAGGAGGAAAATACTGCTGATTATATGATGGCAACAATGCAGACGTAAGGTTTACTAAATCATGAAGAAACTTGAGATGTTTTCCCTTTGTTGTTTAAATATCGGCATTGACTTTATTCTTGTTAAAGTTACTCTAAACTAGTTATTTTTACTCATCTTTTTATATGTAAAAGTTTTTGTTTCAGAAGGTTTTTATTTCTTAGGAGATTAGAAAATTTATTGTTATGGATTGAATTTTATATAGAAAAATGACTAAGAAAAAACAGTTTCTTTATAAATCTTACATAATAAAGTTTGCCATAATGATGGTCTTCCTTTTTTCAGTTGAGTAGTGGATTGTGACCCAATTAAAAGGTGTATACAAGTACCTGCTTCTTGCGTGTTTTCTATCACCTTTATCACCCATCTGGAGAGCAGGAATTCTTATGTCCGTCTGCTTTTTCTGGTTTTCTCCTCGGCCTTCAATACTATCATCCCACAGACCAAGGTGTGGAAACTCTCTTCTCTTGGACTGAGTCCCACACTTGGGAATTGGGTCTTGGACTTCCTGACCAATATATCTCAAACTGTCAGGATCCACAATGCCATCTCCTGCTTCATCACGTTCAGCATTGGCTTGCCCCAGGGCTGTGTGCTGAGCCCCCTCCTGTTCACTCTGCTGACGTATGACTGCTCTGCAGCACATCCCAGCTGTCATATAGTGAAGTTTGCGGATGACAGCAGTAGTGGGACACATCATGAACAATGATGAGTCAAAATACAGAGGGGTGGTGGAACACCTGGTGCAGTGGTGCAGAGAAAATAACTTCTGCATAAATGTGAAGAAGACCAAAGAGATGGTGGTGGATTTCAGAAGGGACAAGTGCTCCCTTCCTCCCCAGTACATCGGAGGAGCAGCTGTAGTGGGGGTTTCCAGCTACAGGTACCTGGGTGTGGATATATCCAGTGACTTCACCTGGAGTGCCAACACTTCCCATCTGGTCAGGAAGGCCCACCAGTGTCTCTATTTCCTCAGGAAACTGCAGAAAGCTGGACTTGGGGACTCAGTCCTGAGGAGCTTCTATCACTGTGTTGTGGAGAGTGTTCTCTGCACCTGCATCACCGTGTGGCTACACTTCTGCTGAGAGGATGGCTCTGCAGAGGGTGGTTAAGGCTGCATAAAGGACTGCGGCGAGCAGCCTTCCCTCCACCTTGGACCTCTCCACATCATGAAGGAATCCACCCATCCTGCACACAGACTGTTCCAGCCCCTCCCCTCAGGCAGGCGGCTAAGGAGCATTCAGAGCGAGACCACCAGACTCAGAAATAGTTTCTACAGTGCAGCTGTCAGACTGCTGAACTCAAGCCACACTTAATACAGCTTCATCTCACTTTTTAACTTTATTTATTGATATATTACATTTATTTATTGGGCTTCTTCAACTGCCCGCTTTCTCCATTTCTCTTCTCAATTATTATTGAAGCCCTCGCTCTCAGCATTAGGCAAACCCCCAAATACTTCCTATCAAGATGTTTTGTCATCAGCATCATATTTCGCTCTATGCCGATGACATTCTTCTATATGTCGCCAATCCACAGGCATTGCTGTCTCCCCTTTTGACGACTGTCAACAACTTCGGCAGCTTCTTGGGTTTCTCTATTAATTAGGATAAGAGTGAACTCCAGGGACTGATCTGGCTTATTTGCGGTCCACACCAGTTAAGGTTGCTCATAACACCTTCAGATATTTGGAGGTGATGGTAACAAAAAAACCCAGAACATCTCTTACAACTAAATTGGCAGAATAAAATTATACAACTTAAGCAGAATATTGATTTCTGGAAGACTCTTCCTCTATCTATGGCCGGTAGAATTAACGCCATTAAAATGGTGGTGTTACTGCATTTTTTCCATCTGTTTCAATCTGTTCCATGTTTTATAGGCATATCCCACTTCAAACAGACTCTATTATTATTCCCTTTATTTGGGGCTATACAAATGTCAGAATCTCAACAAAACACTTATGTAAACCAGGGATAAAGGGTGGATTCTCCTTACCAGACTTCAAATTATATTATTGAGCATCCCATTTATCCCCTCTGGAATGGTGGAAGAAAGGCCCACAGTCATCCAATAATTGCTGTCCTGTTTGGTTATTTTTGGAACGTCTGCATTGTTGGCATTGTTGTAATACGTCCCTGATCGCCTTCAACAGCCCCATTGAAGTTAATAAATCACTTTATAATAATAGTTTTGTCATTGGCAGCTCTATAAAAATTTGGAAGCAGATACAAAAATATCTAAAAGCCCCGGAGGTTTAATTAGATACTCTTATTTGTGAAAATCATTCTTTTGCTTCAGGTCTCAGTGATGCTGTCTTCTGGACGTGGAGGCTTAAAGGCATCTGTGTAAATAGGTGATCTATATGTTAATGGAAACCTTGCATCTTTTGCTCAATTATGTTCTGTGTATAATGTGCCCCCGTCAATTTTTTTCCATTTTCTACAGATCTGGGACTATGTTAGGGAAAATAGATCAGACTTTGGAGCTTTAACCAAACATGAAGTCCTGGAGGCAATAAATCAATCCTATCAAACGGGGGGCAGTGTCATATTTTTTACAGAATCTTCAACAATATGCCTGTAGACACAACCAGAATTAAGAAGGCATGGGAAGATGAGTTGGGGCAACAACTACCTGATGAAGTGTGGGATGAAAGTTTAAAAAGTATACACAACTGTTCAGTCAATGCCAAACGATACATAGACGCCACTATTCAAGGGAGAAGCTAAATACTTTCTTTGCAAGTATTTCATTCGATTACAAACTGTCTCCAGTTTGTAATCGCTGCAAGGCTGCTATTGGCAACTTGACACAGTCCTTTTGGTCATGTGTCCAGCTTCACTCATTTTGGAAGAGAACCTTTCATTTTTTTTCCAACAGCTTTTGGGAAACACTGGGACCCAGATCCACTTCTTGCCATTATTGGGGCCTCTAATGCTTTGCTGTCAGCCAGTAAATGTGAGAAACAGGCTGTTTTGTTTGATATGGTGATTGCTAAAAGGTTGATTTTGAGAGTTTGGAAGAAAGACTGTTTGCCCACATTTGACATGTGGCCTGGGGAACTGGCGAATATGCTACACCTGAAAAACCTGAGATATTACAATGGGGACAAAGTCAATGTGTTTGATAAGATATGGGACCTTATATTAAAATTTCGTCAATGAAAAGACTGTGAATGACCAACTTGTTAACACTTAGTATTGCATGTCTCCTTTTTCCTCAGAATACTTGGGGAAGGATGTGGATCAATTTGTGGTATATTTATCCCATGTTGTCTTGACTGTGTAGCTGTTGACTTGTGATGTGCTGTTTCTGTGCAGGTGGGGAAGAGTTGGAAAGTTGTTCTATGTTGTTGAAGGCTGTTAAAATCCAAAAATGCCAATAAATATTTTACAAAAAAAGAATTGTTGTTTGAATATGAGCTTTGTTTATCTGATGTTAGTTTCCATCTGCTGAGACACCTGGATCAGAAATATACAGTAAACAGTATAATATATAATATATATAATATACAGTATTGTCACTGAACGTACTTTATCCTGTTCTAACACATATACTTTACCTTATGTATTAGTTTAATATCTTTTATATTAAAAAAAAAGTATTTGGAAAAGTGTCTCTTTTGCTTTAATTTGTTATTTTGTCTTTTTTTTCATTTTAGTCTTTAATTTATCAAACCTGCACATAATTTTATACCTTTTGTGACATCATGGTGACATAATTTTTAAATATTAAATCAGGTCACCAGTCAGTATTTGAGTACCCTATTTACCAAATACTTTTTTACTTTTAAGTATTTTCTTGGATGGGAACTTCTTACTTTTACTTGAGTAAAAATATGCTGAAGTAGTGCTATTCTTGCTTGGATTGCAATTTTCAGGTACTCTACCCACTCCTGCTTGTGGGAAATTCATGCTTCATAGTTTCTACCATATTAGTTCTTTCCTTGACGAAAGAACTGTCATCATAGTTTATTGCTGAGTTCCGCTTCCTGAATGTTTTTTCCTATCATGATAGACTGTATTTTTATTTCAGTTATGTCATATTCTGTTCAGTCCCCTGTATTGATTATTGATCAAAAGGTCTTGCCATACAGGTTTTTCCCTTTGTATTTACTTTCTTAGTTTATTCTTACATTTTGTTCGTTGAACATTTCTATTGTGTTTTCTTAAATAGCCTGTACTTGTCCAAGCTTGTGCAGGTTCTCTAGTCCAGAGACCCACAAAAGGCTTCACACTACATTCTGTCATTCACCCATTCACACACACACTCTCACACTGATGGTGATGAGCAGCTGAACTGTATCCCTGTGGCAGTCTGAAAAAAGCTTGGCTGCCATGCACTGGCGCCACTGGGCAAACTGAGTTACGAAGATAAATGAACTTTAAATAATATTCTAATTTATATAACAAAACTGTATATTAAAAGAGGTGACTCAAAGCAGAAAATTCAAAGCGGAACTAAGAGTCGTTTACAGTTTCTTCGGTACAGTCACAGTGGAACACACGGAAGAGCACATATAATAATAACCTTAGCTTTTCTTTTGTTAGAAGGTAGTTTTGAAGACGGGTTTAGTGTTTTAGGTAAACATTTGAGTGTTTACAGTAAAAATGTCTTCAGTCTAGCCTCAGAGAGAGTTGATCAACGAGCAGGTAACTCCTGCTGAAGAAACATCACAGAGGTGAAAGAAATCAGCGTCAAGTCCGAGGAGGAGATGGATGATCAGCGCAGACTGCTGGATTTCAGCCGGATACCGATGATAATCTTACACCGAATAGGTACGAAACACCCTCACGTTTTACTGATGATATGAAGCGCTAAAGCGGACAAAAGCTGGAAGAAATACGCGAGAGATCGTTTGAAACGAGAGCTAGACACGAAGCTGAAGCTGGCTTCCGATTGCAGCTTCTCGTTTGGTAAATGGCTAAAGGGCGATTCCACATATTTTTTTCACTACCTTCAAGATCTATAATCTGCTCCAGTTAAAAAACTACAACACCTACGAACTTGAGTTCTGGACTAGATTATTTGGCACTTATTGTAAAATAGTTAAACCAAGTTTGTGGTTTGTGAAACTTAAACAGTTCGGCACTTTTAATGCATCTAAAATACACTCGAACTGCTCCATCTCCAAACCTACGACACAGCTCTTCAAACCTGGACTAGATTATTCTAAACTAGTAGCAGATTATCTAAAACTCATTGTATGATTTGTGAAACTTCACAGCCATAGTTTTGTTGTTTGTTTGGTTTTTTTTTTTGCATCTGGACCACATTAGAACTGGTCCAGCTCCAAAACTACAACCCATAGACACTTTTTTTGCTTGTGGAACACATTAATTCAATTCAGTTTTACATCAAATGTCTCAAAGCACTTTACAGAAAAATACATTTCAGTTCAGTCATACATACATTCCAACTGATCCTAGTGATCAAATAGTACAGTCTGCATTATTAGTTATTCAAATTAGTTTAAAAACTTTCTATCTAAGGAAACCCAGCAGATTGACTTGCAGAATTAGAACTACTCCAGCTCCAAAACTGCAACACCTAGACTCTTAAAACCTGGAACTAGACAATGAGGGCCCTATGAAATCAGCTTTATTATTTTTTCCTAAATTCCACTTTTTCCATTTTAATTTCTCTGAATTCAGTATTTTCCATTTTAACCATATTAACCCAAAAAGTATTTAATTATGTCAATGAAAAAAATGGACAAATGAATACCTAGAGCTCAACATTTTCTGTTATTCTGTATCACTAATGAAACATACCACTGCAATTCAACAGAACATTGGTTTTACAAGATGTTAAAAAAGTTTTTCTCCCTCATTTTTTTTTTTTAAAGAACTCAAATATTATGTGCTAAACTAGGAATCTAGTGTTTAACATAAAAGAAACTCTACCTTCTAAAAGTGCTTTAGAGTTGAACTGAACACCAAAATTTAAATGACATAAAAACCTGTAAAAAGTAAAAGCTTGTGCACACATCCATAATGATTAGGACCTTTGTTCATTTTTATTTCTTCCATCTGTCTCAGAAATCTCCATTGAAGTAATGACTGTCAGTGTTTTGGTGTTTGTTTCTGCAACTGCAGTACCCCCATCCCCCCTCCCTCCATCCAAAGCCATTTGCGTTGCTTTACCAAAAATGAGCAAAGTTTGTTTAATTCTTTCTCTAAAGGAATATCTGATTTGGCACACAGAGCAATAAGCACCTTCAACTCTCACTTCCATTGATTTATTTAAATGTTCAAGAGCTAGCTAGCTTCTTTTCTATATTTCTGAGTAGTCGTCGTATCCTTGCGCCTCCAGTCAACTGGGTGCTGACAAAATGTACAGAAAAGTTTTCTCCCGTCTCATAAAGCTCGCTGGCCCTGAAGCTTGTGGGAAAATGTCGATGTTTCAGAGTTTTTTTGTTTTTTTTTCGCTACGGCTGACTGGCTTACTCTGTGTGGAGAGGAGTGCTGACGCAAAGCCGAGTCTTGCTTAACCAGGTAGCAGCGGGTATGGGAGCTGCTGCAGCGAAAAACACTACAGAAACCAGTGTACATCATTCCCTTCTTGCCGATATCAGTTAATACTGTGAAATTCCACGGCAGGGCAGCTCTGGCTACAATTCTGTGGCTTGCCATCCTCAGCATGTGAATGTGTGCGTGAATGGACAGATGTTCAGATAACATCAGAAGTGCAGACATTTTCTAACAAGACAAAAATATAGATTTGGTGAAAAATAATAAGTCATAAGGTTTTAAATAAAAACTGATTAAATGGATTCACAGCAAAAATTGAATGACATTTGAAAGCTGTTTGAATTTGCTTGCTTGCCTGGAATCCCATTCTTGTTTTATTTTTAGCCCCGAGCAGTGACAGTGCTGCAAAGGCCTATTGTATCCATTGGGTTTATATTTCTTCCAGGAAATAAATTAGCTGTTTGATGGCCGAAACATATACAAAAACTTACCAAACTGCAGACGTGTCAGGCGTGCATGAAATTGGAGTATTTTAAGGGTTTCACAAAAATCAATAAAAATGGCTCAATAGCGCCCCCTGGGAACTTTCAAAACACCCTCCTATTTTAGCTTACTTTATAGTAGAGTTGTGAAATTTAGTACACTTTGACCCCACTTAGTCCATTTTTGACCTCTGCATTTGATTGAACTCCTCCTAGAGGTTTTGATTGATCAGCTTGAAATTTGATGAGTTTGCTCATACGGCATGGGGAATCTAAAGTTTTCAAAATACTGATTTTTTTTTTTGTTTTCATGCATGTTAAAGGGGCAGGGCCTCAACCTTCAAACTTTGACTTCACAACAAAAAAATGTTAACTACTAAGAACAAAGTCACAGAGGCACGAAACCTGCTATGATTGGTCCTCACCAACTTGCTCCAATCTGCACATGAATGATTTTTGCCACAAACAGCTTATTAGGATTACATTAGAATTTATATCAATCCGTAGAATATTTTACAAAGCTATATCTCCCTGATGTATCAACAGATCTACACCAAATTTTGTGTGCTTCCTAGTGGACGAGTGTTCAAGACATTGATATGTCGAATTGATTACATCACTTTGGCACCGCCCACTGCAAAAAGAAGTCATAGGTTTCTGTGGTGAGTGACTTTCCATGACAATGTAGAACTTTCAACCTTTCTTTAATAATAAATGTAATTTTAAAAATACAACAGAAAGTCTTTATAACTGCTTCACCACCAAACAGGAACTGGGTACAGCTTCCATCCCGAAGGTTAGATTTCCGCCAAATTTTGAATACTTGTGATTGGAGATAAACTGAGCCTGGTGGTGACGTGCAGAATTGATTGACAGCCTTGGGGGTGGAGTTGAGGTTGTTGAGGTTTAATTTTGTGTTGTTCCAGAAAGAAGGAAATGCTGTTGCAAATGAGGACTAAAATGGCGACATAAGACGCACCAAGACCATCAAGATGATTTCCAAGTATTTTCATTTTATTACTTTTTTGAATGTGAATTAGAAAGCAAACAGTGCTGTACATTAAATGTTAGCAGTGTAGAACTATGTGTAAAATTGAGGTACTACAACAGGATTAAATCGAGCTGCTGTTTGGAATATTTATCGGGAAGCCACTAGGTTAACCTGTCCCCATCTCAGAAGTTCATAATATGTTTTGACTCACATCTAGTTCCCTTCTGGTCAGAAAAACCACATTGGCTGAGTTGATTTTCATACTTAAAAGTTGGTCATTTTAGAATAAACCAAGAATAGCTTGTTTTGATGCATCAATGGATTAAAGTGAAGGGTTTATTTCTTTGGCGCACATTGAAAAGCTTTTCTTTTGTCTTTTTGTCCAGACCTCACACAATGCTGTGTGTGTGAAGAGAAAAAGATTCTCAATGGGTTAAGCAACCGGGAAGGGAACTCCACTTCAGATCAAGAGCAACTAAAACCTCTGCAGATAAAACAGGAGCAAGAGGAACCAGAACCTCTGCAGATAAAACAGGAGCAGGAGGAACCAGAACCTCTGCAGATGAAACAGGAGCAAGAGGAACCAGAACATCAACAGTTCAAAGAAGAAGAGAAGCAACTCTGCATCAGTCAGGATGAAGAGCAGCTTGTGCTGAAACAGGAGAGTGATGACATTTTGGTGATTCCTTCTAATGTGCAACAAATCCTCAATGAAACAGAACCACAGAGGAACCATCTCATCTCTCATGATTGTCCTGAAGCTGAGAACCAGGATCAGGAAGGAAGCAATTCTGAAGACCCAGGAAAAAAGAGAGATGAAGAGCAGAAACAAAACAAGAGATGTGAGAAAACCAAACAGCAAAAAGGCACAACTGATGGTTCAAAACAAAAAACACACAAGAAAGTTAACCCAGAACAAAAATTATATTCTTGTAAAATTTGTGATAAAACCTTTTCTCAAAACAACTCCTTGACCAGACACATGACAACTCACACGGGCAAGAAGCCTTTCACATGTTCAAAGTGTGGAAAAAGTTACAGTTGTAAGGTTGGTTTAATTTATCACTTGAGAGTTCACAGAGGTGAAAAACCATTCACATGTGTTGCTTGTGGAAAAGGTTTCCATCACAATGGCATTTTGAAAATACACATGAGAGTTCACACAGGTGAGAAACCTTTCTCATGTGTGACCTGTGGAAAAGGTTTCAGGAGGAAAACTTATTTACTTGATCACATGAGAATTCACACAGCTGAGAAGCCTTTATCATATGTGATCTGTGGAAAGAGTTACAGTGAAAGAATTGATTTCACTTATCACATTAGAAGTCACACAGGTGAGAAGCCTTTCTGTTGTGTGACCTGTGGGAAAAGTTTCAGATGCAAATCTCAGTTACTTGATCACATGAGGATTCACACAAGTGAGAGGCCTTTCTCTTGTGTGACCTGTGAAAAAAATTTTAAACGCAAATCTCATTTACTTTATCACATGAAGATTCACACAGGTGAGAGGCCTTTCCCATGTACAAGCTGTGAAAAAAGTTTCAAACGCAAATCTCATTTACTTAATCACATGAGGATTCACACTGGTGAGAGGCCTTTATTATGTGTGATCTGTGGAAAGAGTTACAGTGAAAGAATTGGTTTAACTTATCACATTAGAAGTCACACAGGTGAGAAGCCTTTCTCTTGTGTGACCTGTGGAAAAAGTTTCAAATGCAAATCTCAGTTACTTGATCACATGAGGATTCACACAAGTGAGAGGCCTTTCTCTTGTGTGACCTGTGAAAAAAATTTTAAACGCAAATCTCATTTACTTTATCACATGAAGATTCACACAGGTGAGAGGCCTTTCCCATGTACAAGCTGTGAAAAAAGTTTCAAACGCAAATCTCATTTACTTCAGCACATGAGGACTCACACGGGTGAGAAGCCTTTGTCATGTGTGATCTGTGGAAAGAGTTACAGTGAGAGAATTAGTTTAACTTACCACATTAGAAGTCACACAGGTGAGAAGCCTTTCTCTTGTGTGACCTGTGGAAAAAGTTTCAAAAGCAAATCTCAATTACTTCATCACATGAGAATTCACACAGGTGAGAGGCCTTTCTCATGTACAAGCTGTGAAAAAACGTTCACCAACAAAAATAGTTTAACTGTTCACATGAGTATTCACACAGGTGAGAGGCCTTTCCCATGTACAAGCTGTGAAAAAAATTTCAAACGCAAATCTCATTTACTTCAGCACATGAGGACTCACACGGGTGAGAGGCCTTTCTCATGTACAAGCTGTGAAAAAAGGTTCGCCGATAAAAATAGTTTAGCTGTTCACATGAGAATTCACACGGGTGAGAGGCCTTTTTCTTGTGGGACCTGTGGAAAAAGTTTCAAATGCAAATCTCCATTACTTAATCACATGAGAATTCACACAAGTGAGAAGTCTTTCTCTTGTGTCACCTGTGAAAAAAATTTCAAACGCAAATCTTATTTACTTTATCACATGAAGATTCACACAGGTGAGAGGCCTTTCTCATGTACAAGCTGTGAAAAAAGGTTCGCTGATAATAGTAGTTTAACTATTCACATGAGGACTCACACAGGTGAGAGGCCTTTCTCTTGTGGGGCCTGTGGAAAAAGTTTCTGTCGAAAAAGCAATTTAACTGTTCACATAAAAACTCATACAGGTGAGAAGCCTTTCTCATGTTAGACTTGTGGAAAAAGTTTCCCTCTCAAAGTGACTTTAAATTCTCACATGAGAACTCATACAGGGGAGAAGCCTTACTTATGTGGGACCTGTGGAAAAAGTTTAATGTAAAAAGCATTTTAACTACTCACATAAGAACTCATACAGGTGAGAAGTCTTTCTCATGTGGGACCTGTGGAAAAACTTTACCTCACAAAGGAACTTTAAATTCTCACATGAGGACTCATACAGGTTAGAAGCCTTTTGTATGTGGGACCTGTGGAAAAACTTTCCAATGTAAAGCTAATGTACTTTGTCACATAAGGATTCACATGGATGAGAGGACTTTCTCTTGTGTGACCTGTGGAAAAAGCTTCCCTCATAAAGAAACTTTAACTTCTCACATGAGGACTCACACAGGTGAGATGGCATAATGTGAACCTCAAGTATGAAGATTCTCAGCAATTTGCTATTTGGAAGCAGAGTGAGTACAGCTGGATCATATTTTTACAATGTCGAAGCTTGTTTAAAGAAACATTTCAAATAGGTTGAGCTAAAATACTTAAAAACATTCACTTTATTCTGGCAGTTTTTTTCATTTAAAAGGGTTTTTAAGTAAGATATTAAGTGTCTTAAGAAATTATGCATATTATGTAAGTATTTCTAAAATGTGTGTTTTTTTTTTTTTTTTTTTTTTTCCCCCCCAAGTGAAATATTAATAGTCTCTGGTAATTGTCTCTTAAAGGGACGATGGATTTCAATGCTTTCAGATATATTTGTAAATCTTTTGGGGTCATTGTATGTTCATTCTTTGTTGTACTTTACTTTTTTTTTTAATTCAATGATTTTGGTTAGTGTATACATGCTAGATGTTACTGTATGCACTGATAGGTTACAAATGAATCGCCCATTGGGAATAATATTTTTTTTTTCTTAATTTGAATCTAAATATACTTAATTTTTTTTTTCATTTTCTCTCTGAGTTTCTGATTCAGGAGAAAGATACTGCTGATTATATCATGGCAACAATGAAGATATAAGGTTTGCTAAATCATGATGAAACTTGAGATGTTTTCCTTTTTTTGTTTGTTGAAACATCTGCATTGACTTGAAGTTAGTTACTGTAAACTGTAGTTTGTTTACCCATGTGTCTTTTTATGTCTTTAACACAGCTTTTGTTTGAGAAAGTTTTTAATTTTTAGGATATTAGGAAATGTTTTGATGATATAGAATAAATTTAAGATAGAAATGTGACTAGCAAAATACTGTTTATAATTCTTACATAAGGCTTGTTCACCATAATGATCATGTTTTCTTTTTTCGGTTTAGTAGTGGATTGTGACCCACTTAAAAGGCCGGAGTCTTCTCTGTGCTTGTAAATTCATCATTTTTCCCTACCAGCTGTTTTTTCTTAAAGGGGCAGGATTATGGTTTTTGCAGCCACATAGTTCTATTTTATAACACAATCAAGTAACTGTTTTTATAAAAATGCTGTATATATGAAATATAACTTAAAAAGAATTTCACTTTGTAGTTTAACACCTTGAAATTGGCCCGTTGTCTCATTTAGAAACTCCTGCTCTTTAAGAAACTCCGCCTTCAGGAAGTCATCACAACTTTGCTCCTCTATTAACCCTTTAACAATGTTTTTACCAGCACTGCACTGAGAAGTAGCTTGCATAATGAGCTCAGAAGACGCACAGTTCAACCAGGTGTTTGCTAATTACTGCTGGTTAGTGTGAAGGACCTGAGAAGGGAGGGGTGCTCTGTGGAGGCAGAGGACCTACCAGGTCAATGTTCCCATGATCAAACCACTGTCTGTGAATGGCTCAAAGGATACTTTAGTATGCTTGTGGACATTGGCACGCTGGCACAGGACACACGCCGTAGCCCATTCCCTAACTATTTTGCGCAGCCCAGGCCAATGATACTGACCAGTTTCATAGATGCCCAAACAC
This sequence comes from Anableps anableps, assembly GCA_014839685.1. Lineage (NCBI taxonomy): Eukaryota > Metazoa > Chordata > Actinopteri > Cyprinodontiformes > Anablepidae > Anableps > Anableps anableps. Next base: position 26,321,576 of record CM026085.1, on the reverse strand, counting down.
CAGGATTAAAACAGGAATCAGAGGGCAGGGGAAGCCAGTAGAAATGTTAGAGCAGGAGAGGACCACCTTCCTGCACCTCTCTCTCCTCCAACTTGAGGTGTTACTGACTATTATTATTATTATTAATTTTTATTATTATTTTAATACGTTTTATTATAAATTACATTTTCAGTAAAGCCTGTCCAAGGTAGACAGGCGTTTGTGACTGCAGCCATCTTGAGAGGCGCAGCCTTTTAGGCAAGGTGGGTGAAGTGTCTTGCCCAAGGACACAACGATGGAGACGGATGGAGCGGGGCTCCTTGACAACCACTGATTACGGGATGAACCCCTACCGCCGTCGCAACAATTGCCAAAGATATCGGCATCACTACGCTGGTCCACAGATAGTCCTTAATTTGTAAATCAAATAATGCCGGAACACAAATAGCGGTGTGAGATAAAGGGTTAACTGAGGCCAACACGCATACTAAAACGCACACACAACACAATGCTTAGGAGCGCAAATGTCAAAACATTAAGACAATTCATATTTCTGTATTACTTTTAAATACATTAAGTGCCATTTATAAGTGTATCAACTGCAGGATCGCGTCTTACCTAATTATTTGGTTAGTGCAGCCAACACTACAGCCACTCTGTCTCTTTATCCTCCTCCATACTCCGCGCTTTACTCTGTGGGACAAGAAGTGCAGCTCTAACTTTTTGGCCACACTTAGTAAAAAAGTGTTCAGGCTTTTCATCACGGCTGGCTGTGAGCTCGTGCCCTGGTATGACAGACTGATTAGCTTGGCACTCACCCACACCACGTGCATCTGCTTCAGTATCTCCATTGCCACTGCCTTCATGTGCTTCAATTCTCCATTGTCTAATTGTACATTGAGAAACCTTTTTTGTAAAAAGAAAGGAAAATGGACTGTCCTTTTGACATTTTTATTGCTGTTATTTTGATAAATTGGTGCTGTTGCCTTGATACTTGACACACTACGTAATGAAATTACCCATTAAACATTTCTCTTTTCATCATGATTTATGAAAATTTTATTCATGACATCTGGAAATGATAAAACATCTAATTGCGAACTGATCAGCCTCTCCTGACGGAACTTTCTGCATATAATTCACTCTCTAACATCTACAAGCTCTTCTAGAAAAGGACATGCCAATTATGACACTTTCCTTGTGCCAGGTCTCAGCAAAACAGTAGGACAAACTCAGAATTAGTTCAAACAACCCTGCTACCAAGCAGCCAAAAACCCAGTATATGCTGATTGTTAACCCTTAAGTTACTCAGGAGTTTTACTTATCCCAATTTCTGAAACGTGGTCCTGATGTAATATTCTAATCCGAAAAGTCATGTTTCCATGAAGGAGATAATCATAATTAACAGACATTAAATACTGTTTTTCACTCGGGTGAATTGAGTTACTGAAATTAATGAACTTTCAATAATATTCTAATTTATATAGTAAAACTATATTAAAAGAGGTGACTCTAAGCAGAAATTTCAAAGCGGAACTAAAAGTCGTTTACAGTTTCTTCAGTTCAGCCACAGTGAAACACACGGAAGAGCTAAGGGCAGATATAGTAGAGTTTGATATAGTAGTTTACTATATATACTTTTGATATAGTAGAGTATAGTAGAGTTCGCTTTTCTATTATTAGAATTTGGTTTTGAAGACGGGTTTTGTGTATTAGGTAAATATTCGAATGTTTGCTGTGAAAATGTCTTCAGTCCAGCCTCAGAAAGAGTTTATTAACGAGCAGGTAACTCCTGCTGAAGAAACATTCACAGAGGTGAAAAAAATCAAGTCCGATGAAGAGATGGATGATCAGCGCAGACTGCAGGATTTCAGCCAGATACCGATGTTTATCCCTCACCGAAAAGGTACGAAACACCCTCACGTTTTACTGATGATAAAAAGGGCCAAAGCGGACAAAGGTTGAACGAAATACTTGAAGCAGATTAAAGGAAACAATGCGGGAGACCGTTTGACACGTGAGTTCGACACAGTGAAATATGGCAAGCTGTTTGAATCAATTATGATATGTATATTAACACCTTCTTCTCAACTATAAATAGCGGGATACGCCGTTTTTCCCGCGCAAACGCGTTGTGATTCTTCTTCTTCTTTTATGGTGGTCAGCAAACAACTTAAGGTGCAATACTGCCATCTTCAAGATTGGCGTAAGGATCAGATGTTCTGATGGTATTATATTCTTTTCAAAATACCTGTTCTTCTTAAGAAATTAAAAATGCTGGTTAAAACTCCATCCCCAGACGATCCTTGAAGCAATTCCCTTACTTCTAACTTACTTTTATTTTTATTGAAATTACTAATTGTGTGAATGCTGTAGGCATTCACAGAATTCACACTGTTACATGGGGTTTTGCATATCGAATGAGATACATTACCTCAAGTCAACCTGCTACTAATAGCCTACATGCTATCATTAGTATTTAAGCTTGCTTTAAATTTTTAACTTATTTTAGCTTATAAACTGCTGTGGCATCACAGTTTAGCTTTGTAAGCAGTGTTCTGCACCAATTGCTAATACACCTTAGCTGGAATTTTTGCATTGACTGAAAGTTTTCAGTCCTCTTCAACAGTTTTTTTAAACTCATTTTGCAGACTTTTGCTTTTTTTCTGCTCCTGCTTATTACATTTCTGCAAGTCGTCTGCAGTTGTCTTCAAATGCTTCAGCAAATTTCAGCAAAAACATTCAGCTTACAGCATTCACACTGCACTTTTGCAGGAAATTAAAATTTTTCTAGTTAATATCTCTCTTTCATGTGCATATTTATTACATTACAAGTAAATATGTTCTGTAGTTTCCGTTTGACACACAACAACCTGCAGCATGTATGTTGATTAATTTAGGAGTACTATTTAATCCTGTATGACCAAATCTCATCCTCGATATATCTTCTTCTTTCTTAATTTTAATACATTTCCTAAATTCCCCAACTTTTTTTTTTGATACTATCACAAAATCAAGCATTATCTTCTCTATCCCATTGCTCTTGCCATTTCTTCTTAACATATAAATTTACTATACTCTTAACCTCACTTTTACTTATTTTAACATTTGAATCCACAATATTCTTTTTTGCAGCACTTTTAGAAAAACTGTTAGCCATTTCATTTCGTACAATTTCGATATGTGCAGGAATCCATATTAGTTTAACCTCTGAACCATAATGTTTTAACATAACATTATGGCCTCTATAATATCTAGCCTTGATTCTGAATGTACCTCTTGAATACTTGTTAATGTGCTACTTGAGACTGAACAAATTATAACCTCCTTCCTCTCGCAACTTCAGTCCATTCTAAAGCCATCAAAATTGCCATTAACTCTCCTGATACACTGTTAAACTGTTATACCCAAATATTTGATTTGATCTGTTCTTTCTATATCATCCATATATAATTTGAGATTCATATTAAGACTTAATTTTCTATTTGTATAAACAACAAATTTTGACTTAGATGTTGAAAATCTAAATCTCCATTCTAACGCCCAATCTTCTACACTATGTAAAGCCTCTTGTAATTTCCTTTTTTACAAATTGTTTTTTTCTTCTTCTCTTCCAAATAATTCTATCATCTTCAAATAATGAAACACCAAAAGATTTATCTATACTACTAAAAATTTTTTTAATCATTATAATGAATAACATAGGACTAATTACACTGCCTTGGGGAGTACCATTTTCCACTTGATAATCAGAACTTATTTCACCACTTATTTTTACTCTATTACTTCTCTCGGTTAAGAAGTTTCTTATCCATCTGTAAAATTTACCTTTTATATTCATCTGTTTTATTTTAATCAATAACCCTTCTCTCTGAGCAAGGCAAGAAATTGAATCAATTTTTCCCATGAAATATTACTTTGACTGTTATCTGCAACTCTCTTTCCTCCGCAATTTGTTTTTGTAACAGTTTCATTACTGTTCACCACTTTCACTGCTTCTGCACATGTAATTGTCTTGTCTATTTCAATTTTTTGAACTTCAGCTGCCTGCTTCCTTATCACACATCCTGCATATGCTGCAGTATGATTTCCTCCACAGTTACAGCATTTGACAGGACTGTTCCCACACTCACCATTAGGATGTTCATCTCCACACCTACCACATCTCTGTTTCCCCTTGCAAACATTAGCAATATGCCCATATCTTTGACATTTGTAGCATCTGATAGGCGGTGGAACATAAACTCTCACTTTAAAGCTCATATACGCAATCATAACCTTATCAGACAGAACTCTGTCTTTGAACTCCAGGAACACTGATGTACAGTTAATTTTCCATCCATTCCTGAAAGCCTGTAATATCTCCTCCTTTTATTACTTTCTTTAACTCTTTCAGATTTTCTCCAAGAGGAATCCCTGAAATTACTCCTTTTTTTTCCACAACTATTTTTCTTTCCAGCACTTATTTCTTGCACACCATTTGTAATTTTAGAGCCTTACTCTTTTGCTTAGCATTTTTACAAATGATAAGCAGACGTCCATCCTGAAGGACTTCAGCTAACTCTGCATCCCCGATTGCTTTCTTTTACCCATTTGACAGACTGATAGGACTTACTCGAACCATATCCGGTCCTTCCTTAAATTTTAGTATAACTTTGAAATCTTCCATCATCATTTTCTTTCTTATTTCAGGTCTTTCTTCTTCATCCTTAAAAGCTCTTTTACCAGCCGTCGTTCCCTTTTTAAGCTTCTCTTTCCCTCCTCCACCTTTTTTATTCTCCACCATAGACCATCCCATATGCATATTTTCATCCTTCGAAAGCCCATCTCTACTATTAGCCATCTTAATCCACTCAATCCAGATTATGTCAAAAAACACCTTCAGTTTTAACTTATTACTCACCCATTGGGAAACTTTGTCCAAATCTGCCATACCATGCTCCTTGTGGCGTCTGAAACCCATCTTGTCTCTCCTTCTTCCCGCGTTGTGAATCAGAACATGCAGTGGCATAAATAACGCATGATCACGTAAAAAACTTGTTGTAAATAATGTGCAGTGGCGTTTTATGCATATTTTTTCATCAAGAGGCTATCTCCTTAGTGCTCAGTCACTAGATTTTAGGGCATTTTAACCAATCAGAACACTGCAAGGTCAGACACAATCAGAAGATAGCTGATGTTGAGAAAATCACTCAAAGTACATGCACCTGCCATTTTGTTTAAATCACTTTAATCCCTTGATGTTTAGATGCATCAAGGGATTAAAGTGAAGGGTTTCTTAATTTGACTCTTATTGGAAAGCTTTTGTGTTGTCTTTTTTTCCAGATCTCCCACAATGCCGTGTGTGTAAAGAGGTCGGGGTTCTCAATGAGCTCAGCAACCAGGAGGTGAACTCCACTTTAGATCAAGAGGAACCAGAACCTCTGCAGATAAAACAGGAGCAAGAGGAACCAGAACATCAACAGTTCAAAGAGGAAGAGAAGCAACTCTGCATCAGTCAGAATGAAGAGCAGCTTGTGCTGAAACAGGAAACTGATGACATTTTAGTGATTCCTTCTAATCTGCAAAGAATCCTCAATGAATCCGAACCACATAGGAACCATCTTATTTCGAATGACTCTCTTGAAGCTGAGAACCAGGATCAGGAAGGAAGCAATTCTGAAGACCCTGGAAGAAAGAGAGACGAAGAGCAGAAACAAAATGAAAGATGTCAGAAAGCCAAACAGCAAAAAGGCACAACTGATGGTTCAAAACAAAAAAGGCACAAGAAAGCTCACCCAGACAAAAAATTCTATTCTTGTAAATCTTATGGTAAAACCTTTTCTACAAACAGTTTCTTGACTGTACACATGAAATCTCACATGGGTAAGAAGCCTTTAACATGTTCAACGTGTGGAAAAAGTTATTATACCAATGCTGGTTTAATTTATCATAAGAGATGTCACAAAAGTGAACAACCGTTCACATGTATTGCTTGTGGAAAAGGTTTCCGTCATAAAAGCATTTTAAAGACACACATGAGAGTTCACACAGGAGAGAAACCTTTCACATGTGTGACCTGTAAAAAAAGTTTCAGTAGGAAAACTATTTTAAACAATCACATGAAGACTCACACAGGTGAGAGGCCTTTCCCATGTACGAGCTGTGAAAAAAGTTTCAAACGCAAATCTCAGTTACTTGATCACATGAGGATTCACACAGGTGAGAAGCCTTTCCCATGTGTGACCTGTGGAAAAAGTTTCCGATGTAAATTTCACATACTTCGTCACACAAGGATTCACTCTGGTGAAAAGCCTTTCCCATGTGTGACCTGTGGAAAAAGTTTCAAAGGCAAATCTCAGTTACTTGATCACATGAGGATTCACACAGGTGAGAGGCATTTCTCATGTACGAGCTGTGAAAAAAGGTTTACCAATAAAAACAGTTTAACTTATCACATGAGGACTCACACAAGTGACAGGCCTTTTGTATGTGGGACTTGTGGAAAAAGTTTCCGATGCAAATCTAAGTTACTTTCTCACATGAGGACTCACACAGGTGAGAGGCCTTTCTCTTGTGGGACCTGTGGAAGAAGTTTCTGTCGAAAAAGCAATTTAACGGCTCACATAAAAATTCATACAGGTGAGAAGCCTTTCTTATGTGGGAACTGTGGAAAACGTTTTCAATGCAAATCTCAGTTACTTTGTCACATGTATACTCACACTGGTGAGAAGCCTTTCTCGTGTGGGACCTGTGGAAAAGGTTTTTATGTAAAAAGCATTTTAACTGCTCACATAAGAACTCATACAGGTGAGAAGCCTTTCTCATGTGGGACCTGTGGAAAAAGTTACAGTGACAGACATAGTTTAACTTCTCACATGAGGACTCATACAGGTGAGAAACCTTTCTCATGTGGAACTTGTGGAAAAAGTTTCTCTCTGAAAGGAACTTTAGATTCTCACATGAGGACTCATACAGGCGAGAAGCCTTTCTCGTGTGGGGCCTGTGGAAAAAGTTTCCGTCAAAAAAGCCAATTAAATGTTCACATTAAGACTCATACAGGTGAGAGGCCTTTCCCATGTGTGACCTGTGGAAAAAGTTTCCGATATAAATCTCATGTACTTCGTCACATAAGGATCCACACAGGTGAGAGGCCTTTCTCTTGTGGAAGCTGTGAAAAAAGGTTCACTGATAAAAGTAATTTAACTGTTCACATGAGAACTCACACAGGTGAGACAGCATAATGTGAACCTCAAGGATCAAGATTCTCAGTAACTTGCTGTTTGGAAGCAGCGTGATTACAGCTGGATCAGATTTTTAAAATGTAGCAGATTAGTTAAAAAAAAATAAAACATTTCAAATAGGATATTTAGCTAAAATACGTAACATTCACTTTTTTCTGGCAGTTTTATTTTTCCATTTAAAAGGATTTTTAAGTGAGATATTAAGCGAGTAATAGCTTAAGAAATTCTGCCTATTATAAATGTATTTCTAAAATGTTTTTTTTTTTTTTTTTCCAAGTGAGATAATTCTCTGGTAGTTGTCTCTTAAAGGAACAATGGGTTTGCATGCTTTCAGATATACTTGTAAAGCTTTTAGGGTCATTGTATGTTCATTCTTTATTGTACTTTTACTTTGTTTTAGTTCAGTGATTTTGGTTAGTGTATAAACTTTAGATGTTACTTTATGCACTGATAGGTTACAAATTAATTCCCCATTGGGAATAATATTTTTTCTCTTAATTTGAATCTAAATATACTTAATTTTTTTCATTTTCTCTCTGAGTTTCTGATTCAGGAGAAAGATACTGCTGATTATATCATGGCAACAATGAAGATATAAGGTTTGCTAAATCATGATGAAACTTGAGATGTTTTCCTTTTTTTGTTTGTTGAAACATCTGCATTGACTTGTTAAAGTTATTTACTTTAAACTGTAAAGTTCTTTTTTACCCATGTGTTTTTTTTTTGTTTTGTTTTTTTTTTATCTTTAACACAGGTTTTGATTGAGGTGTTGTTTTTTTTTTTTTTTTTTTTTTTTTTTTAGGTTATTAGAACATGTATTGATGATAGAGATTAAATTTAGGATAGAAATGTGACTTGCAAAAAACAGGCTTTTTAATAATTGTTACATAAAGTTTATTTTCCATAATGATCATGTTTTCTTTTTTTCAGTTTGGTAGTGCATTGTGACCTATGTAAAAGGCCGGAGTCTTCTCTGTCCTTATAAATTTATCATTTCTCCCCACCAGCTGTTTTTTTCTTAAAGGGGCAGGATTATGGTTTTTGCAGCCACATAGTTCTATTTTATAACACAATCAAGTAACTGTTTTTATAAAAATGCTGTATATATGAAATATAACTTAAAAAGAATTTCACTTTGTAGTTTAACACCTTGAAATTGGCCCGTTGTCTCATTTAGAAACTCCTGCTCTTTAAGAAACTCCGCCTTCAGGAAGTCATCACAACATTGCTCCTCTATTAACCCTTTCATAGTTTTTACCAGCATTGCACGAAGAAGTATCTCGCATAATCAGCTATTTCCTAATTGCTGCTGGTTAGTCCAGTTAGTCCAGACCAGTTTTATGGAACATCAGGATGTGAAACAGGAACCAGAGGGCGTGAGAAGTCTGGAGAGGACCACCTCCTGCACATCTTTCTCTTCCAACTTGAGGACTGTGGACCCAGACAGGAGCATAATGATTTTTTAAAATACCTTTATTAGTTCCCCGGGGGCAGGGGAATTACATTTTTCTATACAGCCCGTCCAAGGTAGACAGGTGTCTAAGGCTGCAGCCATCTTGGGAGGCACTGCCATTTAGGCAAGGTGGGTCAAGTATCTTGCCCAAGGACACAACAATGGAGACGACTGGAGCGGGTCTCAAACCAGCAACCTGCTGATTATGGGACGAAATCCTACCGCTGCCGCCTGGTCCACAGACAGTCCTTAATTTGTAAATCAAATAATGCCAGAACACAAATAGCAGTGTGACATAAAGGCCAACACTCATACGAAACACAACACAATGTTTAGGAGCGCAAATGTCAAAATATTAAAACAATTCATATTTCTGCATTACTTTTAAATGCATTAAATACCAATTATAAGTGTATCAAGTGCAGGATTGTGTCTTACCTCTAACTTACCTAATTATTTGGTTAGTGCAGCCCACACTGCGGCCACTCTGTCTCCTTATCCTCCTCCATGCTCTGCTCTTTGCTCCATGAGACAACAAGCGCAGCACTAACCTTTTGGCCACATTTAGTAAAAAAGTGTTCAGGCTTTTCATCACGGCTGGCTGTGAGCTTGTGCCCTGGTACGACAAACTGGTTAGCTGGTTAGCTCACCCACAACACGTGCATCTGCTCCAGTATCTCCATAGCCACTGCCTTCATGTGCTTCAATTCTCCATTGTCTAATTGTATATCAAGAAACCTTTTTTGTAAAAAAAAAACAAAACAAAAAAAAAACGAAGACATTTTGAGTGCTGTTATTTTTGATAAACTGGCGCTGTTGCCTTGATACTTGATGCACTACATAATGAAATTACCCATCAAAAATTTTATTCATGACCCATATAAGTAATTTATTTATTTGTGTTTTATTTTATATTTTGCATTTTTATTAAGAATGCACTTGAATTTGGACTTTTAGAGGTGGAGGTTTAAGGGTATAAGCAGAAATGCTTATTTGAAGGGCCAGATCTTGAGTTGCTGTCATGTTTAAAATTAAGATTTTTTTGTTATCATTTGGAGATTATATTCCAGTATAGGTTTTGTTGTTGCAAGTCAGTCATATCTGTTCATAACTTTATTATTAGTAGGCTTGAGACTTACCGGATCTAAGCAAAGAGTTACCGGAACGCACACTGTCAAAATAACAGAGTTCCCTGATCCTGTTTCAGCAGGATCTGGCTCAAATTAAGCCCTGTCCCCAGACATAGCAGGAAAATCAATGCAGATATAAAGAGGAGAGATCAGCCACCAAGTTGGACTTGCCAGCCACGTGCTGAATGTCTGTTGTAAAATCAGAAACAACTCTTGAGAGAAGCATCAGCTCTGCAATGATCAAGCAGATGTAGAAAAATGATTTATCATATGCATTACAGTATTTTATGATTATATGCAGATAGTTACTCCTGAACTTACTCAGGATTTTCACTTGTCCCTCTTTCTGAAACGGTGCCTTTATGTAATATTCTAATCCTAAATGACATGTTTCCATTAGGCAAAAAATCATTAACAGACATAAAAGACTTGAAAACATCAGTCTGTGTGTAATTATTCAGTAGCATATTTCTTTCACTGGGGTGAACTGAATAACTGAAATGAATGAACTTTCACTAATAGTCTAATTTATATAGTATATTAAAAGAGATGACCCAAAGCGGAAATTTCAAAGCGGAACTAAGAGTCGTTTACAGTTTCTTCGGTACAGTCACAGTGGAACACACGGAAGAGCAAAGGGGAAACGTAGTAGCGTTAGCTTTTCCTTTGTTAGAAGGTTGTCTGAAGGCGGGTTTAGTGTCTTTGGTAAACATTTGAGTGTTTTCTGTAAAAATGTCTTTAGTCCAGCTTCAGAGAGAGTTGATCAACGAGCAGGTAACTCCTGCTGAAGAAACCATCACAGAGGTGAAAGAAATCAGCGTCAAGTCCGAGGAGGAGATTGATGATCAGCGCAGACTGCTGGATTTCAGCCGGATACCGATGATAATCTTACACCGAATAGGTACGAAACACCCTCACGTTTTACTGATGATATGAAGCGCTAAAGCGGACAAAAGCTGGAAGAAATACGCGAGAGATCGTTTGAAACGAGAGCTAGACACGAAGCTGAAGCTGGCTTCCGATTGCAGCTTCTGATTTGGTAAATGGCTAAAGGGCGATTCCACCTATTTTTTCACGACCTTCAAGATCTATAATCTGCTCCAGTTAAAAAACTACAACACCTACGAACTTGAGTTCTGGACTGGATTATTCTGCACTTATTGTAAAATAGTTAAACCAAGTTTGTGGTTTGTGAAACTTAAACAGTTCGGCACTTTTAATGCATCTAAAATACACTCGAACTGCTCCATCTCCAAACCTACGACACAGCTCTTCAAACCTGGACTAGATTATTCTAAACTAATAGCAGATTATCTAAAACTCATTGTATGATTTGTGAAACTTCACAGCCATAGTTTTGTTGTTTTTTTTTTGCATCTGGACCACATTAGAACTGGTCCAGCTCCAAAACTACAACACATAGACACTTTTTTTTTTTGTCCGAGGAAGAGATGGATGATCAGCGCAGACTGCTGGATTTCAGCCGGATACCGATGATAATCTTACACCGAATAGGTACGAAACACCCTCACGTTTTACTGATGATATGAAGCGTAATAGTTGGATGAAATACGCGAGATGGATCAAAGGAAATAATGCGGGAGACCTTGTGGAAGCTGAAGTTGGCTTCTAATTTTAGCTTCCGACTCGGTAAATGGGTAAAGGGTGATCCCCGCAAGTTTTCCACTGCCTTCAGCATCTATCCTCTGCTCCAGTTAAAAAACTACATTCCCTAGAAACTTCAAAACTGGACTAAATTATTCTGCACTGATTGCAGACTATAAACCAAGTTTGTGATTTGTGAAACGTTTATTTGATTTGTGTAACTTTAATAAAGGCCCATATTATTGTTATTTTTGGAATCTGGATCACACCAGAACTGGTCAAGCTTCAAAACCACAATATTTAGAATCTTCAGACCTGGACTAGATTACTCTAAAATAACAGAAGAATATTTAAAACTTAGTGTGTGATTTGTAAATATTTTTGTAATTTTTGTAATGATTTTGGAAGTAGTTCCAAGTTTAAGTTGGTATTGTTTTGCATCTTTTGTCTGGCCATTTTTTTGCAAGACTTGGCAATTAATATATCACAAACTGGTCCAAAACATGGAAAAAAAAAAAAGAACTAATTGGCTGCTGTTTGTGATAACTAATAAAATGTTGAATTAAAAATTTTAGCTGTTCTGGTTGGTTGCTGTTGGTTGCATTTGATGCAAATTAATGATTTTGTGATGTGCTTTTTTTTTTTTTTTTTAAGATTTTTGATAATAACAGTTGCAAAAATGACATTAATAATATTAATCATAAAAATATTTAGTGCAAGTAGCCTACATCTTATTTGATGGGGGGCGGTAAGGGACCTGGATAGTGGATAGGGGGGCGCTGGCCCAAAAAAGGTTGAGACCAAGACTGGGACAGTGGCCGATTTTCAAACCTTTGGAAGATAAGATCAGTTTCACACATAAGTTTCAGCCGACTGCCATTCACCCAAAATTAAGGAAATTGGTGGCGATCAATCTGTGCACACATAAAAGAAAGCAGTGGAAAAATGGCCCTACTCCCTCAAGACCAAGTCACTATGGGAAATACTGATATGGATAATGACTTTTCAGACGATGTTTATGAGGATGGAGTAAATTAGTGTCTTATAAGGCAAGATTGTTAAACACAGTATATATTAAACATTTTTATTTGGTATAGATGTCTATAATAGACCAAAAGAATAAGTTAGAAATTTTAAAGTTGCACAACATTGTCCTTATAAAGTTGCTTTTCCTTGAATTGTTTATTGTATTAATAAGTGAGTAGCTGTAAAGTCACACCTTTAAGCTGCAGTATGTAACTTTTAAAAAAATATATGTTTTTTTACTTATTTGTTAAAACTGTCATCAGGTTGTGACAGTATGAGACAGATAATCTGTGAAAAGAAAGATTTCCTCCACCTCCTCCATGAGGCTCTTTTGCTGTTTGAAAAATGCACCGCTGCCAACCTATCAGAGCCAGGAGGAGGGTCTTAGCCCTGAACCTCAACCTCATTTACTCACTGCTTGTCATTGGTGGCCATGCTAAGTAGCCTAGCCTCTCCGAGCTGCAGCGTAGCAGGGGGGAGGGGGCGATGAACAGCGCCACAGGCACGGTGATTGACAGTGCAAAGACCCACCTCTTGGCTCTGATTGGTTGTTTCAAGATAGCACCATGAGAAAGCAGCTTGATTTTTTTTTCTACAGATTATCTGTCTCATACAAAACTGTCATGACAAAATGACAGTTTCAACAAATATGTAGAAATTTTTTTTTTGTAAACGTTACATACTGCAGCTTTAATCTTTATTTACAATTCAAAACAAAAAACACTCAAATACACCAACCATCTACCAAGCTCTTTTTTTTTTTTTTTTTTTTTTTTTTTTTTTTTTTTTTTTTTTAAAACTCAAAAAGACTGAAAATACTTTCTTAGCAAGAAAATACTGGAGACCATAAAACTACCTACACAAACTAGAATATAACAATGTATGATGGTGACCCTACTCCTACATAAACCAGGGGTGTCCAAAGTGCAGCTGGGGGGTCACTTATGGCCCTTGACATGATTTTGTGTGGCCCTTGATCCATAAGCAACAATGATACAACTTTGTCCACCAGCACAGGTAATAGTTGGAAAAAGACAATATTTAGGGAGGGATTTTCACAGAAAAACTTACATTTTCTTAAAATGGAAAATGTTTGGAATAAGAATAAATGTCTCTTTGTTTTTTGTCATTCTAGTATCATAGTAAGTAGGAACACAAACATCCAGCAACTTTTGCTGAGAAGCAAATGTGGTGCATCTATTCATTAAATTTGGCTAAATACAGCAAGGGATTTTGAAGTGTGAGCCATATCCCAGCGAGCATTGAATGTTCAGAACAATATCCCCTGAACATTGCCATGAATGTTTAGCAAACATCTAGTAAACATGAATGTTTGCAGATGTTTGCCAAACTTTAAAATTCACTTTTATAAGGCAAAAGTAGTGATAAATCATACTTGATTCTAGTATACATCGATGTACATAAGAGACATTATCAGTAAAACTTTCACTAGAAAAAATGTAAATGGTACAGAGCATCAATTTTAATACAATGAGTTTTGGAATAAGACAGTCACAAAAGAAAAATATAAATAAATAAAGGAAAAGGTCAGCATGCTAAATTATCCAAAGCTTAGAAAAACAAATTAGGATCAGATGTGTAGAGTATCCAAAAATTGTACTCTAGAGTGCACTCCAATATATTTTTTATTTTTAATACCTTTATTAGTCCCATGGGGGGAAAATTAAATTTTTCTATACAGCCCGCCCAAGGTAGACAGCTGTCTGAGGCTGCAGCCATCTTGGGAGGCACTGCCCTTTTAGGCAAGGTGGGTGAATGTCTTGCCCAAGGACACAACGATGGAGAAAGACGGAGCGGGACTCGAACCAGCAACCCACTGATTATGGGATGAACTCTGACCACCATTGCCCCAAACGAGTAAAAAAGAAGTATCCATCCAAGAAATTACTCAAAGTGTAAAAAAAAGTATTTGGCAAAAAAAAGAGTAGACTTTATTCCCCTGGTAGGGTCACCAAAGGCAAAGAGGTCCTTGGTGAGGGATTCAATTCAATAGTACTTTATTTATCCCCAAGAGGGAGGATATCAGACAACGCACAGCCCAAAGACTCCTTATGACGAGTACTACCTTTGGAATTAGAGTTCCCTCGCCCGGATGCAGGTCATCGGGCCCCACTCTGGAGCCAAGCCTGGACTTGGGGCACGCTGGCAAGTACCTGGTGGTCTGGCTGTCATCAGTGGAGCCCGGCCGGGCACTCTGGTTCTGACTGTTGTTTGTGCTTGTGCGCCAAATGGTAGTTCAGATTACCCACCCTTTTTAGAATCCTTGGAGGGGGTGTTTGAGAATACACCTCCTTGGGATTCCATTGTTCTGCTGCGGGACTTAAATGTTCACATGGGCAATGACAGTGAGACCTGGAGGGGTGTGGTTGGGAGGAATGGCCCTCCCGATCTGAACTCGAGTGGTGTTTTGTTGTTGGACTTCTGTGCTTGTCATGGATTATCCATAACAAACACAATGTTCAAACATAAAGGTATGCATATGTGCTCTTGGCACCAGGACACCCGAGGCCAGAGTTCAGAGTTCAATGATTGAGATTTTTTGTCATCTGATCTGCAGCCGCATGTCTTGGACACTCGGTTGGGGGGGGGGGGGACTTTTTACTGATACCTGGTGGTGAGTTTACTCTGATGGTGTGGGAGGATGCCGGTCAGACCAGGCAGACCCAAACAGTCCTGAATGAAAATGTGTGAGAGGCACCCAGCTGAAGACTTGGTCAGAAGTTCATCTTCCAAAAGAATAATGGCCTCCAAAAGATCAGAGCTACAATTGATGGTTTACATTTGGTGTCTCCAACCCTGATCTTTGAGATCTGCTGTCCTGCATGTTTTAGATGCAACCCTCCTCCAATACACCTGAATCAAAAAAATTACCCCTTACCAGACCATTGTCAAACTTGTTGGCATGCTTAAGAGGAAATTAAATTATTTGATTCAGATGTGTGAAAAGTGATCATGGTGAGGGTCTTGGTGTGGTCAGCTTAGTGTAAACTATTTAACAATGGTAAATGGTTGGATGAAAAATATGTTTTTAATTCCTTGTAGAAGGAGAAACAATTATTTTGCCTGTATATATTTGGTCATATTAAGGTCTTTGAGACCAAAGGTGTGGTTCTTTTACATACACCTGGTCAATCAGCACAGCAACAGAACCGAGCATGAGGAGCACCGAGCGTTCAAAGCAAGAGCTTTTCAGAGTTGAGCGTGTGCCAGAACGCGTATTTAGCGAGCTCGTGAGAGATTGTAAACCAGCAGTAACTGTTTGTGATACTGCAGAATTCTGTAGAAATGTGCGCACAGGACGCTGGAAAAAATTTAATACCACACCATTTTTAAGCAGAGCTGCAGGAAAGTGAGGGTGTTTTACAATCTCACAAGGAAAAGTGTGGTTATTAAAATGCTCATATCTGCCACCGCTGCTTTTTAAATTGCCTTTGTGTTGTCAGAATAATATTTAAAATTCATTAAAATAGTACAAGTACTTTCATTTTATTACTTTTTTGAATATGCATTAGAAAACAAACAGTGCTGTGCATTAAATGTTAATAGTATAGAACTATGTGTAAGACAGCGGTACCATAGCAGGTTTAAATTGAGCTGCTGTTTTGAATATTTGTCAGGGAACCTCCAGGTTAATCTGTCCCCATCTTGCTTGCTCACCCAGAGGTTCATAATATTTTTTTACTCAAATCTAGTTCCTTTCTGGTGAGAAGAACCACATTGGTTGAGTTAATTTTCATACGTAAAAGTTTATAATTTTAGAATAACCCAAGAAAAGCCTGTCTAGATGCATCAATGGATTAAAATGAAGGGTTTATTTCTTTGACTCACATTGAGAAGGTTTTGTTTTGTCTTTTTGTCTAGATCTCCCACAATGTCGTGTGTGTAAAGAGGAAGGGGTTTTCAATGAGCTCAGCAACCAGGAGGGGAACTCCACTTTAGATCAAGAGAAACCAGAACCTCTGCAGATAAAACAAGAGCAAGAGAAACCAGAACCTCTGCAGATAAAACAGGAGCAAGAGGAACCAGAACCTCAACAGTTCAAAGAGGAAGAGAAGCAACTCTGCATCAGTCAGGATGAAGAACAGCTTGTGCTGAAACAGGAAACTGATGACATTTTGGTGATTCCTTTTAATGTGCAACAAATCCATAATGAAACAGAACCACATAGGAACCATCTTATCTCTCATGACTCTCCTGAAGCTGAGAACCAGGATCAGGAAGGAAGCAATTCTGAAGACCCTGGAAGAAAGAGAGATGAAGAGCAGAAACAAAATGAAAGATGTCAGAAAACCAGACAGCAGAAAGGCACGAAAGATGGTTCAAAACAAAAAAGGCACAAGAAAGCTAACCCAGACCAAAAATTATATTCTTGTAAAATTTGTGAGAAAACCTTTTCTCAAAGCAGATCCTTAACTACACACATGACAACACACATGGATAAGAAGCTTTTCACATGTTCAACGTGTGGAAAAAGATACTGTACAAATGCTGGCTTAATTTATCATGAAAGATGTCACACAGGTGAACAACCATTCACATGTGTTGCTTGTGGAAAAGCTTTCCATCACAACAGCTCTTTAAAGAGACACATGAAAGTTCATACAGGTGAGAAACCTTTCTCATGTTTGACTTGTGGAAAATGTTTCAGTAGGAAAGCAGTTTTTAACATTCACATGAGAATTCACACAGGTGAGAAACCTTTCTCATGTGTGACTTGTGGAAAAGGTTTCCGGAGGAAAAGTAATTTACTTGATCACATGAGGATTCACACGGCTGAGAAGCCTTTCTCATGTGTGATCTGTGGAAAGAGTTACAGTGCAAGAAATGGTTTAACTTATCACATCAGAACTCACACAGGTGAGAAACCTTTCTCTTGTGTGACTTGTGGAAAGAGTTACAGTGAAAGAATTGGTTTAACTTGTCACATGAGAAGTCACACAGGTGAGAAGCCTTACTCTTGTGTGACCTGTGGAAAAAGTTTCATTAAAATAGGTGCTTTGACTTCTCACATCAGAACTCACACGGGTGAGAAGCCTTTCTCATGTGTGACCTGTGGAAAAAGTTTCATTCAAAAAGACGCTTTGACTTCTCACATCAGAACTCACACAGGTGACAAGCCTTTCTCATGTATGACCTGTGGAAAAAGTTTCATTCAAAAAGGGTCTTTGACTTCTCACATGAGGACTCATACAGGCGAGAAGCCTTTCTCATGTGTGACCTGTGGAAAAAGTTTCATTCAAAAAGGCTCTTTGACTTCTCACCTCAGAGTTCACACAGGTGAGAGGCCTTTCTCATGTGTGACCTGTGGAAAAAGTTTCATTCAAAAAGGCTCTTTGACTTCTCACCTCAGAATTCACACAGGTGAGAAGCCTTTCTCTTGTGTGACCTGTGGAAAAAGTTTTAAGCAGAAATTCCTGTTAAGTCTTCACAGTAAGGTTCACAAAGGTGAGAGGCCTTTCCCATGTTCGAGCTGTGAAAAAAGTTTCAAACACAAATCTCAGTTACTTGATCACACGAAGATTCACACAGGTGAGAGGCCTTTCCCATGTACAAGCTGTGAAAAAAGTTTCAAACGCAAATCTCAGTTACTTGATCACATGAGGACTCACACGGGTGAGAGGCCTTTCTCTTGTGGGACCTGTGGACAAAGTTTCCGATGTAAATCTCATCTACTTTGTCACAAAAGGATTCACTCGGGTGAAAAGCCTTTCTGTTGTGTGACCTGTGGAAAGCGTTTCAAATGCAAACGTCAGTTACTTGATCACATGAGGACTCACACGGGTGAGAGGCCTTTCTCTTGTGTGACCTGTGGAAAAAGTTTCCGATGTAAATCTCATCTACTTTGTCACAAAAGGATTCACTCGGGTGAAAAGCCTTTCTGTTGTGTGACCTGTGAAAAAAGTTTCAAATACAAACCTCTGTTACTTCGTCACATGAGGATTCACACAGGTGAGAAGCCTTTCTCATGTACGAGCTGTGAAAAAAAGTTCACTGATAAAAACAGTTTAACTTATCACATGAGGACTCACACAGGTGAGAGGCCTTTCTCATGTGATACCTGTGGAAAAAATTTCAAATGCAAATCTGCATTACTTCGTCACATGAGGACTCACACAGGTGAGAGGCCTTTCTCTTGTGGGGCCTGTGGAAAAAGTTTCTGCCGAAAAAGCAATTTAACTGTTCATGTAAAAGCTCATACAGGTGAGAAGGCTTTCTCATTTTAGACCTGTGGAAAAAGTTTTAGAAGCAAATCTCATTTACTTCGTCACAAGTACTTATACAGGTGAGAATCCTTTCTCATGTGGCACCTGTGGAAAAAGTTTACCTCTCAATGGAACTTTAAATTCTCACATGAGGATTCCTACAGGTGAGAAGCCTTTCTTGTGTGGGGCCTGTGGAAAACGTTTCTGTCAAAAAAGCAGTTTAACTGTTCACATGAGGACTTATAGAGGTGGAACCGCATAATGTGAACCCCACATATGAAGATTCTCAGTAACTTGCTGTTTGGAAGCAGAGTGATTTCAACTGCATCACATTTTTGCAATGTAGAAGCTTAGTTTAAAAAGCATTTCAAACAGGAGGTCTATCTAAAACACATTCACTTTATTCTGGCAATTTTATCTTACAATTTAAAAGGGGTTTTAAGTGAAATATTAGACTGAGATTTAGACTTGTAAAGCTTTTGGAGTCATTGTCTGTTTATCCGTTGTTCCTATACTTTGTTTTAGGTTAGTTATTTTGGTACATGGATGCGTGTTAGCTGTTACTGTATGTACTGCTGTGTTACAAATGAATTGCCTATTGGGAATATTTTTTTCTTAATTTGAATCTAAATATATATTATTTTTTTCATGTTCTCTGAGCTTCTGATTCAGCGGAAAAATACTGCCGATTATATTATGGCAATAATGCAGACAAGGTTTACTAAATAATAATGAAACTTGAGATGTTTTTTCTTTTTTGTTTAAATATCTGCATTGATTTTATTCTCATTAAAGTTACTCTAAACTGTAGTTATTTTTACCCATCTGTCTTTTTTATCTGTAACACAGTTTTTGTTTGAGGTTTTTTATTTTTTAGGATATTAGAAAATGAATTGATGATAGAGATTAAATTTCAGATAGGTTTTTTTGCTTGTCACTTCTTTCTTTATAATTCTTAGTTTATTTACCATAATGATGTTCTTTTTCTTTTTTCAATGTAGTAGTGGATTGTGACCCACTTAAAAGGTGTATACAAGCACCTGCTTCTTGAAACTTTTCTATCATCTTAATAAATTCATCATTTCTCCTTACCAACTGTTTTTTTTTTTTTTTTCTTAAACCAGGTTTTTGTTTTACTTATTGCTCGCACTTGCTCTTAAAATCCCTCAGTATCCCACTGGATATCTTTCACAAATCAAGGTCCTATTTTTTATTTTATTTTTTTTTTTTGATTGAGTTATGGAAAATATAGACATTTTATTATGGGTATACACACAGGAAAAAAAACAAAACACTTTTATTCCCCTAAAGGCAAAAACCAAAATGCATTGTGAAGAAAAGGGACAACCTACCCCTTAATCAACATGATTTAAAGATCACCAAAACATGCTGTGAGGGGAGACTGCACAGAGCTGCTGTGAAGTGGGCAAAGGGTTCAAAAAGGTTAAGTTGTAAACGTATTTGATAAATTACATTTGATCAAAAATGTGGATATGGCATACAGAGAAATTAATTGTGTCAATAGGCAATTTGCATCCAGGGTTGCAATAGGGTCAATAACTCGACCAGGACACTGTAGAACGAGCCTGGGACACCCTGCACTGAGGGCGAAGTTGGGGGCAACAAGGAAGGGCTGCAGCTGATTTGGTCACATCTCCAGAGCTTTACCAGTCTATGGGCATGGAAAATCTGATACCGCCTGAACCTTATTTGGCAAAGGAACAGCACCACTGGCAGAAATGCGCTGGTCCAAAAAGTATATGGCTGGTGTTGTGGATTTTCTTATCAAAGAGGGAGAAAAAAATTGCTCAGTAAATCAGAGCAAGTTCGATCTCTGTACATTTTATTCAAAGGCACATGGCGTTTGAAGACTCTGTCACTGAGCAAGTCAGAGAAGCAGAGAAACACCTCAAGGGCACAGCACATACTTATACACTTTTGTTATCAGGGGGAGGACATTCCATAGAAGGCAACACCCCTGGACAAGAAGCAGGTGTTTAACATCAGCCGGTACTGTCCAGTTCTCCTTGCCCTTGACTGAAGCACACATAGTACAGCATGAGTTTCTCAAATCAAAAGAGGTTACAGTGACTTTTACACAAGATAGTATGTGAGCAAACTCACGTGCATCAAAATTTTCCATTACACTGGTAAGCCAAATTGACATTTTGCTGGGTTGACAATCAAGCCTGACTGTGAACCACATGGTTGTTTTATAGGTTCTGGCGTGGATTTTCTTACTCAAAGAAGGGAGAGAAGACCGGACATTTGTGACAAGATCTCCTCGCGATAGGACTGGAATGCGTTCCCCCTAAATAACTAAAACACAGGGGTCACAGAATGAGTGGGGTAATAAACGATCAGAGCACTTTGTTAAAACCCAAGAATGGGCATACCAGAAATTTTTCCATTACAGTTCAAATGCTGAACCTATAAAACAACTATTCAGTACTTCGTCACAGAACAAATTTTCATCAAAAAGAACAGATTTTCATCCACCCAGTTTAGTTAATAAAACAGCAAACTCTGGGTAAAGAGGGATGATTATCGGAAAATACTGATTGTTTTAGGTTGGGGTTTGGAGCCTAAACTGTTTGCTTTATGATTCCACATCTTGAGAATCCAGAACAGCCTGTTTGTATTGTGGGGTTGGGTGGAATTGCTAGGATGTCTTCAGTCCTCAGCCTGGACACATAGAGTCTGATTTGTGCTCTCATAGTGTTTAATCTTTTATCGATCCTACGTTATATTTTGAATGTATGTTTATGGTTTGCATTTATGTGCAGCAGTTTTTCTCAGCTGTGGTTGTTTTAAAGTACTTTATAAATAAAGTTGGTATTGTATGGTTGGTATTATAAACAAATATCAGTAAGAAAGAACACACACACACACACACACACACACACATACACACACAGAGAACAATAGTATTCACACTACTTGAACCGTTTCACTCTGCAACCATAAACTTCACTGTATTTTATTTTGAATCCCTATGACAGATCAGTGAAAGTAGAGGATGTTATTTAAAAAGTTTTACAAATATAAATCTGAATAGTGTATCTTGCAAAATCAATATCTTTTCATCATCAGTTGTAGCTACAAGCCTGGGGTGTACATTTACTAACTTTGGACAGCTAGAGATTATTATTTCACTGTTCTTATTTACAAAATAACCAATTGAATGGACAGCAACTGGGAACGTTAGTTTTAGGTCTTACTTCTCCAATGCTATAAACCTTTAAGACCTTTAAGATCACCTGAATTCAGATCACCTGAATCAAACTGACTAACCATTCAAAGAGTCTGAACTAAAAGTCTGAACTAAAAATGGTAAAGCAGCCTTCAGTTTTCATGCACCAAAAATCTGGAATAAGCTTCTTGTTGACTGCTGGAGTGCTCCCAGCCTGAGCTCTTTTAAAATGATGTTAAAAAACCTTTTTATTTGCTGTTGCCTACTCTTAACCTATCTTTTACTTTATTTTATTTTCAAACATGTTTGATCTAAATCTGTTTGATGTGTTCTTTCTTAATGTATGTTGTTTTTAACTTCTTTGTAGAAGCACTTTGAGTTCCCTTTGGCTGAAAGGTACTATACAAATAAAATAGCCTTGCCTTACTACAGAATGTAAATAACATTTAGGTCTGGGCTTTAGCTGGACCAATCCAACATAAAGATGTTTTATTCTAAACCACCCATTGTAGCTCTGGCTTGTTGGAGGTCATTGTTCCTTTTGAAGATGAACTTTAACCAAGTCTTCAGCCTCTAACAGGGTTCAATCAGGATTGTTCAGTATCTGGCTTAATTTATGACATGTTATGGAGTGCATAGTCTGCTAAGGGTGATGTGTAGAGTTTTGTCTGACCTTCGTGGAGTCTACAGATCCCCCACACTTTTGAAAAGCTTGATACGTCACTGATTCAACATAACTGCTATATAGAGAATCTATTTCAGAGCCAGAAGCAATCATGCAAACAAAAAATTTCAATTATTGAGACAATCTGCTAAAAAACATGATGGAATTTTTTTGGAGGGATTCTGAACCCATGAGTGAGAATGAGTACCTGGAGGTTAAGGAAAGCTGTGAAGAAGCGTTGTCTTTTGACTTGTTCATGTGTCTAACTGTCAGAGGTGGAAAGAGCTCTGAAAATTTACTCAATTGCAAGTTGAAGAAAGGTTTAGTTCAGAAGAACCAGTAAACCCTATAAAGAGAATGACAACCAGAAGTTCCTTTGCCATACATCCAGAGTGCATGCATGCAGATGGCCTATGTAAACAACAACAATGAACTCATCTATGTGGTTTGATGTAATATTCTAATCCAAAATCCTATTGTAAATCCTAAATTTCCATTGGCTGTAAGCAGAAAATCATTATAATTAACAGAAATAAATAGCTTGAAAACGTCAGAGTGAGTAATTATTCAGCAGCCTATACTGTTTCATTTGGGTGATTTGAGTTACTGAAATAAATTAACTTTTCATAATATTCTAATTTGTATAGTAAAACCGTAAGTTAAAAGAGGTGACCCGAAGAGGAAATTTCAAAGCGGAACTAAAAGTCGTTTACAGTTTCTTCAGTACAGCCACAGTGAAACACATGGAAAAGCAAAGGAGAAACAGTAGCGCTAGCTTTTCTTTTGTTAGAAGGTAGTTTTGATGACGGGTTTAGTGTTTTAGGTATATGAATATTTGAGTGTTTGCAGTAAAAATGTCTTCAGTCCAGCCTCAGAGAGAGTTTATCAACGAGCAGGTAACTCCTGCTGAAGAAACTTTCACAGAGGTGAAAGAAATCAGCATCAAGTCCGAGGAAGAGATG
The DNA here is from genome assembly GCA_014839685.1 of Anableps anableps. NCBI lineage: Eukaryota > Metazoa > Chordata > Actinopteri > Cyprinodontiformes > Anablepidae > Anableps > Anableps anableps. The sequence continues at coordinate 26,298,117 of CM026085.1, read as the reverse complement.
GATGATCAGCACAAACTGCTGGATTTCAGCCGGATACCGATGATTAGCCCTCACCGAAAAGGTACGAAACACCCTCACGTTTTACTGATGATCTGAAGCGCCAAAACGGACAGAAACTGAACGAAATACCCGAGAGAGATCAAAGGAAACAATGCGCGAGACCGTTTGAAACGTGAGCTCGACCGACTGACGGTGCGCGCGACCGAGTGAGTGGTACACGAGACCACACGAGGATTAATGCTTTACAAAATTAAATAAATTAATAAAGATGACTGAAACTGAAAGATTGTGACAATCGTAATACAGCGGATGCATAATTTATCACCTGTAAACAATCTAACAAAAAAAAAGCAATCTGTCTAAAAAGTTATTTATGTATGAAATAAATAACGTGTGGGTTTTTCTGTGTTTAAGACAGTCATCCAGTTACATCTGTACTGGTTCCTCCTCCTATCCCAGCTACTGAATATTCCTGAAGTGTTTCAATGGATGATTATAATGAGAATAAATGTTTCCTCTGGTGTGTTTTCACATGAACAAAACAGTACATCTGTAACACTCAGCAGTCACATCAAATGGCAGCATTAACACCCGCTGTGCAAATTACTGCTTTGTATTTCAACAGATTATGTCTCACTTCAGTAGTTTAAAGGGTCAAAGACTGGAACAGTGGCTGATTTTCAGACCTTCAGAAGATAGGACCGGTTTCACCCAATTTTAAGGAAATCAGTGGGAATTGATCTGTGCATCCCTGAAAGAAGCAATGGAAAAATGACCCTCCTCCCCCAAGACCAAGTTGCGAGGGGAAACACTGAGATGGACAGTGAAAATTCAGACAATGATTATGAGAATGGAGCAAAATAGTTTCTTATATGAAATATAGTATATATTAAACATTTTTGTTTGGTGTAGATGTCCACAATAGACTAAAAAATAAGTTGTAAATTTTAAAATTTCATAACATTGTTCTTATAAAGGTGCAGGTGATTTGACAGCCTCACTTCTGTCAAACTGTCCCAGGGCAGCTGTGGCTACAGTCCAGTTGCTTGCCATCATCAGCGCCAGTGAGCTGTTAGGTTAGGTTAAGCTATTTCCATTTTTTTCACTCACCCAGACGTGGAAATATCATGTTTTGACTTGGATCTAGTTCCCTTCTGGTCAGAAGAACCACATTGGTTGAGTTAATTTTTGTACTTAAAAGTTGGCTATTTTAGAATAACCCAAAAAAAGCCTGATTAGATGCATCAGTGGATTAAAGTGAAGGGTTTATTTCTTTGACGCACATTGAAAAGCTTTTGTTTTATCTTTTTGTCCAGACCTCCCACAATGCCGTGTGTATAAAGAAGAGGTGGTTCTCAGTGAGCTCAGCAACCAGCAGGGGAACTCCACTTTAGATCAAGAGAAACTAGAACCTCTGCAGATAAAACAGGAGCAAGAGGAACAAGAACCTCAGCAGATAAAACAGGAGCAGGAGGAACCAGAACCTCTGCAGATGAAACAGGAGCAAGAGGAACCAGAACATCAACAGTTCAAAGAGGAAGAGAAGCAACTCTGCTTAAGTCAGGATGAAGAGCAGCTTGTTTCTGTGCTGAAACAGGAGAGTGATGACATTTTAGTGATTCCTTCTAATGTGCAACAAATCCTCAATGAAACAGCATCACAGAGGAACCATTTCATCTCTCATGACTCTCCTGAAGCTGAGAACCAGTATCAAGAAAGAAGCAATTCTGAAGACCCAGGAAAAAAGAGAGACAAAGAGCAGAAACAAAATGTGAGATGTGAAAAAACCAAACAGCAGAAAAGCACAACTGACAGTTCAAAACAAAAACGAGGGAAAAAATTATATTCTTGTGAAATTTGTGATAAAACCTTTTCACATAACAGGACCTTGACTACACACATGACAACTCACACGGGCAAGAAACCTTTCACATGTTCAACCTGTGGAAAAAGTTACTGTTCCCAGATTGGTTTAATTTATCACATGAGAGTTCACACAGGTGAAAAACCGTTCACATGTGTTGCTTGTGGAAAATGTTTCCGTCAAAACAGCGCTTTAAAGAGACATATGAGAGTTCACACAGGTGAGAAGCCTTTCTCTTGTGTGACCTGTGGAAAAAGTTTCCAACGCAAAGCTGAGTTAATTCATCACATGAGAATTCATACGGGCGAGAAGCCTTTCTCATGTACGAACTGTGAAAAAAGGTACACTAATAAATATAGTTTAACTGTTCACATGAGGATTCACACAGGTGAGAAACCTTTCTCATGTGTGACCTGTGGAAAAAGTTTCCGATGCAAACCTTATGTACTTAATCACATGAGGACTCACACAGGTGAGAAGCCTTTTTCTTGTGTGACCTGTGGAAAAAGTTTCCAATGCAAATCACAGTTACTTGGTCACATGAAGATTCACACAGGTGAGAGGTCTTTCTCTTGTGTGATCTGTGGAAAAAGTTTTGAATGCAGATCTCAGTTACTTGATCACATGAAGACTCACACAGGTGAGAGGCCTTTCTCTTGTGTGACCTGTGGAAAATGTTTCAAACGCAAATCTCAGTTACCACGGCACATGAGGATTCACACGGGTGAGAGGCCTTTCTCATGTACAAGCTGTGAAAAAAGGTTCCCCAAAAAAAACAGTTTAACTTATCACATTAGGACTCACACAGGTGAGAGACCTTTCCCATGTGTGACCTGTGGAAAACGTTTCCGATGTAAATCTCATGTACTTCATCACATGAGGACTCATACAGGTGAGAAGCCTTTCTCATGTGGGACATGTGGAAAAAGTTTTTGTCGAAAAAGCAATTTATCTTCTCACATGAGAACTCACACAGGTGGAACTGCATAATGTGAACCTCAAGTATCAAGATTCTCAGTAACTTGCTGTTTGGAAGTGGAGTAATCACAGCTGGATCTCATTTGTACTATACAGCTTAGTTAAAAAAGCATTTCAAATAGGAGGTTTTTCTAACATTTAAAAACATCCACTTTATTCTGGCAGTTTTATCTTCCCATCTTTCTCTTGATTTGTTCTGTCTCACAGAAACCTGGCTGCAGCAAGTGGATTATATCAGTATAAATGAGTCAACTCCTTCTAATTACTTACATTTTCATATTCCTCAAAGTACAGGGTAAGGTGGAGGAGTAGAAACTGTTTTTCATTCAGATTATTATATTAATTAATACTTAGTCTATTAATAGCTACAGTTCTTTTGAACATCTCTTAGTTTTCCTCCTCCCAGTTGCAAAGCATTAAAACCACTTTTATTTGTTTTTTTGTATGGTCTACCAGGCCCTTACTGTCATTTTTTTAGATCATTTCTCAAATTTTTTTATCTGATGTAGTGTCAAATACTGATTAGATCATTATAGTGGGGGACTTTAACATTCATGTTGACACTGAGTGTGATAGCCTAAATGGAGCCTTTAATGCTATCTTAGACTCAATGGGCTTTACTTAAAGAATTCAAAGTCCTACCTACTCGTGTCGTCGTACTTTAAACCTCGTACTGACATATGACATTGAGTGTGAAGAAATAACAGTACTTCCCCATAACCTTGTGCTGTTTGACCGTTTTTTAATAACCTTTGAGACAGCATGGGATAAATTTTTGTCATTTATATGACATTTAAGTCCATTTATAAAACAAGCTTCCAGAATTCCCTTCTTTCATCTCTGGAATATTTGAAAAATTAGAAATATCCTGTCCAGGAGTGATGCTGAAAAACTAGTCCATGCATTTGTTACTTCAAGGCTGGACAGCTGTAATTCTTTACTGTCAGGAAGTCCACAGAATGTGGTTACAAGCCTTCAGCTGATTCAGGATGCTGCAGCAAGAGTTCTGATGAAAATTAAAAAGAGATCATATTTCTCTTATTTTAGCTTCCCTTCATTGGCTCCCTGAATTTAAGATTCTCCTTCTCACATATAAAGCTCTTAATAATAAAGTTCCATCATCCACCAGATATCTGATTGTTTCAGATGTCCCTAACAGAGCACTTTGTTCTCAGACTGCAGGTTTACTGGTGGTTCCTAGAATTTCTAAAAGTAGAATGGGAGGCAGATCCTTTAGTTATCAGGCTCCTCTTCAGTTGAACCAGCTCCTAGTTTTAGTCCGTGAGGCAGACACCCCGTCTGTTTTTAAGACTAGGCTTAAAACTTTCCTTCTTGATAAAGCTTATAGTTAGACTGGCTTAGGTTATCCTGAGCTATTTCTGTTGCTACGCTGCCATAGGCTTAGGCTACTGGAGGACAAACTGACCACTTTTTCTCACTTTCTTCTTCTACTACTTTCCAGTTTGCATTATTTGCTGTTATCTCAACTGTTAACTTTTCATTTTCTCTCAGTTATTTCTCTCTCCATAGAAGGTCTGGTGTTCTGTTTGGCTGTGATGCCTTCATGGAGGAGGGCTTCAGCTGAGATAATGCTACCATCAACTAATCGTTCTCCTTCTCCTGCTGTTAACGGTTTACTTTCACGATCATCGAAAATGATCCTTCATCAGTTCATCTGTTTTTCTTGTGCATTCCGCTCTGTCTTCTCAAACCCCCGGTCGGTCGTGGCAGATGGCTTCTTGTACTGATGCAGGTTCTGGTTCTGCTGGAGGTTTCTTCCTGTTAAGGGAGAGTTTTTCCTCTCCACTGTCGCTACATGCTTGCTCGGTATGAGGGATTGCTGTAAAGTCAACGACACAGCGCCATGCGGTCGCTACATGCTCTTCCAGGAGGTGTGAATGCTACAAGTCAGTGACTTGATGCTCTGCTGGGTTTCCTTAGAAACTTTGTGAACTACTTTGAATAAGCTTACTGTACTGTTTGATAACTAGGATAAATTGGAATGTATGTATTATTGAATTGATTTTTTTTCTTGTAAAGTGCCTCAAAATGACATTTGTTTTGAACTGGCGCTATATAAACTGAATTGAATTGAAAGGTTTTTTTTTTTTTTTTTAAGTGAGATATTAATCAAGAAGTGTCTTAAGAAATTATGCATATGATATATTTTTAAAACTTTTTCTTTCAAGTGAGATATTGATAGTCTATATTAATTGTCACTTAAAGGAACAATAGATTTGAATATTTTCAGATTTAGACCTGTAAAGCTTTTGGACATCCATCCCTTGTACTTCTTTGTTTTTGTTCAATTATTTTGGTTAGTGATACTTGTTAGCTGCTACTGTATGCACTGGTAGGTTACAAATAAATTTCCTGTTGAGAATAATATTTTTCTAAATTTGAATCTGAATATCATACTTTATTTTTTTCAATTTATTTTTATGTTTTCTCTCTGATTTTCTGATTCAGGGAAAAGTACTGCCGATTATATGATGGCAACAATGCAGACAAGGTTTACTAAATAATAATGAAACTTGAGATATTTTTTCTTTTTTTTTTTTTTTTTTTTTTTTTTTTGTTTAAATATCTGCATTGACTTTATTCTCGTTAAAGTTACTCTAAACTATAGTTATTTTTTACCCATGTGTCTTTTTTTTTATTTGTAACATAGAGTTTTTGTTTTAGTTTTCTTTTTTAAAATTTCAAATAGAAGTGACGAGAACAAACTTTTCTTTATAATTCTTAGATAAAGTTTATTTACCATTGTGTTCTTTTTCTTTTTTCAGTATCCCACTAGATATCTTTAACAAATCAAGGTCCTATAATTTTTTTTTTTTTTTTTTTTTGAGTTATCGAAAAGACAGGCATTAGGTTCAAATGCTGAACCTATAAAACAACTGTTCAGTACTTCTTCACAGAACAAATTTTCATCAAAAAGAACAGATTTTCATTCACCCAGTTAATAAAACAGCAAACTCTGGGTAAAGAGGGATGATTATCGGAAAATACTGATTGTTTTAGGTTGGGGTTTGGAGCATAAACTGTTTGCTTTATGATTCCACATCTTGAGAATCCAGAACAGCCTGTTTGTATTGTGGGGTTGGGTGGAACTGCTAGGATGTCTTCAGTCCTCAGCCTGGACACATAGAGTCTGATTTGTGCTCTCATAGTGTTTAATCTTTTATCGATCCTACGTTATATTTTGAATGTATGTTTATGGTTTGCATTTATGTGCAGCAGTTTTTCTCAGCTGTGGTTGTTTTAAAGTACTTTATAAATAAAGTTGGTATTGTATGGTTGGTATTATAAACAAATATCAGTAAGAAAGAATCTGTTGTGGTTTTGGTATCTCAGTGTTGAAGAAGCTGATGCTCAAACCCAAAATACCAAGAAATATACAGAACAAGACTGTTTGATATGAGGACAAAATGTCATGTTTGTATTTTAATGATTGCAGTAGAAACAAAAGTAAGTCAATAACAGGGTAATCTTACAAGCTAAGTATAAAAATCAATGTTCATTCATTTATTGTCTATAAATATAGACAAAGATACTCTCCTCTTTTAGAAAAAAACATTTCTCCTGAAGGCATCTTCATTACTGTGATGAAACCTGACCAGTCCACCAGATGGCAGTAGTGCAGGCTTCACAGCTGGGCCTCAAGGGCAAAACCATTTCTGAAGTTAGTCAGAAACAAAGACCAGAACTATCAGTTCTCATGAAGCCAATGTCCATCTGATGAACATTGTTAATGTGATCAAAAGTCTTATAAAAATCCCAGTTTTAGTGTTTCATTGTAAAAAGAAATTAAATACTTCTCTAGATTATCACTTCCATTCAACTTCTCAGAGCTGCAGTGACTCTGCATGGCCAGACGGTGGGAACATAAGAGGGTTGACTGAAAGGCTGCTGAACTACATGAATGTAAGGAAACGAGTTAAACAGTTTGTGTTTTAAAGACAAGAGTTTAACATCAGAATAAAAGCAACACATTTTTTGATCGACCTTAATCTGTTTGATCCTTATTTCTGCATGTTGCCACAGACACTCTCGTCACTTTAAGCATCATAAGTCTGATGGGTTTCATCCAAGTTCACTGAACAAAACATCCATGACATGATTGTTGGCCTCAGTGGCACATAGGCTCACTTGGTATTTCCACACAAATCTGATTTTAATTTTTAAATTCTCAATGCCTTTTCTTTTTATTTATCAAATAAATTTTATGTCAAAATAAACTGAAATCCATATTTGTAAAGTTGTAGTTTTGTGAACATACAAAAGCAAAATATATTTGAACTTATTGGGATCTGATGATTTTCTTATTAAGATCTAATTTTTCTTTAAAAATTCACAGCTCTGAATTACGTTGTTTCAATTTGAACTGCATATTAACTGGATTCTTGAGTGAATTTAACTAACTGAATTAAATTAGAATGAATCTGAAGTAAAAAAAAATAACAGTTGCTAATAACCTACACTGTGATTTCTGAAGAAACTTAAACCAACAAGTTTTATATTGTGTTTTGAGCTTGAGTTACAGCAGCTGGTTTGTGTCAATAAGAAATGCAGGAAGGATTTTCACACAAAATAAAAGTAACTTAACACTTGAGAGCAAAGAATTTCAGCAATGAGGAAGGAGTGGTTAAAACTTGTTTTGAGTAAAGTTCCAGTGCCTGATTTTAGGAAACCTGCACAACTGTTACAACACAAAGAGGTAGGAAGATTTCATTGATCGTTCTGTTTGTTTGACAAAGTAAACTTTTACATATATAATAAATGATTGGGTGAATGCATCCTCAGTGGGTTAAAAGATGCAGAGATTACAGAAGGGTTAAATAAATGTCTTTCAGTTGCAAAAAGCTTTTTCTTTTCACCGAAACAATCATGTTTTCAGGAAATTTTTTTTGATAAAGACTCAAGAAACTATTGTTTTATTTGTTATTAACCATTTAAAATTGTCCAAGTTAACCTCATCAAACAAACTGATTAGTAGTAAAAATATCCCTGGCATTTTTCTTTTTGAATAGCCTTTCACGGTACTGTTTGTCCTTGTGTTCAATTAACAGGAAGCAACAAAGAGCCCGAGTTGTTTGAAAAGGAAACAGTCTCATCATCATTAGTGTAAAGGTAAGTGATTCACATTATTAAATTTATATCTTTTATTAAATTCTGGAGGTAATAACATGTTGTTGTCACTGTAAAGTCAAAGAAAAGCTTGGGGATATTTTAAGCTGCTATCCATCATACATGATGGACACCTACAGGTGAGGAATTTCAGAATCAAATGTACATATATATCTGGATGTTTTTCAGGTTCAACGTTTGAAACACAGCCCAGATTTTAAGCAATCCCAGAGCACAACCTTCTCATGTGTCAGCCCAGCATGCGAGGCCAAATACATTAGGAAGGTAGGGGGGGCAGATTTGTTATTAAGTCAGATTTTAGCTGTGCACATTTCTACAAGTAAAGGTTCCAACAGATGGAGAGGTGAGGGTGGCCGTTTTCATGCTTTCACTTGGATGTTAAAATAACTGTGAAAGGAAAATAACGACATCATCAGAGGACTTTGAGTTATATATAATCGATGAGAGTCTTTTATGCAGTTATTGTCTGAAGTTTATTATCAAGATCATGAATGTCATAATAGATGTTTTTTGGGGTTTTAATTATTCATTTGACCTTTTTTTTTTTCCAAGATGGGAAAATCGTAAAACGGACACATTCAGCACTTTTTTAAAAATGAGAACATATAAAAACAATATTGTGGATTTTCTCTCGGGTCAAAACTGAACATACAACATAAGATACATAAATCCCAAATGGTGACTGTTTAAATGTCTCTTTGGAAGTTTCATCCTCAAACACAGACTTTTTAGAGCCCTAAACAAGCTTCTAGCAAAGATTTAGTTGGATATTTGGCCTGTGTTTTGTATAGAAATGCTAAGGTAAATTTGAATCTACATGTTTGAGTTTAAAAGCCATGGCTCACCAGTTTTCAGAAGAGTTAAGTTTGAAGCCGTAAATGTGTCTGATGAGTCCAGGTTTTCCCAAAACCGGCTCTTCGTCAGTGAACTCTTGAGAGACGCACCCTCGCCTCAGCTCTGCAAGGATCAAGCAGATTTAGAAAATGATTTATCATATGCATTACAGTATTTCATGATGGTACAAACTAAACAAGATACACTGAGAACCTATGTTGTTCTACATATTTCAGTGTCTTACTGTTTCATGACACCTTGTCCTTTATTGATCTATTCAAATGCAATGTTAAAGATTAGCCAGCTGATGTCGCCCTATTTCAATTTATCAAATGCATTGAAAGACTGAAATCAGTTCAACTGCAACATATTTATTTAAAGGGTCAAAAAGCTTCATCCAAGGCATTTTAGCTGGATGCAGCTAAAATGTTGTAATATAGGTGGACAAACATGATTTTATTACCATGCTCAAATATTTTTTTAGACACTTTAGCAAATATTTCCTCTCATTTTCTTGAAAAGTGATAAATTGCTGCTGTATATGTTTTCACGGGAACCTTTATGGTGAAACGATGAGAGCAAAGAATGAGACCATGATGCCTTATTCTGCCCTAACTGCAAGAATGTCTCCAAAAATCAAGGTCAAATTCTGAGCTTTGAGTCCCACTGTTCTGTTTATTACAGATGTGGAGCTAAGTTAGTTCAGCATATCTTCTAGTTCTGCATCCCTTTTATTGATCCAGTAATAATTACAGCATCTTTTGTTTTTCTTCCTTTTAGACAAGATGAACAACGCTTTGCTTGTTACGCTCATGTGCACCTCTGCCCTTGTTTTGGCCAAGGAAGAGGATGAACTTGAACTGGTTAGCTACAATTCTCAACCATGTCAGAGGAACAACAACAACAATGCATACCAAATCTTTTATCACAAACATATCATTCAGATGTCCTTTAACACCTCATCAAAATCTGAGTGGAGAAAGTAAGTAACTGAGTTTATTAAATGTATTAAAGCCAATTGGATATGTACAATTCATTCACTTTGATTGCTCTGCATCAATTCATATTTTTCACTCTAAAATGGTGGGATACATCGTTTTCTAACGAAGTGACTTCTTTGCTCAAGATGTTTTAGAGACTTGTTCACTGTGTTCTACACTTTGCAGCACAGGCACACTGTAAGCACTGCTGTATATACAGTAAATGAAAGAAATGTTGTCATGTATTACAAAGACAGTTCTATGCATTCATAAGTCCCCCATAAGAAAGTGTAATAAACAGTGGTGGGGCATTTTCTCTTAAGCTTTCTGCATTTTTTAAATCCATATTTTAGCCATTGAAGCTGCTAAACCTTTTAAGAATTCATGTAATATCTGAAATAACACAGAGTTTATTTTTTCAGCTATTTGATCCAGATGAGCCTCTGTAACAGAACTTGGAGGCAGTCATTTGTTCAAAAAGTGGATGAAAATCATATTCAGCAAATTTGCAATGATTCAGGCTGGTGGCAAAACGGCAACTTATGCACAAGTGATTCATCAGTTTTGCTGTATGTTGTCGACATAAACTACGGTTGCATGGTTCAACAACTGAACATAAGACATCGATATGTAATTGTGGCTTGCGATAAGGTACAAAACTTTTGCCTTCCTGTACATTTTCAGGGAAGCCAAACCCAACCACCAATCAATCAAACACGGCGCTGCAGCCCTTAATATTGACTAGAACATTAACTGTCTGTGGTGCGGGTAATATGCTGCTGATGAAAGTTTCTGCTTGTACAAATGACCTTTTTTATTGTCTAAGCATGTGTTTTTAGAACACTCTTGTTTGCCATTTAATTCTAACGTGGAGTCTAAAGATACTGTGAAAGTTTCATAAAAATGAGTCTTACTTAAAAGGAAATGCAGTATTCATTTAGAATTACATGATGAGGGGATGAGGGATGGATCTATTTTCTGTGTGTGGGGGAATGTATATGTAACTAATTTTTTTTGCTACTAATCAAGACTAAGTCGAACCTTTAGAATAGATAACGTTTAATCCTTTATCTTGAAATATTCTGCTGTAAATACTGATGAGGCTGTGCAAATGTAGGTTCTTGTTTGTGTATTGTCCAATAAAGACCATAATTCACACAAAATTTCTGCTTTTTTGTTTTTTGTAAATTACTGATTTTTTTCAGACCCCACAACCTTTCGAGTGAGTTTGAACTTGGATGATCTGAGGTCTTTGGTTGCCAATCAGTAAACTGTTTAACGAAGTACATGTTGAGGTTTGCATTGTTTTCGTCAAATCTCCATTTGCTTGTTATATGTTTTGGGTGCACACCAGCTTCAACTCTGTGAACGTATTTTTTCCGAAGTGGGAACTGATAAACAAAGGGATGGATGCTTGTACTGGTAACAGAGAAAAAACTCTGTACCTAAGAGGTACTCAAAGCCCAGAAGAGAGAGATCTGTGAATGTGTGTGTGAATGGGTGAATAACTGAATATAGTGTGAAGCGCTTTGGGGTCATCTGGACTAGATAAAGCTATACAAGTACAGGCCATTTACCATTTTTACTTAGTGATCAGTTTGTGAACAGTTTTATAAATAACTAATGATTCTATTCAGCAGTACTTCACCATGTCCATCCTCCTGTGGATCCAGAATACCTTTTTTGAGCTGAACAGTGGAATGATGTTCAGTAACTGAACCTTGTTTATATATATATATTTTTTTTATAGAAAATGTCTCCAACTTGTGACCAAAGGAGGAGTTCAGACGTTTGATGTTGTCAGTTGTAGACAACTTGTAGGTTTTCACTTCAGAAGTTCATGAATCAGATTATTAATGAAGTGGAACAACCAGAATGCAACATTGGTTATTTTTACCTTTTGCATGAAAAACATAGATTCTGAGGAGACTTTGCACTTAATTAGGCCTCATTATATTGCTAACTGTAACAGATAGAGGGATTATAGCACCAGTACCAAAAATAACTCAAAATCACCATTCTTTAAACTCATTTATTCAAACTGTTTTTTGTCTTTTATATGCTTGTATAACAGTTGAAAAGGTACATTGTCACCAAAACTGAAACAAAAAGTTGCCTCAAAACAAGAAAAAAATTTAAAACAGTCAAAAGAACATCTTAATGTTTCAGAGTGGCAATTCGCCCTAAAAATAATCTCACCAGTCTTTTCTTCATCTTTTTATCCAAAGCTAATTCTAATGTTGACTGTTCTCACTAAGTTCCCCTTTCATTAGCTTAAAAATATAATTGAAATCTCAAATTAAGAAAAAAAAAAACAACACACCACATATTAACCCTCACACTCCACACGCTACAGTTTATGCTCATTAACATTTGTTCCCTGGAAGTGATTCATTTAGATGATAAATTTGAGGTATTGACTTAGGACAATTTAATTACTCAAGTTCATTAGTCTGTTTTTGGTTTGTTTAAAATACATCAAATTGGTAAATATGTTTGTAATCCAACATCTAACTCATTCATAAATGTGCCAAGGGATGCTGGGAAATTAATGCAAATACTAACTGATTAAATTTAGTATTACAGACCTTCTGACATAGAATAGGTTTCATGAAAATGGTTATTCTGAGAATTAGATATAGCCCTCAGAAATCCCGACACATCAATAAAATGAAAACATGCTAAATGCTGTTTGGTCCTGTCCTTCTTCTTCTACACTTCTGCAACTAAAAACATTTCTCATTCAAACTCTGAGGTAACAAAGTCAAAAGACTTCAGCTGGAAATGAGGTCCTCCTTGTTTATGTCCAATTTCTGGATCAGGACTCAAGTCAGGGATCTTTAGAAGTTCGGGTGGGTCCAAGTCATCTTGGAAACCACCTTGGGAGACATTAAGATGAAGTCGCGACTTAACTCACTTCAATAAATCTCCTATTTTGTATTATTCCTGTCATTATTTTCAGCTCTTTCACCTCTGCATCATATCTAACAGTCCACTGTTTCTTGGAGTAAGTTTTAGTTCTAATTTCTGATTTTCAGACTTTTGGTCATTCAAAACAGTGTTTCACTCAAAACATTTAAAACCAGACAAATGCTGAAAACAAACCTACCACATGGCATGCTGTTAATTATTATAGCTAGCTCCAAAAGTATGATTCTCTGAAATCATAACTTTATTTAAAAATGTTAATACTGGACAAAGTCAACTTTTAAAAATTTGCTAACCATCTTATTAGTGACTTTCTGTGTTTCACAGGAAGCCTTTCTCTTAAAGAGCTATGATTATGATTTTTTTTTCTAGCGTCATTTCTTATTTAATGATATACTTTCAATGGACAACTAGTGATTATTAAACTGTTAAAAGCTGAACAGCACAATCTCACCTATTGAATCCAGGCCATGCTGATGAAGGCAGGAAGTCCATAGTTGTATTTGGACCTGGCAGACCTGCGTCTTCTTTTAGAGCCACCAGTGCAGTCCTGGGATTTTTTTTATTAAGAAAAATAGAGAGGATTATTTGTTTTGTAAAACTGTGTAGTTTTTTTTTTTTTTTTTAAAGAATGCAATTAGAGCAACAAAAACATAAATAATTATTCAGATCACTGATTGGTCATCAGTTTTATAAATATACAAAATGGATGGCTGAGTTTCCAGTAGCGAGTTTTAGACAGTCTTTTGCTGAGAAGGTTTCAGGAAGGTGTACCGGAATGCAGGTGTTCCCCTCTTTGACACACAGCTGGAGTTTGCAGTGCAGATAAACTTCACCAGAGCTCCCAGTAAACTGGAACATGTTGAAGGAGAAGTGGTTGGAGGTTCCTTCTCCGTTTCCTTCCACCTCCACAGTTTGGTCGCCAGAGTCGGCACAGCTGCAGAACAAGATGAAAGATTTTTCATAAACGTCTTGAACAGCAATTAGAAATAAACGAATGGATGAATTTTATTAAATCTACAGTATATAACTATTATAAAAGCTCTGTTTTTTTTTTTGTTTTTTTTTTACATATTTTATTAAAATGACCATTACGTCGTGACAGTAAAATATAAAACAGATAATCTGTGAAAAAATCCAGCTCTTCTGCCTTTTCCCAGTGCTCCCAGAACTAACTGCAGAAATACACAGCTCTGTCAGAAACAACCAGTCAGAGCCAGGAGGAGGGTCTTAGTGCTGTCAATCACCCTCCACACTCCCCCCTGCTCTCTGCTATGCTACAGCATACAGTCACCACAACAAAGCCTGCTGCTAATGCTAAGGCTAGTTAGCGTGGGAGATAAACAGTTTTCCTGGAATGGTGAGTTGTTACTTCACCTTTAGCACATTTAGCAGTGTGTACACGAGGGTGATTGACAGCGCCAAGCCCCTCCTCCTGGCTCTGATTGGTTGTTTTAGATCAGGAGCGGTGCATTTCTTTAAACGGCAATAGTAGCACAGGGAGGAGGTGGAGGAGTTTAATCTTTACATAGATGATCTGTCTCATAACATACTGTCACGGCATGGTGACAATTAAAGATATTTTTCTAAAAGTTACATATTGCAGCTTTAAGTAGCTTGGAACATCAACTGTTTATGGAAGCCCCTCACCCGTTCTTGATAAGGTCATATCTTGGCTGGCTGCTGGGTGATTCTTGGTTGGTTGCCCAGCATGAATCAGTCTCCACAGCAATTGTGTCTGTATCTAGTCCAGTGGTTGTCAGTTCCACCCAGATCTTCTGGTTGAGCGCCACGTCAGTCATTGAATCCAGAGCTTGTGTGAGGCCAGCATCGGTGTAGGCCTTCATGGCCACAGTGTAATTCCATTCTCCCGACTTGACTATGATGACCACAGAGCTTTGGATACAACACATCAACAACCCGTTAGCGCCAAGGACTCAACAAACTTCCCATTGGAATTGAAACAAACTCAAATGCCAGCACACACCTGTCCTTGATGTTGAAGGCAACAATCTTTGTTTCGGGTGGAGTGTGCTGGCATGAGAAGTCAATGTAGACTTGGTCCTGGCGAGTGATGACGTCAGAGCTGTTCTGGTACTTGATGGCATTCTTGTAGGTTATTTGACTTCCATTAGCCTGAATAAGCATAAAGTCAGATGCTTTTACAATAATAAAACCTCATCTTTATAAACTGGATCAGTGCAGTGGAAACTCATGAGGAGTGCTACAGGACGCTTTTATGATTCAAGAGCAAAGAGTTTGAGGTGAGATCCCACCATGATCTTCGTCCCACAGGTGTTGCTGCTGTCGAAGCTGAAGGTCACCATGTGGCTCTCCTCGTCCATCACCCCCCTGCAGCTCTGGTTGTTCAGGTGTAAGACGGAGTAGTCGATGCCTTTTTCCTCCAGCAGGCAGCCAATAAGAGTGAGCGAAGCAGAGTTTTCCCTGCAGACCGTCGGATCACCTAAAAGTTAAAACAATTACAAAAAGAAAATCAGTTTTATGTTGTTTTGTTTTCAGTGACTCAGTCATGTTATGATTGACAGATGTCCCACCCAGAGTGTCAGACTGTTTGTAGTTGTAGGCAAACACGGCTCTACAGAGGCAGACAGTTTCCCCACTGAGCTTCTCTCCACAGAACTCATGATCACTGCAGGTTTTATCCTGGCAAAAAGCCTCAGGTGAGGCTGCAGAAAAACATGGTGAAAAATCACTATAAATACATGAAAGCTACATAAAAATTCAACTAAAGTCGATCAGTTCTTACAGCACTCAGCATTTGACCACCAGTCTCCCAGTGAGGCATTACTGTTCAGGCTGCAGGCTCTGGCGTAGGCCCACAGGAACTGACACCTGAGACCGTCTACTGAAGGATATTTGCACAACGTGTTGTTGCAGGTGACCATGTAGGGAGTTGGGTCGATGTCATCGTTACAGGAGGAAAATGGAGCTTCCTTTAGGATGTTGCAGCTTCTCGTCAGATGGAAGAAATGAACATGCAAAATGTCAGATGTGATGCTGCATGTTTTACTTTCATCTTTTCTTACTAAACAGTATTAAAAGTGTGTGAGATTTGTCTCTTTTAGCTCTTTTATATTTAGTCTTTACATGAATATCTTAGAGGTGCAGTTCACTATTTGTTTCAATTAAAAAGCCCAAACAGTGTGGACAAATTAAATGTTTAAGTCTAACACAGATAAATGTTTCCTTTTGTATGATTAAACTACTCACTGGTCAGTTATCAGACTGCAGTTGATTGAAGTGTCCTGAGGGTCGCTGTACTGAGTCTGACAGCTAGGTGGAGACAAACCACAGAGATATAAGACATTTTCTTCCTTTGACTTGTCCTTGAACAAACTTATTACATTTGAGGCTCATTTATCAAGCAGTAGCAGAACAGAAGCAGAGGACATGTGAGTGTTTGATGAACATCTACCTGGAGGAGCTGTACTGAGCAAGCCTCTGGGTTGAGATACTGCTGGAGTTAACACACAGACCATCCACAGATGACCAAACTGGTGCTGAAAGGATTCAGGACAGAGTGTGGGTCAGATAGTTTTACTCTCTCACGCTGAAATGTAAGATATTTTGGTCTATTCTTACTTTCCATGTGGATCTGTGCTGTAGAGCTGTCAAAAAACAAATTAATCGTGTGATTGGAGATTGTAAAGTTTGCCTTGATTCCAGTTCTGTCTTTGGAAAGCCAAACGCCATTAAACTCCTGCTCTGAGCTTCTGAGGCTCAGCTCGGTGTCGTTCATCTGTGTCACAGAGAGAACAGAAAAGTTAGTAGGAACGCCAAATCAAACGTATCAAAATCTCCCAGTCAGATTGAATTCTCATGTACAAATGCCAGTCTATTGCTTCAGGGATTCCTTGCTAGTGGCCATACGCAGCTTACCCGCACTCTCCCCCCTTGCTCCAAGTGAATCTGAACAGCTGGGTCCTGCAGTCCCACGGTGATGCTGTCCAAAAAGCTTACATCTCTACGACGGCGCTCCTGGAAGGTGGCAAACACTTCAAAGCCCCTTGATGAATCCGAGAGCATCGAGTACACACACCGATCCATCACAGGGGTGAATTGGCCTTGAAAGTCAATGATGGCGGGGCCTGTCACAGTGCAGATGTTAGCTCCAGCAGCTCCTACAGGCATGGAGACAGAAGATAGTTGGAAAACTATAGAAAAGTTTAAATTTATTGCATTAAATTGCATGCATACATCAAGCCATTTCTATTTTTACTATATCCTTGCAGGGTCTTGGGAGGAACTTCAGAGAGGTTGATTAACCTAACATATATATTTGTCTGGGCAGGTGAGAGGAAACCAGAAAACACAGAGAGAACCTAAACATTCACAAGGAGAACATGCAAACTACACAGATTTAATTTTTCAATCCAAAACAAGTTGCTGTGAAGCAAAGGTGCTTACTAACCACATCACCATGCAGTCTCTTCATTAAAAAAGCCACAATCATTAAGTATTTCCATTCCATATATAACATTCCATGTAAATTCAGATTTAGCTCACTTCTTTGAAAATAATAGTTTGACTTTAGGCAGCACATTGTCATTGAAAATGTTTCAATTCCACCTTAATGGAAACATTAGCTTGGTGTAATTTGAATACTTTTACTTGATTAAATGTTTTAATTACTTTGTTTTCCACAGTGAACTTGTAAACTGCAATATTAATGTCTTTCAGCGAGTAAACATTGTGAGTAGACTGATGTCTGATTTACCTGTCAGAGCCATGAGGGTACACAGGTAAAGCAGGGGGTGGAGCATCTTGGAAGCCTGGAAAACAGCTGACAAAGCTAAAAGAGACACAGTTAAAAAGGTCCGTCTGCTTTTATTTCTTTCAGGGAAAAAAAAAGATTTCCAGTGTGTGGTTATTTTATCCGATCTGATCCATATTATATTTCTGATCCCCTCTACAAAGATAAACACTGTCTACAGATGTTATGTATAACGTTTGACCCTTGTTTTTGCTCATATTCTTGTTCTGTAAGATCTGGACAGACTGTAACACAGACTTAGTGCATATCAGATAATATTTTTTTTTTGTTTTAAAACCTGAACAGTTCTGTAAATAAACCACTTTAAATCCAGTTCAATGTGACTATTAACTCTTTACATTTTCAAATAGCTTTACATGAGTGCGATTTTTAACTAGTTACATGCTTCTTCAGTGGCAAAAAAGGACTGGTTCAGAGAAACCAAGGAAGCAGTTACCATGGTGACAGACCTGGATAGGAATTGAACGAGCTTTTCAAACTTCACAGTAAAGGGCGACAACACCAAAGATCATGTTATTATTATTATTATTATTATTATTATTATTATTATTATTATTATTTGAAACTCACTTACCTGTTTTACTGTGAATTGATTGGTATATGTATGAGTAGGTGTAGCTTTTAAAACAGCACATTAAAAAGCTTGTTAAGAGGGAGTGTGCAAAAAAAAAAATCTTTATGATCCAGATTTTCATCCCACCTCAGGTTTAAGTCAATCAATATTCTTTTATAACACAGTCTACCCCCACTGTCAGCTTGTTGAAAATATTAAAAAAACCTATCATTAATCTTTTTTTTTTTTTTTTTTTTTTACTTTTTTCTACTTGTATGTTTTAAATGTATTGAAATGCTATGAAAATCACATACTTTGTCCCAGAGGAGAGGAAATTTGGGTTTTTTTCTGTGTAGAACTAACCTGTGCTGTGGGTCAGAACGCTGCTTCCTGTTTGTCCTGGAAACAACAAACACCAGTTATTATAATTTTTCAGCAGTATTCACTATCTACTAATTTCTGTTTTTTAATTGAGAAAAATAATAAAGAAAAGATGCCTAAAGATTATAAATTAGCCGAATCATCTTAAATTACCCTTTTCAGCTGCAGTGAAGGATGAGGACGATGGAGGCTTCTGCTCAGGAGGATCTCTGATGGTTTGTTTAGCAGAGCTGTCTGGTGTTGTCTCGGTTTGAAGATCGCCGCTCTGTCCCTCGGTTTATTTCTGTCTCCTTTTATGTCCATCCTCACTCCTGTTCACACCCAGAAATAAAGGGAGTGGGAGAGGAAAAATGACGCTGATGCTTCCTGATGACAACCTCGCTCATCTGTGATGAAAGCCTCTCTCGTATCTTATTTCATTAACAGAACCCTTGAAACAGAAATACGTTAACAATATCATGTGACGTTCAAAAATCCCTGAAATGCAGGTCATAACTGAGCAGTTAAGATGCAAGCTTCACAAAGAAAGGTTCACTTTTGAATCCATAACTTCCTTCATTTTCTGCATGCAAAAATAGGAAAATATATATTTTCCAACAGAATTAGCTTTTAAAAAATGACAGATGGAATCTGTCATTACCTGATCTTTAACAGATATGGTACATCCATCCATCAATCCATCATCCATCATGCTTATCCATGCAGGGTTACGAGGGGGGCTGGTGCCCATCTCTAGCTGTCATCGGGCGAGAGGCGGGGTACACCCTGGACAGGTCGCCAGTCCGTCGCAGTGCAGATATGATACAGAATACACCCAATCAATCTGTCATTCTTCATTTATAGAGCACTTTCATTTAGCAAAAAACATAAAATTATTTAGAGCTAACATTAACTCAAGCTGAAAATTACCACACAGACATTATCTACACCAAATGATTGACATTTGTGGAGATTTTCTTACCTCTATCAAACTCCTTGCAGCAAGAAGGTAATGGGTTTGAATCAAAGCCTGGGGTCTTTCTGCATTGAGTGTGCCTGTTCTCCATGTGCATGTGTGGGTTCTCTCCCAGTACTCAGGCTTCCTCTTGCAGTTTAAAAAAATAACTGTAAGGTGGGTCTTAATTGCCCTTGGGTATGAATGTGTGCGTGCATGTCCCCCGATCCCCCACCCCTTCCCACGACCCTGCATAGATTGGCAGGTTTAGGCAATTGATGGATGGATGGATAATGCACAACTTTTATACATGATTCTAAAAAAAAGGTTTTATTCATTGACCAGTGATCATAAACTACATGCATTTGTTTTTGGAAGTTGCAGAAATCACCTGCTTTCTTGTGAGTCTAATCAGTTTCCATTTATTTTTGTATATCAGTTCACTGCTGTTCTAAATGTTACCATTAGTATTACTATTATTATTACTGATTGTGAATGATGTTGTGTGAAAGGTGTTGGTTAAACTAGGTCAGACTAACCTGTGAATGTTCATACGCACGTTTTCCCATCAGAAAAATCTCTCATACAGGAATTCACTACATCTATCACCTATCAGTTTTATGAAACAGTATCAGTGTTTCTGTGAGCAGGATTTCTATTAGTGTCAGTTTGATTCTGGAATTTAGCATGTCCAGTGAAAACCTTTTTAACTTGAACCTTTATGTCCCTGCTGGCTTAAAGTCTCGTCACACCAGCAGGTATGTGTCAGAAGTATCTGCAGAAATTATTCAAGCAGCACAGCAGGTAATCCAGCAGAGTCGTAAGTGATACAGTTGGTAGGCACTTTGATTGGTTCCAGTGTAGTTATTCTCAGTATTCCTTTATACCCACCTAATCCTGTGGGGTCTGGGGGCAGCTGATACCTCTCCTCCAGCGGTCAGTCACCAGTCCATCACAAGGCAACACAGAGACACAAACAGAACAGATAATAATGAATGAACCGAACCAAACATGCATGCTTTTGCATAAAATACATGCTTGCATGGGGAGAACATTCAACTTCAGTTCAAATTCAAAAATACTTTATTTATCCCAAAGAGAAATTAAATGTTCATGTAACTCATTTAATTAAGGAGTTATTATAGATCAGGATGGCTGTGAGCAGGAAAGATCTCCTGTAGCGGTTCATTTTACAACCAATCTGAAGAAGCCTTTGAGTGAAGAGACTGTTTTCCCATGAGATACACAGAAATAAATTTCCAGTAAGTAAATTAAAAATGGGGGGAAAAAAATTATTTGTCTTACTACATTTTAGTCGATTATGATGCAAAAATCCAAGGATGTTTGAATGTCTGCTTTGACAGTTCGAAGAAGTTCTGAAAAGGCACACCTTGAGTTTTAGGGACATTTCACTGTTTGTACTCTTAATGAATTATTAGCGTATTTTATTTGACATTGGTTTATTTTACTTTGATTTTTTGTTCTTTGCTCTCAACATTGTGAGAATCTTTAAACTGATCTGCTTCTGACTAATCAGGATGGTATACTGACATTCAATACATACATTCCAGGCTGCAGACCTTGTTAATTATCACGGGGCAGAAGAACTGAGCATCACAGAGTCAGTTCCTGTCTGACAACTTCAAGGTTTGCTTTAGTTACTCACCTGCTAACAATAACATAATATGACCTCCTCAAGAAGTGTTGTCTGGTTAAATGAAGCCATAAAACAATTTAAAAAAAAAATATTTGTCAGATAAATGTCAATAAAGTTTTAACTGAAGTAAACAAATAAATTTTATTTTTCCTTATAGAACTACTTAAATCTAGAAAAATATCAGATGTGTAAGATTCATATAACAGGAAAAGTAGATAATTATTCTTCAGCCTTGCAGATCGGTGTTCACTGCAGACCATTTACCACAAAAACTACCATCTTTAGCATCTTTAGCTTTGGGGGGCCAAAGATGGTAAAATCCACAAAAGATGAAAAATTATTGGTGGTATTGGTATTGATTAATTAAAAGTGGGAAAAAAAAACATATAACTTACTATCAGAGATGGGTATGTAAGTACCCAAAAATTGTACTGAAGTAAGTATAGCAGAACGTCAACATATTTTAACTCAAGTTGAAGTAAAACGCAGCCATCCAAGAAATTACTTGAGAGTAAAAAGTATTTGCTAAAAGGGCTACTTTAAGTACTGAGTAACTGATCATATTATCTGATTTAATATTTGTCATCAGAAAGACTAAAATATAAAATTATGTGCAAATTCTAGTATTTTAATGACTTAAATGAAAAAACCCAAATATAATTACAAAATAAATTTAGGCAGAAGAAAGTTTTCCAAATGATTTTTTTCTATATAAAATTTATGAAATTAATACTTACAGTGGTAATGTATATATATGTCAGAACAGGGTAGAGTACTTCCTGACCTCCAAATGGCTCATCAGGTTCAGCAGATAGAAATATTAAAGCTTATGTGCAAACAAGAGGTCTCACTTTGACATAGAATGAAGGTGTGTGTTCTTGTCTGTTGCATTTTTGGTTAAAATATGTTTCTTTTTCTTTTAGTAAAGAAAAACAGTGGGTAAAGTAGCCAGAAAATTTACTCAAGTAAGAGTAGTGATACTTCATAATACTACTGAAGTACAAGTAAAAAGTAGAGTGTAGTAAAATTACTCCTAAAGGTAAATTTTTTTCCCAAAAGGTTACTCAAGTGAATGTAACCAGCTACAACCCACCTCTGCTTATTGCAAATGTCATGAAGTATTTGTCATGAATAAAATACCTGTTTTTATAACAAAAACATTGAAATGCACCACTATTCCATTATTTATGTGTCTGTTTAAGATGACTGGCCTTCCCATGGAGGTTTAGACAGTGTGCACAGCTGCTGGAGGACATACTGACCTCTTTTCCTCACTCCCCCCACAGACATCAGCGGCAGCTTCTGGGAACTTACAAGCAGCATAACAAAGATGTTTTCTGTACTGCTCATTAAGGGACAGTAATTCTATATGCTAAGATGTTTGTGTCCTATTGAAAGTCGGACAAAGACTGACATTTATATCTCCCACTGAAATATAAAGCTAGTGCAGTGAAAACTAATATCCTGCCAGATTGATTTTAAACTTATCAGGTCTGACAGTTTGTTCTGATGCCCAAATGACACCAACATGTGATAAAGGTTTAAACTTTTTAGCATAAAATATTGTTTGAAACCAGTGTAAATATTTCTTTTAAGTATTTCCAAGTAAGAGCTGATATGAATATGACATTTTAACATATTCCTACTTAAATAAGGATCATTGCTAAGCCATCTTAGTGTGAACGCAGGCAGGCACTACATCAGTAAAACTGATGGTGATGATGTTCAACAGGATTTATATTGCACTTTTCTAGTCATACCAACCACTCAAAGGGCTTTATGCCATGGTAACATTCTCCAAACTGCACCGACAAACACACATTCATGCTGATCAGAAGACAACGAGGGGTGAAGACCCTTGCCTAGAACATCAACATGTGACTGGAGGAAGCTTCCACACAACAACCACTCTTCCTGCTGACCGACAATTGTGCTCATAAAAATATGTAAAAAGTTGCAATAGGAGTATAACTTTATCCTTGTCTTAGCTAAAACTGTGACTCTCATATAGTCTGATGAGATGTGTTGCAATTTATAGATATTTAAAGGCAGTTTTATTTGACTGCAAAGCTGACAGAACAGAGACGTTTGTGGTGATGGGTTGCAGCACAGAACCGCTTTGTTTTTGTTTGTTTTCTAAACAAAATTTGGTTCTGATCAGCGTTTGTAACTCATTTAAAAGAGTGAATGTTTTTTCTCTGACGATCCCCTTGTATTCCAGCTGTAATATTTAAATGAACAGAATTAAACTAATTTGAATTTTAATGCAACTCTATAACACTGCTTCTCAAGTTGCTGATGTTTATGTTAATAAGTTTAAAAATACCACAGCGTCTTAGAGCCATATATATATATATATATATATATATATATATATATATATATATATATATATATATATATATATATATATATATATAAAAAATTCCCTTCTCACCCTCCACGGGTGGTCTTTCTCAACCTCTGAGCTCGGGTCCTCTACCAGAGGCCTGGGAGCTTGAGGGTTCTGCGTAGTATCTTGGCTGTGCCGAGAACTGCGCATTTCTGGACTGAGATGTCTGATGTTGTTCCTGGGATCTGTTTTAGCCACTGCTCCAGCTTGGGGGTGACTGCCCCGAGGGCCCCGATGACCACAGGCACCACTGTGGTCTTCACCTTCCAGGCCTTCTCCAGTTCCTCTCTGAGGCCCTGGTATTTCTCCAGTTTCTCGTGTTCCTTTTTCCTGATGTTGCAATCGCTTGGTATTGCTACATCCACCACAACGGCTTTCCTCTGTTGTTTATCCACCACCACGATGTCTGGTTGGTTCGCCATTACCATTTTGTCTGTCTGGATCTGGAAGTCCCACAGGATCTTAGCTCATATATATATATATATATATATATATATATATATATATATATATATATATATATATATATATATATATATATATATATATATATATATATATATATATATATATATATATATATATATATATATATATATAATTTATTTATTTTTATTTATTTATTTATTTATTGGGAAAGTTTAATTATTTGATTTTTGTGTCTGTAACCTGTGACATCACTTCCTCCCTCCCGATTCCGTTCATGGCTGTGCTGGAGGAAGGTGGGTTTCTGACGGAGCTCCTGTTAATTTAATACCTGAAAGTTGTTGTAGAAAACGAAATGTTGTAAAATCTTTCAGCTAACATGTTGGTAAGTTGTTTTTTTTTTTTTCAGTCGCTATATATAGTGCAGCGGAGAATGGAAGGATTGTGAGCGTTAGCCCTTACTGTTAGCATGTGTGTGAGCTAGCCGACTCTGCTATTCCCGCGCTGCGTTTGTTTGTTTGTTTGTTTGTTTGTTTGTTTTTGATGTGGTTCCTTTGTCATGGGTGTTCTTCTTCTGCTGAACTGTTTTATTCCATTCTGTGCAGAATAAACACTCCACCAGTTCGGCTGAACTGGAATTCCTGTGTCTTCATTTACACAACACAGAACTTCATGGGTGGTCTGGGTGAAGTTACGCTAAGCCACACACACACACACATAGCTATTATTATTTTTATTTAATTTAAAATTATATTTATGTAATCGTTGAACAAATACAAAAAAGCTGTTGACGTATGAGCACACAGAGCGCATGTCCACCTGGTGCATTCATACCTGACACGACTATAGACACTAAGTTATAGATTACTATAACTTAGTGAAAACACAACCTAATGTTGTTATATCCATGCATTTAAAGCCATGTTTTTAACATTTTTTTTTCTCTCGACAGATCCTGGAAAATGAGATGAAGAATAGGTCGCCAAATGAACAGTATGTGAATCGCCTGATGAGCCAGACCTCCTGGTTGAGGCGTAAAGAAATCGTGGAAGAGCAGCCGTCTGTAAAGCAGATGTTGGAATGCTGGCCAGCTCTCTTCAGGAAACAGGTAAGCAAAGAAGGAAACACAAATGGGCCACCCCTTGCAGTTTGTGTACCAATTTCATGGTATTGCAGTTTGATTTGTTAGAGGTTGTGCACTAGGAAATCAAGATTTTCATCTCATTCTGTTTTTTTAATTTTAATCTTCTTAATATCCACATGATTCAGATGCCATGGCAAACTTCACCCTTGTTTCTGTGGGGTAATTGACTGTCAGTCAGCAGCCAGGTCCAAATGCTCTACGCATTGAACCATCCAGTATTGGTATCATTTTGGAAGGTACAATTGTCATGGATGACATTGAAAGCCACCATCAAGCTGTTTCTTATATTTGGACTGATCTATGGCTTTCATCTTGACTATCCAAAATGGATAAAAAAAACACCTCTTCTAATGCTAAAGTACCTACTTGTTGCAGTTCAGAATCTACTGATGTTTCATTTGCTGCTCATTCAGCCTGTGAGGTGACTGAATCATCTCTATGGTATTACTGTTACTGAGCCTTGTAGAAGTGTAAAAATGGGATTATTTTTGTATTTCGTGTGTTGTTAAGATGGTAAGGTCAGCAATTTGTTAAAAATAAAACACTGAATCTTGTGAACTAATCATCTTTTGTTGTACGTACTTCATTCATTTAAGGCAATCTGTTTCCTAGATTCTGCTAAGTAAACTGTACTTTTATGTAAATTGGACTAACTTGATGTTGCTAAGTTAAGAACAGGTTAATTTACTTGCTGTTTCTAAGTCGAAACAACTTCACCAAACTAAGTTAAACTAGCCTTCACACGTTACACAATTAAGTTCATACAGCAAGGTCACACTGAACAAGTACATGTAGTAAACAAAATGTAAAACTAATAGTTATACTTTTCAAGGCAGTCGGTTTCCTAGATTTTTTTTAAGTAAGGTCAACTTGTCAAATTTTAGAGTGTGCACAATAGTAGATATGAACTTGCACATGGTCGGTTTAACAAGTCTTTAACACATTTTTTTAATGGATTGTGACATTGTTGGATCTCAATACCAGAGGTTAACCAGCATGTGTTGTAAAGTGATTTATTTCCAGAAGCTATCAATAGTCGACACTGCCCTCTGCTGACTGAAAGGCTTGCAGCAGGGGAGGATGCAAAAAGAGTTTTCTCATTTAATGTTCTTGCCGCCATTTGATTTTGCAACATTTCCAGCAGATTAGCTGCAGTGAAAAAAGGGGAACAAGCAACTATGAACAGGTGTAAACAACTATTTAATATTTAGGCCTGTAAAGAAATTACATTTCAATTTATAAATAGTTATGTGACAAAAGATAAAAAAGTGGAAAAAATGTTTTTCCTCTCTCACTTATGAGTTCTTTGTTATACTGAAGAAATATTTAAAAAAATTCATAGAAAGTCAATGGAAAAGCATGTTGACACTGTCCTGTGGGTCCTCTTCGGAAGAAAACTACCCTAGGTGCCAAATAGAGAAACAAAACTTAGT
This sequence comes from Anableps anableps, assembly GCA_014839685.1. Taxonomy (NCBI): domain Eukaryota; kingdom Metazoa; phylum Chordata; class Actinopteri; order Cyprinodontiformes; family Anablepidae; genus Anableps; species Anableps anableps. Next base: position 26,271,670 of record CM026085.1, on the reverse strand, counting down.
TTTCACTTCAGCTATGCTTTAAACAGATGAAGTTGGTCATAGTTTTCGTACATTCGCATACCAAAGTATCACTGAGTAGGTTTCATTTATCTTGAGGTGTATTTTTCTACATACAGATGAGCCATAATCCCTTAATGATACACAGTGCAGCACATTTAAAGCACCAACAGCTTCATCACCACTACATTCTGTCTCCCAGCAGGCAGCACTGTGATGTTTAAATGGGAGGGCTGCCCTCCCATTTAATGAAGGCAATCCTACCTGGAGTAAGTACATGAGATCTGAATAAACCCTTTTAGCGTCACAATAAAGCTCAACGACTCACTGTTATTTCTTGGTGATCATGTTCAAGTTTTTTTTTTTTTTTTTTTTTTAAATAATCCAGTTCTGATTTTATTCATTTTTCACCAGGCAGTTCTTAAAAACATTACACTAAGAGCAAGAAAAAATAGTAACACAACATGAAAATTTTTACAAAACCCAACTTTGAAATAACAGCAGGCCATTTATTTTATTTTCCCTTTAAATTTACACCAAACTGAACAGCTATTAAAAGAAAAGGATTACAAATTGTAACTCTCCACAAGAAATTTCACCTCTTCTATGTTTTTCTTGTCACAATTTACATAGTAAAAACGAGTTCACCTGAAATGAAAAGAAATAGCATAAATGACACCATCTCTAAATCTGGAAGGGTAAATTAACAAAACTTCCTTTCTGCAGCTGGGAAGGTCTTCTTCATTTCACATGTCCAATCTCTGGATAAAACATTGAGTTAGGAATCATCACAAAGGTTGGCATCCTGTTGGGCAGCAACCTCCCTGAGAAAACTAACAAAACTGTGATCCAACTGAGTTCTCTCGAAGATTACGTTTACCCCATTTATTTAAAGTTGTCTTTATTTTAAGTCTGGGCTTTGCCTACCTCAACTGTCAGAGTGAATATTAACTTGCATTCAGTTCAGATCTAAAACGTTGCATTACAAAGCACATGCATTTCATAGGCAGAAAATGGGCACAGACAATTAGTGCAAAGTTTAAAGTTCATCTACTGTGCAGAACAGTCTCACCTAATTGGTCCAGGCCATGCTGATCAAAGCTGGAGCTCCATATCTGATTCTAAACCCGACAGATCTGCGCCTTCGTTTATCTCCACTGCTGCAATCCTACAAGTTAAAAACAGCAAGAACAAGTTCAAATAATTAAAGACCAGAATCCAGTTTTTGAAGCACTGGAAATAAACTTTTCCTTTGGCAACTGTTTCAAAATAAATCATTATCTCTTAAAGTCAAAAAAAGCTATTGATCAGACAAACATACGTTCATCTGATGGATTAAATAATTATAAATAAATAAAGAGGAATAGTTTGAATTTTTTGTTTCATGTAATTCTGTGAAGATACTCCCAGTAATGGTTGATTTTCCTGTTGCATAATGAGATTAAACATAGTAAGTATGGAGAAATTTGAGTGTGGAGAGTCTAACAGTTGATCAGCAAAGCAGTTTTTTTTAGAGCTATATCCCAGTTACATATTAGTATATAACAAATCTCTACACAAGATAGCTCACATAAGTTGTTAGGTTTTGTGTTTTTTCAGCTGAAGAACATCTATGCTCCTAGGAAAACTTGGGTGTGCTTAGGTTGCCAGTCTGTCAATCTGAGTCCTGAAGCGGGTCGACTCATCACCCCGTTGCATAGATCTGAGGCTGCGTAGGAGGGTAAAGTTCCGGATTTTGTGACAGGCTGTCACTTGTGCAGAGGCATGGTATGTTCCTATGTTTTTCGAGGTCTTTGATGTTATTCAGCTGGGAGAGCAGCAACAAACTAGAAAATAATATCATGGAAAGGGCTTGACCTCTAATATTAGATATTACAGCATTGTATCCCATGGACATGAACAGTTTCTGCTGGAGTTGTTTTAAAAGGATAAAATCTGCTAAAACAGGGTACTTTTCAGCCATCCACCACTCTTGAGTTATTAGGCATTGTAAAAACTGGTATATAACTTCTTTCTGTTACTGAATGAACCTAAGAGAATCTCCTTTAAAATATCCAAACTATCTATGCTTCATTAAACTAGTTTTTAAAACCCTGTGAAGTTTTCAGAAGGTCGCTCCGCCTCACAGTCATTTCCTTGCTTGACACACAGCTGGAGTTTGCAGTGCAGATAAGCTTCACAGGAGCTCCCAGAGAACTGGAACATGTTGAAGGAGAAGTAGTTGGACGTTCCCTCTCCATTTTCCTCCATCTGTACTGTCTGGTCATCAGCACAGCTGCTCAGAAAGAAGAACAACCAAAACTTTTTCATACATTCATCAACACAATCTTACAGCCTTGTTTGAGGTCATTCTGGGAAGCATTTACCTCTTCCTCACCCTTTCTTGATTAGTTCGTATCTCTGCTTGCTGTTGGGCGACTCTTGGCTGGTTGCCCAACAGGAATCGGTCACAACAGCAACTGCGTCTTCATCTAGCCCATCAGTATCCAGCTCCACCCATATCCTCTGGTTAAGCAGGACCTCAATGTTTGGATTTAAAGGGTGAGTGTGACCAGCATCATCACAGAGTAACTAAACTCTTCAGATTGTATTTTCTGGATCACACAAACACATCCTTGGTTATTTGACCTGAAGACCCACTGACAACAAGGACTTCATCCTTAAAAATTAAATTTAGCATCCATCGCTCACCTGTGTTTGATTTTAAATGGCACAATCACTGTTTCAGGTTGACTTTCATAACGGTAGAAGTCAATGTTGACTTTGCTTTGGCGAGTGATAAGATCAGAGTTGTTCTGGCTTTTGATGGTGTTCTTGTAGATTGTTTGGCTTCCATTGTTCTGTAGGATCAAACTCGAACACATGAGGTCTGCAACAAATTATTCTCCTTCCCACTCTTAACACTTATATGCAAACAGGGCTCTACAGAGGCAGGCATCTTCCTCAGTGAATGTTTGTGCACAGAACTCATCATCGCTGCAGGTTTTGTCCTGACAAAAAGCCTTAGATGAGGCTGCAGAGAAACCCATTTATAGATTATTATGAAACCATGTAGATTTTTATAAACTTTGATTAAAGTTGGCCATTTTTTATAGCACTCATCCTCTGAAGATTCCATGGACTCTATAGAGTCATCACTGTTCAGGCCACAGGCTCTGGCGTAAGCCCACAGGAACTGACACCTGAGACCGTCCACTGAGGATATTTGCACAAAGTGTCGCTGCAGGCGTTTATGTAGGGAGTCGGGTCAATGTCATCGTTACAAGAGGAGAAGGGTTCTTCCTTCAGGATATTACAGCTATTGCATGCATGAAAGAACGGACATAAACTTACAAACTTGATCCTTTCAAGTAAATTTTCATCTGTGGGTAATCTGAATTAAGCTCCTTACCGTTCAGTGACTGTAGTGCAGTTTATTGTGCTGTCAACAGGATCTTTGTACTAAGTATCACAGCTAGTGTACAGAAAACAGAGTTCAGAGCTACTGGCAGGCTCACAATGGTTCATAAAGTCCCCAACCAAGTTATTAAGCAGCTGTTGGTGAAACACTGAGTGTATGATGAGCTAGTACCTGTTGGAACTGTACCGAGGAAGATTCGCTCTTGAAATGTTGCTGGAGTTAACGCACAACCCATCCCATCCCATCCCAAGATGATTCAACAGGGGCTGTAAGGTAAACAGCATTGGTGTTTGAAATTTTGATACACAATATGTCAGCAAAAAAAATGGTCATATTTCATTTTCTCTTTTCTAAATTTTAAGTTGTATACTTTTTCTACCTTCCATGTAGATTTGAGCTGAGGAGCCATCAAAGAACAAAGAAGAGGTGTAATTAAAGATCAAAAACTTTATTGTGATTCCAGTTTTGTCCTTTGACAGCTTGACGCCATGAAACTGCTGAACCGAGCTGTTGAGGGTCAGCAGTCTATCTTTCATCTGTAGTGAAGAAAAACTGGATTCATTAACCTGCTTCTAACATTACTGAAGAAATGATGAGAAAATGTCCTAGAAGCAGATTTGTTGGGAAACGTTTTAGATGGCACTTAACTCTTGTTTGTGATTCTAGACAGCTTACCCAGACTTCTCCACCCTGTTTCATGTGAAAGTAAATCTCTGGGTCGTCCAACTTAAGGCTCACGCTGTCTAAAAAGCTCACATCTCTACGACGGCGCTCCCGAAAGTTGGCAACCAACTCCAGTCCACTGGATGAATCAGAGAGCAGAGAATATGCACACCGATCCTTCACGGCATTAAATTCACCGCTAAAGTCAATGACAGTCGGGCCGGTCACAGTGCAGATATTAACCGATGAGTTTGTGTTAGACTTTCCAGTAGCATCTGCAGACATAAAGAATAATTAAAGTCTTAGATTTTAGGTTGTTGAGAAAAATAGTCAGTTAAAAAAGTGAAAAAAAAGAAAAAAATTAAAAAAATGAAACTGTCACAAATGCAAAGTTATAACGATTGAAGATGTTAAAAATAACATCATAATTATTTATTATTATTATTTATTATTTATTATTTATTATTTATTGTGTTGCCTGTAGCTCCTGGGTCAGGAAGTGTTCCTCTCCTGTCCACGTCGCGTAATTCAGCGGGTCGGATATCTATAAGCTGCTGTTTCCTCTGCACTTGTCTTTGAATTCAAACTTCCATTTTATTAAATACAATTAATCACTTTTCAGATTCTGAAGGATAACTTGCTGCTTTGTTTTTGTTTTTTCTCTGTTTTCTTATATTTTATGCTGCTTTTGTTTTGGCTCAGCTTCACTCTACATTGTTTGTGCACTTCTCTGCAACTTTAGTAGGTACAGTTTTCCACTCCTTGTTTGGAGCCTTAATAATAAAGCGTGTATGTGTCTGTGTTAGGGCTTACCTTGTTTGTTGGCATGAGCATTGTTTATATTTTCTTTGGCAACTTTGGCTTAGGAATCTTTAGTTTTTCTGATTATTTTGTTTATGCAGAGTTATTTGCTAAATTGAATTTGTTTTGTTTTTGTGTATAACCCTACTGAACCTATTCCATTTGTGTCCAGGCTGAGAGCTGAAGGTGGTGGAAGGTCTTCAGGGGGACTGTTCCTTTGTGCTCTGTGTGTGGTTGGTGCTGGGTTCCCTTCATGATGGCGCGCATGTTCACAAGTGCCTGGTTATTTTTTTCTTCATTTATTTAATCCGTCTCCCCTCGTTTGGGCTACATTCCCCTGCTGGTAAGGCTCAGTCCTGAACACTCCTGATCCCCTTCCGACGTCTCCTGCCTCATTAGTGTAACAAACCTGTGCTGCCTTGCTGGTGCTGTTACTCACTTTTTGGGTGAAATCCCCAAGATGGCTTTGATGACTTTTGCCTGCCCTAACTATGATAGGAGTGGTGAGTTTAGGGGGCAAAGCATCAAAAAAAATAGTATGCTTGTGATGCCACATAAGGGAAATTTCTATTTGGATATGGTAAATCTATAGAATCCTGTTAAATAAGTTTAATTACACACTAAAATAATGATGGATTATTTACAGAACTCAGCTGTTGGATTAAAGCCATTGGGTTAGTTTGACCAAACTGAAACAACTGTAGCTTGGCCTAATACATGACTTGGTCAGTTGAGTTTTTTTTTATAAAAACATCATTTACACTGTATTACATATTTTTGGTTGCTGATAACATTTGCTTTCATCTCACAAAGGTACCAGCTGCATGGTTGCTGGATTTGAGGAAAGCTCAATGGACCATATGTTGATTAAAATGCAGATTATACTTGGGTTGTGTGGTAATGATGACTTGTGGTTTTCATGTCGTTTGTTGGTGTAACACATGTTTCACACTGACACTGTAAATTCTGTAGCCCCTACCCACCTCCTCCTCCCCCTGAAAAAATGTGATATTAGGCTGCTATTATAGCTATTGTTTTGTTTCCCATTGTAATTACACATCTGATGCTGATGCATGGGGACAATCTGGACTCCTATTGGACGCAGAAGTGGATTGCATAATTTATTAAGAGTGTGTTGTGCACAGCTTTGAGAAGTTGCAGATGTGCCTGGTAATCCACACACAAATTTCAATGACTCTGAAAACGTGAAATACGACTTTTCAAAGTCAGACTTTACAAGGGGAACAAATAACATTTTGCATAAAGCCTCTTTTTTAACTGAAAAACCTTATTGTGCAAATTATTGAAGTGTGCAGTTAAAATATGCTCCTGCATTGGTTAATCTCCTCTGCTCAAATTTTGATTACAAAAACAAAATAAAATAAAACTGAAACTACATCAGGCTGAATTAGCTCAAACAAGGGATGAAATTTGAAACTCCACTTTATTTTTAATTCTTTGTATTGCTAAAAAGTGAAAGTACAAGGTTTACAATGCATTTGTGTCTAATCAAAGGCTCACAAACAGTATTTCTGAAAAGAAAAAAAAAATTAGCTAGCTCAAATTTAGCCCTCATGCTTCCCTACATCTAATTAAATCAAAACTAAGGAAACCACATTTCAGGATTAATTACTATTAATTATTACTATTAATTGCTATTATTTACGTTTGTTGTGTCCCCACATTATATTTACTAAAAGAGCAGTTGAATCACCATCCTAAAAGCAAGAAATAATCCCATATTTCCAAACATCCTTTCCGTGGATCAGGACTAAAGTCAGGAATCAGCATAAAGGTCGGCAGCCGGTCAGTCAGTCCAGTTTCACACGAAAACCACCTGAAAAAACAATCAAATGTCAATGTGACACATTTCTCCTCTACAAAAGAATATTTTGTAAACTTGCTTTGTGTATATTTAGTTCTTTAGCCGCTGCTTTGTTTATCATAGCTGCTAACCGCCTGGGTTTTTGGTTGTAGTTGGCCGTGAATGTCAGGCTGCGTGGCAAAGATTGAAAATAAAACACATAACATCTGATGTTTATATATTGCATATGATTTTAGCCATTTCAGAAACTCAAACAAGTTTTTTGGAATTGTTTTTGTTTACATTACAGCTGCAATCTTTTTATTGGGCTTGTGTTTAAAGAATAAGGAAAAGGATTAAATATTTTATATATATATATATATATATATATATATCTGAAAAAATAAGATTTATTGGAAGTCTGCCCTCTTTTATCTGACACTTCTAAATAAAAACTGATGTAACAAATTTCCTTTCAGAAAGGTTACAAAAAACATCTTGTTGTGTAATATGGTGGACCATTCCTGCCAGAATTAAGAATACAGATTTAAATAAATAGCTTGATTAATGAATTACTTGCCCAATAAATAATTTAACAAATAAATAAATTCATTATTTGAAAGAAAAGTTCATTAAACTTGCCACTTTCAGCTACTGAAGTATTTTTTTCATCTCTTGAAACTTTTATGACACACAGACAGCTCTGATAATAATTGAGAAAAAAAACCACATTCCAGTCTTGCCTAATGAATCCAGGCCATGCTGATGAAGGCTGGATCTCCATGTCTGGGAGTGGCAGATCTTCGTTTTCGCTTATCCCCACCGGAGCAATCCTGACATTTAAACACAAAATAACATCACAGTTCTGCAGACCAGTACTGCATATTTACATACATCGTTTTCTTAAGACTTTTCTCTTCAAAAACTAACAACAGTAAACTAAGTTTTGCATTAAAAACTAGCCGTCTTTTCCAGAAGCATGTTGAGTCTTGACGAAGGGTACTCATGTGAGTAATGAATGGAAATAAATACTGTTATTTATAACATTTTTAAAGATGTGCACCAGAATACAGTTGTTCTCCTGTTTAGGACACAGCTGGAGTTTGCAGTGCAAGTAGACTTCACCAGAGCTCCCAGAAAACTCAAACATGTTGAAAGAGAAGTAGGTGGAGGTTCCTTCTCCATTTCCATCCACCTCCACGGTCTCGTCATTTGGGTCAGCACAGCTGGGAAAAATAAAAGCCATTTCAACTGAATCTTTTAACCCAAACAGAAAACACATTTATGATTCTGATGAATTTTAAACATTCACTTTGAGTGTCTGCTGTTTCTTAGCCACCTCACCCATCTTTAATCAAGTCATATTTTGGTTTGCTGCTGTATGATTCCTTGCTGGTTGCCCAGCATGAGTCTGTCACCACGGCGATCGTGTTCACATCCAGCCCGTCGGTCTTCAGCTCCACCCATATTTTCTGGTTTAGCAGCACAGGAGAATCTACAGGTCTTGTGTAGCCAGCGTTCACATATGCCCTCATAGACACAGTGTAGCGCCATTCTCCAGATTTGATGTGCTGGACCACAGAGCTGCAGAGCAAACAAACACATGTAAGCTTATTAACCTCTGAGACTGGCTAAAAAACGTTTTCATCATGACTGAAACAAAAGGTACCAGCAGTCACTCACTTGTCTTTAATTCTGAGCGCCACGATCTTTATCTCGGGTTGAGTATGGTGGCAGGAGAAGTCAATGTACACTTGATCATGGCGAGTGATGACATCAGAATTGTTCTGGGTCATGATGGTATTCTCGTAGTTTATCAGACTTCCATTTTTCTGCAGAATCAGATGTTGATGTGTTGTAACTTTGAGATAAATTTCGGTCATCTCTTAGCATAAAAGTTGTTTTTCTACTTTTTTGTGATTTTTATTGAACACAATAGATGAGAAAATTGACAAGAAGCATAAAAAGATTCCAAAACAGAATAAGAGGATGAATGTAAGATCCCACCGTGATCTCCGTCCCGCAGGTGTCGCTGCTATCGAAGCTGAAGGTGACCATGTGGTTCTCCTCATTCATCACGCCCCTGCAGCTCGGGTCTTTGAGGTGTAAAACTGAGTAGTCGATGCCTTTTTCCTCTAGCAGACAGCCAACAAGGCTAACTGAACCAGAGTTCTGCCTGCAGACAGCTGGCTCACCTGTGAATTAAAATCTCTTTAAAAACTCTAATTTATGTCTTTTTCCAAAGACTCAGTAGTGTTGTGTATTTCTCAGAGATGTCCCACCCAGAGTGCCAGACAGTTTGTACTTGGAGGCAAAAAGGGCTCTGCATAGGCAGCCAGTCTTCCCACTATGTTTGTTGCCACAGAACTCGTGATCGCTGCAGAGCTTGTCCTGACAAAACGCCTGAGGCGTGGCTGCAGAGAAGAAAAGTGGAATGTTATTCTGAAAACATCCACGCTGTAAAACCATTGCACTGCAGTTGGGATTCTCTTACAGCATCCTGCTTCCGACCACCAATCGTCTAGTGTTATGTTGCTTTGCAAGCTGCAGGCTCTGGCGTAGGCCCACAAAAACTGACAACTGAGGCCGTCCACAGAAGGATATTTGCACAGAGTGCTGTTACAGGCATTTATGTAGGGAGTTGGGTCAATGTGATCGTTGCAGGAGGAGAAGGGGGTGACCCTTAAGAGGTTACAGCTTTTTCACACACAGAAAGAACAGAATATCAAATATTCTTCCATTTTTGGTTATTGTATATGGTGCTATATACCATGTAAATTACACCAAAGTATAACACAGACTTGTAGACTTTGCTAGAACAACTAAATCTACTCACTGTTCAGTTATCATATTGCAGTTTATTTGACTGTCAACAGGGTCTTCATACTGCCTTTCACAGCTACAAAAAAAAATAAAAAAAAAAAAAATCAAAAACTCAACTTCATGTTTTTGAGGTGAATGCTTTTTAATGCAGGATATTTGTATTTAATTATTCATTCATAACGACATTGTACCTTGAAGAGCTTAAGTCAGGAAGCTTCACACTTGAAATATTGCTGGAGTCAACACACAGACCCTCCATCGACGATCCAACAGGTACTAAACGTTTCCACACATAACATTGGTGAAAGCCGCATCAATCATAAAACCTGACAGCAGGTCACTAAAATCCATGTGTAGTGTTCAAACTACTAGTAGCATTCCTGCCATCAGGAACCTTTTCACATTTTATCACACATAACTGTTACAACTTCACTGTATTTATTTTAAATAAATAAACTGTAATTTCCAAAATTTTCACCGATACCATTCAAAAAAGTGTGGCTTGCTTTAAATTCAACCTCCATGTGTCAACCACCATTTGCTACAACATTGTAGCCACAGCTGCCCTGGGGCAGTCTGACAGAAGCAATGCTGCCATACAGTCGACCATTCTGACAACCACCAGCAGGCAATATGAATAAATAACTATAAAAATAAATTACTTGCCCTGAAAATAGTTAAACAAATAAATTACTGTGCTATCAAATGTTATTAAAAGAGGATATTTAGTTAATACCTGATCAATAAAACAGACAAAATGATATTTCTATTTCAGTCTTTAACTTTAATAATGTATGTCTGCGCTCTTCTTCTCATTTTGTATTTTACTTTATTTCTGTTTTTTCTATTTACTTATTCTTATTTATGGTAGGATTGGTCTTCCATAGAAGAACAAAATGTTAAAAAGTTGAAGGGTAATAAACAATTCAATACTGCCTTGTAGGTTCCCTACCATTCATGTGGATCTGTGCAGTGTAGCCATCAAACAGCACCGATATTTTGAGCCCAGAGAACAAAAACATTGCTGAGAGTCCAGTTTTGTCCTTGCTTAACATAATGTCCTGAAACTGCTGGACTGAACCATTTAGGGTCAACACTGTCTTGTTCATCTGTGTGCAACAGAGCCAAGTATGAGCAGTGTTAGTCATAAAATGAGAATCTATGTGACCAAAGGAAGCAGTGTGGAGGAATTTTGATCAAACTTGTTTGGAATTACCTTAATTCTGCCACCTTGTTCCAGGTGAAAGTAAACATTTGACCCAACAGGTCGAAGGCTCACACTGTCCAAAAAGCTCACATCTCGACGGCGGCGTTCCTGGAAGTGAGCCAGCACTTCAAAACTGCTTGATGAGTCTGACACCAGAGAGTACACGCACCGATCCGTCACAGAGTTCTGATCGCCTTGAAAGTCGATGACAGTGGGGCCGGTCACCGTGCAGATTTTGTTTATAAAGCATCTGATGGAGAAATAAATACAAAGATGGAATATAATCGTAGGGCTGAACCCAGTGCTGGGTTCACTTGAGCTGAAGCTTTCCTGAGATGCCATCACACTGCTTCTGCTCTTTCCATTTACTTGAGTGTTAAAACACTGTTTGCTGTTTTTTTTTTTTTTAAACAATGCAAACTTGCAAGGTCTTATGTTTCAGTTTTATAATGATTTACAGCTTCCTTTTCAACCCAAACTAGACATTTTTATTGGACTGAAGTGTGCTTTGTTTGTAGTTGTACAGATAAAAATGAAACATCTGATAAAATATTTAATTTTGAATTAAAGAAGAAAGAAAAATATCTCAATTACTTTCAAATTGACAGTTTGGGCCTATGTGGCAAAAGGTTTGGAAAGCACTAAGCTAACTGAATGAAGGTAAAATAGAGTAACTCAATCAATCAACTGCATATTGTAGCACGCAATTAGCTTATTTAGCATTATGTTAGCTGTTGATCAAATTTAGTGTGCTAGACTTACAGGAAGGAAATCATTTACTGTCATTTACCTAAGGCAACATAGGGGTCTGCAACTCCAGTCTTTGAGTGCCACTGTCCTGCAACTTTTGGAAGTATCCCTGCTCCAACACAGCTGAATCAGATGAATGGTTAATAACCAGACCTTTGCAAAGCTTGCTGTCATACCAAAGAGGTTATTCAGCCTTTTGATTCAGGTGTGTTGGAGCAGGGATGCTTCCAAAAGTTGCAGGACAGTGGCACTCGAGGACTGGAGTTGCAGACCTCTGACCTAGGCCAATAAGAGAACGGCAAATATGCAATACTGTGGTAGAACCAGGGGTGGGCTGGGGTTGAAATTCAGCCTGGGAGCTTGGTTTGGAGAGGCCTTTTATCTGATCACATGACAGACGAAAGTGGAACCATAATTTTAAAACAAAGGAGCCTTATTTGCGGGATACAAATGCTACATTTTTTCAGCACTCAAACCTACTATGTATGTATTTAATGCACTAACATTTTCTCTTTTTTTCTCTCTAAGTTCTTCAGCCCCACCAATCTCTTTCTCCTTTCTTTTTGGCATGTTGGCTAACGTAACCAACTCCTTTTTCTTCAGGGACTATAACTTATTAATGAGGCCAGTTGCAGAGGGGAAAGAAGCTGTTCTTGTGGTGTGAGGTTCTGGTCTTGATGGTCCAACAAAATGTTACATTACAAAACAGATTTTTGAAGTGTGTAGTGTTTACCTGCCATGGCCATCACATTCCTCCTGGTCACCACAGCCTGTTGATGTGACAGATCTGTCGATACTGCAGGTGAAGGTTGTGCAGGTTTTTTCAAAACGTACTGTGGAACTGGGTAAAATCCCAAGACCTGAGGAATAAAGGAAGATTTCTGGGAGTGAAAACTCAAAGAACACCCTCTCTTTCTCTTTCAAATGTCACTGGCATTACTTCACAGAATTAGAAAAAAAGATTATTGCACCAACCTGAGATTCTGCACCCACTGATGTCTGTGAATCCACCAGAGTCAGCTGACCCAAAGGGCACAGAGTTGATTAGTCTACCCTCAACTGTTACATCTGCCATCTGAGCAGCAATAAACACAACAGATTACTGTTTAAATAGTTTATAATTACACTTTACCTTGAGAAAGTAAAGATGATTTTTAATTTCAGCCTTTGATTCATAATATTATTTTCAAAAACATGGTGTACTCTTAGAATAAGTAATGTACAGTAAATATACATGTCAAAACAAAACAAAACAAAAACTCACCTCTTTGGTCTCATTGGAGACAGAATTGAAATGCAGAGCTGTTTGTTCCCCAAAACTGAGGAGGTTGAGATTTACCTTTATTAAAAGACAAAAAACCCCCAACAACTTAAAAATTAAGTACTTTAGGGACTTCATATCTACGTGTTGGTTAGGAGTAATCTGTTAATTTACAAAACCTGCTGGCAACAAAAACAGTTCAAATTATATTTTTGACATGGTACTTACTTCTTTGTTCATGTGCATCATATCAAAATGCACATAGCATTCCATGCTGCTGGTGATGGTTTGCACTGCTCCTTTGACTTGTTTTTCATATGCAGAATCTTTTTCCCTGATGTTGAATTTTGCCTCCTCAGAGTCAGGTTTAGGTCCAATAATGCAGTCGTCATTGCTATAAAGGTTGTAAAAACCGTTGAAACAGATCACAAAGTTCTCATTGGTGAAGTTCACCTGTTAAAAACAAAGACACTAGTGAAGAAAGCGGCCACCTTTTCTGTGATTTTCATACATGCTAATGCAGAATGTATTTCAAGTATGTGATGTGTTTGCAACATGCTTTTGGAAGAAAGAAGCCAGGTGGCGAATTATTCACGATTTGACAAATGTGCAGACAAACAATTTAGGCTTTTCTTTCAAAGTGTTAAGTCTCGTCCTCACTCTTTATGTGGATGCATTTTATACTTTCAGAATCACTCTTATCTGAGCAATAATAAATGCATAAAGGTACCACTAGTGTTTTAATTCTACTCTTTTCATTTAAAATATATAGAATTTTATAGCTGAAAATAAAGATTCAACCACTAAATGGGATCTATTAGCTTGCTGCTGCACATTTAAAAGTGGCCTTATAACCCCTACTAGTATATATTCAGATGTATTCTGAAACATTTGGCTCCTTTCTACTTACATAGACCTGCTGGTACACGTTTTGATAAAAAACTATCGGGCACAGGGTAAGGTTGAACATTTTAGCTGCATCAAATATCTCTGAAGAAGCACCTGCAGACATGAAAGCATAAATATTTTGAGATGCAGAGTGTAAAATAGAGGTGGTATGAAATTCTTGATGAGTTAGCATGAATATTAATAGGAGATATTTTAATCTTAGCTTCTCTTCAGAGGCTCCCACAGATATAAAACATAATTTAAATATTTTTTTATTTAATCCGCTTTAATTAATCACAGTCCATCATATAGTACAGGTCTGACTGTTTGCGTTTCCAAAGCAATACTTTGCTTTCAATAAAGGTTATTGCTTTTTTTTTTTAATTGTGATTTTTTTTTTTTTTTTTTTTTTTTTTTTTTTTTTTTTTTTTTTTTTTTTTTTTTTTTTTTTTTTTTTTTTTTGTGGCAAAATTAAGGAATATGTAATAAGGAGAACACCAGTGTTATAAAAACAACATGCTGTAAATCCAGACAACAAAAACCTCTTTGGAAGTTCCCCAAAATGCTGCATTTAAAAAACATATATATTTTACTTAGACTTATATTGCATCTCATTTTTTTATGAAGAGAAGAAAACAATTTGCTAAAGAAAAGTATAGCATTTTAAAAAATGTTGGAGAATTTTATTTTTTTACAGCATGTGGAGCTGATCAAGCAACAGATTATGACACTAGAGCCACAAGTATCAGTTTTTGGCTGCAGTATAAAACTGGCCCATCCTATGAAGATATGAGTCACAAAGAAGTTAAATAAAAGCAAAAGCAGTATGATATGATGTAAATATGACCACATGTAATTTTTTAAGACATTAAAATGAGCTTAGTGTGTAATAGTAAAATTGTTTTCTTTATCTTCTTGCCATCAATTCTAAGATGCACAAATATTTAATATGTATGTCTACAATCAAAGTTGTATTCTATTTTATTTTTACACAGTCTGTCTTGGACTTATATAATATTTTATAGTCATATAGGAACAAAAAAATATCAATAATATTTCTGTACATGAATAAATTGCTAAGTGTTTGTAGATTTCTCCATTTACTCTTTGGTTTGACACCTGGCAATGAAAAATCAGAATAAATTTGGTTTTTAAACTCACCAACTATTAGTCTGTAAATAATATTGATGTCAAATAAAAGCAAATGGGGAGTCGGTTCTTCTCAGGACACAGTTCAAACATTTAGTTTCATTTTGGGTTCGGGTTGGAGCTGTTATCCTAGTTGTTTGACAGAATAACTTCAACAACATTTTTGTAATTTTTCTTTTGGGAATTGCAGTTGACATTCATCAAGCACACACGAGAAGCTTACCCATCAACTAAAAGTTACAGATAAGATTAAAATCTTACCAGTTTGAGCAACAAGTTGCACTCCAGTACTTCTAACATTCTCAAACACAGAGAAGAGAGTGAATGTGTATTTGGTTCCAGCAGAAAGAGATGAGACTGTGTGAGTTATCGGTCCATCTCCCGCTGGTGCATCAATTCTTCTCTCGTTACCGTTGAACTGGAGAACAAAGCTTGCGACGTTGCTCACTCTTTTCCACTGCAGAGTTATAGTGGTCTCTGTTTCACTTAAGGGCAGCAAGCCAGTTGGATTTTGAGGAGCTGAAGAGCAAGTTTGGAAATGTATTAAAAGTTCCAGTCACACTATACCTCAATTATGGTGTGCGATTTCATAAAATGTAATTTATGAGAACAGGAAACGCTGTACAACTGATATAAAGAACATTTTTGTTCCCAGGACATAAATTACTTTTAACATCTAGATTCGGGCCTTTCATTGCTTCAAAACCAGAATATAATCTGTTCTTTCACTTAAAAATGTTAGCTTAGCAAGGGCAGTTGTCTCTGTCTGCCTTGTTAATGTGTGTTCACTGTCTGTATGTGCTTGTGTGTGAACACCTGCCGAAGTCTGTCTCTGATTGGTTTACAACGGCTATTTTACTTCTCCTCAGGCATGTAGCAGCATGTATGCAATTGTTTTTGCCCCCATAGCTCCCAGTCTGAGTGTTGAAGACAGCTTCAACACTCAGTGTGCTGAACTATCGTAACTGTAATTTTACTGTCAGAAACGGAAATGGTGTTGTAACTGTGGAAAAAGTAGTATTAGAGTAAAAAAGTAATAGCTAGATTACTGTTTACTCTAAATGGTAACAGCATTAGTAACACTGTTTATTATAATGTTGTTATTCCCATCACTGGCCATTTATGACCCTAACAACCCTTTTGGAGTGATAGAGCCGCTGCCTTAGCGCACCTGTGTTAAACAATCAGGTCATTTGCAGCACTCTGGATGACTTCGCTGCATTCTGAGGAGATGATTCAGTTGTTTGATTCAGGTGTGTTGGACCAGGGGCAGATATAAAAGTTTCAACATACCGGCCCTCAAGATTTGAAAACCCCTGCTATAGAATATTGCTGTTTTACCGTTTAAAAATTTCAGCTTCTTTGTGCAAACACTGAGCTCCATGAATTCAAAACGTATTTATTCTCATTTTCTTTTAAACGGGGGTGGGGAGAATTGCTGCTGTTTGTGTATGGAAAATGCTATGAAACATACAAAATACGGGACATAACATTTCTAAAAAAACATTTTAAAATAACTGCTTGGTTTGAAACTGAAATCAGGAAATCAGGGAATTATGATTATAATAATAATAATCGTAATAATAATAATTCCTTCAAAAAGTAAAAGTGAAACATCTTACCAGTGGCTGCTATAAGTTGTACCTCATGGTTTTTGACATTTCCAAGCACAGCAGAAACAGTAAACGTGTACTTAGTTGCTGCAGTGAGGGATGAAACTGTGTACGTTACCGGTCCATTTCCATTTGGTGTTCTGACTTGTATTTCTCTGCCATTATACTGGAGAACAAAGTTGACAATGTTGCTTGATCTGCCCCACTGTAGAGTGATACTGGTCTCAGTTTGTCCCACTGATTTAAAGTCAAACACATGCTGAGGATCCATTTCTGGGATAGACAACATGACAACAAAATTATATCAAAATTTTCTGGGTTAAAGACAATTATTGAATCATTTAAAAATGTTAATACTCGTGATGGTGGAACAGTACCTGTACAGTATGCAAGGTGGCAAACAGATGGTTTCTCAAGTTTGTAAATGTAAAAGTTTCCAGGGCAGAGCTTGACCTTTATGGTGTGTGAGGGAAAGTTGCAACAGGAAGAGCCCCAGTGATTACACACAGTGCGAGTTACGATTTCATTGATCTGTGCAGGATGAGGCTCTGTTATAAACAAAGGAGCATGGGTTCCACATCTGTTTTTTTCAATACACTTTTCTGGAATAGAAGCACTAATCTGACTTAGGTAAAAACGATACCAGCCATCCCAATTAATATTTCTGTCACAATTTAAATTGTATTGGTTTGTGTTATTTATTGAGCGCCAATCATCATGCAGTTCAGTATAGTGGCCACAGGGATCGACACACTGAAGAGCTCCATTTACGCTGATGCAGTCCATGCCAGCAGAACAGCCTCCCACTACACATGAGAGAGCTTGTTCTACATCATGTGGGGGGAGAGAGAGAGGGATGCTGTTAATAATACCTTCCACAATAAAAATCACACAAAAAATATTAAATTGCATTTTGACAAGATGATGTGTTTAAAATTTGTAATGAACTGTTCTCCATTGTTAGATTTGTTTTATCTCTTAGGTATTAGTTTGCAAAATTTCCCCTTGCGGTTTTCAGTGAGTTTGCGTGACCTTTTTCTACTTATAATAAATAAATCGAGTGAGGTGTGTTTTCAGGAGCATCTGCTGTATTCTGAGTTTGCCTCCAGCTGGCAAAAATTGCACTATTGCTTTGAAAAACGTAAAGAATCTGGAAATCGTTGGAGATGAAGGTACATACTAAGATACACAGCCATTTATTTTTATTTAATTTTTGTAGTTTTGCAAAGCATATTTTAAAATACGAGCAGAGAACCATGAAGAGCAGAAACATCCTCAGATCAGTCAGGCTTGTTGCGTAATCCTACTTTATAACATTGTGCAGAGTTGGTGGAGGGCTTTAACAGACAGATAAAACGGTGAACAATTCAGATTATGGATTCCATCAAGATTACAGAAGAGAGATGATTCTTGCCCAACCATGAATAATTTGCGATCAGTGATGATGTGTCTGGAATCTATGCAGGGTACGATGAAATCTCAAGACTGTCAAGGCATTCTGGAGAGAAATATGCTGCCTAGTGTCAGTGTGAGCAGGTGCAGAAGTCGTTCGATTGCAGTAATTTCCTCAAAAGGCTGTGCAAAAAAATATTAAGTTAAAGGTACAATGTTTTTTATTCAGGCCTGTGTCAGTTGTTTTTGAAAGTGATTCTGTTGAACCACAATTCAAAAGCAAAGTCTGATTTCAGTCGGTTAATTTTCATAACATTTTTATTTATTATTACTTTTTTCAGTTTCAAGTTGTTTCAGTGACCATTATGTGATTTTCAGTTATTAACAAAAGGGGTAAAAACAGTTTTGTCCACTTGTGTAATTCTATGACGGAGTATCAGGGCCGTTGTAGATCAAAGAAAAAAATAATAATGTGGCCACAGTACATTTCCACAAAAAAAACTTTTTTTTTAAAATTCTGACAAAAATGATTTGTTATCAGATTTGTGATCAGAAGGTCCATTTGTGATACTTTTTTTGTGGAAATGATACACAGAATCTATACTGTGAATTTAATCACCAAAATGAGTACAATAATAAAACCAACAGATAAACACAAAAGATTACTTCTTGTTCCAAGGATGTGGCAAAAAAAGAAACATATATATTCAGTCCTTAATTAGAGATTTACTGGATACCAGATGTTTAATCACAGCCACCCATTTTTAGGGCTTAAACTCAAAATTTAAGGTACATTTATATCCTTGGCCCATTTTAATATTTTTTTTCAATGGAAAGTAACAAAGGTTGAAAGGCTGTGTTGATATAATTTTTTTAAATCCAATTGCATAAATGTAATGCCTGACATTGTGCTTTTTATTCCAGGAATAACAGCAAATGTTTGTGCCTAACATATGGATGTGTGTTTAAAATACCTGTCAGTAGCGTAAGAGTACACAAGAACAGCAGAAGGCGAAGCATCTTGCTGGCTTGCCAAACAGCTGACAAGAGATGAAACACCGTGGGATACAAAAAGGTTCCGCTGCTTCCAGTGTTTTTCTCTGGGTTAGAAATAAAGATAAAAAAAATGGAGGTTTAGGATTTTGAGCAGAAACAAGAGCAAATGCAATAGTTCATACTGTTTATATAGACAGTGATGTTGCATCTCAACTTGTACTAAAGTACAAAAGACAATTCTGGAATAAACTGCAGCAGACAGAGACAATCTATTGGTTACAGTTTTAACAGAGATACAAAAGGACTGAGAAGGTGCAATTCAAGAAGACAACTTACATGTTTTGAGGGTTGTCTGACGCTGTTGTGAGACAGACTCGTCTGGTGTCCTCTCTTTATCTCAGTGCTCTGTTCCTTTCTGCATCCTTTCATGTCCATCCTGAGACTTGTCCACACCCATGAAAATTATGATTGGTAGTTCTCTTTACACTGTGTTCTACTGTGAACAAACTAGCTTGTTGTTACACAACTAGAACAAAAGAAGGCATACATAATTTGTTCATATACTGCATTTAAAATTTAGTCTAAGAAGTTTTAGTGTATTTGTAAGGGAAAAATGCTTAAAAACTAAGATTTAAATACTATTTTTTTGTATAATACTTTGCTTTTTGGCTCTGGCACACCAGTCTGATAATGGTTTTCCTGACAACATGCTTCAACAGAGAATAATTTTATTTTCTCTCTTTTTGCGACAGGTTTTGTCTTTCATCATTAAATTACACTGCTCCAGAGACCTGATTGCTGCCTTTTTCATGTATCTTTAACACAATATTTGAAGTACTCTTCATCAGAACTATCCAGTATTACAGCACACTGCTGTTTTTTTATTTCTAAATATTTTTCTGAATGAAAATTAATTAAAAATGGACAAAAACAATAATCGTTTTTGCTTTTACATCACTTATAAATACAAAAATTATAAATATGCATCTATATTTAGTTTGCATACATGTCTCAAAAGACTGAATTTGTTGTCACCTGTGAGAATATTAATGAGTAACTGCTAAGTGTATGAACTGCCAGTAGACAGATTATCATGTTTGCTTGCTTGCATGTTCAAAAATAGTTGAAGAACTTGTTGTTCTGGAAGATACATGAGGTGTTATAAACAGCTCACCCCAGTGTGAAACGGAAAATGTACTGAACTTTTCTGAACTTCCTGTAACAGAAAGTTGTAAGGGTCAGGATATGTAAAGTTCTTAGAGCAAAAATCACAGCTGTATCATAAAGGCAGAGTGCTACCCATAATTGATTATCAAGGAAGTGTAGAAGGGTTTAGAACTTTTTGCAGGTGTTAGGAAGTGATCTGAAATGTATGTGAGTGTATGGCGACTGTCCACGTGCAAACTATGTCAGCTGAGAGTGGTAAACCGAACATAAAAACTAGTGCAACCACTTTTAGAGTTCAGACACAAGAAGAGTTTAAAAAAAAAACTAATTTGTTATTTTGGCATTCAGAAAGTTGATATATTTATAACTTTTGTGGCCATAACTAATGTAAACCAAGATGTGTTTAGTCTGTTTTTATTGAAACAAGAAGAAAAGTTTGTCTCTTTATATAGATTTTATGATGTATGTAGATTCAACAATAGGCAGACAGAGAAGGTTTTTTCTAAGTTGTGCTACTTAGTATGGTTTTAGAAAAGGTCAAGGACTTAAAGTGCACAAAAGCTCCTTTTCAAAAGTTCCTTTGTTATTTTAATTTACTTATGAGATGTTCATCAAAAGTCAAACAATGGTAATTATACACAAAAGATTTAGAGATATACTGAGTCAACTACACCTATTTCCTTGTTCCTTTGCAAATTCATGCTGGAGGAACCAGTTTACATTTTTCATCACACTCTTCCCCCTACAGTCACTCAGTTATATTAAAAGCCACATATTTCTTTACAAACTATCATTTTCAACTAGACTGTGACTTGATCAGATATAGAATAGAACTGAATAAAAATAACCTTTATTATCCCTCAGTGGGGATATTTAGGTGTCTCAGCAGCAAAGTGACTGGCAAGTCGAATCATATAGATTAACACACACAAAAATGAAAGCAATGTGCATGTAGCACAGTATTGTACTGTAAAGGTAGATTTACAGTATATTAAAATACTGTGTAGTTATTTAGATGTCCTTGGACTTCTCCTTGACTGTGAAATAATCCATAGTGAGTAAAAGTAGGCTGTAACAGTTTAAAAGTGAAAGGGTTATGCTTGTTGATTATAAATGATTGGTTTATTCTTGGATTTAACCAACTCGTGAAAAACCATTTAACAGATAACACCAGTGACGGTTGTGATGAAGAAAGCTGTAATTATTTCTACTTAGAAAAGATGCTTAATATTATGTTTTAGGGTTAGGGTTACCCAAATATTACTGGCATGATACCCCTTGTGATAGGTAAGAACATATAGCACCTTGGGTTGGTCTTGGTTCTGGTAAATAAAAGTTTAGGAATCCAATTGCCATGATCAGTTGCTGTCATCTGTGTAAGAATGTGTTATTTTTATGCAAATAAAACCCAGGCAGTAACATTTTTTATCAGCCACAATCAAACAAGTAATCAAATATTTCATATAGCACTTTTCACAGAAACAATACGGCCTGTTAGTTAAGATGGTGTGATCAATAGTGTGAAAAGCTGCTGAAAACCCTGAAAGAAATGATATTGACACCCATAAAAGTGGGTGTTTTGGGACTGGTGTTGTTCGATGTAGAAACAGAACTCAGAAGAAGACGATTTCAGGCCAAGATAGAGTGAGGGGCTTCATGAGATGTAAGAATGTTCTGGTAGAAAGTTCATGATCATTAATCTCCTTTCTTGATGCTATGGATACTCGCTTTGGGGACATCTGTATGTCCCTTGTCAGTTGAAAAGATGTGCTATTGTTTGACAGATTGATTCAGTTTTGAATTAGATTTCTAGTGTTTTTATAACTTCATAGTGTGCAGGAAAATATGTAAGAAAGAGTTAGTATTTTATGACTAAAATGTGTTCTTGAGAAGAAACTGACAATTTAGTCAGCTGGGTGATATAGGTGTGTGGCTATGTTCAGAGAAAAAAATATCCTGAATATCGGTAAACAATTAGCAATAAAAAATAAGGAATTGGTCTTTTAAAGCACCACAGTAACCCAAGCTATTAATTGTATTTTATATATCTGGTTTTAATAATTTCACAAAAAAGTTACTTTTTAGTCCCCACACAGATTCTTACAAAATACTAAAAGTAAACCTGACATTTACCAAGGATGATAGTTTTGTAATCAGTTCTCCAACTGAAAAGTAGCAAATCTTCGGTATTTGAGCTGACAAAACTTCATCTTTGCAACTACCTTTATCCAGATTTCTAAAATTTTTAGATAGGTATTGATTTGCATTGTTGCTGTTCATTTATATTTGTTTTGTGGTGGTAAAAGTAGCTTGAAAAGAGACATGTAAGAACTCACCTTAGCACAGAAACAGCACTGGTAAAAACTGCTGGATATTCGTTTGACATTTGATGTAAGGAATAATATTTGCAGCAGTAGGTTGGTGGTAGCTGTATTTTTGTTATTCATTTAACCAGAACCAAATTGTTGACTCTCAGTAGGTGTTTTCTTTCTAAATAAGGGTAAAATAATGAGTTATCTGACAGTCTGTTTCTGTTAATGGTAAATCTTCTTCAAGCAACAAGAGATGGGCATTTTTAGTTCCACTAATTGACATTAACAAGCAGATCTGAGATATACTGCTATATATATATATATATATATATATATATATATATATATATATATATATATATATATATATATATATATATATGTATATATATATATATGTGTGTGTGGGATAGGAGTAGGTACAAGGAAGCTACAATGACTAAACTATACGAGGCTACTGTTAAAGAATCCCAAATTACTTTGTGTTTATCTATGATGTACAAAGTAAAAACCACAATTTGCAGAGTAATCAGTGGCGAGAAACAAGTTTAAACATAGCATGGAACAACTCCTGTAACACCAGGAAGTACCTCTTTGTTTTCCTTGAACCACAAGTAGGTATCATGCATCGTCCGCTTTAGGACCTTTTAAGAATAAATACATTGTTTAAAGAAGGCCCAGTTCTCATGTGGTTGGATGTCAGTTTGGGATGTAGGTTAGGGTTCAGTTACACATAAATATAAGTTAGGGTTTTGGTTAGGTTTCACTTCAGAACACAAGTCAATACAATGTCCTAATGACAGAGATAAAAAACATGGCTGCGTCTGTTCTTCAATCTGTAGTACATTGTGTTCATTCTTCTATTTGCCACCCTCAATTCTCGTGGTTTATGTCTGCTTCCAGATTAGCACAACAATAAGGAAAAAATGTATTACACATAGTGCACAACAAAACATAATGTTATGCAATTCAGACACAGAAAATGTCTTGTTACTTCTGTGCTGTGTCTAAGCACTATTCTTTTTAAATCACAACACCTCTGAACCGACTGGTTTAACATATCCCATAAGTGCTTAATATAAAACACAACAATAGAAAGCACAATAAAAAGCAGCAGGAGAATTGGGATGGTTTTCAATAAAAATGGAAAGAATTTGAATAGGCGGAAGAGTTAGCTTTTTTAAAAATGCTAATAGTACTAGTAACCCTAATTCCTTATTCCACAAATGCTATTATTAACTATTTGTAGCGCCCTAGGCCAAGTTTAAATAGTTAAATGTGCAGAGAATGTGTCAAATTTATTTATTTATTTAACACTTATGATCTTTTGAGATTTTCATTGACTAACCTGGTACATGATTATCTGCTTCCAACCCTAACCCTAACTCTTTTCTTAAATTTATGCAGCAAATGTATGACATCTGCCTGAAACATAGATTAAAAAGAAAACTGAAAGACAAAAAAATCTGACTTTTGTTAGTATTATTCTGCTCACTGTTTGGTTATCATTGTGCATTTGATTGTACTGTCCTCAGGGTCTTCATATTGAGTCCCACAGCTAGAGAATGGCACATAAAGATAATCTGAAATTAGTTCTGTTTATTGGCTTGGTCAGAAAAGGCAGCATATCCATCAAACAACAGCAGCAGTGGAACAGTTTCAGGAAAGTTAGAGTAATATGGTAGAGCACCTCAGGAGCTGAACTGAGGGACATTCGCATTTGAAATTTTGCTGGAGTTGACACAGGCCATCCACAGAGGATCCAGTGGGTCCTGAAAATGTGTGACAACAGATGTTAAAACTGAGTTCACAAAGCCAACCAGAGAAAAACCAGAGAGCAGAATTAACTAAAATTAAAAACTAAAATTGTGGCACTTGCTTACCTTCAGTGTGGATTTGTGCTGTGGAGCCATCACAGAAAGAATGTATTTAATAATAAGAGAAATGAAAAAGATGTGTGGTGTAGTGTTAGTAATCTTCCATTGAAAAATATGAGAAAAATATTAATTATTCCCCTTTCCATGAGTTTCTAGCTTACCTGTCAGTGAGATGAGAACAAACAGGTAGAGTAGAGTAGAATACGGAGCATGTTGGAGGCTGACCAAACAGCTCACAAGAACTGAAAGACACAGGTTTATTGAGAAGACAATGTTTGTAAGTTTGTACAAGTTAATGCATGTCACACTTCTTTAGATCAAATTAGGAAAGAGATTACAGCAGTGTAGAGATGCAATACTAAATCTAGTAGTCTTAAGGTGTTCAGTTGTACATATTGGAATTTAGGGACAAATTGAGCCCATTTGCAGTAAATTCCTGTTGGATTTATTGTCACTATGCGTATCTTGTAAAACTCCCTAGTGCTTATTTGTAGTAGTTTTAATTTTGACACAAAAGCCTGAGAGACAAACATGTAAACAGTCTGCATCGTCAACAGCTTGGAAATGGAAATAAAAGAAGGATTTTAACTCAAATCAACCAGATTGAGAACCATTTGTGGATATGATGAAGTAGGAGGATGATGAAGCTCTCTGTTGAAGATGTTCTCTGATGGTTCTGCTGCTGCTGGAGAGATTTGTCTGTGGCTGTTACAGGTTACAAATTGGCTAACCTAATGGGAAGAATGGCTGAACAGAATCTAACATTATATAACCCTGAAAACTAAAGAATAGAAAAACAAAGCCCAACAAAAGACTCACTCAAAATACAAAACCAAAAAGTGACAATGAAGTAAAAAGGAAACTTAATGCCAATAGGTGGTTTGTATTCAAAATTGTTTTCTTTGGACATGAGTTAGTTTTTGGTCAATTTAGAATTCAACCTGAAAATCAAAGCAGGTAAAAAGAGGTGAGCAGAGCCCAACGACAGTCACTTGAATGGAATGTTCATTTCAAAACCTCCTCGCTTTGGTTCAGCTTTTACCAATAAGTCTAAACAGCAGCGGCTTCTGGAAACAAAACAGACAGGGTGTTATGAAAGCACGATCAGAAAATAACATCTCAGAATAATTAGAATTTTAATACTTAAAACTCTAATTATTCCTTAAAAGTACTCAAACCACATAATCTTAAATTGAATCATGTTACAAGTTTAAGACATTGCTTTATATTATTTTATTTCCTATGTTTCTTTCTGGACTTGAACATAGAGGGGATCAGCATTGCTTCAAAGCAGTGACACAGATGTTTAAAAAGGCAGGTGCCATACTGCAGCAGGAGCACCATACTGAGATCCAGTATACCAACAGACCCGCCACTACAGCTCTGTAAAATGTTCTGATCAGGCTAGTAGGAAGTTATCTTTGGGTTAGTTTGCTCAGAAAGAGCAGTTTCCCCTGGGTTTGCTTCATAATCCCCTTAGTGCGCTTCAACCAGGATAGGTAATCAGAGTTCTGTAATCAACCACAATGATGAAGTTGGCACAGAATCCAGGTAAAATTTTGAGGTTCTCAAGTTGCAGAACCTGAACTGCAACATTCTACTGATGTTGTGCTTTATTCAGTTTTATTTATAACAGTAAAAAAACTCCTTAACCAAGCTTGAGGAAGAAAAAATGTTTGACTGTGATGCGTATTACAAACACCAAGTTAAGGGGAAGGCATGCAGATAATTAAGCCAGATTTGAGAAATCCTGTTAAATGCTGTCTTCCAAAAACCACGAGGTCGTTCACAGATAAAACTGTGAAAAACAATATACTTTTTATTTCACCTTAAGAAGGCAACAAATAGTAATAGATGTCTTTATGTTATTACATGCCATAACGATTGGAAACCAGGTTACAATAATTATATAACTTCTTTACTTTTCAAATCAACAGCTATCTTATAAACCTTAATTTTATCCAAACTTTAACTGCAATCGCCACAGTCTGGCATGGTTCTCTAACTTCTTCTGAATTTAGCCTGTATATGAGTTTTGCAACTTCTACTTAAGCTTTCTTGAATCTCTGTACTCCAAGAAACTTAATGTTTTTCTCTCTCTTTACTGCATGTTTGGTGTTGCTACAAGCAGTCTGTTTCGATACAGAAGTCAGTGATCATCGCCACTGTTTTTTCCACACAGATTGTTGCACCAGCACCCTCTTGCTTTTCACTTCTTCTCTCCAGATAGAGTCATCACTCCCATAAATCCTTTCAACTACTACAGCAACATTAAAAAAATTTTAATCTAAATGTCTCCTTGTATGGATGTACAGTTATATTTTAACAATGTGAAAAGCAGTGGATCGAGCACACAACCCTGAGGAGACCTAGTGCTAAGTATGATACAGTAGATTATTTCAATGTGACATAATAAAAATGATTTACAGATAACCAGTCAGTATTCAAACAAATCAAGAAATGTTTCTCTATTAATCTTTGAGGAAGTATGGTATTAAACTCTGGAATTAAATAAATGTACAGTATTGTGATTGTAGAGGTTTTGAAGTGTCTGAAAATGATGGCTTGTCTGAAAATGACACCTTTTTGAGGAACATGAAAGTGAATATGCATCAAAGCTTCTGAAAACCAAATCTGCCCTATCACATGACCTAACACATGATCACATCCATATATTCTCATCTCAGACACTGATGTCATCACTCTTAACAATCGATTGTTGTTATAGGATCAATAAAAAAAAAAATAATTGTGCACTGTCAGCTTAAAACTGTTACTGTTCTAGTTTTTTTTTGTTTTTGATTAAAGATTTTTTTTTAGCCCTGTACTAATGACTTGGATACAAGAAGAAATTTTTTCTGTCTGGATATGTAAGTATACAATAAAAAGTTCTGTTAAACTGCTTGATATTCTCGTACTTTACCCATCCATTCTTTGTTTTATAAAATGTTCTACCTCGGTTCAATGCTGAATTACATTATGGTGCTAGAGACCCATTTATCAAACCTATTTGTGCACTCCATTTTAATCTATGGACATTAACTGTCATGTTAACATTCAAGGCTTCAAAAACCTTTAATAAAGCACACTTTAATGGCATTATTAATAAGAATACCCACACAGTTTTCTGTGAAACTTTATATCTGTTGCTGCTGTTTCACCTGAATTTCCCCTTTGTGGGACAATAAAGGCTGTTTCTATTCTATTCTTCTATTCTATTCGAGCCATTCATTGATGTCTTGTACACTTAAGAAATGGTTTACTTGTTTTTTACTCTGAGCTCAGTTTGAATAGGAGATGACCTTATTTTACTTCAATTTGTACTTTCTTCACTCTGCAAAAACAAGGGATTTGGTGAAAAAAAGGCTTAAACATTTCCTTTTCCTTTATCAACTGCTTATAACTTAAAGAAATTAAATCATGCATTCTCAAAAACAATTTTCTTTCAGGAAAGTATTGGTGAAAAACTGTTGTTTTACTAACTAAACTGATGAATCTTTTAATTGTGTCATTGGAAAGGACTTTGTAATAACTGATTGAAGTCTAAGTGAAATCAGACAGGTGTTGATGCTTTCTTTTGGTATTACCTAGACTTTGATAGTTTTATGACTTTTTATGTCCTCTCTCACAGGGAAGAGGGTGCTGGCTTTCATCACATTCTCTTTATATGTCTGTGGTCAGTTTACGCTTTCGGTTCATCAAAATTATCGGCTGAATGTTTCTAAGTGTTGGGTATCTTAATGTTTGATCATGACCATCAGTGAAAAACAGCATAAATACCCATAGAGAACAGAGATACTTTTCTCCTCACTTTCTCTTTTTGTCTCCTCAGCACCAGTCAATAGAGTTCCAAATATTGGTAATTAGAATATTTAGAGGTTATAAAGTCAAATGTAACTGTAATAACAAAGGTTTGTTATTATTACCTATTGTTCTGTGTTTCTGACCTTAAGTTTTACCCCTGTCATTAGTGCCAATAGAGGTAAATGTGACACAGAGGTCATATCAGGCTGAGAAGGACCACAACATCACACTGGAGTGGACCTTCATCACAAGATCACTTTGCCCTCAAAGCTTCTGGCTTATTTCTTGTGACCGGATGGCGGATAACAAAATTTTATACCGGTATATTGTACATGATGGTGTTGAGGTGTCAGAATCTCAGGATGAACAGTTTTCAGGACGAGTCCAGATGGACAAAGACATCCTTGGAAAAGGACGAATCAGAATCCATATGTCCAGTCTCAAGATTGAAGATTCTGGATGTTATGAGTGTGAACTGAGCATAGGTCATTGCTTTGGCTTGGACAGATGTATCCTCAATGTCACTGGTAAGTGTACTGTAATCAACCAGGAAATGTAAACTTGGAAGTTAGAAGAGATCCTGTTTTGATCTTAGATATTAAAAGGCTTTTTTCTCTTGTTCTTCGCCACAGAGCCTCTTTCATCTGTACCTCAGCCAACAACTTTCAGCCCTCCAGCAGAGAATCGAGGAAGGACAGGATTATATTTTGTAGTAGCAGTGATTATTATCTCTATTGGTTGCTTTATTTATGGCATGAAAACCAAAGAAAGGGACCCCGAAAGACAACCTCTCCGTACTACACAGACCATGTCGTCATGACCTGTTTCATTTTCTAATTGAATACTCTTGTTTTTTGTGGGCTTGATATGCATTAATTGTGCTACTAGAATACATTTGTAATCATTTTCATTGTGAATGGAAATATTGTAACTGACTTGAAAAAAAGCTATTTTTTAAATTTAATTTTAATTTTTTTTGGGGGGCGGGGGTCTCTTTCAGTAACTTTAAAAGCACTTCATAATATTAAAACATCATACAATAGCTATCCCAAATGACTAACAGCTTTGTGTTTAATGTGTTTTTTTATTCCATATAAACTTCAGCACTGAATAAGAAAACTGATTACTTCATAATAGTTTGAAATGCAAGAAGAACAGTTTCTCATTTTTGGAGTTAAGTGAGTCAGCAAACTTAAGTAACTTCCTGGTTTGTGGTTAAATCAGCTGAGCTGAAGGAGAGACTGACAATACAGTCCTTTAAAAATGAAAGCAGAACTGCTAAAAACCTGTCAGAACATATTTGTTGCCTTTAGACTTTTAATAATCAGACAAATGTACATTTATTGTGAAGAAACGACCCACTAGCATGCTTTCAACAACACATGCAATAAATAATAAAATCTAAGGCAACTTCTGTTCAGAAGTTTTTGCTCCTTTGTGTGATTTCATGAAAATAAACTTATAAGATGTTAAAAACTGCAGAACATGAATAAACTGTACAAAAAGGAGGCTCTGCTATTGCAGAAGCAGGTGGAAGGTTTAGTTTTAAAATGTAATAGCCTGTGAAAGTGTTATTGAAAGTTCACGATGGTCCTACCTAAGCAAATATTCTGTGACATCCAACCAGAACAGTTAGCATTAATATTAACAAATAAACAAGAAAACAAAAAACACACATACAAAAAGGAAAATCCCCTAGATTTATTTCCGTTTTCTGTTCCCACTGAACTGGCTTCATAGTCTTGTTTTACAAGTGAAGGAATATCAGATTTTCCACTGTGATGTCCTCATGGGAAAGATAAAACAGGAACACTGCTTTAACAGAAAATGAAGCAATGTGCAGACAATTTGAGAACACATTCTCAAATGTTGAGAGGTCATTCTGTGTCAGTTTTACAGTTTGGTTTACAGTCTCATATAAAATCCTCCCTCACAATAGACTAATCAATGTTGAGGTTTTCTGTCAGTGAAAAAGTCTAAAAGTTAAGCTTTACTACCAAGAGTTAAATAGAGCTTTCAGAGGAGGAAGATTTCTGTCTTGGCATGTTTTAACAATCGAAGCCACCGTCAGAAGATGAGAATTAGTGGATGTTGTGGCTGAGGGCAAGATAAAGAGTTATTCCAGTGACTGACTGACGCTTACGGGTTTGTCTGGACCTGTGGGAAGATCCAGACAACCTTAAGGTTTCCAGAGTAACCAGAGGTTTTCACAATGGAGAGTGGGCAAGAGGGAGTGGAAACTGTGCGATTTATTAATAGGTGGGGGGCTTGTGCTATTTAGACTGAAGTGAAGCAGGTAAGCATTCAGTTAGTTCCACAATATGTTCTTCAAATGTCTCTTCCAAGGTCAGGTTGCCAAGAAAGCGAGGCATCTGTTGTACAGCTAATGTTTAATATTACGGCAACACAGTTTGGCAAAGAGTGATTATTCAGAGTAGTCTAAGGTACTGGAGGATAAGGAGGAGATAAGACAAGTTTGGGATGACGAAAGACCTTGGACAGGATCTGGACGGGATCTCTACCATTAGGAATATCCAGAAACTGCTAATGAATACTTGAACTGAGAAAGAGAAAGCAAAAAGAAGGAGTAGAGAGAAAAAGACAGTAAGAAAAGAGAAACACAGAGGGCCTCTAACTGCTGGGGTTAGTTAAGATTTACAGACAAACAGTGACACCCAGTGGTCAAACTTAAAATGACTCGGAGCATGTTCTTGACTTTGCTCCAGGGTTCTTCTCCATCGCTCATCTTAGTCTTCTCTGTCCAGCTATAATTTCCCTACAGGCGGCATGCTGCTGTATCAGACCTGTCAGGCATATTTATAGTATTGAATGTCTAGCAAGGCTTTATGCATAAGTAGGTTCATTAACAACAGTGTCTGGGAGGTTATTGATATACTACATTTGACTATCAAAAATCTGGGGTTTAATGCCACTTACCCAGACAACTACACTGACACCACTCTTGTGGTGTTGTTTGCAGGCATTATTTTGTTGAAGGCCTTAATCTTTTACAATTAAATAACTGAGACCAACATATTCCCAAGCTTAAAAATGTAATTTAATGTATTGTCTCATCAGTGGGAAAGACACTGAAAATTATAGTATATGGTTATAGCATCTAATGGGCCCAGAGAGAAGAAAACAATGATAACAAACAGAAGGGACACCATGAGATCTGGACAATTGAAGATAAGGGTATCAGATGGACCAGATATACATTTCACAGTTCAAAGTTATTCATCCTATTTAATCTAATTCAATCCACAACAGTCCAAAACAGAGTCAGATTCAATTATAACGACACACATTTCAGTTCCTGTAATTTTGGAGTGGAATTAAATTCAGTTGATCAGGGAAACCCAGTTTTTAAAAAAGAACTTTCCTTTGATGCACTCCCTCATGCTTCTAAAGTATGGGGTATAAGTGGAGAGGAACCACTCCTTTTAAACAGGAAGAGACCTCCATCAGGTCCACATCCAGGTAGAGGATTTACCAACAGCACAAATATTAGTATAAAATTATTTTTATGCAAAATGCATTTATTTTGCAGCAGACTTTAACATATTTTAAAAAGAAAACAAAGCAAATCACACCAAGAACCTCAAAAAGTACGGTTAACTAATTACAAAATCTTTTATAGCATTTTTCTCACAGACAATGATTTCCCACAGCAAGAAAAGCTGTTTTACCTTTGTTCTATGTAAGTAACAAAAAAGTCATTTCACAAGACAAAAAAATGCTTTGTTTATGAGAATACTAAAAACCAAGAAGTCCTGTTAAACATTTTAAACAAAAATGTTCTGAACTGAGATTTAATCCATCTGTTATCCACAACCCCGCCTCCCAAACCCTTAAATCACAAAGTTCAATCTTCAAACTGCACTTCACTGAATGGCATTATTGTTTTCTACAAATATGCTTCTATTATCAGTGCAACCAGAGTATTCAAAAAAAAAAAAAAAAAAAAAAAAAAAAAAATCCAGTAGAAAAGTAAAAATAGGACCCCCATCAGCTGTGATTTAAAAGTCTGAATAAACAATTATTGATTGTATATCAGTTGAAATGTCTTGAAATGGCTTATTACAGACATGATAACGGTCCAAACAAAACAAAGCTAATAAAAACAAAATGTTAGTCAACAATAATTTATGTCACTATAGACTGCAAAACAACAAAATATGGTACAAACTGTAAACAAACATTTTAATAATTATCAAAGTAATTCAAAATGCAAAATAAAGGTACACTTCAGCAACAGTTTGGTATGACATACAACAAGGTTTAAATGCCTAAACATCCCTTTTTAACATAAATGGCAAAAAGTAACTCTGGTCTTCTCTGTAGATGCCAAACATCTTTTGAACTGTTCACCTGCTAAATCTACAACCTGCACAAATAATCCAGTTCAAGCTTTAAAAGGCAAAACCTTGAAAAGATAAGATACCACCAACATTGTGACTAGTTATTTACTTAGGAATCTATAACAAAACCCAGTTGTCTTCATCATTTCTCATCAGATGTTCAGACTGTATAGATCCACTTCCATCTCACTGTTTTCATGGATTCTCTCTTAAAACCAACAGAGAGCAGAAAAGTAATCTTAAACCTGGGAAAACCAACCTGTGGCTTGGTTCTGTAGTTTCATCACTTCAGACAGCCTGGATGTGATGCTTGATGAATGAAGCACAGGAAGCCAGGAAACCTGCAGTACACAGTCCCAGTCCAACACAAAGACCGATTCTTCCTCGAGTCACTGGTTCTGGTTGTTTGGTTGTCGCTCCCGGGTCCTTAGGGGCTGTAAAAAGATGAAAATATGCCATGTGCCTGATTAAAAACAATCTAGTAAAAAAGCACACATTTTAAGAATTAAAACTTAAATGGAAGCAGATTTGTCTCAAAACCTGTTTCATTTTGATAAGAAGTTGCAAAGACAACAGCAAAGGATGCAACACTGAGCATCACATTACAATGTCTGTTCATCTGTTGATCCAAATGCTTAAGAAGTCTTGGATGATGTGATGACTCCTATGGTGGTGCTGACTCACCAAACGCTGCCTTGTATTGAGTATTGGGTTCAGGTTTTGAATGGAATCTCTGTATGTCCAGGTTAAATAATCTCTCCGTGCAAATGTGGGGTCTCACAAGATACTGTAACGTTTTCCCATCATTGCATGTGTTGCAGCCTCTGCTCCAATGAGTTGGGAGAGGTAGGTGGTAACTTTTGAGCTAAATGAAAGACAGAGATGCAGTCAACGTCCTTATTCCATTACATTTTATTCAAAAGAACCACAGCACCTCTTTGCGCAGGTGTAAAAACAGTTCTGACAAAAGCAGTCAGACTTAGAATCATCAAAGTCTTACTGAACTGTCATTAGTATACAGAACTTATAAATTTTGTACTGTATTAGCAATGCTTTTAACCCTTAATGAATTGTAAATAATGTACATAATATTTAAACCTTTTGTACTGCATTGGCAATATTTTTAAATGGGATGATTATAACAAAAGTAATTATGAAATATGAATTGTTTAATGGTATATAAATTTTTCTATAAACTTCCTTAGTCTGCATAGTTTATTACAAACCTTTTTAACCTGTATATTTTAACCTGTCACACATGGGATTGCATGGGTTGGTGTTTTAGCTACCCTTGATTGCCCATAGGCTGAATGTGTGTGCATGGTTGTTTTTGTCCTGTGTCTTTCTGTGATCCTCCATTATTAACTGGCAGTTTCTCAGGATGTACCCTACATCCAACTCGCTCACCAGTGGAAATAAGTATCAGATCCCCATGATTCAACAAGAATGAAATAGGTGCAGAAAATAAAGGCATATTTGGATAAAAAACATTTTCAGGTCTTCTTTAATAATCCACTTTAATAAGCTCTTTTGTAGCCTTCACATTAAACACATTTTTCCTCAAGAATTTTGCCACCATTGACCTTCATCCACAGTGTTCAGACAAGCTGGGAGCAGAGAGAGGGAATCAGAGAAATCTTCCAGCAAAGCTCCAGATTGCTGTAATGAGAACTAATAGCCTCTACATATGTGATGCCTGCTTTATCTCTAAGCTGTGCATCTTCAACTAATTTTTTTGGGTTGAAGACCTAACCCAGTGTTCCGGATTAAACCCACATCCCAGCCCTGTTTCCTGGGAGGTGGTTAGCAGAATAACCCACAATGAGCTGTTTTTACCCAGGTTTAAGATTATGCTCGATAGCACTGTGTGTGAACTGCAAGGACTCCAACTGATAGCTTCTTTACATATCGGTGTATGTAGGAAATAATAACAAAAAAGCTCAACTTTGGAAGTTTTAGTTTTCATTAATCTTTGAATATCAGAACCTAAACCAGACATGTGGAAATTGGAAGGAGATTAGGAAGATATTTTACTTTAAAGTTTGAAGCTGTATTCTCTAACATCATATCTTTCCACTGTTTCAGATTTTACAGTCAGGATTCCTTTGCCTATGAAAACGCCAGATTTTGAAGAGTATTTATGGAAAATGAAGGACAGTAAAGTATGTCACTGATTTTTAAAGGGATATTTAAAGAGTAAAATATATATTCCCTTCATTCTCCCTGGAACATTACTCACAACAACAACAGTCTATCATTATTTGTAATGGTTGTGGTGGACCCAAATGAAGAAAGGCAGAGGCAGCAAGTAGATTTGATAATTTAATGAAAAATGAACAATTTTTTTTTTTTTTGTTACAAAAGTCACAGGGAATGGAAAGAGCCAGAGTTGAACAACAACACAGGAAATCAAAACCGAAAGAACAGCGGGGTTTAACAGGGAAGTAACAGGTAGATAACAGGAGGAACCAGCAAGGAGTGAGAGCAGGAGATAGGTTTAAATACTGTGAATGGACCAATAGACTGGGGCTGATTGGCTAATGGGTTGCAGGTGTGAAGAGAGAGAGACAGAGAGAGAGAGAGAGAGAGAGAGAGAGAGAGAGAGAGAGAGAGATAAATGAATCTAACAGTAACAAAGAATAACTAGACACAGGGAATAAATAAATATAATAAACTAGAATAATTAAGATGGAACTAAAGAAAAACAGGAACAAAGCTGATCTGATTAACGAAGAAACTAAGGCAAACCCAAAACAGTAATCAAAACTAGAATCAAATAAACCCCCAAAACAACCCCGGACCTGACACAAACACAGATAAATTGTTTCTGTGAGCTTTTTCTTAATGGGAATGTCAAAGTTAGCGGAGTCTTTGTACATTATCAAAAACAATTTAAAAAAAAAAAATGAGTAGAAACTTACGAGTGATGTGAAGGGTAAACTCTTTAACCTTCCTGCCATATCCTGTGGCCATTCTGCAGAGATACCTAGCCGAGTCTTCGGTCCTGACTCTGGCCAGGTGAAGTCTGACCCGCCCAGCTGCCAGTGCTTCTTTATCGCACCAAACTCGACCAGCAAATTGCTCGTGTTGCGCTTCGACGACACTGTTATCCAGATGATAAAAAACCTTCAGCTCAGGTAACTGAACACAGTGGATCTTAAGGGAGGAGACTTTAATGTCAGTTCTGAATGCAAAGCGCCACTCTATGGTGACATTGCCACGTTCCTCAGCCTGGTAAAACAGACCATTGTCTGGACTCAGCATCTCTGAAAGCAAGGAAAGAAAAAAAGCTTTTGTTGAAGCTTTCTTTTTGACTTGTTCTTGCTTTAAAAAACAAAATAGTATAGCAAATATATGGTACAAAAAAAAAAAAAAAAAAAAAAAAAAAAAAAAAAAAAAATCAATGCAGGCATTCATGTCATAACATTTATGAGAAAAAAAAAAATCTAAAAAAATTTGTTTGTTGCCAAAGGTTTCAGTTTTGCACACAAAAACAGACTGATCCACAAATGGTCAACTAAAAAATAAAAAAGGGACACACTTTGAATACATGCGTTATAGATAACATCAAAGCATTTTACAACAGACTGATGATCTGAACTACTGATGAACCAGAAGTATTGTGACTCAACAAACAGCCATGTGGATTGCACTTTAACCTACATCTTAGTCATGCCTGTTGACCTAACAATAAGGAAGTTGTTAACAACCACTCATTATAAACCTAAGCAAATTGTTTAGACAAAAGTGTTAAATGTATGTTAATCACCTGACAGTCCAACATGCCTTCCCTGCAGTGCTATAATTCCTTCACTGCAGCAAAAGCCTTTCACTTTGCAGAATGGATTTAACTTCCGGATGAAACACAATAACTTATTTATACAGGAGCATCCCAATTTTATTGGTATTTTTCCCTGCAAGCTTTCATTTTAACATGTTGACTCACCACAGATGGTTGAGATCATGGCGATGAGCAGCAGGTTCCTGTAGATCATCTTCTTCCTTTGAAAAACAGAAGATCCTTAATGCATATGAAGGTAGATGCAAGTGCAATGATCTAATCTAATTGTCTATTAAAAAAACAATTCTCTACAGGCATTCAGTCATCTGACTGCTATACAGTAAAACCTGAATAACCTGTTTCCTCAAACCTGTACAAAGTTTGTTTTACTCGAGTGAAATCTAAATATCAAATGATTTGTATCAGTTCTTCTGCTGTCTATCTAGCCCAGAATACACTTGTAAATTGTCATGATTTGTGGTTGAAGTGAGGACCCAAACGCAGAGAGGCAGAGGCAGCAAGCAGTTCTTTGAATATTTAATGAAAATGATGACCAAAAACAGGATGCAGGGAGCCAGAGTTAAACCAAAACATAAATCCAGGGAACAAAGAGGAGCACAACAGGGAGAAGACAGGAAGAATGACATGTAGCTAATGGAAGGAACCAGCGAGGAGTGGGAGAAAGAGAGGAGCTTAAATACTGGGGAAGTGAATGCTGGAACGATGGCTACATGTTAGCAGGTGTGGGGAGACTGAGAAGAGAGATAGTGGGAGTTGGGGGCGAGGGAGAGTAACAGGGGAGTAAGAAAAATAATCTAACAATAAGTGGGAATAACTAGACATAAGGAAATAACTGGGAAAACTAAGAAAAGACTGAAATGATCAAAAATAATCTAAAAGTAACTGAAATACTCAAAGTAAGCACTGGACAAACCAAAGGGATAAACTAGACTAGGGAAAATAGGAAATCAATACGAAGAAATGACAGAAGCAAATCTAACAGAAGCAGAGGACAACTAAAGACTGTATTAAGTTAAACAGGCGCAAGACTGATCTAATCAAAATGCAAGAGAATAAACATGAGCTGAAATAAACTGAAATACTCAACCGAAGGACAGGACAGATAAGAAATAAACTAGACTAAGTGAAAATAAGAATTCAACACTAGAAAACAACAAAAGCAAGAGTCCAAAAGAAGCAAGACCTGACATAAATTAGACTTTTAATCTCCAGTTTTTATTCTGGTAAAATAAATATTAAATTCAATTAAATTAAAATGAAAGAATTCACAGTCCCTGTTTCCTGCAATTTCATCTGTATCTGTGCTGTTGTAGTTGAAATACTCACATATAAATATCCTGCTTCTGAAGTTGCAAGATCAAAACTTTCTTTTTTATAGGATGTGCTGCAGATAAGCTCAAATCTCAGCTCAGCTGTTTGCAGCTGCTGCAGGTGTAAATACTGCTGCTTATGGGTGTGTCTGTTTTTTAGAAAAGCGTCTGCACGGGGAATTTAGATATAACGTCAAAGAACCACTCCCTCTCACGTTTGATGCAAATGAGATGTTTGCAGTGGGAATAAACACAGCTAGTCTCCAAGGCAATAGAATATACACAAAAAATTGTTACATTTGTCTCAAAAAAGCCTAGAAAATCCCTCACTAAGAAAAGCCTAAAAATGAATCCTTGATATT
The DNA here is from genome assembly GCA_014839685.1 of Anableps anableps. Taxonomy (NCBI): domain Eukaryota; kingdom Metazoa; phylum Chordata; class Actinopteri; order Cyprinodontiformes; family Anablepidae; genus Anableps; species Anableps anableps. The sequence goes on along the minus strand of CM026085.1, from coordinate 26,233,931 downwards.
GAAATTCCAATAGATAAAAAACATAAATGTATGAAATAAGTAGGTAAGCTTTCACTTCTGAAAAGTACTTTCTAAACACAATGTTTCCATAGAAACAGTGAGTAAAGGAAATAAACATAAAAGGTGCAACCCAATTCCAGGATATGATCAGAGGGAAGAAAAAACATGTGAACAAATGAAGGTATACTACAGCAGTGCATCAGCTTTCACTTAGAGTTTAGCAGTGTAAAAAAAAGTCACCTTTTATGAGAATGATGGAGTTGTCACTTTTATCTGTTAAGTGAATAAATGCATGTTTTATCATGATGCAGAGACTAATTCTTGTTCAGAGCAGCAGTTCTCAACCACAATTTAGGATTTCCTAATTTATAAGAAAAAAAACTCTACCCCAATTACTGCTCAAGCCACAGCTTAGCTCACTGTCACTGGAATCATGATCTTATCTGGTCAGATAGAAGTAAGATACAATTAACAGTCAACCAAGATGGTTCCGGTGTGCAGCAAAAACAATAAATACTGTATGTAGAAAAAGAATCTCAGGCAGATCTATGATGCTGTGGGCCTGTTTCTCATCCAAAGGCCGTGGGAACCATCTAGTGTGTATACCTTCATTAACTCGTTAAAATACAGTGAGATTTTAAAGAGACATTGAGCAGCTGTAACCAGCAACGAAAGCATTGTTGATCATTGAGTCTTTCAGAAGGATCATGATCCAAATCAACACAGAAATGGCTCATTAAACACAAAATTAGCCTTCCATATCCATCAAAACATGCAAACTAAGCTAATAAGAAGAGAAAATAATAAGTAGGGGTGCAAGTATTATAGCTGATGAATTTCAGTCAGGTTAGAAAAGTAAACAGGAGAAGGTCTGGAGTTTCTTCCGGAGTACAGAGATATACAGTCAGTGGCTACAGTCATGTTCTGTCCGATTTGTTTTTTTTTTTTTTTTTTTTTTTTGTAAGTAAACAATGTGTATATCAGTGTGTATGCAAGGATTTGAAAGTTTTCAAGTCTTGTATCATTTTACTTTGTGAAAGCTTATACAAGAGCAAATAGTTTTTTTTTTACTATGCGTGGAAAACTCAAATACTTCTGAAAATGATTCATGGCCTATTGTTGTGGAAGTATAACCGCTTCCTCATTCTGCTTAGTCAAACCTCATAGCAAGCTTTTCTCTCCTTTACATCAGAGGGTACCTATGTGTTTTTGACCAGTGTTTTGGTTGGGTAGCCATGGCAACAGCCTCAAACACTCAACCAGTGAGTAAAGACAAACTACAACATTTCTGATGGAATTTAAAAGGGGCCTGCCAAAGTGTGAGGGGTGCTGTGGAAAAACCGTCAGAGGTATCAACATACCGTCTTCACTTCGGAACACAGCACGGACGTATCTACAAACTCAGTGTTGAATGGCGTTTGTAGGCGAAACCATGATGACACAGTAAATCCTCCAAAATAGTGTTTTTTTTTAGGATGTCTTCATGACCTCGCTCCATTGACTTTGTATGGGGTAGTTTTTTGCTAATTACGTCGCCATGGTAACTCAAAACGAAAAGTTGAGTAACAGCACACATCTCGAGAACGAGCCGGAATTTTTGATATATGTATTGTGGGGGTGCACGTTACGGTTCGGGCCCCATTAACGGAGAAAGCAGCTTCGAGGTGGAGAGTAATAGATGCCTCCATGCAGTGCATGCGAGGCAGTGCACTGCTGTGGCAGGCCCCAATTAGCAGGTGTTGCAACTGATTGCTTTATGGGGCTGATAAGCACACACACAAAGAAAAACAGTTACTGTTGGATCTCAAGAGAATGCAGCATTTCTAAGATTTTTATAAAATGGTGCTGCTAAACAAAAGGAAAGCTATTCTGTTAGGATAATTATCTGCTTTTTGATTTATTTTACTTAACAGCTTAATTTTTGTTCTATTTTCTGTTCTTTTGTCTTTCCACTTTTTGATAATATACCCTCACTGGTCCAGATTTCATCTGTTCTTCCACCCTAATGTACCATGTTAGTTAAATTGTTTAATGTTCACTAGTTTCTCATAATACAACTGCCTGGAGCTGCATTTCTTTTTCATATTATAGGAACAAAACAATAATGAAAAAAGCCCAAGAAAAAAAGAAATTGTTCAAAGCAAAACAAACAAAGCCAGATGAAGAGCAGCGTTGCTTGTTACAAACTGAATTAAAGTGCAAAACGAACTGAGAAAAACAGGGTAACATGGAAAATATGGAAAGAATAGAAATTCATGAAACTTAATCAGTGAAAAGCAGAAAAACTGATTCTTACATGACAGTAAAACGTTAAGAAGATAACCTAAATGTAACAGTTTTATATATTTTTAATAGTTTTCCCTGTTGAGATATCGAAGTTTCATAGTGGGAGCCTCCTCCGTCCAACCTGTTGGGTAAAAACACAGCTGAAAAAAACTCACACAGAGCATGAAGTTTTGTGACAGGAGATTACCCAATATTATTCCTTACTACCATGCACAATCACTGCGGACTGTGCACAAACTCTTGATAGGTCTAAGTGTACACCCCCCCCCCCCCATCATATTCTGTTACTTCTGCTTGTCTGTCCGTGTCCCCAGTGTTTACATTGTCAAGCGTCTTCTTCCTTCCTTGAAAAGCACATGGTCTTCATGGTTCTGAGCTGTCTGCGCAGTCAGAGAAACTGGCTGGATTCGTGAGCCATGTGTAAGTTTTCAGCAGTGAGATATTTTAATGTTAAATGAGGAGTGGAAACCATCATCCCTGCTAAACATTTTCCTGTAAATTATCAAGATTTTGCCCCAAACGATGATATCAGAATTGAAAAAAACTCCATTGCTGTGCCAGTTTGTTTTCATCAAAACTATGCACTGTTTTTTCACTAACTGTGAAAATGTATAAAGAAAAACATTCCAAGATCACCAGTTTTAGGATCATTTCTTCAAGGCAAATGTGTAGAGTTTCATGTTCTCCTTAAGCATTTTTGGGTTTCTCCCACAGTCTGAAAACATGTTAGGTGAACTGGATATTTGGAGTTGTTCTTGGGTGTGAGTCTTCATGTGTGAGTCTCTATTGTTTTTTGCCTCCAGCACATCTGTTTTGGCCCAGTCATGCACTGGTTGCATATCCAGGGTGTAAATCAGATTGGCAAGAGGACATGCAGGTACACCACAAAACGAAAACAAAGGGGTTATATGTTTTATTTTTTATTCTTGATAACAATATTGAACAGTTACATATTATATCCATGTCCAACACTATAAAATCATTCACTTCATGATCATTAGAATTTATATTTCACAGCTTGCTTGTTTTCACTATTTGACAGTTTTTTGTGAGTAACAGAGCTTTGACTGAAGATTATTTTGGATGCTGGAAAGTCAACAAGAGTAATGACATTTTGCAGGATTTCATTGCTTCTGCTGATGTGGCAGGTTATGTAAAAAAAAAAAAAAAAATTAAAAATAAACATGAGCTTCCTTTAGGGATTCTTTTTAAGAAATATATTTTAGATTTTGAAATAGCTTAAAGAGATGTTTTGTTGAAACAATGTTGAAACAACCCTGAGATCATTTTCTTATGTTTCTATTTTATTTCAATGAACAGTTATCAACCTATTACTAGTTTTTGATAACAAAAGTAGAATAAAAAATGTTTTTAAAGAGTTTTGAAAAAAAATATTGACAAATCCCAACATCAACACTTTCCCTTGGTTTGTTTGTCATTCACACTGGGCACAAACATGGCCGAGTCATCGCCGCTGAAAATGATACTGAAATGTAAAGGTGAAAATCCTCTGATGCACTATGAAGTCTCGGTCCAGATGAACACATGAAGTGAATATGTTAATTCATATTTTTGACCACAACTGATATGAAATGGTCTGAATTATCTTTACCAATAAACTGCAAGAATATTTGGGGGTTATAAATTACTAATGTATCATAGCCAACATTCATAAAGGTAATTCGAAGGTAGCAATGTAGGCATTTGTTTTCTTTAACTCTTTATTGCTTTTACTTTACAGTAAACTTGTTTCACTTGTTTAATTGTATGTATGTGTAGCACCTTTAAATTTATTTTATCTGCTATAGATACCAAATTTGGTTAAAATGGGTAAACTATGGTTGGCGGTTACAGGTTTATTTTAACCTTTCCTTTATGGAGCAAAGCACCATACAGGATTGTTTCCAGGGCAGCAATGTTACTTGGAAAAACCAAGAACTCGTTGGTTACTCTCCAGCAGAGAAGGAATGGCTCTGAACAAATGTCAAAATGCCAAATCAATTTAAAATCATTTTTAAAAAATGGATGCAAAGATCATAGCAGACTTTAAACTTGTCTGGTCCTAAGAAGCAGCATTAAGGTGTTGTATGTATTATTCTGGCTGTTCAAGCCAACTGATCAACAATCTTCTCTCATATCACCCAAAATATAGCTTTAAAACACATATTCTATTGTTATCACTAATTGATGAAACACTTGACATTCATTGTACTGTTTTAACACAAAAAAATCCTCATTTCCTTTTTTCCCTAACCTTTAATCATCGGGGAAAATACAAAATAAACAAGTGAGTTGTTTTGAGAACTTATGTCAGAAAAACTGCAATTTAGTTTCACTCTCTCCATGTGACTCACCATCATATATATATATATATATATATATATATATATATATATATATATATATATATAATTAATTAATATATATAATATTATATATATATATATATATATATATATATATATATATATATATATATATATATATATATATATATATATATAAAAATATAAATATAAATATATATATAAATATATAATATAAAATTTAATCAGTACTCGTTTTTTAGACAAGCAAAGACACTCACTGGCCACTTTATCAGGTACACCTGCTGAACTGATTCTTGCCACAAATGATTAGTATTTTCCCAGTCATCTCTCAGATTTACAAGAAATGGTCCAAGAAATAGAAAATACACAATGAACAACAGTTGTGAGGATGAAAATAAGTGGTTTGAGATGAAAAAAAGGCAACAGTAGTGCAAAGAACCACTCAGTATAAAAGAGGTATATAGAGCAGCATTTCATACATTCCGATGGTTTGGTCAGAATTTGGCATAAATACAGTGAAAGCATGAATCTGTAGAACTAGAATGATGCTATCATGGTAGAAAAGACCAGATCTCTGGGAAATGTTTCTAACACCTTGTTGAATCCATGCCACGAAGAATGAATGCAATTCTAAAAGAAAATGGGGGTCCAACGTGGCACTAGCGAGGTGCATCTAATAAAGTGACCATTGAGTGTAGTACAAGTTAAAATAAATTACTTTTATCACAAAAAATTCAGACAATCTTCTTGTGGTTTACATTCTGGTTGAACTTTTAAGGGAGAAGAAAGCAAGAAGTGAAGACAGAGTGATTTATTGCTTTAAACAAAGAATGGTGTCTGTTTGTATCATAGTGAAGAAGTTCATCTGAACATCAGGCCTGCCTCTGGGTATTTCTTTTCTCTGCATGTCTAGCTTTTCTCCTTTTCTGTGGACATCCTCCCATCATGCCATGCTTCCCGAGTGTTCTTCAGGGCCTTGGTTCTTTTGGGATCCACCACCACATAGTCCACACGTCTGCGGTCGCCTCGCGCTCGTTCATCACCTGCTCCAGCTCGCTCACTGCTGCTGGTTCCACCTTCTGCTGTGGAACGTTTCTAAAGATGCACACAGATACAGACACATTTCATATCTTTACATGACATATAGTTTTTATTTATATTCGGCAAGATGATTCATATCTATGTATATAACAAACTGTAATTAATGTTATTACATTTTCATTATATAGACAGTTGGTTATTTGATGCCCTCTAGTGGACAAACTCCAACCAGGTTAAAAAAAAAATCACTTTGATTTGAGTTATCCAGTTATTTTTGTATTTAAAAGTGCTCTGAAAGAATTTCTTATCTTGGTGAAATTACACAATTTTTCTACCTGTCTTGTTGTTGTCGACCGTCCCGTATGGAGGTCCAGGTCCAGATACTCCACCTGTTTTTCAGCTCGTTGTAGCAATGAGCTACTGACTCCACCCTCGGAGGCCCGGTGGAGCATCATCCTTAGAGACTGTAAACAAGCACATTCAGATTTTAATAAAATAGTGGACATAAAAATAAGCAAATGAGAATCAAAGATGGTAAAAGGTGTTTTACCTGCTCCCCAGCACTATGACTGAGGCTGGAGGTCACCATGGTTACGTAGCTGTCGTCGGGGTCGTCAGAATCCGAGGAGGCGGATAAGCTTTGGGCAGAGCTCGGCCTAAATGACCCACGAGTGGATGGGCTGAGGCACACACACACACAGAAATTAATTCCTAAAATAATTTATCATTTTCCAAGGTAAACCTTTCAGTTTTTCTAGAAGACTCATACAGAAACACAGTTTTTCCATTTTTTAACACTTCATTGCTTTTATCTTTACCTGCAAACTTATTTTACTTGTCTGAAAGTATCTATATCTCGTTCATTCACATCCACTTCATTTACTACAGGTATTTTCAGTTATAACATATTGTAATACTCAGCTATGACCACAAGATGGAAGCAGAGAGCAACACAGCCAGGGCCCCTCAATACGCTTAAGATGGAACTCACATTTATTGTTAAATATTTATTTCTTCATGCTTCAGCAAAATGTTGACTTTCTGACATCGACTTACCCTCGAGTGAAGGTTCGAGTGACAGGTGAGCGAACAGGAGGCGGGACTTCCTGCCAGTCCTGTGACACTGGAGTTATTTCCAGAGGAGCTGGTTTTACTGAAATATACATGAAAAACAGAGCAAGGTTAATATGCGTAGTTCATTAGTCCATGTAGGTCAGTTTTTGATCCATGACAATGATGAGTCTGTGTACAGAGAGCGGCTCCAACACTTTCAGCTTTTACCATCCTCAGCAACATTCAAATTTTTTATTTTTTTTGGAGATCTCTGGTGGCCCTCGCACAGACAGAGTTCAAAAGAAGGCCCAGCAGAAGGTCTACTTCCTGTGGCATCTTAAGGAGTCTGTATGCTGAGAGCCAGTTAAAACAATGAAAGTGAAATTTCTAGCTTGTATGTATAAACTTGGCAAATAATGCTAGGTGAGAAAGATTCTTTGTTAAACCTGATATTCTAAGAGGCCCCATGCTTTTCGATTGGGGAGAGCCTCAGTAAATAATACCTCATACAATCTATATTAAAAGAGTCTTTTCTTATTGCTTTTTGGTGGTCAGAGGTTCACATTTTTTGGAAGTTTTTGTGTTGTTTGCATGTGTCCAAGTTGATAAATGCTTATGCAAAATAATTTATGAACCATGGATATCAATGATTTTTACAACCAAAAAAATAGTTTCCAAACAGCTAAATCTATCTTTCTTGCAAGCCAGTTTTCTTCTGTCCACCAACTGACTGGCAGTGGGAGCAGCATGTCAGGAGGGGGCAGCACTACCCCATACTCTACAAACACTGAAAACAGCTCTGATCACTCTGTCTGATCCCTGTCCTTTCTTTGGAATCTCGTTAAATGGGCATAAAGCTGCAAAGCTCCAAAGACAAAGTAGCAGCTTTACAACATTAAACTTCAATTTTAATGTTTCCATAAGATGCACCTTTAAGTGTCCTGATGTTGGTTTGCATGTGTGCTGCTGCAGGCAAACTGGGTGCAGGTAAATAATTAAAATCAAAAGATGCAAGTTGGGAACAGGACAGGCACAGAATGACAGAGTCACACAGGAAGTAGGGAGGGAACGATGAACTGCTTCATAGTGTTTTGGAATGGCTCATTTTGTAAGTGGTAGGTGATAAACTAAATCACAGAATTATAATCTAAGAAGTGACACAAACAAAACCAAAGATGTCATAATGTTTTGTAATATATCAGCAACATACAAGATCTTCACGAGCATTAGATGTCTCACAATGACTGTAAGTGATACATAAATACGTTTTGAACTCAAACTATCTATTGCCGGATAGTTTTGCAGGATGAAAGTTTTTACCTTTTGTTTTATGTGTAGCCTCTGCAGGGCTCTGGCTGCTGCTTTTCTCCACAGCCTGACTGCCACAAACTCCTGCAGAGATGCACAAGTTTAGGTAGAAAATAGCATTACGATTTCCAATTTTAACAAATCAGCTTTTTAACATAAGCAGAAAAACAAAACAGGGTTATTTATGCCAGCAACTTTCATACATGAGGCAATCCTAAGTTGAAAAACAGAACAAAATAAAGCAATAAAGCATTATGAAAAACAAAATAAATAGAAATAACCAAGAACTGGGAAAATGTTTTTACAAAATATTTAAAGACACCAAAATAAGATAAGCTTGAACAATGCATTTCAGTGATGCCTTGATGCATTTTAAGCAAGGATGCAGCAGGACCAATTCACCAATCCTTATTTTTACTTTGGCAATAAATGAAAAGTCCTAAGCTCTCATAGTGTCAGGAAAATGTAAAGCAAAATATATCCTATTTAAGAAGCATTGGTTTATGGACTAACAAAATAACCCATTAAACTGTAGTCATGATGTTTAAATTTGATCTTTGACAAAAAGGGGTTCTTTGTTGTAAGGAGCGTATCTATCACTTTCTATACCATAACCTTTGCTGATGTTCAGAAGTCTCAGTGCATCATGGAGCTTCATCTGACCATCAAAATCTTCCTGTGAGTAACAATAATTCTCAACCAGTTCCCACTGACCTTTCCGCTGTGGTTTCAGGTTGCGATGGATTGGAGGAGGAACGACTTCAGCTTCACCTACACTGGTGTTGTTTATTGTGTTCCTCCGCAGTGGTGGTGTGGAGGGAATGACTGGAGTCAGTGTGGAATTACGAAAACCCATGTGGGCAGGTGGAGGCACTTGCCTCCCCAGCAATGCTAGGTCATCTGTATTAGGAATGGGATAAGCAGGAAGGGAAGAGGTCAGTGGAGTCATTGGGACGTAGTTGCCATCTTGGATCTCAGCAGTGGAGTCTGATGGACCCCCTGGATGTACCCTGGATGAAGAAAAGAACAATTTTAGATTAAAATTTGAGAAATACAGATTTTCTGCAAATGTTTTAAAATATATCTCCATCCTAGCAAGGAGGGTCTATAGCTGAACCCCTTTTCAAGTGTTGCACCAACCCCTACTAAAGATTTTAAAAATTCAGACACGGTTATAGGTAGTGAATTAAATTTTGTGATAACCTCTCAAAAAGCTTTTTCCACATCAGCTGCTGTCAAATACTATAACAGCACTAGTTACATGGAAATAACATCATACTAAACAATTACATTTGTCACTTTATTGATATTCCTTACTGACTGTGATTTCAAATATATGTTAATTGATGATAGTGAGCTGAATGGCATGTTCTCTTGTCCTTCCCTTTTAGAAGAGTGGCAAAGATGAAACCAACCTGTGAGTCAAATTTATACCCCATAAAAAGCTCAAACTCTCAGTTAACTTACAAAAGTAAAGTAAAATGTTAGAGTTACATTCAAGTATCAATTTTGTCACCATTTTGAATCAAATACAGATTCTAATTCTTGCTAAGCATCACTGCATACGCAATTCCTGTACTCATTATGATTCATCTGACATCTGTCTGCTTTAATTAGATCATTAAATTCTCAATAGTAAGCCACTTCCTAAAATCAGCTTCTTTTGAAACTGGAGTTTCTAAAAGTAACTGGTTTAAAATGCTTTCAAAACCTCAGCAGTTCATTAAAGCAACATGACGAAGTGTTTTAATACTGACTCACCTTGCTGCAACCGGTGGCTCATTGATGGCAGCACTCATAGTAACATAACTTTCATCCAGATCGTCATCTTCAGAACAAAGGCTACCCAGAGGTACCATGCCTTTATTAAACTGGGAACAAAAAAGAAAGAGCAGGGGGGAAAATGACTTAAAGGTGAGCAATGAAGTAAATGATGAGATCATTTAAAGGGACTAACTTACAAAGTAGGTGTTGAAGCTCTCACTGAACTCAAACATGCTGGCTCTGTCAGACTGAGACCGAGGAATGAGGACAGACTCGCTACCTGAAACAAAGACATTAACCATATAAAGCTTGCATCTTAAAAACGTGAGTGCATCAACATTCTCCTTATGTCAACATAGAAATTGCCCATATTAAGTGAAATAAGCCAGACTCAAAAGATAAAAAAACTGTTTTTGTTCATTGTTGTATTATTTGGACTTCTGCGCACATTTGTAAAGAGGAGACTAAGCCTGATGAGATGTGAACATAAACGGGGTAGAGAGGCTGGTAAAAACCAAGTTGTGTGTCATATTTCAAAATGACAGCTGAAAACATCCTCCTTATTGGAAAAAATAATTAAACACTAAAAGCATTTCTGTACAAAAATATCTTTGTTTCATTGAGGGATAAAGTTCTCATCTTCTTAATAACTGCAGTTCTGATAAAATTACAATGAACACAAGCAGTGGTTGTTCCACTAAGCATAAAATCCATGAACTCTGCCACTTGTGAACAATAAAGCTTCTTAAAAGTAGTGTTCTGATCTCTTGTGAGCTCCAAAGGTCACAACAAATCTTGCCTGTGATCCATCTCCTGCACTAACTAAAAATATGATTTTAATTTCATTTAATTTGAATTAAAATATGATTTTCATTTTAATTTCTTTTTTTAAATACTGTCCACCACTGAGAGCTTTTTTTCCAACAACAAAACTTTCAACAACCTATGTAATTTAGTGTTTTGCAGCTATAATATTTATTGCATGATAAATCTGTTAAATTTAAAATAATTGTAACTTTTTATGCAATTTAATGTTTATATGGCAATGACATACCCTTTTCGATCAACAACAGTTATAACTCTTCTGGGAAGGCTGTCACCAAAGTTAGGAGTGTGTTTATAAGAATTTATGCATTCTTCCAAAAGAGCATTTGTGAGGTCAGACACTAATGTGGATCAGAAGGTCTGGCTTACATTCTTCTCTCTAATTCAAACCAAAGATACTCTATCAGGTTGAGGACTCTGTGCAGGCCAGTCAGATTCTTCCAGGACCTTAGTTTGTGCCCTGGTGGGCAGTCATGTTGGAATAGGAAGAGGCAATCCCCAAACTATTCACGCAAAGCTGCGAGCATGAAATTATTCGAAATATATTGGTATGCTGCAGAAATAAGAGTTTCTCTCACTGGAAGATATGAGCTGAGCCCAAATCCTGAAAGTCAGCCCCACACCATAACCTCCTCTGCACCAAAATTCAAGCTTGATACAATGCAGGAAGACAAGTGCTATTCTCCTGGCAATGGCAAAACCCAGAACCATCAATTTGATTGCCAGTGGCAGCATTCCTGACACCATGCCATTTGACTGTAAGTCTGACTGTCAACAAACAACAAAAATGAAGCTAGAAACCTTCCTAAAATACTAGAGAAAACACCTAGAATGTTACATGTCTTGTCTGCATTTATCTTAGTTATGATGCCGTTACCTTTCATCAGTTGTCCTCTGTTGATGCTTTCATCTCTCCTCTCTGGTTCTGAGTTGGCTCTTGGTAGTGTAACAGGCCCTGTGCCAACACTGGAGCTCTCTCCATGTGGTATGATGGCAGGGGGCTTGGGTGGCCGAGGAGGAGGAGTTGGGATGGCGGTGTGGAGCTCGGCCTGAGTTAGCGAGTCCACACTAGGTGTAGACGAGGGCCGGCGTGGGGGAGGCAGTTGAGGGGTAGACGCTGGACGGGGAACCTGATAGCCACTTGTACTGCTTGGATGTGCATTGGAGTTGGAACGGTTGTCATTGCTGAGTGGTACGGCAACAGGACGCAGTTGGAAATCTAATGAGTGCTTTCTGGGATGAGGGGAGGGGTGGCAGTGAGGTCTGGCAGCTCTTTTCTGGAAGTCAGAAGTCATGGTGGCATCCAGGGACTGGCTGAGGGGGCTTGTCATCGCAGCCACTGTCCAAGGAGCAGTCCTGAAACCGGACAAGGATGGAGGTGGAAGGCTGTTAGGAGGAAGAGAAGAGGAGGAGGAGCAGGAAGAGGAGGAGGTGGCCAAAGGAGGAGGGTAGACGTTATCATTGTAGTCTGTTTCAAGAGAGATGGATGAACCCAAAGCAGGCCTGGAGATAAGAATACAAACATAGGTGTTACAACAGGTATAAACTTTTTCTCATTAAATCCTAGAATTTTTGGATGCTTCTGTTTTCTTTGTTGAATGTTCTAGTCTAGTGAAACAAACGAAGATGGAAAAAAATGATATTTTCATCAAAGAACATAAGCTATCATAGGAGTGTTTTTGTGATGAACTGTACCATGAAGTTTGGTGAAGTCAGCACAAATAACAAATGTGTGGGTGTGATCCAGGCTGAGCTCTCTTAAATGTAATCCCTCTCTCTTAAATGTAACATGTCTAAACCTGAATCTCTGTTTGGTCTTTTGTTCTTGGATGGTTTTATTCAGGATGAATGTTTTAGTAGCTGTTCAAACATCGATGTGTCTCAGAAATACACAGTTTTTCTTCAGTAAAACTCATAACTCACAAAGGTTGTAAAGGCTTATTTGCTAATCACAGTTTTTTTATAGCTATTGATGAAATTCAGAATTGCATAAGACTGAAACCAGTTTTAGTACCAATTGGTAAGATACATAGCTTTGTAAAAATTCTTATCTTTCACATTTGAATGATTATTAGTGCTTAATTCACTAATTTATTACAAGTTAGGACCAAATGCAAGGTTGGAGGTTCTTTTATTTAGTCTTGATGCTTGTTTACCTGGTATGACTCTGGCAGTTTGATAGCCACAGGTAGTCATCCTCAGCACTGGTATCATGCTCCAGATGACGCACACTCACAGGGTCATATGGGGGTGGTATGGCCCCTGTTACCATGGTGATAGTGGGTGTGCCTCTGGTTGTGGTCACAGAGGTGGATGCAGAGCTGGAGCTTAATGGTCTCCCTGAAACTAAAGAAGAAAAAAAGCCATATTACATTTGCATGAGTCAAAAACTGACATTGCAGAATACGAAGTTTGGGAGAAATTATGCAATCAAAGCCTTGTTGCTACTTTTCTAAATCACATTTTTAAACAAACTCCAATTGTGCTTGGCTATCTGTTCAAACCAAAGAGCCTGCTTGACAACAAATACATTTTCTTTGAGTACGCAGTTGACAAACCAACATATCATCACCTTCAATAATGTATGATGTCGATATTTAATCTTTATTTGGTACACCTTTTCAATTACTGGTTATTAGTGGAATGTCTAGCTATGGTGACGATGTGTCAGAATGGTGTAGAAAGGGCATTTAAGAGACTTTGAACTTGGCAGAGTTGTTTGTGCCTCATTGGCTTGTCTGAGCATTTCAGAAACCTTTGATCTGCATTAACAATCATCTCTTGGGTTAACAGAGAATGGTCTAAAAAGGAAAAATAGCCCGTGAGCAGCAGATGTGTGAATGAAAATGCCTTGTTGATGCCAGAAGTGAAAGCAAGATTGGTTTGAGATTTTTAAACAAAATGAGTCTCGATTTTCGCTCATCAGATGGTAAGGTCAGGATTTGATGTAGACAACATGAAAGGATGGCTTCATCCTGCTTTGTAACGGTGACTGAGGCTGGTGCTGATGGTGTGATGCTATGGGGGGCATTTTCTAGGCACACTTTAGGGCCCTTAGTACCAACTTAGCATTGTTCAAACTCCACAGTCTACCTGAGTATTGTCACTGACCATGTCCATCCCTTGATGACCACAGTGTAACCACCTTCTGTTGGCTACTTTCAGCAGAATAATTCATCATGTCACAAAGCTCAGATCTTTTCTAAGATTGTGTTTCCTACCAAGATAATGAGTTTGTTGTACTCCTGTGGACTTCAAGTACTAGAAATCTCATGGAAGAGTAGCTGACAAATGTGAAGCAACTGCATGATGGTATTACATCAATATGCACCAGTGTTTCCGAAACCTTGGTGAATTCATGTTACAAAGAATATGAGGTCCAACGATACTTGCAAGGTTTACACTAAAAAAGTTGCCTGTGATTGTATGTCTCAGTGGAACACTATAGTCAAACTGATTCTAGGTGCATCGTTGGTGTACTTTTGCCATTTTGGTCACTTTGTACCCTACTTTTCCATTAAACTGAAAGGGTGCCAGCTTAGAAGGATAGCTTGTGAAGTATACCTTACAGGAACATTTTGAAACTAATTAACTGGATAACAAACCAAGGATGTCAAAGATGCTGTTAAATTATGACAACTAACAAATTGTTGGCTATTTGTGCAAACACTAAGGTAGAAAGGTTCAATGGACTAGGTAGATGAAAAAAATGCCCCTAGTTACTTAATTTATTTCTCAGCTCATTTAACTCAACAGTCTCTTCTTTGTTATTTTTAATTTGTTATCGTTTCTTGACGTTTGTGAAAATCATATAAAAGGTGGCATCATTACTGGTGGGTGTGTTTTCATCCACTTGTTTAGAAATAAATTGTAACACATTTCAATTGTCAGATTTAAAGGTATTGTTTTTTATGGACAGAAAATAAGAACATCCTTCAACAGAGATTATCAACCACAATAAATCTAGAAACTCTTTCAACTCTGTCTCACAATGTAGCAAATATGTAAGGTCTTCCAAAATTCCACTCCTACATACTCTAAAAACCTATGTATACATATATCTAACGGTTAGTGTCATCAATGTGGCTGCGTAGTCTCACAGTGAACATTCACTAATCTCTAGGTAAAATGATCACTTGTACAGTGGACCAAAATCTGCAAATATTTAAGCCCCCCCCCCCACTGAAAACTCTATTGCCTGTTTTTTATCTTGGGAGTACAGCCATCCAATCACCAGCAAGGGAAATAAATAGCGCTCCTGGACTGGCTGCTTTGGAAACGCCAGCCAATAGCCTATCAAGTCCTATTGTGCTTAAATATTTCTGGTGCAATTATTTTAAATATGTTCTATGAAAAACTCCTCAAATAGGTTGATTTTCCTTACTAATTTGGAGTCACGTTTCACAGAAAAATATGCAAATAGCTGAATCTGTGAATATTGAACCGGAAATAGGCGAGGGTCCACTGTACAAATCCAGTTTAACTTAAAAGAGAAAATCATAATATTATTTAGGAAATCATGTGCCTAAAAGTAAACATACTTAGTGTATAAAAAGACTCACGACAGAGGCTGATGAATTATTGACATATTTTGCTTTCAATATCATACTTTGCACTTATCCGAGTCACTGACACACAACCTAAAGGACCTTTCATCCATATTTTTCTCTGAATGTTCTGTCTTTTTCTCCTCCTACCAGTTTTCACACTGACTCAATTGCTGCCCACACAGACAAACTAAAGGCAAGCAAAACACAGCAAAAGGGACATTTTGGATTTGGCTTAACTTATTTTTTGTCATACCATCATCGGTAGGGTTGAAGCCACACAGGAGACAGATGGATGTCACCCAACGGTTCATGTCTTCCTCAGACTCGGCTACCAGGTACCAGGTCCTCTCCTCGGTTCTCAGGTCGAAAACAAAGCTGCTCTCCAGCTCCTTCTTTGTGAAGGAAAGGCCAGCATCGACCTAGAGGAAAGAGTGGGAAATGGGGAGAGTCAGATTTCTGAATGTCTGTTAAAGTGTTTATCAAACCTTCCCGGGACAGAAAATATACTACTGTAAAAAAATCTTAAGTCTTTCTAATTTCTATAGATTTCATTCAAGCAGGCATACGTTCTAGTAACTGGGTCTTGATCAGTACTTTACCAGGCTTTTGTAATGTCTGTCAAAGTTTTTCCTTAACCTTTAGCTGCTTTTTGGAGCTTTTTTGTTAGGCAATTTTTAGTTCATCAAGACATTATTTTTGTTTATTTGGTTTACTTGAGGTGGATTTAAAGAGGCTCCTAAACTTAAAGGATAAATCATTGTAGTAGCTACACTTACAACTTAGAGAAGTTGGTAAAGAACCATTTTGGACCTTTAGGCACTCTACAACTAGCCCCCTGCCACAAAGACACAAATTGTTCCTGTTGCTATAGTTAAATCTGTAACAAAAAAATATTGATATACATAAATCACTATTTTAGCACTTTCCACAGAGCTTTTAGTTGGAAACTATGCATACTGTATATGATAAACCAAGGAATGATAAGTCTGTCAGGTCATTTATTGGGGCTTTGCAGGATGTTTTCCATTTTCTAAAAACACAACTTTAAGATACTGTAACTTTCGCTTTAGATCTAACTTTTTTTTTTTTTTTTTAGTTTTCCACCAGCTTGCTTGCACTGGCTTGGGCCCAGTTTTGTTTTCAGAGCTGCTTTAATTCTTTGTGGTATAGATTGAACAAGGGTCTGGAAACATTCCTCAGAGATTTTGATCCGTAGTGACATGTCACCATCATGCAGTTTTTATCATACTTCAGTGTTTTTACCTGTTCACACAGATTCAAGTTGATGGTCCCAATTGGCCGTCGAGAATGCTGGTTCTTATAGTACTGCAGAACGTCTGGTTCTCCACTTAGTCGACCACTACGCAGGACAAACCATCGTCTTTTCCATGCCTGGTAAATTACAGTCAGTACAGAGATATTGTAATTTATGTCTACATAATATAATGAAAAAACAACAAAAAAACATCACCATAAAATATCAGCTCTTAGGCCTAGAGGCTTCTAAACCAGGGGTCTCCAACCTGCAGCTATGCAGCCTCAAGTGGCTTTTAGACCTTCCACAATTGTCATCAAGTTGGAAGCTATGTGCTTTTGTTTTACGTCGTTTTCCACAAATATCAACAGCCCATAGAAGAAAATATAGCCATCCTCTTTTCGCAAATGATTTTTTTTTTTTTTTTTTTTTTTATAAACAAAAACAAAACAGAAATAAAATGGCGATTTTTACTCATTTCATAAGTAGATATTCTTTAAAAATGAAAATTTGTCAAAATTCTTGAGTGTTTGGGTTTTTTGACTTGTGATTTTTATTATGGGTTATTTGTATTTTACAGTTTTTGCCATATTAGTTCTTCCTGGCAGGTCTGTTTTCATAGTTTATTCTTAAGCTTTTTTTTTTTTTTTTTTTTTTTTTTTTTTTTTATCTTTCCTTTTACATTACTCCATTTCATTAGTGCTACTTATGTTTGCTGTTTATTTTGTGGTTATCTAGAACATCTTGCTAAAGTTCCTCATTTTAGTTTCTTTGTGTTACACTACTTGTGTATTAATTTTCTTAGATTACTGTCAGGCCTATTTCTTATTTTGGTTCAAGTTCATATTTAGTCACACTCCCTGCTAGTTTACTTGTAACCGCTTTAATTCTTAGTTTACCAGGTTCTCATGTTTCCTTTACCTCTGCAATTAAGCCCATTGAACCCACCTGTGTTACCCCAGGTGTGTGTTCCACCACACACCTGTTTTTCCAGCTATTTAAGTTCCTGGCTTTTACTTGTACATTGTTGAAGTCTGGGTTCTGTTCAGTTCCGTTCCATGCTTGTACCAAGCCTGTTTACATTTTTTCCCTTTTACAAGTAAATCATCACCATGCCACACTTCAGTAGTTGTCTGCAAATTGACTCTGCAAAAACTTTTCTGACAGTTGTCTTTTTTTTTTTTTTTTCTAAAGGTCATGTAACATTTGCTGCTCTAAACAAGTTTTCTGGCAACAATGCTCTTTGGGTTGTAAAGGTTGCGCTGTAGACTTTTATTTTGGACTCAGCCCTTCATAAACAAAGTGGGCAACTGATTGTAAAATCAGATAATGAATATTTTTCATTTCCACTCCTCCACACCACTATTTTGACTGAATCCAAGTGCTGTCCTCAGGCCCAAGGTTTAATGCTCCAGTAAGCACAAATGTTAGCTAAACATAGCACACATGCAGTGAACTGTTCAATGTCTAACACTGCTCTCTGGATGTTATCACACAACAAGCATTATGGGTACGGACCATCTTCCCCCACGAGAGAGCCACAGAATGACACCTCATATTTTAGACATGACTCACAACCTGTGAGTGTGTGTTAGTGTTAGTATAGAGGTAGAGTGTGAAACACACATCATGATTATTTAAAGGTGTGAAGCAGAGCATGGAGAAACATTTTAAATTGAATTTGCTGTTTGCGGGATCTTGCTTCACATCTCAGTACTCGGAAGAAAAGAATTGGGTTTTTAAAAGCTTCAGATTGGTGCTTCTGTTTATTTGTGCTAATGTGCACCTTCACTGTGTATGGAAATTAACTTCCACCCGTCCAAAAAGAGAAATCCCTTCTTATCCCTGCTGACCAACGTTTCTCAACAAAACCAACAGGATTCCACAGGACTAAAGACTCAGTAGCTGTGCTGGTGTGTGTTTATGATCAAAGTATGTGCCAATTAAGCACTGTGAGGCACATTTGCCTTTCTTTCTCTCCAAACACATACAGGAAGAGGAAGTAGCTGAACAGGAAATGCTGGTAAGAGATGGCAGTGGAAGTGCCTGTTTATTCTCTTTTCCCCTCAGTCTGTTTGATATTCGTTTGCCTTTAAGCTGCTGGCTGAATGAAAGCAGCGGGGTGGCTGCTGCTTGCATGAAAATATTTTTCTGCACCTTCTAATTAAAGAAACCTTTGAGCTGCAGCCATTTTGATCCAACATTTCTTAGGCTTGACTTATCTTGACAGCTGAGTTAATTTACACGTTGGTTAAGATCAGCCTTTAAATGCAGTAGTATAATCTTGATGCAAAACTTTTTTAAAAAATAAAGTAGGGGTATTTTACATTATATCATATTTATTTTGTTATATAATATTTTAAATCTATATTTTTTTTAAGGAAAACAAATAATTAACTATCACCTGTACCCCTAACAATCACTTTAAAACTTGTAAAGTGTTATATGAGCACACCAAGTGCTGTCCTAAAGGAAAAATGGGCTGTTTTTTAAATGTTCTGGGTGAGATTACACAGTTTTTTTTTTTGTTTTTTTTTTGTTTTTTTTTTGTTTTTTTGTTTTTTTTTTTCCTTAAAAGCTTTTTCACTCGTCCTTACAAGGATTGGCAATTAAATACTCCAGGCCCTGTAACTCAGTTTAGACTAGAGATTTCCTTTGTCAAGTTTCACTATTAATCACTGATTTTACATTTATAAAGTGTCAGTCTGAAACAATAAATGCTTTTAAGTTATTGTCTTTGTTTTTGGAATAATCAATATATTTATCATAAAGAAATATGTTGTTTTCATCGAGGTTAATTAAAAATCATTAGACAGTTTTGGCACAAAGAATTTGTTATTCAGCTGATCTTTCAATAGAAGGGGCGGGAATAAAAAACTTGTCAAGCTTCAAAACTATAGTTGACAGACCTTACTGGCAAAATGTTAAAACCATATCTGTTATCTATTCTTTACTAGTAATTCAATGTTAGCTTTTAAATTAGTTAAGCTATTTTCATTTTGGAACGTTAACTAATGTTTTGTTTTTTTAACATCTGTGCTGAAATCTTAAAATGATAGTTAATAAACATGTTTTCTTTTTCAGCTTTATAAAAGAACTATTGCCTGATGTAATTTCAGCTTCTGAATGAAACTGAAAATTTCACCTGGCGCCACCAGACATTATTAACTTAAAACTCTAAGATTTGAAGTTTATAAGTGCTAAAACAGGATTGTTTTACAAATAGATCTCATATGG
Source organism: Anableps anableps (assembly GCA_014839685.1). Taxonomy (NCBI): domain Eukaryota; kingdom Metazoa; phylum Chordata; class Actinopteri; order Cyprinodontiformes; family Anablepidae; genus Anableps; species Anableps anableps. Next base: position 26,214,282 of record CM026085.1, on the reverse strand, counting down.
GATGACTTTATTTCTAGTTTTTTTTTTTTTTTTTTTTTTTTTCATATGTCAGTTTTGGCAAAAGTCACAATGATTTTCCTCAAACCTAACACTCTCTCTTTAGTGTTTTCAAACTAATTAACCCAGTCTCAGACAGAAAGTATCTCACTCTGTGAATAAAACACCCAAGCAGTGGGATCTGTTCCACCCTTATGTCAGGGAATCTGAACGTCTTTATAACCAAATGGTAAACATAGAAGAGCCAGCTCCTCAGGCCAGGATTTAGTCATCCACCAACATGTCAGACATAAAGAGCACTTTTTGAGTAAAGTCAATGTTTCAGCTATATATATATATATATATAGATAGATAGATAGATAGATAGATAGATAGATAGATAGATAGACTGGAGCAATGCCACAGATACTATCTATATAAAAACAGGAAACATTTAGAGGACGTGGCCTTTGATTTCACCTATTGAACACAATGCTGCCATGACTCGTCTCCCCAAGCAGTTTCACCAACATTACATGTGACAAATATTTCACTCGCTGCTCTTTTCACAACTTTTGAGATGAGGGGTACAATTGTCTCCAAGAAACAGCACAGGAAGTCCTGTTTTTGTTGTCTGGACCCAGAAGAAACAGAATGTTAGTCAAAAAAAATCTCAGTTTGTAACAGTTTGCTGGTTATACATTCTAACCTAAATAGCATGCAACTAATTATTATATCTAATCTGTGCTAAATGAGAAGGAGCAACGTGTTTTCATCTCACGTTTCAGGAGGTGTTTGTAGGTCATTTTCAAAAGGAAATATCATTTCAAGAGGAAGATTTGAAAGTAATAATGATAAGCTCTTTTCCTGTGACACTCTCCTCAGACTCGCTAATGTTTCCTCCTTTGACCTTCGAACTCAGGAAGAGGGCACAATGGCTCTAAAATAACACTTCCTCCTTCCTGCCTCTAAACTAAAATTAACACTGCATCTTAATTTTACATTTTCTACCCATCTATTTCCCTTTGACACTAAAACGATTAAAAAATGTCACGTCAAATTTATTGCCGAGTTTCCAAAACAGCAGACAGATGACCATAACACACTTTTTTTAGTATTGAAGAGAAACACTGAATCTTAATGTCTTTGTGGTTCAGTTTTTCAGTAAAACCAAATAAAAACAAAAACAAAAAAAAAACAGAAGTGAAGTGAAACTGACATCATTTTTTTCATTGCCTGTCTATTCACTGTTTAGCATGGTTTCACAAATCACAAACTGTTTTTAAAGACTTTCTATTTATTGAAGTTCTGATGCTTGTCTAAGGTGGTCATAATGCCACAAAAGCTTCAATAAATCTCCCTCCTGTGATTTTCAAGGTTTCATTGCTCCAGAACTGTACTTTACGTCATCTGTGCAGTGAATAATTACTAAGTTCAAGTTTGATCACGCACAGTAGTTTGGTTTCCGGACTAGAGAGCAATAAACATAGTCCTATCTTAATGACAAACAGCCTTTTAAGGTAGTACCGATAAGCTCTGAAGCAAATGCCAACCTTAACTTCAATAGCAGCTAAAGGTAGCAGCACTATTCCCAGATGGCTTCATATATTTATAAATTCATATCTTAGCAGAAGTATACAGCTTTTATTAAAAAAAATGTTTCTTTTACACATTTCTTAAAACTTTCAACATGTTATGACAGTATAACATGAAACAGATAATCTGTGAAAAAATCAAGCTCTTCAGCTTCCCCCTTGTGGTCCTACTGCCATTTACAGAAATACACCGCTCCTGGTCAGAAACAACCAATCAAAGCCAGGAGGAGGGTCTTAGCGCTGTCAATCATGCTCGTGTGCTAATGGCGGAAAAACAACTTGCTGTTACAAGGAAACTGTCTGTCCACCATTATCGATGGTGTTGCTAAGTAGCTTGCACAGTCCTGGCAGGCTCTGTTGTGGGGAAGGAGCGGTAGCGTAGCAGAGAGCAAGAGGGAGGCTGTGAGTAGTGCGTACATGAGTGCGACTGACAGCGCTAAGACCCTCCTCCTGGCTCTGATTGGTTGTTTCTGACCTAGTGGCGTATTTCTGCAGATAGCTTTATGTATGTTGATTTCTTTTCGCAGATTATCTAATTAATTCAGGACATAGTGACAGTTTTAACAAATATGTAAAAAAACAAAACAAAAAAAAAAACAACCAAAAAACAAAACAAAACATTTTTTTGTAAAAGTTACCTGCTGCAGCTTTAAGAGTCTCAAACATAAACATATACTGAAAAAAAAAAAAAAATAGATAGATAGATAGATAGATAGATAGATAGATAAATAGATAGATAGATAGATAGATAGATAGATCACATGTAGATTGTGTGGTTAAGAAAGCATACCAGCGTATGCACTTTTATCATGAGCTTTGTACTTTTAATGCCAGCTCTGTTTTTATGACGATGTTTTATTCTTCTTTGATTGAAACTGTTCTTATCTTTGCTTTTATTTGTTGACACAGGTCACTTTCTATCAAAAATAAGAATCGCCTGCAACGTATTGTCAGGATTTGCAGTAAAATTGCTGGCGCATCTTTTAATGAGCTGAGTGATCTTCATAATTCTAGGTCCTTAAAGAAAGCTAGGATCATTTTTGGCTGATCCCATCCATCCTCTGTGGGCAGAATTCTCCCTTTTTACCATCTGAAAGGAGATACAAAATGCCATATTGTAAGAAGAACAGACTGAAAAAAATCCTCTATCCCTGCTTCTGTCACCCTGGCCTATTTCAGGGCCACACTGTAAGGACTTGTATGGACTGGTCTTTGTGTTGCTTTATTTTGTGTGCGTGTGTGATTGTTTTTATGTCTTTACTGCTGTCTGCACAACAAATTGTCCATTGGGGATCATAAAGTTGACTTGAACTTGATCTCCAGCAAAGCAGGACCATGCTGTCTAGAGCAGGGCGACCCATGTTTAATATCCGAGCCAAGAAAGACGTCAGTGTACTGGTTTTTGGATGTGATCAGCCCCATCTCAAGTTGCTTTAAAAGGCTCTAAATTGCTCTAATGTTGAAAACTGTTTGAACCACAGTTGTTTATATAAGAAGTTATATCTTAAAGCACTGTACGGGGTATAAAAACAACATTGTGCCGACAGCTGCGGATTTTACTTGCTTTTATGGGCTTGTCTGTGACACATTTGTGGATGTAGTTGAGGTTACAAAATTTGCCTTGTCCTTTTTGGTGTTTCTGTTCGGGGCTTTGTTTCCAAATCTGCTAAATATCTACAAGAGGCCTCCTTTTTTCCCAAGCAGGCCCAGCTGAGAGCGATTAGTTTATTACATAACACATGAGCACACACACAGAGGTTTCAACAGAGGGAACTTTAACCATATTCTTAACATGAACACACTGCTGCTGCTGCCATTATAGTGTATGTCTTTGATCATGTGTTGACAGTGGAAACACAGCTGGACAGGGTTTATTTATGCACACACTAGACTGTATATACCATCATGTGAACATCTGTTTGAAGCTCCGTGCTCCTTTTTCCCTTTGTTTCCCCCCTAATAAACTCAATCAGCTATAAATATAGTTGAGTAAAAAACATAGGTGGAATCGAATCCTCTTCACAACTGTTTTTTTTTTTTTTTTTTAAAACTTACCTGCAATTTTTGTTTATTTTAAAAATTCCACCGGATTTATGCCTTATTTAGTCCACTGGGCTGTTTCTAAAGTGCAGTGAGCTCAAATTCTCAACTTGAAAAGTTGTGTTTCTATATTTTACATAATTTGTTCCATTCTCACATCTAGTACCATTACATGTTTTTTACAATGTCATTATTCCTCGCAGACTTCCTCTTCCACACATACTTTCTAAGGAAGGAAGGCATATGACAATAGAAGAGGAGAAGAAAGTATAATGAATGAGTGAAAGAGAAAGAATTGGAAGGTTATGGAAAAAACAACTGCTTTTTCTGGAAATACAGAGACTAAGAGAAAACATAGAAAGGACAAATGAGATTAGTTCAACTCACTGGCAAGGCATGTCAGAAATGTGGGGTGTGTGTGAAGCTGCCGCTGCTGCTTTACTGGAAAGTGAGTCCAGCTGCTGGCCGACAAAAACAGCCTGTGGTAATTCAAATATCGCTTATGTGTCTTCTTTATGTTCGAGAGGAAAAAACAGGAAAACCTAAGCAGATCCAAGGCCTTTGTATTGACCCCATGAAACCAGGTTATAGTATTGGATTCTGTATTTAAAAAGATGCTAAAATGTTTGTGGCTTATTCTTGAGAGCTATTTCAACCTCTGCTGTCCTTAGTTTTCCTTACTCAACTTTGAATAGGGTTTTATTGATGATCCACAGACCAAAGTAAAGTTTAAGCATAGTAAAACATTGGTGCTCGCAGCCCTGCAGCTGACAGCCGTGCTCAGTGTGTAATTACTTTACAACTGGGACTTTAGGAAATGACTCCTTGTGTCAACAGTGATGACACAGAGATAGAGCTTCAGAATTTAATTTAGAAAACACCCAGGAGATCATCCATGAGCAAACGGTTTTCAGATTAGGGACATGATGTGTAGTTGCTGACTTTTTAAAGGAAAAGTTACTCACATATCGTCGCAGTTTTTTCTCTGGAGGTGATTTTCGCAGCCAACCTTCACACACCACGTCCCCTGCTCCGCTCATCCTGATGTGCCTCCAAAGAACTTCTCCTGACAGTTAATCACGAATTCAGCCGGGTCTCCACACAGCAGATCAGGTGGCAAAGCAAATGAAAATCCAATCTATCAGTCAGGATTCCTGGCTGTTAGAGACTCAGCTAAAAAGGAGTCAGTGAAGTCGGTTTGTGATCAATTCAAAGAGCTGTGACAGAAAAGGGGTCAGTTAGACTTCCAGTCACTCCAGCAGGGCTTCAGATGTTAAGTTTGCAATCCAGTGTCAGAACAGATGAGCTTTAGCTCAGAGTGCAGGGTTTCCAAAATGCCAGGAATTTGAATCAGCTTACTTCCAAGTCTTGTTTTTCTTTCTCCAACACGATCCAGCTGCATCTATCACATCTCAACCCCACATGGCAGAGCTGCTCTGAGTCTGTCTGTTGATGGCCAAGTAAGCAAATCACACCTCCTCCTTAGTGGGTTTCAGCTTCCCAGCAGAGTCACTCCCTCCTCTCCCTGGTGCTGCGATAACCAAACACAATGCCTTAGCTCGGACATTCCTTCTCTCGCTTTCTCTCCTCCCTTATTTTTCCATTCCTCCTCCTCCTCTTCCTCACTCCTCCCATTATGCCCCTGCTTCACTAAACAGGAAACTCCCCCTGTGGATCTGGATGCTTGTGGGAGGAAGGACTTTTCTCATGCTCAATCAGACATGGCTTGGTTTATAACACCCACAAAAAGTAATTTTAATGTAAATATCTATAGAGGTATAGCCTTTAAATTTGTAAAAGGATGGAAAAATGCATAAAAAATAGAAATACAAAGAAAAATGGCCCAAGGAAATATTAAGACAATATGATATTTTAACTTACTTACCTTAGGCAATATTGTGTAGGTATTATTTTTTTAAATCTAATTTTAATAAAAAGAATAACAAAAAATGATGTTGTTATAATAAAAGTGATCTTTAAGACTTTTTTATACATATTTTAGCAGATTTTACAAGACAAATGCAACATACATGCAACATTAAATGCATATATTTTGAAAAATAAATAAATAAAATTAATTTTACCTTCGTCAGCATAACGTTAAAAAAAGCTGTTATTTTTCCCAGTTTCATTAGTTCCACATTTTAAAATTACTTCAGTTTTTTAATTCATGAATTATTTACCTTTGAATTTTGTAGTACTTTTTAATGCATACTATATGGAGTTAAATTATGTTTACTGATACCTTTACTCAAATAATTATTTTTCAAATATTTTAACACCAGATTCAATATTCTTTTGACCATTTTCTTCCATCAGTTCAAGCCTTAGCTCTTAAACGTACTTTCATTCCTTTTACTTCAGTCTCTTTGTAGCAAATTCAGTGACGGATGTGACTAATTTTCTGCTCTGGGACCTTCAGGATAAGAGAGTTCAAAAACAGACTTTGTTTTTTGTTCACTTTATTTTTAGCTACTTTGTTTCGCACTGAAATGACTGTCCAATGCAGACCGTTAATGCTTACGTAAAATAGTCTATAGCACCACCCAGTGGCAGAATGTGTAAACTGCTTGAATACAGGATGGAAGAGCTCTTCCAGAAATCTTTTTGTAGATAAAAGTTTTAATATTTTTTTCAATGAAGATCTCAGATATTCTTATATCTAAATGATGTTTTCTTTCCCTCTAAAGTATGTAATCATTTGAATATTTATTTCAGACTATCCACTACCCCAATTTAGGTAGCTTTCAGGTGTGAAATCATTACAAATTACAAAATAACTACAGCAAACCTAAATGCAGTGATGTGAAAAGGTTCTTATAACCTTGTACATTGTGTAGCAAAGTGATAAAAAAGCAGAAAAGTTGTTTCGATTGTGTAATAATTAATGTCAGTGGTTGGCAAAATTACTTCACTGTAATCCTTCCAGGTCCAGAAGAACCGGGGGGTACCAAAAAAAGGGTTTGGGAAATCACAGCTTAGGGCATTATAGATTCCAATGTGACCACATTGGGAACGCTGGTTGTAAGATTTACTTGGGATCTGGTTTTGATTGAAACATCAGGAGGAATTGAAATGTGTTTTATATTAACATGTGCTCAGGATTAATCTGCCCTGTAGTCTCATTTTACTTCGGCTATTTCTTGAGAGAAGAGGAATGTTAAGTGTTTTAAGAAAAAACATCCAGTTTGGCAGAGCAGGTCACAGAATAAAGAGTTGTTTTTAAATATGTCCTTTTTACACAATGTTTAAAACTTCACATTAGTTGCTTTCTGAGGAATTGAATCAGCATGTCTGTCTATTTTTTGTAGACAGATTTAGGATGTTTTAAAGAATAGCATGCTACTGCATCTGGATAAAAAGAGATGGACCAATGTGTTTTCTAATTTTTTTAGATATTACAATGTTTTTGTCTTGATGTGTTCCTCTTCTTTGCTTAAAGGTATGTGTCAACATGTGTCAAAACTAAAATAAAAAAAAAACTAAAATCAGTTCAACTCAAAGCAATCCAGTGATGCAGACAGATAACTGTGTGAAAATTAGGGATTTCTGGGAAGACACTTTCCTTTCCTAGTGAGCAAACCGCAAAGTGGCTGCACTCCACACACCAGGAGAAGGTGGTAAAGAATAAAATGTGGAGCAGCTTGTATGAAAAGGATCACAGTCAATTCAAGAGAAGAGAGAAACATTTAGAAAGGCATAATAAAGAAGGACCAGACAGAAACGGAGGAAAATAATTGTAAATTTACCTGATTTTTCAGAAGTTCATAAAAAATGTTACAGTCTGAAAAGATGAAAATGAACTAAATATTGCTATAACTAAATACTGCTCTTAAATATGTAAATGAGTCAGCGTAATGATTAAATTGATATAATGAAAGGTATGGACTGGAAATAAACAAAAACTTTACATTTGTGTAAAAGTGTATTCTGTTTTACGCATCACTATGTTTACTGCCTGGAAATCGAAAGACAAAATTGAAGTCATTTGCCGATGGAAATGAACCATATAAAAATAAATATAAAACCCCAAATTTGCTGTATGCAAAAAAGACTTGACAGAGACATTCACAGTGATGCAGTGATGCTTTACATTTGAATCAGATGTCAATCGACAAACAGCCCTGGCTCTGATTCCCAGTAAGACAAAGTTTGGAAATTACCCCTTACTGACAAGGTGGGTCTCCTTTCATACCTGTATTTGTGTTTGTCAGTATTTTTAGGAGCAGAAATGAAAAGACAACAATGTTCTCTTAGCGTACAGAAAAAAATGTTCCTAAGCTGATGTTTATTTGATTTTATGCAAGTTTGAAAGACAATTTGGGGGGAAATCCAGTGAACAAGACCGTATACCTCTTTTTTAATGGGTGTTGTGTTTTTACTTGGATTACTGCTAATTAGCGGCATCACAGAAGGACATGTCAGAAAGCATTTCATTTTCTTTTATCCTCGACACAATTTTTAATTTTTTATGACCTTTGGTTTCAGTTGTGAATTTAAGCAATTTGCAACTTTACCTACGATCTTGTTTCAATTAATTGTTTGATTGGGTGTTTTATTTATTTATTTTATGTGCATCAATCCAACATTATATTTGCAATTAATTCTGAATTAATTAAGTTTAACAAAAACACACACACACACACACACACACACACACACACACACACACACACACACAAATAAATAAATATATATATATATATATATATATATATATATATATATATATATATATATATATATATATATATATATGCAGGTGATAATTTTGTTCATGCAGAGGGTATTAAACCTCGTTGGGACTGGGTATACAAGGGACATAAAACATTTTGCAATATTCTGAATACCATAAAACACACACAAGTTGATTTCTTTCTCAGAAATGATGGTGTTCCACTCATCATCCTCCAATGACTCCTTCGTTCCGGCACACCTATCCACAGCCAACTTCTCCTTCAGTATATACTCATATTGCCTCACCACACACCCGAGCACCTTCATCTTCATAGCCATCGACATCAGCGTCATCCTCTTCTTGCTCCCTCTGTGTGTCTTCATCCTCTACCATGGTATCCAACAGTGGCTGCAGAAGAGCTCCTCCTCCACAGCAGCAGCAATGAGTCACTCTGACTGCTTCACTTACCACGTGGTCACCATGGAGCTGCTCGGTGTCTTTGGCTACATCCTCAACTTAGCTGGTATCCTCCACGGTGATTTCTATAAAATATTTATGGGAGGTTTTTTTACATCTCTTACTTGGTTTGGGCAAATGTTCTTTCACATCCTGACATGTCTGGAGCGCTACCTGGCTGTCGTTCATCCCATCGTGTATTTAAGACTGAAAAATGAACGTGGTGTCAGAATCAGAAATATCAGCATTGGCTGTGCCTGGATGCTTAGCGTTGTGGGAGTGACTGTGCAGATGTTTACAGACTACTTTTCAGTTGTAGATTTGTGTCTCGTGATGCTATCTTTGACAATCATCTCTTACTTCAGTGTTTCTGTTCTGTTAGTTCTGATTCGCCCAGGACCAGGAGAACAAGGTGAGGGCAAAGAAAGGGTTGACCAACTAAAGTGGAGGGCATTCTGGACAATCCTGGCCATACTGGCTGTTTTAGTTGTGAGGTTTGCTTGTAATGTAGTTTGGGAAGTCATTTTAATGTTTGGAAATAGAAGTGATTGTGTTTTAATAGCTATTTGTGATTGGGGTAATGTTCCTGGCAGTCTGGTTTTACCACTTCTGTTTCTCCACAGACTAGGAAAATGTATTGGGTGGATGACCAAAATCCAATCCAAAAAATAGAAGCAACATCATGTACAGTACATTAATTATGCTAATTAAGTCCATAACCACAGCATTGACAGCAGCAGGATACTTTGTTAGGGCCAAACAGAATCTCTAAATATTTATTTATTATTTTTTTTCACTGTATATATATGTGTGATATTTATGATTACATTCATAGTTAGAAGTTAGAATTAGTTAGAAGCAAATTTACTGAATCCCCAATATGTTTAATAAAAAAATAAATGTTGTCGTAACTCATACTATCCAGGTATCTTCAGAGTCTAATAATACTATGTAATACAATGGGGAGGAAGAGTCTTCAATAGCAGTCAGTCTTGCAACAAATCTGAAAAGGCCTGTGACTGAAGACTGTTGTGTAATAATCACATGACTGTCATGACAGTCATGTAATTAAATTCCAGGCTATCAGACAATATTTCAGAAAAAAATGTCCTGGATTACAACATCAGTTGTTGGCAAGAACTGCTGATCCACCTCATTTGCTTTTGCCGCTCCTCTTTAAATCTGTGTCTGGTTGTATGGCTACAAAGCCTTACAGAGAGACGTTGGAGTCTGTGATATGATCCTTGCCCATTATGATTGATGGAAGTGATAGTTTGAATGTCCTTCTCTCTCTGGTCTTTGGTCCTGCTCTTTATCCATGAAGCCAATTTTTCAATGCCTCTGGGATTTTGGGTTGTAGTTCAGGTATTATTTTAGCCTTTGAGATGCTAATCAACTACTTACAGTTGTAAAAACAATACATTGTTGCCACGGTTATACATTATAACTCTCTAAAAGTAAAAAAGTAGGAGCAAAAATCCTTCCTGCTGCACAGCATCCAAAACCAGAGGGAATAATTGTCCAACCTGCAATGCCACAACCAAAAAAACGATAAACAAAAGTGTACAAAAAGAACAAATTAGAGAGAAGGTAACAGAGCAACTCCAACATGCTGCCACTGTGAGTGGTGTGGTTCTTGAGATACTTCATCAATCCCAAAGGGATTATTGTCTTGATTTCATATAAAATCCTTCTTTGCACCATCATCTCCTGTGGTTCCACAGTTGCCCCACGAACAGAACCAGCCTTCTTTATGAGCCTTTTTAAGTTCCTGGTTCTGATCCTGCTAAACAACAAATGATTGCAGAGGAGCTTACACTCTCAGCAACAGACATCTAAAAGATATGCCGCATCTTGCTGAAAACACTGAAGCAAGATGAATAGTGTTGCACTGTCACAATTTCTTTTTTATTTTTCTTTACATAAAAACAAAAAACGGTTGTAAATGCATTTACCTATTGTTCCTTCATCCTTATGTTATTTCCTTTAAAGTTTGTATATTTATACTTTATGGCTGTACAGGATTAAAAAAAACCCCAAAACAAAGTGAATGTTCTTGTTTGTGCACACAATCAGCCAATTGAGCTGATTATGATTTACATATAAAAACATTTTTGTTTCTGTTTTAGTAGTCCTTGTAAATAATCTTAGTACTTTTTTGTTTTCAGTTTTTTTGTATAAACTGTTGAAAACATTAATTGTAGTTTTCCTTCAACACATAATGTAAATTAAACATCTATAGAAATGTATATAATACTGTGTGGGGTTCATTGACATACCATTACTGACACATTAACACGTCTCTTCATTTAAAGCAAATCAACCGTGAGTTAGATCCAGGTGTCTGCATAAAGATTTGAAGAAGCTTTTTAAAAAGATTAAAAACGGTCACTTTTGCTTTAAATGATTTTAAGTTTATTATCTATTTCTTGCTGGCTGGTTGCTGACTGATTAGTTTGTTCTTATACAAAATTTATTTGGTGAAAAAAAGAAAAGAAGAAACAAAGAAAACGTATTCTGATGGACATGTTGATCAGGCAACCATTTTACAGTAGGTAATGAGCCTATTATAACAGGGTAATGTACTTCCAGTCACAACATTTAATGTGTATTATTGATCTCCAAATGCGCCATCAGGCTCACCAGATAGAAAATAACACTAGAACAACAATCTGGTGTAGAAACCAAAGGTCAGTAGGTGTGTGTCTGTGTCTCATACATTTCTGGTTAAAATATGTTTGTTCTTTCTTAATTGAAGTTACTTGTATTGGTTAGAGTATCCAGAAATTTTGCTCAAGTAGAATAGCAATAGTCCATAATAATATTACTCAAGTAAAAATAAAAAGTATAGTGCAGTAAAACTACTCCTAAAAGTAATTTTTTTTCCAAAATGTTACTCAAGTAAATGTAACCCACCTCTGAACATGGGTAACACCTTTAGTATTTGTGTTAACAAGCATACGGCGATATATTGACATGGATTAACCAGTCATTTAGCTAACATGATCTGCATCCAACAGCATTACTCAACTTACTCAGTTTGGAAAAACTGTGCAAAGTTTTTTGCCTTGTGCTCAGGCTGGTTAGCAGCCATGACTCAAACATACACATGCACTGCTCAACGGCACGTTTGACCCACAGGCGTAAAACCGACCTTAGCACGTGTATGCTCATGGTGCCTTCAAAGAGGGCTCAGAAAAATATGTTACAGCATCTCAACAATGGATTAAATAGTTGTTCTCAGCTGAAAAAAGTGTAGGTGACAGAGGGCACGGATGTGGGAGGTGTGGGGGACATGTCCCCATTATAATTTGTCTTGAGCGGGGCCCGAATACGGCTGGGACCCGCTCATTGGCACCTGGTCTGGCCCTCTTTTCAGTCTTCAAGGCTCAAGCACCATATTACATCAGCTTCTGCCATGCCCACATCTTGGCCTCCCAAGCCTACAGCATAGATCCCAGCTCCTCCTGGTGCTCATTATCATCATAATCATCAGCATAATCATCAAGGTGGCCAGTGTCACTCTCCCTATTGAGTAATCAACCCCAGTCAGTAATGTTGCTGTATTTATAAATTATTACCTCAAACCATCATTAGCTGTCAAATCATACCAGTGTATGACATACTTGAATCTAATGCTGAAATCACCATTCCAACAACTTCAGGTATTTATTTATAGCTTCAAGTGCTCATAAAAATCTAAAATAACAGGAATATGCTGCGTTCATGAAGCTGTGGCTTTTCGTCTTTAAAACACAAACAATGTAAATGACATTTGCTGGTTGAAATGAAGCATCTAAAAAGGATGATATATGGAGTGTTTGCTTACCAGTATGCAAAAAGCCACACAGAATTTCCTCCAGCTGCCAAACACTCCCCCTGACGCTTAAAAGTACTTTGTATTAGATCAGATATCAGGCAAAAGAAATGTGTGGCTCTGGAAGGCAAAAGGAGAAAAGCAGAAAATGAACACTTCATATAAGGTGGGTGTTGTGCAAAATTATTATGGCATATGCTTTTTTTGTTTTATCTAACTAAAAGAGAAAAACGGTTACGAATACCTATACAATTCCTAAAATTTGAAATGTCTAATAAAAAATTGTTAGTACAAATCATCATTTCAGGTGCAGTTCTTTCAGTTTGGATCAGTAATTCAAAAGCTGTAATAATATTCTTAGAAATCACAAAGCGTCACTTCTGTGGTATGTAAAGGTTCTTATGAAATAGTTAATATAGTTCCTTCTTTTTTATCTATTGCTGATAAAATGTATTTTAACTTAATGTTCTGAAATTATATTCAAAATCTAAAAAAAGTCACTTTTAAAGGTATGGTTGGGCATTTATCATATCATTGATCCTTAGTGTAAAAATTTATTTTATGACCAAAATTTTGATTTATTGTGACAACATTAAATTCCAATTAATGACACGTGGAAAATGACAGTCTATGACAATATTGTCAGAATTGTTCTCTTTATTATTTCTGTTTTCTGAACTGTTTGTTCTATGACAGCTTCAAATAATATCAATACATTTTAAAGCATGATTAAAGGAAAGTGTGTGCAACTTAGAGATACAAATCACACTTCTTTATGTAACTGATGTCCTGATGAAGCCTTTGAAATGTGTTTTTCAACTGCAGCATTTGTGTTGGTGGGGGTGTGATTGCTGTGCCTTGTAGTCACAGCTGTAAACACACCTAGAAAAGACTGCAAAGATGTTTTTATCATCACTTACGTTGTGATCACAATAGTACTCCAAAATCTGGTGGTTTATTGCAAATAAGTGAAAGTGACATTTTTAATTTCAGAGTAGTCTTAATAGTTAAAACACTGTTTTTAGCTCCAGTTCTCAGGACTTCATCAATCCTTCATTTTTTAGATGAGTCTCTGATGCATCACACCTGAATCAGGTGATTGCATTATCTCCTCAGCTGCCATCAAGTGCTGCAGCAGGCCGGTAATCAGCCACTGACTTCAGTCAGGTGCATGGGCAGGATCAAACACACAGGACAGAAGATCCTGAGGACCAGCCTCTGAGATAGATGATTTTTATGCATGCTGGCATTATAGTACGTGTGAACTGGATTGTACTGTAGGAAACTCAATTAGACTGTATTTTATGTAATTCGGTTGTAAATGGATTAAATTAGATCCCTTTCACTAATTTCACTTTTTCTTCCACAAAGTTGTGTTTGGTTCCATACAAATAATGATAAAAAGTAATTATTTCCATAAAAAATAAAAATGTCTGCTACACAAACTTTTATTTGTTTCATATAGATGATAAACTCATCAGTGTCCAACGACTCCTTTCCTTCACACCTTTCCTTCGTCAACGCCATCCTCCTCTCATATGTCCGCTGCATCCTCTCCAGCTCCAACTCTGATCTCTTCACAAGTTTCTACATATTCCACATTGGCCTCATCCTTCCTCTGTGCGTCTTCATCTTCTACCACGGTCTCCAACATCGTCGGCAAAACTGCTCCACGTCGTCTGCAGCATCAAAGAGTCTCTCTGACAGCTTCAGTTGCCACATTGCCTTCATGGAACTGATCAGTGTCTGTGGGTTAACCGTCAGCTGTGCTGCTGTTAATAGGGCGGATTTTGACTTTATGTTAGTGGGGATATTAATCTGTAGGTTCACTTGGTACGGCGAGACATTTTTTCACATCTTGACATGTGTGGAGTGTTACCTTGCTGTTGTCCATCCCTTCACCTACCTGAGAGTGAAGGGTGAAAAGGGGATCAGGATCAAAATTATCACTACAAGTTGTGTCTGGGTGCTTTGTTTTGTAGGGACAGTTCTGGCACTGAAGGATATCTTTATTTTTATAGATTTTTGTTTCATGGTTTTATCTTTGATTGCCATCTCTTTCTGTAGCCTCTCTGTTCTCTGTATTCTGATCCGCCCAAGCCCAGGAGAAAAGGCGGGCAAAACCGAAAAGGTTGACAGATCAAAGCTTAGGGCGTTCTGCACCATTGTGGCCATACTAGCAATGCTGCTCCTGAGATTTGCTTGGGGTCTGGTTTGGACTTTGCATGATGCATTAGAAGGAAGTGATATATGTTTGATTCTCACATGTACTCTCTGGTTTAATCTGCCCAGCAGTCTGATTTTACCTCTGCTGTTTCTCCAGAGAACAGGGAAACTGGAGTGCTGTCAGAAAAATATCCAGTAAAAAAAAATAATGCAAAAAATATAACTTTTTATGAAAAATCTAAATCTCCCAAACATGTAAAACATATTGAAACACAGATAAATAAAATGATTTAGATGTGTTCTGTTATGATTCATGTTTGGTCCTGCCCATGCTGTAATTAGTTTTCATTCTACTCACCTGTGTCACCTGATTGCTGATCTGTGCCACCTGGGCCCTGCTCTACTTAACTCCTCTCAGCCCCTGCCTCCCTGCCAGATTATCGACAGCCACGAGCCAGTAGAAATCCAGCGTTTCATGCCTTGCCTTCTTGTGTTTCTTCGACCCATTTCCGTCCACGGATCTTCCCCTCCTGCCAAGCCCGTTACGGATTCCTTTGGTTCTGGATTTCTGGACCCTGACTCAAGCTCCGCTTCACGACCACCGAGTATTGCCTGACCCTCTAGTTAAGTTTGCTCTCTCTGCCTCTCCGTGTATAACCTCTGCCTGATTATCGTCTAGCCCCTGGTACTGCGTTGGATTCCCTTGTGGAGACCTTCATCGATTCTTCCTGAGCTGCTACCAGTTCCTGATTCTAAATAAACTTGTTTTTCCTTTACGTACTTCTGTGTGTGGTTGAATTTCCGGGTCCTCCCAGTGAGTCCTTACAGTGTTCTGTTTCCAGACAGAGGACTGACCCACCTTATCCTTGCCACAAACTTTGAACGACTGAATTCATCAGCATTTGTCAGGAAAACATCTAAGAGAATTAATTCCTTCAAGACCTTTTTGGCCTTATTTTCTAATTTCGTCAAATATATACAACTGCAGATGAAGCAGCAGACAATTCGCAAGAAAACCAAAAGACATATTTCAACTGAAAACCCAGAACCTTTTTTACCCCAAAATTTTTGTTTTATTTATTTATTTATCCCCCTCCTCCTTAAAGCTATAAATTGGTTAAAGGACTAATTACTTGTCTTATTCATAACTATTAGATCGGCTGATGTAATTACACTGTAGTATAACTAAAAGCACAACTCTGCCTTTTTTGGTACGCTATCAAATATTATTTTTAATTTTACATGAGATCTTAAAATATTTTAAATGAAAATAGTAATAAGAATTGTACAGATGTGTTATTAATTATTAAACAATAATTGTTGAAAATAAGTAAAACATAATCATTGAAATATATAATTTTTCAAAACAATTTTACATTTTTAAAACATTATGTACTTAAAGTAGTTTATGACTAATTCAACCATGATTCCTGGAAATGTTGATTTGAATTTAGATAAAAGTTTGAAGAGTATGAAGTATGAAGAGTATTTATAAACTCAGCATTGATTTTGTTTCTAATGAAGATGCATGCCAGCCAGTTCAAAATGTCTCTGACTCAAACACTGAAAAAACTTTAAAGCTTTTCAAAACGCACACTTGGCTATTCAGTTTGTCATCCATGTAAGTTTAATTTTAGCTTTTTTTTATTGGCTGGGTCTGTAAAAATGTTATCATTTAAAACATGACATTACATCAGTTACAGGATGTATTTTGGCACAGCAGCTTTGAACTGAACAGTTTCAACATGTTTAAAAAACAAACCAAACTCTGGCTGTGTCAAAAGCAGCATAGTAATCATGTTTATTATTTATTTTTGTTCTGTTTTAATCCCTCTGCAGTATGTGTTTGTAACAGCGTATGTTGTTGATATCACAGTCAATTCTTTTATTATTACTCCGTCTTATGCGGTATCTTAGATATACTGTTTATAAAAGCCCATCTAGAGATGAGCGCTACAAATTACCTCAGGCTATGAGTACTATACAGACTGTTGTTTCACTCAGTTTTTCTATGTTACTGTGTTTCTGTCCCAATCAAATAAACTTGATAAATTAATAAATGTTTATCTTCAGTAATACTATGTCAATCCCAACTTAACAGTGTGTGCAAATGTGATCTGCTAAATGTTATTCTCAGTGACCAGGATAACTATTACTGCCAAAATAAATCTTTAACAATGTATTTCTCCACATTCAAACACTGTAGCAACATGATTACAAATAGATGTTTTACTTTACTATGTGTATCTCATTTAATGAGATACAAAAAAAACCTTCCACAAATAAACTTTCCAAAGGCAGCTATCCCTGCCGCTGATATGTTGTATATGGCAGCCATTTTGGATTTTGAAGCTTGGATTTGTTGCCTTTTCAACTTCATGGAGGATTCTGGTTGATTACCTCTGACCTGCAAGTGGTAATTTTCTAAAATGCAGCATATTTTACAATCATTACTCAGTTAATGTGTTATATTACTGGAGTATATTTCAACCTGGAGAGACTCACACAGAAAGAAAGTAACAAGTCAAGTTTATTTGTATAGCACATTTCAGCAGCAAGGCAGTTCAAAGTGCTTTACATCGTAAAAACATCAATCAAGTGTACATCAAAATCATTGAGCAAGTATACAGCAAAATCATCAGAATGATCGAGCAAATATCAATACATCAAAATCATAAAGATGATCAAGCAAATATAATTCGAAAATATTGATCAATGTTCCACTTACTGCTAATCAAAGGCAGCTTTAAACAGGTGAGTTTTTAGCCTTGATTTAAAGGAACTCAGTGTTTTGGCTGTTTTGTAGTGTTCTGGAAGTTTGTTCCAGATTAGTGGAGCATAAAAACTGAAGGCTGCTTCTCCATGTTTGGTTCTGGGGATGCAGAGCAGACCAGAACCAGAAGACCTGAGTGGTCTGGAAGGTTGATACAATGACAACAGGTCTTTAATGTATTTTGGTGCTAAACCATTCAGTGATTTATAAACTAACAGAAATATTTTAAAGTCTGTTCTCTGAGCTACAGGGAGCCATTGGAAGGACTTTAGTACTGGAGTGATGTGCTCTATTTTCCAGGTCTTAGTGAAAATGTGAGCATTCTGGATCAGCTGCAGCTGTCTGATTGACTTTTTAGGCAGAACTGTGAAGACACTGTTGCAGTAATTGATGTGACTAAAGATAAATGCATGATGAGTTTCTTTAGATCTTGTTGAGACATTAGTCCTTTAATCCTGGAAATGTTCTTCAGGAGATAGAAGGCTGACTTTGTAACTGTCTTTATGTGTCTCTGAAAGTTCAGGTCTGAGTCTATCACTTCACCCAGATTTTGGACCTGATCACTAGTTGGTGAAATTCAGCCATTTTCTCTGCATTTGTTATATTTGAAGATAACAATTAGAAAGTTTTATTTGACAAGAATAAATAAAGTTCTTTGGCGCTCACACACCGGCAGAAGACGTGGGTGCTGAGAATTGCCATAAGCTTAGGCGAACAGCTTAGGACAAGGGTTAGAGATGTCTTTCCCCCCCAGGGCCCAAATGCTGATGGTGGAATGGAGGCTGGAGGAATGAAGGAAGCCACAAGGAGCCTGAGAGAACGAGGGAGGAGACGGGGCGGAGGTGGGTCGAAGCTCTGCTGGGAAGCAAGTGGATCAGTGGATGAAGAGGCTTAAAAGTGGAATCTTGTATGATGATTGACTGTGGCAGGACAAGCACCTGATGCTGATCAAGAGTTTCCAGTTTGAATTTATGTCTAGGCTTCATTAGTAGCGAAGTCTGAAATGCATAAGCAAACTTTGTCACTTCTTAGGGCCTCCTGCTGGCCTGGATTACCAAGAGCTCTAGAATTTACAAAGGCCATCTTTTCAAAGGCACTTTACAATTTGAAAGATGTTCTTGAAGAGTCACGTTTTGATAATTTAACCATTTTTGCAGCTTATGTCTGAGCTGGGGACACATTTAATGTTCTGTGTAATTTTAAAAAGATTAGTGTATTATAGACTATCTTGCTGTGGTTAGCTGATGAACAAATGAGTAAAAATGGCCCCTCCTCAACCACTCTACTGAGTCCATAATAACTGAGTAAGACACTCTTCCTATGTTGAGCTAGTGCTCTGAACTCCCTGGAAATTGAGGGACACAAGAACAATATTTCCCTACAGAAATGAGTCATGTAAAAATAAATGACAATGTGGAAGTTTGCATGATGCAAACGTCCATGTGACATCAACAGGCACAGCGATGCACAGTGATGTACCTTATAGCAAGTAATATATGCCATTTGACAGCCATCTCTGGCTCTGACGTTCAGTCGGAAGCTTGGAAATAAGACATACTGAAAAGGTGGGTGTTGTGTTTATATTTGTATCTGGTTATTTTTTTAGGGTGAGAAGGAAAGTAGGAAAAACTGCTGAAGTTGTCAACTGTGGCAAAATTTGTAAGGTTGGTGCATTTATTGATTTATTTATTTAAATATTTGTCTTTTATTTTTGTCCTCTCAGGTACCATTTCCATGTGCAAACATGGTGAGTTTAGATCATAGTGAAATACACTGAAAAACTGATGTTTCTCTAATAGTTTAAAAACATCTGTCGCTGTGTTTAAAATCATGGAGGTTAAAATTGACCATAATCAAGAATTGATAATCAAGTTGTAACTCTGTTAATATTTTTCGTTTTTTGTTATGTGAACATTTAATATGAAATTACAGTTATTATAGATTCTGTATATTTGTATAGCATTGTGTTTTTAGAGCCAGAGCTGCTGGTGAGGGTGGAGACATCACTACCTTTGGCGATGTCTTAAAATAACATAAAATAAGTCTAATATCATTCACCCAAGTTGATTTCTTTCTCAGAAATGATGGTGTTCCACTCATCATCCTCCAATGACTCCTTCGTTCCGGCACACCTATCCACAGCCAACTTCTCCTTCAGTATATACTCATATTGCCTCACCACACACCCGAGCACCTTCATCTTCATAGCCATCGACATCAGCGTCATCCTCTTCTTGCTCCCTCTGTGTGTCTTCATCCTCTACCATGGTATCCAACAGTGGCTGCAGAAGAGCTCCTCCTCCACAGCAGCAGCAATGAGTCACTCTGACTGCTTCACTTACCACGTGGTCACCATAGAGCTGCTCGGTGTCTTTGGCTACATCCTCAACTTAGCTGGTATCTGCAAAGATGATTTGTTTATAATATTTATAGGAGGTTTTTTTTTTTACATCCCTTACTTGGTTTGGGCAAATGTTCTTTCACATCCTGACATGTCTGGAGCGCTACCTGGCTGTCATTCATCCCATCGTGTATTTAAGACTGAAAAATGAGCGTGGGATCAGAATCAGAAATATCAGCACTGATTGTGCCTGGATGCTTAGCGTTGTGGGGATGAATGTGATGATGACAGCCTTCTTTTATGTTATGGATTTTTGTATCTTGATATCATCTTTAACAATCCTCTTCTTTTGCAGTGTTTCTGTTCTCTGGGTTCTGATTCGTCCAGGACCAGGAGAACAAGGTGAGGGCAGGGAAATGGTTGACCAATCAAAGCAAAGAGCTTTCTACATGATTGCGACCATACTGGGAGTACTGGGTGTCAGATTTGTTTGGAATTTTGTTTGGGAGATCATTTTTACATCGGGATCACAAAATGATTGTGTTATAATGGCTGTTTGTGTCTGGTTTAATGTGCCCAGCTGTCTGGTTTTTCCCCTTCTGTTTTTACACAGAGCAGGAAAAATCGCTGGCTGTGGAAATGACAGTCAATTAGAAAAAGAGAAAGATTTATCAAGTAAAGTGACTTTAAATTCAATACACTGATGTCGAAAATAGTAGAAATATTGCACAATAGCATTACAAAATCACTGCAGCATTTAATTTGGTTTTGTGCCCACTGGATGGCAGCATGATTACTGATATGAAGGTGCTTGTTTCAGTAATTAAGCTCTACAAATATTGTTTCAGTCACAATGCTAGTAATAAATTGTTAAATCTGGTTCAAAGGTTAGGTTTAAAGACATTGAAAAATTGTTAAAGTTATAAAGTCTCAGTGTTTGGTATTTGCACATATTACTCTCAACATTCTGTGTAGTATGATAATTGTGTTACTTTCTGAATAAAAGTATGACACTCAAACGAATATGTGTGTCATAATCTTTGAGACTTTGGCTTTGTGTTTTGCTTTAGGATTTGTCACACTTTGCTTTCCATATTCAGTTCATTTCTTAGTTTTGAGATTCCTTGTGCTTTTACTTCAGATCCTCTGATAGTTGTTGCCAATTTTTTTTTTTTGCCTTCTTGTGGTTTGTTATTTTGAGTTTCCTTTGGACTTTAGTTAAATTGGTAAGATTTCAATTTTCCTCATTTAAGTAATGTTATTTTCATTAGCCTCCTCCCTCTATTTGGGTCATACTCTTCTCTGTTTCATGATAATCTGACTCTGTTGTGTTAAGCATAAAAATAAAGAAAAAAAGGAAATAATGAAGGTATTTGTTAACAGAAGGTGTTTTTATGATAGTTCTAAACTTGCATAACTACACAATGAATTTTTCTTTTTCTTTCATATTTGAATAAATAAGACAACCTTTAGTTGCATATTTTGATTTGAATAGACTCTCCTCATTCTCTATGTAAATATGTTATTAAAAATTTTCCAAATGATCATGTATCTCAAAAGTGTGTTACTTTAGCATCAAATGATTGAGAAGATATAAATGGAGTTTAAGCAGCATGATTTGCTGTTTGTTTAATGTTTTTATTTTTCACTGAACTATCAATCCTCTTCCTGATTCTATGCCAGGAAAAAATCCAAAACCCTCAGTGCATTCAGTTTTAAAAGAGGCAAAGTGAGATTGTTTCTACTCTAAAGCTCAGACAGAACAGTGAAATTTGCCAATACTAACAAACTTTATGGAAATGATGACCAATGCATGCAAACTCATGTTTTTCTTAAAGAAGTTTATATTTGACTCAGATGTCAGCGATTATCAGTCCTTGACTCTGTAAAGCAAGAGACATATGGTATAAAATGATCACAGTGGAAAAAAAAATAAGAATAGTGTATTTCTGGTTCATCAATCCCTCTTTATTCTGGATTATGACCAGTATACAGTTTCCCACAACCTGAACGAGCATCGAAAAAGTTCAGTCTTGGATAGCACCAGATTTGAAACTTTGTTTCAATGCAAAGCTGGTCACATCATTATGTTTACTTACCAGAAGAGCTTTCCTTGTTGCTTTTGCATGCTATGTGCAAAAGGATCCTCTCCTAACCTTGTCATAATCTAGAATTTTCTGCTGAGTGCTTCACTGAAGATACCTTATTGGCTAAAGAGAGAAACATTCAAACAAAATTTTATAAAACACTTTATATTTAAGTTTGTCTTCTTCCTGAAGAATAGTTTCCTTCAATTTTCCAGCAACCAGCAGAACTGAGCCTTGGTCCAGGGTTCCAAAACTGGGAACCCTACTTGACCAAGGAGCTCAGTGCGTTCTAATTTCTCCGAGCCAGTTCTGAAGCAGAGCCTATTGGTGTAGAAAGTGATGCTTGCCTGTTGTAACTGCTTAGTGTGATTGTTTGGGTTGGAACAAGAGTAAGACCAAATGTGATGAGTTACACTTGGTGTCAAGAACACTGCGATGGTTTACTCTGAGAGGTACTGGCTATGATGTAGTTGTAGTCTTGGTATGAGGTTTGTTCAGCCAAACCTGCTTTAAATTCACTGACTGAACCTCTGAGGTGCTTGAAAGCCTCACTTCAAGGATTTTCTTCCACTGCTGCTGTTTCACCATTTCTCTTTATGTATCCCAGTAAGCTGCCAACATAAAGTAAAACTCCAGAGATCTTGCGCATGCTCAACAGCATCCACAACATGTGTGTACCTAACGTATGTAGATGCTGCTGCAAATCTAAAGGCATCAGCTTGAAGCCTCTCTTACACTTCACATTGTTTTCACAACAGTTAGACTTTTTTAAGGGTGATATGTTGAATGGATGTCTAGCTGTTTACTGCCGACAGAGAAAAAAGAGATAGTGAGCACTTTGGCTACAAAGATCATCTGTGCAGAAAATGGTGGTCAGGTCTGAGGAAGCAAACGCAGATAGGGAGCACAGAGTTCTCTCTACAAACCAAAAACGTGAAGCTTTTTTTGTCCCAGGGATATGAAGTAATTGAAAACCTAGTTTTAAAAGAAGGGATTAGTCTGAAGGACAGAACTCAGCTAATGCTGTGGCTATGAAGGATATCTGATTTGGATGTGGAGAAAAGTGAGACTTGCAGAGGCATCTGTGACACCAAATAGGTTGAAATATAACTACACTGAAAGGATTTTCTGTGGGGGAACAAGCAAATCTGTCAATGATATTTTAGCATATGTAGTAAATAATTCCCTTTCACTATTTGTTTACACTATCACATAAGGGCAACAAGAATATTTGAATTCAGAAATGAACCGTACAAAAAGTTAAACCACATGTTTAATTTGCAACATGCAAAAACCCTCAGCGCTCACCTGATCTCCTGGGAAACACAAATACACGCGTTGAGGTTCTGCAGCACTGAACACTTAATTTGTCTTGAGTTTGCAGCTGTTATTGCTGATGTCATTTACCAGAAGAAAGACCAGAATAAATGCAACAGATAAGGTGGGTTTAAAAACATTTACTTTGCAGTAATACTTAACTTAGAAATGACAGTGAAAATGTATTATAATTCTCGTTATATGACCCTGATGTCAATTTTAGCTGAATCTTAAAAATAATCATCAGAATTATATTAGAGTTTAACATCGCCATTAATAAAACAGTTGTGTAAAAAGGCATATTATGAGTGCAATAAATATTTAAACGAAACCCTTAGCTAAAACAAACGCAATCGAGTGTGGAAAAATGAAGTTAATTCCACAATACACCACCTAGCTGATCCGTCTTTGGCAGGAATCCCTTCAAACATCTGACTTGTCATTGACTCTGTGGCTAATGCACTCTACACTGTTCACTCAGTGCATTCAGGTTTCATTCATGAGCAGACCTTTTTAGTCTTGACTTTTCAACAGCTTTAATATTTGTGTCTTGGTTAAATGTAGTTTATCACTCATCATTTCTGAATGGTTACTTTCTGTTTTGAAGCCTGGTAAGAACCGTTAAATGTTAGTAAAAGAGATTTAACTTGCTGTTTACCATGACTGATCATCTGAAATTGGGGCTGAATAGGTAATTTTTTCAGTTATTCCCATTAATGTCTAGACAGTTTGTTATATTTTACCACACATAATTCTCAGCTAAATCTAAAAAACTTTATTTGCTCAACTCAAGACCTAATCACCACTCCAGGGCCTTTACTCCTTTGACCATTAGGCTGTTGAACATGAGCAATTTCTACATAAATAGTTTTTCCCCTCTTCCAGACATAAAGGTTCTGTTGTATTTATATTATGGTTTTGATGTTCTTTATAGTTTCAGTTGTTTTGAAGTATATAGTGGAGCCCCACTTGTTTGCAGTTCAATATTTGTGGATTCACCTGTTTGTGGATTTTTCTGTAGAACAGGACTGCGAATTATTTGTGGAAAGTCACCTATTCACAGGTTTTATTTTCAAAAAGCACATCCAAAATATTCAAAAGAAAATGCAGCTTGGAAAACTGAAATACCTAGGCTAATTGAGATGCTATTGTCTGGCGTTTGCAATGCAGCCATTCCTGCAGTGCCATTCCTTTTCCAAGACGCTGACTGGTTGTTCCCCCAAGAGCAAAGATAAGGACGACTGTGGATGGTAGCTTCTGCGATAGTACAAAGACAGTTTCCACTCTGTGTATTGATGGATATTAAGATACATTTGGTGTTTGAAGTGTTAAAATAGGCAGTCCTAAACGTTTTTTAGAGGGTGTTTACTAGAAGTAGGTAGTAACTAGCCACATTTACTCAGTTACATTTACATGAATAACTTTTTTGAAAAAAAAAAAAAAAAAAAAAAAAAAAAATTACTGCAAAGTATTTCTACTCTTGAGTAAATTTTCTGGATTCTCTAACCACTGTGAGTAACTTCAATGAATGAAGAACAAAGATCTTTTAAAAATTGCATGAGGTACAGGCACACCTAAGATTTGATGTTCTAATGTTGTTTTCTATCTGCTGAACCTTCTGAGATACTTGAAGATAAAAATATACAGGAAATACATATCCTGTCACTGGAAGTGCCTTACCCTGCTCTAACTTTTATTGTACATACTGTAAGTACTAGTTTCACAAGGTTTTTTTTTTTAAACAAATTTGATTTGTAATTGGATGTGTTATTTTCATTTTTGTTCCATTGGTCTTTATAATACCAGAATCTGCAAATAACTTTACATTTTTCTCCAACATAATTTCTAAATATTAAATCAGATGAGCTGACCAGTGACTCTGTACTTAAGTAACGTTTTTACCAAAAACTCTTCTACTCTTCCTTGAGTAATTTCTTGGATGGCTACTTTTTAAATTTATTTGAGTAAAAATATGTTCAAGTAGTGCTACTCTTACATGTGTACATTTTTTGGGAGGTATTCTACCCACCATCTGAACCTAAGCTATATCTTTCTGTTTCAGATATGTCAACAAACTACTCTTCATTCATCAATGATATATTTAGTTTCCAAAGTTCCTCCACCAACCTCTCATTCCCATTATTCATGTACTGCTTTATCTTGAGACCAAGCTCCTTCATCTTCACTGCATTCATCGTCACCTATGCCTCTGCTATGCTCCCTCTCTGCATCCTCATCCTCTACCAGGGTTTCAAACACTGGCAGAAAAAGTGCTCCACCTCCACAGCAGCATCAGTGAGTCACTCCGACTTCTTCACATACAACGTCGTCGTCATGGAGCTGCTTGGTGTCACTGGCTGTATGATCACTTGTGGTGGTATTTACATGAAGGATTTAAAAGTGTTGGCATTGGGCCTGCTTCCTGCGTGTTTCATCTTGCTTGGAGGGGCCTTTTTCCACGTCCTGACATGTGTGGAGCGCTACCTGGCAGTTGTTCATCCCATCATCTATCTGAGCTCAAAGAGTACAAGAGGGATCATCATCAGAAATATGTGCGTTACCTTTGGCTGGCTTCTTAATATTTTAGGGATGGGTTTACTGTTGATAGAAAACTTGTTCAGTATCATGGATTTATGCCTCTTGGTAACAGCCATATTTATTGTTTCTTTCTGCAGCCTCTCTGTTTTGTGTGTTCTGATTCGTCCAGGTCCTGGGAACCAAAGTGGGGACAGGGAGAAGGTCGACCAGTTAAAGAAAAGGGCATTTTATACCATTATGACCATTCTGGGAGTGTTAGTGTTGAGGTTTGCTTGGGGTCTAACTAGAACAATATTTTATATGTCAAAGGCAAATTATTACTGTGTAGTAATGACAAGTGGTTTCTGGTTTTATTTGCCCAGCAGTTTAGTTTTGCCTCTGCTATTTCTGCATAGATCAGGGAAATTGATGTGTTGTAAGAATAACATACAGGGAAAACAAAAGTCAACAAAGTAAAATTACTTTTATGAAGGCCCCCCTTCAGACCAGGTTAAGACCAACCTACAATATCCACAACCTCAACAACCCATAGTGGCTGAATTACCTCAAATTTGGAAAACCTCCTTTAATATGAAGACAAATATAGCATTTCTAAAGTCTCAAAAAATGTATATTATTTTTTCTTGGCTTTCCCACCCATTCTATTACAGTACTTTTGCCACAGACAAGCAACAACCCCTCATGACCTTGCAAAGACAAGTGGGTATAGACAATGGCGGGTTAAAAGTTTTGCTTTATTTAAAATCATTTTCTTCATATCAGTCTAATCAGTCCTACTGTGTCTTCTCGGATACCAACTGGAGTGAATGTATTGAAATAAAAGCCCAGCAGATTTTAATTTTCTAAAGTTCAAGTCTATTTTTTTTATAAATGAAAGGAAAATCTCTGCAACCTAACTATAATGGCATTTGTGACATTATCTTTTTCTTTTCTTCTTTTTTAATAGTGGTTATTACATAGAATTTCTTCTTTATGTACAGTAAAATGATTCTGAACTGTATTTTCAGGAGATAGAGGAATATAAACAGAAGAAAGAAGTCTTTGTAAAAACCAATAGACGTGGAAAAGCATCCAAAGTCAAGAAAACGCTAGGATTAGTCTTGGGAAGGTGGTTGATACGCCAGTGTATTGGTGTCATGGAGGAAAATACATTTTCGAACACTATCCCATTATAACGTGATAATTATATTGTACAAATGTAATAATTATATTGTACAAACATGATATTATATTGTACAAACATAATATATTGTACAAGCATAATGCTTATATTGTAAAAACGTGATAAGTATATTGTATAAACACAATATTATATTGTATAAACGTGACAATTATATTGCATAAAAGTGACCGTTTCTTCCAGATGGTGGTGGTAGTATGCTTTTGGGTTGCATTGACGAGACTCAATTGTAGTAAGAACTTGTGTCCCAAATACCAGTTTAATTTGGGACGCATGTGATGAGAAATGAATGGCTAATAAAAATTGATAAAAAATATGGATAGCCCCTTGTTGCTATTCCTACGGAAGCCATGTCGTAGGACATTAGGGCCAAGAGTTACATAAACGTGTTGCATCAGCCATCTCTTTGCTTTCGTTCCACACCACAGGGGTCAATAAATTTTAACAAATGTCTTACTGTACTCTGAGTCACAACATTACCATGTTGAACAAATCTAAGGTGGTGAAACTGATGCTTAACTCTCCAGCTGGTCAATTAAGAAGGCCGCCACATCTAAAGGATCAGGCTGATTTTTCCTTCTGTGCAGTCTCACTCTGTTTAGGATCCTTCTCTGAGTCCATATTCTAACAATGATTTCATCTATAATACGCAGCAGCATCAGTATCTCTCTATATCTTAGACCAAGAATGAAGTAAAACTTGACCATCTCCCGTTAGCCATTGTACAAGCCTTTATTATGCATGCACTAAAAGCACACTACTGCCACCTTCTGGATGAAATTATCATGTTTATACAATACACATATCACGTTTGTACAAAATAAGTATCATGTTTATACAATATACTTATCACATTTCTACAATATAAGTATTATGTTTGTACAATATATTATCATGTTTATACAATATAAGTATCACGTTTGTACAGTATAGCTATCACGTTTTAACACAATAATTCTCAAAAATTTATTTTTCTCCGTGACAGCAATACGCTTCCGTAAGTTGGAGGTAGACTTTTGTAATTTTTTTTCTTTTTTTGGGGGGGGCAGCTTTCTCTTATACCACTTGTGTCAAACTCAAAGCCTGGGGGCCAAATCCAGCCCACCACAAGCTTTTAGGTGGCTCTCTAGACTCTAGTGAGCCACATACGTAGAACTTTCAGGATGACAGTTGTGTGACTGAATATTATTTTATCAGTCAAATCAAAGCAGTTTTTATCTGTATACTGCCAAATTACATCAATGTGAAAAGATGTTCAATATTATTTAACTTTAAGAAGTTCTCATTGAATGCAGAGACAACTATTTATTCATATTTTAACCATTTGTTAATGGGTAGTTTTATCAACACATTCTGCCACAACTGGCCCTTTCAGGACATTCATGATCTTGATATGGCCCAAAATAAAAATTAATTTGACACCCCCATCTTATATGCTTATCTTAATGTAGGTAGCTTGTTACCCGCAAACTGTCTTAAAGACAACACTTATTCCAATGTATTTTACCCAAATCTATTTATTTATTTATTTAGGAGTTAAAGTGTAACAGACTTAAACCATGTTAATAAGAATTGATTAATTGTTTCCTTTTTCAACTGCAGTGAATATGCTTTTGGACTATTTCCTCTTCTTTTGTCTCCTACTTGTAGAGTTTTCCAAGGTTTTCAGCACACATTGTTAAGCATGTTGACATGGTCTGTTACAAGGACTGAATGGAAACTGAGCAACTGAATGTTATCCAGCCCATAAATGACTAAAGTACCAAGTAAATTTATACACAGGTGGACAATTTTGTTGGTATCCCTCCTTTAACAACCAAAAAAACCCCACTGAAATGACATGATACTGACTAAAGTAGTAATAAATAAAAATTAACTGAAAATCATCCAATGAAAATCAGAAACTGTTTTTGAAATGTGGTTTGACATAATCATATTAAGAAATAAACTCATGAAACAGACTTGGACAAAAATGTTGGTACCTGTAACTTGTTTTGTCGCTCAACTGTTTGAGGCAGTGACTGCAATCAAACAATTTCTGTAATGGTCAATGAGACATCTGCACCTGTCCACAGGTATGTTGGAGCATTCCTTGCGGGCAAACTGATCCAGTTGTCTCAGGATTGAAGGATGTCTACTCCAGATGTTTCAGCTCCTTCCACATATATTCAATAGGATTTAGATCAGGGCTCATAGAGACCAGTTCAGAATAGTCTGTTTTTCTCTTAGCCATTCTTGGGTGTTTTTAGCTGCATGTTTTGGGTCATTATTCTGTTGGAAGACCTATGACATGGGACTGAGACCAACCTTTCTGACACTAGGATATACATTTCTCTCTGGAATGCCTTGATAGTCTTAAAATTTCATCACCTCCTCCACAGATTCAAGACACCCTGTGCCAGATGCGGCAAAGCACCCCCAGAACATATCCAAGTCTAACAAAGATAAAAAGCATATTATAAACATCCATCTTCCCTTCCTCTTGGTAACTTAAGATATCCTTTATAGAAATAAAAAATAGAAACACAAAAAAAGAAAAAGGCATATTACAGATTGCACAAGCTTATTCTTCTAGCTAATCTTTGCGAAAGTATCTCATCCCTCATTTTCAATTTGTACTCCAGTTACCCTGAAACCAGAGAGACCTATATGAAAATGTGCTTAAAGAAATTATCTATGAAAAACAAACTGGCCACAGTGATCCGTCCACCTGTTTGCTTGCAGTCAAATATGTAGGATCATATTTCAGTTTAAAGAAGGCTGATTATGGCCAAAGACTGGGAAATTATGACATTTAACACCAGAGTAAAGGCTGGTAGCAGTTAATGATCTACTGCGTTGTAAAATAGTACTTTCACCCATGACGGATCATGTTTTTGCTTTTTTGACACGTGTACATGTTTGAATTCAATAAATAAATGTTAAGATAATAAATAACTACAAATTCAAATAGCAGTTTTCAAATAAAGATTTAGTTCATTCATGAAAAAACAACTTTTCAAAAAAAGGGGTCCTATGTAAAAAGTTAAATCTTCCCTAACCAAATAAATGATTTTAAATAAATAAATTAATTAAATTAAATAAATGATCAAGCATTTACGTTAATTGGCACTGAGTCTTTCACAATGTTGTGGAGGAATTGTGGCCCATATTTCTGCACAGAATTCAGCCACATTGGAGGATTTTCAAGCATACAGTCAATGCCACAGCATCTCAATCAGAGTTAAGTTTCAATATTTAGAAGAAAACTCCAAAACAGAGCTCTGAAGAGATCTTTGGGGCGGCAGGTGCTCAAAGTTATGAAAGGGGCACATAGAACAAGCTCTTACAACAACATAACAACCAATATTCATCAAGAATTTAATATGGAATTACATCATACCATATCATTATCATCAGGTGGGGACAATGCAAAGCAAAAGTAGTCCATGCTTTCTCTGCCGGGATACAATGTTGTTATTGAGGGGTTGCTACTCCTGCTGCTGATGGTGCTGGAGGGCAGGACTGTATTGATCTGAGACTGAAGACATTAAAAAGACTATAGGAGAGGTGGTTGCTGATTAAACAACCAATATCCACAACCTCAAACAAGAGTTCATCCTACTCACCAGCAGTCTTACTAGCAAAGCATCTGAGGACAAAGGAGAAAGGCACCTTAAGGGTGAGGATCGACCAGTAGTTATGTGACTGACAACAGCTAGATCCATTTATTTAGCTAAATTGTTATGAATGGTTAAATGTTATTGTTGAGGGACACACACTTGTTATCTTTCTCTATCCTTGCAGGGACTTTCCATTGACTTCTATTCTTTTTTCTCCAGCCTATCCCTGACGCTTACCCTAAACCTAGCCATTACTAGTACATACCTAGCCCTAAACCTAACCTGAAAACAGCACTTGTCCTTGTGGGCACCAGGCTTTGGTCCCCCCCCTCACCCCTGCCTGCACATGCCTGCTCCAAAAGCCTTCCTTTTTTATTTAAACAATTTATTTCTTATTTTAGCCATTCAGAGGTCTGTTGTTGGTTTACTTTGCATAATTGTAGCCCGATAACTGGAATCTGCTTCAGGCTGAAGTCACAAACTGATTGCCAAACATTCTCTGGCAGGATTTTCTGATAAAAAGCAGAATTTATGATTCCATTTTTGCTGCAAATCGTCAAGATCCTGAAGCAGCAAAACAGAACCATGAAGTAACAAGCAGACCCATCACACCACTATGTCTATATATGAATCTTTTTCTTAAATACTGTTTTTAGTTTTTACAACAAAGTAAATGGCTTTCAAAAAGTTTTACTTTATTTTCGAAGGATCACAGAATACTTTCTCCAAAGTCTAGGCAATCATCAAAAATGTTAGTCAAATGTAAAATGGGAATTTGTGGGGAGTTTTCTGGTCAGCAGTGATGTTTGGGAATCTCCATCATGAATGTCTCTTTCTTTTTTTTGTTGTTAAAACTTGAAACGTAACCAAGAGAGAGCTGGAAAGACTTATATGCTGTTCTGGGGATTTTTACTGACCTCTTGGATGAGGCCATTGACTCTTAGGGCGTTTTCACACCTGATAGTCCAGTAGATTCGGTTCTATTGGGGACCAAAATGGCAACATTTGTTACATTTTCAGCTGGTGCAGTTTGCTTTCACACTGAACTGTATCAAACTAACCAAACCCTTTGAGCAACCTGTTCCCCCACTCGCCTGGGGTGGCGCTGCACCAAGAACCACTGAAGGAAACGACACGAAAACCTCTGAACAAGACACTGAGTGCAACTTCCTTCTTCAGGAAATGTAAACAAAAATGGAGTCGTATCAGATTTTAGCGGTTGTAGGATTTCTCTTTTATTTTTGGCAAAAGACCATGAACCACTCTTGCTGCAAAGTGCTAAACAGCGTTTGTTTTGGTTGTATTTACCCAGAATGCCACGTGTTATAGTCCACTTTGTGCTTTTGGAGTGGTCTCTGGTTCGCTTGGCATTCACATATGCATTCGAACCGCACCAGAGTTCACTTCAACCGAACCGAGACCTAAGTTTGTAGGCGGACCAGAGTTTGCTTTTTTGGTCCACTTCAGAGTTTGATTATGCATTCACACCTACTCAAATGAACTAGAGTTTGATTACAGTGGACTGAACAGAGCTGGTGTGAATGCACCCTTAGAGTGCATTTGGTGAGTCAGTGGCTACTGGGAAGGCTTACCACTGTTTCATGTTTTCTGCTTTTGTGTTTTGTTGGAGTCCCAAAGGCTTATAGGCTTTGTGGTCACAAATGGCTCTGTAATCTTTTTCAGGAGGAAAGATTCAGTTACTTATTTTCTCATCTTTTCTTAGATTCCTTTAGATCATGGGATAATGCATTGCTTTGTGAGATATTTTTGCTTACTTCATGTGGTCAGACAGGTTCTGTTTAGGTATCATTATTTTTCATGTCAGGGAGAAATTAGGCCTGGGTGTTACTCTCAAAATTCAACTCAGCTTTCCAAAGAAATATGTTTAATTTCACTTAACTCAAGACTTAACATGGGGAGAACTACTTTTTCCACATATGTGGTCTGAATATATTTTTTTCTCTGTAAAAATACAACTGATACTAAAATTGTTTTTTTTGATTCTCTGAGATATTTATTTGTGTTGTGTTGTGAAATTTGTGTGATTGTGTGTGTGTGTGTGTGTGTGTGTGTGTGTGTGTGTGTGTAGGGGGGGTAATAGCAATTTTGTGGCACTTTAAGTTGATTTTGGAAATGTGGAGCAAAAAAGAGAGTGTATTCTTTAAAATTGACTATCACAGCTTACTGCTGATTTGTACAGATTCATACGAAAGTAATTCTGTTTTCTGCGGCTTTATATGCTTTAACCTTCACTAAGAAATAAAATACAAACAGAAAAAGGTAGGCACTGGACACAATGTATTTGATTCCCTAGAGGTTAATCAATATAACTTAGTGTTTCATTCAAATCAAAGGATAAACAAGCTCCCTTACAACTTCAGTATCCAAACATTCAATATGCACTTCTCGAATAGACCATACTGCCATCCAGTGGTTGCTGCTGGTAAGCACTTTACTTCTTACTATAGAAATGTCCAAACTCATTTCATGCGTTATAAAAACCAGTTATGAACCATATATTTATTTAAAGAACACCAACAATATTCTAATATGTATATAGTCAGGGGTCCTTTATATTAACGGTTTCTTTTCAGAAATGCATAATCTTTAAGAGCAAACAACAGGGAATTATTTAATCAGTTTTAAAGATGTTGCAGCCACCACCATGCTGCAAATATTTTGCTTGGTTTAGAAACTTGTGCAACACTAACAATTGTGTCACTGTATGTATTTACAAAATTTGCAGTCTGATATATGGGTCGTAAAATTAGATTGTTAATCAAAATAAACCAGTACTGCTCATAGCACAAAACATAAATACAAAAACTTCATCTGCTTACACCAGATGAAATTATATTTAGAATAATTACCCAATTACTAATATTAATCACAATTTAAAGTGGTTTTACATTGTAATGCTTGGGCAGCATTTGTATTTTGTCTTAATAAGTCAGATCTTGTTTGTATATTTATGCTTAGTTTGAAATCCAAACTGAATGTGCTCTAGAAATCAATATCTATTTGTTCCTTTTTCATATTCTTTATTTTCTTGACTTATTTTGTTTTTTTTATGTGACTTTCTGACTTTTTTCTCCTGCCATTTGTCCTGTCCCATTTCTTTTGATAATATGTTAATATAAATATTAATAATATACCGATATAAATATTAGAAAGGCAGTAACCCCCTAACTAGGGTGAGGTACCTCCTGTTCATTCATTGCTATTACAAGGATTTTTAAATTATGTCAGATGCCCAGTTTTTTGACAGTTCATATTTTCTTATTCGTTTGTTTTTTGATTAATTTAATTTCTCAGTTGGTAATATTTTAGTCAAATTAGATGTGAATTGCTGGTTCATATTAGCCACTGCTACAACTTTCCAATGAAGTGGACAGATGGGTTTTTTTTGGCAGTTTGTAATCTCCTGCCCTCACTTGTAAACTGAGATTTTAATTGTGTAATTTTCCTACAATAACTCATTCAAAAAAGAATGACTAAAGGCTAATTTGTTTGCAACATGCAAAAACCCTTCGACTTCTGTTTGAAGATGTTATATAAAAACATATCCAGTTGTTATTTGGTACTATTCACTGGATGAGAAATGAGTGTATAGCTGTCTCTGACTCTGTAAGACAAACAGGAGAAATACATCCAAGACTTAAGGTTGGTGTTTTTCATATTTGGTGTGAGAGCTGTCAGAAGTAAACGTTTTAAGTTTGATACTAAAAAAAAAAAAATATAATAATAATTCTATAAATATTATTTATCTGCACTGCAAAAACACAAAATCCTACCAAGTATTTTTGGTTCTAGTTCTAGTTTCTAGTGCAAATATCTTGAATACACTTGAAATAAGATAAAACTAACTTACAAGTAACTTTTCAGCAGATATAGGAGCTTATTCTAAGTCAATAATTCCTTAATACTGATGAAAAAGTTCTAGTTATATGTGAAATAATCTGCTAATGGGACAAGATATTTTTCCCATATTATAAGTTAAAATGTCTTGTCCCATGGGCAGATTATTTCACTTATGGACGTGTGGACTGGTACCAGCAGAACCACCTCCTGATCAATGCTGCTAAAATGAAGGAGCTGGTGGTGAATTTCCGCAGGCGAAGATCCACCTCACTCACACCGGTGAACATCCAGGGAGTGGACACTGAGATCGTGGAGTCTTATAAGTGCCTGGGTGCTCACCTGAACAATAAACTGGACTGGACTCACAACTCTGATGCTCTTTAAAGGAAGGGTCAGAGCAGAGTCTACCTGTTGAGGAGGCTGAGGTCTTCTGGACTGCAGGGGACACTCTGAAGACCTCCTATGACTCTGTAGTAGCATCAGCCATCTTCTTATAACTACACAGTATCTTTGTTGAAATTTTGCCCTTACAGTACAGTATATTTATTCTTTATTCTGTTTATATGTATATCTATATTTTTGTGTAAGTCCGTTTACTGTTATTGCCTGTCACTGTCACTTTGCTGCTATTACACAGAAATTTCCCCATCGTGGGACAATAAGGAATATTTCTATTCTGTTCTATTCTATTCTTATAACTTGAACTTTTTCAGCAATATTAAGGAATTATTAACTTAAAACAAGCACTTATATCTACTGAAAAGTTTCTTGTGAGTTAGTTTTGTCTTATTCCAAGTGTATTCAAGATATTTGCAGTAGAGAGTAGACCAAAAATACTTGGTAAGATTTTATGTTTTTGCAGTGTGAGTCTCTTTCCTCAACCATTTGTTTGAACTGCATTATCAGTCCCTCATTGAGAGGAATAATTTATTAATAATTGTATTAATAGTTTAATAGTGCAACACTAAAGCAAATTATTTTTCATGTTGTTTTAGACAATATAAAAAAATCTGTCAAATGTCTTTTATAA
Source organism: Anableps anableps (assembly GCA_014839685.1). Classification (NCBI taxonomy): domain Eukaryota; kingdom Metazoa; phylum Chordata; class Actinopteri; order Cyprinodontiformes; family Anablepidae; genus Anableps; species Anableps anableps. Next base: position 26,178,825 of record CM026085.1, on the reverse strand, counting down.
AATTTCTCTTTTTTTCTGGGTAGTACTTTTAAGAGTATTCATCCTTATGCAGTATATGAACTAATTAAAACAAATACATCTGTCAACTGACAGTTGAAAATAACAGGCTACTCTGCAAAAGCATAGATTTTATTTTTTTTATTTAACTTTAACCTTTACAATATCAGCTGTCAGGACCTTTTGACCTCTCCCAGTTTACTGGAAATGATGGACTGGTATCAAATTTAAAACCAGAATCTGCAGAAATAAATTATTAGTTTTATGATTCATTTTTTTCTTTGCACCACTTAAAATAAGGTTTAGAAATACTTTGCCTTATCTCTTCATACTAATATGTACATGTTTAGAATATTTTGCACCATTTTAAAAAAATAAAACTGTTCATTACATGATACCATTTATTTATTTCAGTTCTCATGAATTCATGTTCAGCAGAAATGTCCGTGAACTCATCCTCATTCTTCAACAGCAGCCCTCCTCGCTCAAATATGTCGTCCACCTACTCCTCCAACTTATTCTACACGTACTGCCTCAGCTCCCGTCCAAGCTCCTTCATTTACACGGCAATCAACATCATCCGAATATTTCTCCTCCTCCCCCTCTGCATCTTTATTCTCAAACATGGCCTTCAGCAGCGAAAGACTACTCCATCCTCCTCCTCAGGGACAATCAGTCACACTGACTACTTGACCTACCATTTGGTGATCTTGGAGCTGATTGATTTGTTGGGATATATTTTCAGTTTTGTTGGTATCTATAACAATGAATTAAGTATAATATACTTTGGGATCCTTGTTATGTTCTTTGTTTGGTACGGACAAATGTCCGTTCATGTCCTGACATGTTTAGAGCGCTACCTGGCTGTTGTTCATCCCATCACCTATGTGGGCCTTAGAAATGAACGAGGAATCCGAATCAGAAATGGCATCATTGGCTGTGTTTGGCTGCTTTGCTTTGTAGGGATGGGTCTGGTCGTTGTACAAAATGTGCTTTTCCCTGTATGTGTGTTGTTATTATCCATAGCAATCATTTCCTTCTGTAGTCTGTCTGTTCTCTGTGTCCTGATACGCCCAGGCCCTGGGGAACAGGCTGAAAAGAATGAGAGGGTTGTCCCATCAAAGCAGAGGGCGTTTTACACCATTGCTGCTATACTGGGAGTACTTCTACTGAGGATGACATGGGGTGTTATTTATTTTGTACTGTATCTAAGACAAGGACCTCATGATTGCATCATAATAGTGTCCAGTAGCTGGTGCACCATTCCAAGCAGTCTGGTGTTACCGTTGCTGTTTCTACACAGGGCAGGTAAATTATAGTTTTATAGAGAAATGACACTTTTAGTTTATTTTATCGATGTTTTAGCTTTTTGTTTAAGGAAATACTTATTTATTTTAACATTATCATGAAATGGGGAATTGTACTCCTTACTTTAGAGTTTCCTTACTGGACATCCTTTGTTTCCATGTTGATAGAATAATCTAAAACCAAAACATTTTATTGTTACTGGAGGCACTTTTTTAAAAATTCTGAATGGTGATTTTAATGCCAAGACATGTTGCATGTGAATACTGCTTGGCTGCCAAAAATCACCAGAATTGTTTTTATTTCACATGTTTTTCCTTGTTGGGTTTCTTTTTTACTTTCACTCTTTCCTGTGAAAAAACAATATTTCATTCCAACAATTGTAAGATGAATGCCTAGAAAAATAAATAATTATACCAAATTCATGTTAATTATAATAAAAGAAATGACACTTAGTGAACCTTGTAAGACACAGGTCCTCAGCCACTTCAGAGCAACAGTGACTATGTAACAAGAATGGGATGTGATAGCAAATGTCCATATTTTCTTTTGCATACTGCTAATTCCTATTAAAAGCACATAAAACTGTTGTTCTTTTCTTTTTTGCTTTATTGAATAACCATGACTAAGCATTGAAATGTATCCAAATACCATTACAATGTTTTAAAAGAATTAAATTACTTACTATAAAAAAAAAATTGGCGGTGTATTTCAAAGAAGGACTAGGCGAAGGATGACTCCTGCCTTCTAGTTACTGCTAATATTTTCAAGTTTCTTCAGTGAACAAGATGTTCTTTACTTTTGAGTATACTGCACACTCATGATGGGTTTTTTAAAAGTTATTTTTGGACTATTTCCGTCATTGTGAATTAATTAATTATTGAGTGTTTTCTAAGCTTTCCGGTCTTCATACATATTTCAGTTTTCAAATATATGTTTTAATATATTTGAAAACTGAAATATGTGTGCAGACAGGAAAGCTTAGAAAACACTTAATAATTAATTAATGCACGATGGGAAGAAAAGGGAAAGGTAAACTTTCCCTTCACTCTATAGTGGAGAGTGAAGGGAAAGTTTATCTTTCCCTTCACTCTCCACCTCTCCCATATGAGCTAGTTAGCCCAGAACTGCACATATGTTGAGGTCTCAACAATAAAACAAAATTAGAATTTGAAATATCAGGAATGGTTTATAATGAATTTAATATTTCATCAGTCCGGCACAGAAGTGTTTTTTCTTAATTTAAACAGTTTTTTAAATTATTTAGTGTTTAAAGTTTAACCTGTTTGATTCCCAGCTAACTGTGTCAGAGACAGGAGAGGAGATGTTTCTCTGTGAAAAGATGCAACTCTACATTATTCTTCTTTTTCATCTCTCATTGTCCACCATCGTTACAAAATGGTCAGTGAGTGAACGCTGTACGTTCGGGTCATTTTATAACTAAAGTGATCCACTTCACTTAAGCAGTGAAGATTTAGGGTCAGGTCGGCAGTGGGGGACAAAATCATACTAAGAATCATGCTGTGAGACTTTGGTGCAGCCTGAAAAAATACTGTTTACTCATTACAATATGCAGCCATCAATCACAACTGTGTGACACAAATAGAACTCATATGTTGAAAATCAACTGATCAGAAGATGTCAAAATAAATGTGTTTCCTAACACTACTTAACAAGCACTATAACATCACAGAGTACTGGCTCAGGAAAGTACTGAGAAAGTGATGAGTGAGCTTCTGTGATACAAGTTTGAATTGTAAATGGACTGAAGTTGGTGCATTCATGAGCAACTTGGGAAAACCAGCCTCAAATCATGACACATTTAAAATAGGCTTGTCATCTGGCTTTGTCTACTTTTTAACTAAGCTTAAAGTGAAGTCACATTTTACAATATCTACCATTATGATGATATAATGTTTATAACCAGCTGATGATTATATTTGCTTTGAGGCTCAAAGCTCAAATATTGAAAGAACAGATTCTCCAAGCTAAGACAGCTATTTGCTTTTAAATGCAGTAAATAAACAGTCATAAACTCTGTTCCATTATCAGTTTTATATCAATTTATACAGTTTATTGTTGGATATATGTAATTTCTTGATCTTTGTTGCTTGAGGAAAGTAATATATTAATTATTGATTTGCTTTTTTGTTGTTTTTTGTTTTTTTACCCTGGGTTAAATTTGGTTTTCAGTTCTTAAATTTTTGGGTAATTTCGGCTAATTCTAAAGTATGGTAGCAATGTTGCTTCTTGCTTCCTATGTAAACTGAGAATATTTTGAATTTTCTTATTTGAATGAACCATATCAGAATGACTAAGGGCTTATTTGCTTGTAACATGCAAACCATCCCCCGGGTCCTTGTGTGCAACATGCATGCTAATGTTTTAGAAGACTATTTACTGGATAAGTTGAAGCTTTACAGCTAAGCCTGAATGTGGTATTTCAAGACACAGAGAAGAAAAATATATACAACAGCCAAGGTGGGTGCTTTTCAAACTGATTATCTGGACGGTTGGGATGAACTACTGCAAATTTTACATTTTGGAAAACGTTTATATTTATGTAGTAAGTGAAGGACGATCATCTTAATTGCAGATCATCTTCTCATGACTGGGAGAGTTAGGGATCTCTGCTGTGTGAAGTCTTCTTCTACTGATTTAAAACATTTTGAGTAATTTAGTTCGATGAGGTCATGAAGTCTGTTTAAGATGTTGGTTCTAAAGTATCTGGTCTCTGCAAGGACAGCATTAAGCAGAGGGTGCATATCCCCCACAGGGGGGAGCCGGTTCTTTATTGACTCCATCTGTAACATGCAATGGAAAATTTATTAAGGGTGCAACTGATTCAGTGTTTTTTGTCACTCATTTCAGACAGTAAAACCCTTGTATTATATACATCCATCACACACAGAGTGATATATTCCAAGCCTTTATTTTTCATAACTGATGATTATGGCTTTCAGATAACTAGATAAACCAGAAATTCACCATTTCAGAAAATTAGAACAGTGAAATTTTTCACAATGTTCTAAACTTTTGAGATGTATTTGTATGTTGCGTGTATTGGCCACATCAAAAACCATTAATAGTTGTTATGAGTTTGCATGAGATAGTAACACCTGGTTAGTGAATGACGTGCAGCATATAAGTAACATCAAATATGAACAATTAAACTCTGCTGCTGAGGACAGAAACATACACAGCTTATCCCCATAAAGAAGAAGATGGAGTCTTTACTGGTGCTCTACTGTTATGGGTCTGTTTCTGGACTTTCCTCCTCTAAACTGGAGGAGTGTTAGTGCAATCTAACATTGGTTTTAAACAGACTAGATCAGTAAGTGCACCACATTAAAAACAAATTCAGTGTATTATTTGAATAGTTACTGGGATACTGTGTTTGTGTATTAAGCTTCTTTATATTTTCATACAGATGCCAGGAGTGATTCTATCGGGGCCTAATTTTCCAACCGAAATTTCACAGGTTGACTTCAGCCTGGGAGCTGCCACAGAGCAAACACCCTGCTGATGAGTGAATGTAATTAGCCTGCTGAACCACACCACCATGGAGTCATGAAAAATAACAATTCATCTTTAATGAATGTTGTTCAGAGGTTTTTGTTTTTTCAATTTGTTTTACTCTGTAAAACAGGAGAGACACACCTCAATGAGACCCTGTTGTGCTTTAAGATGGAGAGCTATGTAGCTATTTATCTGTTTTGGATTATATGAGTCAAAAACATGAACAGTGTTCATTACTGATACCTAGAGAAATGTTAAACTGTAACCAGCAGACTTGACTTGTGTGAATAAACTTTTTGAACATTTTTCAAAGCGTTTTGCTGAACTATCACACGTTTTAACTTTAACCAGAAATTGTAGGGTCTTTTTTAAATCACCATATCATCCACTGCATGTCCAAAAAAAGTCATATGTCTAATGTTTCATTTGATTATGACACATATTCGATGTGTGCTGTAATAAGCTCCTGTAATGTTTGAGTTGCAATATTTTTTCAGCAAGATCTTCGTAGAGATCATGGGTGAGTCAGACCACCTGGTAAATCAGACAGGGGGCACTTGAATGCCAATTATTTTGGTGGCCGTTTTAACAACACTGAGGAGGCAGTTAATATTATGAAAGGACAATCAGCTGAACCATGCAATAAAATCAGATCTAACAACAGACTCAATAAAATGAAATCATTAGTGTTTTGTCGATGCTAAAAAGACTTAACCATCGTTAGAAAATATAGTCTTTGCAGGTCCTTCTTGCAAATTGCTGCAGTGTGCTGGTCGAAGCTGAGGAAAATTGTCCACCATTGTTCTCAGGTACCTGTAACTGCCACTGTTTTCACAGGAGATCCTTTGATTGTTGTTGGGACAGCAGGTGGGGGGGTTTCCTGAAGTCTATGATCATGTCCGAGGGTTGAAGGTTAAACTCTGAAGTCAAAATCAACATAAAACTTTATTTTTCCCAAGGTGGGATTTGGTTTCTAGCCATTTTACCATTCCATTACAGGGCTATTGGTAAATTCAAACTGGGAACCATTCAGATAAGAAATCCTGGAACAAAAATTTGCCCCAAAATCTTAACGAGTGCTAAAAACAAGCATGAACATTTTAAACACAGTATGAATGTCTTACGCTCAATAGCTGAAAGATAGTCACTGATGTCAGGCCAATAAAAGAAAATATATATTTTTCTATGCTGAAGAATCCCAATCTGGATGGATTTATTTTAAATTGTTGTACATACCAACTTATATTTTCTCTTCTGACAAGTGAATTACCAGATAATATTGAGAATGCCATTGTCATGGATATTAAAATTAGAGTAACAGGTGTTCTTGAAACAACAATATTGCTCACAAAGCACAATGTTTATGTGGATATATGCAAATCATTGTCTTCATAACACTTGAATGCTGTCTACCAATCGTCCTAAGAGCTTTCTTAATCTGACAGAATAAAAACATTTGTATAATGTAATTCATTAACTTCACCACAAGATAAAAATGTACAGAAATGACTAAATTCAGTATTTTCATGCACTAGATTACAATAAATTACAGTAAGAGATTCTACACGAAAATTCAAATGCTGTGTATGAGGTCCAGTTCAGTTCAATCCCTATCCTAGTACAATCCAAACCAGTTGATCCCAATGATGTCAAGAATTATTAGGTAAATAAATAAATAAACAGGTTCATAACATAAATTAACAACAGCAACAAATTGATTGGATTATGGCCATACATTTTTTTAAGGTTTTGTAAAAGGAAAAAAAACAAACATATTTTTTGCATTTTACCTTTTCTGGTATAAATGTGTGTGCACTTTAAATTAGATAATGCGTGACAAGGGTTTTGTCAAAGCTCGTTTTAGCCAACATTTATCTGGACACCAGAACATAAGGCTGTAGCTTCATAACAAACACTCTTATTATATTAAATAAGTTGTGTGACTTTCTTCCCAAGCAAGGTAACAGACAGCGAGGAACCAGAAGAAACATTCAGCCATAAATCATATCATTGATAGTTTATGAACAGCTATGTTAAATAGTTATGAGACTTTTATTTATGTAGCATATTTAAAACCAAGAGAATGAATAAAGTGCTTTAGAGCTGGTTAGAGCTGACTTTGATTAGTAGTAAGTGGAACATTGATCAATATTTTCAAATTATATTTGCTTGATGATCCTCATGATTTTGATGCATTGATATTTGCTCAATGATTTTGAAGATTTTCATATATGTTTGCTTGATGATTTTGATGATTTGCTGTATACTTGACTGATGTTTTTATGATGTGAAGCACTTTGAACTGCCTTGCTGTGCTATACAAATAAACTTGACTTGAACTCTATATTTCTGTCAAAAGCTAAAATTTCTAATCTTTTTATGAAACAATAAAATTTGAAATAAAATGATGAAAAGGTTACAACAGAAAATAAATTCCTTTTAGGTTATTCCACTAAAGTTTAAATCCATAAAATCTGAGAAATAATTAACAGTTAACAATCCAAAGTAATGTGTAGCTTAATATGGATATCCACACTTAATAAATAAAGAAATTTCTGAAAGTTTTAACTAGAGAAGTTTGCTAACATTAGATGGCCTCACTGACACCAAATACAGTCATCTGTGCTTCAAGTAATCATAAAAGTAAAATAGAGTCAAAGTTATGACGTAAATTGTGCATTTCATACGTTTCATACTCTACTCTGCTTATGCTATACCCAAGTGTTGGTAGTAAGTATTTAAGTATTTTTTTCCTAAGAAATCCTATGCTTTGTTCTTTTCACCCTTTTTTCCATGTCTGTGAATCAGTATCAGTTTATTAAAGCACTATCAGTATTTTGCAGCAATGTTGATATTGGTTAGTATTAACTTTTACCAGATTTTCAATTTTGTATCTAATAACATTCATAAATTATTTTCAAGTCTTATCTCCAGGTCTCATGTTTATTGTTTAAAACAATTGCATGTCTTTCAGCATTTAAGTGACCAAAAACAGGAGTAGAAGTCAACCTGTTGATTCTATCATTGAGTTTTACAATTCCTTGTAATTTAGTTTCCCTGGAGTCATTCTAGCATTGCAAATCCTGCCCTTATTTGACATTGTTACGATCCACTTGTTTTACTGCTTTGTGCAGAAAGAGCAGAGGTAGCAGCAGACTCCCAGGCAGGGTGAGATACATTGAGAACGCCAAGATTAAACATTCATGTTTTGATTTCATTGATATGATAAACCAAGAAATATTCATAGCACATCGTAATACCAGTACCATCAATATTGCCACAATAGTTAAAAATGCTTTGTGCTTTCGTTGATCAACTTTTCTGTTAAGCCCATGCTTTTCAGCTGGACCTGGATGAATCAAAACCAAGATAACACAGAGGTTACAGAAAAAAAACACACCAAGGCCTATCAACATCAAGACATTTGCAGTCAAGGTGTCGCTTACCACGGAACAAGTTCCAGCAATGGAAAGCAGCCAAACAACACAAATAGTGTTATTTCTGATTTTAATTCCTCTCCCTTTTCTCAACTTCTGGTAGGTTATGGGGTGTACAACAGCCAAATAGTGCTCCACACAAGTCAGCATTTCAAATATTGTCTCTCCAAACCATGAAAAACACCAAAGATAGTCACCGGTTCTAAATATACTTATATCATTTTTAAAGATTCCACAACAACAGCAGATGGACCCACCGACACCAATCAGCTCCATGATGGCCAGGTGGTAGGTGAAGTAGTCAGAGTGGCTCACATTTACAGCCTTGGCAGAGGGCACGTTTTGTTGCCATTGCTTAAGACCATAATAGAGGATCATAATGGAGAGGGGGAGGATGACAAAAATAAGGGTGATGTAGTATCTGGAAAAGATTAGGGAGCTTGTTGTATAGGTGAGGCACTGCAGGTTTAATGGTAATGAGCTAAAGATGGAAAACATGGTCTCATTTAAGAATGATGAGTTTCCCAACATATCTGAAAAAAAAAGAGATGAAATATTTATAAATGACAGCTGTTGAGAGGTGGATTTTAAGAGAAATAGGGAGCAACAGATTTTTACCACAAACTGGGTTGTACCACAGTATATCAAAATAATTAAAATGACAATTACTAGTGTTCTTATTAAATATATCCTCAATGATAATATATTGAAAACTGTTGGTTTGATTCCAGCTTCCTCCTGTCACATATCAGTGTGTCCCTGAGCAAAGCACTTAAGCCCAAGTATCGGTGCATTTGAGTGTGACTGGGTGAACATGGCACCAGTGTGAAGTGCTTTGAGTGGTCAAAATGTCAGTTCATTTACCTGTCCACATATTCTGTTGTCTCCACATATTGAGTGCTGTTGGTGCCATGAGGGGAACTTATCAAGGATATAACCTCACGTCAAGCAAGCACGTTAGGCATTGCACTCAGTCAGTATCGCCAAAAAAACAAACAAACGAAAAAACCACATCAGACAACAGAAGAGCCCATTGACTGTTAATTTAATGGAGAGACAATTACTGGTTTGTTCTAAAAAAGTAAAAGTCACACAGTATTTCAGTGAATCTGGTGTTTTGTATTGTATGGGGCCTGATTGCTCCAGGGTATTTTGCCCCTACACCAATTTATACACCTATTTTGTATCTATTTGTTGCCATTTTGTCAAATCCTACTTTCATTTTTACCAAAAACGAAGCATTTTGTATAAATATTCTTAAGCAGTGTTTCAACTGATTTCTCTTCTTGATGTTATGATGAACTAGTAATCATCAGCATGTTCCAATCTCATGTATAATTTAATTTATCTGTGTATTATTTATAATAGTGTTTAATTTTACACCCCATTTCCAATGATTTTTGTTCTTATGTCCACTTAAGTGGGCTGACTTGGATATTAAGACCCCTAATCAAATTTCAATAGACAACCTATTATTATTATTATTATTATTATTAATAATAATAATAATAATAATAATAATAATAATAATAATATTTATTAATAATAATAATAATAATAATAATAATAATAATATGAGTAGTAGTAGTAACAGTAGTAGTAGTTAGTTTAAACACCTGTAATACAATGTAGGATTTTTTTCAGGATACATATTTGGGCATTATTGATATAGGCTGTCTGTTGTTATTTTATCATCAGTTCAGTTGAAAAACAAATATTTCCTTTTAAGTGAATTGAAATGTTATCATTGTTCCTCTCTGATCTGAGACGTCTCCAGTAGCAAAAAAGATACACAACAATTAGCATCACATCAACTTAGATTAACTCATTGAAACCTACCTGATGAGGTTTTTCCCAACAGTCTTTCCTTTGTGAGAATCTCATGTATAGAAAATGCTGTCTGAATATAGCTTCTCCACCTTATGTTTGTCTCCCCCAGCTAAGTATGATTTATTTGCATGAAAATGTAATAAACTAAAAAAAAACCCATCTTAATTAATGCAAAAATATACATGAATACATAGCAATAACTTGACGTTATGTTCCAGTAAGAAAAACATATATTTTCCTATTATTTTATTTTAGTTTATTTAATATTTTTCAAATCTATTTTAATTCTGCTATTCCGTTGTTATCTCATGGATATATAGGTGATGAGGAGCAGCCAATAAGTTCTCCACCCAAAGTCTGAAAATGACAAAAGAAATGAAAACATGAGCTCTATTCTGAAAATGTTGGATCAGCAACAACAGTAGAAGATGTGATAAAAGAAACCTTCCAAATTTATTCAGCCTTGCTGTTTCTGTCCCGCCAATGTCCAACTAAAACAACGACTCATACACACTGGGAAAACCTTGCTGTATTAAAAAACGAAAGGAATAAGATGCATATCTGATGTTTGATGTTGCAACATACTTTTGATTTTCTACTTACTTGTTATAATATAAAGGACATTGGGACACTTTATATGTTTATGTTCCGTACTTATCTTTTATACCTGGGTTAAGGTTTGGTTTAGAGACAGCATCACATATATATATCTTTTATAACTATGTACTGTAAACTTTTTTTGCTTTGCTGAATATTCATTAACTCTCATAAAGATTAACTTAAACACTTATTTTGATTCAAGCATGAGTTTAAAATAGTTTTGCAAGGTACCCAAAGGGTTTTTATTTCTGAAAAGTGTATTACAAATAATACAGTGACTGTGAATAAATGTCATCTTAATGTTTCAGTCACAGGTGTCCTTAAAATAACACTTACTCACAGAGCATGACTTTGATTTGAATATATGCAAAGATTTAACTGAATATCATTTGAATCCTGTCCACTGATCACTCTAATAGGTTTTCCAGCTCCATCACAAATGTTCAATGTAATTTATTAACTTTACCATAAGAAAAAAAGATCTGGGAAGGACTAAATTAAGAAATAATCAAATATATCATATTTGATTTTGTTTTAATAAAATAACAGGCTAAAGTTAGATGAAAATCAATACAAGGATTTTTTTGTTTTTTGGTAAAATGTGTTTTAGAAGAAAAAGGATAAACCGGGTCCCCTGTTTAATTAATAAATTAAAAGCTGAATTTTATAATTTTATTGTTTTACGTAGGGACAATGTCTGACAAACAGAATGGGCCCTGAATAAAACAAAAATTGTGTTTACTGATGAAGACAAAAATAAGCCCAAAACTATTAGTATACCTCATACATTTTAAATGTAATAGATGAATATTTTCATTTCGTTTCTGATGGGAAATGAGACAGGCATCTTTTAAACGATTATAAAACAATATAAACAAAAAATATATATTTCTTTTTTATTGAAAAAGGGGATGTTGAAAATGATCTATAACTTCCTCAAATATCTGTTGAAAAATTTCTTTTGGTAAAAGGGGTGAAAAATTCAATAGCTCTTTCAGTCTGCACTTATTATAGCTCAGTGTCCCTAGAATGTTTTGAATTATGCACATCTTGTCCTTATTTAATTTTGTTCTGATTGACATTTTTTGTTCTTCTTTGCACAAAAAACAAGGGGAACACAAAAGTGCTGTTTAAGATGAATCACTCTGTACTGATTTTTGCCTTAGTAACAACAAGCCAAACAACACTTAGCATGTAGCAAGTGTACCTCAGTACGAGTATTCCCAGTAGTTCCAGAAAAATGTAAAATGCTGCTTGCTTTTTCTTTGTTTAGGATATTCCTGAATCGGCATTTTTCAACTGGACATAGACAAATCAGAATAAAAAGAACAAAGAGGCTGCAGAATGAAACAGAAGTTGATTGTACAATTAACATTAAGAAATTTGCAATAATCAACATTTAAAAAGTTTCTGCAATTCAGGGCAGCCAATCGACAAAGGTGAAATCATTTCAGATTCTGATAACTCTTCTTTTCCAAAAATCTGACAGGTGATGGCACATACAACAATTAAGTAACAATTCAGACATGTCAGCATGTGAAAAATGTCTGTCCCTACCATAAAAATCTCTACCATAAAAATCACCACATAAATCATCACATTGCCATCCATATTTGCATGAATGGCAAAGATGAAAGTGAAGAAGGACCCAGAAAAGACCAAGGAGCTTAGTTAACAGTAGTGGATATGTTTGTAAAAGACATAACATGGTGAATAATTTTCAGATTTTTCAGTCAATTACAAGAATAAAATTCATTAAATGAGCTGCAATAATGTTTCATCATAGATTGGCCTATACCACAATAAATCAAAGTACATAAAATTCCACTAAGCTTCTGTTCTTGTTCAGTGTCTTAGTCTTATTACCATCAAGAATAATGTACCTCTTGTTATGATGGCTACACTCTACTCTTTAATGTGCCCACCATGTAAAATGCAAACATGGTTTGTTTTTCTGAACTAAAACAATGTCAAAATGACCAACTGATTCAAAACCATCACCCTGGAAAAACAAATTAATCTGTAGACTAAATGGAGACTGGGCAATATTAAAACAATGCAACACTATACCATGTCTTTTGACAGATTCTGTCACTCATGAATGAATGACTGGGTTGTTAAAGACTAAAACATCAATTATGGTTTGTGTATTATAAACATTTACATGTACCTGAAAAGTACAGACATGGGCTAAATAATAAACAAGGATCCAATGCAAATGGTATTTACCATATTTAAATCTCACTTGAGAGGTTGAGGTTGTTTGCAACTGAAATATATGGTCAGTACGATAAATTTGTTAAATTGTGAGGAGAGAATACAGAGTGACTAAAGACCCTCAAAATCAAAACAAAAAGCAATAATAAGGTTTGTGCTTTTTAATTATTTTTTAAATTGTTGTTTAAAATGGCAAACTGAATTATTAATCTGACAAAAGAATGCATGTTCAACTCCAGGTATTTTTTTTGTAGAATGAGTGTTTCTAGGTTATATTATTAAACAGTTTTCTCTATAATTTTAACTAAAGATGTTTTCTTGACTTAGAAGGTAAAGCCTGAAATAATCAGAAAAAGTATTTAGTCCCAACAGTTCAGTTTCTGACCAAAGGTTATTTAGGGTTATAAACACTTTTCATGTTCGTAAGACATGGTGTAAATATTAGATGCAAACTGTTTCACTAAATGTATTTTTACAGCGTAGTTGAGCTTTTATCTTTGCATAAAAATGTGAACTCTCCTTTTGTAAATGATATACAAAGAACAAAGTATGTGCTACAAACATATTAAGTGAAACTGACTTCAGGAAATGTGTTAAAAAGAGAAATAGGAAAGACTGACTGTCAATTTTATCCCTGTTTCTTCATAAATAACTCCCTTTAAACAAAGCAAAGAGGCTGTTTCTGGAATCTCAAACCATCAAAATATGTTCTCCAAATCAGAAAAACTAATTGGATTGCATGAACAGTAATTTGCTCACAAGCATTTTCTACACAAACAAAAACATTTGGCTTTACATTTCACATAGCAACTCCAAGAAAATTTAACTAGTCGTCCAGAATAACATAAAGTGAACTGTGCATTTCTGAAAGTCATTCTGTAGGTAACTGTAAAACAGAATGAAGCAGTTATATTCAGCTGAAATAAACAGAGTTCAGGAAGACTGCCAGCATTCAGGAGACGAAGGGCTGATGATTCAAACTACTTACCTGGGTGTCTTGCAGCAACTGAGTGGACAAGGAACTCTAACGAACCAACATGCAGGTCAAATACGAATGCATCTGAAAGGTAATTTATCTGCTACGACCATACAACAGAACAGTAATACCAACTTCAAAAAGTCTTCAATAACAAGCTTGAAGGAGGAAAAAAGTCCAGATTCAGTTCAAACCCAGACCTTAACTCGGTTCCAGTTGTGGGGCAATAACTGAGTAACTTCAATAATTTAACTTTATTTGTAGGGGAAGTTTGATACAAAGGACTCTAAATACCAAATGCTTTGCAGAGATAAAAACAGACACATGAATAAAGGAACACAGTTGAAATTTTCTATGTCATTTTGAGAAAAAAAGGAATTATTAGACAAAGATTGGGATGATTACTTAGTGAAGAAACAGGATATATGAAAATGAAAAAGACTATAAAGGTCTTAAGCCTAAACTACAAACAGTAAACATTGAAACAAATGTTGAAGATCAAATTATTTGTGACAAATTTAAAATTATAAGTGCAATAGAATAAAATATATACAAATACAAAATTTAATGTTGTTAACTATTCAAAAGGAAGATATAAAGAACAGAAAACCAACTTTGCAAATTTTCTAAATTTGCAAAGTCTATTGCGTAAAAAATGACAGAATTTTAAATAATGTGAAAATATTTCTATTTAATTACACTATTCTGTTTACATTTGCTTCATAGATAGCCTATCATAAACATGTCAGCCAACTCGTCCTCATCCATCAGCTCACTTCTCCAGCCACACCTTTTCTCCATTCCCTCCTTCCTCACCACAGACCAATATTGTCAAGTCAACAAACCAAGCTCCTTCATTTTCACTGCATTCAACGTCGCCAACATGATCGTCCTTCTCCCTCTCATCATCCTCATCCTCCACTCTGGATGGCAGCAGAAACTTTCCCGCGCTTCGGCATCAACAATGAGTCACTTTGACTGTTTCACCTACCACACCACCATCATGGAGATAATTAATTTGCCTAAGTTGATTTCTTATTGTTCTGGTATTTACACAAAAAACTTAACAGTAGTATTTGTTGGGAGTCTTCTTTCATCCTTCATTTGGTATGGAGAGACATCCTTCCATGTTTTAACATGCATAGAGCGTTACCTGGCTGTGGTTCACCCCATCACCTACTTGAGCCTCAGAAATGAAAGGGGGATCAGAATCAGAAATATCAGCATTTTCTGTGTCTGGCTCCTTTGCTTTGCAAGGTTGGGTTTGTTTCTACAAAAAGAAGCATGCATCAATTTAGATTTATTACTCTCAATTATTCCAATACTGGTCACATTGTTCTGTAGTCTCTCTGTCCTTTGTGTTTTGATTCGTCCAGGCCCAGGGGAGAAGGCCAGGAAGAGGGCTGACCAGTCCAAGCAGAAAGCCTTTCACACTATGGTGATCATACTGAGTGTACTGGTATTTAGGTTTGTTTCCAGTCTGATCTGGATTGGAATGGATGCATCAAAGATGAAAACTGAATGCTTGATCTTGGCAGGTATAGTCTGGTGCAATCTGCCAAGCAGTCTTGTGCTACCTCTGATGTTTCTGCACAAAAGAGGAAAGTTTATGTGTTGCAAGTACAAAAAATAAAAGGATTATTTTGACAGACCCTTAGTCCATGTGACAGTTTTGGACAAAGCACATGACATCTCTTCTCTGAATGGTCATATGCAACAAAAAAGTGCAGGTGAAAATAATTATTGCAAAATCTGCAGTGTGAAAAGACGTGTTGCATATTGGAACATTTCCATCTGTTTTTCATGTCACCACACTATATGATTTGTGAAATACATGTGTGTTTAAAATGTCCATTCCATATTACTATGTAATATAGTTTTTAAATGTTAAACACATGAGAAAACATTCTACATGTTCACAGTTTTTTCACATGCTCCACATATTACTATACATCCTAATTTTCACATGTAAACCAAGCTACAATTTTTTACAGCGTCACCACTGTTTCAGATGTTAAAAGACAATATAATTTTCACATGTGAAACTCCTGAGACAACTTTCTCCATGTGGACAGTTTTCCCAGGTGTTTAATAAATCTCAACATCATGTAATTTTCACATGTGACACAGCATTCCACATGTTCACCTTTTTATGTGTTTCATATGTCAAAAAACACAAGAAAGGTTTTCCCACATGCTTGGCTTAGATAACTTGTGTAAAAATACTTGAAATTCAGTTCATTTATTATTATGCATGTAGTCTCATGACTTTTACATTGACATCAGATGCAATGTATGGGTTTGATGTGTAATGATAGAGTTTACACATATTACATAATTCATGTATTTCCAACTTCAAAATCTTGCAGAACCATGTTCAAAATGTTTTTTTTTTTTTTTGCATGTGTTACACAAATATTGACAAGATTACTAACATGTGAAGTTTAACTGTTAATATGAGGTTTAGCAGTTCACACGTGGTCACCAACATGTGATTTTGTGTATGTGAGCTTTTTATGTTTATTTTCTTTGTTATTTTCTTTGTGTTGCTGTTTAGAATTATTTCTTTATATTCAAGTGTTGTCATTAGGAAATTTTATTCTCTTTTAATTAAAAACCGACTTGTCATCAACTATTACATTTCTTTTTGTGTAGTAAGTGAAGTAAAAGTGGCATAGTTTGAGTCAAACACATTCTAATCTACTTTGATTCTTTATTTCTGACAGTATCAAAATGAATGAGAATCTGAGTCCAGACAAGCAATTTCAATGCAGCTTGCTTATAAAAACAATGTCACAGTAACAAATCAATTCAAATATATCCCCTTGATACATATATAGGTGCTGTAACACATGCCTCATAAAGATGAAGGACTGTGATAACTAAGCATTAGAATAGTTATTAATCTTTTCAGTCCTTGAAAGGATGCAACGTAGGAAAAACAATCTAGTAATATGTAAATTCAAAAGTGAGGAATGAACTACATGGCCTTTTATTAATAATTCAATATGCATGGCATGTGACTATTTCTACTGTTCTGTGTTGTATTAACAAGTCAGCTGATAGGCTCAAAATCCTTAGGGAAAACCTGACTGTGTAATTCTCAGAGAAGGTTTAAAGATTGATCCATTCAACTGTGAATACATTTGCATGAAAAAAAAAAAAAATCAAATAAGCTCACACATGATGTAACAATAGCAGATTTGTAATGTTAACTTCTAAAATGATTCAAAAATACTTAAATAATTACAAAATCTGAACTGCATTATGATGATCAGCTTTTTAATGTCTGAGTGACAAATCCATATTCTTGTTGCAAATTCATTTTGAGGAAATGCCACATGTAAAATACCAAAAAAAAAAAAAAAAAAAAAAAAGAATCAGAAAGGATTTGTTGGAATTTTATTGACTGTACATATAAAATTCAGATCTGGTGTTTATCATGTATTCTGTAATGTGTTATACTCTATATTGACAAAGGTATGCATTCATCTGCCTCAACACATATGAATGAAAACCTACAGATGCTTCACCTCCACAAACAAAAAATTAAAACATCGGACGTTTAAAATTCACGCCACAGGTTCATAATTTTACAAACAAACAAATGACACCCTTCCTTAAATAGCGTTGTGGGTGGAAATCTAGCCTCCATTAGAGCTTTTACTGCTGTAAAATTCCTTCAAAACTGAACTAAACATGCAGTTCACAACTAACCGGTCATAGTAACTGTGTTGTCGATGCAAATAAAGAACATTCAAGTGTGATAGACTAAGGAAGGGTGTGGCTGCATTATGTGATCTTTAAATGTTAAAGGAAGACATTTTCAAAACAGGAGGGTTCAAACTCTGGAAAGATGCAGAGAAGAAGCTCAGAAGAAGACACTGATGCTCGTAGGTACTTCTTGTACTATTAACAAATAAAAATCACTGCTTTTAAAAGTTAGATAAACTTAAACAACCTATTGCTGAGGTATTTTGAAAGTCTTAAATACTGGGAGAAAGAATTAAAAAGTCTTGAGTTATGAAAAATTAGTCTAAGTGTAATGGTTATGAAAATGTATTTATGTTGCATAAATAACTGCCAAGAAAATTAGCAAATACCAAAGCTCTTAAAAATAGCACAAGCCCCTGTTTACCATGTGTTTGTAGAGTGGAAAACTGAGATTATGATCAATCATTTCAAGATTTTTTTACACATATAATGTGGCATATATCCTTTACAATACAACTGGAAAAAAAAAACAAACCTATTTGATGAAAAAACTTGCAAAGGCACAATAACTGGTTTGCTTAAGTGTGCACACTGTAAAACCAATGTTTTGTTGAAGAACCTTTTAATTTAGTCACATAATTTAGTCTTGAGTTCTTCCTGTCACCAATTACAATGAATTCATTAAAGTTTAACTGTTGTAGTTTCCTGATGTTTGCCTATTTGATTCTTTCTGAAAAAGTCGTCAGTTGCAGAGGTTTCAAATGATCAAAATGATTTTGATATATAAAGGTATCAGTCAGCAGAGGGTTACAACATGTACCTGTAGTATTATATATACCATGGAACATTGAAAATAAGCCTCAATAATTCACAAAAACATTGTCAGTGACATGAAAAAAGAAGGGGGGGTTACATATTGATGAAATTAGAAGACAATAATTATTTTTAGGAGTTTGTCAGCAGATCTACAGTATCAATAGAGAGGCAAGAATTTCCAGAAAGTCCTTTTTGTGGCAGTAGAGGTTAGAAGTATTTTGTTTGAAAGAAAATACCCAAATCCTGGTAAACAATATTAAATGAATATTTAATGTGCAAATCCTAAATGTATGCTTGGCAAAAAAAAAAAACAACTCTAAGCATTGACACCAAAAACACCAAACCCACAATGTAACATGGTGATAGCACTGTCATGCTCTGGGATTGCTTTTCTTCAGATGGGACTGGGATTTTTGTCAAAGTATAATAAAACTGCCATCAATTCCAGGTATTAGACTATTTTAACCCAAAAGATTCAGGCATTTAATGGGAGAATTTACTTTGGTCTCACTGTTTATGTGCCCAAAACTATTCTAACAGAGTTTGTACACTTAGATTATTTCTTTTTGGGGTAATAATAACTTGCATGGTATTGACAGTCTTTGTATTCTGGTGTTTTTTTGCATGCCTTATTGTTAAATGGTATAATGTGCATATACAATGAGTAAATTACTTTATTTCATGACATTTATTTGGTGGCTCATAATTGGACTGGATATTCTTGTCTTTTTCTTCTTCCAGAGAATGTGTCATATTTGTACTCATCCTCCAGCTTCTCCACTTTTCATTCAAACATTTTACTTCCAAACTCCACCATTTTTGAATATGTCATTTGTTTTATTGATAAACCAAGCTCCCTAATCTTCATCACTTTCTGCATCATCAACATATTTCTCCTTCTCCCACTCTGCATCTTCATCCTCCGCCATGGTTTCCAACAGTGGCTTCAAAATTCCTCATTCTTTTCAGCGGCTGCAGTGAGACACTCCGACTGCTTCACCCACCATGTGGCCATTTTAGAGCTCATCGGTGTCTTTGGATGTTTCATCTGTGTCTCTGGTGTTTTGAGCAGTTGCCCAGAAGTAACATCATTTGGATTTGCTGTATATAGTTTTACTTGTTATGGAGAAACCTTCTTTCACCTCCTAATGTGCTTGGAACACTACCTGGCTGCTGTTTATCCCATCACGTACATGGGTTTGAGAAAAGAGAGAGGAGTTCAAGTCAGAAACATCTGCATTTTCTGCACCTGGCTGTTTTGCTTGACAGGGATGATTTTGACGCAGACACCCATTGTTCTCATCCTAAGTTTGTTCCTTTCAGTAATTGCAATATTAGTCAATTCCTTCTGCTGTCTGTCCGTTCTTTGTATTTTGATTCATCCAGGCCCGGGAAAACAGAGTAGAGGCATAAATAGGAAAGAGCAAATAAAATATAGAGCATTTTATACCATTTTGGCAATACTGGGAGTGTTAGTAATGAGATTTTCTTGGGGTCTTCTTTGGACTTTGCTATATATGATAACAGGTGTAAACAATTGTTTGGTGATGACATGCAACTCTTGGTTCAATCTGCCCAGTAGCCTGGTGCAACCTTTGCTATTTCTGCAAAGAGCAGGGCAGTTTGTAACGTGTTTGTCAAAGGATCAACAAAAAATGAAGATGTGAACAAAGAAATTACAGAACTAAGAAAATAAAGGCAGAAATAGGTACATTCAAGACTTTCACAAAATTACACTTGTGAGAGGCTGCTCGGTAGTACCGGGGCTTAGCTCTCTGCTTAGCTTCTGTTTGTGTGAAATTTTTCCAGCATCCATCCACCCAAACATATGCATGTTTTCAATTAGCCAATCAAAAATGCCCTGCATGTGTGTCACAGCACTGTAAGTGTCAGCCATTTCAGTTGATTGGAGCCAAAAAAAAAAAAACAAAAAAAAAACAAAAAAAAACTCCAAAAAAAACAACTTATAGTAGGAAAGATAGTGATTTAAAAAAAATTACCACTGGGGAATATAAACATTATTAACTTATCACAGTTTTTTAAAGGTAGCTTAGGTATAATTATGAAAACTTTTCAAAACTCTGAACACAGCTGGCACAACTAAACAACCAATTAGCAAAACATCCCAGATTCCTTGCAAAATGACAAACATTTGTATCTTAAACGGATGTCTTAAACTCTTAGACTTCTTGATTACTGTAACCGATTCATTTAAATAAAGTCCAATAATAGATTCAAACAGCACTAATTAGGCAGACTAGTGAAAATCTTTACAACCCCAAAAGCAATTGACCTCATTTCTATGTTAAAGTTATTTGTAGAACTCATTTAGACACCGATCAGTGATACCTTTAATGCTGTATTCAGACCTTTATGTTTCATTTAGTTTAAGACCAACCAAAACTGTGTGGTTTAAAAGTGGTTAATGGTCAAAAGTGGTCTTTTTTACAAACTCCATCTATTTTTGTTAAAAACTGGTAAACTGATCCACACCCATTTTTATGGCGCTTATACATGATTTTGGTGTTTTAAACTTTCATGTTTAGACCGGTGGAAGAATTTAATTTGGTTCATAGATGTATTCATTTAAAACATGTGTTGAAAAGGCAAAATGTAACTACTGTGATATTTTTCTCTAGAAAATGAATAAAGTATTTAGTTATTCAAAAAACTGTCATGTTGATTCATTGCTTCTAGATTTGCAAGTCTGAATCTTTGACATCTCAGCTGCAAGTCATTTACTACTAATCATGTACTCTTTAAATAAAATGTATTTATAATCCATGGACAAAAAAACAAACAAACAAATGTCAATACAACATAATTATGCTTTTTTTTTTTTTTTTTTTTTTTTTTTTTTTTTTTTTTAAAATCCATCTATTGTTTGTACCCACTTATCCTTGTGCCTTCAGCAGTCATTGAGTGAGGTCACAGGGTGAGATTTGAACGCAGGACATTCTTGCTGCAAGGCAACAATGCCAACAACAGCCCCACTATGCAACATGAGAAAAAAAAAACAACAATCATTTGTTCTACTTTTGGATTAACTGATATACTTTTGTTTTTGTTAAAAATAACTGACTTAATTAGTTTTCTGTAAAAAGGAGAAACCATATGAAAACATTAATTTTCCTTGTTCTTTGATCTAGATTAAAAAAAATATAAACACCCTATTGACTTATTTTGTTTATTCAAAAAAAAAAATACACAAATTACAAAAGGGCATGTTTTCCTTCATCAAATACAGACCAGAACTGAAAGTTCATTAGTTGTTCTAAAACACACTGATACTTCAATTCTGGATGCATTTTCAGTAAAACAGACATATCTTGGGGAGTTCACAGTTAATGTTTCATGATTTGAATTCTGTCTAATCTTTATGTTAATGACCTAATAAATGAACTACAGCTGGACTGACAATGGAGATTGCATGTACTTACTAATCAAAAATGTATATTTAAGAATGACGAGGGGCTGCTACCCATCTGCAGCAGTCACTGGGCATATATGTTCCGTATTCATTTGAAGAAATGATGCATGATCAAAATGCACTAATTCTACATGCAATGTGTATTTGCATTTGACAGTTCATCAATCCTTACCTGAAACAAAAATATAAACCACTGGTTCTTTTGTAAAAATAATTTTTCTTACATGATCATTTGCATAAAACACCAACAGAAGTCACTATGGGCTAAATCAGCATAATTGCCCTATTTACTCTTTAAATATATTTTTTAAACTCACTGACATAGTCAGGAGCCTCAGATAAATGTGGTGCTTATTGAAAATTTTGGTATATCAAAAAAAAGCCTTATCACACACTTTGCAGACCACAAGAGCACGCTCTCACAAAAATTTTGAAATGACACCATCCTAGTAAACATATTTGATCATTAAAAACACCACTGTGTGTACAATTTATGGTCTATAATTAAACCCAAAATTATTCATACCCCTATTAGACTTTGATTAAAGTATTGATAAAACTACCCATTAGCAAACTCTTAAAACATTATAGCTTTCTCTGCATTCAACAAATCTTTCTTAAAATGAAATTATATTTAACATAAATAGTTATGGTGGACCTAATGTGGCACGTGAGCCTTGAGTTTTACATGTGCTCTATGGGAATTAATAATTTTAGGCTTAATTGTAGTGTGAAAAAACAGGCAGTAAGATCATTAAGACTTTGGGGCTTTATTAACCCGTATGGGTGTCATCTGCATAGAAATTGCAATGGAGATATTGCTTTTAGACAATATGGCCAAGAAACAGCAAATAAATTAAAACTTTAAGTATGCTATGAACCAATCTAGGATGATAGATCCTCTGCTGGAACACGGAACATGAGCTAGGTGATTCTTCTTATCTTAAAAAGTTTTAAAACTTTATTTTTTTCAATTTTGCAAACTAAATTTTAAAATTACTAACAGTGTTAAAAATTATTTGATTTAGCCATTAGTCATAATAATTATTCTTTAACTGAGAGCACTATGTCAGTACAAAAATAATAATTTACATCAGAAGCCAATGCAAATAAACCACAATTAGATTTGTGCTGAGAGTCAGCGGTTAAGGGAACCTGCACTAAAGCCACACATTGTGTGCATTTGGAGGAGGTAAACTGGATAGAAATCAAGAAACAGACACCTGAAAGGTTAGTTTTGTTTTCATATTTTTGAATGATCAAATTAAAGATTGCAAGATTGTGTATTCCTGAAACAATCTCAAAATCAATATTTTTACATGTGCAAAGTTGATTAAATGCTTTCTGATGGAAGATGTATTTGTGCACGTAGATATTAAATTAACCCAGTTTTGTCTCTGCCCTGAATGAATTACTTGAGATCCCTTCCATCCCATGTCAAATATTTAGTCAAAGTTTTGAAATTGTAAAAATAGATCACAAGTGTTTAATGTCAGCAAATTCAGCATCTGAACAGAGAGTGATCAGGGTGTAACTACAGATTCAAGCATTTTTTTTCTAAATGATTGCCATGATTTTTTATTAAGTTTAACTGAAAGAAAGAGTGCATATTAACAGGCATCACTAAAAAGGCACAAGACTAAGCCTAAGAATGTCATGCTGATGGTTAGCAGAGGGCCCGAATGCAGTAAAACAGAGGCAGACGTGATGAGCGAGGGTTAAATGATGAACTGAAAACACAAAACTTTGGGAGAACACAGGGGAACCAGACAACAGGAGCAATATAACGGAGGATCAGGCACTGAACAATGAAACTGGTAAGCTACAGATACACTGAGGAAGACTGGAAAATGTCATTGGTTACAAGTGATTAAAATCAAGTAATTGGGAACAGCTGCAAAGGGAACAGACTTGAAGGCAGAGGGGAAAAGAATAATAGACAGAGAAGCTGAACTAAGAAGCAAAGTAGTTACAAATCAATGGGAAAAGAACTACACTAATAAGGACTACGGTAACTTTGCAGGAGGTGCAGAGATCTGACATTTATTAAACAGAAAGATGGCCAAATAAGTCCAATTTGCAGATTGCCAGAAGCCATGTAGAGCACACACCTCATGTGGGCAAGAAGCAGCTCTGGTAAAATGAGACAAAAATGTAATCATTTCATAAGTCATGAAAAACTGACGTTCCACAATAATGACCCCTTGCTGAAACATGGAGGAACATGGAGGTGGCAGTATCATGATGTAAGGAAGCTGTTGTTTAGCAGTGATAGGGGCATGAAAGGATCTGTGGGAAGATGGAGCAAGCCCAAAAGTCTCAGGATTGAAAGCTCTTTAAAGTATTGAACCAGGCTGGCTGAATAAAAATGCACACCAAATTTCTCAGATTTTTCTCTGTAAAAATAAAAAAAGACTGAAAACCATGCATCATTTTCTTCCTTTGTGTTAGTTTGTATTTTTAATGCTCAAAGAGAGATTCACATTCCTCTGGACTGGAGTATTTTTTATAACTACTCAGTATTTATGTTGAAATTTTCCCCTTACTGCCTGTCACTGTCATTTTGCTACTATTGCATAGAAATTTCCCCATTGTGGGACAATAAAGGATATTCTACTATCTTTACACAATGTTGTACTAGTTTTAAACATAAAATCCCAATGACATAACGTTAAAAATGTATGAGGTATGATTATTTTTTGCAAAGTGTGTACGATCAAGCTCAAAAGATAATGAATGTATTCCTGCGTGATGTGTTTATTTTCTCCTGCATTTCATTGTTCCAACCTTATGTTTTATAGACATGTCAGCTAACTTCTCCTCGTCATTTGAGTCACTTCTTCGACCACAGCTTCCTTCCTCCATCTTCTATATTTCTGAAAGCTTTTACTGTTTCATCACCAGACCAAGTTCCTTCATCTTCATTGCATTCTACATCGCTCATGTTGTCCTCCTTCTCCCCCTCAGCATCTTCATCCTCCTCTCTGCTCTCAAAGATTGGAAGCAAAAGCTCTCCACTGGCTTGGTGTCATCACTGAGTCACTTTGACTGTTTCACTTACCACATTGTAATCATGGAGACAGTTTGCGTCTTTAGGTTGTTTCCTTTCTTGATGGGTATCTATTCTGAAAATGTAACAGATATATTTGTGGGAGGACTGTTTTCATCCTTCATTTGGTATGGAGAGACATCCTTTCATGTTTTAACATGTGTAGAGCGTTACCTGGCTGTGGTTCATCCCATCACCTACCTGAGCCTCAGAAATGAAAGGGGGATCAAAATAAGAAATAGCTGTATTAGCTTTGTCTGGTTGTTTTGTGTTGCAAGAGTGAGTTTGTTTGTCATGACAGACGTTTTTCTCATCATGGATTTCTGCCTCTTGGTAATATCATTATTAATCATGTCGGCTTGCAGCCTTTCAGTTCTTTATGTTTTGATTCGTCCAGGTCCAGGAGAGCAGGGTGGTGAAAGGGTCAATCAGTTGAAAAAGAGAGCCTTTTACATTATTATGACCATACTGGGCGTATTGGTTATGAGATTTAGTGGAAGTCTGATTTGGACTGCATTCTTTATGTCAGACAAAAAAAGTAACTGCTTGATCATGGCTTGTATAGTTTGGTGTAATGTCCCTAGCAGTCTGGTGTTACCTCTGATGTTTCTACATAGATCAGGAAAGTTTAAGTGCTGTAAGAACAGTTTTCATTGATCATTCAATTTTCATTCCAACATTTTAAATTACTTCAAGGGACACATAAAACACGACCACCATGCCAGGAGCCTAAGCTTATGGCTCTCAGTTTGTTTAGTATACTCAAAGAATTAAACTAAAATGCTTTAAAAGCGCTATTTAATGTTGCAACTCTTAAGCTATTATGGAGACCTTCTCTAAACACACTTATAACAGCCTTTTAATAGTTGGAACACCAGTAGCATAGTGCTTTGGTATTCCAGCTTCCCAAGCTTCAGTTTCTTTCCAGAACTTTATGCTCTATGAAAAAATGAGCAAATAGGAAAAATTTCTGTTTAGAGTCAGTTGCTGTAAAAATTTTACCTGAATAAACTATGTAGATATAATAATAATGTAATCATTAAACAACTTTTATAACTATGCTTTTATCATGCTTTTATATTTTGTCATTTCCTGACAAGATTTATTTTTTCTTGTTGTTAAAATTAAGTGAGTATGTAAATTGCTATGCATCTTTGACATTAGTGTTCTGTAAAAAGAAACAAGCATATTAAAACTATTGTGGCACTTTTACTTTGGTGAATAAAATGGACTAAAATACTATTTACAACATTTTTGCATTTGTTTATTTAGATTAAAAAAAACAAGAAGTACACTACCGTATTTTTGCCTCATCAAATACAGACCAGAAAGTCTCATCTGATGATCTAAAGACATTATCAGACACACAGAGGGAAAGTCATAGTTAATCCCTGCACCTTGTTTGAATGCTCTCCACAGGAGTTAGGGTAAACTTATGAACTGCAAAAAATAAGATGCAGCTTGACTGCCACCAGGGTTGTAGTTATCTTAATGGATAACAATATAAATGTAAATAATAAAGACAAATTACTAATTACACCTATACACAAAATGTCGTAAAATGTAGATTATTATTTCACATGAAGTTAATAGAGAAAAGACAGAAAAAGTGATTATGGTTAAATTAACCATAATCTGTGAGATCAACAAACCTCACACTGTGTTTACATTTAATACTGTGTTTTTATTCAGCATCTTCTCTCCTTCAATGGGACTCCTTGAGTCCAAACACTAAACAGAAGAAATACCTGTTGGTTCACATCCATAAGTAAGTTCAGATTTCCTTAAAAAAAGAAAATCCTACCCAGATCAACTTTCAACAAATAATATCAATAATCCTGTTTTAAAACTTAGCAGTAAAAGTTAACATGTCCAGACAAATAATCTATTTTCTGTAATATAAATGTTTATTCATAACATATGTACTTTCTTCTGACGTATTTTGTCTATCTGGCTGTAAACAACACAGGAAAAGTGGCAAATAATCATACAGAGACTGAGAATTAGATGCTGTATGAGTGCCATCATAAAATATTATTTAAATAATGCATTATGATGAATATTTGCAGAAGAAGACCCAAGAATGTGCTCTAGGGATGTGCAGTAATTATTTGCATCTCTTACACTGAACATTTCACACACAAGACTAATTCTGTTCATAAGGGAAATTTATTCATTTAAATTAAAACCTAGTGATAATTAATTGATTCCAAAGTTTTTTAAACAACTTTCTAAAAGTATTGCATTTACTGCTTCAGACTAGACCTTCTAGCCAACATGCAGGTAAAAACAATCACGTGTTCCTTATTCACTTTCAAACTTCATAAAAGACATCTCAAGTCCAAAAGCCAAATTTAAATATTTGCTGAATGCAAAAAGTACACTTCCTTTAAATGCCTAAACCAAAAGATGCCCAAATGCATGCAAACAGTAAAAAATATGTTCCTCATTCATCTTAAATAACTCATGGAATACAAGCACTACTCTGCTGTCAATGACTTTTTGCATGACAGTTCATCAATCTTGACTTCATACAAATGTTCCTTTGCTAGTTTTTTTTTTTTTTAACCTGCAAATGGACATTTGAATAAAATAATAATAAGGCATCCAGGGATCAGTGGTTTTTTTTTTGCAGACTTTTCAGTCTTTAAGAGTCATTTGAACTGACTGACAAGCACACATCCAGCCTCAGCTAAATAATGTTGTGTTTTTTTGCAAATGAGCTTATATGTAAAAGCAACGATAAACAACAACCTGTCCTCACCAAAATAAACAAGACCAGGATCACAATAACCACGATCACTTTAAACATCACACCAAAATAACAATGACAATGGTATCAATATATTTAATTACACATTACACAATATAAGTATCAATATATTTAATTACACAAGCCAAAAAATATAATATGTCCATAACCATGATGGGTATACATCAACCACTGACCACATCTGTTTGTGTTTGCTCTATCCTGTCCTGTGGTGGCTTTTGTTGTGAATTGGAGCTGCATCAATAAATTTAGGTTTAATTTAAATGAATGAGTCAAATGTATTTATTTTGTATCAAACAATTCTAGGATATTGTGTTAAATTAGAATTAAATTAAACTTTTTGTTGTTGTTGTATTATGTTAAAACTGGATTTTCTTACAACAAACCAATTTTCCTTCTCTTTGCAGAAACAACAGAGGTAACACAAGACTGCTGGGCAGATTAATCAGGACACCAAAAGCCACCATTAAACAGTGAGAATCAAGCTTTATCCCATCTACAATAGTCCAAATAACACTTCCAGTGAATCTCAACATCTGTACGACCAGTATGATTAAAATAGTTATAAATGCCCTCTGCTTGGCTTGATTAACCCTCTTTATGCCAACTTCCTTATCCCCTGGTAACGGACGATATAAATGAAAGAGAACAGAAAGGCTGCAGAAGGATATAGCTGTTAAATTTAACACCAGGATACATATATCTAAATAGGCGAGGAATTTTTTGATTACCATCAGACACATGGCTACAAAGGAAAGCAACCAGACACAGCAAATGATGATATTTCTCAGCCTTATACCTCTTTCTTTTTGAAAACTCATGTAGAAGATGGGATACACAACAGCCAGATAGTGCTCCACACAGGTCAGCAAGTGGAAGAATGTCTGTCCATGCCAGATCAAGGAATTAATAACATTTCCAACAAATATTAGATATAAATCTTCACTGTAGACGCCACGGCAATAAGAAATGGAATTTAACACATTAATCAGCTCTATGGTTGCCACATTGTAAGTAAAGCAGTCAGAGTGACTCATCGCTCGTCTCGTTGTGGAGTGCTTTGGATGCCATTGTTGGAAACCACTGTGGAAGATGAAGATGCAGAGAGGAAGGAGGAGGAAGATGTTGGTGATGTAATAAGCAATCAAGATGATGGAGCTTGGTCTGGATATGTAGCAGGAAAGTACTTGTTCAAGTGGGGAAAGGTCTGGAAGAAGCAGGGAACAATTTATGGATGAGTCGTCTGTGGTCATATCTGTAAGGGAGAAAAAGGCATAAGTCAAATTATTTAATTATTTACTGCTAATTATTGCAGATAACAGTTATTAGGTTTGGGGGGGGGTGATGCTTTTCCTTTACTTTATTTTAACTCAGGTGACCCAGGTTATTTTTGAAGCTTATCTGATGAACTGAAAAAGGAGAAACCTTTTCAACGCACTCTATTTAGTGCATTATTAATGTATTGTTCACTAATGATTTAGTAACAAGTTAAATAATTATCTTTTGCATGCTAAAAGTGCACCCTCAGCTACTTTCTGGCATCATATAATAATTCAAAATCAGGATCAGATTCTTTAATCAACATCTGTGATCAATATGTTTTCAAGTAAGGTTTTACTTCCAGGATCCTATATTTCTTGATGGTGGAGTAAATCTTCCATCAAGAGTGAGAGACCAATGATGGCAGCAGGAGTCTTTGCTGCGTCTTGGCACAGGAACAACTTTTAATTTAAAAAAAGGTTTCAATAAAAAGTATGTTATGTGTTATTATATTTTCTTGGCCACAGTTCAAGTTGTAGTTTCAATTAGACATCATCAAAAACATTATGTGACTTGTAAAAGCTTCCTCTAAACTATAATTTTTGACAGTGTTTACCCTTTGGATGACAAGAGGGGCTATTTACATCTACAATAACTTGTACAGTATGAGGTAATGCCTTGTGCAGTATGAAGTAATGCCTTGTGCAGTATGAGGTAATGCCTTGTGCAGTATGAGGTAATGCCTTGTGCAGTATGAAGTAATGCCTTGTGCAGTATGAGGTAATGCCTTGTGCAGTATGAGGTAATGCCTTATGCAGTATGAGGTAATGCCTTGTGCAGTATGAGGTAATGCCTTGTGCAGTATGAGGTAATGCCTTGTGCAGTATGAGGTAATGCCTTGTGCAGTATGAGGTAATGCCTTGTGCAGTATGAAGTAATGCCTTGTGCAGTATGAGGTAATGCCTTGTGCAGTATGAGGTAATGCCTTATGCAGTATGAGGTAATGCCTTATGCAGTATGAGGTAATGCCTTGTGCAGTATGAGGTAATGCCTTGTGCAGTATGAAGTAATGCCTTGTGCAGTATGAGGTAATGCCTTGTGCAGTATGAGGTAATGCCTTATGCAGTATGAGGTAATGCCTTGTGCAGTATGAAGTAATGCCTTGTGCAGTATGAGGTAATGCCAATTTTTCTACCCCAGCTCCGCTGTTAAAACTCACCTACTGATAAAAGAATGTTAACAAGACAGTGTGCATTGTTTGTACCTGTGCTCTGACCCCTGTGAACTCCTCCCAAACTCATCAGACAGAAATTTCTCCTTGTCTTACTCTCAGTTGCAGACCAAGCTGGAATATTAAGAAAATGAAGTCAGAAAATTTAGTAATTTGTTTTTTTGTTTTTCGGAAGAAATTTGTTGAACTTACCAATTTAATAAAGTTCCCAGATTACGAGTTCTGTTCTCGATAAACTGAAACAGTTGTGTTGTTGCCACAGTAGTTCTGACTTTATAGGTTTTTGTTGTTTAATGTATTTTCACAATGAAATATACACTTAATGGTACTTAAACAGGAGAAAAAATGAAATCTGACAATTTGACATACAACACAATCATGCTTTACAGTATTTAAGCCTCAGACTTACATCCATTTGTCACTTGATAGCTAAATTATTATTGGTAAATCTAATATTCTTTTTAGATAATAGAACGAATACCAACCTTCTATGTGTTTCCATTTCTTTGTCTGCTTCATGTGAACAATTACATTTATCCTGTTTTATTTCAGCTCCACCCTTCCCACACTGCCTGTTTATTCCGATTTAAATGCAAATCAGGTTTTATTTGCATTTAAAAACAATTCAACAGCAACAGTTAATAGCAAACAGTATAACTTTAGATGAATTAAAAATGCTCAAATAAAGGCTTATTCATAAAAATTCACTCATGAACCATGAATTGTTTTTACTATATTGTTTGTAGCGTTTGTCATCCAGTGCAGTTCTTTATAAATGGGTTCATTGCTGCTGTCAGATTAGAGACATTTCTGTGGTAAAGGTAGACAAATAACTAATTGTCATGTTCACAAACTGGGTGCTATTTTCGCTGGAAGTGAGAGACTGGAGCTGGGAATGATGTCACATTAGTTGTGAACTGGCAGCAAAAATACCACAAGACAAGAATGAAAGGTTCTGCAAGAGGAAGCTGTACAGAAACAAATATACGGAACCCTCAATGAACTCAAGCAAGAAAAGGACCAAAAACATTCTGGAAAGGAAGCTGGGCCAAAATTTCTCCACAACAAACCACTGTTGAAGTTGGAAAGAAAACAACAGCTTTAAATTATTGCAACTAAAGATGATTCTATAAGCAACAGAATCATTGGCTGCACTTGGTTACTGTATTGCTCTTCTTCTTAGACAGGAAGCTGTGCTTCTATGCCTTTATGTTTCTTAAAAGGTTAATAACTAATTCATATGTTCTATAAATGTT
This sequence comes from Anableps anableps, assembly GCA_014839685.1. Lineage (NCBI taxonomy): Eukaryota > Metazoa > Chordata > Actinopteri > Cyprinodontiformes > Anablepidae > Anableps > Anableps anableps. The sequence continues at coordinate 26,147,415 of CM026085.1, read as the reverse complement.
TGACTGTTATCTATTAAAAAATTTGAAATTTAAGCTCTTTGTGCTTTTTAATCTTAGTTTCTATTGTAAGAAGGGTTGATCATGGTTTGTGTTTAAAACTCCATGCTTTCAGAAATAAAAAATCTCTATCTGTCAGCGGCTGCTAGTACTTTACATGCTGCTTGAATGGAAAACAAACACATTTAAATAAAGTGGCACTATTTTTTATGCAAACTAGCTATCTTTGAATAATACCAGGAGCAAAACAAAGAAACTTAGGTCTGTCATATATACATCAACGAAATTCTCTGAGTTCAGAGAAGGTTAGGGTTAGGGTTCTGAGACCGTGGTGCAAAACTGTAACAGACTCAAAGGTTGGTGTTGTTTTCAGACTTTATTTCCATCATAATTTAAGAAAAAAACTGAATGAAAACTGTTAACTAAACAATGGAGGTTTAAACATTTACAAACACTGCTCTAATTTGTTAAGAGAGACCTGCTAACATTTAAATGCTTAAAATTGCTCAAAGGCTGCCTGGAAATTGATTTATTGTAAATATGATTTCTATTTTGACTATTATTTCTGTCTCAGTAAACACACCAGATTTTGTGTTCATATTGTTTAACTAGTAAATCAAAGATTTTCCCACTTTGAGATAATATTTCAAACCGACAGACCGAGTTTTTCATGTTCTTTTTTCTTCTAGATATGACGGTAAACCAATCATTACCAAACATCTCCCTCTTTCAACCCAACATTTCCTCCACCATCTATTCTTTACCATCGGAGGCTGTGTGCTATGTCTTCGGATGGACCTCCACCATCTTCGCCACATTCACCATTGCTAACATTTTGCTTCTTCTCCCTCTCACCATCCTCATCCTCAACCAAGGTCTCCAAAAGTGGAGGCAAAATCCCTCCTATTTTTCATCAGCATCAATGAGCCACTGTGACTGCTTCACTTACCACACTGTCATCATGGAGCTAATTGGTATTGTTGGTTGTATCATCTGCTCTTGTGGTGTTTTCAGGGGGAATTTGAACATCACTGTGATTGGGAAGCAAATATTCTTTTTTAAATGGTATGGAGAGGTTCTGTTTCATGTTCTGACATGTGCAGAGCGCTATGTGGCTGTTGTACATCCCATCACCTATCTGAGTCTTAGAAATGAGCGTGGAATCAGAATAAGAAATACCACTGTTGCTTGTGTCTGGCTGTTTTGTCTGGTATTAAAGTCATTTTCTGACTTTAAAACTATGATATTTTGGGAATTGTCTTTCTTGATATTGGCTTTAGTTGTAATCTCTTTCTGCAGCGTTTCTGTTCTCTGGGTTTTGAGTCATCCTGGCCCGGGGGAACGAGGTGAGGACAGAAAGATGGTTGACCAGTCAAAGCAGAGGGCATTCTTAACCATCGTTTCAACTCTGGCCGTACTGATGTTGAGGGTGGCTTTGAATGTGACATTGGAGGTGGTGTATTGCTCAACAAGATTCACTAACTGTGTGCTATTGACATCTGTTTTCTGGTTTCACCTTCCTAGCAGTCTAGTGTTACCAATTTTATTTTTGTATAAAGAGAGAGAACATGTATTTAAAAAAGCAGTGTTCAGCAAGGGTTAGGATTAGATTGGTTACTTAGTCACATTGCAACAAGTCTTGAGTATTACATGGCTGTTGTTTATCCCATTATATTTCTTGACCCTTAGAACTGAAAAAGTGATGGGGAAACAGTACCAAGTATAGGTATACCTTCTCACTGCAAGACAACAATGCTAAAAGAACATAAACCCCTTATCTCAAAGTATTTTAGAGTCTAACGTGTGATCATCTGTGCATTAAAAGAAGCATGGGCTAAACTGGCTCATCAACAGGACAGTTATCCCAATCACTGGCAGCAAATGTACAACACAATGGTTGAACTAGAAAATAATGACAGCTGTTTCAATGGGGAGGTGAGCAGAAAATAATGTCTGAAAACCTGAATGAAGTGAAACAAGAGGGAACCACAAACACCCTGGAAAGGAGAGCAGGCCGAAATTCCTCCAAGGCATTGTCAGAGACTGATAAAGTTGGACAGGAAAAAACAAGTTATTGAAGCTCAAGCCTGTTCTACAAGTGACCAAATCTTGAGTTGTACTTGTTTTTTTTTTTTAACCAGTTACTGCTTTGTTCTGGTCTGATGGGATAGGTTGCTGCTGTCCTCAACTCCCTTTGGTTTTAATAAAAGTTTAACAAGTAATCAATATATATTTTTTAGAATATTAATGACTGCTTTAAATTTGCATGATGCACAGTCACTGTTTGTCAGGGATGGGTACCATTTGCCTCTTTTATCATAACATACTTGTCTTGGTTTAAACTGATTGATGTTTCTGTTCAAAACCAGCAGTGGCTGCTAGTATTTTACATGTTGCTTGAATAAAAATAAGCACATTTAAAATCATGGTGACACTTCTGTGATGCAAATATACTGGATTTGAATAACACTTCATCACACATGGAGTTAGAGTGGGCAATAAAAACTGGGGTCTGTGGTACAGACATCGAGGAAACTCATTGAATTCTCAGAGGAGCGACACCATAGGACAAAGTTCTGATAAACCCTATGGTTGGTGTTGATTTAATTTTATTTATATCATAATATATGAGAAATAATATAATATTTTTTGAAAAAACTGTTAGAGCAGGAACTCAGATTTGTTAAAGGACACATTAAGATTCAAATGCTTTATTGCTTAAAAGCGGCTTGGAAACTGATTTGTTGACATTATCAGTTAAATTTGGAGAATGTTAATCAATATATAAAAAATTATCAGTAAACATGTTTTGAATCTTAAAATTTTGTGCATAAAGTTTACCTAGTAAAACAAAGATATAGGAAATGAAAGCGTATTTACATTAAGCCACAGGCTGATTTTTAAGCTGATGTATGTTGCTTGTCATGTTGGTTTCTTTCTCAGATATCATGGCAAACCTGTTGTTACCCTACAACAACTCCCTGCTTGAACCAAACATTTCCTCCACTGCCTATTATTTATCATTAGATGCTGTCTGCTTCTTCTATGGATGGAGCTCCATCATTTTCACCACATTCAGAATCACCTACATTTTGCTGCTTCTTCCTCTCTGCATCCTCATCCTCAACCAAGGTCTCCAAAAGTGGAAGCAAAATCCCTCCTATTTTTCATCAGCATCGATGAGCCACTGTGACTGCTTCACTTACCACACTGTCATCATGCAGCTGGTTGGTGTTGTTGGGTGTATCGTTTGCTCTTGCGGTGTTTTAATGAAGAATGTTAATATTTCAGATATAGGATCATTTATTTTCTTTTCCAAATGGTATGGAGAGGTTCTTTTTAATGTTTTAACATGTCTCGAACGCTATGTGGCTGTTGTACATCCCATCACCTACCTGAGTCTTAGAAGTGAGCGAGGAATCAGAATTAGAAATATCACTGTTGCTTGTATCTGGATGTTTTCTGTGGTAGGAGTGTCTCTGTATCACAATGACACTATAATATATTGGGAATTGTTTTACTTGATATTGACTTTAGTGGTAATCACTTTCTGCAGCGTTCCTGTTCTCTGGGTTTTGATTCGTCCTGGCCCAGGGGAACGAGGTGAGGAGAGAAAGAAGGCTGACCAGTCAAAGCAGAGGGCATTCTTTATTATAGTTTCAACTCTGGGTGCACTGATGTTGAGGGTGGCTTTGAATGTAACTTTGGAGGTGATGTATTGCTTAACAAAATTTACTAACTGTGTGCTATTGACATCTGTTTATTGGTTCCACCTTCCTAGCAGTCTGGTGTTACCAATTTTCTTTTTATATAAAGAGAGAAAAAGCGTATTTAAAAATGGAGATATTACATAATGCTTGTCACTGAGTAATAAGTTGTTGATAAAACATAGGAAATATTCTAAAGTCCTTTATATTCCATTTGTAATTGTCAAAAAAATTCTTTGGGCATGGAGCTATAACAAAGAATGTCAGATAAACAAAAACAACATTCAACATTGGGTCAAAAATGATTTTTTTAATTGATACCTATGCAAATACAAAATGTTAAATTTAAATGGTTTGAGTTCTTGCTGAAACAAATAAAAACCTGAAATTTAAGTACGTATTCTCGCTGTATTTTTTTATTATTATCATTTTACTGCTTGTTAAGGACATCACACTTTTCATAACATATGTTGAATGCTCTCTTGTTCATGGCTTAAAGACATAGGTCTTTAAGTTTTAACAAGTTTATCCCACAAGTTAAAACTAAATTTATTTATTTATTTATTGAACCCATTGTTTATACATTTAGAAGTTAAACCAAAACTGTAATATTTTAATATTTGTAGTTAACCACTACCAGAGGTAGTAACTAGTTCCGTTTACTGAAGCACAGATGTAGTTTTGCTGGTGGTAAACAGCGAGGGGAGAGACACACAGTAGAGACTTTTAGTAACAAAATCTAATCAGGGTGGTGTTTCTAAAAAACATTTTATATTGTCAAAATTTACAATGAAATCTGTTCAGAAAAATAACTTGTACTTGACGTCAATTTTATTTCACATAACAAAAGCCTTTTATCTGGTAATTTTACAGTTCACAAGTTTAGCTTAATGTTGAGTTTAAAAAGAAAAAACTCTACACACCCATTTATCATGATGGCAGATGATCAGGGCACAAATCTACTTCTCTCTGTTGTATTAGGATTTTTGGTTACACAAGGTCTATCACCCAATTCTGATCATTGCAGGTCCCTAAAGCGCACATAACTTTCTAAAAAGTGGACATTGATCATACAGTGTATAAAAGTTTTATACAATGGATGAGTTAAAACAAAATGACCATGACTGGTTGGAAAACCATGGCAATGTAACCTTTGCTTTGCCTCATTGTCCACCTCAGATAGTTTTGCTATTATTGTTATTCAGATGGTTATTGACGCATTTATATTATCGATTAAAATAGTTACTTATGTATGAGGTGGGCACTCTTCCAAGAAACGCATAGTGACAAAGATTCCTTATAGTCTGTGTTAGTGTGTCTGGGTGTGAGTGTATAATCCACATGGGTTGTTTATGCTTTGGCTGTGTGTGTCATCAGCAAATTACCTTGCAGCCATTCAGTGTCAACTGCTGTCTCACACAGTGCAGATGGCTGCTGTTTTTATTCTTGTAAATAGTGTTTACAGTTTACATCAAGTATTCCTAACCCCCCTTTTTAAAATATTTCTATCACCCTAACAAAAGTGTGACCTATAAGCAGCAACAGGTCATGAGTGAGTATAAAGATTAACCATGTAAAAAGATCTACAACATTAATAATGTTCAAAAACCTGCATACTAAGATAGCATTGAAACAGTGATGTTTGAAAAAAATATTAACTTAATCATTCATTTGATAAGCAATGATAAATGATGGCAGTCAATGATTGAAGCTTTTGGTATGCTGAAAATATGTTTCATGACTACAGTAATTCACTTGGTGACAAATACCAAATTTAAAGATTTGTAATTGACAGAGTCTCTGGTTGTGCAGGTTAAGTTTCAAGAAACGTTTCGCATTTATTTAATTAAGGATATGTGAGTCGCTTGGTTCCTTTCTGGACCTTTATTTAGGTGTAAATTCAATCTGGAAGACTCTCTTCAGCCTCACCTTCATCATCCATCCTTCATGTCATGTACCTCAGCTGAGCAGATCATCATCACTCCATGCCTTATTGTAGCCAATTATCATGCAAGTCCTCCTTTTATAAGGCCCTCCATCCATGGCTCCATCTGCTCTTCAACCAAACTACAACCCACCTCCACCCCTTCTCCACCCTCATCCTCTCGACTCCTTCAGGCTTTCCTCCTCTCTTTGGCCTCCATCACCAGTGTCTGGGCCCCAGGGGAAGACATCTCTAATCCTGGTCTAGTCTAGTCTAGTCTAGTCCTAGTCCTAGGATGTTCATCCAAGATTATAGCCATTCTCAGCATTCACATCTTCTGCTGGGGTCCGAGCGCCAAAGAACTTTTTGTCATTCATGTAAAATAAAACTTTCTAATTGCTACTTTCTCTCCGTTTGAGTTTCTCCAGGTTGAAATCAAGGCAGGTGGTAAGTCTTCAAACAAGGATCAGTCCCAAGCTGGAAAAGGCAATGCCTTAACAATCAGATTCAGTTTTATAGAAATTATAATGACGTGTCAACAAGATTACATGGTGGGTCATTGATGCACCTAATTTTTAATTATTGACTGGATATTATATTTGAGAGGTGCGGGAGAGACTGTGTGTGTCTAAGTGTGTGTCCTGCGAATGTTTGTGCTCCTGCCCGGTGTTATCTGGTGAGTGACCTTGTTGTCTTCACTGCCAGATGCAGACCGTGGCTCCACAGAGATTAACACATTTCTCCAACATAAAAAGCTGATCTAGTCATCCTGTCCTGGCCCGTACAGCATTCCAGATAAGTACTCACACCCCTCTACAGGGGTCTGGGCACCTTCCTCTGAATGACAGCTTTTCTACCTCAACAAACAAACAAAAGGTTAAATCGTGCAATAAACTGGCAAACAACAGTTTTTTCAAAAAGTTTCTTGTGTAGAAGTGCACATCTGATATTTCTTTGCATATTTATAAAAAGGCAGATCAGAAAGTCCATTTAAACATTTATTGTGTAGATGAACAAATAAATCAAATGTGCAAATAAGTCACATTAGGCAGTGTGTATAGAATGCAATATTTTCACATCTGAACAAAACTGGATCATTTAATTAAGGACAGAAATTTGCAGGAAACTCTTTACAGGAAGGACCACAACATTTAAATATCTACACAAGGAAAAAAGACAAACAAATGAGAGAATCACTTCCAGCTCTTGATCACAGCTTAAGAACTGCATGTAACTGGATTGGAATTATGGCAACATGACTGAACTATTTTGTAATCAGTTGATCTGAAAGGAACAAACTGAATTCCATAAAACTGGATATGAACTGGAATAATTTGTCTTGTAAAGTTCCTTGAATTGATGTGCTGTGTTAAAATGGTGCTGTATAAAGAAAGTGAACTATTTAAAGCTGAACTGAAACTGGCACCAGGGGGATATGATATTCCTTCAGAATATGATTTCTAACATAAATGCAAGAATGTCGAACTGAATTGTAATCTTAGAAAAATGCAAAACACAAAAAAATCTTATTCTTTTTACCATTGCAAACAAAACTGTTTGGAACTGGAAATAACTATGGACAAAGCATTAGTTGGGTACCTAAAGCTCCACCAAACCCTAAAACAGTACAGTTTGTCTGAAGGTATAGAATAAAGCACAGAAAAGTGTCAGTTTTGGGGGATTTTTTACAGCTGTGATTTTCGCCTGTCTTTCTGAAAGCCTTGAAGTTGTTCCACTGTTAGCACATGTTCATAAATTTTTATTTAGAAACTCTTGTAGCTGATGTAAGCATTGATTCTTCACCCAAGCAATCTTTCCAAGTGTCACTTTTCATTGCATTTCTTTTGTCAATATCTAATTTCTAAATCAAAATTGGACAACTTTATTATTATTTTTTTTTGTTCCCAAATAATTGTGACTGAAAAAAATCCAACTGTTTCTGATGATCGTTTGTTGAGTTACTTACATTTGGTATTAAAAATTTCTGGAACAATATTTTACCAGTTTTCAAAATTAGTATTAATGGCTTTTCTTACAGCAAAGTAATTTTTCTGCTCTATGCAAAAACAGTAGTGGTAATACCAAACTACTGGGCAAAGTAAACCAGACCACTGACCCCATGATCACACACTCACCACTATGTTGTACAACATATGCTATAGTCCAAGTCAGACTTGCAACAAACCTTAACACCAGTACACCCAGTATGGTGACAATGGTGTAGAATGCCCTCTTCTTTGACTGATCAACTCCCAACTTTTGCTGTTTCACTGGACTTGGACGAATCAAAGCAAGAAGAGCAGAAAGGCTACAGAATGAAACAATGGTTAGGACTATGGTCAAAATGCAAAAATTAAGTACAATAAAAACATTTTCCAACATCAAACCTATCCCAGTAAAGGACAGCAGCCAGACACAACCAGTGCTGATATTTCTGATGATGATGCCTTGTTCATTTCTCAGTCGCATGTAAGTAATGGGATGAACAACAGCCATGTAGCGCTCCAGACAGGTCACGGCATGAAAGAATGTCTCTCCATACCAAAAATAAAACCATAGAAAGGCGCCCCCAACTAATACATTGAGCTGATCACTGTAGATTGCACAACAGCAGGCGATACTCCCAAAGGCACCAATCAGCCCCATGATGACCAAGTTGTAGGTGAAGAAGTCTGAGTGACTCATCGTTGAAACTAAGGAAGAAAATGAGCCCTTTTGCTTCCATTCGCACGCTCCGTGGTAAAGGATGAGGACGCTTAGCGAAAAGAGGATGAAGCTGTTAGTGATGAAAAATCCTGCAAAAATAAAATTGCTTTGTGGAGACATAAAGCAATGCATATTTAAAAAAGGGGACAATATGGGGGGGAAAGAGTATAGAAGAGGAATGGAGTCATTTGTGGATGATGAGTACTTTACCAGCATCTGGAAGAGAACAGAAAAGCTAATAATTCCATTTGGGGTTATGACAATATAAGTATTTTTTTAATTTACTTTTATTGTGTATATCTTCTATAATTTCTAACAAAATTATATTTTCTTGTAATTTAGGTGGAGAACTGTCAAATGTGACAAGAGTTTATCTGAAACCAAGAAATGCTATGTTTATGGACATGAACTAATAACCAGTAACATAATGGAATTGTCTTTTTTGTTGTTGTTGCCAGTTGCATTTTTTGTTTTGTTTAGATCTTGGAATGTTTTTTAATTGTTTTAATTGAGTGGAATGCAATAAAACCTCTTTGTTTCACAGCTGGAAACTTGGTATTACTATAGAAACAAAGAGGAATACTTTACACTGGGGAATAAAACAAATATAAGAGTTAATGTAGAATTGCTTTCAATTTGCAGGTGCAACACAAACTATTGACCAAAGGCGCTCATAAAATGATTATTTTATTTAGGAGAAAGAAAAAGATCAAAACCCAACCCAAAACCACAACAAATATGTGAATAGCCACAAAAGTCGAGGAAATTTCATTCGCCATGCCTATAATTAATTGGTCTTAACAATGTCAAAAAGCAATAAGAATTGCACCCATCTAACAGTATTAAAAAACAGATGTAAAACAAAGTATTTTATGTTTATCAGTCTATAAAGGGTTACAAAGCCATTCATAAGACTTTGGGACTCCATTATTTAAAAATGGAGAAAACATGAACCAGTGGTTAACCTTCGCTACTGGTCAGTGAATTCCTTAACCAGGAGACAACATTTAATCACACAACATTTAAAATACTGCTGACCTCAATTTGTTTCTAATATTAGATGTTTAAGTAATTAAAATGTGCTTAATTTCTCTTTTTCTTCGGGACTTTATATTGGCCTAATAATCTGTATTATGTTACAACCCATTCCACAAACTCAATTGCTGTGAAGAATTAACTTGTCATTAAAGTGATCGCAATCTGATGGGCAGAGTCTGAATGAACAGTTCTGACTAGAAAATGTAAAATCAGTTCTACACATGCATTATGAATTGTTGAAGCCAATGACCACTTATTTGGTCATTTAAGAAATCCTTCTTTTTATTAAGGAAATTATTGTCTCATTAAAGAATAGAAAAGAATACAAACCTTATTGGTATTTTTCAGATTTTGTCTTGTGTTCTGTGTGCTCCGGCAGCTTTTTCTCTCCTTGTGCAGTACAAAAAATATTTTACAGCCCCACCTTACCTCAATCTGTCATTGCAGAATTCAAATATGTTCAAATATTGTTTGTTTACATAATAAATAATGTATCTGGGATGCCTGGCAGCTAAAGTGAGAAATAATGCAGATTTTAGGGCCAAGGTGAATATTACTTCTAACTGTTTAATAGTTATTTAACAATTAAAATTCTGATCTTGCCTATTACATACATTTGTGTTATGTTTTAATTACATAAACCATTTTGAAGTGCCTTGTTGCTGAAATGTGGTATGCAAATAAACTTCACTTGACGTGACAGATAAAGGTCATCAATGATTTATTGTAGCACTTCAGTTTCTATGCTATGGTCTGGACTTTAGACCGAAAGCATATTAATGTGTATGAATAAATTAGTTTGAGAGCTAAATCCAATTGTGAATCATTGCCAAAGCTTGAAAATTTGTGACCACAAATAGTTTACATTCAATCTGATTGAACTAGAGCTCTGTTGCAAAAATGAATGGGTATTAATTTCAGTCTCTATTTGTGGAAAGTTGAAAGAGATTGACCACAAAGGACCTGCAACTGTAATTCCAGCAAAACGTGGCTCTCCAAAGTGTTGAAGTGTTGGATGCAAAACTTTCAGATTTTTTACGTTAACTTTCCTGCATTCTGAAGAAAAAACTGACTGTAACCAAACAGCAAAATTAGACTGCTGGGAAGAGTGTTGCACATACGTAAGGCTACTGTCATACACTGGGCACTACATCTTGGAAGATCCAAACCAGACCAATGGATAACTAGAAGATTAGCACTCCCAGTAAGATGGTATGGAGATGGTATAGAAAATTCCCTAATTTTACTGGTCAGCTCTCTCCCAGCTCTGTTGGTCAGGGTTTTGACAAATAAAAACATTACAGAAGCAGATAATTCATTATCATTAGACAGACATCCATATAAATGCAGTTTTTCTGTTGTCATGGGAAGATCAACAGTGAGATAGTGCTCCACGCAGCTCAGAATATATTCCTCTACAAAAGATGTTAGTACCCAAAATAAGAACTTTTGAAGATTCCCTGTGATTTCTAAAATAACAGCTATATAAGCAAAGCACTTGTGCTCTCCATAAATTTGTCCTTTAGTGTATCAAGAAATATGGCTTCAAAATGTTTACTATCAAAACAGCATTATGTTTTGATTAAATATGTGCACCATAAGGTGGTGTTATAAAAAAGTTACTCATGATAAAACAAAAGAAACTTTTTTTTAACTGTGTTTTTTGGCACCAGGACATAATAAAAAAGTTTCTTACTTTGCAAGTTGGACACAAACACACAACAGATCCCACACTGTCTTTATTAAACAAAGATGAAGTTAACGCGATTAAGGTTTGTGTAAAAAACAAACAAACAAACAAAAAAATCAATACATTGTTGTTGCTTCCTCAAAATTTAAATTATAAAGCATTTGAATTATAAAGCTAAATTATATAAGTCTGATGTTGCTCATTGACAAAAAACAAAAAACAAAAAAAAAAGTTTGTCAGGTATGTTGTTACTTCCACTGACCACTAGGGGCTCTCTCTTATTAGAAGAAAACTTTATTTTCATTATTTTTTTGTTTGCAGGACTTCTGTCATACCTTGATGCACAGCTGAAATCATTTCTTCCTCATCAGTGGGATCCAAAAAAGCTTAAGTCATCCAATGCTACACCCCTACCTTTGGATGTCGTTGGTTTGATTTAGTGGCTTAATCCTGTGTTCTGTGAGCAATTCAGTGATTAAATCTTCTTTGGTGAACTGTTTTCATTCAAGCTATCTTGTTTTAGATGGGATGTTTGGTGAGGGTTCTCTGCCATTTTCTTTCTGCTAGTTCTTCTCTTGCTGAAAGAAACTGGCCCGCCAGGGAGCATATGCAGTATACTTTTGTTTTATTAGCTAAAATTTTTATTTGTCAGAAGGGGGACATTTTTGTTGTTCTGGCCTTGTAAAGTGCACAGTATTGCTTTCTCTCTAAGATGTGTGAAATCCTAAACTTGAGAAATTAAATAATGCTAATATGCTGATCTGGGTTTTGTGCATTAGTTGTTGGTTGCTGGAATTTTTTTTTTCTCTTATAGACTTCAATTTTAAGGGTTGTGTCACACACGTCTGCATTGACTTAATGTATGAAAATCAATAAATGAGAAGGTGAGTGTCTGGTACATGGCTGAGAGGGGAGCTAGGACATTAAGGTGGAGAAATTATTTTTATGCTCTGTCAGGGTTAGATGTATCACTTAAATTTCCAGTCTACAAAAAGGAAGAAAAACCGAAGTTTGAGTTATGCAAGTATATATTGACCAAAGATTTACATCATTTACAGGTTACAGGAAGCTTGAACATTACATGTCATACACAGTCTTTGCAAGTATAAGGTGAAGTAAAAAGATCTGTTACAGAGAGGAGAGTTGTTAGAAACTCAAACAACAGGAATTATTTCCTGTAGTGCTCTTTGTGACAACAGGGCTGAATGAGTAAAATCTTTTGCTGTCTCTGGAGTCCATGAATTGGATGGGATCAAATGGTATCACATAGCGAGCAGTGACCTCCTTCCCTTCTGTGACCCAAACTTCTCCAAATACAACCCAAGGATTTTATCAGCTTTTTAATGAACCTGTTGAGCATAATTGCATCACTGCTGTCCCAAAGAACCACAGCATGGCAGGACCAAAAAACCAAACACAATTAAATATAAACAAGTTTTAACTGTGTTCTTATTCTGATTCTTATTCTGTGATCTACCCACTGTAATTTTCCTCTTCTTTGAAGAAACAACAAAGGCAAAACTAAACTACTTGGAATATTAACGTAAACAGCAGATGTCAGTATCATACATTGATCAGTGCTTCCTGAAATATCAAAACCCACCCATACCAGACCAAAACAAAACCGAAACATCAAAATTCCCAGTATGATCATGATGGTATAGAAAGCTTTTTGCTTTGATTGGTCAGCCCTCTCCCTTCCCTGTTTGCCTGGTTTTGGACGAACCAAAACACAGAGAACAGAAACGCTACAGAAAGAGATGACTATTGAAGAAGACACCATAAGGCAGGAATCCAGGTAAATATACTTTCTTGCTTTAACAGCACTAATCCCTCCTAAGCAAAATAGCCAGATGCAACCAATGCAGATATTTCTGATTCTGATTCCTTTTTCATTTTTCATGTACAGGTATGTAATGGGATGAACAACAGCCAGGTAGCGTTCCACACAGGTCAGGATGTGGAAGAATATTTGCCCGTACCATGTGAAAGAATATATTAAAAAACCTATAAAGAATACATTTATATTTTCTATGTGGCTTTCAAAAAAGGAGACAATAAACCCCAACACACCAATCAATTCCATGATGACCATGTGATAAGTGAAGACGTCACAGTGACTTAGTGTTGCAGCTGAGGAGCTGGGGCTCTTCTGCTGCATTTGTTGAAAACCTAAGTATAGAATGAAGATGCAGAGAGGGAGGAGAAGGATCACATAGATAGCACTGGAAGTGCTGTAAATTATTTTTCCTGGATTTGTTACAAGGCAGTAGAAAATGTCATTGTAGAAAATATGTGGATTTACAAGTGAGTCATTGTAGGATGCAGATATTGGCAACATCTGAAGGAAAAACAGAACAGAACAGCAAATTGATGTTAACAAATGTATTGTTTCAGCGGACCATCTGTTTTACCCTTGAAAAAAAAAAAAAAAAATTCATGCTCTCTTTCCAAACTTTAACAAAGTAGATTTTTGAAAATGTATATTATACTTAAAAGGTATTTTTATATAATTTTTTATAAGAGGTTCTGTCAATTTGTATTTGGTACTAATTACAAACTGTAGAAAGATACAAACAGTGAAGTAAATTTATCCTTAAAGCAGTGGAAAGCATACAAGCTAGTCAGACATTTGCTGTATAAATCCATCTTAACAGCTGATTAGGCGATGAGTTGACTATGACTCCACATAATTTTCAACAAATACAAAACCCGAAAAGCACAGAATCATGCCATCTTCAATGTCACTTCAGTTCAAATGTTTACTTCATTCTTGGTGGGAGCGAACTTACAAGTTGCAGTTAATGTGGCAGAGTTAGAGGTATTTAACCAGGGTAACGTCACATAGAAGGACACTGTTTAGCTGTTTAGTCCACTGAACAAAACGCTACCAAAATGGAAACACGAAGAAGAAGAATACCTTTATTAGTGTGAATTTATCACAAATAAAAATTGTTAACATTAGCAAGTTTATATTGTTGAATCGGCTAAAACGGCTTGTGTAAGTTGAAATAGTTGCCACTTTTGATAACTTCACAGAACATCACAAGAAAAAAAAACTTTAGACAAATCTTGTTAGTTAGCATGCATGAAAATGTTGGACACAGAAAAATGAATACAAGTGCATCGTTACGTTTCCTAAAGATTGAAATTATATGTACATCTGCATATAAGAACATGTATGATCAACTAAATGCACAAAAACCTCTCTATGTTGATAATTAAGACTCGGTTTTTAGCAGTAACACCCACCTTTCTGGCTGAACATTGAATGTGATCCAAGTCTACACCTTGACATAAATGAGTACACAAAGAACATATAGAGGTATGGGTGTAATTTGCATACCAGTCACCTTTTACATGCCATGCCCATAGTATAAATTACAAATAAATTTTCCACAGTCAACCTCCAAACAATGTAAAACATAAACAGCTGAATCCAAAGAGGTTTAGTGACAACAAGAATATGAGATACTAACCTTTTTTTTATTAGACTATTAGTCAGCTGTCATTTAGTCCTCAGTTTTAAAGCACAGCTTCCCAAAGTGCAAATTCATGTAGTTTTGACTAAAATCCTTTGGAACCATTGTGCAGTACTATAATAAAACAGACTGCAAGGATACATAAAACAACCTATAATTCTCAATTATTGTAATCTTAAATGAATATAATTTAAATGGAGATTTCATTGACTTTATATAACTTCTCTTATAACACCACCCGATCTCCGTTTTTATTTCAGTTTCAAAATGGAACATCCCAAATCCCAAATAAGATATACATACATGTTTTTAGAATTAGTAACATCGAATTTTGAGAGAGTCTACCTTAAAGCCGTAAAGAAAGCACTCAAGAGAATATATTTTTATCCTTTCGTACATTTACCATAGTGGGTCTAGGGTAGGAGGGAGTAATCTCCAGCAATCCATGGGCTGACAAACACAAGATTTCATTCACAGGCCAAGACAGACACACTCCATGTCTGCACACACCTGAGGGCAATTTAGAGTAGATGATTAACCTGGTGTACATCTTTTTGGATTGAGGAAACCAGAGAACCCAGAGACATCCCAGACATGCAAAGTGAGTACATGCAAACTCCAAACAGAAAGGCCCAGGTGAGGATTCAAACACAGGAACTTCTTGGTGTGGAATCCCAGTGCTAACAGCTGGCCCAGTGTAAAGCCCCCACTAAAAGCAGTGTGCTCTTAAAAGAATGTATCTACCAATAACCCTAACCCCAAATACACCTATTCATCTCCTGCAAAGTAAGTGTGTGAATGGGAATGGCTGATTTATTATAAAGTGTCTTTGAGGGTTCTGAAAAGCACAACATAAGTCTGAAGTCTTTTCACACTTGCTTCAATCAGATGTTTTTTGTGTGATAGAGAAATGTTGCCTTCATAAAAGGGCTGTGATAATTTCTGATTTGTCAGACAAAACATGGTCATGCATCTCTGTCAATAGATCTTCACATTTCTGTAGTGACATTAACTGCTGTAGCCTCTTTAGCCACAGAAATTGCCTTTATTCTGTTTTTATCATCCATACAGCAATTATGCACACCCATATAGTCACTCAGAGTTAATAACTTTCAGGTGCAGTTCCAGATAAGCAATGTCAATTTATAGTCTAAGCCAATGAGTGAAGGCTGTGTTGTATGGAGGCTTCCATCTTTGAACAATGATTTTCTTCATCGTAGTTAGTCTAGCTAGCCAAGTGAATTCACTTTTTTTGTAGAGTGTCTTGAGACTGCATTTGTTGTTAATTGTTATAATGATAACCTATCTGCTATATATCAACAGACTGGGAGCTGAAAAGTAAAAGGCATATAAACAAACCAGCTGCTTAGCAGATTATGGAGTACTCCTTTTCAAAATGTCTTTGCAGCACACTAATTTCCCTGTTCTTTCTAAATAAAGCAATGGCAAAAGTAAGCTGCTGGGTAGACTTATCCAGACACTTCCTAACATCAGCATACATTGGGTACTATCTCCTGAGAGATCCAGAAAAGCCCAAGCTAGACCAAGCGGTACCCTTAATATCAGAAACCCCAGTATGACCACAATGATGTAGAAAGCTCTATGTTTTGATTGGTCTTTTCTCTCACTGCCCTGTTCACCAGGGCCTGGACGAATCAGAACACAGAGAACAGAAATGCTAAAGAAGAAGATGGTTGCTGTGGCTATCATCAGGAGACATATGTCCCAAAAAATGGTTCCTGTTGTCAAAACACCAATACCTACAAAGCAAAGCAGCCAGCTACAACAAATGCTGATATTTCTGATTTGTATTCCTTTCCCATTTTTGAGGCTCAGGTAAGTGATGGGATGAACCACAGCAAGGTAGCGCTCCAAACAGGTCAGGGTGTGAAAAGATATCTGTCCATACCATGTGAACCAAAAAATCTGAAGACCAGTATTTAGCATTTCAAGATTTTTCATGCAGTTGCCAATAAAGGAAACAATACACCCAAACACACCGATGAGTTCCATGGTGACCATGTGGTATGTGAAGCAGTCCGAGTGACTTATCGTTACTGATGAGTGATTTTGCTGGAGTTGCTGAAACCCCAAATAAAGGATGGAAATGCAGAGAGGAAAAAGGACAACAACCTGGGTGATGGTAAAAGTGATGAAGATAAACTGGTTTGGGTTGGTGATGTAGCAGTCGTAATCATTGACTGTGGAGAAACGTGAATTAACAGCAGAGTTGTTGGAGAAAGACAAGTTGGTCGACATCTAGAAGAGGAAATAATAGGACAAGTAGATTAACAGCAAGATTCACAGCATGTATTTTGTAACTTTAAAATTTGCACAATCATCTAACTATCCACATGTCACCACATGCTCACTGAGGATAAGGTTAAGCAATGATCTATTGAAATAAACTCTATTCTATCTTGTATTATAAACAGGATGAAATGTATTGTTTGTGACTGACTAACAATCTGACTAAATGAAGGCATTATAGTGGAATAAAATGGATTGATTTATATTTGGACTGAAATGGATCCTATATATATATATATATATATATATATTAATGTGATTTGAATCTTTTTAATATGTAACATTAACATATTGGAGGAATGGTAATCCGTTTGTGTTTTGTTCTATTTTTAAGTATCACAAATCATGGAAACCATTTTGGGTGAAGTCCAGTGATCTGTTCTGTTTTAAAGTACTCCAGTGCTGATCATCCAGTGTGTGTTAATTTACAGACCCATTCAATAAATTAGAATATTACTGTAATATTATCACTAAGTGAAACACATTAAATAGATTAATTACACAAAGATGGATGTTTGAAAGCCTTTATTTCTGATACTAATAATGATTTTCCACTTACTGGTAATGAAAACACAGCATTTAAAATTTGAATATTACATCAGACCAATGAAAAAACTATTTTTAAAAACAGAAATGTGGTCTTAACGAATGTTTAATACCTGCTTAAAGGTTATTTTCAAACGGTACTTTTAATCTGAAAAACGGACCTCATCTGAATGCATATTCTAATTTATTGAACCTGACTGTAAGCTGGCTGTGTCAACTTTCCTAAGGGAAGTGTGTCTGAGAACCAGTTTGCTAGAAGGACAAGTTTATACAAAAAAATATTGAAACCAGGCTTCCACAGGAGCCTGCTTTTCTTGGAGAAGAGAGATCATTATGAGCTTATCAACCAATTAAATTAGTCAGTAAGTATTTAAAAGGTTCAGAATTTCTGTATCAGTTTTACTGAAACCTTTTTATGTCATATTTATGAAGATCCTTTGTAAACATTTTTAAACATAATTGAAGAATGTCAAATGCTTCTCAAGATTCGAGAACACCACCTGAGGTAAGAAGCAGTTGATTTTTTCAATATGAGGCCCTTTTTCCAAGCATACCTTTAAATAACTGACTTGACTCATTGACGACAAGAACATTTGTTGAGTTAAAATTTTAAATTCTGTATAATTTGACAAACATTTTTCAACATAACTTTGTGTTTATCTTTAGTTAAGCCTATCTATTTTCCATACACAAGGTGTAGGTGAATTTTGAGCTAATCAATTTTGTTGCTCTTTTGGAATTTGCATTGACTGAGAACAAACTGCCCCACGTGTCTTTGTTGAACAACCAAGTAAAGAACAATCTGTGAATTTATATTAAACATGCTAAAATGCAGTAATTAAAAACAATTCACCATTCTAAAGAAAAAAAAACACCTTTGTCACTTGTCTTTTCTACTAATTATACAAAATTATTTCATTGTGTATGTTTTAGCTTTTACCTTATGAAAGTAACATGACAAACCATTTCAACCTACAAAGTAAGAACTGTTTTTTCTTAGTAAACTCACCTTTTCAGTCTGATTTTTCTGGTCCCAATCTAGATTAACTTGACATGACTGACCAGAATTCCCTGCATAGCTGTGGAAACTATTTATATATTGTCAATAAGATTTAAATGACAATAAACAAATACATTTTCCTCAGTCAAGCTCAATATTATGCAAAACACTCACAAATCGCTAAGCCCCATGGGTGAGACAAGGCACAGTAGGTGTGTAATGTAAATTATATTTTCCCTATCATTTGTGTACCAGTTCCAGAATGACCACAGTAGTATAGAATGCTGTCAGCTTTGATTGGTCAGCCATCAGTTCCCCTTTAGAAACATTACACCAGGAGATGACTATCATGCATCTTCTCATCATAAAGTGTTGACAGGTGTGTTATGTCTTTGAGTTACTGAGAAACCATCATGTCAGGATAGTTTTAGGAGTAAAAAGCAATCAGATAAAAAAGTAATTTGCCAAGTTTATTGTCGTATTTAAATTATTTCTTTCTTCATATATATATATATATATATATATATATATATATATATATATATATATATATATATATATATATATATAGAGAGAGAGAGAGAGAGAGAGAGAGAGAGAGAGAGAGAGGCGAGAGGTGATTTATATATATATATATATATATATATATATATATATATATATATATATATATATATATATATATTAAAAAAAAAAATTCCCTTCTCACCCTCCACGGGTGGTCTTTCTCAACCTCTGAGCTCGGGTCCTCTACCAGAGGCCTGGGAGCTTGAGGGTTCTGCGTAGTATCTTGGCTGTGCCGAGAACTGCGCATTTCTGGACTGAGATGTCTGACGTTGTTCCTGGGATCTGTTTTAGCCACTGCTCCAGTTTGGGGGTGACTGCCCCGAGGGCCCCGATGACCACAGGCACCACTGTGGTCTTCACCTTCCAGGCCTTCTCCAGTTCCTCTCTGAGGCCCTGGTATTTCTCCAGTTTCTCGTGTTCCTTTTTCCTGATGTTGCAATCGCTTGGTATTGCTACATCCACCACAACGGCTTTCCTCTGTTGTTTATCCACCACCACGATGTCCGGTTGGTTCGCCATTACCATTTTGTCTGTCTGGATCTGGAAGTCCCACAGGATCTTAGCTCGGTCATTCTCCACCACCTTTGGGGGTGTGCCCCACTTTGATCTCGGGGCTTCCAGTCCATATCCTGCACAGATGTTTCTGTACACTATGCCCGCCACTTGGTTATGACGTTCCATGTACGCTTTCCCTGCCAGCATCTTGCACCCTGCTGTTATGTGTTGGACTGTCTCAGGGGCCTCCTTGCACAATCTATACCTTGGATCTTGTCTGGTGTGGTAGATCTGAGCCTCTATCGCTCTGGTGTTTAGGGCCTGTTCCTGTGCAGCCAGGATGAGTGCCTCTGTGCTGTCCTTGAGTCCAGCTTTTTCCAGCCATTGGTAGGATTTTTATATATCTATCTATATATATATATATATATATATATATATATATATATATATATATATATATATATATATATATATCTATCAGGTATAGTAAAATTACTCAGCCCCTTGGATGTTTTACCTTTACCTTTTTTGCTTTTACAAATCAATCAACATTAACAAAATTTGGCTTTTTTGACATAAAAAACCCTGTAACCTCAAAGAGAAAACAGATTTCTGCAAAGAATAATGACACTTATGTGGCACTATGTGGTTTAGTTGGTTGAGCACACACAGGACATGATTATTCTGGGTTCGATTCCCAGTCTCGGGCCATTTTTTGCATGTTTTCTCTGTCTATCTCCTCCCTAGTTCCTGTCTATTTACTGTTCAATAAAAGTCACCAGAACCTAAAAAAATCTTTAAAAGTAATGAAAACTAAATAAAAATATTTAACATAAAATAAGAGATGCCATAAATATTGACCCCTTTCAAGTCAGTATTTAGTAGATGCACCTTTGGCTGCAATCACAGCACGCAATCTGTTTGCAGAGGCCTCAGTCAGCCTTGCACATTTAGATGCTGCAGTTTTCCTCCATTATTCCCTGCTAAACTGTCAGGTTGTGTGGGGATCGGCTGTGAACTGTCCTTTTCAAGTCCTGCCAAGAATTCTTTGTCTGATTAAAGTCTGGGTTTTGACCAGGCCACTCCAGAACATCCAACTTGTTGTCCTTAATCCATTTCTGTGTAGCTTTAGCTGGATGCTTCATATTCATGATTCATGCTGATCATATTCCTTCTATTTATTGATGATGAATTTAACTGAACACCAGGGAATGAGTCGTGACGTAGAGACTTTTTTTGTATCCACCCTCTGACTTATACTTTTGAATAAACTTTTCTCTGATTTGGTTGGTGTGTTCTTTTGTCTAATATTTTAAATATTTTTATTTAACCACTAGATTAATATCTGACTTGATTTTGACTAAACGGAAATCAATCTCACAACAGTACATTCTTTAGAAATGGAAACATCTACTAGGGAACGTTCTGTAAAGTAATTATTTAAAGCTCAGGATGTCAAGAAGCCACTAACTAATAGATTCAAGCACATTAATGTACATTAAAATATTTGTAAAACATTTATTCTGTATTGCTGCTACAACACACTAACTTTCCTTCTCTACGAAGAAAAAGCAGAGGTAAAATCAGACTGCTGGGCAGACTAGAGAAGGTACAACACATCAGTACCAAACATTCACCAGTTCCTGACATAAACATCGCAACCCAAGCTAGATTCCAGATGAATCTCAGTGACAGCACTTCTAGTATGATGATAACAGAAAACAGTGCCCTCCTCTTTAATTGATCAAACCTTTTTCTAACTCCACCCTTCTCCCCTGGACCTGAACGAATCAAAACACAGAGAACGGAAAGGCTGCAGAAGAAGATGACTGTAAAGGAAAGCATTAAGAGGGCCAAATCCATAACGATGAAGAAGCTGTCAAACATGACCAAACTCATCCCTGCAAAGGAAAGGAGCCAGTTACAGACGATTTCAGCATTTCGCAATTGTGTCCCTCTTTTTTTTCTCAAACTCATGTAAGTGATGGGATGAACAGTAGCCAGGTAGCCCTCCATGGATATTAGGATGTGCGATATAGCTTGTCCATACCAGGAGAAAGAAAAAACAAGGCACCCCACATTCAGAATGGGCAAATGAATTCTATAGAGACCGTAACAGCAGAGGACACTTCCTACGACAGAAATCAGTTCCATAATGACCATGTTATAAATGAAGCAGTCAGAATGACGCATTGCTGCCGCTGAGGACTTCAAGCACCATTGGTGGAGGGCAATTTTAAAAATAAAGATGCAGAGAGGGAGAAATAGGAGGATCTTGATGACTGAGTAGGCGGTAAAAACAAAGGAGCTTGGTTTGGAGAGAAAGCAATCCATGAATATGGGAAGGCCGTGGTTGTTGGAGGAAATGTTAGGATACAAATAGGAGTCATTGACAGATGATGAAAAATCCATTGTCATCTGTAAGAAAAAATGACACAACCATCAGGTAGATAAAATATTTTATCCCCATGTGTGAATTCAGTATAAATGTGTTAAATACAAAGAAAGTCATTAAGAGTTTACAAAGAAAAATTAAAATTTAAAATATATAATGAATAATACATATATTTTCTAAAAATATATATTTATTATATAACTTAGTCAGAGTATGTAAAATACTCATCGGAAAAAAAAAAAAAAAAAACATCTTTCCATGATGCAATATTAAGCCTAATATAATGTATGCCTTTTCTTTGTGGATCTTATCCTTTGCTGTTAACCTAAAAAAATAGGCATTTGCTTATATTTGAGTGAGAAGTACTTTTATTTTTATTATAAAAGTAAAAATACATATAGTCATATTCAATAAATCAGAATATGGTTTCTGATGAGGTTCATTTGTGAGATTGAAAGTACCTTTTGAAAATAATATTTAAGCAGGTATTAGACATGTTTTTCTTTAGACCCACAGTCCTGCATTAAGAATGCTTTTTTAATGTCCTGATGTAATATTCTAATCTTAAATGTCATGTTTTCATTAGCTCTAAGCAAGAAATCATCAGTAACAGAAATGAAAGCTTTAAAACATTACTCTGTGTGTAATTAATCTGCATAATGTGATTTACTTGTGAGCTAAGTCACTGAAATACATAAACTTTTCATTAATATTTTAATTTATTGAATATGACTGTATACTCTTCTCTGTTATAATACTTATTTTGGTAAATATACCATTACAAACATCCACTGGGCAGCACAAATAATTTTTTCTGATAGTTTTCAGTTCTAGAAGTTTGTTTAAACATAAGAAATATACTATGAAGATTTATATTATACAATTCCTATGAATAATAATTATTTAAGTTACGAAAAAGTATACCCACCCTGTCAGCATTGTTTCATTCCTACTTCCTGTCTCTTGTGTTCCTCTGTAAGACTGTTGCAAACTGAAATGAGATCCAAGATTAAGTTGTTTGACACATGACACTATAGGGTTTTTTTTCTTGTGAGGATTGATTAGAAAAATTACTGAGGCATTTGTATGTAAAAAGGCAAAATACTACATGTCATGCTTTCTATATGGTTCATTTCTCATTAAGCAAATCTATGATGAGTATTTGACTTTTCATGGTGACCAGAAGACAAAGGGAAAATTTTAAAAAAAGGTAAATAATAATGCAAATCTTACTCATCTTCTACATCCATCAAGGTTAAAAATTAAATGTTTATACAAAACATTGACAAATGTATATTCAAATCAAAGAAAGTCACTGAGCCATTGTCTGTTCTTGTTCATTTATTCAAATACAATAATGTATCACTGAGAAAATGAATTTGGTTTAGGGTAAAGGTTACTGAACTTTTTGTCAGCTCACACTGCTGGGTATTACCTACAAATTCACCTTAATCAATAGGAAGACAGAATTTCTAGTATGTTTAAGAAATTCCATGATAAAGTCACTTGAGAAATGTGCAAAATAAAACAGTGGTTTGGTAGGAGTACCGTATAAAATCTAATACATGTGCACCAAAATAAATCACGTGTTGGTTTATTGTTTGCAAAGATTAACATGCATCCAGACATCAATTTCAAACATGTGACAAAAAAGATTCAGTATATAGTTAAAAGTAATAGCATTACACAATTCATCATGCTGAATGTGTTAACACCACTCAACTACCAGCGCTACCAGACTATTATGTCTTGCTAAATTGAGAAAACACAGTGAGAGGGAGGGTAAAAATAGAAATACAGTCTGCAGAGCTGCATGTAAATGTGTGGAAATCCAGACAACATTATTCCATCGCTACCAGTATATAAAAGCAAACTTGATTTAGACCAGCATATAATAGTTTGGGGCTTTTGTGAGGGATAGCATTATATAAACTAGAACAAAATACTAGAAAGCTAAGTCAACATGTCTGTACCCTTGTTTGTCCTCCACTTACTTAGACACCAAACTTGAACCTATCCTACAGTCCTTAGTGAAGATATATGTTTAAACATTTACATGGGCTGATTGAATGAAATAATGTTCAAAGAATGGATTAAAAAAAGAATAAAAATTTTAAAAAACATATATACAATATATCCATCTATCCATCCATACTTCTATTGTCTATACCTTCTTATTCTTGTAAGGTCATTGGGGTTGTGGGGGGGGGCTGGTGCCCACCTATCTCCAACATTCAATGGGGGAGAGGTGGGGTACACCCTGTAAAGATCCCCAGTCCATCACAGGACAACACAGAGACACACAGAACAGACACCCATGCACCCAGACACTCATACCTAGGAACAATTTATATCATGAAATGGTTTAGTAGTTTCTGTCACTCATTTCAGAAACAAATGCATTTGTAAGAGTGAAATATTCAAAGCCTTCTTTTCTTGTAATTTTGATGATGACTTAGATGGCAAAAACCCAATATTCAGTGCCTGTAGTTCTGCTAAGGTGTTCTGGAAGCCCAGGTTGCTTTGATCGGGGCCTTCAGGTCACTTGCATTGTTGGTTCTGATGTCTCTCAGCTTGCTCTTGGCCATACTACATAGCTTCTCTATGGGATTAGGGTCAAACCAGTTTACTGACCAGTAGAGCTCAATATACCATCATGATTATTGAACCAGGTTCTGGTACCATAAGTAGTAGTGTGGACTGGTACCAAGTCCTGCTGGAAATTGAAATCAGCATCTTCATAAAGCTTGTCAGAGAAGGAAACATGAAGTGTTTCAAAATGTCCAGGTAGATGGCTGTGTTGACTGTGGACCAGAACCACCAGTTGACATGGCACCCCAAACCATCACTGATTGTGGAAACTTCACTCTGGACTTCAAACAACGTGGATTCTGAGCCTCTCCACTCTTCCTCCACACACTGGGACCTTGATTTCCAAATGAAATGCAGAATTTACTTTCATCTGAATAGAGGACATTGGACCGTTGCACAGCAGTCTGGTTCTTTTTCTTCTTAGCCCAGGCAAGACAGTTTTAGCCCATGTTTAGGACTGGCCTATGCATAGCAGCTCTTGATGCACTGCGACCACAGTCTGCTCTTTGTGAAGCTTACCAAGTTCTTGAATGGGTGTTGCTTGACGATCCTGTTATTTGACAATGTTATTTATATATGTGGCTGGGTAAAAAAAAAAAAAAAAGATAAAAAAAAAAGAATATAGCTTTGAGAACTGAGGCATACAAACACAACATTGAAAAAAAATGTTGAATATTCTATGAACATGCTTGGATAAAGCATAAAGTAAATAGTCAGCTTTTTTAGCTATGACTTTTTGTGGCTTGTGGAGGGTGTCAATGACTGTCTTCTGGACATCTGTCCAGTCAGCAGTCTTCCCAGTGATTATGTAGCCTACTGACCCAGAGTGAGGGACCATTTAGAGGTTCAGGAAACCTTTGCAGATATTTTGAGTTAATCAGCAGATTAGGTTGTGACACCAAGAGTTTCCAGTCTTTTTTTTGACAATACTGAAATATTCTGAGACATTTATTTTTGGGCTTTCATAATCTGTAATCCATAATCATCAAAATTACTGGAAATAAAGGCTTGAAATATTTTACTCCATGTGTAATGAATCTGTATAATATATGACTTTCACTTTCTACAATGAGTGAAAAAATATGAAACGTTTGCATGATATTCAAGTTTTTGAATATCACAAAGGCAGTGTCTGAAAAAACTAATGACCTGATCTTCCATCCGAAATGATCCATATAAAATGAATTACAAAAGGCAAATTTATCTCTAGCATGCAAAACTCTTTTCAGTCTGTCACACAGCCACCAGTGTTTCAAGAAGAAATTTTTTGGATCAGGTATCAGTTTAGTTGTCTTCTACGCTGTAAAACAGCAAATCGACGGCAAAGAAAAGAATATAATAACCAAGGTGGGTGTTTTTTAATTATAACATAAGATATTTGTGAGAAAACATTTTTACATATTTGTTGAAAATATATAAATTAGACTTTATATTAAATCAGTACCCACCCACCTTCAGATAGATAGATAGATAGATAGATAGATAGATAGATAGATACTTTACTTGTTTCTGTTAATATTTTGTAATAGAGTAATTTATACTGTGATTCAATTAAAGGTAAATATATAAAATGCAGTACATTATTTACCAAATCTTTAATTTACCTTTATTTTTTCTTGTCTCCAGTAGAAATGTCAGTGAATTCTTCGTTCTTCAGTGAGACCTTTGCAGATCCTGATGTGTCCACCATCTTCTCCTCCCTCTCGTTTCAAATGTACTGCCTCAGGTCCAAACCAAGCTCCATCATTTTCATCACATTCAGCATCATCCGAATGGTTCTCCATCTTCCTCTCTGCATCTTCATCCTTCACTTTGGTCTTCAACAGTGGAAGCAAAAGTGTTCAACATCCTCAGCTGCACCAATGAGCCACTCCGATTTTTTCACCTACCTTGCGTCCATCATAGAGTTGATCGATGTGTTTGGATGTATCCTCTGTTTCATCGGTATCTATAATGATCATTCCTACATATTTTTCTTTGGGATCATTCTGGACTTTTTCGTTTGGTATGGAGAGATGCATGTTAATGTCCTGACCTGTGTAGAGCGTTACCTGGCTGTTATTTATCCCATCACATACTTGAGGCATAGGAATAATGAAGGAATCAAAATCAGAAACATAATTTGTATCTGTCTTTTGCTATCTTCCTTCATTGGGATAGGTTTAGTGATGTTGGGAGGTGCTGAAGCACTTTATGCCTTCTGCCTTCTGACTCTTGCTCTGATAACTGTATCCTTCTGCAGTCTTTCCGTGCTCTGCATTCTGATTCGACCAGGCCCTGGGGAAGAGGGTAAAAATAAGCCCAGGACTGACCCATCAAAGCAGAGGGCGTTCTTCACTATTGTGGCCATACTGGTAGTTCTGTTGCTCAGGTTTGCTTATAGTGTTGTTTGGCTTGTAATTTATTTAGGTGCAGATTCTAATAATTGCCTCATAACAGTGTGTAGCTTCTTGTTCAACATGCCCAGCAGTCTGGTGTTACCTCTGCTGTTTCTACACAGAGCAGGAAAACTGGTGTGTTGCAGGGTGTCAGTTTGATCAAAAATTAACCCATTATTTAGATTTCCTTTTTGGCTCAGAATTATTTACACAAGTCTGCACTGGGTAAAAATGCAGCTAATATAGACACTGCTCTGTCTGCATTGAAATGTATATGTGTAATTTACCTGTACTAACAACAAAAAATGACGGATATAAAAGTGAATCCTCTGTAAACTGTCTGTTACTGTTTTTAATTCTAATTCTTTTACACTTGAAGTCCATTTCACACTGAGGAATTTACTGCGGTCTGTTTCACTATATGAAAGTTCTTGGAAAAAAAAAAAAAAAAAACTTACCCATTGGTTGTGACCAGTTGTAAGCTTACAATTTTGTTTAGATTGAAGCTGAATTGTGTACTTTTCAAATATTGCAATGTTAAGATTCAAATAAAGGACTAAGCAAAAACAATTTGTAACTCGTGCTGAATGGGATGAGCGGTCATCATGCAACTGGAGGTTTATGGGTTCTACATCAGTTTCCTCACTGCTAAATGTGCCCCTGTGCAAGACACTTGACCCCAAAAGTTCCCCAGATGTATCATAAGCAACTTTGACACTGCCAGGTAACCTTCAAAGCAAAACAATTTGGAACTTGGAATTAAAAATCCTCTCTGCAAAAATGTTCTTATTAAAAGTGATTTCTGCAAAAGAACAGAAGCACCTTCCTTGATCACACCTTCAGGTCAGACTTACTCATTTGCTACCTTTAGAGAAAGATTAGCTCCCTGTTGTCCAATCATGTTTTTGTGGGGCAACAACATAAAGGCAAATAATGACAAAGCACGTCCTGGACTGGCTTCAGGGAAGTCACATTTTTATTTGATTTGGCACTGACCAAACACTGACTCTAGTGTGACCACCAAAGCTGGAAGAACTATTGCCCATACTTGTGCACCAGCTAAATTGTTTCCAGGGATGATGGGCACATCATCTATAGGTATCACAAGATGCAAAATTGGAGGACAAACCCGGAAAAAAAAATCACACACGTTGTTTTGAATACTTTTAACAGGGACTAGCCTTTCAGTGCAGGGCTACACTTTTGTGAGGGAGCTATTTACATGTTTTTCATAATTCATCTACTTTTTTAAAGCTGATAATCAATATGCATGAAAGAACTTAGACAGACTTGCCTCCATCTGAAGTTTAATTTTATTTATATATTTTACTGGGTAAAAAAAAGGAAAAAAAAGAGTATCGCTTTGAGAACTGAGGTATGCAGACATAACATTGCAAAAAAATGTGAATATTCTCAAATGAAAAAATTGAGAAATCTAAACCCTTCATGCAAAAAGTATCATTCTGTGAGATTTCCCTATAAATTTGGTTATGATCCCTATACTGAAACCAGCAAACAGTCATGCAGGAAATAATTATAAACACAAGCGTATCTGAGCTCAGGTGTCATTGGAAAATGAGAGCAGGATGAAAATCAATGTTCAGAAATGAACCCTTTAAAAACAAGGAGTATAAATTTGTTATTATATTTACATTTTTAGTACAGAAATGTTGGCTTAGTGACAAGTATGTTTAATACCTGCTGACAAATGAGCCTCATTGGAACAAATATTCTACTTTAATATATTTGACCATTTTTCTCTTCCTTGCATGTGCGGACTGAATGAGTTGTTCATGTCAACTGCACCTTAAGAATTATATCTACTTGTTAAATTGGTTATGCGTTTAATCCTTTTTTCATCCCATGTATATTATGTGATCTGAACCAGAATCTTTAAGATTTTTGGGATCACATTAAAGATTAAAAATATTTAAGATCACAAACAAAATGGTTCTGAAACATCATATTCTGAATCTAGTTATAATTATGAAATGTGATGCTTTAACAGAGTAGCAATGAGCTCATCCTCAGTCCATGCTTTATCCTGTTAACAGAGATAATGATTGTCACATTTGCCTAAAGAAATAGCCCATAAAAAGGATAGACAGTCCAAATTTGTTTGTTAAATAAGTGAACTCTCTTCTACATTTCACACAGACATGAACACTAATATTTTATAGCACTATTTGCAGGATCCAGTCAGTTTCTAGTTGTGTGTGTGTAAAACATCAAGAAGGTAAGGAGTACAAATAACCGGCGAGGTGGATTCTTTGAAAATCACAACAAGAACAGGTAGGTTTACATATCCTGATATCAATTTTGGGAAAAAAAAGTAATTCATTTGAAAAATGTTTATCTTAATATAACTTAAAGGATATATGCTAATTAATTGACAATTTTAGAATATTTATTTTATTGAATATCAGATTATTACAACTAGAATAAATTCACAATAATATGAATTAGTGCATTATTTAAGCTGATGTTTTCCTCTTTATTCTCTTTTGCATCCTCTGTATTTGTCATTTGGAAAAATGAAAGTGGAAATAAATTTCTGTTTTACCTTTTGCTCTGCTTTTTTATTCAAATATAGTTTCATGCAGGTTATGATATATACATTTAATTGACTGAAAAAATAGCCATGTGTAAATTGCATTCAACCCAATGCAATTTTTTTGTTTTAAAGACATGAAGGAGATGTGAAACATGATTTTGTAACACTTGTAACAAATGAAACATTTATAATTAAAAATTAAGCCCATAAGATTATGGGCTTTCATATGTGTATTGCTTAGTATTAACTTTCAGACAATATCATTGTCACATATCACTTGAATATGCTATATAAAAAACTATGTGAAATGAAAATCACACTTCATCATCTTCTAAAAGATCTGAGCTCAAAGGGATTTATAGTCAACTCAGCAAGCCTTAAGGAGCACTCTGAGGAGGACTTTCAGACCTCCCAATAGAAGCAGCCATGACGAATCCTAAACAGGGACTCGAACCATTTCTGGTCATTTGTTTAATTTGGAGAGGAATAGTTAATCCTCTCTGAGATCAATATATCTTCTCAAGCTTTCTCTAATGTAGAGCTCAGGCTTGCTTTGGAAAACTGATCACTTGTATTTGAAATGTTTTCCATTTGTCACTGCCATAGTTGGAACATAGATACATCAGGTTATCAAGAACTTTCCCTATAGGTTGAGTTCCTTCTGTGTCGTAATAGATGTAAGCAGTGACCTGGTTACCATTCCATGCATACGTCATTTAAGAACTAAATGCTTGCAGTTGTCCAGCTGAGATGGAGACCGGCTTCTCTCCAGGAATTGTAATCAGAGGACCCATTGGCACCTCTTCTTCTTGTGGTCAGTGGACTAATTTTTTGCAGCCACCGACTGCAATTCAAGAATGATAAAAATTTGGCCTATTTGAAGTTTTTAATCGAGAATGATTTCCTACCAATAAATCAGACTACTTTATTTGTCTAATTAAAATATTTTATGATTTGTTTAATGCTGAGTAGGTAAAGAAATTCACAATAATTTTTTTTGTGAATTTCAGTTTTTGGAATTTTTTTTTTTTTTTTTTTGCCCATGATTTTGGCCCATGTGACCAAAAATTTGGACACCCCTGATTTATGCCCGAATTATTTCCAGAACCCCATCCACCTACCCTAACACTACAGTCTTGCAGAAGCTTCACCAGCTCCCCTTCAGGTATGACATCAACTTCAAAATCCTTCCTCTTACATGCCAGGTCATCCACTACCTAGCTCCATCATACCTCGGTTTATCGCTTCAGATCTGCATGCTTACCCACTCTTTCATACTCACCTTCATCCACCTACTTGTTACCTGAGAGCCAACCTGATATTTGCACTATTTACTCTCTCTTTCAAAATGTAATTCAAGATTACCTTTTTTGTTTGATTTTTTAATTCTGGTTGTGTCTCTCTAACCTAAATTTGTACTTTTTAAATATACCTTTACATCTTTTTTAAATTGTCATTTTTTTCCTCCTTGTTTTATTGTAAGGTGACAAAAGGTGTTCGAAAAATGATGTGTTTGGAATAAGGCAATCCTCTACGTGCTTTTCACAAATAAATTTTTTCATGTTTAGCAGGTTTGTTTATCTTGTTTTTTTTAAGGCTTTTACCCTGTTGGATAATTTAAATGTTATTGTATAAACAACTTTCATATACTCTATATTTCTTTAGAGAAAGGTATTTATGGGAATAATTTTTTTTAAATTCTTTCTGAGTTTTGTTATTTTTCAAAGGCTGTTATAAAAAAGTAAAATAAAATGAAAGAAAGATGTAGGGCATTCTTCGTTTTGGCCAGCTGATGATTGAATAGTTGAATAAAACCAAATAAACAAATTAAGTACTTGTTTTTTGTGTTTTGTTAAAATGGGAGCTCATTAAGTGGGAAATGGAAATTGAGAGAAGCGTGGAGAATTTGATGTAAAAATAACATCAGAGCATTGATGTATAATTAAGCTTTAAAATGATTAAAGGTAATGTGATTTTCTAATGAGCATTTATCTGATGGAGATCTAGGATGAAAGGATGTTAATAACCCTAAATCCTTCTAAGAGAGGTGGACATTGGCACTACCACCACCTCACTGCCTGGACCTTGTCCTGGGTGGCTCTGAGAGGGCTCACAAATGGTCCTTGGAAGGATCTGCCAGTTATCTGAATTAAGTAGTTGGATGGGCTTCAATGGTAAAACATTCAAACTTTTAGGTGGATTTTCCCTCTTGGGTTCAGCTCCTTCCAGCTTGTATCAGTGACAAAAATAAAAAAAGCATTAACATTAAAATTGGAGGCTGGTGAGACTTCAACTTCCTATTTCTTCCTCAATATCTAATAAGGATTGCTTTTCCAAAGCATCTTGCCAGTGTTTCAGCTCCCCTGCAATTTTGTCATCCTCCCGTCTTGTCCAAAAAATCTCTGCACTTGAATCTGTCCAGAAACAGCACTAATACAAAGCCTTTTTAGGGCCCAACTGAGAGCTACAAGGGGATCTTTTTTTGTCTTTATTTGGTTCCCATAAGCCATCCCCTCTTATTGTGCCCTGGGTAACTGCCCATGCCAAAAACACCAACTGATAAGACAAAGCTTAAATTAATGAATTCATTTATGAATGAAATACTGATGAAAGACCTTTATTTGTGTTTAGTATTTATGGAAAATAAGAGAAAAAAAGATAACTTGCCTTAAAAAATGAGTCATTATTGTATTGTTGTTAGAACACAGTTTACTTAATGGTGTATTTTATTCCTTTCATTTTACTGCACAGCACTTTGGTGAGTTGTTAAAAAATATTTTTTGCAAATATATTTGAGTTAAGTAGAAAATGTAAGTTTTGTGTGGTACTTGTTAGGAGGACTTGAAAAGATGAAAACATGAACAAGAGACACTATCAAAATATTGTCAGACTTATTTAACCCTGATTAAAAAATGTGGTAGTTCATGTCATGCAGGGTTTTTATGGGAGTTAAGGTGTGCTAAACTAATAGATGTCTCAAAACACTAAAATCCATAAAGTCCACCATTGCAGGCGTAAATAGATTTATGCATTTGACTAAATAATATGGACTCCTTAATAAAATATGTTTATAGATATTTTTTTTTCATTCATAGGTGTTTAAATTTACCTTCAATTTTAATTAAGCATAAAGAAACATGCTTAAAATGCATAAATGTTGTGAAAGGTTGCTAAATAAATCATGAAAGATCAGAAACAGGTTGATCCTGATAATGAACAATTTTCTTTTGCAAATTTTAATTACTACCCCCAAACAGTTGGGGTCCTGACCTTGGAAGAAGTGGGCAGCCTTTCTTCATGCAGATTTGAACATGGCAGCACACAGAGATGATTGGCTGTTTGGAGCCCTTGGCCTGCCTCCCTCCAGTGGAAAGTCTATTTGACCAACTGCAGGACACTAGGCCAATCATGCCAGCTGGTGAGACACTTGTACCTTCAAAAGGCTCTGAAGAAGATTCATTCAGTGGGCAGCTCGCTGAGACTTTTTGATTTGTCCATCTCAGTTTTGTTTGCGCTAAAACTTGAATAGCCTGGGAGGCCAAGTTAGACTGTCTCTGCTTGACTCCTGGAATGTGTACAAATTTGATGGTCTTCTCCCATGTGTATTTTTGTTTTGGGCTAGTCAGATGAGTTTACAGTTTTTTTGGGGGTAGTTTTCAGTTGTTAAACCCCACTCCCCGTTAAGGATAATTTAGTTGGCTTTGATTGTTTATTAGTTTCAGTTGCACCTCGTGTCCTTTTTTTTTTTTTTTTTTTTTTTTTTTTTTTTAAATAAATCTTTATAATAAATCTTTTTAACTCCTACCACACCACCATGACATGTTTTTTTTTTTTTTTTGTTTTTTTTTTTGTTTTTTTTTATGTTACCACCCCTGAGCCTGAGCTGAGATTCATGGCATAACCAAAATATTTATAAACACTTTGACA
This sequence comes from Anableps anableps, assembly GCA_014839685.1. Classification (NCBI taxonomy): domain Eukaryota; kingdom Metazoa; phylum Chordata; class Actinopteri; order Cyprinodontiformes; family Anablepidae; genus Anableps; species Anableps anableps. The sequence continues at coordinate 26,114,107 of CM026085.1, read as the reverse complement.
GTTAAAACAAAAAAACAAAACAAACCTCAATTAAATTACTGTGTTTAAAATATTGTGCCATAATTTTCTTTTAGTCATGGTATTTTGGGAGCATAAAATAGTTTTAATTTGATAAGAAGCAATAAATCCCATGACTCTTCAGAAATTCAAAATTTGCACTGTAATTCATTTCATTGTTCCAGTACCTCACAAACAAAATCATCTAAGGGTTTTGAGTGAGTTAGATCCAATGTAACTAAATTTCAGTGAAGCCCAATTTAGATTATACTTTTAACATAAATATTAATAATCAAAATTTAAAACTGTCCAATTCAAGGTTTACTCTCCCATTCAGCATATTTCATTTTGGCTTAGTCATATTCCTTTTTAGAAAACCATTAATTGCAGCAGGACAATTCGGCAGAAAACCAAAAGTATACATATAATCCTCACTTTGATTCCATCCAACTCTGAATTGAAGCACAGTTACATAAATTTATTTTCCTTTCTTTTTCCTGTTTTCATTTGCATTAAAACTTTAAACCCTTGTTAGTTTATCACTGAAAGGAAGTAGAAGCAGTTTTCGAAAAAAATCATGTCATCTCTCTGGTTGCCTTTTTTGCCAAAAACTCGGACTTTTTGGATGCTTTTGCATTGAAAATCAATGGGTAAGTTAATGTTGACATTACTGCCATCTACTGGGGCAACATTGGCATTTCAGAAGTATTTCTCGTGTATTTTAAAGTTAGGGGGAAAAAAGCTAGTCTTCAATGATTTCATATACAGTCATACTCAATAAATTCAAATATTATTAAAAAGTAAATCTATTTCAGTGACTCAGCTCACAAGTGAAACACATTATATGGATTAATTCCACACAGGATAATGTTTTAAAGCTTTTATTTCTGTTAATGAAGAGGACTTCTTGCTTACATTTAATGAAAACATAACATGTGTGTTTGTGTGTGTGTGTGTGTGTGTGTGTGTGTGTGTGTGTGTAAATAAATAAAGAGATGTTCCGATGGTGATTTGAATATACACCTGCATTAGTTTACAGCTCTTTTGAATTTTGTCAAACACTGTTAATAAATAGCCATAAACAATATTATTCTCATTTATAAAAATATCAGTCATGGAAATGTTCATTCGTGGCTTGTCTTGGGTGTAGTTGTACGTTCCACAGACACACATGCGGAGATAAATTCACAATCATAAGAGAAACGTTCACAGTCCAGACAGAATAGATCAGACACTACCGATCAAGTAAGTAAAATAATTGTAAAGCATGAAATGAGTTAAATTTTTATTGTGTTGACAACGCAGGTACAGCTGCTAGGTATTAAACTAAGTTTTTAAGTGTTATTTTCATTTTGAATTTTGCTGTGAAAAATAATGTCAAAACTAAGTAGGTTTCTTCAGAGTGAATTCACTTGTTTTTCCTGTTAAACATTTTTATTGGTACATTTCTAACAACAATGTAAAAAATGTTGCATTTAAATTAGGTGTCAAACTGGAAACGGCAGATTTGAGCAAAAATAAGGCACTGACAGCTGAAATTTGGACTACTTAGTCAATTGTTGGTGAAAAACAATATGATTCTGTAGTTTGAAATGTTAAAATAATAAATACAAATGTATCACCTAACTCATGGGGCTATGATTAAGTTGATTTAATACATTTATTTAAGCTGGAAGAGAAGAAAAGTTAGTTTTATAAATTATACATAATTACTCATGAATAAAATGTTATTTAAACTGGTATGTTAATTAAAGTATGTGAGAAGTTTAAATGGAAAAGAACAAAAAGTACATCGTAAAGGGAGCAAAAGCACTACGTTGAAATATCAGTAAGGATTAACTAAATTAATTTCATATCTATGAAACAACCACACACCTTCTTGTAAGTATAGGCTGATTGCAGTAAAGGAAAAGTGGATGGCATAACAGCAATAAAACCCTTGTAATAATTGCTGACTAGTTTTTACTTTTCTTTTATTCTTTGGCGATGAGCTCCCAGTCTTTGAGGTTGGAAATCCTCCTTACCATCACCCTAATTTTAGCTCCCTCCACAAAATCATGATCAGATTAAACTAAGAAATTGGTTGGGCCACCCAAAAATATTATTACTTCCTGTCAGAAGAAACATGTTGGTAGATTTAAAAGATGACTTTAAACCTAAATATACTGGGAGTATGAATAATTTAGGCTTATCTATGAATTTAGTTAATACTTTATTTTAACAACTGTGCAACATTTGTTTTTTAGTCCTAGTAATTGTTTATTTTTCATCTGAATGTGTTAAAATGCAAAACTAATACATAGAAGTAATTTTAAGGGAACTACAAAGAGAGCTGAAAGAAAGAGAGAGCAGACGATGTTGTATTCAGCCTTGCACGCTCTCCAAAATCCAACAGTTTTCCTCCTATTTTGGTTTTCCATCCATATTTTCTCATCTGTCCTTGCAGGTATGTCGACAAACTCTTCTACCTTCTCCAACACGTCTTTGCATCTCTCTTCTCTGACCGTCTTTGATCGCCTGCATTTCTGCTGGAGCACTAGAGCCGGTACTTTAGGCATTACTGTCCTCACCAGTTTCAACAACCTCTTCCTCCTCCCTCTTTGTATCTCCGTTCTCTGTGTGGGTCTAAAGCGATGGTGGCAGCAATGCAAAGAAATGCCACTGAGTCACACTGACATCTTCACCTATCACATAGTCATACTGGAACTGATGAATGTCTTGGGATCTACCCTCAGCTGTTTTGGCATCCAAACAAATAACATTTTCATGGAGACTATAGGTATTTACCTTTTTGCGAACGTCTTTTCTGGACAGATGATGTTTCACATCCTGACTTGTGTGGAACGATATCTGGCTGTAGTTCACCCCGTTACCTATCTAGCCCTGAAGAGCGCAAAAGGCATCAGAATGAGAAATATCACCCTCAGTGGTGTTTGGATGACTTGTCTTGCTGGGTTGGGCTACCTGTCTTTACCAGATCAAAGAATTCTCATCATTCTTTCATTTTGTATGGTACCAATTGCTCTAGTTTTTATCTCTTTCTGCAGCATCTCAGTTCTTTGTGTTCTGATTCGTCCTGCACCCGGCAGAAGAGGTGGGAACATACAGCAGGTTGACCCATCCAAAAGGAGGGCATTTCATACCATCATGGCCATACTATCAGTGCTGCTGATAAGATTTGGGGGTCATATTTGTGTGAATGCTTTGTATGATCCACATAACATGAAACATGGTAATACCTGTACTATTTGGCTGTCCGAAACCTGGTTCAGCCTGCCAAGCAGCCTGGTACTGCCTTTGTTGTTTCTGCACAGAGCAAGAAAAAACCCACATTGCAGGGACCAAAAATAATTTTTGAAAGTGCTTCCTCTGGAAGCCACTTAAATGCTGATCTAGTAATAAACATTTTAACAGATACAGTTTTGTAAAATGTGACATGTCTGTTGCTAAATCAAACTGTAGAACCGATCCCAGCACATAGGCAACACAGTGTCAATTTACAGGAGTGTTGAAGAATCCAGATAAAACACCAGCAAAAGAAGCCCCAAAACAATTGCTACCTTTGAAGCAGTGCTGACATACTGTAATCAGCTCAGCAATGTTATTTGAGAGTTTGACTTTTAGATTTCTTTTGTGCCTTATTATTCAAATGTCTTACTGTGTTTTATATTATATTTATATTTGACTATAAGTCACTTCGAAGTATAAGTCACATCAAAAAATGCATCATGAAGAGGCACTTATCAGTCTCATTTATTTAGAAATTACGCTGATGATATGATCTGGTGATGTTTTGTGTTCAGTTACCTGCTGTTAAACAAACTCATAGAGACTGTGAGTTTGTGAGGACCGCTAGACCTTTCTGACACACCAATATCCGTGCTCTGATAGAGCGCTGGTTGCATTGTGTGAAACAGTAACACCAAGAAGCCCGTCTGCAACGTCATGTATATTCATCTCCTTGGCAACTACAAGGGCGTGCAGCGGTAATTGCACCATTGACAAACCTCTCCCAGCAGCATGTTCTTCAAACACCCATCTGTGGACTCGTTCCTCCAGCTCTGGCCATTTTGTTTTCAGCCCGCAATGAGCTTCCTTCTCAGGTGCAGATGGTAATGTTCACTCCTTGCAGTTATGAATTAACATTTAACGCATCAGTCAAAAAATGCGTCATGAATAGAAAAAAACATACACAAGTTGCACCTTTCTATAAGTTGCAGGACCAACCAAACTATGGCGAAAATGTGACTTGTAGTCCAGAAAATACAGTACTAATCTAAATAGTCCCTGATTCAGAAACTATTTCAACTTGGATATCAAATAAACATAATTTTCCAATGTTTACATACCTGACATTAACAACTAATCAATTTTCCATTTTGTCTTATTTTTCCAAGTATCCATTTGGAATATTTCAATTATCCAATCTCTTGCTTTGTTTGCTTATCTTTTGTTTTTGTAATAAATAAAAATAGAAAGAGTGTCAAAACCTGGGTGGTTTTGGGTTGTTTTGAGGTTTATTCTGATTCTAGTTTTGATTATTGTTATCCTGTGTTTCTTATGTTTATTAGATCATCCTTGTTTCTGTTTAACTTTAATATAGTCTTTAGTTATCCTCTGTTTCTGTTTGATTCATTTTCCTTGCTCCCTTCTTTACTCTCCCTCGCCCCCTGCTGCCATTCTCTCCCTCTCCTCAGTCTCCCTCTAGCTCCTTCTCCACACCTGCAAATGTTTAACCAATCAGCCCCAGGCATTGTTCCAGCAGTCACCCCCCATAGTATTTAAGCTCCTGTCTTTCTCCCACTCCTTACTGGTTCCTCCTGTTAGCTCCCTGTTAGCAACTTGGTTTCTTGCCTGAGTTTTTCCCTGCTGTACTTACTGTTTGCTCCCTGGATTCATGCTTTTGTTTTTGCTGTGGTGCCCTCCAGTGTTTTTGTAAGGTTTTGTCATTCATTGTTTTCATTAAATATTCAAAGACTACTCTCTGCCTCTGCATTTTGGGTCCACACAACTAACCACCACATACCATGACAAAGGGAGGTCTGAGCGCCAAAGAGCTTTTACTTATTGATGTTAAATAAAACTAATTGCTACTTTTTCTCCATGTGAGTCTCTCCGGGTTGAAATGCCCTATTGCCGAAATGTGTTGAAAAAATAAATTTTACTTGACTTGACGTGACCAAGTGCCCAAATACATAACACCATATATTTTTTTCTGTTTTTATGTTCAGAAGCCTTTTTTCATACCTGCTTGATTCACAGATCAAATTCAAGTATCTCAAACATGGAAACGTTTTGGAAAAGGTCAAGTAATGGATCGGAAAAGAGTGGAATAAGCAGCCCATTGTGGAAAGAAAAGCTGTGAAATGTCTCCCTTATCCTGAAGAAGCATTGCTCAAGAGTACTTTGAAAGATTATAAGTACATATGATTCCATGCAAGGAGAATATTACTCTTGAGAGATCAGTCAAGACTGTGCTTCAGTACTGTATATTCAGTCATATTTACATAAACCTATCATTGACCAGTGTATTAAACAATTGACCTTCTGAACCTGACAGTTCAACAGCAGGTTTATAACTCTTCATAACGTGCATTAAAATAACACAAACACAAATGTTCTTTTGGTGATTTACATGACCACCTACTTTATTTTACACCTTATTTGAATCCAATAAAATATCCATCATAGTTGAAAAATTGAGCTGGAAACGGACAGCACTGGGGATAAATCACTTCATAGTTCAGGCAGGGGTAGAACAGGTCAGAAGCAACACAGTGAGTACATTTTGTTAAAGTTAAATTATTATATTTTATTTATTTTATATTTTTACACTCCTGTAAAATACATAGAACATGACAATATACCAAAAGAAAAATCTGTATCACAAACCATGTAGGAGTGTTTCTTAGAGAAAATATTTCATGCTTAAAAAGTGTTAATGCTTAAGTTGTAATGGCAAAACACATCTGTTGTTAAAGTAATATTCTATTTTTAAATGGTATAGTTTCTTTCTGGAAAATAACTAATCTTTCATCGCTCTGAGCATTTTTGCTGTTTGGTGATTCAGTATTACTGTGAAAGTATTTGCCAGAAATATTAGAGTATTTAAATATTACAATCAAAATGCACTGAAATCTGATATTAAGAAGTATTTAAAACTATGTAACATTTTTGTCCCACTTTCTGACATTAAATCAGACTGAACTTCCTGTTTTGGGTAAATTAGGATTATTAAAATCACTTTGTTTGTTATAATGCTAGAAAAATGAGAGGGAATATTTTTTTTCTAAATTCAGAAGTGCACAAACATATTCATCATATTTGGCAGAAATCCCTTTCAAACTATATAACATGGATCATACCTGTTTTTGGCCATTCCTTATTCTCACAGACCTTTTCAGTTCTGCACCGAAATTTTCTATAGGTTTAGATCAGGGCGTTGTGATTTATACTCTAAAAAGGGCTTTATTATTCTTCAACTATGTAACTTATTAGGTTGTATACATAGGGTTTTTGTTGCCTTGGAAGAACACCTTGAGCCCAAACTTTAATTTTGTGGGTTAAAGTTTTTCAAGCCGCAAAGGGTGGGGTGACTCCATATGAAGGTCTTTCTGTTAAAAAACAGTGTCATTAACATTCATGTGTGTAAAGCCAAGGGTCTTCATACTTTTTAGTATTTTATTCATAGTTCTTACTCACAAAGCTTTTTTTGTATTTTTCTACAGTAAATTTTCCTGTTGCCCTCTCCCTAAACCCACCCCACTCCAAAGCAACTCTCAACAGGCCTCCAGATATGTCAGTCAACTGCCCTTCCTCCTCCAATGCCTCTCTCCCAATCGACCTAAATGCTACCTTACATATTATCTGTCAGCTGTTCTACTGCTTCAACTCAAGAGCTGGTGCTTATATCATCAACAGCGTCATCTTTACCAACATCTTTATAATTGTCCCGCTCTGTGTCTTCATCCTTAACCTGGGTCTCAAGCAATGGCGACAGCAGGCTCAAGCAGAAGGATGAGCCACTCGGACCTCTTTACTTATCACATGGTCATGATGGAGCTGCTTAACGTCTTTGGGTTCATGCTCACCTTCTGTGGTGTTCATGTCAATGTAAAAGAGATGACAGTCCTGGGTATTGCTTTTTTCCCCATCAACTTTAGTGGACAACTCATGTTTCATACCCTCACCTGCACTGAACGTTATCTAGCTGTTGTTCACCCCATGACCTATATAAGCCTGAAGAATACAAATGGCATGAGAGCAAGGAATGCTATCATTGCCTGCGTGTGGCTGCTGAGCTTTTCTGTAATTTTGTTCGTGTCTGTGATGAGCAACATTTTCATCCCGGTTGTCACTTATTGTTTTGTTCCCACTGCTATGATCATCATGTCTTTCTGTAGTATTTCTATCTTCTGCACTCTAATTCATCCAAAACCAGGGGACAGGGGCAGGGATACACAAAAAGTAAATTCAATGAAGCTGAAGGCTCTCTGCACCATCATGGTCATTCTGGGTGTGTTGCTTTTTAGATTTGGAGGAAATATTTTTGCAGTGAGTCTTGGAGAGATGGAGCAATGCAGTGTATTGCTGAGTGATTTCTTTTTCTCCCTGCCCTGCAGCCTGGTGTTACCTCTACTGTTTCTACACAAAACAAGAAAGCTAAAATGCTGTTAAAAGCAACAGAAAATGTGGACAAAGATCTTATTTTTCATTTCTTGCTTAGTTTATCACTAATTTGTGTCCATCAAAAAGACATTTAATCAGCAAGAAAGACTAGAAGACAGATTTTTATTTTGCTGAAGAAACATATGTGTTAAATAATAGTATGGAGTCTATTCTTTGTATGTGAGAAATCTAATATTATAAACATGTTATTTCTATACATTTCTAAATAAACATTTGTTTAGTTGTTTGCATCTGTTATGTCTACATTCAACTGTACAGTTTTAATGTTTACTTTCCTTCTTTTGTTTGTAGTGTTGAAGAAAGGTAAAATACCCAGCAATTAATTGATTTGATATAGTAAATTATTGTAATGTAATGTCATCAATAACATCAGAACTTTTTTTTTACTGCAGAACTTCTTTTTGGGAGACAATTTCTTGACTCCTACCAAATTAAATACTACAGTGGAATAAATATGCTTTATTTTAAACTATGACATGAATTTCATTATTTTAAAAACATCTCCACTTGGAAAATTGTTACGAATATTGAACTAAAGCTCTCACACTGGATGTCATTTGTATTTTGACCCTTTTGTATGAAGGCACTGAGAGTAGACAAATCGACAGGGATAAGTTGCACAAATGATTTGAATGCACAGCAGGCTTTGTTGATATTTCCATTTAAATTCTGAAAGATTGCTGCTCCATGTTACTGGAAAATTTAAATGAATTATGTCTGATCAAATCAGCTTTTTCATTTGAATGTGCTTCTCTGGTTTCAGAGACATTTAATGGGATAGTTTTTCTCCAACCTAATTTATCTTTGCATGTTGTAATACAGAAGGAGTACAAATTTGGTTGTACATAAAGATAGGACAATTTTAACTTTGAACATTTCTTCATCTTTCTGTGTTTAGATATGGTGATTTCCTGTTTAAAAGAGGAAAATGTATGCATTTACATTTGTGATGGTAGGACAGAAAATGCCCTTTTCCTAGCTCTCCTTCCATGCCACCAGCTGGCATGTAAATCAAGTCTAATAGTTGTTTTGGAGGCCTTATCTCCTATACCATCCTTCCAACTGTGTGTGTTGTCAGATTGACTTTGGTTTCTGTTCAGCCTTGTTGTCACAGTTCCAGTTGTTCTGAATTTTCTTTTTTAGTTATTGTTCTGAATTTAGATTGGTTTATTTTAGGTGAGAATCTATTTTTAATGAGGAAAAACTCAAACCTACTTTACCTGAATGCCATGTTCTCCAGTCTTTTCCACTGTGAACAGACAGTTATAGAAAGGGGCCTCCCCCAGAGAAAAATGAAGTCATGGCTCCTCAATACCTTGATTAAGTTGAAAAAGTAAAGTATAAACTCAAAATGATTTAAACTCACATTTATTTTATATTAATGGTTGCTAGTAAATGAATGCCTTGGTAGTGAATTTGTTGCAAACAATTGTTTGTTACCACTGAATTACTTCCTCAACAGATAAATGCATTCAATAGTAATTTGAAGGTAATTTTCTGATTTGTTCAGCATCATGTTATGCTAGCGCTAAAAAAACTTGCATTTATTTAATGTCTTTTTGCTTATTATTGCCACACATGTAAACAATAATTGCAGGCGCTGTCTGTTTCTTTTATCCACTGTGGCTTTGTTTGTTGTTTGTTTTTGTGTCCTATAATTTTTTATGTGCTTTGTATTTTATCTTGCAGAGAGCTTGAATTATTTCCACAATATGGCTGCAGCTGATTCAGTGAGCTCAATTAGAGGAGCCAGACTGCTAATAAATGATGAAAATAAATTCAAATTTGAGCATGACTGTCTCAAAAAGCAGAGATGAAAATAAAATAGTTCAAGATCAGTAGATGCAAAATATTTTAGCAGAATTCTATTTTTAAAAAGATTTTATGCACTTTACTAGAACTCTGTAACCAATCGTTCAATCAATCTGCAAAACCTAACACAAGTGCAGTTTTAAAACATGCAAAGACCTTATAAAACTAAAATGGAAACCTGCAGTCAAATTCAAAAGATTAGAATACGGGTTCAGATGAATCTCATTTGTCAGATTAATAATACCTTTTGACAAAATAACAATCTTTGAGCAAGTATTAAACATACCTTTCATTCAACCCATATTTCTGCATTAAGAATGTCTTTTTATTGGTCTGATGTAATATTCTAATCTTAAATGTCATGTTTTCATTAGTTGTAAGCAAGAAATCATTGTCATTAACAGAAATAAAAGCTTTAAAAAATCTCTGTGTGAAATTAATCTATATAATGACGTGTTTTACTCGTGAGCTGAGTTACTGAAATCCATGAACTTCTCATTGATATTTTAATTTATTGAATGGGTCTGTATGTATAGATTTTAGTTAGTAACTATTGTAAAATTTCTAAAAACTCAGCTCAGAAATTTTGACAATCTGTAATTTGATGCAGACAAATTAATAAATGTGAAGTTAGTGGGGTACTGCAGAAAAATCGAAGGATGGATGTTTACAGTGTAAATGATACACACACACTGAATATTATGCATGATATTTTGGAGAGGGGATTTTCCTAGTACATGAAAACGTCTAATATTTCATAAGTTTTGCCTGTGCTCATCCCTACTTTGCATACTAGAGTTTAGATGATAATACAGAAAAACACAAACTCTTGGGTTTATACGGAACACACATTGTTGTCCGCAGCACAATAACTTTGATTATGCTGAGGAACCAACTTCAGGATTAAAAACCGATGTAAAGGTGATCTTTACTTGTAAACCATATGACCTGTTATAAAGAAAGACTTTGTATTTAGGCTCTAATTTTATATAATTGTTTTAGTTTACAGCATCTTTGCAGAATTTGAAAAAAAAAAAAAAAAAAAAATAACAAAAACTACTGAATTAGTTTTCTTAAAGTGTGGTTTCTGGTCCTATCAGAGCATTTATGTCATTCAAACGTGTTAGTTTTGTCTCTGTTCTGTAGTTTTGATTTATATTTATATTTCATGGAAAAGCTAAGATGGTACACAATGTAACCAACAAAGTGATCATTGTTCAGAAGATCACTGCCATTTTTTAAAGTGATTTAGTGTCATTGTACAGTTGGACTCTACATGCAGATACATAACATTGCCAGTTGTTTAATTACCACGAAAATTCAATTCTATACGTTTACTTTTGCTGTTAACCAAAACAAAGCTGTCATTTTATCCCAAAATTAAATTTTCAGTGAATACAGTACATTTAAATGAGCAGCAACAGAATTGTTTTTAAGTAACACATATGTAGTGTGTTAGTCTTTGCCTGATTTTTACTATTTGTTATGTTGGTGAATAGCTCTGATTGACTTGTTTAAGGAGACAAAATAAGTAATTTGTGTTTTACATTAACTTAGGGAAGCATTTGTAAGTTAATGCAACAGAAATAGATAAATGCCTGTTATATTATTACACATTGTTTATTGATGATAAGAAAATAGCAGTTTGCATCAAAGTAATTTGTGTTGTTCTTCCAAAAAAACCCTAAAACTTGTCTATGGGTAGGTGTCTCTTAAACACAAGCTCAAAGTTTTATTTATTTCTTTAAATATAATAACCTACTTTCTTCCCCTTCCCCAGCCTCTTTTCATGATACCCTCCCCCTTGCCACAGCTATGTCAATAAACTACACTGCTTCCTTTAATACCACTTATGACATCCCTGCTCTCTCGACCTCTTCAACAATCCATGACCTGATGTTTAAGTGCTTGAACTCAGGAGTTGGTGCTTTCAGTATCACTGCCTTTGCTGTCATGTGCATCCTCCTCCTCCTTCCTCTCTGCATCTATGTTCTCCAACTGGGATACCAACGAGTGCAGCAGCAGCAGCATTCAAGCACAAAATGAGCCATTCTGATGTTTTTACCTACAATATGGTTGCCATCGAGTTAATGAATGTGGTGGGCTCTGTCCTCTGCTGTTGTGGCGTCCATGCTCATATTTCAATCATGGTGATGATTGGTGTCTACCTTTTCTCTGTCACCTTTTCAGCGCAGCTGTTGTTTCATGTCCTGACCTGTGTGGAGCGTTACCTGGCTGTAGTTCACCCTGTCGTCTACTTGGGCTTAAGGAACACAAACGGCATCAGAATGAGAAACCTCATCATTGTCTTTTCCTGGCTGCTGTCCTTTACAGGGACAGCTGTCATGTCTTTGGCAACCCACACTGTGATCACTATTGTGTCTTTTTGTATTGTAGCCTTTGCTGTAATTGTTATCACCTTCTGCAGCATTTCTGTCCTCTGGGTTCTGGTCAATTCAGGACCAGGAGAAGGGGTTGGGGAAAGATACAAAGTTGACCAGTTAAAACTGAGGGCTTTCCACACCATCATGGCCATACTTGGAGTGCTGTTACTGAGGTTTGTGGGGAATATTTATACCAATATTCTGTATGATTCGCAGCAGCTGGATGTGGCGCAAAGATGTGGCTTGTGGTTATCTGAATTCTGGTTCTGTCTGCCCAGCAGCCTGGTTTTACCTCTGCTGTTCCTACAAAGAGCAGAAAAACTACCATGTTGTCAGCACTCTGTATTGGCAGACAAAAGTTAGAAGTACCAGCTTTTACATCTGGTTGGCAAACATCTTTTTAGATGGAAAGGGAGGACATACGTAGCTGAACTTCATTGGATAGTTGTCTGTATGAAAAACTTGTGATTATTTGATGATGACTTTCCTCAAATAAATAAGGTCAATGAGGGTGTAAACAGTCATATCAGAAAATGCAAACTGTTGACTGGATTTTAGGAGTGAAAGTAATCCTAAAGTACAGGTTAAATGGATTTAATTTCACATTAGTTTGACGATGTATCCGTTTGGTTACATAGTGCAAATAGCTCTCTGTTACTTTATAACAACTGTTTTTAACTTTTACCATGCACAAGGCAGAATCTTTATGGGTAAAACTAACTTGTTAGCTATTCCACTCCAGAGAGAAAAACAGCTCAAAGTACTCACCTCAAATCAAAATGACAGAACAAAGTGAATATTGTTGGGTCAGTCTGCAGAATATAATCAAGTTGTTTTGTAATAATAATAATTTAAGCTTGTATTTGTGATAACATTTCTACTGCTTAGGATTAATAATTATACTTTGTTTTAATTTAATTTATTTTATTTTACTTGGATTGAATAAGTGATAAGAAATGCTCCTCAAGTATGAAATATCCTTGTTATATGTATTAACTGTAAACTTTGTTTTCTTGATGTAGAACTCATGTAGCTAAAATTATGTGTTGCCATAAAAAATAAATGGTTTGAACTAAGTTCTACTTGTATTTAGTCAGTTTTTTAATTGGTGAACCCGTGATGTTTTCTTGTCTAACATTTTGATGGTTGTTAATGGTTTTAGTATGGTTGTGACCAAGCTGGTATATCATAGCTGGTGTGTAACATCACCATAGCATTTATGTACATTTTACTTGTCTGCAAAGATAAGTAAAACGACCTTCTGAAACGTTGAATTTGACTCAGTTACAGACCATTTTCACCAGTGATTTAAAAGCTATCTATTAAAGGTATTTATTAAGATCTCAACATGTTTATATGCCGTTACAATGTGTATTCTTTCTCCCTGACACATAGACATAAGGTTTTACAATGGGTCTGTTTGATCTAGGTTAAAATGTTTTGGTTATATTGAGTTACAAGCAACATTGATTTAACCATCCTTATATTTATTGGACCATGGTTTGTATTAATTGTTTAGTAACCTGTGTTATATGGTTACCATATGTGTATATTACTGAGTCATCTGCATACATCTGAATACTGGTATTCTGACACGCTGATGGAAGATCACTTATTTAAACAGAAAATAATGGTCCTAACATAGATCCCTGTGAGATGCCTGTGGACAGATTAAGGGGAGGTCAGTGGTACTTTTTGATTCCGACTGACTGAGATTGATTGGATAGATATAATATTCAATCAGTTTCATGGCACATGATGAAAAATTGAATCCACTTAGTTTGATCAACACATATGTTATGACAACAGTGTCAAAAGTCTTCCTAACATCAAGAAACACAGTGTCAACAATGTCACCTTTGTCCAACAGATTTGTAACATCGGATGCAGTTGCCAAACTCTTTAGAATATTTAACTCTGAAACTAATTTGCATTAAGTGAAAGGCATCTGAGATTGTGTTCAGATGGTGAATTATGTCATGAGAATTTAATTTCTCTGCAACTTTATACACTGTAGGTAGATGTGCTTGTAACTGCAAACTGATAGGGTATCTCAGTTTTCATAGCCAGATATCATAGGCATGATAGCTGCAAACTTCTACAGAACTGACTGACGTATTAGTGAGCTTTTCAGCATGAAAGTATGCATACTTTGTTTTGTTTGATCTGAGAGATTTTATGGGTTTTGAAACTGTAAGTGACTGGGTGATTGTTGATACAATAGAGTCAATAAAGACATTAGTAAAAGCATCTGTAACTTCTTGTAAGAGCATGAGTGCAAAGACAGACATCCATCTAATGTGAGAAATACATTGATCCGTAGAATCTGGTGCAAATATTAGGAGGTAAATAATATCATACAACTTTACTTGTATTTAAAGCACTGAATACATTTGGACAGCCTGCATGAGGATTCCAGCATGGAACTTGGGAAAATAATGAGAAATCCTCAATAAATATCTTTAGCATATTGCTCAGGTGAATGCCTGCAAGATGTAGGCATCACTTTGGTTCAGCAATCAAGCTACATGCTTTGTGTTCTTGGGTACACAGAGGGTGGTTGTAAGAATTTGAACTCATTTGACAACAGCCAAACTGTGATAGGTTGGGTTGGAGCTTCACCAAAAACTGCCACTCTGGTGGAGTTGCACAAGGAATGAATAATATTGAACTGCCTAGAGGATCAAGGACAGCTCAGGCTCAATGGAACATGCCTTCCAATCCAACAGAGAAGATATTGTAGCTCAAATTGCTCAGAAAGTTAATCCTGGTTTTGACATAAAGGCATAAAGTGCTGTAACTAGCAACCATTTAAGTCTGTGCAAGTTACCTTCTATTTTTGTCCCACATAAGAGTAAGGCCACAAAAGTCTTTTTTTAAAGACAGCTAAAAGTTCCTAATTTCAAATGTATATGCATGAGTTTTGTGTCTTTGCATGTTTATCCATTATTATTATTACTGGTAGAAGTATTAGTTGTAGTTCATGATTAATACATGTTTTGTTTTATTTTGAACAGAAAGGACTTGTGCTCAATAAATAAATCTTGACTTTAAATGTTTGGTCAGTCTCCATAAACATGACTTTAGATTTTTCATTTCACCCTTCTGGATTAATGCAGGCTGAAATAATAAACACGGTGCGAAATGTCAGGATACATGGGCAATTAAAGACTCAATCTTTTAAATTATGCCTTAGCAAGAACAGTGATGCTGCAGAACAGGTTTACAGCAATGACTCCAAAGATGACGCAGAAAGAAAAGTTTTACTCCATCTTTGCAATCATGAAATACCGCAAAATACATTAATAGCTGTTAAATAATATGCAAAACTCATGACAAATACATACTGTCTGGTATAACCTATTGGTAAGAGGCACACAGGTGTACTGTCAAAGCTATAGTGGAGTGGAGAACCATCCAGACTGAAACTACAGAAAGGGTGAGAATGTACTCTATACATGCTCCATCTCTTTTCTGTCATCATTTTACTTTAGCAATAGGACAGATTATCTAATTGCAGTTGCATTTATGTTATTATTAAAGTAAATAGCTTTCCAAAATTTAAATGTTTGTGGTACATATCAGAATTCAACCTTAATATTAGAATAGATTTATTGTTCCTTTACATTTTCATATCTCAAAAACGTAATAAATGATAAGCAACTAACAGTTTTTGTCACAGTATTTCAAGGTAGGACTATTTTTTATTGAAATTGCTAACCTAATATTAACTTAGATTAATGCTATTAATGCTTGATAAAAAAATGAGCTTTTGACCTATAGTTATCTCCAAATTGTCTTAAATTTAATCCCTCTTTTCACTTTTTTGTTTTGCTCTATGTCTCCCTCTCCTTTCATCTCTCTCTTCTCTAGATAACCATCATCATGTCACTCAACTCTTCAAATGCCTCTCAAAGTTTTCCACCTTCCTCATTCTTGAGCATCTATGACTTCATCTTCAACTGCTTCCAGTCAACAGTTGGCATTTCCAACATGACTGTTTACACCCTCATCAGCGTCCTACTTCTTTCTATACATGTCCTGATTATTTATCTAGTGCACCAGCGATGGCGGCGGCAGCGTTCAAGCACGGCAATGAGTCACTCCGATTTTATTACATATCAAGTGGCAATCATAGAACTGGTTAATATAATAGTGTGCATCTTCTGCTGCTGTGGCATCTATGCTGGAATCTCAGAGCTGATCGTTATTGGTGTTTACCTTTTCCCATTCAAACTAACAGGACAGTTGCTGTTTAACATCCTTACTTGTGTGGAACAGTACCTGGCTGTTGTTCATCCAGTCACCTACTTGGGCTTGAGGAGAGCAAATATGATTAGAATCAGAAATATTATATTCGGCTGTGTTTGGGTTTTGTGTGCTATATCGATGGGTTCTATGTCTCTTGTAGATGAGCTGTCGCTCATATTATTAGCCAGCTGTACAATTAGCGCTGCTGTACTCTTTATCTCTTTTTTCAGCATTTCTGTTCTCTGTGCCTTGATTCAATCAAAGCCAGGGCAAGGGCTTGGTGACAGAAGGCAGGTCCACCAAACTAAGCTAAGAGCATTCTACATCATCATAACCATTCTGGGACTGCTGTTACTGAGATCTGGGAGCAATTTCTTAACTCTGCTCAAATCTAGCTATCTGCACATGGGGATGAATACAAAGTGTGGGATGTGGCTGTCTGTATTCTGGTTCTGTCTACCCAGCAGTCTGGTGCTATCTCTGATGTTTCTACAAAGAGCAGGAAAATTATCATGTTTTAAGAAAAACAGAAATTCAGCCCAGGGGTCAGTCTAGGAAAGGCAGGTGGTTCAGAGTTTAATGCAATTGTTTTGCATCAAAAATTTTGGATTTCCTACCTGTACTTATGTTCAAGCTCATGATTTTGTATAATGCACAGAAAAAATAAAGTTTAAATCTGGTTCTGAACAGTCAGATTGTTACCCACAGTTGACAGAAATAGGAGCTGTCTTAGTTCAGTGCTTGGAAATTATTACTGGGGAGTTTGAGTTCTTTCTCTTTAAATTTGATACCACAGTAGAATAAATTAATAAAGAGCCTGCCTTATTCTCTTGAAACAAAAACATCCCAGTTAGTCCAGAATCATTTTAGTTACATATAATAATGTTCCTTATTTCATTTAGTGTGCCTAGAGGAGCATTACATGCATTTCAACACAAGTATTGTTGCAATTGAATTGTAGTTAGGGTGGAGAAATGTGACGCATATCAGTGTTTAAAATTGATTTATGTGATTCTGATCTTGACAAACACCTGCTTTTGGTTTGAAATTGTTATGAAGCCCAAAAGCTGTTTTGTATAGGTATCTAAAAGAATGGAAGTAATCCAATTGCAGTCCTCCAACAGAATGGCACTATTTTGATTTTGATTATTTTGATGTATATTTGCTTGATGATTTTGTGATGATTCTGATGTATGTTTGATCGATGGCTTTTAAGATGTAAAGCACTTTGAACTGTCTTGCTGCTGAAATGGGCTATACAAGTAAACTTGACTATTCTAGTGGCTTCAACCACAGCATAAAAGGAAAAAGAAACTAGTTAAGAAGTTAATATTTAAAATTAAGTAATTAAGACATGCCAAATATCTGAACTTTAAGTTATTTATTTGAATTCTAATACAACCTGATGAGAAACCAGTATATAGTATATATATCAGTATATAGGTCTGTCCTTCCTCTATATCTCTGCACTGCAGGTTGTTATATGTTACAGTTCCCTCCTTTCTCCACCTGTCAACATAAGTTCAAATATAGTTTATTTGCATTAAGACAATGAGTGATGGCAGATGACTCGTCATGGTTTGGTGGTGGTTGATGGACCCAAATGCAGAGTTGGCAGAGTAGATTTTTTTATGTTTAATAAAAATGGTCAATAGAAAATTTACAAAAACTACAGGGAAGGCAGGGAACCAGAGCTGAACAAAAACAGGAATTCAAGAGTTAAACTGCAGGTAAGACGGGGAAGAATCAGATAGGTAACGGGCAACAATCCAGCGAGTAGTGAGTGCAAGAGAAGAGTTTAAATACTGGGAGTGTGAATGCTGAAACAATGGACTGGGGTTGAATGTCTAACAGTAGGTGTGAGGAAAAGGAGGTGAAGGGAGACTGAGGAAAGAGAGAGAATGGCAGCAGGGGGTGAGGGAGAGTAAACAGGGGAGCAAGGAAAATTAATCTAACAGTAACAGAAGAGAACAAGAGACAAGGAATAAATAAACATGTTCAAACTAGAATAACTATGAAAGGACTGCACGTAACAGAAACAAGGATGATTTAATCAAAATAAGAATCTCAGGAACACAGGATAACAATAATCAAAACTAGAATCAACAATAAAACAACCCAAAATCAATAGATGCTTCCATTCATCCATCCATTATCCATCATGCTTATCCTTGCAGGGCTGCAAGGGGTGCTGGTGCCTTTCTCCAGTAGTCATTGGGCGAGAGGCGGGGTACACCCTGGACAGTTCGCCAGTCCATCGCAGACATAGCATACATATTTAAGCATATTCAAAGATGTGTATTAAAAAAACCATTAGCATTGGCAGTTTTTCATTTATGTATGTCCTTTTGTTTCATTTTATTACCAACTTTCTTGTATATGGAATACCAAATGGGTACAGAAAAATAAACTAGCTTTCTTTAATTGGAATAAACTGAGTAGATAAAAGGTAATTATTGTTGATGATTTGTGTTTAAAATTTAATTAAACTACCATTACATATAGGCCATGCAATGGTTTAGTTTATTGCAATTATTTTTGAAGCTGTTACATTATATATGCTATATGTTTTACTCAAGAAATGTTGCCTTAGATTTATAGCAGACACACAAGTGAGATAAGTTTCTTTAAAAAAGTTGTTTTTCCATCCCTGAGAAGAGGTGTTATTCATGTAAAGTGTTTTAAAATCTACAGAGAAGAGCAGACAAAAGCATTAAATAGTCAAATAAATAATCTCATTTTTGTAATTGTTTAAAGATAAGAAAAATTAAGACCAAATAATACACTTCATATGTGTACTATATCACATATTATGTCAGATAATCAACTGATACTTATAATGTAGATAAGATATAGGTAGATATGAACTGTAACAGCCTTGGTGAGATTACATTAAAGACTATAAAAATAAGAATTAAGATGACAGAATAAAGAGAAGAGAGAGTGCCTCACTCATCCCTGAGTATGAAGACATCATAGCCCCTTCAGCCCATATAGTTTTAGAAACATCATCTTCTCATTAGCAACATTCACTCAGGCTATGTTTTATTATAACAGCAAGGTAAGTGCCTTGTGCATCAAAAAAAAGAACAACATGTTTCTGAATAAGCTAAACAAGAGAAAGTGAGCTAAAAATACATCTGTGGGATACACCAAAGCTAAATTGAGATAATGAGGGAAAAAAATTTAAAAGCAATCTACAGCATCACCAGGAATAAGGTAACAGGAGCAAAGAGAAATATTGCATTGATGCCATTGGTAATTCAACATTGTGGCTACTACAGTAGATTAGGGTATCCCCCAAACCATTCCCATTTTAACAGTTTTCCAAACACACCCACAAGTCACACAATCCCCAGTACACATCAATGTAAAACATTCACGAAACTCACAAACCTTGTGATTAAATCCTAATTTACTCAAAGGTATCTAACATATGTTAAAAGGTCAGTGTCATACTGTTGCCTGTGGCAACTTATTTTGCACAAGGAAACATGCAAATTTTCCACCACAGTCAGCAAAGTTCCTTTGAAAATAGTTATGCTTTCCAGTGGTGTCTGAACATACGATCTAAAAGCAACAACAATAAGTCACTGTGACAGATAAAGAATAGTATCAACTATTGTATTTATCCTAAAAGTAATGACTATTAATTGTGTTAATGGTGTCTGTTAAAGTGATGTACCTTTTTTAGACTCTGCTGTAGAAATGCTCACCAAAACAATGCACAAGTGAGTAAAACTTCATGCAAAATTAGCTCCAGGAAAAAAAAAAAACTTTTATAATTTTCCCACCTTGTGCAAAAACAGCAATGGTAACACAAGACTACTAGGCAGAGTAAGCCAAGAAACCCATGACGAGATTATACACTAATTTTTTTTTTTTTCTGACACTATCATAACAACCCAAGCAACACATGCAACAAACCTCATTAACAGTGCAAAAAATATTACCACAATAGTGTAGAACACTCTTTGTTTTTGTTGGTCAAGGTTTTTCTCAAGTTTGTCCTTTCCCACTTGACGAATAAGAACTACGAGAACAGAGAGACTGCAGAAGAGAATAACAATTAGGCCTAATATCAAAATTAAGAAATTTACAGTCATGAACTTGGTTAACATTGAGCAAGTCCCAGTAATGCAAAGCACTCAAACAAAATAAATGACAACATTTCTTATTCTGATCCCTCTTTCTCTTCTCAGACTCTGATAGGTGAGGGGATACACAATTGCCAAGTAGCGATCTAGACATGTCAGCACATGAAAATTTGTCTCTCCATACCATGAAAAGCACCACAGTAAGCCACCAGTCAATACAAGGCTCAAATGCTCCTTGTAGATTCCACAAAAGCTGCAAATGCACCCAGTGACACCAATCAGCTCCATGATAACCAGGTGGTAGGTGAAGCAGTCAGAGTGACTCATGGTCGCAGACATCATGGTGGGCTTTTGTTGCCATTGCCGTAGACCGTAGCCGAGTATTAAGATGGAGAGGGGGAAGAGGATAAATATGAATGTGATGAAGAACACAGATAAGACCAAGGAGCTTGGTGTGACAAGGGAGCAATGCAGGTTTAATGGTAAGGAGGTAAATAGGGACAGATTTGGTCGAACAAAGGACTCACTTGAGAACGATGACGAGCTTGCCATTATCTCTAGAAAAAAAGACAACAGGAGGTAGAAGTTACAGATTGTTTTGTGTTTTCAGCACAGACAAGCTTGAACTAGAGTAAATCAAAGAGTAAAATTACACCAACTACTGTTGTATAAAATTCCACCACAAGCAAAAACAATAATATAAAATAAAACATGAGTTCTGACAATGACAGAAATGGCAGAAACAATGATTTGCAGTCAGTCTCTGCCACATTGCTGAGATAGTGTAGAATGGCTAATTTCTCCCACTGACTGACTGGAACACCAGCATTCACTGACATTTAAAAGATATCAGATTGTACAAATATCAAACATAGCATGGAAAAATAGATCAAATACTGAACCATCATTTTCAGACAAAAAAAAAAAAAAGTTATTATTGAAAGTTGTGAAATGGGTTCTCTATTTCTGTCCCAGACATAAAAGTATTGGTTGCTTTGAGAGTTAAAGAATCTGCATTTTACGATATAGCAACTGGCTGGATCAATCATGCCAACAATGAGAACACAAAACAAGATTATGTTAGGATGATTCATTACGGCACTGACTACAACTGTGAAATCTGCGTGACTCAGAAGACATGGAGAAAAAAGCTGTCGATAACAAAGAGAAGCCGATAAGAAAGAGGAAGTAACAACAGGAGTGCAGAAACCAGATAATGTGAACACCATGTTATGTCACTGTCACATCCTAAGTGGTACTGATGCCATGACCAGAACTTGGAAAGTTCACATCCATACCTGCATCTTGTATAATGTGTAATGTTTTTTGAAAATGTCTAATCATACTTTTTTTTCATTGGTTGTGCTCTGAATGCCTATTCAAAAAAATCATGATCCGTAATCAATCCAAAATAAAAACACAAACTGAAATTGAACAAAATAGTCAAAAGTGCCATTACATCACAACAAACTTGTTTCCACCAATATATTTGTGCTGTTTGACAAGTCCATGATACAGAAAGACATTACAATTTAAACTTATGTGTGGCTCATCTATAATGTAAGAAAAGTTCTCTTCAAAGTTACTTCCCATTGCTATTTTACCTCAGGTCATATTTGATGAGTTGGTTTAATTGAACAAGGATCATTCAAGAATTTCAAAATAGATTAAGTTGAACTGTTATCAGTTACTTTTAGTATAATATCAGCTGTTTAAATGGAAGATATAATCAGTTGCAGTAATAGTGTGTAAGTGATTCTGTATCAAGTCCCTGGGTAAAATTTTGAAGCTAAAAGATTTCATACATTTAAATGTTGTTCACATAAAGATAATACTGACCTTATTCAAAGTTTTGCTCTGAGCTTTTTCAGAAGTGTCTCCCTTTTGTAACAGTATCATGCAATGAAAATGTGGCCTAAGTACCTCCACCTCGTGTTTGTTTTTTTTTTTCTGTTTTTTTTTTTTTTTTGTACAAGATAAATTTAAACCCAATTTATTTGCATAAAAACATACAAAAAATAAATACAACTTAATCATTTTTCAACAGTTGCAAACATCTGAAGAGAAGCTTCCATGAATATTGCTATTTAAGGCCAGTGAAGGTTTTACAAAAAAACTAATGCACACGTGTTGGAGTGTATCCCAAAATCTCAAGTCTCAAAGACTTCATCTCAAAGACTTCAGAAAAAAATATAAATACAAATAGGGAGTTTTTTAATTTTTTTAATCTTCATTTTATTCTTTTGTCCTTGAGGAAAGTGAGAGTGTAGGGTTTTCTTCATGTTATTCATAGCGGCACTCTCCAATGTACTATGTTGTTATTTAAGTATTGTATGGTTCACATACATATTTAGGAATCTCCTGAACAATTAGACACAAAAGACAAATCTGTCTTGTTTGTTTTAATTCACACAATTCAAAAGGTTTTGTTATACATACACGAGGTCCATTATATCACCAGGATTGTGCTATAGTATGTCAAGTATTTCACATAAAAGCATGTGTAATACAACCAGCAGACAAAGCTTGATCAAGGAAGCCATTTGACACTGGAGAAAGCTAAATTAGGCATGAAAATGTAGACCACCAATGAGTAACTTTTAAAATGGAATTGAGTATCCTTGGATTTTTTTTTCTTGATGATCACATTTCAGTTTTGAGTTATTTATTACATTTGATTATCCTGTTTGTCTGACAAAGTATTTACATTAATCATAACTCTTTGGACACTAAGAATTAAGAATTAACAATCACACTAGTTTACCTCGTTTTGGGGTGTTGGGGAATAATGTTTATTTCCATTGTTTTGCACCCCATACAATTTGTCTTTTCTGAACGACGAATTATTGATCTTTTCACTGCTATAATTCAACTTAAAGTGCGGTCATAGGTGCTCTTAAAATAACATTAACCACGGTGCGTGACTTTTATTTGAATATATGCAAAGTCTTGTCCACAACACTTGAATTGTTTCTGCTGATCATTCTAATGTGTTTTTACCACAGGTGTCAATTCAACACCAGTGATATAATGTCAGAATGTCGCCAGGGGGTGCAGTGCTCTGCTATCTTCAAATGTGACAAATCTAACTTTGCTTTTTTTCCCAGGTCTATCAGACTTAAAGTCCTCAATACATATTTTGTTATTGTGAGACACACACAGTCTTGAGATGATAAATAAGACTGCAGGTTGCAACAGTCTCTTTGCACACAGAGACACTGTACTCTGTGTAAGAAATACAGATGGTTAAATATGTTCTTCAATTTATTTTGTTGCTCCAATTTTAGTAAGTTTTTTTGTCCTGCTTTTGAATGAAAATGCTGTCCTTGGATGGTCACAAAATTCAATCCTCGAATTATTTTCAAAGTTGAAATGGTTACATAATAAAAATAAATTCAAATAAGTTACAAAATAAATTCTGGAGTCTAAGGTATTTCAAAGTGCTTTAATGATTATAACTACTTTTGGGGATTTTTCTGGACATTTTTCAATAAATCCGTAAGATCCTCAATAAAGTTTGAGGGCAAGGCATCATACAGAACATCTCCTGAGATGCAGGTAATCTTCTATATGAACTTCTTTTCATTGAGGAGAAACATTAAAGATGTGGTGGGAAGTTCTGGGAAGTTGTAAATATTTTTCAAGACCTGGACACTTTACCTCCATGTAATAAGAACACACCAAGGAACTAAAGGAAGGGAGATATCTGAGCTCCACCAACCAGCAGATGTGCTGTCAAACCTTCCAATTCGATCACCTGGGCCTAATGTGACTGAGGAAATCCTTGTTTTGTTTTGATCAACATTGCCTCAATGAGCCTTCCCAAGAGTCTGGCCCCCGGACCACACTTTGGATCCACTTGTCATAGTTTCAGTATGAGTACCCAACCGCCAAGGGCGGGAGGAACATGATAAATAAAAGACTTTTGTAACAAAACTCAAGAAACAGGAACAGAGAGACAACAGCAGGCTGATGATCTGGGAAATTCAGACAAGGGAGCTTGATTACTGAATTTCACACAGTTGAGAAAATAAGCAGATGAGGAATAACTTTGGGAGTGTATGAAACTAAGACACTGAGGAAAATTATTGACCAAACCAGAGAACACGGAAAAACTAAACTCAAAGTACAACAGATCATGATTATCCAAGGTATCGGCCAAAGAGTTGGCTTGAAAGACAGAAGTCTTCTATTCTAAGTAAAATACCCAGTCCAGGATCAAATCTCCAAAAACCTTGTGGAAGAATGAATTATGGTCTAGTGAAACCTAGCTCTAACTCTAACTCTAAAAAATAAGTTTAGCAAAAAAGCAATGGCATATCGCTGTCTACAATGTCTCTTTTCTTATATGTCAAACTAACGATTTTTGTATTTTTGTAGTTTTGTAGTTTGTACCATGTAGTGTACCTATTTTTTTCCCAATTTTTTTTAATTGGTAAAACAAAAATGTCCTTAAATTGTCAAAATTTGAGAGGGGAGTTTCTTTCTGTTCTGACCTTTACTCTTGAATGTGTTACAATCTAAGTGTGATTATTGAAAATCTGAGAATCTCTTAAAGTTTTGAATAAGTTACACTACAAGGTTGACAACTGGCACTATTCCAAAGAATGAGAACTACACTGAAGGAAGTTCATTACATGATCATACCAGGATGTTTTCTGTGTCTGAAGACAGAAAACAAGTAATTCAAACTGCAAGTTAGGAGTTTCATTAAGGGGATAATTTGAAAGGCAGGAAAGATAAATAGATTACTAGTGGGTGATATTTGCCATTAACAAGGGAACTGAGTTTTCTAGGATATAATCTATATTTTACATTTTCACTCCTGTTTTGGGGTATCATGGTTGACATGACAAGAATTGGTATTACTTTTAAATTTGATTGGATATTTAACATTAAAGGTGTACAAAACATTTTTTACCTTCCAAGATATGATAGACATTTATAGGTCATCTTTCATTCTTATATTTTGTCAGTAATGCTTGTTTGCACTTCTTTTGGAAGTGATTTAATATGTCATATTTTTTTGCAAACCTTTCTTTTTTGAACATTGATTTAACAACTATCCCCGACTGCTACTGTAATATTTCCAACAACTGCATTCACAGGTGTTCTTGAAATAACACTACTCACAGAGCATGACTTTTATTTGAATACAGTGAAAGCTTTTCCCACATCACTTGAACTGTGTCTACTAATCATTTTGCATTTCATCTCTGTTGTCATTCTGACACCTGTGGTATTATGTATTTGACTTTCTCAAAACTTAAAACTACATAGAAATTATTTTTAAAAAGTTAGTGACATTAATATGAACTAATAAAACTGAAAACTAAGACATATGCTTTTTTATTTGACATCAAGTTATTGAACAAGTTGAGTCTATGTAGACTACTCTAAAGCACTGTCAGCATGTAGGTTTTGATGTGATGCCACTTA
The DNA here is from genome assembly GCA_014839685.1 of Anableps anableps. Lineage (NCBI taxonomy): Eukaryota > Metazoa > Chordata > Actinopteri > Cyprinodontiformes > Anablepidae > Anableps > Anableps anableps. Next base: position 26,088,438 of record CM026085.1, on the reverse strand, counting down.
ATAGTTCAATAAGACAAGAAAAGAGCTGGTTATATAACTGCAATCTGTTTGTTCAAATTTAAGTAAATTCCTGACTCATCCATTCATCTGTCCGTTGTCTACACCTGCGTATCTATGGAGGGTTGGTGCCTATCCTCAGCAATGACTGTGGGTCAGTCTGGGCTCAACCTGGAAGGGTTGCCATTTCATCACAAATATCTGACTTGGTTTATTTAAACTACTGGAAAATTTCAAAAGTTAATTAGCAAAAAAACATCTTTAGTAAACCTCTAGTAAATAATGTAGTGTGTATGTATTTTTTGACAGTGTGCATGAGGGATATGAGCTGACATGCAGTGTTTTGGTGTTCTCTGAACAGGGTGCAGTCAATGTCCAAACATCTTCACTTTAGTAATTCTTGAAGAGATGAGTTCTTTCAGATCCATCTGCTTTTTTGTAGGGAAGAAACTTTCTCCTGAAACCCCTTCTAAACAAGCTACACATAAAGAGTATTATATAATATTATAACTGATGATAATCATCTTGCTTGTTGAGGTCGATGTCTTAAATGGCGTTCATAAAATCAAGTTATTTCTTTGAGACTTGCACAGCCTGACTTATAGGTTAACTTGCTGGGACATCCACTCCGGAGTGATAAAACTTTAAAACTAAAAATTTTGTGAATTTGTGTAAAATATCTGACTGGTGCTTAGCATCTTGCAATGCAAACAATGTCATGTTCTCTGTGAAAGTTAGGGCCAGTAAAATAAACAGGGGTTCATAAAAAAACATGGTGCCGATAGTGAAGTTATCTTAAAAGTTATCTTGAACAATGTTTATCTCGTTGCAGTTTAAGTCAGTGACACTGTGTTAGATTTAGAATGATAGTGATGGGGGGAAGCAAATTGAACATCAGCCATAAACTTCTTCCCAAGGTTTCAAAATTTCCCTGAGGCTCTTGTCTTTGGATTTTTGTGTGCTAATTAAAAACAAGTCATCTCTATTTTTCAGTGAGATGCAGTTGGTAGCAATGTTGCCTTCCCACAAGAAGGTTCTGGGTTCAAATCCTGGCCTGGGGCCTTTCTGCATGGAGTTTGTATGTTCTCCCCCTGTATACGAGAGTTCTCCCTGGGTACTCTGGCATCCTCCCACAGTCCAAAAAACATGACCAATAGGTTAATTGGTCTCTGAAAGGATAAATAGATGTAGAGAATGGATGGATAACACTCAAATTATTATTGTTTTCTTTAATAAAAACTTGTATGCAAAAACTAATTAGTGAGGGACAAAACTGGCAATGAATGTTTTATCAAATCTTTAATGTCATTGGAGCACCTATTAGAACAAATATAAGCTAGTATTTGTGTTTGACTACAAAGTTTTTTTAACAGAATAAATCCACAAAAAAGGATATTTAACAATATATCAATAAAACAATTTAATTATGAACATTTAAAGAATTTAAAGGTTGTACAATATTCAAAGTCCAGATCAACTGCTTTTCTTTTATAGATAGTTGTGACATTTGAATCAGAAACAACTGACTTAGTTTGTTTGTACAATTTCCCCTTGAACAAACTACAACTCTTGTCTGTTTGACTTCGAGAAACTGGGATCCAATGCATTCCAACCAATTATGACTTTATGATCATTGTGGCCCATCTTGCTATTTACTATTATTTTCTTTTTTCACTTTTGATGTGTTGGCCTAAAGTTTAAATACATAGTGAGCAAATAAAATGAAATTACAATAAAGATGTTTTTCAGTGTAACATTTGAAAACCAATTCAGTTAAACAGAAACACAATAAATACCAATATTTAAATGTAGATCATTTACAACTGTAAAAATCAAGGAAAATCTTATAGAAATTGAACATATTAAAATGAGTGAAGAGACACACTGCAAGAATTTTATATAAGAACTGGTTTCTTTTGATCGGGCATATTTTATTTTGACACAAGCTACCCTCTCTAAGGATGCTTTCATAGCAGAATAGTCTGGTGATCTCACTTTAATTGGGTAGTGGATGCCAAAAAATTCAAGGCTTTATTTGGTTTGGCTCACTTTCACCTTGAAAACTGGACCAACCCTCCCCAATAACGTCACACAGTTACAACAGTTGCTTATTTCAGGTGCTATCACAAAAACCTCCCAGTAAGAGCAACAGTTGGGGCAGCAAACTATTCAGCTGGTTGTTGGTAGAGAAGAATGAAACAGTACCAAAAAAAGACAGAGGAGATCAAGAGACTATGATGTCCTGCTCTAGTTATATAGGCGCAGAGCGAGGTTTGCAAGGATTTAAATGTTTTTAAATCAGATATATGGTCTTTAATCAGTGTCTCTTTACCCAGGTCCTCAGGGCCAGCTGTCCATGTTTTAGATGTGTCTCTGCTCCAGCACACACAATTGAAATAATTGCATTACCTCCTCTGCAAGCCATGGAGTGCTGCAGCAGCCTGCTAATAACTCACTTGTTTAACGGATCCCACCATTACAACACTTCAACTTCCCTGCTCTTTGTAGAAAAAGAAGCGGTAAGACCAGATTGCAGGGCAGATTAAACCAAAGGTCATATGTCATCAGCAAACAATTCAAACTTAGTTGAGACATAAATAGTACTGCCCAAGCCACACACCATGCAAACCTCATCACCAGAACTCCCAGTATGATCATAATGGTGTAAAATGCCCTAAGCTTTGATGGGCTAGTCCTTTTGGTCACCTTTCTCTGATCCCCAGGGACTGGTTGAATCAAAACACAGAGAACAGAAATGCTGCAGAAGAAGACAATACCCAAGACTAGTATTAAGGTGCAAAGATTCACAGTGTTATAAAACTCCTCCATCAACAAACCAATCTCTACAAAGCAAAGCAACCAAATGCAGCAGATGATTAGGTTTCTTATCTTGATCCCTCTGTCGTTTCTCAGGCTAAGGTAGGTAACAGGATGAACAACAGCCAGGTAGCGCTCGACACAAGTGAGTACATGGAAAAATAGCTCACCACTCCAGGTAAAGGAAAACAAATAAAACCCCACTAAAAATATATCATACTTATGGCAGAAAATTCCAAAAATGCTGATAAAATAGCCTAAAACACCAATCAGCTCAATGATGACTAAGTGGTAGGTGAAGTAGTCAGAGTGATTTGTTATTGCTGAGGAAGAGAAGTTCTTTTGCTGCCATTGTTGGAGACCATGGTGGAGGATGATGATGGAGAGAGGTAGGAGAAGGAGGATGCTGGTGATGAAGTAGGCAGTTACCATGGAGGAGCTTGATCCAGAAATAAAGCACTGAATGTCTAATGGAAGCTTGGAGTTGGTGGAGGAAATGTGGAGAGCAGAGTCATTGGTGGAAGATAAGAAGTTCACAAACATCTGGGGGAAAAAAACGCAGTATTCAAAGTCTTTGTTGAAATTTAAAACTAATATTATTAAATGAAGCAGTTTGAAAGAAAACAGTTATGTGGGGAAAAAAATCTAATTTGTCAAAAGCTGCAAATGTGAGACTGATAAATTGAAACCTCTTTCTTTCACTGCTATGTTCCCAAGTATCTGGGCAACTTTAAGCAGACAGAAAAATCATTACTCAGATTTCTGATCGAGAGGAAACACCTTAACCTCAACAGGCTAATTGTATTTTTTAAAAAGTTGAAAAACCTTTTATTGAATGTAGAACACAATGATGTATAATGAAGTATGGAGCTAATAGCAATAAATATATTATTACAGTTACTTTACACATCACTTACACATTAACTTTTGTACTTGAACAAAAAAATTCATGTTATAAAAAATATTACCTTCAGAAATTAGAACGATAACATCCTTAAATACACAAACCCTGTGTTTGAGCGTCCTTTGTTTAAGTCTGTTCTCTATGCACTCCAAATATTCTATAGCGATGCAATTCCCAATCTCACTTCACCTCTCTGTGTAGAGAGTCCAATTCAAATATGTCTTATTTGCATGAAAAAACAAGTTATGAATGATAAACAGGAAAAAGAAATGGTAAATGGTAAATGGCCAGTACTTATGTAGTGCTTTATCAAGTCCAGAGGACTCCAACGCGCTTCACTCTACATTCAATTATTCACCCGTTCATGCACACATTCACATGCTTGTATTAGCATGTAGCATGAAGCATGTGTTACAGGTATACAAAACATATGCAGTCAGTTTCTGCATCATTATTGATTGTATTAGTAATTTATTTGATTTAATACATTGCAGTAAGCATATGCAGTAACAGATTTATAGAGAAGAAAGAATTCAAATAATTTTCAAAATTTTTTCTACCTCCAAAACAAACAGAGCCAACAAAATGTGGCCCTCAGTTTGATTAGGAAGGACTGAAATCAGCGGCCTCATGTATAAACAATGCACAAGCACAAAAACCATTGTGGTGCAATGTTTCACACACAAATCATCATGTATAAAAATTAACATTGCATAAAAGTGTGCGTAAGTATTGGATGAGTTTAGAAAACACAAAATTCACCTATTTATAAGTAGATGGATTAACAAAAATGAAAAAGTTGCGAGCTAACAACAGAAATCTGGAAAGGTAACATTCAAATTTTTAGTTTGTATTAAAAAAGCAAGTAACCTAAAAAAAGTACATTCAAACATTTTTTTTTTCTGTTTATGTTAGTCATTGTTGTGTTTATGAAGTTGTAAAGATTACAAAAAGAAGCAACCCTTGTGTTTATTATGAGGTTTTTCCATTTCTATCTGCTTTGGATGTCAAGTACTAAGTAATTTTGTACAAGCATGCTGTGGCAGCTCCACCCCAATCTATAACAAGTCCTGCCAAGCAAAATTCAAATATGGATTGTTTGCATGACAAAAAGAGTGTTACTAATATAACTAATACATACTAATATATAGACCATTTTGTTGGAAGATAATGATAACACGCACATAAGATTACAATGATAAATGGGTTAGTACAAAAAGGCATCACTTTTTTGATTAATGATACAACTGCAGGTCATGTACTATGGTCATTATTTTTACCCTGATGTGCAACAGAACCAAATCACACAAGAGATTTAGGTAATTTTATTCACATTTTTTCTCAGTAAATTATATTGACCAATGGTTTCGGAACATGTATAGAAAGGGATGAAACTGCTATATACTACTATATATATATATATATATATATATATATATATATATATATATATATATATATATATATATATATATATATATACACACACCTTCGTGGCTAAATTCTATTATAATTTAGTTCATCATGCCTCAAAAAATACAGAGAAAAATTTGAGAAAATTCATTAGAAATTTGCTCAGTTTGATACTAGTAGAAGGGATATATTTTTGATTTGAATACAACATTAATTTAGATGCAAAAATACAACCAAAGTACTCACTTAAACTGAGTGCTTTAAATAAGCAAGAAGTCAATGCAAATATAGAACATTTGATTTGCACTTGGAGAATCAGAGGTTGCAAGCAGCAGCAACGTACAGCCAGCCTAATAGTTCTGGTGAGATATCTGTCACTGGATAGAAACTCAAGTAAAAAAGCTCGAAAAAGGTTGGTCTATTTTTGAATGTTATAGCTTTTCAAATGTACTCCTGAAAATCAAAAAGGATGATGATACTTAGTTTTGATGATTTTAACTTTTCGACAATTCCATTTTTTCCTACAGTGATTTCCTACAGTCTCAGGGCCACATTTCTAAGCTATTGCATATCTCCTTAAAATTGATCAAATAATTGTGTTTTGACTCACTGACATAGGAGGGGAAACTCGGAACTATAATGAGGTTAAACTTTTGAATTCTACAGAAGAAATCTAATTGATCTATATATGATTCAGATTTTTGTCCGGCAGAAACTTGGAAGAGAGTAAAAATGCTGAATATTTATTAGACTGGATCTAGACGTCCCACAGGAACTAAGATTTAAAAACATGAACCTCTCTTGGTGAATGTGAGGCTTCTAGTTCATATTGTGGACAGGTGATCCTGTAAATTATACCGGCAACTTACTTATGAGGTTCCTTGTACATTTTGCCTAATGTTGTCTTACATCATTTTGGGTCTTGTCTGATGTGGTGACTCCTGGCTCTATTATGCCTGTGCTTTTATAAGACCCTAATATATTAACAATCAAATACTCCTTGAAATGTATTTCTTTTATCACGTAACTTATGTTTTAAATATTTTTGGTGAAAGTACCTTTTAAGACTCACATGTAGGATCTTGAGTAGAAGTTTTTGTTTTTATTTAACTTACAATGCAGTAAAATAATAAATTAATAATTTTAATCATCAAGTATTGCTTGAAATGGATTTTATGGATTTTTTTCCCCGCTTTTATTAGATTATAGTTTTTCTCAGTCTCTTTTGTTCATTTCTCAAATCATCCTGAGCATTTTCAAAACAGTAGGAGTATTTCTCAAAAGAATTTGTTCAAACAGTAAAAAAAAACAAACAAAAAAAAACCCCACACACTATGACTTACCTGAAAAAGCCAGTCTCTTTCTCAAAATCCTCAGGTTATCTCTCTGTTTTGCCTCTTAACTCCTCTGCCACAAAGCCTCACTCCTCTTCTTCTCTGTGGCTGTTGACCTTGTCCAAATCCTTGTCCTTCCATTGTCAGAAATGTAACGTTATTTTGTGCTCCAGCAATTCATGAGATGTACCTTTGAGCTATTTCTGAAAACTGGTTGATCATCGGTTGATCTAATGCTTCACACATTTACCTGCAATAGAGAAGGTCAGGATTCACCTCGGAGCAATTCAGGACAGATTTTTTAAAAAAGTCTCATGGAAATGTATTGAAATATGCTTGAAATATTATGACAGCTTCTTCAAGTATGTTGCATGTTCGAACTTGTGCGATGAACTTATGCTTAATTGCTGTGGAGGTTGAGACTGTTCAACAGAAACCCATATAATACATTTTGATCAACATGACATGAGCAATTGAAAATTTAGGAAAAAGCAGAGAATTGTACTTTCCTGACTTCCTTCCAGTGGCTGAAGGTGTATTTTAGAGTTCTCTTTCAAATCCTTATGTCTGTTTTTAAAGTTTAGACAGCCTTACCCTGCCTTATTTAACTGAGCTTCTTCACCACTACACTCCCACTTGGTCACTCAGGTCCACTGACCAGCTGCTCCTGGTCATTCTCAGTTCTAAGCAGAAGCTTAGGGTGGACAGGGCCTTCTCTATTGGTCCCCCTAAGATATGGAAGGCCTTATCTTTGTACATTTGACAGGCGTCTTCACTTTCTATTTTGTCCCCTGCAACCATGGATGGACGGATGGATGGACTGATTGATTTACTGATTGATTTTTGAACTTTTATCCAAACAACCCAATCTTGATCAAGCAGAAGATCGAGGGAAAGATAGCATGAAAGCAATATGGTGTTTGTTTTTACTATAATTAAGTATGTATAATGTTGACATTCTTTTATTTTGTCTTTCAGATATGTCTGTAAACTCCCAGTTTTCCTACAATGTCTCTATTCCACATCTAAACACTTCATTAACAAACTCCACCTTTGCTATTGATGGCTACTGCCACTTCTCCAAAACAGAATCCCTGATCTTCATCACCTTCTGCATCGTCAACATATTTCTCTTCCTCCCTCTGTGCTTCTTTGTTCTCTGGCATGGTTTTCAACAGTGGCAGCAAAACTCCACACCAGTGAGGCACTCTGACTGCTTCGCCCACCACGTGGCCATCTTACAACTGATTGGTGTCTTCGGATGCTTTCTCTGTTTCTGTGGGATAGGTGGGAATTATCCACAAATACTATCATTTGGTTATATTTTCTATACTGTTGCATGTTTTGGAGAAACCTACTTTCAAATACTGATGTGCTTGGAGCAGTATTTGGCTGTTGTTCATCCCATCATTTACATGGGTCTGAGAAACGAAAGAGGGATACGAATCAGAAACATCAGTATATGCTGCACCTGGGTGCTTAATATGGTAGTAATAGGTTTGACAATTATACCCCATCTGGCAGTCACAATAATTATCATTCAACTGATAATAGCAGTAGCAGTCATCTCCTTCTGCTGCAAGTCTGTTCTATGTGTTTTGATTCATCCAGGCTCAAAAACACAGGTCAGGGACAAGGGAGACCAGTCAAAGCAGAGGGCATTTTACACCATACTTATCATACTGGGAGTGCTAATACTGAAGTTATTTTGTGGTCTTGTTTGTATTTTGCTAGGTATAATTAAAAGGGAAACTAACTGTTGGACAACAATAGTCATTGCTTGGGTCACTCTGCCCAGCAGTCTTGTGCTTCCTTTGTTATTTCTACAAAGAGCAGGAAAATGTGTTTGTCTAATTAAAGAAGATAAAAGACAAAGACAATAACCAATACAATAAAGTATGCCAAAATGTGTAAATCTATTGAAAGTTACCATATTTGTGAGAAGTCACATAGTGGCGCAGTGATTTGCATTGTTTTGCCTGAGCGTGTGTGAGGTTTCTGTGGATACTACAGCTTTCTCCCATATTACTAAGATATGAATTTCCAATTAATTAGCAGCTGTGAGAAGCTTTTTGTTTGGATGTGTGTAAATGGTTTGTGGTTCCACAAGAATGACATAAAACAATGTGCTCAGAAAAACAATAGCCTTTTACTTCCCTAGTCTGTGGGAATATTGCTTTAAATTATTGTGAAAGGTACAAAAGAGAAATATATTTTTGAACACAGCCTTTCTGGATTTAATATTAACCTAAAAAAACTGATAAATGCTTCAAAAAAATAACCTGTTCATAATTCAAACCGGATGCTGTTTTGCTGACATACACAACTAGTCTAAGTCTTAGTCTTAGATCAATCTTAGTAATAAATGTTCAGACAGTTTAGTCATTCACTGTAGCTAATGTACATAACTACACTTTAATTTGAATTGTGAGGAAGGCTGGAGCTGTCACCTTAGCAAAGGAAAAACAGAGCTTTGTCACATTATAACCTAAAAACATTATGGTTGTTATAATAACTTTCATGTTTGTACCTTATGTTATTAAAGCATACATTTCATGTTTGAATAATTTAACATCATATTACAGTATTTTTACTGTAATAAAGGAAAAATAAAGGAAACAGGATGTCTCACACGCGCCACTAAACACACTCCCAGCAGAATCCAACACTAGGTATGTTTTTGATGAGAGAATAATATTATAACATGATGTAAAGCTCAAAAAAGTCAATTTTACAAAATACTGCCCCTTTGAAATCTGGAAGATCTCCACCTACATATTGTACAAACATGGAAACATTATTGTGAGAACAGTGAAGTTTTCACATTATGATGCGATATAGCTCTACTTTTCTTTTGTTGGGGTGACAGCTCTGTAATTCAAGTAGCAATCATCTTCTGATGGTAAAACCAGTTGTTTTGTTTTTTTCACTCGTTCTCAAGTTATTTCCCAGTCATGAAAAAAACATGCATTTCTGTGTTATTTTAATGTAGTTCTATTATTCTGTGTTATTTGTTGATTATTAAAAAGTTCAGTTAATGGTGACTAAATAAAGATTTTAACAGTAGAGCTCTGTAAAAAGAAGCAAACACATAAGCCTGTTATAATATTTGTGCTTTGCTGAATGCTGTAGATAAATAAAAGAATGAATAAATAATGAGTAAATGAATGGATAAAAGAAGAAGTTTATAGTGTCATCAAATGAAGCAAGCAAGCTAAATTAACTCTACAAAATACTTCAGTAAATATTTAGTACATTAGCAGCTAATTAGCACAATGCTAGCTGTTGTTTATTGCATAGAATAGTTTTTGGCTGATGTGTTACATACTGTAAGGTATTTAAGGAATAAACTTTGTGCTTTATAATTTATGCTAGTTAAATCAAGCATAATTTTGATGATGATGTGCTCACATGGTTTTCTTTAAAGGTCTAAATCTGTGATTTAAGTTTGTAGATTTAAATATAATAAAATTCTGTTAGTATATAAATGTTGCAGTTTTGTTTTACTTTGTTTACAGTTTGACTGGCTTGATCATGTAATTCAATAACAACAACAGGCAATAAAGGCAATAAATAACAACAACAATTAGTTTATGTTCTCTGTAACAGTTGCAGTAGGTAGTGGTTGACTTAATGTTGTCATGGCATCATATATATTGTAAATACATGAAAACTTAATTTTAGAATGATCAAATTTTCACATTATGATGTGATATAGCTCTACTTTTCTTTTGCCGGAGTGGCAGTTGTATGTTTTTATAATAATTATGTTCTAATGGTAATAACTTTTTTATTCTATCATTCTATAGCTATCTCCTGTTCATGAAAAAAATGTATTTATGTGTTATTTTAATGACAACATATAGTTTTGATTATTTTGTGTTAAATTATTGTTAATTATTAAAAAGTTCAGTTAATCATGACTATATGAAGTTTTTGTATTTTATGACATTAGATTTCTGTAAAAAAGAGCAAACTCATAAACCTGTGATGTTAATTTTGCTTTGCTGAATGCTGTAAATACATAAAATAATTAGCCAGGCTGAAAGAGGGAATTATGTTTTTGTTGCTTTATAGGCATATAGATGTGTGCTATTGTTAGGAAATAGAATTTCTACTCATAAAAACACAATAAAATAAAAATATATATTTCTGAAAATAAAAAATTTGAAGGATATAAATAATTGGAAATAGACTAAAAGATACAGATAACCTCTTTTCAGGATGTTGGGCAAAACTGAACTGATTTATTTGTAAATTTCCCCCAAATTTAAGGGCTGTCACTGTTGCCCAGAACTGCTACAGGGCAACAGTGAGAAAAAGACGCCTCACCACATGTCATTGTCTGGACGGCCTGTGTGACAGAGCCAATCTGATAAGTAGGCTGGACTAAAACCATTAAAAGTTTTAAACACTAGTAGCAGCACCTTAAAATCAACTATAAAATTGATAGGTAGCCAATAGAAAGACTTTAAACTCATGTGAAGTGAATTCGCTCTCTGGCGTTCATCAGCATTCAGGCATCTGTGTTCTGAACTACCTGCTCTATGTTAGTTTATAGCTGTAGTATTTAACACAGTCTTCTGCAACAGCCATGTTTTCACGTAGTAGTTTTGTCAATGTCACAGTGTTGTGCTTTAAATGCAAATAAACCAGATTCAAATACTCCTGGACAAAGAGGTGGATTATACCTGAAAAAAATCAGTCATTTCGAGTTCCCCAGAGAAGACACCAAGTGACAAAGTTAAGGAATAACATTTTAAGGTTGGTGTTGTTAAATTTTAACATTACAATTTAAAATGTTTAATCCTCAGAATTGTGTCAGTTTTCAAAAACTGTTATTTTTAAAACAAAGGCATTTAAACCCTTTAAACTGGATTCCCTATTCTTGAATGTGGGTGTTTTTTGGGAGCAGTCCCTCCATTATAGATAGCAGTCACACTCTTAAATCAGCAGGGCTTAAAACAGCCAACAGTATAATTCTGCTTTATAACCACAATGTGAGAACCATTATGGGGAACTTTAGTGACAAATGTATTGACTGCTACATAGCAGTCTAAACAAGGGGAAATAGAAGAATGAATATCATTTACAATCCACGTTTTACTCCACACTAAAGTTGAGTTTGAAACACTCTTCCATGGGGAAAATCTGTTTCAAATGTGCTGCCTAGGATAACTACCTAGAAAAATTGATTTGACATGATTGTATGATTGAAAAATAACCCTGGTAGGTTTTGTTACTTTTTTTCTTAGATATTTTTGTTTACTTTTTATAAGTTAGACATCAACTGTAGTTGCCTGCATTGAAACTAAACCAAAAATCTGCAACTTTAAAAACAATATGGAAAATATATTACAGACCAAAACTTGACTTTATTAGTATGGGCTGTTATTCTGTGTACTAATGTATATATTATAGGATTGTGTAAGAGCCCATTATAAAAATCAGATTTGACATTAATTGTTTTACTGCAACTAAATTACATTTTATTTTACTTTCCTAATGAGTGCTGAAAGGTTAGGAAGATCCAATGAAATATATAATCAGCAATCATATTTACAAAAGGGAGACCAAGAGAAAGCAAGGTCTAAAAAAATAAAACAGGATTTGAGTTTTTATTACCCCATTGTTGTAATCCACATGTTATCTGTAATTTGTTTCTCATAGATTTTGAAGGTATGGGAAACAAAACCTTTTCCTAGGTTGAAAGCACTTCTCCAGGTATATCTTGGACTTCATTTCAAGTCCAAGATGGATGGATGGATGGATGGATGGATGACAAAGCTGCATTCAGTTCACAGTTGTTATGTTAAAAACAAAAATCTTCACTATAAAATTCTCCAAAATTCTGAATATATTGCTGCAAAACACTCTGCCTCTGCATTTAAACTCATTTTGGTTACTTTTTCTTCTTTAGGCTAGTATTCATGTGTCACAGCGGTGAAGTGAAAAATAAATAATAAGCATATAAAGATATAGGTGCAAACTGTGATGACCACAAAGAGAAGACCCCCAATAGCTTAAGTATAACTAAATAGGTATTTGTAATACATGAAACAAAACATCAGGAAGTAAACACTTGGTTGCAAACACAACAGCAATTCTGCAATACAACTGCAACAAATTAGTGCATTTATTGCATTATACCCAGTGAATAATGTTGATATAAAGACATACTGCTCATAAATAACCAGGTAGAAGTGTGGCGTCAGAACGAAATTCAGCTTTGTTTTGCAGTGGCAAGGTAAAACATCTGCATCACTGCAAAGAGTTTCTCATCTAAAAATTTTAAGCACAGGTGGGAAATGGCATGTGGCTGGTCCTCCATAAAGCCTCCTGCTCCAGTCTAAGACAGGTTACATATTTTACTGATCCTCATGTGCAGTTTAATTTATGTTTATTATTCTTTATGTTACATTCAGTTCCTTACCATAATTGGCTTGTAAAGTGTGTATTGCGCTTGTGTTTTCCAGATAATGATGAACCCTACATCATCTCACAATGACTCCCTTTTTCAGTCAAACACATCCTCCATCTTGCTTCAGCCTCAAAATTTGGAGTGTCTCGTGTCCAGATCCAGCTCTGTCATTTTCACCATGTTTATCGTGATGTACATTTTCCTCCTCATACCTCTCTGCTTTGCTGTTCTGTATCATGGTTTCCAAAAATGGGAACAAATGAGCTTCACTTCTTTAGCAGCAACACCATCTCACTGTGACTGTTTCACATACCACAATGTTACCATGGACATGATTGGCATCTTCGGGTGTGTCCTCCAGATTTGTGTCATGTACATGTACGTGAAAAAATCTTACATATTAACAATAGGGAACTGTATGTTTTGTTTAACCTGGTATGGAGAGATTCTCTTGCACATTCTGACTTGTCTGGAGCGCTACCTGGCAGTTGTACACCCCATCACCTATATGAGCCTAAAAAATGAAAGAGGAATAAGAATCAGAAATATTACCATAGCTTGTGTCTGGGGGTTTAGCTTTCTATCAGCTTGTTGGGTTACAGGAGCAAAGGTTGTTATTGTGGACCTCTGCTTCTTGGTTCCAACATTGGCAGTCATTTGCTTCTGCAGCATTTCTGTTCTCCACGTTTTAGTTAGCCCAGGCCCAGGAGAACAAGCTGGGGACAGGAAAAAAGTTGACCAGTTCAAGCAGAGGGCATTCTTTACCATTCTGTCCATTCTGGGAGCTCAGTTGTTGAGGTTGGCTTCAAATGTGATTTCTGAGCTGGTGTACGTCTCTACAGGGTATACTGACTGTGTGATAATCATATCATTTTTTAACCTTCCTAGCAACCTGATGTTACCACTGCTGTACTTAAAGAAAGAAGGAAAACTGGCTTTTAATAGAATAATTGCTAAGTGAGGGTTCGGGGAAGATGGGAACACACTGATTATATTCCAAAGCTTGTTAAATCAAGTAGTGTAAATCTACTTGAAAAATCTCCTGGAAACAATAAATTTGTGAAAATTTTCTTCCCAATAATATTGATGACTTAAAAAGCACTTAAATCCAATTTAGTTTGTTATTTCATTATTTAGATTGATGTCACAGAGCATGTAACACCTTAGAAAAAGCATTGTTTGGATGTTTTCCTATGATTTTCTGAACGTGGTGTGCATTGAGATACCTTTTTCTAAGTTTGGTATTTGGTATTTTTATTTTTTTTAAATGATCTTATTTCACTTGTGTTTAGGTTTGGCAGGGTTTACACTTAAAATTCATTCATTTTGCACAACAACTAAAGAACTTAGTTGTGCAAAATTAATTGACGGCATCACTGACTTTTGGTTTTACACCTGTTGCTTGAATTGGGGGACTCCAACCATCTTTTTGTTATAAATAGGATTCCTGATATTACCTGTACGCATAAGTAAACAGATTGGACACAAGCACATGTGGACAAAAAAAGAGAATTATACAATGTAGATTCAACAGCTTACTAGTATCTCTCATCCATATCTGAAGATGGCATGGTGACACATTTGTTTTCAAGTCCCTTAAACTATATTAGAAGGCAGACAGACAGGCGGAAGGATAGCTTTTATTTAAATCAAACTTTGCTCAAACCTTTGAAGAGCTCCCATTTGATTTTGTCAGATCTTTGTTTCATTCCAGGTGTCTCAAACTCCAGACCTCAAAGACTGGTGTCCTGCAACATTTATCTTTTTTAACTACAACTTTTCTTGCAACTGTTTTTCTCCACTTCAAAACAACTATCAAATTATTAGGCCATTAACACTGCAAACTGAGGGGCTAATTCACTCTTTGTTTCTGCTTTTCATTACCAGAGAGGCATCTAATTGTTCTAAGAAACAATCAAGGACTGTGGTTTAAGACTACTGGTCTAGTTAATTTAAACATTAGTCTCTTTTGGGTTATGGGTTAATACCCTGCCTCACCATAAACATTTCCAGATAAAAGAGCAAAAACTCCACTGGGGATAACTAGGATCAATTGGAATGTATGTATGATTGAACTGAAATGATTTTTTTGTTTGTTTGTTTTATAAAGTGCCTCGAGATGACATTTGTTGTGAATTGGCACCATATAAATAAACTGAATTGAACTGACTATAAAAGGATGATTTTCCTCATTTATATTTTTTTCCTAATATCACACATTCTTATATCCAACATTGCTGGATAGGTTTTGTAAGTTTAGTTCTGCGTTACCTGAACTGAATGTTATATGCCACTTTTCCTGGAATATACTAAAACTCATTAATCTTGTACCTCAACCAATAAAAGTGACAGTCCATCTGTGATATTTTACATGTTGTTTGAATGCAAATAAAAACTATTTAACCCTAACATCAAGAATCATCGACGCATATTGGGTTAGGGTTAGGGGCTATGGAATAAGGCCGTTTTTATTGATTCTCTATACTGAGAAGACAAAGTCAGTTAGGCAGGATACACATTAACCTAAAATAATGAGGTTTGTGTCACAATCACATTTTAATATTAGCATTAGAACTACACATGTGGTTATAGAAACTGAATATTTGTCTGTAATTCTTTGTGTAACCACACAGGTAGGACAAAATATAACAAAAGGCAGATTAAATTGCTTGAAAGCTTCTATTTTGATCTATATAAATGTTCAGTTTATCCTAGAGGCATTCAATTCTTAATGGAAATAAACTATTTGAATAATGCATGCAAGCAGGTGGAATAAGGAAGGAATATTGGGCATCTTCTATATATTTGAACCAAATCCTTTGGGTTTACAATGAAGAAACCATTAGGGACACAGCTGTAATATAAACTGATGACATTGGTGTTCTTTTGAACACTTTATGTCGATTATTTAAGAGGCCTCATTAAAATAAATTAAATATGACAAATGTTTGGACATTTTAGGGATGCATTTGATCGTCAGCTGATTGTTTTATCTACAGACAGTAAAGATACTTTAAGTGTTTTCATACTTCATCACAATAAGTCCTAAGTAGAGCTGATGAATCAGTAATAGGTCAAAATCCTCAAAAGGTGATTGTGAAATGATAAAGTGAATTACCAGGATCAGTCAACAAACAAGAATTGGCAATATGAATGTGTTATTAGTGAAATAAATGCATGAGATTATAGGATTTGTAAAATAGGAAAAGATACTTTATTGCATGTTAAAATTAAATATCATGTACATTTTTCTTCATCATCTTATAAAACAAGATAATACATTAAATCTTAACATATTTAAATTACTTTACCTTGTCTTGCATATTGAACATGTATATATCTCTAAACATAAGCATATGCACAACAATTCATTAACATATAAAAAAAACAATATTGAAAAAGTAACATTTCAATGAGTTTGGTGAAAGAAAAAACACATCCTTTCAGTTTTTCCTTGTTAAGAAAAATTTTGCTCCAAATACTTTTTGTAGAACTTGTAGGCTTCTGCTATATTGCAACAACTAAAATAATGACTGGAGAGGATATAAATAATAATTTTAGACCTGAGTTTCTGCATGGATTCAGGATGCAATTCCAGGATTTGTAGCTGGTTGGAATGAGCTTTTTTTTTTTTTTTTTTTTTTTTTTTTTTTTTTTTTTACCTGAATTGATCACCTGATTCAATTTGTCCCAGTGTTTAACTGTCAGAGTCTGAATTAACATGTTTTATTTTGAAAAAAACCCCTCAGCAAATAACATATAAACTACTTTTGAAGTGTGTTTGCTGGTGCAAAAGCTTCTCAACTTCAGTAATTCCCAGATATGTAAAACTGGTGACTGCTTTAGAAGATGTAAAATGATTAAGACTGCTTGTTGTCTCCTGTTGTCTTTTAGATTTAATGGCACACCTATCGTCCCACAACAACTACCTTCTTAAGCAGAACTGGACCTTCACCAACTCCACCTCTTTCCCTTCAGATGGCTTCTGCTTCTTCCATGGACAGAGCTTTGTCATCTTCAGCACATTCACCACCACCTACATTTTACTGCTCTTCCCTCTCTGCATCCTCATCCTTTATCAAGGTCTCCAAAAATTGAGGCAAAACACCTGCTTTTCATCAGCCTCAGTGAGCCACTCTGACTGCTTCACTTACCATACTGTCACCATGGAGCTGATTGGTGTCTTTGGGTGCATCCTCTGCTGTTGTGGTGTTTACAAGAAGATGTTTCATGTATCTAATACTGGACTATTTGTTTTCTTTTTCAAATGGTATGGAGAGGTTCTCTTTCACATTCTGACTTATTTAGAGCGCTATCTGGCTGTTGTGCATCCCATCACCTACCTGAGTCTTAGAAGTGAAAGAGGAATCAGAATCAGAAATGCCACTATTGCGTGTGCGTGGCTGCTTTGTTTGGTTTGGACGTGTTTGTGTAAGATTACAAACATGATAATATGGGACTTGTGTTTTTTGATATTAGCTTTAATAGCTCTCTCCTTCTGCAGTATTTCTGTTCTCTGTGTTTTGACTCGACCCGGCCCAGGTGGACAAGGAGAAGAGGGGAAGAGGATTGACAAGTTAAAGCAGAGGGCATTCTTTACCATTCTGTCCATACAGGTAGTAGTGGTGCTGAGGCTGGCTTCTAATCTTGTTTGGGAGCTACTGCAGGTCTCAACAGGCACTATTGAATGTGTGATAGTGGCCTCTGTTTTTTGGTTTAATCTTCCAAGTAGTTTGGTGTTGCCAGCTTTATTTTTATACAGAGGATGAAAATGTGCTTAAATTTTTCAGTAATACTCAGATGCGGATTAGTCACCTAGTAAAAAGGATGTTGGAAAAAATTGTGGGTTTTTATCAAAATGTAAAGTCTAGAGTCTAGCTTGAATGCAGATAAAACTCTTCGATCTGCTACAGAAATACTGAAAAAAATCTACGGGTGGGTGTTTGTACAGCAAAGCATTAGCTTGTCGTGTACTGAAAATCCACAGGTTCTTAGTGGTGATTGGTGAACCAGATGCAAAGCCGCATGTAGGTTGCAATCTTTGTTTAAGATGCCACTGTCCACACTCTGTTCATTCATCTTTTATTTCATTATGTCACATCTGTAAAGATTTGCATTCTAAAAAATGAGTTTGGATTTGCATATCCTTTTATCTTGTTTATTTTTGATAGGACATGAAGACATGGTCTTCAGAGTTATGTATTTTTGAAAGGTTATTTTTGCAGAACATGAATATATCTTGTCACCTTGGCCTAAATCTCATCCTGAATTCTCTGACGAAGTCTCTACATTTAAAATAAGTCTAATGGTTAAACATCAATACTGTTCTCAGAACTATCCTTCATCTTAAGAGAATGAATCACTTTCATGTTATGTCCTAGCCACCCTTAATGGGAAATAACAGAATAGTTAGGGTATATAGTGCATCCTTCTTTTGGTATCCACCTTATTGCAGGCAGTCAAAGTAACATCTGTTGTGAAGAAGAGAAGAAGAGTAATCCATATGTATATGGGTGATAAATCTACATTTGAAACAACTTTGGAAAACCCTGCATGCTTGCTCCTTTCATTTTAACTAAAAAACATACTTGATACCCTTCTAAGAACAGCTAAAAGTTATACTTATTAGGCCAAACTTTGTAGTCACAGTAGTATTAGGAATGCATTTCCTCTTAAGAGTCTTCTTCTGCTATCAAAATAAGAACTGCAGCATTTCAATTGAAGGTAAATTTGCCAAAAGGGTGTTTGTCTTGGCTGAGTTCTCTAGTGCCAACAGCTAAGTGAACACATAAATGAGGATGGAGTAGTTGATGACATAGTAAGTAGTATCGTTAACCAGGTGGGCCTGCCTCAGTCTCCAGTTCATGTTTTTGAGTTCTCCAACGAGGGTGTCCAGGAGGGCTTGCCTCCTTTCTAGTTCCTGATCCCGAGCTCCTGCCAGGGTTCCAGCAGCCCCAGTGCCATTCTTTAGGGCTCCATCATAGGTTTTCTATGACCCCTGACCAGCCACCGAGGCTTCTTCATCACTGGTTCTAGATTCTTATAGCAGTCAATGTAGTTTCGGAAAAATTGTGTTCAATAAATCTTTTGAACTTTGCATTTTCTGGTATCTCGACTTCTACAGCACTTTGGATGTTTTTCTAGGTTTTTTGTGGCATCCAGGATGAGTCATCACGATGTTCTTTGACTAATTGTGGTAGGCCAACCACTCTTCCATGTTTTCTTCCTATGTGGATTATGGCTCTCATTGTAATTTACTGAAGTCCTAAAGCTTTTGAAATGACATTGTAACCCTTTACAGACAGATAGATGTCAATAAAATGGTCTTATTCTCTTAAAATGGTCTTATTCATAACAACCTGGATATTTAACAGAAGTGGGTACACTTATAAAGGCACTGGATATCAGGCAGTCAGTTAATTTTCACAAAATGTCTTAAGGTACAGAAAAAGAGGACTCAAATGTAAGACCAAACATGAAATCAGCAATTCTTTAAGACAGTCTGGGGTCAGTTCACAAAAATACAATGCAAATAGAGGTATCCAGTGAAGAGGCAAGTCTAAAATACAAGCAAAGTCAAAATCACTGCAAGACAAAAGTAGAATATGGCTGGCAGACAAAATTGTAAGATAAAAACACAAACAAAAGAAGACAATCTGACATAAATGGGTTGTATTAGGGTGTGGTGGAGGCTGATTATAAGACAATAGATTAGTTCAAAAAGTAGAAAACAAAACAAAAACAAAACCATATATGTAAATTAAAAAACTTACAAATAGGTATTTACAAAATAATTTCCTGGAAAATCAGCCCAGCCACTAAATTTTTTATATATTAATCTAATTTGCTAAGGCCATGGTTTGATCTGATCTATTCCTTGTAATGAGTTTCAACTGAGAATTTATCATAGTGACAATGTTTTTCAATGCAAATTAGGAACATTTGAATAACACTTGAGGGGACATAACAAAGGTGGAGCTGAATTGCCAATGACAGTTGGTTGAGTAGAACTTGAGATGTAATTTTGATTTCACAAAGAAGAGACACATACTAACTAAACGAGGAAAAAAGCCAAGGTTGGTGATGCTACTATGTTTTATTCTCTTTTCCTTTTTAGATGCATCACACTAAAACAGATATTTTTGGAAAAGGGGGCTTTGTAAAGTTTTTATAAAATCACATCTCCTTTATGACTAGATTAATAGGGTCTGAATAAGGTTTTAATGATTACATATAAAAATATGAGACTTTATTTTGCAACCATAGACACAAATATAGTTGAATGGTTATTTCCCTAGAGTATGTCAGGAGAACTTACCCTAAATACGTTATGCGGTGCCTTATATGCATGACATCTTGTATATTACTTTATTCCAGGTACGATGGCAGACCTTTTATCATCCTCCAATGACTCCTTTGCTCAGATTATCTTCGCAAACTTCAACTCTCCTTCAGTTTCTGAATGCTTCATCATCAAACCAGGCATTCTCATTTTCTCTACATTCAACATAACTAATGTCATCCTCCTCCTCCCTCTGTCTTTCTTCATCCTGTACATTGGTTTCCAGCAATGGTGGCAAAGCAATCAATCAGCATCATCCATGAGTCTCTCTGACTTTTTCACCTACCATTTAGCGATCATGGAGCTGGTTGGTGTGTTTGGATGCATTCTCAACCTTTGTGCTGCTTACAGTCATCAGAACAATATATTACTCACAGGGCTCTTTGTTGTATCTTTTACATCTTTGGGGGTACAATTTTTTCACACCCTGACTAGTGTGGAGCGCTACTTGGCTGTTGTTCATCCTATCATCTATATGAGACTAAAAAGAAGAAGAGGAATCAGATACATCAGCACTGGTTGTGTTTGGATACTTTCCATTGTAGGAACTGGTTTAATGATGAATGAAAATACGTTTATCTTTTTAAATTTTGCCATTTTGATACCTACCATAAGTACTGTTTGTCACTGTACCACATCTGTTCTATGTGTTTTGATTCATCCAGGCCCAGGAAAACAGGGAAAGAGAAAGATGAGAGTTGACCGAGTAAAGCAGAGGGCATTTTACACTATTCTTACCATACAGGGACCTTTGGCATTACGATTTACGTGGGCAATGACTTGGGCTTTCATGATTGCTACAAAACAAAAAATGAATTGTGTCATGATGACAATTGATGTTTGGATAAATTTGCCCAGCAGTCTAGTGTTACCTTTCCTGTTTCTACACAGGTTAGGAAAAATTGCCTTTCCAAAAACAAAGACCTGAATGCCAATTTTGAGTGTTTGGCAATATGGAAGTTGTAAAATGTACACTTACAAACTATTAAACATTTCAATACAAAACTGTAGCATAGAGGGATTTTATTATTTCTCTATTAGGCCATGGAGTGGGCGACTTTTAAGTTACTACCTTTATCAGTTTCTCAGTCATTCTGATGATTGTATCTATTTGAACGTTAACTTGAAATTTACACATAAATATAAAAATGTAAAGTAAATGTAATGTATTCTTATCAACAAACATTGAGGGGTTTTTGCAGTCTTGTCTAAATGTCATCATAATCTGTCATGATTCACATTCTGTCCTGTCCATGCTGTGTTAGTTTTCATTCAACTCACCTGTGTCGCCTGATTGCTGATCTGTGCCACCTGGGCCCTGCTCTACTTAACTCCTCTCAGCCCCTGCCAGATTATCGACAGCCACGAGCCAGTAGAAATCCAGCGTTTCATGCCTTGCCTTCTTGTGTTTCTTCGACCCATTTCCGTCCACGGATCTTCCCCTCCTGCCAAGCCCGTTACGGATTCCTTTGGTTCTGGATTTCTGGACCCTGACTCAAGCTCCGCTTCACGACCACCAAGTATTGCCTGTCCCTCAAGTTAAGTTTGCTCTCTCTGTCTCTCCGTGCATTACCTCTGCCTGATTATCGTCTAGCCCCTGGTGCTGCATTGGATTCCCTTGTGGAGACCTTCATTATTTCTTCCTGAGCTGCTACCAGTTCCTGATACTAAATAAACTTGTTTTTCCTTTACGTACTTCTGTGTGTGGTTGAATTTCCGGGTCCTCCCTGTGAGTCCTTACAATAATCACAGTAAACAATGTTCTAAACAAATCAGTTCATTGCTTCACTAAATAAAGACAGAATAAAAATAACAGCCTAATGTCATAAAATACATTGTTTTTCAGTATTTAATATTTAATTCATTAGTTTAGACTAGGACAGAATATGCCCTAAGCACATGCTATCTGGTAAACCACTAATTTAAAAACGTAGTAAATGAGGTAGCACACAGAAATTCTGATCAGATCATAAACTAAGCTCTAGAGTTTGTTTATCTGAACGTGATCTGACCTCAGTCCAACATTGCTACCAGGTAGGTGTACACTGCAAAACAACACTTTTCTATAGCCAGGTTTGCATTGCATTGTGGGAGGCTATAGAGTAAGCAACCTAATAAACAAAGGCATTATGTCTTTTTTGTAAAGGAAAAAGCTCTTCGACACTTTCAATACATTTTTACAAGGTCACTCAGTACACTTCTCAGATAATTTGAACTGAAATAGTACCCAAAATCACAATTATGGTATGTTTATATTCTCTGTTTTCTAGGTCTTACACAAAATGGATTTATATGTGGAAGTACATCATGTCCTGGCCCAGACTTTAGAAAAGGCTTACAGGGGCAGTAGACCAGAGTAACCAGTTGTTTTCAGGGGGGGGCATAGATTTTTTTTTTTTTTTTTTATTAATGACTGTGTGTTTTGCAAACATTGTACTTTATATAGGAGTCATAAGCCCAAATCTGGTGAGTTGTAATAATATTTTGGGATTTTTATGAATATAAACAATACTAAAGTATTTCATAATTAAGTTTTTGGGGAACAACATGGAGCTACTGGCCAAGGGACATATTTCTCCCATAATCCTCAGTTGGTATCATCAGTTCATACCCAATTATGTATAGGACTACCTATTAGAGTACTGTAATTAGCATTAGCATTAGCCCTAACCAGCCCAGGGGCCCACATCCATGTAAGTCCGGCCCTGATCATGTCCACTATTATGTATATTTGCAATGCTCTAGGTCTTGTTCTCCTCTATAGGACCTTTGGTACCCAGTTCATGAGGAAGAAATCACAAACTTTTTTTAAAAAATCAAGACATGTAAAGAAAAGAAAAAGGTCAATATGCCGACATCGTTCCAAGATCAATATTCAAAATGTTGCTATATCATCACAGAATGATTGGATCCCACTACATCGATTTGTTTAACGTGCAAGTAAAAGAGAATTTTGGAAATGTAAATTATTAGTTTACTTTCTCAACAATTTTGTTTTAATTATCATTAGTTTTCTAAAGTTTGGCAAAATGCTCTTACTTTAACTTTACAGCTATATTTAAGCTTTAATTGTCAGAAACCCATGTTTAAAATCTACCACATACATGAAACAACATCATGGTCATTTATATGTTTCATATTGTTTCAGCAATATTTATGGGAGATCATCAGGGTGATATAAAATGAGTGATAATTAACATGATGTAATGAATGTGTGATACAGCCAGTAATTTATTATGATTATTTACAGAAAGGGAAAATTACCTAATACTTTTTATTCAATCACATTTATAGAGTAGCTTATCTATAGAATACAACATAAAAAATAATAGAATTAAAACAATATTACTTGGAAATCTACAAAGGCCAATTTCATAGTGAACGTTATAATAAAGCAGCCAGATGTACTGCTCCAATATATTCTTTGCCACACACTTTCAACTAAGACTATAATGACAATGTATTTTCAATGCAAATTTTAAAAAATTTGAATAACACTTGAAAAGACACTAAAAGGTAGAGTTAGGGTTGGCACAGTAAAACTTCAACATTCCTCTGAATTCACCAAACAGAGAGGCATATGGACAAAGCTAAGAATTGAACTGCATGTACAGGTTGGTACTGCTGTTGAATTTTATTATTGTTAGATTACAGATAGAATAGTGAAATTTGAAAAATAAAAAAGTTTTTTAAACTAAAGCTTCAAAAATATACTTTGAAAAAGACACATTTTAGAATATTTTGCCTGTATAATTAGATTTAATAAGGTGACAATACAGTTAAAATATATTGTATTTGTAAATATGGTTGGTAGGTAGGTAGGTAGGTAGGTAGGTAGGTATAGTCCTTGAGTGTCACTGTCTCGCAACTTTTAGGTGCATCCATTATCTAATGCACCTGAATAAAATGAATAGTTTGTATCCAGGCTTTTGAAAAACGTGCTGATATATGAAGGAAATACAGGAGCCTTTCGATTCAGGTGTGTTGGAGAAGGGATGCATCCATAAGTTGCACAAGAGTGCCACTTGAGGACTGGAGCTGTCGACTCCTGGTTTAATGTAGTGGCTTCATGTAGTGCCTACAATCCCTCAAAAATCAGCGACCACAAAAAGCTAATTATAATCAGAAATCTCTCATCTTCAATAACAGATATACAGTAAAGTTTACTTAATCTTTTTATGTTTCTATTGTGTTTTTCTGCAGGTACAATGGGAAACCTCTCATCACCTCCCAGTGACTCCTTTGCTCAGATGTATATTACCTTCACAGACTTCGAGTGCTTCAATGCCAAACCAGGGATTCTCATCTTCATTACCTTTAATATAACTAATATCTTCCTCCTCCTCCCACTTTGTTTTTTCATCCTTCACAGTGGAGTCCAGCAATGGTGGCAAAGCAATCAGGCCACGATATCAATGAGTTTCTCTGACTGCTTCACCTACCATTTAGCAATCATAGAGCTGACTGGTGTATTTGGATGTGTTCTCAGCCTTTGTGGTATTTACAGTCATCAGAAAAATATATTAGTCACAGGGCTCTATATTTCCTCTTTTACTGCTTTTGGGGGACACTTTTTTCATGTACTAACATGTGTTGATCGCTACCTGGCTGTTCTTCATCCTCTCACCTATATGATCCTGAGAAAAGAAAGAGGATTAAGAATAATACCCACATGTGTTGGTTGTGTTTAGCTGTTTTGCATTGTAGAGACAGGTTTGATGACAAGCGGTCATGTTTTTATCATTTTAAATCTCTGTGTTCTGATACCTTCCTTAGTTACTGTTTGCTACAGCACCCTATCTGTTCTTTGTGCTTTGATTAGTCCAGGTCCAGTGAAACAGTGTCGGGGCAAGAAGAAAGTTGACCAAATGAAGCAGAGGGCTTTATACACCATTCTGGCCATACTGGGACCGTTGACAATGCGATTTGTTTGGGCTATGGCATGGGGTGTGATGTCTATGTCACCTAAAAAGTTTAACTGTGTGGTGTTGACAGTTGATGTTTAGTTAAATTTGCCAAGCAGTCTGGTGTTACCTATCTTGTTTCTATACAAGGCAGGAAAATTTGCTTCCCTAAAAACAAAGCTGTACATGTTGAAAATGCATGCATAGTCATGTATGTTGTCTATCATAGAACAAACTGTTAACTTATTTCTGCATTAATCTTTCTACAATTACAAAAAAGTAAACAAATTGTGTTTCTGCTTTCAAGCTTATGCTTTTACTTTTAATATACTTTTAAATAAACAGTTTCAACCTTTTAGTGAACTAAAGGTTTACAACTATAGAATGTTTCAAGTCTCGTGTGGAAAAAATTAACAATGCTCCAACTGCTTAACAGGGTTTTGAAATTGAATAACTACATAGGTTTCTGTATAATCCATTCTGGTCCATTGTCTCAGTATTTTAGAGACAGATTGATAATGTAAAATTACAACAAGATTTCTTTCATACTTTGATTGCCAGATGATAGCAAAGGGTTTCCAGTAAACTTATTACAAAATATGTTTCTTGCATATTTGTCAAAACTGTCACCATGTCGAGACAGAATGGCACGAGACAGATAATCTGTGAAAAGATCGAGCTCCTCCATGTCTTCCCTGAGCTACTATTGTTGTCAAAAAAATGCACCGCTCCCAACCTAAAACAACCAATCAGATCCAGGAGGAGGGGCTTAGCGCTGTCAATCACACTTGTGTACATGCCACTAAATGTGCTAATGGTGGAGAAGCAACTTGCCGTTCCAGGAAAACTCTTCATCTGCTGTCATCGGTGAGTGTGTGAGAAGCATGTACATGAGGATGATTGACAGGGCTAAGACCCTCCTCCTGGCTCTGATTGGTTGTTTCTGACTGAGTGGTGTCTCTGCAGTTAGTACTGGGAGCACCGGGAGAAAGCAGAGAAGCTTGATTTTTTTTCCCACAGATTAGCTGTCTTATACTGTCACAACATAGTAATAATTTTAACAAATATGTAAAAAACATATTTTTCATAAAAGTTACATACTGCAGCTTTAAAGGGGTTAATCAATCTAACACAAAACTGTAAATGCTTACTGATGTTTAAGTTATCAGTTTGTCAATATTTCAACCACAGGTAAGTAAACATGGATGGATGGGTGGATTGATTGTATTAGTATTTTTGGACTGAGGGATCTGGACCACAATATATACGCATGGAGAGGGAAACACCCTGGGCAGATTGTTAATAAAGTCCACATTTTCAGTTCAATTAATTTCAGGTCAAATCACTTTAGTTCAACTTAGCTCGTTTACTATCCACCAATTCACATCCAGCAGCAGCTAAAATAAGAGTTGAACACCACCAACTGGTGCTATTGTAAATATATTTATAAAAGTGAAATTGACATGAATTCCTCTGTAGCTCTTGAAAACAATCCATTTAGTCCACACATGCAAAAGAAATGCAACCCTAAATATCAATAAATTAAGTTGGATGTAATAAAATTTAATGGCACATGTGCAGGAAACATTGTGACACCAACTGAAATTATAAATTAAAAAGCTATTTCCCCTTAGTGTAAAGTGATTTCAGCTAGTGCAGTGTCATCCAATGGCGTTTAAAAGCTCTCATTAACAAGAATCAAAATTTTATGAAAAAAACAATAATTTAAACAAGAAACATCATATGATGGCCAAAGCCATTAGTTAGAGAAGGCTTTATGAGCCTCTGAAGGTTTCGAGGAGCAAAGTTAGGGCCATATTCCAAAAGATAACTTTATTACCATAAATCAGACACAACTGAGTAAAAACAATTATTAGAAGAGTTTTCCAAATGACTTGTGAAGAGTTACAGAAAGACCCGGAGTATGTAGTTTTAAATTTCTTAAAGCAAACCAAAAGTAAAGGACTTCTTTCTTTCAAAATGCTAATTCAGTTATTTACATAAATACACATACATGCTATTATAGACACCCATATCCACATATGAATAGATATACATGCATAGCTATGAATACCTACACAGATCAATAAACCTAAAGATACAAATTTACTCTCATATCACCAGATCAGAGCTTAATATTCATACATGGAGATTGACATAAACTAACAGTTGAGATAAGCTGTCATTGATCTAATTCATTTTCATGCACATTATTTATGTACTCCTTATATTTCTTTCCTGAGTTGTGCAATAATTTTGCTTTGCTTAATTTCTTCATCCAAGCCATTCCACAAACACACAACACAAAATTAATTTTAAGAGTGCTGTAAACACTTGGTTACTTTAAATTGCATTGTCTCTCAGGTCATAACTTTCCTCTTTATTTTTAAATAAATGTTGAATAATCTTTAGAAATGTATTGCTTCTTGCCTTGAACATCACCTTTGCAGTTTTAAATTGTACCAAATCCATAAATTTCATAAGTTGTGATTGTGTGTTCACAATGCCAAATATCATGTGCCATCCTCTTTTTTGCATTGTGCTTGTTTTTTGTCGAGTATGTGTTACCCCAGACTTCGTTACTGCCATAAGTAGATGACTGTGTCGGAGTGCAGTAAAGAGCGTGCGGTGTTTTCTTGTTCGAGATGTGCCTTGTTTTTCCCAAAATCCCTATTATTTTTAGCCATCCTATTATACAAGTATTTGATATGGAGGCTTTCCAACAGAGCTTGTGGTCCAAAATTACAATCAAAAATGTCTTTCCAAACTCTCTATCAGTTAATATGTTATTTTTCTCAACAACCATGCCCTTTATGCTTCCTCATACAAAAAAACCAAACTGCTAAATAAAAAGAATATTGAAGGGCAAAATATGAGGAGATTATATTCTTGTCAGACCAGACTAAAATTTTGATAAAGGTTTTGGAAAATTTGAGAGTTTGAAAGATTTGGAAGAATCGCTACAAAAATAGAATCAATCTGTCAGAAACAATGGATAAATGTAAAAATCTTCACACAAAAAAAGAATTGAAATGAAGTGTCAAGTCACTGCCACAGGTAGACAAGCAAGTTAACTGAAGTCTACACATCTGTATTCAAACACAGCTTTGACCTGTTTCACCTCAGCGATTGCTTTGTCGTTGCGCTCTGACTACCTGGACCTGATGCCATCTAAGTAACATTTTTATCAAAATATTACAGGCAAAATCAGTGTGAAGATATGTAAATATATTACTGATGTGGTTTTTTTTTACTAACAAAGTATTTACATTTATTGTAACAACTAGAGAATGTGTGAAATCACTTGCTTACAACAAAACTGTAAATAGCGATTAATATACATTAACCGTTTATTAAATATATATTAATAATTCATACATGTACTTGCTAAAATGCTAAACAAAGCAAGGAAATAAGTTCTGAGTGTCTCAAATAAGTATTCATACCCATCTTAGAGGGTCTCCCTCTAACTGACAAATTTTCTACCTCTACATTAAACAATTTAAAAATCTTAGTTGCGATTTCATGTACAAGACATGCTTTCGTTTATGTAAAGGAAAATCATGGGAAAAAACAATTTAACAGTCAAAACGTGAAGCAAAGTCCTGCTCTTTTTTCACAAAACAGAACTTGCCATTTGAAACTTGTAAAACACCAAGAGTAAGTGCTGTCAGGATTGTAAAACTAGTCACTCATATTTTTAACTCCTTTTGTGTCATTTTTCATGAAAATCCAATTTATGGTTTACTTTTTCATTTTATTGTGGGTGAGCTGATGCTTCAGTTTAAGATTCCAGGTTTCTGATTTATAACTTGAAACAGCTGCAGCTGATTTACACGTAACTCTAGAAAAACACCACAAATGCAATCTGTGGAATTTTAAATTCAGGTTATTCTTTAGAACACTTGGTGTTATTTTTTACAGCATACTAGTTTTCCTGTTCTCTGTAGAAACAGCAAAGGTAAAACCAGACTACTCGGAAGATTAACACCTGTAGTACACACCATTATTAAACACCGAGCAATATTTCCTGAAAGATCCAAACCAACCCAAACCAGACCAAAAGATAATCTCAACAACAGCACTCCCAGTATGACCACTATAGTGTAGAAGGCTTTCTGCTTTGACTGGTTAGCCCTCTTCCTGCTCTTTTGGCCTGGGCCTGGACAGACCAGAACAAACACAACAGAAACACAACAGAAGAAGATGAATGTTGTGGATAAAACATTAAGGAAGGTATCTAAGTAAATGTACAGTCCGCTTGTCATATAACCCATTGATGCAAAGCAAAGCAGCCAGACCCAGCCAATGGTGACATTTCTAATTCTGATTCCTTTTTCATTTTTCATGCCTAAGTAGGTGATGGGGTGAGCGACAGCCAGGTAACGCTCCACAGAGGTCAGCATGTGAAAAAATATTTGTCCGTACCCAGTGAAAGAAAATATACTAAAACCGCTGAAGAAAACTTTACAATTAACCATATCGTTTCCAGAAAAGCACAGGATAAACCCCAGCACACCAATCAGTTCCATAACAACCATATGGTATGTGAAGACGTCAGAGTGACTTGCAGTTGTTGTTGCAGTTGCAGTTGAGGAGGTGGAGTTCTTTTTCTGCAGCTGTTGGAGGCCTAAGTAGAGGATGTAGGTGCAGAGAGGGAGGAGGGTGACCCCATGAAGAATATTGAAAATGGTGAAAAGGACCTTTCCTGGCCCTATGAAGAAGCAGGTGTAAGGGTTTGAGATGCAGTCATTTGGATTAAGAACAGAGCTGTTGGAGAGTGAAGAAAATGGGAACATCTGAAAGAGAAAATAATATCATAACTACAAGGTCTTGCAAACGTATTCATCACTTTTGAACACTTTTACATTTTATCCCATTGCAAACATTTCAATACATTTTAATGGGATTTTATGTCACAGACCAACCAAATGAACCACATATATGTGAAGTAAAAGGAAAATGATACAGTTTGCCAAAATACTTCCTAAATAAAAATCTGACAAGCATGATGTGCAGTTGTATTCAGCCTCTTTTGTTCTAATAATTCACACTTTTAGCCTGGGTACAATTTAATCACAGTGTAAATCCAAATATTATGTGAAGACCTATGAGGTTTGTTAGAGAACACCAGTAAAAATTAAAGTATAATAAGTAAAATAAAATAAGTAAGTAAAATAAAGTAGGCCAGGGAAAATGTGTAGAAGTTTAAGAAAATAGTTAAGTTGAAAAACGTCCCAGGCATCTAATGATGAATTATTCAAAGCAACATCCAGAGATGGAAAGAATATGGCACATGTGCAAACATACCAAGATATGGTCATCTACCGAAGCTGAATGCCAGAAAAAATGCTATATAAGCCATAAACTAATATGCCATTTTACAATGAACATGCCTTACCTACCTCGACACATGGTGATGGCACCATCATGCTGTGGTAATTCCTTTCCTACAGAGTTCATGGGATGTAGAATAATCTACAGGCAAATCCTGTTAAAGGCTTCTTCAGATGAATTGAGAATCTGTGCCTGGACTTGAAAATTAATGTTTGCAGATGTTTTTTATCCAATCTAACTGAGTTGGAGATTTTTGGAATCCGGAATGGGACAAAACAAAACATCCCTAGATGAACAAATCTGGTAGAGACATACCCCAAAGACTTGGAGCTATAACTGAAGCAAATGGTGGTTCTTCGAAGTATTTACTCAAGAGTCTGAACACAAACATGCACTCAGTTATCCAGATTTTTATTTGTGAAAAAAATTTTAATAAAAACGTGCTGTTTTTCTTCCACTTCAGAATTATTCCATAGTTTGTTTTGGTCGCTTACAGAGAAATTCTAATCAAATACATTAAAACTGATGATTGTAACATAACAAAATGTGAAAAACTTCACAGGACACTGTAAAAGATACATCAATTGAATTTGGGGCTTTTTTAGGGGAAAAATAAAAATCTTGTCAAGATAGGCATGCTTGGTTATTTTTTAACTCATTGTACATCTCATTTTTTATTTTACCAATCAAATAACAAAAAAATTGATTTCCTCTCTGTCATTTAAATAAAAAAAACAAACACAAATATACAGTAAGTTTTTCTTGAAGTAAATGCTGAGAGAGCATGTAACTCAGAAAATATTCAGTGTACATACTGACCTTTTCAGCCATGCTTTGAATGTTATTCAGGTCTATCATAGTGTGACTGAAATGAGAGACTGCAGCAAGAAGAGAGCTTAGTGAGAAAGTATTTTGCATTCCAGCCACCTATTTGTATGCTTGGAAAATAGCGTAAAGGACTAAAGACAATTCATTTTCTATGGTCAGCCCTCAAGTGATGCAAATCACAAACACCTGAATCCCACAGAATGTTTGATGACACCAACAAGGGGATGTAGAGAGTTCAATCACACTTTTTTAATTCAAGAATTTGTTGGGTTGTGCTTGGATAGCTGTCATTTTGGCCTTGGTTCATTTCAATTCAGTTCAGTTTTATTTCTATAGCGCTAATTCACAACAAATGTCATCTCGAGGCACTTAAAAAAAAATCATTTCAATTCAATCATACATACATTCCAACTGATCCTCGTTATCAAATAGTTTAAGCCACTCTTCCTCTTAAGATTTTTGCAAGAAATTAGCATGGACATGCCCCGTCTTTGCCCTCCACATAGCTCACATTGTATTTGATCTCAAAATCTGTCCCTATAGGTAGTGGGGAGGTGAGCTCTCTGTTTCCTTTAGGGCTCACCATGGACAAGACCCAGGAGCCAGGACCCAACCTTCAGGAATTTTCCATCCAGTGTGCTGAGCAGATCTGTATTAGCTAAACATGAAAGAAATATTGCAGTAATGACAGTGTGCTCCAGAGCTGTTGGGAAAGTTTTGCATGTTGTCACATTATTTATTATTTATGTAAGAATGATTCAAACAGCAACAAACAAATTAGATTTCTCAATCCACATATACATTCATATTATATTCTAACAACACAAACCAATTGTATCAGGTAGCAACTCCAAGGTGCAGTGCCCAGTGATGTCTTTTGGTCATCTGTTCTATGCAGAAACATCAAAATCTCTAATAAAACTATTACCATGCAGCCCATTAATAATACTTTAATGATTTATCACTCTCTTTCAAACGTTTCTCCATCATTTTATAACAAGGGTCAGGCAACTATATGCATACATGGTTAGTATTAAAACTCTGAAGGGCTTGAAAATCAGAAGGAATCATTTATCTGAACTGGTATTTTTATTGTAGAGGTTGTTTAAATATTTGTGCAAATCATTTTGACATTGTGACCATGTTTTTATAACACAAATAAAGTGTAGATGAATTTAGTATGAAGAATGACTAAGAGAGCTGACATAAACTTGTGATAAGCAGACAGAACCATTTAAATGCCTGAAGTACTCTGAAGTAGAAAGACAGACAAGGTAAGAATCAAAACGAACACAGGTTAGTGCTCTTCTTTTTTTTTTTTTTTACTTTATGTAAACTCTCATCCATATCTCTATGTGCATAAAAACCAATGTTTGATATGATAATTTGTAGACTTTTAAATGCACGTTTTTTAGAGCTCTGTCACAAGTCGGTTAAAGTTTTATCTTAATCTTATTCTATTTACAAAAAAGCTGCTGCAACAGAACTGTATTTTAATGTATAATATAAAAGCATTAAACTAAGCCATTAATTCTGTCTACAGTGAGCCTGTTTAGTATACCACTATACTATTAAAAACTAGAGTGTTGTAAGTAAGTTAAATGAGGTGGGATCTTTTCTCTGGGATTGATACACAGATTGATTTAACTTTTACATTTAAACAACTCCATTGTTTCTGTGTTCCAGATATGTTGCTGAATGCATCCTCATCCTCCAATGACTCTCTTCCTTTCACTGACTCCAGCCTTTTATCAGTTATGTTTTGCTTCACCTTCAGACAAAACCTTTACATTTTTTCCATGTTCAGCATCACCTACATCTCCTTGCTCTTCCCTCTTTGCATCCTTATC
This sequence comes from Anableps anableps, assembly GCA_014839685.1. Lineage (NCBI taxonomy): Eukaryota > Metazoa > Chordata > Actinopteri > Cyprinodontiformes > Anablepidae > Anableps > Anableps anableps. The sequence goes on along the minus strand of CM026085.1, from coordinate 26,055,291 downwards.
CTCCACCATGGACTCCAACAACGGCAGGAGAAGCCTTCCACCTTCTTAGCAGCATCGATGAGTCACTTTGATTTTTTCATATATCACATGGTGTTGATGGAGCTGATTGGTGTCACAGGGTGTATCCTGGGTTTCTGTGCTGTCTGCATTAATCACACCAAAATGATAACAGGGGGTCTCCTGCTGTATAGTTTCACAAGTACTGCAGAAGTGCTTGTTCACATCTTGACGTGTGTGGACCGCTACTTGGCAGCCGTGCATCCCGTCAACTACCTGAACCAGAGAACAGAAAATGGGATCAGAACCAGAAACATTAGCATTGGATGTGTCTGGCTGTTTTGTTTTATAGGGACTTGTTCAATGTTGAACAACTTGGTCTTCATGATTCTGAATTTCTTCAGCTTGATCACATCAGTATTAGTTGTGTCCTTCTGCAGCGTTTCTGTTCTCCGTGTTCTGACTCGATCAGGCCCAGGACAGCAGAGTGGAGTGGTAAAGAAGGTTCACCAATCAAAGAAGAGGGCTTTTTACACCATTTTAGCCATTCTGGGAGTCTTATTATTAAGGTTTGTTTGGGATATAATTTGGGTTATAATATATGCCTCACAACATGATGTGGATTGTGTGTTGATAACATGTAATCTTTGGATCAATCTGCCCAGCAGTGTGCTGTTACCTCTGTCGTTTCTGTACAGAGCCAGGAAATTGGTCTGTTTTAGAAAATGATCAAAAATCTAAACACACATACGCACAACACCAGTCCATCCCTTAAACAAGAATCCTTATAAATCCTTAATATTTGAAAGGATACAGCCGGGCTCCCTTTCGATCAATGAAACAGATCATTGTCACAGAAAAGAAGATGTTCCTGTTTAAATGTGATGATATAATGCAAAGTGAAAATATGTCTTTGGATTTCTGCATGTGGTCAGTAAGTTTAGGATTGTTGATCTGATGGTGTTGGCACGAGACTGAAACCCAGTGTATTTCAGCAGCTTTCACTTAAAGTTCACAGGTAAAAAAACTCTGTTCTCTTCTTGCTAGATGCCTTACTGGATTTGGTTTCTGGGACTTAATATATGTAATGTTAGCGTCTCTTATAAAAGAACAAGTTAGTTTACACTATTTTTTTTATGATTAAAAAGTTGTTAAGAAGGACAATATCAAGCAGGGTAGAAAACCTTTGATAACCAGTTTGGTTCTAAAAGAAGTATGGTGGATATGCATAATAGGCATAGTGCTACAATCTTTATGTGTTTTACTGATGTCTCTAAAGCTTTTGGCATTTAGAAGCATCTAGCATCATTTTATAAGTTATGCAACTCAGGAGTTCCCAAATATTTAGTGAGAATTTTGTTCTTTTGGGATGCTCATCACTCTATGTACATAAACTACAATAACGGGGTGTTAAAACCTATTTCAGATGTCCCTTTTTAACATCTGAATTGGAGTTAAACAAGAAGACACGTTGTCTTCCCTTCTCTTTAATATTTACATGGAAGACTGGTCAAAACTGCAAGATCAGTGGAACAAGATGTATTCTTGGTGCCACAATACCATAACCACTCACAGATGAGCTCATGATTTTTTTGTTTATCCTTATATTCCTGAGCTTATGCACTTACTATCTGTTCTCAATATGGTCTAACACAGAGGCCTTCAATATGAGGGTACTATAGTGGGAGTCATGAGATTTCTGATTAGACATTTTTTGTATATTTTTTCAAATTTAAAGTTGTGTCTTCAAGTATACATTTACATGAATTCAGCATAAAACAAATTAATAAAATCAGGCATAAAATAGTGTATTTAATTAAGAAATGCATACCTTGATTTTAAGGGAGTGTTTTTCATTTTAATGATGCAATCATTATTGATATTGTGCTGTGTTTATAGTAACTAAATGTTTAACTATGTTCTTGTCAGGACACTCTTGTAAAAGAGATCTTTGATCTCAAGGAGTTTATTCTGGTTAAATAAAGGTTGAATGAATGAATGAACTTTCAGTGAGCAAAATCTGTTCATTAAGTTCAGAGTTCTGCATCTTATGCTAAATAACAGTTTGTTCATGGCAGCAACATTATTATTATTATTATTATTATTATTATTATTATTATTATTATTATTATTATTATTAGAAACGTATGTTCAAAATAAAAATGTGAAATAAAGAAGTTGTACACTCTCTGTAATGGCTGTATGTCTGTATGTATGTATGTATGTATGTATGTATGTATGTATGTATGTATGTATGTATGTATGTGTATAGAAAGGCTTGAAAGCATCATCCTGTGTTTAATTAATCTACATAATATGTTTCACTTAGTGATGGAAGAACTGAATTAAATGAATTGTTCAATAATATTCTAATTTCTTGAGTATCAGTATATATCACACCTGGATTACTTACAAATTCTGTTTTAATAAATGCAAACAGACATTTACCAAATAGCCATAGCTGTATGTACATAATACTTTTTTTATTGACTTATATTGTCAGGTACAGATCAACATGTAAATATTTGACTAATTACTAAAATATTCTTTTTACTTTTTCTTTTAAATAATATTTCGAGAAGCTGCACACACTTAAGGAATAACATAATAATAGTAGTTTGCTACAATTAGGAAACCATTACATGTTAAAAAATGTATGACATACACTTGGGATTATGAACAAAGTTGTTTTGTATTGCAATCGTTAACAGAAATCAGTCAAGTAGAGCACTTAAAACTCCCAAAAAAAGTGTTAAAACATGCTGAGAGCAGTGAAAGCTCAGTTTTAGTCTCTTTAGGTTTAAAGTCCACATCTAATTCTGTTAATCACCACATTACTCTGCAATAAAAGGTGGGTGTGTATAGTATCAAAATAAAAACACAGTGAATTGTTTTAAGTTGCAGTTGACATTGACCTCTCTGCTACTAATTTGACAAAAGTTTTTTTCATCATTTTATAGACAAAGTGTAGATGGGTTGGGTACAGAAAAGGAATCACACCCAGGGTGCCATTCATGTAAACTTACGACTGCACCAACCCACACAACCACAGACTCCCTGTTATTGTTTTAATATCAATGCAGTGCTCATTGAAAATTCCTCTTACACATTAAATTGTCTGTCCTGTGCAGAAAGAGCAGCGGTAATACCAAGCTACTTGGCAGACTGAACCAACCATCAACTGTCATTGACACGCAGTCAGTATGTCCAAACGCATACAGTATAGCCCAACAGAGACCAAAAGCAAATTTCAACACCAGCGCTCCTAGTATGGCCATGATAGTGTAGAATGCCCTTTTCTTTGACTGGTCAGGCCTCTCACAGTCCCCACCCTGTTCCCTCAGCCTGGGACATACCAAAATATTCAAAACAGAAAAGTTACAAAAGGAGACAACAGCGACAGATAATATCAGGATGCTAAAGTTAATGATGAAAAAAAGCTTGGCTTTTACTAAGCTAATCAATAAAAGGGAAAGCAGCCAGACACAGCCGGTAATTATATTTTTGATTCTGATCCAGCTTCTCTTTTTCAAATTTAGATATACGATGGGATGAACAACAGGCAGGTAGTGCTCCAAACATGTCAGTATGTGAAAGAATATCTCTCCAAACCATGTGAAGGTGAACATGAGGGTCCCTTCTTCTAATATATTCATTGTGTCTTTCTTTTAAATAGCACAAAAAGTAAGGACATAGCCAAAGACCCCAATCAGCTGCATGGACGCCAGGTGGTAGGTGAAGCAGTCAGAGTGACTCAGAGGTGCAGCTGAGGAGGAGGAGGAGCGTTTATTCCATCGTTGTAAACCATTATAAAGGATAGACAGAGAGAGAGGAACATGAAGACAGATAGTGATGATTATATATGAGGTGAGGATGGAGGAGGCAGGTCTGGAGACAATGCAGATCATGTACGAAGACAAGAAAGTGTACACTGAGAAAACTTGTGGATGAAAAGCAGTTTCATTGTAGGTTGAAGATGGTTCCAGCATACCTAGAGGAAAAAAATATAATAAAGTCTAATAAAATGCAAGAAAAAAAAATGTATGTAGTTTAATGTGTGAAAGTTGGTCTTAGCAAAGCAGAAGAACATGTCTCAAAATGAAGTAGCATCTTGTATTTGCAAATCATATTGTTTGTCATTTTAAATCAATATAGACAGGATCGTGCCATACTTCTGAATTTATGTTCACAGTGAAAAGGACCCAACACATTGATTTATGGGCATCTAAGGTTCTAGAGATTGGAAAAGGTACAATTTTAGTCAGAAGATTACATTCAGTTATAACTGGCTTAAATGTCATATTGTAAAGTTTCAGCTTGAATTATTTGTTTTAATCATTCAGCAGTGACAGTTGTGCACATTTCTAAACTAATAATTGTATTTCTATTTTTGTTGTTTTTGTTAGTATGTCTTATAGATTTGTAAATATCTAAATACAACTTAATCTAACAACAGTCCCTTTTTGCTTTAAACGTTATAGAAATTACTTATGTTTCTAAGACTACATAGGCGATTTTGTCTACAGAAGTATTTGTAACTGGAGCCTTATTTTATATGAGAGAAAAATACATAAACATTGTAATAATTTCAGTCTATTATGTTGATGTGAATTAAGATAGGAGAAAGTCATAAGAAAGCCAACCTTATTATTGTTCATAAGCTTCTTCACTCCCTTTCTGTCTCCTGGATGAACTAATCTGCTGCTCCACCCTACCTCACTGTTTTCAATATTTCATTCAAATATTGTTTATTTGCATTAACAAAATGTCATGTCATATGGATTCAAAGACAACTGACCAACCACATATATGTGTTGGAGAAGTATAAAGCACAGGAAATATTTGCAACCACTCTGTGAGCAAATATTATTATTATTATTATTATTATTATTATTATTATTATTATTATTATTCCTGAAAAACAGAACAGGACAACTAGATGTATAATCTGTATAATCAGATATGATCTTTTTTTTGACTTTGAACACAGTTTCTCCAAAAATGTTTTCTTTTGCAATAAAGAAATTTGAGTCTTTTTCTGGTCATGGATTGATTTTAATTGATCAAGCAGATTCATTGTTTATGTAGCTATGGTGTAACATTCCTGACAGGCTGTCTCTAATGTTCTGTGTGCCCTAAATACATCCCAAAACACAAACACATGTAGGCAGTGCTGGCTAACCTGCTGTAGTCCTGCTGCTTGGTCCCATGTCATCACTGACCTTGGCCCCTCCCTCCACCACAGAAAATATCCGTTAATGTGGCGCATTTGGCTGCATCCTGCACTAACTTTTTATTTTTGGCTAATTTAATCCTCTCCTTTCTCTTCCTTTCTTTTTCAAATTATGATGGGCTGCTCATATCTCCCCTTCGTTTGCAAGATATCAGACTGTCCCAGTATGACGATTCACTGCCAATGAAGCACCAAACTGGTTGCTAGGGCAGCATCGCTGCTGCACTTTATGGGATATAAAAAAATAACACATTCCAGTGCCGGTGGTCAGGAAATCTCTCAAACCTCCCGATGGCCAACCTGCCCCTGGTCTCCAGTATCAAATTCCTCTGTTCAATCATTTCATTTCTGTGTCTGCCAAATATCTAATAATGTATGTGTAGAGGTATCTATCCCACCTATTCCCCAATCTAGCCTCCAGTTTATTACAGTGGACTCCCACCTATTTCAGTGTTCACGGATTCACCTATTTGCTGAGTTTTCTGTGGAATCTAACCGAAATTATTTGCGGAAAATGTCACCTGCGAATTTGTAGCATTTATTTAAAATATTTGCAAGAAAATTCAGCTTGGGAAGCTACTCACACACTATTGGCTGATGTTTGCAAAGTAGCCAATCCAGGAGCGCCATTGATTTTCTTTGGCACTGATTGGCTGTACACCCAGGAGTGGAGATAAGTGGAGATAAGCTTCTGTGGTAGTGCTAAGATGGTTTCTACTGTGCATATTAATGCATATTAAGGCATATTTGGGGTTTGAACTTTTAAAACAGACAGTTATAATCATTTTTAGAGCTGTCTCAAATATTTGCAAATTTCAACTATTTGCAGACTGTTGTGCAAAACAGACATCTTCCTGTTCTGTGCAGAAAGAGCAGTGGTAAAATCAGACTGCTTGGCAAATTAAACCAAACATCAATTGTCATTGTGACACAATCAGTATCCCCCTCTGATAAATACACTACTGTCCAAAAGAGACTCCAAGCAAATCTCAACACCAGTGTACCCAGTATGGCCACAATAGTGTAAAATGCCCTCTGCTTTAATTGGTCAGCCCTGTCTCTGCCCCCACCCTGCTCACCTGGCCCTGGACGCATTAAAGCACACAAAACAGAAAGGTTACAAAAGGAGACAACTACCAGAGATAATATCACAAGGCAGAAATTTGTGAATACAAAAAAATTTATCATCACCAAAATAATCCATAAAAGGCTAAGCAGCCAGATGAAACCAATAATTCTGTTTCTGATCCTGATCCATCTTCCATTTCTCAGCTTTAGATACATGATGGGATGAACAACAGCCAGGTAGTGCTCCACACGTCAACATATGGAAGCACATTTCTCCAAACCATGTGAAGGAGTAAAGCAGGGTACCACTACGAAAAATTTTCTGTGAGCCTTCCATGCAGATAGCACAACAAGTAATGATGTAACCGATGATACCAATCAGCTCCATGCTGGCCAGGTGGTAGGTGAAGCAGTCACAATGACTGATTGGTGCCGATGAGGAGGTGGAGCGCTTTTGCCAGTGTTGAAGACCATGATGGAGTATGAACACAGAAAAAGGAAGGTGAAGACAGATGTGAATGGCGACAAACAAGAGAAAGATGGTGGAGACTGGTCTGGAATTGAGGCAAAGCATGTATGGAGACAAGGAGGGGTTGATGGGGGGAAAAGCAGATTCATTGTAGGTTGAAGAGAAGTTCATCAACATATCTAGAAGAAAAAAGGTAATAAATCTAATAAGATGCAATGACATATATTACATATAACTTAAACCATTAAAGTTGGTCTCAGAAAAGAATTTTTAAAACCTTCATCAACAAATGTTGGGGATATTACCCTTGAACATCAAACTTCAATGTAAAAAGATTTTATGTGAAATTGAGTGCATTTGTATTCAGCCATGTGTACGCTGTTATGCCTCAGTAAAATCCAGCATAACAAACTGCCTTTAGAAGTCACCTACTAGGCAGATAAAGTCCTCCCTTGTTTATTTTATTGTTAATATAAATATCAGAACTACATAGTGATTTTTACATTTATGTTTTGAATGGACTTAATAACAGCCAAAAATTAAATCATGGATTCATGTTCGATGGTAAAATTCATCACCGTGGTAGCTTTCTTCTTTAGAGCTCAATCATATCCACTCTCATTAATTTCTTACATGGCTGGATTGCTCTGTGATAAACTGGTTCAAAGGAATTCACTTAAAGCTGAAAAAGAGTTTAAAGTTTGAAGAAAACATACAGCAAACAAAAACTTAAGTAATAAACATTTCATTAAGGTATTTCCAATATAGACCTTGTATAACAATAAAGTGATAAAATGGAGTTGTAACTTTGCTAATTAATTGTTAGCATGCTGGTATCAACTCCGTTCCTACTTAAACATTGAAAAATGTTTATATATATTTTATAAATGTGATAAACCTGTGTCACAATACGCAAACATATTTCCATATCAATTAACTATTGATTATTATCAATTAGATATTCGCACTCAGCAATAGGTATGAAAGTGTTTTTTTGTTTGTTTTTTTGTTTTTGTTTTTTTGTTTTTGACGGAATATGCTTTAGCAACCATATAATTCATTTGTGTATATCACAAATGCATTGTGCATTGTGCTCCTCATAAATATAAGAGGAAAATATTTTGATTTTCATCACAGTTTTGCTTTCTAATATATGACAACGACCAAACAACCAACCTTATTAATGTTTATAAGCTTCGTTGCTCCTTTTCTGTCTCTTGAATGAATCGCTGCTCCAGTTGAATATTGTAGCTCAGCCATACTTCTCTGTTTCTTAATGTTCAATTCAAATATGGTTCATTTGCATTAACACAAACATGCCATAAGGATAAAAAGACAAATGACACACTACAAACCCGTGATGAAGATGAATGAATCCTCTTGCAGATTTGCAAACAGCCCTATTAACATGACCTTTAAATCATTTATGCATGTATTTATGTAGTTTCTGCTTTTTACACTGAGGGTACTGGTACTGTATTGTTCTTTGTTTCCTGTTCAGTTAGTTTGTTATTTAGGCAATCCAGCTGTGGTCTATAATATGCTTCAGTGCTTCCTTAATGAACACGAGATTTACTTGCATTAATATACACCAAGAAGACTATGACATTAAAAAAACATTTGCTCATCTTTCAAAATAATCAGTAAAACAAGCTGTGTGAAACCAAACTAAATGTATTGCATCTTTCTTCAAAATGTTTTCTCTGATGTTGTCCAGTAGGGGGAACTTTTACATAAAAATATGCTAGAAGGAACACGTTGGTAATGAAATACCTAAATGTGAAAGACGCAAATGATCAAACAAAGCAATATACATAAATAATAAATATGCGTAAAAAATTAAAATAAAAAAACAATTTACAATGTTTTTGTTTGTTTGTTTTACAATGTTAATAAAATCAGTTGAATTAGTTTTTACTAATAATGGCAGTGAGTTACAGCTTTTATTATAATTGTTAATATAATGTCCATAATAGTGTTTTAGGCATATTTTTGTGAATGAATTTTATAAATGGAAAAGTGAACAACAATAAGTAAAATCAACTCACCTCCATTCAGAATCTTGGATATTTGTTGGGTGTGACTCGTTTCTGTGAAAAAGACTAAAGTTTTCTAAAAACAAGGCATCAAGATATTAAATAGGTAAAGAATCATCTCACAAACTAATTTTCATCTACTTCTTTTTTTGTCTGTACTTTTTTGCCACAAATACTACTTTAAGTCTTGATTCTGAATCTTAATAAACTCTCTATGCTATTAATTGTCATTCCTATTTTAGAAAAATTACTTTGTAAAATTTCAACCCCAGCCCGCCCTTGGTTTGGAGACGCTTTTTATCTGATCCCACAACAGACGAAAGTGAAACCATAATTTTAAAATAAAAGCACTTTATTTGTGGTATTAAAACATTTCAACCTGGAGATATTCGCACAAAGACAGAGCAGCAATTAGAAAGTTTTACTGACATAAAAGAATAAAAGTTTTTTGGCTCTAGGACCCCAGCAGAAGACAAATACGCTGTGAATTGCAACATGGATGGCTAGTCTAGGATTAGGATTAGGATTGTCTTCCCCCCAAGGCCCAGACACTTGTGGTGAGGTGAAGGCTGAAGGAAGGAAGTCTGATGGAGCCGTGTAAGAACAAGGGTGGAGAAGGGGCGGAGGTGGGTTGTAGCTCAACTGGGAAGCAGATGGAGCCATGGATGGAGAGCCTTATACAATACAATATAAAAATCAACTTAAGAAAAGCAATAAATGCACAGGCAGTGAATTACTGACTTTATTTGTATTTTTCTTAAGATGGTAAAAAAAAAAAAAAGAAAAGAAAATGAAAAACAGAATAAGACAACTAGATGCCTTTGTATTCAGATATTATCTTTTTTTTACTTTCAACAGACTTTTTCCTAAAGTCTTTTCTTTTGCATTTAAAAACTGTTTGCCTTTTTCTGGTCAGCCAGTATGGACTGATTTTAATTGATCCAACAGATTAGTTATTTCTGAACTTTCTCCTTTCTTTTCTTTTTGGCATGTTGGCTAATTTGACCCGCTTCTCTTTCTTCTTTTCTTTTCTTTTTTTTAAAAATTGGGAGTGGTTGCTTGTATCTCCCCTTATGCAAGACATCAGACAGACCCAGTATGATAAACCCATAATTCACTGCGCACCCATGGCCACAACAGCGGCAGCACTGCTGCGCTCCATGGGGTAAAAAAAAAATAAATAAATAAAAAAAAAAAAAAAATCACATTCCAACTACCAGCTGGTTTGGTCTGGAAAACACCGACTATTTGAGAAACCTCCTGACAGCTAACCTGCCCCTGCTAGCATTAACACATACATTTACCTTTTTTAATCAGAAAGAGCAGAGGCACAACCAGACTGCTTGGCAGATTAAACCACACATCAGTTGTCATTGTGATACAATCAGTACTCCCTCCTGACACAAACAGCACAGCCCAAAAGAGACCCCAAGCAAATCTGAACACCAGGACTCCCAGTATGGCCAAAATGGTGTAGAATGCCCTCTTCTTTGCTTGGTCAGCCCTCTCCCTGCCCCCTCCCTGCTGCCCTGGGCCTGGATGCATCAAAACCCTCAAAACAGTAAAGTTGCAAAAGGAAACAACTGACACGGATAAGATCAATATGCAGAAATTTGTGAAGATGAAAAAATTCATTTTTACCAAACCTACCCCAAAAAGACAAAGCAGCCAGATAAATCCAAGAACAATATTTCTGATTCTGATCCATCTGCCATTTCTCAGGCTCAGATACATGATGGGATGAACAGCAGCCAGGTAGTGTTCCACACACATCAGCATATGAAAAAACACCTCTCCAAACCATGTGTAGGTGGAAAGAAGAACCCCTAATTCTAACAGACCAGGTGTTTCTACCTTGCAAATTGAACAAAAAGTAAGGACATAACCAATAACTCCAATCAGCTCCATGCAGGCCAAATGATAGGTGAAACAGTCAGAGTGACTCATTGGTGCTGAAGAGGAGGCAGAGGGCTTTTTCCATTGTTGGAGAGCATGGTGGAGGATAAATACAGAGAGAGGGAGGTGAAGACAGATGCTGACTAAGACAAACATGAGGAAGATGATGACGGAGGGTCTGGAGACGAGGCAGATCATGTACAAATACAAGAAGTCGTTCATCTGGGAAAGCTGTGTATGAAGAGTAGTTTCATTGTAGGTTGAAGAGAAGGTTGTCATATCTCGAATAAAAGAAAAGATAATACTCTCTTTTTTTGACATCTTATAATAAAACCTTATGTTGCAGGCACTTCACCAGTGAGGTTTGAAAGTCTGAAAATATGGAGTCATCCTGTACTTGAGCGATTAATTGTGTGTCTCACTTCGAATCACTCCAGGAAGGGGTCTATCCCTTTTTTCTAAGTTTGTCTGACTTGCTGAGGTCTAAGGCAGAAAAAATATATATCTGGAGTAGTGCAGCTAAGACCAACTAGTGTGTGAACCCTTCGAATATAAGGATAGATTAAATGTTTTTGCCTTGTTTATTCATTTAGTAATATCTCTTTTTTTCTAAGCATTTTTCAAAAAAAAAAAAAAAACAAAAAACACATTGTTTTACAATAATGTACTATGCACCTACCTATGCGTTTAGACATCTGGTACCTAAGCTCTGTGTGGGGCTCAAACGACTTGTAATAACTGTGAATTGTGTCTTTTAATGCTGTTTTAATCATATTGTGATTCTATATTGAGAAATAATATTTTACACTGCTTTGGATCTATAATCAAGAAAATATGAAAAAAACCCACCTTATTAGTGTTTGTAAGCTTGTCTTTCTCTTGGTTGAAGTAAGTAAGAATTCAACTCATGTTGAGCTCTTGCTGAATTTTCCACTTCAACCTTCTTCTCTCGATTCAATTCAAATGCAGTTCATTTGCATTAAACAAATCATGCCATATGGATAAAGTGACAAATTATGAACTGCACTGATGTGATGAAGAAGCATACATCTTGTAAGGACAAATTTCCATACACCCTGTGACAACGGCATGAAAAATATCCATCTAAATAATCTACAGCATGTTTAGATTTGTAATATAGAAAAAAAAAAACACATTACTATTTGTCTGTTTAATAATTTATTTTATTTCAGTACCTTCTCTTGACTGAATAGTTGAATATATTGGTTGGTAGGTTTTATATGAACAACAGTAAAAAGCAAGGGTAAATAAATCTTGGACATTCAATCCTTACAAAGCATTTCTGTCTGGAATAGAAAAAAAACATTAAAATTACATTAAAAACTGGAAAGGCTGTACTTAACACAAAAACCTGAGTGACATTATATAAATTATTTACGTCTAATTGTCTTTTGTTAGCCCTTTATTTATGATACATACAACTTCTAGTTTGTACTGGTATTATTATTATTATTATTTTAATTATTTGTTCAATTCTATAAATTCTTTATGGCTGGTGTTCAAATCATCCCATTCCAAATGTGCTGCTGTGTTGGGACCATTGTCCTGTTTCATCAGTCAGACAGATGTTCTCACATTTGACTGTAAAATACAGTCATATATATATATATATATATATATATATATATATATATATATATATATATATATATATATATATATATATATATATATATATATATATATATATATATGACGTTTGTTGTGAATTGGCACTATATAAATAAACTGAACTGAATTTAATTGAATTGGTGATCAAGTCCTGTGGTAGCAAAAAATGCCTAATCATCACTCTTTTTCCACAATGCCTCAAAACTAAATAGAGTTAACAGAAAAAACTGGTTTAGGGGGAGAAAACACAAATAATCTTAATAAACATGCAGAAACTACTCATATCAACTTTTCAAAAACTGTGAAGTGCATAGTGGTTAGTTCAGTAAACTCTACCAATCTGCTTCCTCTTTCAAAACGTTTAGGTACTTTGAATGGACAGAAGTCATTGACATGAAATGTTCTGGCTGAATGTCAACACAGAGCATTAATAAAGTGTGTACATTAATAGCAATATTAATTGATATAAATACAATTTGGGCCACTTAATTAGGTACATTATGCATTTAGGCATCTCAAAAGACTGAAAACAATTTGCTGAAGTTCAAACAGAGCATCAGAATGGGGAATGAAGGGTTTTTAAGTGACTTTGAATGAGTCATGGTTGTTGGTGCCAGAGAGGAAGTCTGAGTATTTTATAAAATGGAGATCTGCTTGGATTTTCACCCTGAATAATTTCTCTGGTTTAAAGAGAATTGTTTAAAAAGAACATATGTGATGGACCAGCCTTAGAGTTGCAGAGAGCAAGGGGGAGGGTGAACATGAGGGTGACTGACAGCACTAAAACCCTCTTCTGGCTCTGATTGGTTGTTTCTGACTGAATGAGGTATTTCTGTAGTTAGTACTAGGAGCACCGGGAGAAGGCAGAGGAGCTTGATTTTTTCACAGATTATCTGTCTTATACTGTCACAACATATTGATAATTTTAACAAATATGTAAAAACCATATTTTGATGCACATGCTATATCAGCACTATGAAACCTTTTTTTTAAAATCTCACTGACATTTAGGTCACCAACTGGGGTCCATTGTGCATGTAGATAAACAAAACAACAGGTATCCAATACATTTTTGAAACAAAAATATTTGGGGGTATTTTATATCATCACTTTACTGCAATAGTTACCTCTACTGTCCAGACCAGAGGTTACAAAACCTGTCACCCTTTGAGCAACCAACCCTTTTACTTAAAATATAAATAAACAACCTCAACATTAACATGCATTTTTAATCCACTTATCATAACTGTTTTATAGAATAAAATAGAATGGAATAGAATAGAATAGAAATAGCCTTTATTGTGCCTCAGTCAGGGAAATTCAGGTGTACCAGACAAGTGACAGGCAGATCAAAGCATGTAGATTTCCACAAAAATAAAAACAGAAGTAAGAATAACATACTGTACAGTAAGGGCAAATTTACATCATAAGAAAATACTGTACAATTATTAAAAATTGCATCCTCTATAACAGAAATGTGCAACCACCTCTTGTAACATTTATCCCAAATGTGTGCTATAATTAATAATGTATAACTCTTACCACATAATTGAAGCGCTCAAGATGGCTGCAATGACCAGCCCACCCTGGACTGATCACTAGTCCATCACCAGGTACAGAAAATTGGATTTTATGATATCATCTGTACTTTTCTGTGTGTGCAGTAAACATAATCTTAATCATCATCACCTTTTGACAACATGCTAATTTTCCTGCTCTTTGAAGGAAAAGCAACGGTAACACCAAAGCACTGGGCAGGTTAAACAAAACCTCACATGTCATTAAAATACAATTAGTATTTGCTCGTACAAGATTAACGATCCAAATGATACTCCAAGCTAACCTCAGAATTAGCACACCCAGTATAGCTACAACTGTGTAAAATGCCCTCTGCTTTAACTGGTCAACTCTTTCCTGCCTTGTGCCTTGCTCTTGTGGGCTTGGATGATTCAAAACCCAAAGAACAGAAAAACAGCAGTAAGGGGTTACAGTTATGGTCAATATTATGATACAGGAATCCATGATGATGTAATTATCATTTATGGCCAAACCCAACCCTACAAAACAAAACAGCCAAACACAGCCAATGGTGATGTTCCGGATCCTAATCCCTCCTTTGTTTCTCAGCATCATGTAGGTGATGGGATGGACAACAGCCAGCAAGTGCTCCACACATGTTAGGTTCTGAAAGAATCCCTCTCCATACCAGGTGAATGAAAAAAGAACGGTACCCACTTTGACTGCTTTCAGCTCTGCTGCGTAGATTCCTCCAAAGAAGACAGCACACCCAGTGACACCAATGAGCTCCATGATGGCCATGTGGTAGGTGAAGCAGTCAGAACATATAAATCTACCAGGGTTATGAATAATTTTGGGATTAACTGTGTGCATAAGTGTGTAAAGTCAACCACTTAACCATCTGTAAAAGGTTGCTTCATAGACCATTACTGTGGCACAGATGAAGGAAGTAAAACAAGAATGTGCTGAGCAACAGGCAATGTGAAAGAGTGAAAACACTAGTTACTCTCAGGGTTAAAGTATTTTTTACCTGCCTATTTCTTAAGACAAAAAACCCTGGGGAAAAGAGCATCACATTACATATATATTTCATCCCAGTGAGAAGTAGACACCATTTTTTATTGTGAGTTCTTTATATCACTGACATATTTCTGAACACATATTGTCCAGGCATTATAGTCAGAATAACATCATTCATGTTCCTCAAAAACGCAGCTTAAAATCTGTAAAATGCAGATTTCTCATCTTTAAATTATTGTAATATCAGACAACCAAAATCTTAGGAAAATAGATTTGTTGGAACAAAGTTGCAACCTTTTAATTCAACTGCACAAACACCTTGAGGAAAATGTCCTCAAGCAGTTTTCCTCATAAATCACATGATTTCCTTTATTGTTTCATACAACCCTTAGATATTTGTAAAAAAAAAAAAATAAAAAAAATAAAATCTTACTATCTACAATTATGTGTGAAAATGTAATACAGTGGACCCCCGGTAGTCATGGGGGCTCAGGGACCAAAGCCATCCACAAATGGCTAAAATCCATGAACACTTAAGACCCCCTCCAAAAATGATTGTAACTGCCTATTTTTTGATGTAATTTAGCACACATAAACCCATATTTTGACTTTATTGTTAACCCTAACTGAATGTTTAAAATGTAATCCTAATCATCAATAACAACAAACCAATTTTCCTGCTCTTTGGAGAAAAAGCAAAGGTAACACCAAACTGCAGGGCAGGTTAAACAAAATTTCACATGTCATCATGATGCAGTTAGTACTTAGTACTTCTAATGTATTAATAATGAAAATGACATTCCAAGATAACCTCAGGGTCAATGCTCCCAATATGGTGACAATAGTGTAGAATGCCCTCTGCTTTGATTGGGCAGCTCTTTCCCTGCCCTGTTCACCGGGGCCTGATTGAGTCAAAACACATAGAGTTGAAATGCTACAGAACGGCACAGTGGTTATGGTTAATATTATCATGCAGGAGTCCATGATGATGTAGTTGTCCTTGATTGCCAAACTCATTCCTATTAAACTTAGCAGCCAAATACAGACAAGGATGAAATTTCTGACTTTTATTCCCCTTTTGTCCTTCAGGCTGAGATAGCTGATGGGGTGGACAACAGCCAGATAGTGCTCGGCACATGTCAGGATGAGGAAAAAGCCTTCTCCACACCAAGTGAAAGAAACAAGAGTGGTCCCAACCTTTACTGCCTTTATTTCTTCCCCGTAGATGCCACCAAAGGAGATAAGACAACCACAAACACCAATCAGCTCCATGATGACCATGTGATAGGTGAAGCAGTCAGAGTGACTCATGGTAGAAGAGCAGTTTTTCCACCACTGTTGGACACCATGGTACAGAACCAAGATGAAGAGAGGGAGGAAGAGGACAATGTTGATCGCAATATAGGTTGTGTAAATGAAGGTGTTCGGTCTGGTGATGAGGCAGTGACTGTAGGACATTTTGGGAAAAGGTGGATGAGAGTCGTTGGAAGAAGAGTTTACTAACATATCTGGAAGAGAACAAGATCAAGTTTATTTGTATAGCACATTTCAGCAACAAGGCAGTTCAAAGTGCTTTACATCATGAAAACATGAAAACATCATAAACACATCATACAGTCACCACTTATAGAACCAGTAACAAACTGGTTATATGTAGTGTAAAGGTAGTGGGGTATCTTATTAATTAGATTATCATTGAAAAGTCAATTTATTTTAAAACAAGAAACTTCTATATTTTCTTGATACATTACACAGAGAGGAATATATTTCAAGCTTGCTTCTCTATATTTTTATCCTAAACTCTCTGTATATTGCAAATGTGAGTATGGCCTCTTCATAAAATAGCATTTCCATTAAATTATCTTAACATTTTAATGAATATAATTTTGTTGGAGCATATAAATATTGGCTGCTCATAACATATAAATAGAAGAACACTTTCGAAATTCTGAACTTTCCCTTTAATGTGATTTTACATGTAGGTAAATGAAAAGTTAATGAAACGTTTTTAGAGAAAGAGGATAAGAAACACAGCATCCTTACCTTTTATCTGGCTGGATTATTTTTTAGATGCAGGCCAAAGATGAAGGAGAAAAATTAATTCTTTATTTTTTTTAGAGTAAAAAAAAAAAAAAACATACGCTGAAGCTTAAATTCAGAAAATAAAAAATTCACCCACTTATACCTTCCTTCTTGCTTGTGTGTCTTTTAAAATATAACCAGATGAAGGAGGAGTTTTCTCACACAACTGCACACAACACCAAATGAAGGGAAAGTCCCTGAGCTACTTAAAGCACGCTCAATGCATGATTAGTTTCAAAAAGACATGACTAATTCTGCAAAGTCAGTCATAGAAATAATATTTATATTCCAAACATATGGTTGGATGTGATATTAGAAAAAAGGATGTCACTTGGCATGTCAGACCACTTCAAAGTGGGATAAAACACATTTCCTTCCTCTATGAAAGCCTCTACAGGTCCTCTTCTTAAGGGGTAAAGAGGTTACCAACAAATGTGAAAACACAAACAAACCCCTAACTCAGGGTCAAGTTCTTTGTTGCAGTTGGAGTACAAATTTAAAAGAATTAAGAAAATTGTTTTTAAAAAAAGACACACTCAAAACTATTGTTTCCTCTGCTCCAAATCACTGGATGTATTTTGGACAGACTACCCCTGACTCCCAGATGGAGAGTCTTGTTTCCTATTGTAAGCAGTGCTGTTTGCAGTGGGTCATTGCTCCCGAAAGCAATCAGCATACTTCATTTAAGGTGATAAGTTGCAGCCTTGGTGAGAAATGCAAGCTTTTTACCTTTATGAGTTTTTGCCATGTATTCAGACTCACATCATTAGCCTCATAGCATAATTGCCTAAGTCATATTTTAACATTTTTGGACAACAAAAAAAAGACAAATTTTTAAGCAAGCCTAAGTCAAAAGGAAGACTCAGGCAAATATGGATTTTGGACTATGACAAGTGTTCTTATTGGCTCAGGACATAAGTAATTAGGTAGTGTAAGGAGATCGAAATTATGCCGATATCTCAGTTTGGCTAAAATATGACTTAGGCAGTCATACTGTAAGGCTAACGACATGCAGCTTTTACATTAAATGAAGTGTTAAATAAATTAAATAAATTTTCCCTCAGTCATTGTTTAGTATTCTATCCAAAAAAAGAAGGGCAGGCTGGCGTTTTAACGACTGACCTTGTAACTGACATTTGTGCAACACCAACATACTGCTATTGTTGGCCACGCCTGTCTGCAAGACAAGTCCCTGGGGGTTGATGGGATGCAATACGGATTTATGAAGCATAAGGGCAGAAGAGAGTGATGAGAAAGCAGACAAGGCCCATTCTGGTAATGGAGCTGTCAGAAATCCTTTAAATCAGCTGTCAGAGCTGTTTGAGTTCTGAAGTGTTGGCAGTAATCTAACTGAATGACTTTCCCTTTGTGCCTTTGAAAAAAGAGGAAGCATGTCATTGAATGAATCAAAAATATTCTTGGGGCATAGAGACCAGTACTTTATTGATGTACAAACTAAAATGCACACAAAAAAGCTTGATTTCGCTCAGTTTGCTTATATAGTGCAGCTTGGAATGCTTCAAATGTAGGGATGGTGTCACATCAGTACAGATTACAAAAATCATTAAATTAAAAATTGTTTAACAAAACATTTTAATACAAAAATGAAACTAACATGCCTTAATGGTTAAAGTGTATATATTATCCTGTTTTAGAGGCAGAAAACTTAAATATTTTAATTAATAAACATACATAGTCTTGAGGTCTGGGAGTTTTTTTGCAGTTTTCTGTGCAGTTATTACAGGCAGCCTCCAGAGGGCATTGTGGAGCACGATTGGCTGGGTGGTTCAAGCAGGTGTTCTGGGATCAATTAAGCCTCGTCTACTGGACTACAAGAGGAGCTTGCTGCTAGCACTTCAACACTTGAGTGTTAAATGTAAGTGGTAACTTCAAGCCTGGTGAGGTTGCTGATTGTTGTTTTGGAAGCCTATGTGTTGCTTTGAGTTACCTCCTTGTGTCTTCTCCTCTGTCCAAGGTTACCTTCTGAGGATGTTCTGGATCCTGTTTCAGTTTACTTACCTAACAGCCTTGTGTAACCTACAAATCTCCTGTGAAGATTCTGGTCCCAAACCTCTGGTTGGCAGCTCCTAGACTTCTCTTCCTTGTTCCTCGCAAGCTTCATTGAACCTAGTCTGCCCTCCACAGTGCTCATTGGACTTGCAAATCAAACCTCCATCTGGATTCCTGATGTCAACTTCATTCACTGAACCATCTAACCTTCCTGGCCCAACTAACTCCTCCCTGGTGGGTGAACTCCACTCTAACAGTAAGCGTCCTCTACAATTCACTTCCAGTCTCCTAGTCATTCTACTTTCCTCTCCACTTATTCCTCCTCAGTGCTCAAGTAGTCTTGGTTTCCTGAACCTTGGCCTCGGATTCCAAAACCCATCTTATCACCACAACTCAATCTTTGTGTTGTGGGGTTGTTTTTTAAATCCATTTACCTCCTGGGAGTGTTTCTGTATGTGGGTCAGGCAACTACTTAAAACCATGACACATGGGCCATAATCAAAGCAGATCCTTTTTTGAAATGGACTAGAGTCATGTACTCTAGAACAGGTGCTAGCTTATATGGAGGTTGTGTAGGTTAACCTGTAGTGTCTTGGATTAGTTTTCTTTATAGGGGTTCTTTCTCCAGTGTGGAAAAAAAAAACTGCAGCCTTGACTCATTGCAGAGTGTTTGTTTTTAAATCTCTCCTTTTGTTGAGCTGGTTTAAGTTTCTGAGCTACTGCTCCCAGCCAGCATTTCGTCTGATCTCATCTCTTAAGACACTATCGAAATCTTCACTTTATGGGCTAAAATTTGAGCTGGTGACTCTACTGCTACTATTTGATGGCTATTGTGTACTGATGCTCAAATTCAGTATCCCAAACCTAACATTACTTTGATTTATTGAACTTAAAATTTGCTCTTAATCACACAAATGTAACTAAAGTGAGCTACAACTCAAGCTGCTAAAAATGTGGACACAAAGTTTGAGGATGTTCTGCTGTATTAGATACTAAGAACTCAGCGGCAGATATTTGAGTGGTGTTGCTTTTATCCATCTATTGGTTGAAAGGTGGCATACCCTGCAGAGACCGCCAACCCATCACAGGGCACCACAGATGCACAGGAGGGACAACCATGCACACTTGTATCTAACAATTTTAGAGAGGCCAGTTAACCTCACGGGCGGAGGCAAAGATTGCAGCCATTGGGTTAAACTGTTGCTGTGATGGACAGTGTGGTTTCCAACAAGTTTAAAAAACATTACATTATGTCACGCTCGAAAGGAACATTCAAACTGAATTTTGAATGATGCCTGAGTATTGTGCCTGCTTGTCAAATTGTAGGTTTATTGGAAACAGTGTAAAGCAGCAGGGTAATCCTAATGTTAAAAATCATATTAAATGATTTAATATCTTTAATTTTTTTATTTTATTTTATTTATTTATTTATTTTTTTTGTGGTTATGCTGACTCAATTAAAATGTTTTTTTAGTTTTTAGTATTGAACCAAATGTCAGTCTTACTGCCACCTAGTGGACACTTCAACACATTTCAATTAAATCAGTTGACCAGAACTTCTCAGGCTGAGCACAAGGTACCACTGGCTAGCCTTCAAGTGTTTGTCCCTTGGACATTTGTAAGTTCACCTTATTAATCATTTGAATATTTAGTATTTTGAGTCAAACTATGTGCATCAGCTAACTTTACAAGCAAAGCTACTTTGTTAGCTAATTTGTATTAAGAAGCAATTATGGTAGCATTAGCTGAAGTAGAGTTGCTTTTTGTATCATAAAGGTTTTGTTAGTTTACCCAAAAACTAAATGGGGGGGGGGGAAGTTGTGAATAAAGCCACAATCAAGGACTGGATTATTTTCAGCTCAAGTGTTAGCTAGTTGTCTCTTGTTGTAGAGCAACATATTGAGGGCAGCATAGTGTCTTTGTGAGGAAGTTTACAGCAGGATTTGGAAGTGATCTCTCAAATTTTTGTTCATTAAATTTAACATTAAGAGTGCAAATTAAATGTAATAAAGGTGGTAAAAGTAATGTAAACATTTCAATTTTGTTTCAGGATAAATCGGCAGGAAACAAAATATAAAACATCAGAACACTTCAAAGGCAGATCTGTTCTCACAGAATTTCAGCACATGGATATGTAATGCTTGTTTAAATACAGGAATAGAAACTGCAGCTCATTCAGTAGTTTTCAGATTTACTTCTGAACATGAGGCTTGAGCAAAGGTTCCTCTCTTCAGTCGCCTGTACTTGGTGAAGGAGCAGCAAACTTTTTTTTTTTTTTTTTTTTTTTTTTTTTTTTGCTAATGTATCCTCCTTTTGCCATGCACCATTGCATGTAGTTGATGGCATGAATCAACCTGTGAACTTTGAGCTTTTCTCCAAAGAGACTGCTTTCCTTCAAATTCCTAGTGATCATTTTAGTTCCACCATGTAAGAAAAATATTTAGCTAATATCTGTAAATGGTGACGTTTCTCCCACATTCAAAGCTGTTGCCTCATTCAGTTTATAGAAAGCCACCTTCAGCTACACTTGGTGCTCTCATGAGACAAAATACATTATCTTGAAGGTTAATCATTTTATTTCATGCTAATTAAATAATCCATAGCTAATTGGCATGAGATTCAGTGTTGAACCTTCATTATGTCAAGCTTCTCAGAGTGAAAGTGCTTTGTCCTGTGAAATATTGTTTAAATAACATTTTTAAAGCACAAAGCAACACTTGGCAGAGTTTTAATGAGGAAATGTATAATGGAGTCCAACATCTGTAACGACTCAGATGTCACAGAAGTAGAACACTTCCTGATCATCAGGATGACACACTCCCACGCTGCCTAGAAGTTTGATTTGTTGACCATTTCTGGTTGAAATGGACTGAAGTTTAAGTTCTGCTGTGAAAACCACTGAGATTGTTTAAGTTATGGGTAGTAAAGCAGTTTAACAAGGCTGACAGGTCACTACAATGGTTATTGTACACTCTGCCAATATCAGGGTATCAGTGGTAATGTATAATCTAGTCTTCTCCAGGTTTATAAAATTATAAGACTTGTGTAGTATTCCTTTTCTTGAATCAGAGCAAAGCTATTTTTAGATGAGGAAAGGGGTAAAATTATTTAAATCTAATCTCAAAACTAAACACTACAGATTATATCCCTCTGTTGTGCCTGCTTAATCTTTGCAGGGCTGCGTCTCAGACCCTGGATATGTTGCAGACGCATAACACAAACAATATTCACACACTCACACCAAAGCGTGCCCTGTTGACATGACGTGTGGGGTGTTTTTTAAAAAAGCTGGAGAAAACGCAAACTCCACATGACTCTGGCTGGGACTTTAAACCTAAGACATCCTTGATGTCCTCAGTTTAAAAGGACAAGCATGGTTAAAAATGTTCCACCATGCCACTAGCTATCAAATAATGAAGACAAAATTAAAAATTTCAAAAACCTTATGTACAAAATACTAAATGAAAGGTTTTACCATCTTTTTATGACTGTATATGAAAAATCCATGTAAATGAAGCATGGAAGAAGCTGAGAAATGTCACAGCTCTTAAAAAAAGAATTAATTAATTTAAAAAAAGTGGGAAGTAGGGAGTTTTTCTCTAAGGCCATTTATCATGAATGCAGAAACATCACAATGTCATTGTGCTTTTGAAGGGGTTGCCACTCAAATCAGAGTAAAAGTTTTGTGTATGTGTATCAGTTTATAGATTCCTCTTATTAAAATGACCTAAATTAACAGTGGAAGACAGATGATGTACACTTCATCTTGCATATCAGAAATTCATTAAGGGAGCCTGAGAACAGGTGATAAGTAAAGGATGTCAGGTTGAGGAAACATTGGCCTTTCAACCAGAAACTGGGTCGTGATGCTTGTGTAAACCTATTAAGTTGTTTGCTTCATTACATGGAGTTTATTTAAGACTGTTTATAGCTGTTTGTTTTTTAGGGTGAAATATGGGAATATTAAACACACAATTACATAACTTGCTGTGTGCCTGTGTTAAGGTGCAGAAGAGACAACCCTGCCATGAACCTGAGAGTGAGACACACTCCAAGCTTCGTTTTATGTCCCTGGATGTATAAATATCATTTTAATTCCACTTCCCACCTTTTCCCCTACGGCTGCCAACCTAAAAAGGCTCTGCAAGGCTTTAGCTCCAGCAGCAAAACTAGTAATGCAGTAAATATGGTTTTTATTTCTGGCTCCAAGACATTTCAGTGCAAGTAAATCGAGTGTCTCTTTTGCGTGCAAGTGTTTTTGTCTTGGATCAACTTCAGCCCGTTACCTCTCCTGCTTATTTCCTTCACATTATCACCTCAGCCTTTTCTCTGTATTTCATCAGTTTGTGCCCTCTGTTTCTGCAGAAGTGAAGAGCTGAACAGTTTTCAGCAGATGGAGATACTCCTCCTCCCCACTGCTGTGATCAAACTCCATGCACACACAGATGGGATAAAATAGACACAGGTAAGCTGGAGCGAAGGATAAGACGTTAATCTGTTTAAAAGCTCAGGTGAAAGGAGCACAGCTAACATAGATGGAGGTGTCTTATACTTATTTTAGTCTCATTATGGTTAAATTCCTCATCTTTTGTTAGCTTTTAGATTAGAATTTATTTATTTTTTTTTATTTATTTTTTTTTTAATCTTTGAGTCACTTATCTTTTTGATCCTAACAACAGTTTCAGACCCTCTGTGTTTTCCCCTAATAGAAATCTGATGAACAGAGTCCAAGTTTTCAACCTGTGCTTCAGATCATTATTTGAGTAAACTGATCTAACTTGCATCTGTTGATTCAATCCTCTTATCTGTGCAGACAACTAATGATATCAGTTTAGCTAAATTTTCTGTTGTCTTCAGACATGCAAAGCACGTAGTTGGGTTTAGCCTGCATCTTCCTAGAATCAAACACACAAAAAAAAAAAAACTAACTATATATAACTCAGGAAAAAAATGCTCTGTGTGCGCACACACACACACACACACACACACACACACACACACACACACACACACACACACACACACACACACACACACACACACACACACACACACAGGGATTTCTGTTCTTTCAAATTTCACTCTGAGACCATATAGTTGCTTGCAAGAACTGCAGCCTGGTCAGTTTTCAGGATATTTGTGCAGAAACGATCTCCTGATTCACAGAACTACCTTCCACTATTATATCTGAAGGTCTTTGGGTGTATGTCTCTCAGTCTTGCACATCTGGAGAATGACATCGTTTACATTCTTTGCAAAGTAGCTAGAGTTCAGTCAGATTGGATAGTTAGCCCACAGATTCTCAAACAGACTTGGGTCTGAACTTTGACTAGGCCATTCTAACTCATTCTCTAAATATAATCCATTCCCTTGTAGGTCTGCCTGTATGCTTAGGGTCATTGTCCTAGTGGAAGGTGTCTCATCCCCTCTTTCTCAAATCTTATGCACACTCAAACAGGTTTTCTTCTCATATTGCCTCATATTTAGCCCCATCTTTATTTTCATCAACTCTGACCAGCTTCCCTGTCCAAGCTGACGCAAAACATCCCCACAGCATGATGCAGCCACCAACGTGTTTCTTGGTGAGGATGGTGTTGCAGTGCAGTTTTAGTTTTCCTCCACTAATAGATCCATTTTGTTCTCATTTGACCAGAGAACCTTTTTCCACATGCTTACTGTACCCCCTTAAGTTATTTATTCTATTCAGTTTGCTAAAATATGCTACATCACGGGTAATTTTTCCCACATAGACTCCTTCCAATGTATCATCTACAACAGCAGATCACTTGGAAACTAAAGATTAACTTTTAGTTCATACATGTGACTGCAGTTTTAAAGATGCCATCCAATGTTGCATTTTTCTACAAGCAAAATATAAACACAGCTGTGACATGAAGTCTGGAGAAAATTCTAAAGTTTTTAGAAGCACACTGGAGGAAAAAACCCTGCTAATTCTGCTTTAGTGAGGTCATCAGCGCAGAGGCATAAGAATCAAGCTGATCACCAGTATTTAAGACATTAAGTATAAATGGATATGCTTTTGAGGAAATGAAGCATAAAAGGGACAGTGTGTGGATTGTTACAACCCCCCCCTTCCTCCCCCAGCAGTCCTCTGTTCACATGAGACTAGCTTTATGCTTTGCCCTCAGCTGAAAAGATCAGGACACATGAACTCATCAAAGAAGCACATTAGTGAAGATATTAAGGGTATGGAAATGTGTCAGCTCTCTAGTGACCATACATTACAACTCATGCCACTGGTTTTCACAATACTACCAGGGGAAAAAAAAAAGTGTGAAACCTTTGGGGGTTTCCCCAGCCTGCCCTCTGTTACTAATTTGAACACTAAATATTATTAGTTCATACATATGGCTGCAGTTTTATTGAACAGACCTTTTGCTTGTTCACAGCTCGACATCATTTGAAAAATGAAATGTTTAAGAACTGTATTTGATTTATAAATTAAAATCAGCTGAGACCTTTATGCTTGCCCAGTCTGCTTGTTTCTAACCCATCAACTTTAACCACTAAATGTTCACCTGCTCCCTATTTTATCCCAC
This sequence comes from Anableps anableps, assembly GCA_014839685.1. Classification (NCBI taxonomy): domain Eukaryota; kingdom Metazoa; phylum Chordata; class Actinopteri; order Cyprinodontiformes; family Anablepidae; genus Anableps; species Anableps anableps. The sequence goes on along the minus strand of CM026085.1, from coordinate 26,029,770 downwards.
CCATCAACAGGTGGCAAGCAGAAAATACTAACAGTGGCATTTGCTTCAGCTGTCAACAGTCATAATGTTATGCCAGTTAGCATATCATATCTTTCAGAGGAGATAATGGGTTTTATAAAATGGTATCTGTTTCCATATCATTTCAGGAGATCAGTACCCTCATAGAAGTATGAAAGGTACGCGGCTCCTGAGCAATGACAGAATTACTGCAACAGAGATTCATTCAGCTCATTTTCATTTATGCCAAATCTGGTCTTTCCTTCATCACAGATCATTTTTGTAGGAGGCAATACAGCAGTTTCAGGTGAATGATACCCCCTTTGTCAGTTTTTACATCTATTCTTTTCCAATCAGTCTAATTTAGCTCCTGATTCTGTTTCATTACAGCTTCAAGGATCTCTCAAACCATTTTTATTCCTCTCCTTAACTGAATGTTTTTGCTATAAAAGTGATTCCTCAATCTTTCTCACTCACAGAAGTGAACAAAGCACACCTTAGACTAATGATTTAAACACTCTTTCCTATGAATAAAACATGCACTCACAGGTCTTATTAGCTGTTTATTGCACCGCCGCAAAGTGGCTCATGAGTCAGTTCATTCAAAAAGTCTCAGCTGAGATGCATTCACTGTCAACGGGACAAAAAATGCATGCAGAGACAGCACCATCTGGAGACGAATGCTTTCAAGCTTTGCAGGCAGACGGGACTGAACAACATGCTCCCAAAGAAAGAGATAAACAAGTGGAGAAGTTCCAGGTGTTGTGATCACACAGAATTAAGTGGGTAAGACTATACGATTTATGAAAAGATGCACATCATGAGACATTTGACATTCCTTACTTGATATTTGATTATTCAAAAAATAAAAAAAGGTTCTTTGTGAGATGAATGGGAGTTACTGTGGCTCCGCTGGTTGAGTAGTCGTCTCACAAATGGAAAGTTTTGGTTTTGATATAAGTTTACTCCTGGCACATGTTGACGTGCCCCTGGGCAAGACACTTCGCCCCAATTTGCTTACCAATCGTTGTGAGTTGCTTTAGTACAGGGCGATGGTCTGCAACCTTTAAAATCTAAAGAGCCATTTTTGACCTCAATCCTGTGTAATAAAATTCATTTAGAGCTGAAAATGTTACAGGACCTTTTTTAAAAAAGAGAAACAGAAGTACAATTTTTAGATAAACATCTACTACAGGACAATTGTCATTTTTCCATTTCTAAGAACCAAAATTGTCTCTTATAATAAAGAAAAACAAAACTTTACTAAAAGAGGATGGATTCATTTTCTTCCATGGTATGTTTATACAAAATTATGTTTTTTAAAAAAGCAGTTTCCAACATAATCTGAACATATTACTGATTCAGTGTCATTCAGCTGTTAAAAAAAAAAAAAATTTTTCAAAGTAAGCATTCCATGGGGGGATATGAAAATCTGCATTTGTTTCAAGATCTGTATTTAAAAAACATTAGTTGATTCTTTATCATTTTTAGCCAAAGTTAAGATGCATTGTAGAAGGTCCAAAGAGCCACTTGAGGCTCCAGAGCAGCAGATTGGAGACTGAGCGGTTGGTAGGACTGGCAAAGTGCTACGTAACTTCAGTCCATTCAGCATTTATAAGGTAACACAAACAGTATTTCAGACAGTTTGAATAGTCAAAAAGAATTCAAATGGAGATCAGGATAAATATTTATACTTTTAAAAACCCACTATTTTCTGTGAAAAATGTGTTGCGAAAAAACATGTAAAAGAATTATGCTTCAATTATTGTTTGGATATTTACAGCTTTTTACAGGAAAGAAAAGTGATAAAAATTTTCTGTATCCTATCACTGTTTTCTCTGAGCTTCAAACAGAACCTAGGACTGAGTAATTGGCTGTAGTTTCAAGGATTTTCCAACATTTAAAATCTAAGTCAGAGGTGTTTCCAGTATGCTGAGCATGAACAATATCAGAGGCTGCAGCTGCCTCTGATGCTGCTCTTTGCAGACCTCCAAGCACCAAGCCAGCTGCATGCACAGCAGCAAGGGATTTGTCAAACTCATTTTCAGGTTTTATTTGATTCTGCCTTATATTGCAGCGATGTGAAAGACAAATTGATTCAGTTTACAATCTAATCTTTTCTGAGACATCCACCAGCAATGTTTGGGATGCAGATTAGTTTTATGCTTTAATGAAAAATGTTCTTTTTGCTGGAACACAAAACATCCAATTGTCCGATTTGTTGATAAGCTGAAGTTGAAAATGTGAGTTTTACCTCCTTTTGAACTGGATTTGTGTTGCTGCGCTGTGACTCATCCTGCAGCCCTTATGTGTAGATGTGACTGACACCAAATCAGATATAAAAGAGCCATCAGTCAGTCACCGCCCATGAAATCAGCTAAATCTTGTCACCATCCAATCGATTAGTACATCTCCACTGTGTTGCCACTCTGTTGTGCTGCTTGGCAGGAAACTTTTTTTTTTTTTTTTTTTTTTTCTGCCTTATCAGTATTTTGTTTGCATGCTCTGATCAGTTCAGTGGTATATTGGGTTAAATTCGGGATAGATAGATAGATGGATGCTTAAAAGAGGAGCTTGTATAAAACATGGTACACGTTAATGTTTTTATATAACTGTTTTGCTTTATGACACAGAAAGAATGAGCTCAAACTTGGATGTCTGGATGCTTTATTTGCAAAAAGACAGGAAATGGTGGTTATCACCCAAAACCGATCAATATCTGAGAAGTTTTGATTTGTTTTTAAAGAGATTATCTAAAACAGAATCCACTTAAATCTGAAAATTGATCTCATTTAAAATGTATTCCCTTCTTAATTTGGATTCTCTAGATGCTTCAAGCAACAGACTTATATTTGTTATTTTTATTTTCCTAAATTAGAAAAGGAGAACGTCTAAGCAGCACTGTACCGAAATACCCATGTGAAGCCAGTAGGTGGCACTATTGTCAACACCTTTAAAATAGAAAAAGAACGTGAACAGAATTTCTAAATATGTTATTTTTTTTCTCACACATTTAAAGCTTAACGTGACAGATGGAAGCAATAGTAGTAATCTTTATTTTTAAAATCACCTATTCTGACTGTTGTGGGGCTTAAATTATGTGATAGGGATGAATATAGATTATATTGTTTCATGTTTGTGTATAATTTGTTTTATTTCCATATTAAAAGCAAAACTTCAAAAGAACTGTTTGGTTTCAACCTGCCCCTGACAAAAAGTAAACATTTTAGCACCAAAGTTGTGGTGTGTGTTTTTTTTTTTTTTTAAAAAGTACATATAAATTGTCAAACTTTGTAGGAGATCTTTCAAACTGTTAATATCAAATTAGAAGATAAATATTGTTGTCTAAATCTAGTGGTTACATTAACATGCTGAAGTCACTTTAAACCTTTGGATACAACTATCTGCCAAGTCCATATCTTATACCCAGTGTTTCACACGTATCCATGTTCCTGTTCACTGTAACTTAAATTAAGTAGCATTTAAAATAACCTTTAATGATCTGCTTTTAAAAACAGGTACATCATAATGTTTCACTGATTCCTTGTACACAAGACTTGGAAATCAATTGGTCCACATATGCCATATCACTAGAGACAGACTATGATGCTGGAAATCTGCATGCCGAGGCCCCCACCCTACCTACCCAGTGTATATGAGACCAGACATCACATAGTACTTCCCCTTTAATAAGTGATGGCAGGATGAAGTTTGGAACTGAAAGACAGATTGGGGCTTTGCTTATTCTAATATGGGTGTTGCTCCAGTCTGTATTGGTGAAGCTGAGCCAAAAAGGGAAACTCAACTTATCTACTTTTGCTGCAACTGTCCATTATGGTAAATGGCCATATGGTAAAGTTCAGAGGACTCCAAAGCACTTCACATTACATTCAGTCATTCACACACTGATGGTGGCAAGCTACTGGATTGTAGCCACAGCTGCTCTGGGGCTGTCTGACAGAACCCACTGGTTACAAGACCAACTCTGACCACCATCACCCATTGTCACAAGTTGTACCATGAAGGAAGTAACAAGATGCTGGATGGAAACGACTGAAACTGTTTTCCTCTAGCAGGTGGTCGGGTTCAGCCTTAGAGATGGGTTAGGACGTTTTTCATTTGGAGGGTGTGTGCTAAGCTGCTCCTCCCATGGAAAGGAATCGGTTGAAGTTCTTTGGTCATCTGTTGGGGATTCCTCCTTTTGGGAACAACCCCCGAATGACAATAGAATGATATTAAAACAGTCAACTGCCAGAATGAGCATTTTGCCCAAACAAAACTTTAATGTGGGATACTCTATCAGGTACATGTTCTACTAAAGTTGGAGCATTTGAAATCTCTGAACAGGGACAGGTTTTTTGTGTTCAGTATGAAACTTTGTGAGGAATCGTGCTGAGAAAACTACACTGACGTATGAGCATTCATGCAGATAAATGTTTCATATTCTTGGACATACTGTATAAGGGACTAACACAGCTGGAGTAGATAAAGATCAGCATATGTGGAGTTGGACTGCATGCTTTTATTACCTCATTCATTGTTAAAATGTAGGTTGTCATCTTTTCTTCTGCTTATATGGAAGCATATCTCAAATACTGGCAGCATGTTTGTGTGTGTGTGTTTGTGTGTATGTGCAGATGCTGGATAAGCCTAAAATAATCTATTCCTCATACACACACACTTTCACTAGAACAAGGCACTGTTCTGGAAAATGTCACACACTCATCCAGATGAATAACACTCCCTCCCTCCTCTGTTCTTTCCCTCCACTCCCATTCCTCTCTTTTCATTTCCTGTCACTCCCTTACTGCTTATATACTTTTACTCATTCAACCTTGTATCCTCTTCTATCTTCTTTCTTCGCTCACATTTTTTTGAATTTTCTTTGCTACGTGTTGAACTCTACCTCCTTTTCCTCTGTTCATTTCTCCCTTCATGATGTTCCAGTAATTGAATTAGGTGTCCCATGGATACAGACTCCCACACAACGGGCAGAACAAAACGCAACAAAGACACACGCTGTATCCAGACCACGGCAGAAGCTACAACTGAGGCTCCAGGTGTCTGTGTTATATGTACTATATCTGTTCTCATGTATTCAGCAATGCACACACAACACGTAAGTCAACATTTAGACAAACATTTTTGTCATTTTGATACATTTTGAACCCAGAACAGTGGCAATGCATTTACAAAGGGTACCATACAGCAATGGTTGGTTTCTATACACAGGATGTGAATCTGGTATAGCATTCAGTTTTTATGCTCCTCTAATCTGGAACAAACTTCCAGAAAACTGTAAAACTGAAACACTGAGTTCCTTTTAAATCAAGGCTAAAAACCAACCTGTTTAGAGCTGCCTTTGATTCATAATAAATGGAACATTGATCAATATTTGTATATTTGCTTGATGATTTTGATGACAGCATTTGTCAAAATGTAATGTTTATTGTTTGTTTCATAATTGGTTAGTGTATTTTATTATGGTATAAAGCCCTGTGAACTGCCTTGTTGCTGAAATGTGCTATACAAATAAACTTGACTTGACTATAACTGGATGTTATTGTTGTGTGTGTGCGTATGACAGTAAAGAGAAATCCTGAGCTATCTCTGTAGCTATGCTGCCGTAGGCTTAGGCTACTGGAGGACAAACTAACCACTTTTTCTCACTTTCTACTTCTACTACCCTCCATTTTGTATTATTTGCTCTTATTTCAACTGTTAAGTTTATGTTTTCTGTTATTTTTCTCTCCATAGAAGCTACACCTGATCTGGCATTCTGTTTGGCTATGATACCTTCTTGGAGAGGGGCATCAGCTGAGATAATGCTGCCATCAACTAATCGTTCTCCTTCTCCTATTAACTTTTTACTTTCATGAACATTGAAAATAATTCTATATCAGTTCATCTGTTTCTTTTTGTGCATTCTGCTCTGTCTTCTCAAAGACCCCAGTCAGTTGTGGCAGGTGGCTGCTTGTGCTGAGCCTGGTTCTGATTCTGCTGGAGGTTTCTTCCTGTTAAAGGGGAGTTTCATTTGAAAAGAAAAGTAACCTATAGCATCATGCTGCCACTGTCTGTCTGTTATGGAATGTGCTGTGTTGCTTTTGTGCCAAACTTACCTTTTGGAGCTGTGGCCCAAACTTTGAAGCTAGAACAAATTCCTCCCATGGTTTGGGGAGGTTTTTGCCAGATTAAGGTTTTTTTCTTTGACGAAAATATGAAAATCGCGATCACTCATACAACATAATCAAGCCTAGTTGAAAATTCCTGTAACTCTTTCAGTGTTACTGTCAGGGTCTTAACAGCCCACCTGGACCAGTTTTGTCTTCTGCTTTCATTAGTTTTGGGGAAGAATTAAGACTTAATTACGCCATTCTGTGCAAAAGTTTAAAGCAAGATTAGCATATGGAAAAATATCACAAGCTTTGAACATCTCATGAAACGAGTTCAATTCACCATCTGAAAATAAAGAGTATGACACAGCTGCACACCTACTAAGACATGGCCTTCAACTGAAACTGACAAATATTAGTCACTCACCCCACAAACCTGACCTTCTTAAAAACTTTTGCATCCTATTCTTTTTATTTAAAAAAATCTTTGTTATATAATCATTCCACCTAAATAAAAAGCCAAATAAATTTATGACCATTTTTACTTGGCTGGAAATACAACATACAATTCTTTTCAGCTTGTAATTTATTAGATCTCAGTCTTGTTATTGAAGCTGAGTGGAGTGAGAACCAATTTAAAAGCAATCCAAGTGATCCCACTGTATGACTGTTGAGCAAATCCATGGTAACAAATCTAGCCGGTTGACAGGGACAGTGGAGAGTAACAGATTACATGTAAAGGATTAAAGTCATTTGATTTTATGATGTGGCGAACAGAACAGGAAGTCTCAGGTTAGCAGGAGCCTAGGGAGCCTGTAATGACCATTATTTTTGAATGGATTACCTTCTGCATGATGGAAATTTTAGGCCATCTGTGATCTGGGTCAGTCTAGACATCCCCAAGGGGATGTTAGATTGTTAGTTGTCAAAAATGAGAAGAGAAGAAAGCAAATGCAATATACACTAGGATGCTAAAGGATTTGCCTGTTTGGATTCATAAACATATGAACATGAGTGACTTCCTCTTCTTAATCCATAGAGTTTAATATGATCCTAGCTCACCCTTTATAGCCATTAAAATTCTGCTCTTCTACAAAGGCTTTCCACAAGATTTAGGAGGGTTTTTTTTTAAATGGGAATTTTAGATTTCCTCAAGAATCTAAAATATTTATTTTAGATCAGACACTGATGTTGGGCAAAAGGTCTGTCTTACAATCTCTGCTGTAATTTAACCAAAAGTTCTATTGGATCTGTTTCAAGTGTTCTGTGATTCTGTGCAGGACAGAAGTTCTTCCACACTAAACTTACTAATCCATGTATTTCAGGTTCAGGTTTATTTGAGTCCCCAAAGAGCAATTTATGTTACAGCAAGTAAAGAAGAAGAAAAAAAAATCATAAAAACTAAAAGACATACAAAGTTCTAATATGAGGGCCAATACAGTGTGCCAAAACAACATCAATAGCAGTCCAGTTAAGGGAAAGTACCAACAGTATCTATTATCATTAGCTAACAATTACTACCAACATCAGTAACATATGTGGAACAAATAAAAGTAGAAATCAACCAATCAGATGCAACTCCTCATGCCTTGTCCTGCATTATAAAAGGGAAATTGCTGTAGGGACAAAGGAGTCCTTGTAGCTATTACTTTTCATACAAAGACCTTTGAACCAGAGGCTAGAAGGCAGAAACTGGAACTAAAAGATGAGAGCTGTCAGAAAGAATGGCCTTGGTTTAATTTAAGGACCTCTCTTTGTGTATTGGTGTGCAGTCATTTTGGATCATCTCCAAACTGTTCCCATGAAACTGAGAGTTGGAACTTGTCCAGGTTAGCTCTATGCTGTGCCCAGCTAATGGTGATGGTTTCTGATTCCAAACAATGAGCCACAACATACCAGTGATCATAGGATGATGAAGTTGGGTAAACTGATACAGTCTCACTCTGCCTGATACATATTCATAGAATGTATAGTTATTGTACTGTTTACGGGGTAGCACACACCACCATTAAATTTGGGTTTCCCCTCAGCCCACCTTGGAAAAGTTATCCTCAAGTAACTATGTGCACTTACACAGAATGTGAAGTCAGAGAGTATAAGTAGGACCATTGAGCACTGCAGGCTTTTCTTCCTATATTACACCAATATAGATCTGAACCTTTCCACCCAGACGTGTAACAGCTGAAGGTGAACTACAACCCTTTCTAATTCTGCTTTCATAATCAATTCCAATCTAACTCCAAGTGAGAAAGAAGGCATCTTAGGTGAACACTTGTGTTTTAGAAAAGGTGCTAACATTGTACCTTAACTGGTTTGATATACGCTAAAAAGTGTTAGGCAGGAACATTATTCTGAAAAGATAAAACCCAGCACTGATGACTCAAAGCAAAGATACTTCAAAAACTTGGCATGTCAGACAGGAACTGGTAGTTGTGTTTGTCACACTCTCTGATCCCTCTAGACAACTGAACAATGTGACAGATTTTTTTTTGACAAGTTTATTTTCTAAAATGCCATGACAAAACATTATTTCTAATGGCATTCACTTTTGCATCTCACAAAAAATGAAAAAGTCCATATTTACTTTTGACCAGTGGCTGTAAATACAGCTCTTACATGTACATAATAAATCTCCACTCATGCCAGAATGTTAGAAAAAGAACTTCAAAAATGCAAATTAACCCAACCCTCCAGCCTTGTGAAGCAATCACATTTTGTTGTTCTATTAGAAATATCCAACACAGGCCAGTACAAACTGTTTAAGAGGGTTTAAAAAAAAGCATTAGACACCAATCAGTCGTAACATTACTGTTTTGGTTCCCCATTAGCCTCTTGAAGGTGTGCTGCTTTATCTGGCACCAAGATGTCAGCAGCAGACCCTTTGAACCTGTAAGTTGCAAAGACAGGACTCCACAGATTTTTCTTTGTCCAGCATATTCAGTTTATGTTGAATTCAAGGGAGTTGTCGGAGTCAGCAGTTGCTTTTGTTGCCTTTCAGACCATTCCTGAACCTTGTTTCCTTTTCAAAGTGTCCTCAGCCGTCAAGAAATAACATTCCTGTAAAAGGATGCACATAGTCTGCAACAATGTTTATGCAGTACATATCAAAGTAACATCCTCATGAATGGCAGGACACAACATTTCCAAGCAGGCTTTTCCAACGGCTTGTCTTATATCCTAAATGCATCTTGGTGCCATGTATCTCCCAGTAAGTTAGGGACATACATCAGGCCACCAGCATAATATAAAACAAAGCGCAGTTCTTCAGAGCAGGGTACCTTCTTCCATTACTGTAATCCAGTTTGGGTGCTTACATGTCCATTGTTATCACTTTTGATGTTGGACAGTGGTCAACATAGGCACTTTGAATGTCATGCAGCCCCATGTGCAACAAACTGTGCTGTGCAGTGTGTTCAGTATGAACTTACACTGTAATGTTAAATACATTAGCTCATCTAATTAATCGGAACAAACAGGCAACAGGCCTGTTCTTTTTTTGAATGACATTACAAAGAAACTGACACTACAAACCATAAACACCCCACAAGAGACGAAGTTTTGGAAATCCTTTGAAAGATAAGGAAAATAAAGCAATGGTTTCTTATGTAGAAAACATAAGAGTCTGGGCAGAGGTGGATAGTAACTAGTTACTTTCACTCAGTTACATTTACCTGAGTAAATTTTTGGAAACTGTAGTAAAGAGGACACTCACAGACTGCAGTGCATCATTAGGTCTGCAGAGAGTATCATTGGAGTAAAACTACCCCCTCTGCTGGATCTGCACACTTCCAGAACCAGAAAGCGTGCAGAGAAGATCATCACTGACTCATTGCATCCTGACTATCACCTGTTCCAGCGTCTTCCTTCAGGTCGGTGCTTTAGCCAAATGAGGATCAAGACAACCAGGCAACAGAGAAGCTTCTTCCCACACGTGATTTCATTCATGAACAGCTGAACATTACAATGCACTTTACCATCCACATTGGGACACTTTTTCTCACTGGCTTTTAATATATTTATTTATCTGTTTTTAAACTATATATTACATTTTATAAAGGTTTATAGGTATGTAAGGTTTCATGTATATGTGTGTGTGAGTGTGCTAGGCTGCATGTGTGTCAACTATGTGTAATGTTGTCACTCACTGTGCACTGTGAGCTACTGTAACCAAGGACAAATTCTTTGCAAGTGTGAACGTGCTTGGCAAATAAAGCTTTATTCTGATTCTGTACTTTTAGTTTTACAGCACTATACTTTTTACTTTTACTTGAGTCAGTTCTATCTGCTGAGTCTGTTGTGCAATTTCGAGGTCAAGAAGATACAGTAAACACTACTTATTGTCACTGAAAATACTTTAACCTGTTCTAACACACACACACACACACACACACATACATACATACATACATACATACATGTATATATATATATATATATATATATATATATATATATATATATATATATATATATATATATATATATATATATAAACCTACTGTAAGTATTCATAGGTTTTCTATGGAGAAAGAATACTTGAAAAAGTATTTCTTCTGCTTAAAATTTGTTTTTGTAATTATGTTTTCTATTTGTATAAGTTTGTTCATTTTAGTCTTTAAAACACCAGAATTTGTATATAATTTTATATTATTTGTTTACCTGATGACATCGTTTTAAATTCTTGAATCAGATGTTATGACCAGTTGTGCAGTACTCCAGTAGCCTTTTAACAGAATACATTTTTACTCTTACTTGAGTAATTTCTTGGATGGCTATTGTATACTTTTACTTGAGTAAACATGTTGAAGTAAGGCTACTCTTACTTGAATACAATTTTTGACTATTTATAGTCTGGGTCAGCATAATTTCATATTACAATTTTAAATTATGTGCATGCTCTGGTAAAACCTTAGGAAACTACAAAGGTAGAACAAAGCTGTGTCTGTCTTTGCTAAACACAAGAGCACAATTATTTTTACTAAGCTAATTAAATATTCCTAAGTGTCTAAAACCAAATGATTTAACATCAGTTGATGTTTTAGTTTTTAGCAAAAGGCCTGACATCTCATAATGTTATGTTTGATCTATGGAGAACCTTCATTATACCAACCAGTTTCTTCTGCTGGAGACTGATAAAGCATTCAGGATTATGAAACGGGGTTGTGAAAGACCAGAAACCATTTTAATCTGAATAGCTTAAATGTTGCCAGTGATTTTTTTCTAGTTGGGAGTGAGCTGTGTGAGAGAGAGCGAAGGTGCATGAAGTGATGTCTGTCCTGTTAAACCAGAGGCAGTTGCAGATGCAACTCTGTAGAGCCAGAACCACAGCCAGCACTCTGGTTTTTATGATTGATTTTCCAAACAGCCCATATTCCGTCACCTGTAGCTCTGGGGGGAGTGCTTTATTTGGGATTTATCTCTTTCTCCCCATCTTTTTCCTTCTGCCGCTTGTATCCCAATGGGTCACGCGGAGGAGACGCAGCATCAGCACCGCGAGCCGCTCCGTCTCCGATCGACAGGCTCGAGGAGGACGAGCTGATTCTGCGGAGTTAAAGAAGGAGGAGGAGAGGAAGACGGAGGTGGAAATCCCGCGAGAGAAATGAAGAAAGAGAGAGGTGGGGGGGAAAGAAACGCGGACAGAAACGCATTCAGAGCAGAGGCGCCGCACGTGAGGCGCGCGAGCGGAGAGAGGAGTAATCATTAATTTTGGAGGCGCTCCGCGGTGAATTTCTGCTCTTTTTCCAGCTCACAGACGGAGAAAAAGGAGTCTCCAAAACAGGTAAGGACCACCTAACAGCTCCGTCTAAACCTTTTTCTGCCGCACATGGAGAGAATTAACACCTGTAAGCATCTTCAGGTTGATTGACTCAATTAACAGCAGCTGCCGTCTGTTATGGTGTCACATTTAAATGACGGCCATAATGTGGAGTATTATTTTTGAAATGGTATGCTTTCTGTAGTGAAAGGGATTTAAAAAAAAAAAAACAAAAACATATCGTTAGTTTATTTCACTTTTTCAGTCTGTTTGCTCTTTAACTAAATATTTATTATATTTTAGCAAATGTGCTGTTTTTGTTTTAAGAAACGTTTCTTCCATCGTTTGGTTATTACCCTCTCATTCAGGTTGGGCAGCTTCTCCATACGCAGATAAGCCCCAGAAACATGGTGTATACCTGGATCCATATTTATTTTCATCACAGAGCTTCAGTATTTGGGTCTGATCTGGTTTTTGAAAGTGATGATGGTGTTGCTGTGGATGTGTCGCTGCAGGTTGTGAGGGGAGAGAGAGGGGCTGGCTGCATGGGAGATGCTTTGGGTGACTGGTGGGTGGTTTATGTATCCTGAATGTATTGACTAATGCTGAGGAGAAAAAAAGAGGGGGGTGTTGCTGAAGTGCGTGCGCGTCAGTTTGTGTGTGAGGGCCGCCGAGTTTGTGTGGGTCTCTATGGACTCTGTGCTTTGCGCGTTGGTGCGTTTTGGGTGCGCATGACAAGGCTTTGTGCGGTTAGAGAGAGAGAGAGAGAGAGAGAGAGAGGATGGTGCAGCTTTCTGCTGTATTTGCAGTGTGGGTGTGCGTGCGTGCGTGTTCGTTTGTGCATGTTGTATGAAGATAGAGACAGAAATGGATAAAGCTGCAAAATGTTTGAGCTCCCCTATGGTTTTGGGAGCGCATAGCGCGCAGAGTCATAAAGCCTGAGGGTTTTCCCCGCAAATTAAACCCTTCGTCAGCTTTTTTTCAGAAGTGTTCCCTCGGTCTGTCCTCTTTTAAATGTAAGGAAGACCTAACTGCAGGCGCAGCCACCCACAAACAAAGAAATCTGAGAAATGAACATCCTGCAGCAAAATGAATAATAATTACAACCAGCACAGTTGTCTTGGATATTTCATCTTAAGGGGGGATGCCGAAGGGGGGAAAAAATCAGTCTGACGCTGTTGGCCCTTTTGTGCAGAAATAATAACAACAACAAAAGTTGCAGAATTCTACAATCATCTTTTTGGACAGTCTTCTGAAGTTACTGCAGTTATGTGGTGCAAACATTTATGGCTAAATCAGCAGATTTTCTTTATTACTATTTAACAAACTGTTAGTTGGTAGCCAGTTCGATAACCTTCAGTAAAAATATCCAGCATCTGGGCATTCACACAAAATTTTTACTGAAACCTGATTTTGCGACAATTCTTCCCGCAACTGCTAAAATAGAAATTAAAGTTATGTGTTCATTTTGATATATTACTTGTTATTTCAATGGTGAGACACTGAATAGATTAAAAAAAAATAGAGAACAATTGAAAATATTATCAAATATTTAAATGTATCTTTCTCAGGGAAAAACTGTAAATCTCCTTCAGCCAGCTGACAGGCACCATGTAGCAACAGGTGGGGAAGGGGCTGCACTGCGTTACTTACTTCTCTGTAGTATCAGAAAAGAAGAAAACTCCTGCACTTTCTCTGGCATCGTATTAAAGTATGTTGGAGTGGTTGGACAGAAAATGTTAGGTTTTGAAATGGTAATTTTTAAAAGTTGCTGAAATGGGATTTAATAAGTTTATACTTCTAGCTATCCAATTCCATACATATTGTTTTCTTCTGTTTCCTTTACTATTTTATTTTCCAATTATGTTAAAACGAAACTAAGAAACTAAAATGTCTGTGTGTCTTAGTCTAACCGTATCTAGATGTCACAATTAGGCAGCTTTGTATTTAGACTTTCCAGTCAAAGAAGTCCATTGAGCCCAATATTTGAACACAAAAAAATATTATAAAAGATCAATTATTAATTTTTAAAAATCACGCCAAAACATCCTAATAGGTGCTGAAAGTATCTGGAAGCCATATCCACAGGCTCCACATTGGCAGTAACATTATTTTTCAGGAAATAAATGTTGCTACATGAGTAAAAATGCCATGTTTTTATGGCATCCCAGTATTATCTCAAAATTTGAAATGAAAATGTGTAATATTATCTCCTTGTGGCTGTATAGCTGTTTGCACTGCTGGATTTGAACGGCTGTGTCAATGTGTTGTCCTGTGATGGACTGACAACCTGTCCAGTAGCCTTTTCTAATACACTTTTTCCTTCCACTCAACTTTCCATTAATACGCTTGAACACAACGCTGGAATAGACAGCTTCTTTAGTAATTATCTTCAGTGGCTTACCCTTATTGTGTAGGGCCTTGGTTATTGCCTCCTGGACAACATTCAAGTCAGCAGATTGTGCTGGAATAAGAATTTTCTTGATGTAAGCCATTATCAAAATTTAAAAAATATCCCCTTAAAATGTGTCACTTTGTGTATAATGAATGTTTATTATATGGGCTTTGCTTTCTGAAGTGAATTACTGAAATATTAACTTTCTGAAGATAGTCAAAGTTCCTGAGATGCAACTATGTAACAGTGATCCTTAAACTGTAGTAGATGCTAAGGTGTCCAAATGCCACCATACTGGCAGACATATTTAAAATGCAGCACAAGACATCTTAGGAATTTGTTTTGACAACATAAAAAGCACAAAGAAGAAGAGAAAAAAGTCTTTATTTAGAGATTAAGTCCCCTAAAGTCAAAATTGTAACTGGGAAACAGTTTCTTGCCAGCCCCAAAAGTAAAATCCAACATGGTGGCTTTAAACCATGACAAAAGTTGCAGTAATAAATTGATTTTCTCTTCTAACAGTTTGCAACTCAGGAAATTTAGTTTTTCAGTCCATAAAACAGATCCAGTATTGTTTGCTAGTATTCTGAGTAGTAGTTAACTTGTCATTTCCCAACTTGCAGCTTCACCACACTTAAGTCCGGTTTGGTTTAATTTCCAAATCCACGTTCTGGCTTGAAGGATAACAGAGCTGCCGCTATCAGCTGTTTTTGGTTCAGTGTATCTCCTTTTGTAGTTTTCTACCAAACGTCATTGCTTGAAAAAACAGTTATTTACCTTTGTATCAAGTACCACCAAAGATACCAGTTTTAGGAACCTTAAGCCTATTAGGTTTTTACTTTAATTATGAGAGATTTTAATGTCAGTGCAGAAAAAAATGCACACTAACTTTAGTAGTTATTTTTACTGGCTATTAAATATAGCACATTTTTGCTTTTCTGCTCTTTAAAAAGTTCACAAGTATAACAAGCTGATAGATCTAGCGAACCAGCAGTGGGCTGCTGTGCAGACCTGCTACTCCTCCTATAGCTCATCGCAGCAGGTGGGCGGTAAATGGAGTGATGGGCAGTGGTGCAACGTAAGGAGGAAAAAATGATCACTGCAGCACTTTCTCTGGCATCTCACTAAATAATAGATTTACACTGTAAGAATTCAATAAAATCTTATCCATTTTTGGAACCATAACTTTTTAACTCTTGCAAAAGTCCAAAAGAAGTCCCAACTATCCCTCTTAAAACATTATACTGACCTAAAGAAGAGAGATCGGTGTCATTTCTTAGTTTCATATGATGACTCTCCATTTTTTTTTTTTTTTTGTGACCAGAAATATTTCCAGATATCTATATTTGTCTTTCTTGCAGGCAAGGTAAAAGTGTAGGAACCTTCTTTCCAGCCAGCTGACCAGCAGTGTGCAGTAACAGGTGTGGGAGGGACATCACAGCAGTGCTTTATGTGCCACACAGCTGGAGTAAACTCCGGTCACAGAAAAACTTGTGCGGCCTTGAAATCATGCGTGTTTAAATTCTAAATTTACTATAATATTTAATTGGACCATTCAAGTCACAAAATTTGTAGAAGTTCACTGTAAGTATAAACTGCATATTTTTCAGTTTTTTGGATAATGTTTTCGCAAAAAATTGTCCACACTGTTCTGTCAATTTTAAATAAAGAAAAAAATGACATCCCAAACCTACCAAGAACACAGAAGCCAGTCTGATAACTCAAACCTGAAACCAAACAGAAACCTCTTATTTTCCATGTCTTAGCTTTGTTTCCTGATTCATTTGTCTTCCCAGCATCTGCAGAAATGCTGTACTTAAACTGTCCCATTCTGTTAGGAAGCGTGTCTGTGCTCCTCCTCTCCCTCCGCCATGAGCTAAATAATTCAAAATCTCAACATTATCAAGCACCCTCTGACTTTTGACAACTAGTTCTTGTAAGGGTTAAGACAAAAGGCAGGAGAAACAGTGGGGCAGGGAAAGAAATAAAAAGTGATGAAAAAGAGCAAAGGAGGATAAAAAAAAAAAAGCTCTTAGAGAGAAGGCGCTGACATGAATGTTTGTTTAAATAAGGGATTTAAAAGAAAGCTGTAGCTTAGCTCCATGGAGTGCAGCGAGAAGCAAGAATTTCACACTAAGAACGATGTTTGACTGCAGGGGAAAACGGATCATACTTGAGTCTTGTCTCAGGATAATAGATTCCAAACTGTGAAAGTGAAAAATGCTTCAGACGAGTTTTCAGTGTTCAGGCCTATTTTCACCGGCTTGGACGGGATCTGTCCGTTCTATGAGAGACGCTTCTGCAGCTGCCTGCAGGTTGACTTTATCTGTGCTGCTGCACTGCTGAACGTTAACAGCAGATGGCTGTGACTTCACTGATAATCTGAAATGTAGCGAAGTGAAATAGGAGCACCTGGAGCCCAGTGAATTTGTGGGCAGACTGCACATAGCCTGGAAACAACCAACATATAAGCTGCACAGATGAATAATTTGTGATCTTTCTGGTTCGTTTACATTGGATGAGTTTTGTGTATGTTTTCAGAAAAGTCTACAAACCACAGCTGGAGTGCTTTCAGCTCTTTTTTACTGATCATTTCTTTTCACTTTAAATATGGATTTAAAGGAGTGATATGTGGTTCATTTGGTCCAAATATGATGCAGTGCTGTGTAATCATAAATGTACCTGATTTTTTCCTTGACACAAAATAAAAAGATCCCAATTACACCATGATGGGCAGCTTTAGAGGCGGAGCATTTCCTCCATTTTAAAATAAAAATATCAATGCAAACAAAATGTAGAAAATAATAGAATATTAAAAAGTACTCAAGTCTACATTAACACACGCCAAAATTTTAAAAAGAATGCTGATTGTAAGGATGGATCGTGATTCTCTATAAAAAAGAAAAACCTGTTGCAATATTTTTCTTTGACGTTGTTCAATGCTTTGTTTTTCAATAACAAATAAAGCTGGACATACGGCCTACATTCACACAGCAGGCAAAGGCGACCCAAATCTGACTTTTTTTTTTTTTTTTTTTTTTTAATATTGGTGCCAGTCTGAAAGGCCCAGTTCCAAGCTTTTCTCCTAAAAAAAAAAAAAAAAAAAAAAAAAAAAAAAAAAAAAAAAAAAAAAAAAAAATTAGTATCAGATTTGTGCCACTTCCATGTGTGGTATTAAATCTGATATGTATCCGATTGTTTTCAAAGCGTCTGCAGTCTGAACAATGGAAAAATCTCAAACTTCACAACAAAATAAATAAATAAATTCTCTCCTGTCTCCCATTAAGGGTGTGACGGTGATTTCTGTTTTCTAAGTCAAAGAACAGAGCGTACTTGTTGAGAAGTCATGACAACAGTTTGCTTCAAAGAGTGGCAAATTGGGGGTTATTTCAGATTAGTTTAGTGTTCGCAGAAATACATTGGGTCTACCAGCATTTCTGTTCTTTATGGTCATTTTAGACTGAAATTTAAACCATTTATGCTGCAATTTTGTAATTTTCCCCAAATTGGCTCTAATAGGTGTAACATAAGAGTGACAGGTTGACTTGCTTTTGACCCGCTGCTGCACTGTTTGACTGACACTCAACAGGAAACCTCTGCTCAGAGTCTTCCTTGGTTTTCTCTCAGCTGTCATCTGTCTTGGAGAGCTCAATTTTGCCAAACTCAATCAGTTTCAACTTGTGGGATAAAAGGCAGAGATTGAAACCTTTGTATGCTTAGATATAAAGGAGGGTTACCCCCTCTGTAGAGCCATCACACAGCATTCAGTAGAGTTTCCAGTCATCCCTGAACAATTAATGTGGAGGAGATTGGCTGATTTCTTTGATACAGAGATTGCGATAAGTTAGTAAGTATTGTTTCATTAATTCTGATGTGGCTGCTGCTGTTCAGACATGTTGAGGTTATCAAGTAACATTTACTGCATGTGACCCAGTAAAATCACAGCAGGACTATCATTTTTGAATGATGCTAGCATGTTTTCTTAATGGAAATCAGTGTGTATCTTTCTCAAATATTAGGTCCAAAAGTATGTATTGGTTAATAATGTAGCTTGTAACGTTTTCTATTCTGATATCCAAACTCTGATCAGCGGGGTTGGCATCCCACAAACATCCTCTGATTGGTATGAGAAGAATTTGTTGGTTGGAGGAAGTGTCAATGAGACATACATCTATCAAAAAAAAAAGTTTGGAGCCTTTACAGCAGAATTGTGGCATTGTAAGAAGAGAAGCAATTCTTCCATTTTCTATACTTGACTGGGGTCATGAGCAGGGTCATCAGCAGGTTTGGGAATGCTGGTGCCCATCTCCAGTGGTCATTGAGCGAGAGGCAGGTTACACCTTGGACTGCTCCGTCCATCACAGGGAATCACAAAGACAAACAAGACAAACCGTCACCTAAAGGAAATTTAGGGAGGTCAGTTAACCAAACAGTCATGATTTTGAACTGTGGAAGGAAGCCATTGTACCTGGAGAGTACCCACACATGCACAGGAGAACCTGCAAACTTCATGCAGAAAGGACCTCTGGCACAATTTAAACCCAGGACCCTGTTGTAGCAGGGTGCCAACAACTGGGCCACTGTGCAGCCCAAGATGAGAAGTGTTACTCACTTTTCCAATAATATAGTGATAATGTTATGGCTGAAGGGTAGATAAGTGTAAAGTACCCTGATCAAAATTTGATGCACCAATCGGCGCTTTAAGGCCTCGATATTCAACACCCATTTGTTGCGATCGGCGTGGTATGAAATTTATTTTCTGGTTTATCCATAAAGCTACACTTGAACTCAGCATCAGCTATAGCGCTGGAGCCTCCCCTCTGTGTTTTGTCTATTTGCATGCATCTCCGATCCATCTGTATACATCCACCCGCCACGCACTTCGCTGCCATTTGCTCCGAACTAGCCACTAGGCAGCAGCAGCTGGAGGACATCCAATAAAAGAAAGACTGTCGTGTTCCATTCATCGTGCCAATTAATTTAAGGATGCCTATTGTTCCCCGAAAAACTATGAAAGCCTGCACATGTCCGGAGAAAAGAGGACATTTGGTCACCCTATGTTGTGCTAATAACACTTAGCATTCGTCAACAACTCATTGACTTAAGTGAGAGTGTTGCGTAACACAAATAATTATTCGGCCGAAAAACATGGCGTTAAATAGTAAAACATAACTTATTGAAGATCTGTATTTAAATACTTATGCACAAATACAGAAAGACCTTTTGACTACACATTCATTTTTCACTATATCATTTGAGTCTGTATGATGATTAAGGTTCACAATGGCTGATCAATTATCTGCAGATTTACTGAAATGTGACTGATGTACTTTGGGGAAATAAAGCTCCAAATCAAACAGAAAGGGAGCGATGGCGGTTGGAGTTAACCCCAAAATTGGTGAGTTGCTGGTTTGAGCCCCTGCTCTGTCTGTCTCTGTTGTTGTGTCCTTGGGCAAGACACTTCACCCACCTTGCCTGCTGGTGGTGGTCAGAGGGCCCAGTGGCGCCGATGCATGGCAGCCTTGCTTCTGTCAGACTGCCCCAGGGCAGCTGTGGCTACAATCCAGTAGCTTCCCACTATCAGGATGTGCGTGTGTGCATGAATGACTGAATGTAGTGTGAAGCGCTTCGGGTTCCTCTGGACTTCATAAAACACTATATAAGTACAGGCCATTTACCAAACAAGAATTAGGGCAAAACTCTGTGGCTTTTTGAAGGAAGCTTCAAACGTCTCAGAATGAGGACGACTAGAGGGTAACAAGCTTAACTCTTGGTTGGGGACGCTTTTGTTTAGTTTTTATGTTTTTCCATGAGCATGGATGAGCTTTCTTTTTGTAATCCATGACTGTTACCCTGTGACGGGATGGAGACCCGTTCTGCGTTAACCTCACGTCTTCCTCTGTGACTGATTCATTACCCTAAACACAATGATGTGGCTGTATTAAAAAAAAAAAGAATGAATGCAAATGGATTGATGGTTGGTTTGGTTTTATTAAAATGTCAGAAAATGATATCATGATGTGCCTGGACTTACAGAAAGATCATGCTTTTGTCCAGAAAATATTGCTTTACATTGTCACCATTAAATGTTGGCATTTCAGGTTAAAAACGACTATGAAGATCAAACTATACACTTTTTAGTTAATACTGTTGGTCAACCATATTTGGCCGTATATGGACTTGAAAATTACTAACAAAGCTGATAGCAAAATGAAGTCTAGTTGCAGTACACACCTTACACCTTTACCTTCAGATACTTTAATCTGTGCTGAATGTGGACATGCATTTCACCATGCATGTGCTCTGATTTAGGCCTGAAAAGAAGAGAGTAAAAGTTAAAAATCCTTTTTCAGATTTGTGAAATTGTTCTTTGACCTGAGTGGGTGAGATGTTTTTGTTTTTTTTTTTTTTTTAGCGATCACAGTTCGGTGTTTCTCTCTCTCTCTATCAGCCATCCCTTCCCTCCCTGTCTTCCTCCTCCACTCACTTTGTCATTCTCCAGATAGATGGATAGATGGAGGTGCTTGGGGTGTGATTGTTTTGTGCAGCAGAATGAAACACAGGTGGTGCACTTCATCCCACGGCAGACTGTATTTCACTCCATCTTTCTCTTTTTTCTTTCTCATAAATCACTGATGATGATTTTCTACAGTGTCTTCTGTCCATTACTTCTTTTTTTGATGCATTGTTCCCCTTTGCTTGAATCAAGTCCTGCTGTTTCTCATTTTTATTTTTTCAATCAATTTTCCTTATTCTTTTATTCACATTCTTAAGCTTTTAATGTGTTTTTCTTTTTTTCTTCCTCCTTCCCTCCTGTTTCTTGTTCTTTTCACTCAGCGAGATAATAAAGCTATGTCAACTGCCTAGTGTTTCTCACATGATCTTCTAAAACACAACTATTTCTCTTTTTCTTCCTCCAAAGAACTAAAACTATTTAATTCCTCTTAGCTCCTCTGATCTTATCCATTTATCTTCCCACTCCCATCTCTTTGCTTCCCTTGTTGACTCTTTTATTTAGTTTCTCTTATTGTTTACCCTCTTTTTCTTGTTTTGTCAGCTTTCATCTCTTTGTTCACTCTTAGTTTTTTTGATCCTTCTCTCATTTTATCTCATTCCCTGGCTGTCCTCCTCTCATCCATCCTTACAGTGACAATGGTTCTCGTAGAAACAAATGATCTATATATTCTTTATAAATGTGACCATGAATGGAAAGATTAACACGTTTATAAACACCTTTTAGAGCATGTGAAAAATCACAAGTCATTTCTGTCGGTTGCATTCCCACTGGAACTGTAGATTCAAACATCACAGCTAAATAATTTGGGTTTCATTTATTCAAAATCCAAACATTTACACACTGCAACCCTGTAGCAAGACACGTGCAGTTAGTAGAGCTGCGTGATTCTTTCTAAAGAGCAAGTATGATCTCGGTTCTCGAACAATGAACTATAAAATAAATAAATGGTGGTTATGTTGTTTCTGAAAATGCTTCAATAACACTGTTTGGCCATAAAAAAAACATTTAATGTTTATTTTTTTTAGCCTGCAACGTTCAACTTTTGCAAACAAAACAATATTTCATGCAAATTAATTTAACCATGTGAGTTGCAGTTAAGTTGCACCACATGTCTTAAATCCTAACTTTACAAAATATGATGAGGGATAGAGAATATAGTGGCGCAGACAGCTAAGTCAAATAAGGATGATCCTTGTAATGGTGCTGGTGTCTCTCAGAAAAGGAAGTAGTGCCATATGCTAGATGCAGTGATTGTTAAAATGAGCATGAAGTTTTCATAATTCATGAATTACAGGGTTAAGTAGTGAGGAACCAATCAGTATTTTTTCTTTATGAAAACTGAAATGTTTTTACTGTTTTCATAAAAACTGAAAACCATCCACAAGCAGCAGGTTCTTTGATGCACTTAGTTTTGAGTTTATTAAAGCTCAGATAAAGGTTAGTGACATATGCTTTGATGCATAAATGTGGATAATCTCTTAATCTCTTCATTTTCTGTTGGGATTAAAGCTACGAACTCTACTGAGGAATCTACAGCACAGTTTTCCCTTTTACTGTCAATGTTTCTCACATTTCATTATGATAATGACACAAAGTTTACACAGATTTAGATGCATGGATTATAATTTATGTCCCAATCACATTACCTATCTTGAGTTTCCATGGAGTATGAAGATATCTGGTTTCAAGTTAATAATGTTCCAGCATCACCTTTCTGCACATAGGAGACTGTAGGATGTATAAAGTGGTCTCCAACGAAGTCAAGTCTGGTTCGTTCACAAAGTTCGGAACTCCATTTTGTCTTTCTTCTCCAATTAAACTATTTTGTACCCATCTACCTTAACCACTAGAAATTAGTTTTTATTTCATGTGTATTTAGATACTTCTATAAAAAGTTTTTATTACACTTGGTGTCAACTGATCCCGTTTTAGCCCAACGTTATAAAAAACTCAAACATAACAATAACAATATATGCTGCTTATAATAAGCAAAAAATAAAATAAGATTAAAATAAAATTTTAATTAAAATAAGCTTATAATAAGCAAAAAGTGCAGAAAAGCATCTACTAGTCTGCTTTTCTTTTTTCTTCTTCTTCATTTTCATCCATAAACTTTAGGAATGATTTGAGGAGCATGAAGTTCTTTCTGTAAAATCCAATCCTCCTCCTGTTCTCCTGTCGATGAAGACCCTAAATCCTCCTGCCATCTCTAACGTCCAGCTGCATTTATTATTCTAGGAAAAACAGGGATACTTTGCAGAAAATAATCAACTGCTGTTTCAGTTCAGTCTGACGCTAAAATGAGTATTCACTTATCCAGAATATGAAGAGTTATCCTTGATGGATGTTTTTGTGATTTTTGGATACCACAGAGATTTTTATTCCTGAGAATGGAGTTCATGGATGTTTGAATTAACCAGTGTCTTCTGCTGCTGCTGGTGATTTCAACATGGGTTTCATGCAGGAGGAGTTTGAATTTTCCTTCTGTTTTGATCTGCCAAATATCGTCAGATTACAAATGCTTTTGTTTAAAATGAGATATAACGAAGCTACGGAAATAGGCCTTGTGTGGATGATCAGCTAGTAAACCATATGGAGAATTACGAGGCTCCATAACTTCACGCTATTCTAAAAGATAAATTGTTTTTAGTTCAATGATAAAGTAGGAAGTAAAGACAGAAACTGCTGTATCTGAATAATATTTAAGCAGGGGCTTAGTTTCACAAGAGTAGCTTATGTTATCCTATTATGTTTAAATCCTGGATTTTTTTATATTCCAAGTTAGAAAGCTTCTGAAACACAATCACAACTTGAAAAGCCAGGGATTTATCTTCAACCCTGACTTTAAATTCCAAACATAGCTCTTTAGGTATAAAGATAGCAGCGGTAGCTAAAGTGATAAACTTTTAGCCATCACTTTTGATAGTTTGTGTCTAACTAAATCAGCCACACACACACACACACACACACACACACACACACACACACACACACACACACACACACGTTACTCTAAATATCTTACAATAAAGATGTTCCTGTACTGTAATGGAATTAATCATCATTGGCTTGCTTATTATAATTTATTTGTGACTTAAAAAAACAGATAAAATATATTGATCTACAAAAAATTTATGTGGCTCATATATTTTTATTTGTTTTTAATTTTTATTTAATTTCTCTGAAATAATGTGATGAACACAGATTTTATACTTTGTTGGGTGAACACTACAAATTTCTGCAAAAAACAGTCAGAAAATCCCATATTTACATTTCATATTTTACTTTTTATGGCTTTCATAATGAAATGTTAAGAATAATAGACTAAATAAATAAACCAGTTTAATAGCTATATAAGGACTGATATGAGATTTTGACAGTATTTTTATTCATGGCTCGACAATAATAGACTTCTTGGATAACTACATGATCTAATTGCGTTTAATTAAGGACAAGTATTGACTCATAGTTAATTGTGATAACGTCACATATTGGCGTAGTACTGACTTAGTATAATAATCATAATTATTTGTATTTTAATTGTGATGCACAGATAAATATAAGAGTGAACATGTTACCAGCCACTGTCAAAAATCTCACGTTGACGTTTTATAGTCATGAAACTGATTTTCAGTCAGTTTGATGTACAAATATTTCACAGATTAAAGTTGAAATTCAAATTTCCAAATGAAATTAAGAATAAATACCAAATAAATTTAAAAATCAACATGAATATTTTCTGAAAGATTCTGCTGTTTCTATTGTTTGTCTTTTTGTAAAAGTGACTTTGAGAGGGTGACAAGTTATTGGTTTGTAAATTAGCAGTTTTCTGCTATTAGGCTATCTATTTGACTGACCAATTCCCAGACTCTTGTACTATTGCATCTTTTTGTTTATTTAACTTGGTTTCTGTAATACCAGAAAATTCCTAAACAGCTGACTTTGTTTGATTTTTGTTAATTAGGGGACAGGTCCAGGGAGTTCTCCTTGCTTTAGTCATTATACATAACTGACTGGCAGCTCAGAGCAACAGGTTGGGTGGGGCAGAATACAGTATCCCTCCTTGCAACTAGAAAACCCTGTTGCTTTACATCCCAGTTAAGAGATTTAAAACCCAGCACCAGAAGGACTGAGAGCTGTTGTGGATTTGAAACTTTTACTTTTTACTGTTATGAAATAACAGAAAGTGCCACCCGCCACTGCTTTTGGCACAAATGCACATTTCAACATGCTTTTCACAGCATTATCTTGACAATTCAGTGAAAGTATAAATTTAATATCAAAACGCTTGAGTACAGTCACATTTATGATATAAATGTAAAGCTTTAGATCAGTTTTCTTGGAATATACAATGTAAATCTGCACATTTTATAGATATTTAGAAAGCCATAAGTCTAAAAGAAGTATACTTATCTCCAAAACTAAGGACTTTCTTTTTAGTCCACAGGGATCCAAAATATTTCTGTCAGTTCAGTAAGGCTTCATTCTAAAACAGATTTTCTATCGAAGGAAATGCAACATCTATGTTCTTTATGCATGTATATAAAACTCAAATAATCCAGGATTCCAACATAATTGTCTGAACAGAGAAGTGAATGTTAGAAACCTCTCTCTTGCTCTAAACAACACAAGATGGACAAAGACTCAGAAAGGATGCATCTCATGAAGCAGGTCACCTTGGAGATTTCTCATTTTGCACATCACCACCAGCAAACCCGACCAGGGAACTGACTGACATGAGAGAATTATTGGCAGCTTCGTCTTTTTAAGAGCTCTCTCTCTGATCATGTCCATTCTCCTCATGTCTCCATAGCACGTGTCTGCAGGGATTTCTAATTTTAGAGTAAATTCACATGCTTTCTCCACAACACTGTTTGCATGTTTACCACACTCTGTGTTTGGCTGGAAACTTGTTCTTATAGACAGATGCTCCTCTGAGTGCATTTTTGTTGTGTTAAGACCACTCCGTCTGATTTCTGGAGATAATTCAGTGTTGTGGCATTTGAAAAACTTAATACGTGGCTTTCACCTGCAGTGTCTTAATTTATGAGTGTTGTCTTTTTCAGTTTTGTTCTTGTACCAACACAGAGCAAGAAATCCTTTTGCCTAAGTGAGGAGGAATTAATAGGACAGAGATGAGGCATAATGTGGAAGTAAAAAAAGGATTCAAGTTTGTCTTTTCAGTTTACTTTGGTAATTTCTACCTCACTCTTTATTGTTTCTTTGTTTAGATTACAAAACTCTTGCTCCTTTTGTTTAAAAAAACACAAAAAGAGGTTAACTCTGTTTTGATTCTTTTAATTATCTTTAGTTGATAATTAATGTTTTGGTATATTCCAGAAATATATTGTGAAACAACAGTGGTCCTGGTTTTCCAGATCTAGTTGATAAAACAACACAGGGAGCCATGACTCAGCAATGTCTGTTCAACAGTCTGCTTTCAGTCTCCACGGTAACCAAGCGCTACACCAGCTGGTGGGTGGTGGTAGCCTCCACTGCTTCCGTTTGTGCTTGATGTTTTAATTTGGATATGCGTCACAGTGTCTGAATAGTTTCACAGTCGCTATCTGGACATATTCATGTTGCTGGCTAATGGAGATGGTCAAAAAAACCAAAACACATCAGTTTTCCTATTTACAAGTGCAGAAGCATGCAGTTGTACATAAACCATTCTGTTATTCAAGAGACAAGCATTAGTGATGTAGCTCCTGCAGCTCAGCTCGAGGATGTCCTAATCTACGCCAACGAAAAAAATGCATCATCATGCATGGAGCCGACAAGAAAATATGCTTTCTGTATCGAAAGAGAGGCCAACGTGAATTTTTAGCAGCCATTTTCCAGAAGGTAAAAAAAAAGGAATAGGTATTCAACTTGATGGAAGTCCATTGAGACTGATGTGGTCCACTTTAGGCTGACAAAACAGTAGAGTCAGAAAACGGACTGAAAAGTTCCTGTAGAACCCATTTTACCGCAATCATGGGATGCACTACATTCAAGCATTCAAGAGATGAAAAGTAATCGCTGCTGTTCTACCATCTGAATATTTTCCTTTGCCTCAGATCGTAGATGACTAGAAGTGGAGGTTTACCTGTTCCCACATGAAGAGATGGACCTGGAACTGAGGAGGACATTTCAGACTCTTGTATTGCTGTCCTCGTGCAGCGAACAGTTGCAGTGGGAAATGCTGTGGCCACATCCTCCCACGAGAGCTTCTTAAGTGCAGAGACCTCATCTGACTCCAGCCAACATGTTTAAGTACACAACCATCATCCATCAGCTGACAAAGCAGCTACAGCAGCACCACAATCAGCGCCTCTTTGTTGAAATGATTTGCAATTTATTTTAGCTTTAATGTGCAGGAACAGCAGTCCTCCATAATTTGTTGAACAATGAGAACAGGCCCATTACAAAAACACAGCAATTACTGGTCCAGATAATGGGATGAATTCATTTTTTTTATTTCTAGGAGGAGAGATGCATACCTATCTGCAGTTTTCTGTGACTGTGTTTATGACAGCGCTGATGTTCTGTAGAAATGTTATCAAAAATGAGTCATGATTATGTTTTGTGTTTGTCATTGAAGCATGGGTGAAACATTAGAATAAAATCATCTCCCCGTTTTGATGTGTCATCAAGCGCAGAAAAGCTGGAAGAAAGAGAGACAGAAGAAAAACATTTGACAGTATGTCTAAACACAGTGGGAATAAAATACTTTTTTATGTAGAAACAGAAATGCTTGAATAGCTGGGAAACTGTCTGGATCTTTTTCAGCTCTTCTTACTTTGGGTAGAAAATTAAATAATCTTATTTTTATTCCCTTCTTGTCACAGCTCCTACTAAATAAAAAAAACTCTACGACTGCATCCTTTATTCTCTGTGAAATATACATCGACCAAACTAGTATGTATTTGAATGTAGACAACCTGGTGTTCTTTTTTTATCTTAAAAAAATTATCAAACTAGTTCTAAATTTGTCAGTGAACTAAATATGTACAAAGGTTATGACATTTTCCTGTAAGAGCTGAGCAAGTCTGGAAAGATAACGCCCTTGATTTCTCATTGCCGCTCTGCATTTTAAGGAGCGATTAAATCGGTTTGAACTTTTCAAGCTTCTGCTCCGTCTGTCTCAGTCATTGTGTCCTCGGGAAACAAGGTGAGACGCTTCACCTGCTTTGCCTGCTGGTGGTGGCAACATCAGCGTATGAATGGGTGAATGTAGTAGAAGGCCCTTTGAGGTCCTCTGGACTTGATAAAGCACAATACAAGTATGGGCCATTTACCTTTTTTTTTTTTTTTTTTTTTTTTTTTAATTTTTTTAAAATTTCATCCCATTTTTATAAATCCCAGTTTTCTTCTAAGTTTCAGGCTGAGAGTCATCTACCTCCAAACCTGTAGTCATGGTTCTCATCCAGAGTAAAGTGGACTGCTTCCTCCAGAATGGGGGTCAGTCTCTGCCTTAAACAGAAGTTCTGACATATGGTGTGACCAAATTCAGGGGCTGCATTCTTCAGAGGACCCAACTTGCGTCAACCAGGTAGGTTGGAAGTGAGAGGCTATAAAATGGGTGGTCTAGCCTTCAGGTTTGTCCCAGCCCAGACCTCAGGGAATCCCAAGGCGTTCCCAGATCAGCCGAGAAACATAGTCCCTCCAGTATGTCCTGGGTCTCCCTCTGGGTCTCCTTCCAGTGGGATGTGCCCAGAAAATCTCACAAGGGAGGCATCCAGGAGGCATCCTCACTGCAAAAACACAAAATCCAAGTATTTTTGGTTTAATTTCTAGTGCAAATATCTTGAATACACTTGCAAGTTAGTTTTGTCTTATTTCAAGTAACTTTTCAGCACGATATAGGAGCTTGTTATAAGGCAATAATTCTTTAATGTTGATGAAAAAGTTCTAGCTATAAGTGAAATAATCTACCAGTGGAACAACACATTCTAAGTTATAATATGGAAAAAATGTCTAGCTCCACAGGCAGATTTTATTAATTAATGAATTAATTCACAATTTTTTTTTTCCCAAAAATTATATTGAAAAACACGTCAATGCAAATGACAAAAGCCTAACAACACAACTGTTTTAAGCATTCAATTTTTGTACTTCCAAATTTGAATATACTTTAAACTGCACTCCTCTCCCGCTCTATCTTCCTCTTTGTCCACCACTGTTACAAGAACAAAAATCTCCCATTTGGTCCGCAAAGAATCTTGGGATAGGGTGGGCTGCAGAGGATACACCAGACCTGTCCTTCAAATCTGAGGAAATCACGATGCGTTTCTATGGTGCATGTGGAGGAGTCTTTGAATTTGGAGAACCTTCGTCGCATCGCTGTGGCATAACCAGCCTTCAGATGCGGCCTTTGAAGGTCGCAGCCTCTGAATTTGGACACATCCAAAATGGTGTATTGAAAGATAGAGGAGTCATCTGCAGCAAAGCAGGATTTGTGCCGCTCTATTGTGGTCAAAACAAGGGCTAAACCCAAAAGTGTCGCTTGAAGGTCTTGATTTGCTAGTCTGTCTACATTTCAATTCTCACTTGTGCTCAAGGGATATGGATGATGATCGAAAAAATGAAATTAGCTGAAATTAGCTTCCACTGCTTGGCTTCTTTGACTCGGCCTAAGAAATAAGGTTGAGGTGGTTTGGATAATCATGCCTTCTGCACACCTTCTTTTGGAGTTTTTTTTTTTTTTTTTTGCACATCTCACAGAAAGAATACTATGGGATGCATTCAGAACTCTTGGAGATTAAATCACTACTTTTATATATTCCTTTTGGCCCAGGAACGCCTTGGGATCATATGATGGGTGAAAAATGTCAATTGTTCATTAAAACCAAACCCAGAGGTTAATAACTATTTTAAAAGTGATGTATGAATGTGATTGACATCTATTTTTTTCTTTTTTAACCATATAAAGTTATGTCTGTTTTGGGTATTTCTTTTACTCTGATCTTTGAGTTATTTTTCAGTTTTTTACCTGTCTTTCTCTTACTTTGTTAACATTTGACGTTTGCTCCTCTCAATTAATTTTATACCAGAATAAAGAAAAAATAGAGTCTGAAAGAGATGTTTGAAAATCTACAATCAAATGTCAAACAAAGAGAGAAAAACGTCCCCAGTGTGATTTGAGAAGAGCCCAAAGCAGCAGTAAATGAAAGAGTGACATAATCGTACAGAGGAGACGACCCGTATCAGAAAGTAGACAGGTTGGAAATGAAAATGAAAGGAAACACCTGGAGGGGATCTATGCAGAGTGAGAGGAAGTGTGCATGGGTCAGAAATACAAATCAGTTCAAATATGGATTTAAAAGAATATAAGAGGGGGCACAGCTGCCCCTTTTGGCTTCTGTCTCTTTCTGTAAAGCATTTACCCTCCAGCCACAGTAGAAGAGCTGCTCAGGGGCAGACTGAGCTACCTACTGCTAATACTGCAGGTTCCTCTTTTAAAATCTCACTTCACTGTGCCTCATGTTGCCTTGTCTGGTTTTAGATCAGATTTTAAAAAGAAAACTGATTTTTGTTTTTGTTTTTTTGTTGTTTTTTTTTTTTAAATTGCTGATAATTTCTTTTGAAATCAATCTTCCCACAGCTGCATCTTACCTTCAGTTTCAGTCCTAATGAAGTTGTTTTTGGAATTATTGTTCCATTCTACTGATAGTAAACGGCAGAAAGGACTTTAAAAGCAGCATCAGATTGAGCTCAGTCCTCCTGCTTCTGGGGAGGTTTTATCTTTGAAGAAATCTAAATCTGTGTTGTGAGGTTTTCCTCCGGCGCCTCAAGAGGCTTACAGTAAAAATCCGTCAACAGAAGTGACTTCTCACGAGGAAAGAGATTTAAAACAGTGATACTGCTGCTCAAGAAAGCCAGAGGTCCGCTGAATTTCCTCTTTTCTCCAATTCCTTGATTAAAAAGGTTCCTTTCTGTTTTTCTTCCTCCTGTTCTTATCTGCTGCTGAGGTCAAACTGACAAACCATTTCCTTTGCAATCATTTTATCACTTGGAAGAAGCAGGGACTTTAAAGCTATTGCTATAATTGACCCTGATTTATTAGCATCCTTTTTATTCTTCACTACACTGATGATTATGTTGCACTTTATTGGCTTGAGCTGAGTATCTGGATATATTTGGTAATGTCACCTTGTTCTTATTATGTGATAAGTCACAGAGTCCCTAACCCCAATGAAGAGGGTCACTAAACTGACTGTTCTGTTAATACTTATCCAGACTGTTAAAGTACCTTTCCAAACAAAGTATTTTCTCAAAAACTGTCATAAACAAATGCATCATTTTTAGGCTGATTCCATTTTAATTTAACTTCTCAATACAAATAAAAGGAAAAGTTATGTTTTTGAACCTCATTACTTATAAACACAAAAACAAAAAAAGAAGTTGAATATACATTTCTGAATGTAAAGCTCTATGCATTCATTTGGATTTATTTTTGTTTGATTTCTTGAACTGATAAACTTTCTACCTATTTTACCTTTTTTCTTAGTATCCTTTAAACTTCTGGTTTTATGATCATTTAGTTTTTGCCTTTTTTCAGTTTTATTTGAAAGCCGATGATCCAGTTTCTTCAGTTTGTTGTTGTTTTCCCCTGGTTTCTTTTTGGTTGCCACTCACCATCCATCCAGAGGTGGGAGGTAAATAATCACATTTACTTGATATTTTGGGAAAAAAAATGTGCTTTTTTTTAAATACTTTTACTGTTACTTGAGTAGTATTTTAAGTTACTCTTGAGTAATTTATTGGATGACTACTTATTACTTTTACTATTACTTTTACTCAGTCTTATGCCTGGTTCAAGATTTTTATGATGATTTTTGACCTGATTTTCCCCTTCCGACAATCTTAAGGATGCTCTGATTATCGTGATGGCTCTAAACGTAATCTTTGGAGATATTCCTGCTGTGTGTGGTGTGTTGAGTGATCTAGTCTGCTCGAAAAGACGTCAGGATGTCAGGACCGCTCCAACATGTTGGACTGCCTTGACCCAGATATACCTGCAGGAGCTAAGATCCACGGTCGTGCTTATCTGCGCTCTTGGGGACAGCCAATCAACTCCAAAGAAAATAAACACCAGCCAATTGCAAGTCAAGTAGTATTGCACCTCGGTATTTCAACTCTCCAAGCTGCATTTTATTTAAAATGTATGAGATATCCACTACAGAAAAATGTGCACATTATCTGCAAATTTGGAGTTGCCTTCTGCAGAAAAATCCACAAACAGTCTAAGGTCCACTGTAATCACAGGTAATTTATCATTTACTGAGGTGTGCGATGACTGAGTTTGGTTGGTTTTGAGTGTTTTTTCAATAATAGCATCATATTTTGAAAATTGCATTTTTTTTATTGACTCAGATTAACATTTGCCTGATATGAAAATGAACGTGAACATGATTTTGATAAACTGAAACATTTAGGTGAGACAAAGCAAAAAAAAAAAAAAAAAAAAAAAAAAAAAAAAAAAAAAAAAAAAAATCTGTAATGAATAAATGCGAATTCACTGCAGATTGAATTTGCCAAATGTCTTCAGCTAAAGAAAAGCGCAGTGAAAGGTGAGGTTAAGGTTAAATTTGGGAGGAAATAAAACTATAAAGGCAGGATTTATTCAGCTGTAAGATAGAAATATTAGATAATTCTCCTGCAAATTTGAGCCTCTCATTGGATGAGATATTTTCAATGGTAGGGGGAGTTGCTTTAAATGTTTCAGGATAAAGTGACTCCAGATATCAACTAAACACAAAGTTATTTTTATATCAATATTTTAAATTGAATTACTGAATCCTCGTCCTTCTTCATGATGAGCTGCAATTCTCTCACATATGCGCTTAGGTTTTTATTTGAATATCAACATCTGCAACAACCCATAACCACTGCTGAAAAGAAGCAAATGCTCTCACAGGGTTTTAGATTTCAGTGCTGCCACAGATCAGGTAACTTCTGTCATTTAACTTTATTCTTCACCCCCAGCAGCCCACCGTCCTCCATTATGGTCTCTGACAGCTAACAACCTCACTTTCACCCTGCTGTTGCACTCCCTGCCAAACTAGCAATCCAATAAAACAACTCTCGCAGTGAGAGGAATTAGTGATTGAAGTGTTAAGCAACAAGCAATCTCGGCCAGGCTGAGATGGAACTGGAATAGTTTTTTTTTCTTTCAGGCATTTTCCTGCTTCTTCATAAAGAAACATCAGCACTGCAGGGATCCTGACAGATAAAACACCTGCTAGGTTCCACTTTACCTTTTTAGTCATTAGGCTGACAGACGAATTCACTGAAGTTTCATCAGGAAGCCTTGATCAACAATAGAAAACTTCAAGACATCATACGGTCTTAAAATATGAATCCAGTATGGCTAGTTTGTGTGTTCTCTGGAAAAGGAGCATTGAGAGGTTTTAACAGTGCAGTAACAAGCATTGTTAGAGAAATGTCATTTTTATTATTGTTGCTAGGAAGTCATACTTGTTCATATTAATTGTCCTGCATTTTAACATTTTAATTAAGGCCAGTAGAGTCTGGAATGATGGAGTTCATTCTTTCTTTTTGCACAGTCAGACCTTGGGGCAATTGGCTTGTACTTCCATGTATGGGAAGATTGGAAGCTGACCTTAACATTTTCCACTTTCAGATTTTTTGGGAAATGATCCTAAAACCCTTTCAAGACTGAAGCACCAGTTTCTGCTCAATTATTGTTGATGTCTTTTCATCCTGGCATTGTGTCAACACACACCAGTGTGCTCCAGACCAGCCAAAACCCCTGGTTTTGTAGACCTTATGCCCCATGGTAGTAAGTAGAGAGTGGAACTTAAAAGTTTTAGAAATAACATATTTGACATATTTGGCTACTAGGATGGACTCGGACTGCCTTTAATAATCTGACCTGATGTATATTTTCCGAGGCTGAGATACTAAACGTCATGGAAAGAGTTGGAGATGTTTAATAGAAAAGAAAGATTCAGAAAATGTGGGTAAGTAAATCGCAATCAAAATTTTAGGCAATATCATCTCGCTGACATTTTTTTCTGATCTTCTGCAGACACAAGTCAGAATGTCCGCAAGTTTTTGTGTTTATTAAGAAATCCAGTGTTTGCAGAGCTGCGGGAGCCTTCAGATGGCTGTGTAATTTTATTATTAACTTCATGAATAAACCCATAATCATGCAGTCTAAAACATAAGTCCACAGAGGTGATCACACCTGCTGATAATGCTGATCAAAAACATTTCATTACTTGTTTACCAGCTCTATTTAGTTTTTCATGCACAGCTCTTTCATTTTCACTTAATCTTTGTGTCATAAATGACAGTGCAGGATTTGATTTGTGTTTTCACACCCTTGAGATTTGATTTAAATCATTTTTGAACCTGTTAAAGACCTGGTTATGTGATATGTAAAACTCAAGGTCTAAAAGGTGTAAAAAAAAAAAAAAAAAAAGTAAAACCTTAGTATTGATGTCTAAAATATTACATCCATGTTCTCCCTGTATGCTTTCAGTGCAAAAACCAGAGATGTTTTCAGAGTTCAAAGTGGTATTTACAGCTGAATCTGTGTCAAATTCCTGACGTGTGAGCTCTTCAGATACTCTGATGTGCCTCATTGTGTTGCAAGTATCGAGCTGATGCTCTCATACGGCTCGGTTCACGGTGAATGAGCAGGCAGCGGCACAGGTTGTTATTCAAGGACGCTTGACAGTCAGGCTTTTTAAAAAGAAAGAGGTTCTTCAGCTACAGAAAAGTCTCATTTAACCACTTCACCAGAGATGAAATTGCTCTTTTTTCCTAGTTATTATTCTTTAACTGATGTTGTGCTGCATCCAGCCAAGAAAAGAAGACTGAAAATGATCAGTGAAGCTTCCAGACAGAGTAAAATCAAATCTGAGTTTATTTTATAGTGCTTCTTTTGTTCCTCCAAACAAAATGCCTGAAGTGACATTTTATGTGTAGGACAACAGAAGTCTGGTTATAAGCAGTCTGGATGCAAACAGTCATCATCTCTCTGCAATGTTTTACATAGAGACACATGATTGACATTTAACTGTTACATAAATCAATAGTGCAAAAAGACATATTTAAATCAATCACAAGTAAGCAATTGTTCAAAATATTTCTTTTAATGTAGATTTTCATAGATAGAAATTATCTTGTGGGTTAGATTTTTATTTTAAAAAATAACATGTAATGATGGCTGCATTGGGAAGCAGAACCAATTGAAATAAAATTTAAATTAATTTAAACTTTGTTAAACTGTTAAAAAAATCATCTGAAGCTTGATGAAGCTTTCTCATCATCATATATAATATGTTTCAACAGATGACATAAATGAAAGTGGCTTAATTAAAATTTGGTGAAATCAATGACAACTGTAATTAAAAGGCCACAAATCAGCCATTCAGCTTAATGAGCTCTTTAAATGTTAAAATCTTTGTCACTGAGTTTCCAGCTTCATTCAGCTCTCTGATAGCCTTTTAATGGAACTCTAAAAACACATGGCTACTTTTTTTAACTCAATGAGCCACATCTTAGGTAATTTTTTTAATGTTCTTTCCATTTTTTTTTTTAAAGAGAGATCCATGTTTAATCCATGTTGATTACGACTAAATGCATCATAAACAGTGCTTCTTTATCTCAGTGAGCGCAGGATTTAATTATTTTTGCTCACATTTATGTTAAAAGTGTATTCAAATCAAAATTAATAGCTCTATGACACAGAGAATCAGCCAGATGATCTCTGAAGTCTTTTATTTAAAGATGCAGTGTGGTTCCCCTTACTTGTGATGGAGGTTGTGGTTGTTCATTGTTGTGCTGGTAGCATATCTGGGTCCTAGGTGCTGTGTGGTAGAGTGTGGGAGCAGCAGTGGTTGCTTATCCATGAAAGGCAGCCAGCATACGCCTGCGTGGCTTGGTCAATTTAAGGAGAAGCCTCATCATGCCTCGATTGGGCAGCCAGGACTCACAGAAGCCAAATTAAATGTAACATTTAATACAGTGACTGGTTTGTGTACAGAGTCCTGCCATTGCTCTGACATCAACAAAAAGAATCTTACTAAGCAGCTGAAACAAAGTAAGTGTTCACAAAAAGTTTTATCCTAACCTGGCACATGGACCTTGGTGTTTACTGCACGTCTATAGCTCAAGAGAAGCGCACACATCTCCAAACTGCACATATAGGCAGAGCGATGGTTGGTCAACTTGTGAATTCCTCAGGCTGCAGTTGAAATGCAAAATGTATTTGCCACTCTATCAAAGAAAAGCCTTGGCTATGTATTTACTGATGAGGAGGAACTAAATGATTATATGATAGAATTTGTGGCAGCACAATGAAAAGAAAAAAAACTTTAGAGATCAGAACTTCAGTGATGAGTAAAAACAGATTTTGGATTTTGAGTGAGTGGTTCTGTTGGAGTGGACTTGAGAAAATGAAGACAGAAAGTTCTACACTGGAATAAAATCACAGCACAGAATCTCATTCTGTTATTAGCATAGAAAGCCCACTCACCTGCATCCTTCTATGTTGCTCACAATCTAATAAAATTATTTAAACCGTAAGGTTGAAGCTGATGGTGAATGTTCAGAAACCTACCATATACATTTAAGAATTCACCAGATCCTGCAACTTTTTAGCAGGATCATTGTGTTATAGTCACCAGAAATGGAAAGACCTACAGGAAGAGCGAAGTAGCGCCATGCTTTGCTTCAAAAAAGCCCCATGATTTCCCAATTTTAAACTTGAAGACTCCACTACGAACACGGAACGTTGTGCTTTTGTATAATTTCAACTAGAAATCAAAGCCCATTTTCGAAGTTCTTTACAAGCATAGTTGTTACTGCTTTAACTACCGCTCAATTCCAATAGCAACAGATTTTGAACTTTTACTATCAAAGTCTAGAATAACATCAGCTAAATTAAATATTTGAAGAATCTGGTCATCTTTTCAGTTTCTCAGCAGCAAACCCTTTCTAAGCTTCTTGTGTGCAACCAGAAATACTACCAAAAATCTGTGTTTGAGACTTTGAATTAAACAATGAGCCTCATATTTGAAGCCAAGTGTCCCGTATGCTTGACAGTTGTTTGTAATATTTGCTCAAAAATTTGGATAATTGTTCCTATCTTAGAGTTTCTTTTTAATTGAAGCCTGTAAACTGTTTTTTTCTCCTGCCACAGAGCTCACCACCTGCAGGTGAAAAGTAATGTAGTAGCAGCTCCCAGTTGTACACTGCTGGTCATTTCCTTCTGTGATTGCACCATATTGATATTTCACCCAACAGATTGAAACTTCTCAGACTATAAACAACAGAGCCGATGTATTTGTGGTCAGGGAGAGGTTTTAAAGCCCAAAATGACGTAGCTTTTTAGCTGCTGAGGGATGATCTATTTATTGATCTGAAGACAAACATCCTAAGACACACAATCAGGGATGAATGATTTAATCAAGACAAGCACATTGGGATAAAGCAGCACGAGACCGATCATTTGCAGCAGTTCGTGTTGTATGCCGACCCTCACTTGGGTCCCACTGTAAAATATGGGTGATTCAAGAGATTTATATGAGGAATATCATCATCCATCTTGCAAAACAGTCATTAACTTGCCAGTGATATGCAACAAAAAGTCAGGAATTTTAGTAACCAAACATTGGCTCTAAAGTTATTGCAATGGAGGGAAATCATAATTCAAAAGAAATTGAAACCAAAGAATTCAAAAGATTTTATTTGGTCATTTTAGAGTTGTAATCTGTTCATTTCTGGATTGGAAAATTATAATCTGATTTCCTACATAAGATTAACCAGTAGTGTGCATATTTAACTGCAGCCCCTTCCATTTATGTCTCCTTATTTCACTTCTTCCATGTCATTTTATTGGGGTCGATGTCTGAGCTTTTTAACACACAGTTGCTGGATTTCCTTCATCTTTCCCTCATTGATGAAAACTGCAAAGCACCATTTAGGAACCCAGAAGTCCAATTTCGACAGAACATGGTCCACATTCGCGCAAGTGATGTACAAGATTTGGTATGCAAAGAGCTACCATATCTAGAATGGGCAGTAGAAAGGATGTCTGATGGTAGAATTAGGTTTACATCACACACAGAATGTATTTTTGATCCATTGGACAGCATTACCAGCACCTGGTAGTCTGAAGTGGAGACATTTTAATGTGTCCACTTATGAGATATGAGATCAGGTGGTCAGATTCCCTGATACTGGGTAATGTGGGTGCACTGATGTCACATGTGCCTAATGTTTGTGCCACCAGGCACATTAGAGCTTTCACACTTGTCATTTCATCCTGCCACATGTTCCATGTTTTAATGATGTGCACCAAAGTTTGTCAGAATTGGCCGATTTCTTCCAGGTCACTCGTCATATCATCCCGCAACATATTTGAAAAAAAATGCGCTACATGTGACCCCTGGCATCATGCAGTCAAAAGTGGAACCCTAATGAGGTCTATCAAGTGCTGAAAATCTTGTTAACTCACTGTCCTGTGCTCAGGAAGATGCATAATATCATGGATTAACTGGTAATGCCCCATGGTGTTTATGCTACAAGCTTTCAGCTTTTTACAACTCAGATTATTTACCTTTTGATGGTATGCACACAAGTTTGTCAGAATTGGACAGTTTCTTCCAGGTCCTTACCTTGGTTTCTAACTTTTTTGTTAGTGATTTAGAAATCCTCCTCCTTCACCTCAGCTGCTGTCGCATTTGGTGAAATTTGATTTGACCTCCATAGTGTCCCAAAAAATGACAGATCACATATTAACCCAACAGCTGGAAGATGGTATGCAAGAGTCAAAAGGGTAAAATAAATTTTGACCTATGATGCATCTTTTAGTTAGGTCTCAGAGGAACATTTATAATGAAACAAAATTTCTCAGTTTATTCCATTATTTGGTTTCTAAAAGTTGGATATGAAAAGATGCCAAGAATGAGTTCTGGGATTCATTTGACTTTAAATACCAGTAGTGGAAGGAGTGATGATGATGATGATGATAATGATGAAGAATAGTGAATAAACACAAAAATTATAGGGAAGGATCAGGATGAGGCGTAGCAGTAGAGCAGACGCCCCATTAATGGAGGCCATTAGTCCACGACGCAGACGTCCAGGCTTCGATCTGTGACCTGTGACCTTTGCTGTATGTCTTCTCCCTTCTGTCTCTGGCTATTTCCTGTCTAAAAACTGCAAATAAAGAGTACTAGTACCCACAAAAAGCTTTGAGAAAAATGACAGGAAACCTTCAATTAAGAAATCAGGTTGAACCACTTAATCTGCTCCTCGACAGTGTCTTTTTGATGAAGATGCCTGGAAATAATCTAATTTTTCAATTAAATTACATAATTCGATTTTGTGAAAGTGCCTCTGGATCTTTTCCACATTTTGTCATATTAAAAAGCTGATTGTATTTAACTGGGATTTTATTTGATAGACAAACACAAAGTAGTGAATTTCTGTGAAGTGTTTACAAATCAGTATCTAAAATGTAAAATGTCCCAGTGTCAACATTTTCAGAGTTCCTGGCTAGCTTTACTCATCTATGGACCATTCCTTCTCCCTGTTCATGCTTAGGGTTGTTTTGCTGCTGGAAACAATACCTCTGCCACACTTTCATTTCTCTGTACCTGCTCAAGAAAAGCATTCCTACAGCATCATGTTGCTATTACCATGTTTATAGTTGGACAAAATGTGAAAACATTCAACTGATATGAAAACTTTTGCAAAGCATTGTAGATCACACTAGAGGTGGGCGCATCCATCCAAAATATTGGTATCGATACCAAGTCAGTATCAGTAATGGATCGATACTAGCGTGGTAAGATCGATACCTTAGTCTCAGATTCCCTCTTGAGATGTTGTTTTATTTTTGTTTTGTAGTTTCTCAACCCTACCTCAAAAAAGATTTTGTTTCTCAAATTATAATTTTTTGCACTTTATTTAAGAAAAATGCACACAATTATGTTAAT
The DNA here is from genome assembly GCA_014839685.1 of Anableps anableps. Lineage (NCBI taxonomy): Eukaryota > Metazoa > Chordata > Actinopteri > Cyprinodontiformes > Anablepidae > Anableps > Anableps anableps. The sequence continues at coordinate 25,990,031 of CM026085.1, read as the reverse complement.
ATAATTTGTTATTAAAGCATTTGGGTGATACGTATAAACTTTGTCCAAATTCTGTCTTTGGTTTGAACAAAATAATTCAAAGGAAAAAACCACAAAATCACCGAAAGGTCAGAAGTTTGACAATACAACAAACTTAAATAAAAAGTATCGGTATCAGCATTGGTAATACTGGCCCTGTAGTTACTTGGTGTTGGAGCGATACCAAAATATGCGGTATCGCACACCTCTACATCACATAAATGTTGCTTAAAAAAGATGTGATGGCAGGAAGTAGGAAAAAAGCCCTGATATTGCAATAAATGTCATAACCAAGCCAACATGGCTCAGATTATTTATTTATCTTTTACTTTTTAGGACTAAAATATTTACATCACATGCTGAAAGGATTTTTCCCGGGAGGCTAAATGTCCAACAGCAACGATGAGACCCTTAGTATCTGAGATGTAAACGTTTTGCCTCTCCAGGGAGAAGAACAATGGACTCACGTCACAGCTGTGGAGATTGGGTCAATATCAGAAAATACAGAAACAAAACAAGTGATTCTGAAAGATACAACTAAAAACCAGAAATAATTAAGTCTTGATTAAATTATGAAGCTAAATTAGACACTTGCTTTGGATCAGTAAACATAGAAGATGCAAAGGAATGTGTGTGTTCTTTGTTCCTTCCCAGGAGAGGGATCCTTGTTGTCTTTAGTGGGTGTGTGAGAGTGATGGACGGCCCTCTGAGACCACTACTGCCGCACATTAACTCTGATTAGATCATGTGACCTGCACAGACAGAAAGCTGGACTGCCCTCATGAGGGAAAGGAGAACTTGCCTCTGCTGTTTTAATATTAATGACTTTGTGTTCCCATCTCCACACAACGATACCCTGAAGAGCCGCAGAGCAAGCATGCACCACTACCACCGAGACATGTGTGTATTTATTGCGATAGATCAAAGACAGACTCACACAGGGAAGGTGACATTTGCGAGCGCTGCTTGTGCACATATTTGTGTGTATTTTTGTACCTCTTAGAAACTTGTGTGTCTTTTTAAAATGTTAATTAATTCAAATTTTGGAAAGTGTTTGTTTTTGTTGGTCTCCATATTTGACTTTCTGCATTATTGACCACAGAAATGTGTGAAAATGTTTTGTTTAACATGTGTGTGTGTGTGATTGTCTCCATGTGTGTGTGTTTTCAACGTGTCATGCCCAGACAGATTGTCCCCAGACGGCACTGAGCTGCATGACACACACCACGCTTGTTGTCCGGACAGCCGCGCTGGTTGCCATGACAGCTTTAGTAGTTGGGGAACGGCGGCAGTGACTGATGACCCTCGGGACATGCAGCACTGTGGCATCTCTCAACATCCTCCCCTTCTTCTCTTGTCATTTTCACTCTTTCTCATTTTGTTCCCATTATTTTCACACTTTTTATTGTTTATATGCTGTTATAAATTCAACTCTTTAATCCATTTGTATGCACATGGACTACAAACAAATTTATAAATGATATACTCCATTAGAAATTTGTGTTGTGTTAAAAGTAATAGGAAAACCTATGTACAGCTCATGATTTGATTGTACACCAGCCTTAGCATTATTACAGTATTGTACAGCAATATTACAGTATTAAAGAAAAGGATGCAACGCTCCTCATGAAAAATAGTGAATATGCTGAAGCTGGATTGCAAAAATTTAGTTAGCATGAGCTACCAAAGCCACTGTAGACTGATCAGTATTCAGTTGTAAAAGGACAAAAAAAGTCATATTTCCATATTTATCTGGATATTATGAAGGAAGGATATTGTCCCTCCTAACCACTTCAGTGGTTTGAATTAAACTCAGTATTTCCGAAAGAAAACACAGCAGATGCACAGATTACATTTCTGTACATCTCTGATCTGCAGGTTCAAATGAAAATCAGAAAAAGAGATACTTTTTTTTTTTTTTTTTTTTTTTTCTTCACCGTAAAGCATCAAAATGCGCTATACAACAGGATTACAGTGTTTTTACTAGAGGTGTAAAAAGGGAAATTAATTGGAGGAGAGTCCAGGATTGCAAGAATAAAATTGTATCTGTTTTGACATAAATTATATACATGATTGAATCAACAATAACATTATCCTCATGCTGTACTTAAACCTAATCACCCTTTCAAGGAGCAGCTTGTACTGCAACAGGAAAATGGATCCTTTTAAAGTTGATAAGCAGCAGACTGACCCTGAGCTAAGGTTTTCATTTACGATTTCCTTGCCAAATCCCCCAGTTCAATCATGTGCCGACCAGTTGCAGTTCCCTTGATGTATTTATTTTTTTTAATTTTTCCTCAGTGCTCCTTAATGGTCATTAAAACTTTTGTGATGTGTGTTTGAAAAGGAAAAAGTGCAGGAATCGTGTTCCTCTTTTAATATACCAGGACAGGTTGCATCTATTTTTTATCACATTTGCAGTACATTGAGCATTGGAACAGTATCGAGCATTAAGTCATCCCTCTGGTCTTTCATGGTTGCTTCAAAACAGCCAGACTTACTTGTAATCTGTCTACATTGCCTGGAGTTCTCCAGACCTTCCGAGGGTGGATCCTTTTCCATCCAGAACCTGAGCATTTTCAGAAAGCAGTGTTGTTTTTTGTTTTGTTTTACCCATTTATCACCAGTGATAAACAAAGAAACTCCTAAACTCGACACATAAATTTGTGATGTGGCGATAAGGAATAGATAACCTTTCAAAGAACCAGTTTAAATTTCATCCTCTGGTTCTTTACTTGCAGTGTGTCACAAGAAAATGTGTTAGAATTTTTTTTCATTGAATTTATAATAAATATCAAATATAAGCAGCAGATGATCTCTCAGGTCCTGTGTCCAGTTGGGTTTCTGGACATGACTTTCAGATAATGTTTATGTGCTCCAGATAGATTTTTAAACCCAACATCTTTTTTTGTACCTCACATTTCTATTCTTGTAGAGTACACTTCTGTCATGATTTTGCATAAAAGATACTGAGTAAATGAGAGAATAGGTGCAAAAGCTTTATAAATTATGTCATAGAGATCTTAGGGACAGTTTCAGTAGCTTTGACCTGCCAATACCAGCTTAACTGGTTCCTGTTTCTCTTTAAGAACTGAAATTAGCAGCATCTAGAATATTGTTTATGATCTTCCAACCAGGAGTAGTCATTAATTTTTTATATTTGGAGCAGAAGCCACAATCATGCCCCGTTTGAATGAATCAAGAGTTGTCATTTTTAACTGTATTTAGAATCTCATATTAGCTTGATTAGCATTGTCAGCTGTTATCTGCTCTTCAAAAGCAGCAGCAGCCTGAGTGAATAAAATACAGTTTCCACTTAAAAAGCTCTCCTATCCCTCTTCTTCTAAAGTGATTTCAAACCCTTGTGATATTCATGACCAATTTACTTGAGACCAAGTCAGGACAAAGACTTTGAGGAAGGCCAGACCTCACTAATATGGAAACCAGCTAAGTTTGAGTCATCTTACTTCAGTGACAACATCCACACCAAAGAATGTTGTCAAACTTCCCATTCAAGCTGAAAAGTTATCCAACTCCAGTTACCTGCTGTCGTCTTGCTTTTTATTTGTTGTGACTCATGTCCACTTGTTCCTATGTTCATTTCTAACAGCATATTGCTCTAGCTCCCACATAGCATTTAGTTTTCCCTTTTACCTTCAATAAAAGCTTGTTGGTGTAGCCATGACTTTGAAAGAAAATCACACATTAGGCTCCCCCCTCAGTTATTTTCCTCATTTCCTCTTGTCATTTCTCTTCCCTCGACTTCTCTTCCTTTTTATTTCCTCTAAGTTTTTATTTCTTCTTCTGGCATTAATCTTAAAACTTCTATTAAACTCGTACTAAACCCTTTTCCCAACTTATCAGTTTTCTACACTTGACCGTTTCTGGGCAGTAGAAGAAAATAAATTCAGTGAGAGAACTTAAATGACTTTGTGACTCATTGTCTGTTCCTCTGGTGACAGTCAGACAGTTGTCTGGCAGTTTTACCTGACTCATGAATATTTAGACTTTTTTTCCCTGTCCGCTTTGCTGCATGAAAAATGTTGATAAACTGTCATCTTAGGCTGGATCAGTTCTTGTTGGAGAAGTGTTTCTCATTTCCGTTAATAATCTTCCCTCTTTGTTATATAAGATACTACACTTTACAGTAAAAATATTCTTTTTTTTTTTTTTTTTTTTTTTTTTTTTTTTTTTTTTTTTTTTTTTTTTTTTTCAGAAGCTCAGGTAATGAGAGGCTGTCTCATTTCTTGTTTTCAAAGGTATAGTTTCCAGGATGTCCAAAGTGCCTCCCAGTAGTTTTCACATCATGTTTACATGGAAATGAATCTGTCTTGATATGTTCTTTTGACGTCATGATTGAATTTTGACGTTTTGACGTCTATCTGAGGAGGATTTATACAGACTGTAAAAGAACAGCTGACTTTTTAAATCTTTTGTTTCTTCTTTTTCCACTGTGCCTCTGTTTTTCTTTCTGTCCTCATTGATTTCTTGCTTTTCTTTACAAGAAGGATTTTATGTTTTTGTCATTTGCCTGCCAGCTGAGTCTGTAATGACTTCCAGAGGCCTAATAGCTACTTAATGGACAGAGAAAACCACATCGCTTTATGTCTCGTAGGGGAAAAGGAGAGAGACAGAGTTTAATTTCAAAACCAACTTCATTAAAAGTTACTTAAGCTGATACGGATCAAAGTTTGACAAATAACCTGTGTGGAACATCTATTGTGGAGTCGCTTTGCTCGAATGGGAACATGGTGTGCATGCTGCTGTTTATGCTAATAATATATGCAAAGATATACAATTATAGGGCAAAAGGGGTTCAGTTGAACAAATATGAAGTTGATCTAATGAATATTTAACAAAGCAGGATAACATTTTGGTCCCCTGGCTTATAGAATGTGATCAGAATATGCAAAAACACAGACAGATTGTGTTTTTGTCTATTGTTTACCTTTGAAAATACCTTTTTTGAGTTTTTGCTGAACAGTCGGAGACAGACAAAAATAATTCAACAAACCAAGCAACCAAACTAAAAACAAATGAGGCTCTTTTCAAGATCTAAATGCTTCAAAATACTCATGATGAAACCTTTGCAAATAAATGTGATGTATAGATATACAAAACAAACTCAGTGCAAAGTTGTTTTTTTTTTTTGTTTGTTTTTTTTTTTGGGTCAAGACTGATTAAAACTTACATAAGGTAACTAGGGTCCAAGTTAGCAAAGGTGGTACAACTGAAACTGTAACAAAAGCTGTGTTTCCATTAACCTCAAAATTACGAAAATTCACTGAATGGAAACATATACAGAATTTTTTTTTTTTTTTAAAAATCACCTTTTTCAAGAAACGTTTTTGGTGCTAGGATGAGGTGGGGTTTTTTTTGGCCGTATCGAAATTGGTTTATTTCGCAAAACTGCAATGGAAACACTTTTTCGCATCAGACGATCAACAACAATCTCTCATGATCAACAACCGGATGTTGCTACTGGCACAAACCACGAAGAAGATGACAACAGGAAGTGGTTGGAGAATCATGGCGTGGCATGTTTTTAATGACTTATTGCAACAGCAAGCTTATTGATGTGTGGTTTTAATTTCATGTCTTATTTAATGGAAACACAACAATTGTGAAATTGTGAAATTGCTTTTTTCAGCATTAGCAGAAAATCAACAGAGATTTGTGCACCTTTGTAATGGAAACGCAGCTAAAAAAAAAGGAAGAAAAAACAAAAATTAAAAGGCTGCTGACAAAGAGACAAGTATTAGATCGATAACTGAATAAATTAAACAAATGAGACTGAATGTCGACCATGACCTCATTTTAAGGATCTCCTTTCATTTTCCAACATTTCTTCATCCCCCTTTTTTATACTCTCTCTCTCTCTCTCTCTCTCTCTCTCTGTCCTTTTTGCTCACTCTTTTAATGTTTTCTCTGCTTATCTCCCTCATTTATTTCACTTAAACTCCGCAGCACAAAGTGCCCTTCAACGACCTGCTGCACAGTAATTCTTTAGTTTTTTATCAACACTTACATCAGAGGTTCATGATATCACAACGGAGCTTGAGTGGAGCTCTTTGCGTGTAGCTGCTTAATCCATAATTAGAAAGCTTCACCCATCTCACAGAAACAGAACCTGAGCATTTTAATATGCCGTGTGTGCGTGTGAGATCGGGGCAGATGACACCATGCAGTCGGCCATTGTCCTCCCCTCTGAGAAGGTGTGTGTGCTGTCGTGTCCGAGTGAGTCACTAGGAAGTGCTTAACAGTGTCGGATCAAAGGAAGCCGACTTACGTCTGCCTGCTGTCTTTCTGACTAATTAATCTAACACACACACACACACACACACAGGTTGTGGAAAGGAGAGACTAATGAGGCTTTGGCCTGTTTTCATCAGCTTCCTCGTTTGCCTAAATGTGTCTCACTGTAAGGAATTAAAAAACACTTTTAGCGCATGTCTGAGGTCAGCCTTTGAACACTGGATGTTGATACATATTAATAACAACATTCAAATGCAACCATGTTTTTTAGAGATACACCCAGAGGTAAAACCAACCCTACAGAAGCTTCGAATTATATAGAAGTCAGACAGAAAAGTTTAAAGGTCACATTGAGACAAAGGGCAGCAGGACTTCATCACAGCTCCCACTTTATGGACAGAAATGAGTCTCATCAAATATTTATCTGTCTTTGAAGAATCTAACCTAAAACACTCCTCTTTGTGGAAACTGTTGTCAGTCCTCTGGGGAAAATTCAACTGAATAAACTGACCTTATATTTTGCATTAAGCCTGGTGAGCACGTTGTGATTTCAGAAATCCTGCATGGCTTGAACATGTCCAACTTGGCAAGTTTGATATGACACTGAGTAATCACACATTGCGGAATAGAAGTATCCCAGACTACATGACTTGTTGCTGCACTGCAGTCGCATCAGAATTTTTGGATGTTAATACATTTTATTATGATAGCTGAATGTAGGATTTTTGATAGGAAAATATCAGACACTGCTTGATATTTGTCATGGGTTTGTTGCACTGAACGACTACAGATGACCGATTCATGTCCATGACCAGAGATCTTCTTTCTCGATGAAAGATTTTACCTACACTTGCCAATAATCACACAATTTGAACCTGGCTTTAAAGAAAACTATGAGATTGATTAAGATCTGCCGATCAGAATGTTTTTGCAAATTTCCGCCCTTTTTCAACCAATACTGGCCTGGTAAAACCCAGTACCCCTGTTCAACGCTTTGCTTCATGCAGAGAATCTGGACACTTGGTAATTGAGAAACAATTGCTAGCTGCAGGTGTGGACTCCATTTAGGTTTTAAATTTTACCCAACTGCTTAATGTTTGGCTGTGACATATGTAATGCACCAGTTTGATTGTGAAGGAAGTTACGCTACGAAGCTTACCGGAAATTGTGTGCACTGTAAACAACCATCCCCCACTCCAAAGAGAGAAGTCTTGAGCCAAACGGCATCTTTGCCAGCAGTAAAATGTCCTAAACATTCCTCTTGCTCCGACTTTAAATGCTCAATATTTGGAAGTGTGGCCGACACAGACTGAATGGCTTCGTTCACTTCTGCTGATGCCATTGCCAGACTACAACCATAGGCAGACTACAATTCTAAAACAGCACAGAAAATTGACATCATCGTTCACAACTCCTTCTGTTTGCTGACTGGCCTGGATGAAATTCATCCTGAGGAATCGAGGTCAGTGAGAGAAATCTCAGATGGAACATTGAAGGGAGATGAGAATCGAGTGGAATTGCATTGGAAACCAATGGCCAGGCTAGTTAAATACTGATTTCAAGTGGTTCTGATTTCCTTTTAGAAGTTGTCATTCAGGGAAGTATAAGAACAGATTTTTTTTTTTTCTAATATTAGGAACCTTGACTTCACACAGTGTTAGGGGTTGGAAATGTATTTATTTCAAATTGCAGTTCCTTTTAATGTGAAATAAACTGTTTTGAATGATTTAATCCATTGTGCAGTTCCCTCTGGGTTCCTCTGATCTGAAGAGACCAGAGACACACATCACAGTGACCTCAGAGCATCTGAACAGCTGTCTGTGTAATGTAAAATCAACTTTTTTGAGCTTTACATCATGTTATCATGTTATTCTCTCATCATAAACATACCTGGAGTTTTGTTTTGATTCTTCCATGCATGTTTGAGAAATCCTTCAGTCTCCTGTGGCAAACAGTCAAAGGTGCCTAAATGTTTGTTCTCACAAAGCGCTGACTGTTTCCACACAGCTCTTCCCTTGGAGCTGCAATCTCCAAGCCGAGCCACCTTCCTCATTCAACTCCTCCAGACTAGCGGTAGCAGCAATTGGCAAACACCTGGTAGGACTGCGTGTCTGCTGAGCTTATCACACAAACTACTTCTCAGTCCAACACTCCTAAGAACATTGTTTAAGGCTTAATGGCTAAATATTGTGATGACGTGCTAAAGGTGGAGCGTTTGAAAGAGCAGGAGCTCCTTAAAGAGGCAGAGACCAATTTCAAGGTGTTAATTTGCAACGTCAAATTTCTTTTATGTTTGATATATACAGCATTTTTATAACAACTGAAGGTAACATAGTTACTTGGTTATACTATAAGATGACGCTATGTGCCTGGAAAATACACAATACTGCTCCTTTAAAGACACGCTCTTCTGTGTGAGAACTGAAAGTTTCAGTGTCATGTTTGGATGAATGTATGTTGTGGTTGTTTGCTGTAAAGTTTGCACAATCAGCCTTGTTAGCACCGGCATTTCTCTTCAGACTCCTGCAGGAATCCACAGAAGCACTCATTTATTGTGATATGAAGATTCCGATTGAAACTAAATAACAAACTTTACTTCTCCATTGTTTTTCCTGTAATCATTGCCTTCAACACCTTGTCATTTTTTCACATAATCAGAGCCAAATGAATAAGGGAGACCTGCTTTGAAACGTTTGAACTGCAGATGAACCTTCTGCTTTCTGTCTGATTTATACAGCAGTCTGCAGCTTCCATCTATTCTGTTTAACACAGCACTCTTACAAGGCTCATATTATGTTTTATGGCAAAAAGACATGTTATGAAATCCGTTTTTCTTTATAAGGACTTGAAGTGTTTTGTGAGCTTCTGGGGTTTCTCAGGTGACAAAAAGAGGTAAATATTGAGACAGTGTCGTCTGGCGTAGTGGAACATTACATATTTCTTGAGCTGACAGTAGATCAAAGCCGGTGCAATCAAGTCTCTTGAGTAAAACACTGTGAAGTAAGATTAAATATGAGGAAAGTGATATTGTCACCAACTTAAACTCATCAGTCTTCAGCTTTAAACAACCTCTACATTGTTGTCTTAGATCAGGTGAGGTTATGGAGATCTGTACTCAGGAATTTATTACTAAAAAGTCTCTCTACCGGGTCTATGCTGTGACTTGAACATGGTAACGTTGTGACAATTTACCAATTAATAAGTGGATTGTAGACATTCAATTCTGACCAGAAATAAGGTTAACCTTTTTCTGTGTTGGGTAAAGAGGCATCAAAAACCAACTGCTTTCTGAAGCCTGGATGTAATATTGATCTGTAAGAAAATTTAAGGCATCAAGAATGCAGGGAAGTGTGTAATTTATGATTGTTTTGTGAGATTTGTCTTTATGTGAGACTAGCGTTTTCTATTAAGAAGTTATTTGTCTGAGCTCTTTGGTTGCCTTGGTTACATAATGCATCAGCATTTGATTGGTTCAGTCTCCATAGTGCTGTGCTTATCTCTTTTTCATTTTTGCTCTGTGGACTATTGCTTTTTCTCATGTCATGTTACAGTGCCCTTCTGTTTTTGCTGGTCAAAGCATTTATCTGAACGCTGAGGAGCAAAACCTTCTCTTCTACAGTTTTGCTACTATAAATAAGATGTTATATTGATCTGTTCATCTGTTGGGGGGTGGGGTGTCGACAACATGAAACTCACCTTTTTAAAACAAATAAACAAAAATACATCCTTATCCTCATTGAACGAGCAGTTTTTTTTCCTCTGAAAGTGTGTGCCCTTTAAACATGATATTCCCTACATGGTCCACAATAAACTAAGTGTGCACTGTTTTAAATCGCTACAATTTTACTACAATTTTAAGTCACTCTGTACAGGTTTCTCTGGCAGAATAGATATGTTGCAGTTATCCTGGGGTTGACACAACAACGCAACTTAAACTACCAAAGCCATCCACACTGTTAGTTACCAATCAGCCAAATCAGTTTCAATTTATAGGATACTTTTCATAAACAGTGAGGGCTGCAGTTGAGTTGATAAGGAAGCATAAAAGTTCCAAGAAGTCTATATTAGAAACAGAATTAAGTAAAATAAAGAAATGATATGTAAACTTGCTACATATTTTGGTGTATAAAATTCATCTTACCTGAGTTTAAATTGTCAAAAAATGAAAGGAATTTTGAAAAATATTGAGTCCTGTCTCATCTTTGACATCTTTGTGCTTCCTTTTGATCTGCAATCCTTTTTTGTAAAGTATATGTTTATTGGGATCAAGGGTGTAGAAAACAATGTTCTGTTGCATCAGGACAGGGTACATTACTGTTACCGTGTCACCGTCCTCTTTCATGTATTTCTTTTTCAATACTTAGTGATTTGGAGATGAAAAATCAATGCTGGATGCACGGTTTATGAGTATCTCCAGGTGGTTGAATGAATACTAGATGAATAAATCTGAATTTAGGCTTTACTGTCATCAGTTGAAGCATCTTCAAGCGCTTAAGCATGCCAGTGAGTAAATCTTTGTCAGTGCAGAGAGGGCATTTGTGTACAATAGGTAATTTTATTGAGTTCTTGCTGCAGTATTTCAGTAGCAGCTGCTATGATTCCTTTGCAGTGATGCACGTGCAGTAAATATGCCATCTAAGGGTTGTGGTTCTCATGTCCAAAACTCAGTGGCACTCTGGCTTAACTGGTGATCAAATTGTGTATGCGTCCCTAACTCTTTCTATGCAATTGAATCATTATTTCAGCTTTCTTTATTTTGACCAAATTCAGACTTTTGTTACAATTTATTGAAAAGAAAATTGACAAAAAGTCCCTCAACTTCTTGTTAAATGTTTTTAGACAGTCCATTGCTCAATATTTCATGTTTTCTGCATTGATAAGTTTGTCTAAAGTCTGCATTATCATGATGTTTTTACACCATATCGGCATAACTTGGATGCAACGTATCTGTGATGACAAGTTCATTGGTGCAAGAGAAGTTAGTGGTTTAAAATACAAATGGTCTCAGTGTCTGTCTTGTCTTGTCTTTCTCCTAATTTGGTGAGCTGTCCTTGGTGCTGGATCACAGGAAGTCTTTAGTTTTTATCCCCATATTGAACTAAAATGTTCACCTGAGAAGGTAAACATTCTGTGTGCAAATCTTTTGGTGTCTGAAAGAAATACAAATATGCATAATTAAAATCGGTTCCAAGGCACTTTTATGCAATGTACCTTGAATGTAAAAGAATGACTGACTGATGTAGTCACTTTACTTGTTTGTTCAGGTATTTATTGATTAAATTGTCAATTTGAGGTTCTCTTATTGTCTGCTATGAGATTCTTAGGATCTCAGACTTATTTCATCTGGTTTTGCAGTATTCTTATGGGAAAGGATTATATAACAGCTAACACACAAGGATCTCAAGAGAGCTGTGTTACTTTGAATCAGATTCTTTTATCATTGAAACTGAAATCCATGATCATGCTTTTTTTTTTTTTTTTTTTTTTTTTTTTTTTTTCTTTTTTGGTAGATGATGAAAAACGGTCTGATGACCCCTAATCAGATAATGATTGGAAGACTCATACATTGAAAGCTTCTGTTTTTAACCTCTGAAGTGCTGCAGCAACAAACCACCGCTGCTTTCTGACTGGTCGAGTGCAAGCATTGTTTCCATGGCGATCCCTCTGCTTCAGTCTGTCATGACGAAGCACCACAAGAGCATGGGTTTACGCTTCCACTCTGTCTCTGGTTCACAAATGCAAACACTTGTGAACGTGTAGAGAATTTAAAACCACCATTGCTCTCCTCAGCATCCTCTGCAACACACACAGATACAGGAACAACACACACCAATGATGCACATACTTGGGATAATAGCTCAATTTATCACCATTTAGAAAAAAATCCCCCTGTTCTTGTGTGTGTCTCTATGGTGTGTGATTGTCACACTCCTTTAATTTAAAGTTTAACGATGCAGATCAGGACACACTGATTCACTGATTAAAATGGAGAGTCACACACAACAAACACACTCCCTCAAACACACACCTGCCACTACCTGCGCACAGATTCCATCGGCCTCGCATCCACATCCAGAGCCACATAAACTTTCACACACGTGCAGATCAGGACAATTAACAAGACCGATGTTGCGCAGCAAATTTAATTATAGCTCACTGTATAATTACGTGTGAATAAATTGAAGGGACAAGGGAAGGAAGGGAGTGAATGGGAGAGGTGGACAATCAAGTATTTTGCATGGAGTATATGTGCTATATAAACTGTATTATTACAAATTTTAAAATACTGTCCTTCAGGATATTCATCCATCATTGTTACTTTAAATTGTTCCTCTGTCATGTATTAATGTTGTTTGTTGTATTTAATTTAAATAAATTTATTGAGTGCATTTAGGAACATTAAGTATGCTGAACATCAAAACTGCCAAAAAACATAATTGACTTCTAGTTGACCCCTGGTATTTGTGGGGATTAGGGACCATAGCCACCCACGAAAATCTGAAATCTGTGAATACTTGAGACCCCTCTAAAAATGCTTAAAACTACCTGTATTAATAGTTCAAACATCAAATAGACCCTAATATGCATTAATACGCATAGCAGAAACATCTTAGCTTTACTGCAAAAGCTGATATCTGCAGTCTTTCTTATCTCTGCTCTTGGGGGTTCAGCCAGTCAGCACCAAGGTAAATAAATGTCGCTTTTGGATTTGGCTGCTTTTGCGAACAGTAGCCAGTAGTGAGTCAAGTCGCATTGCACCTAGGTATTTCAGCTTTCCAAGCTGCATTTTCTTTTGAATATTTCAGATATGCTCTGCAAAAAATAATTATAATAATAATCCACAAATAATTTGGATTTTGGTTCCAATGAAAAATCTACAAACACTGAAACATTTTTTTCTCATTAATGGTTGTGCAGGGCATTTAATCTGCATTGGACAGCAGTCAGAGTGATCTCAGTTTGGAAATCCCTGGAGATATTCTCATGTAGCACACATTAAAATGAGACTGCACAAAATGAAACTGATAGTTCCTCAGAGTCAAACTAACAGTTATCAAGATGGAGGTTAAAAGCCTTCTTAAAGACAAACTAATGGCTACTTCAAGTATAACAGTTACAGAGATTCAGGCTAACTCAGGAACACAAAATGAAAGTAAAAGCCACCTAGGGACAGGCTGACAGCTACTTGGGGAATGTCCAAATTCAGGGGCTGCATCATGTGAAGGACAAGGCCTGCTCAGACTACATAGACCGGGTCCTTTGTTGACCATGAAGACCAGAAGTGGGCAGCTGTGAAATTGGACAGCTTAGCCTTGAGATTTATTTCCAACCATAGCTCTGTTTATGTCCTGTCGCCTAGCAGTTGTGACGGCTCTAAACACAATCTATTAAATATGGAGCCTGAAATCTTGCTGTTTTTATATCCTTTTTTGATTGATTGATTTTTTTTTTTTTTTTTTTTTTTTTTTTTTTTTTACAAAAATTATATTAAATCTCCAGCATGTAACTTTAATGAGAAATATGTTTTTTAGATATTTATTAAAATCATCATTATGTCATGACTGTATAATACAAGACAGATAATCTGTGAAAAAAAAAAATCAAACTCCTCTGCCTTCTCCCAGTGCTCCCAGTACTAACTGCAGAAATCCACCACTCAGTCAGAAATAACCAATCAGAGCCAGGAGGAGGGTCTTAGTGCTGTCAATCACCCTCATGTACACAACACTTACACACTCCCCCTTCCTCTCTGCTATGCTAGAGCTGGATCATAATAACATAGCCTGCCACGAATGCTAAGGCTAGTTAGCATGGCCACCAATGATGGCGAATCAACAGTTTTCCTGGAATTGTAAGTTGTTTCCACCATCTTCACCATTAAAAAACTCTGATTTCTATTGCTGTTTAGCTGAAAGTGTTTAAAAACAGTATAAGACTTGCATTGCATTATATTAAGCCAGTAATTTGAGTCATATGTTGTAGGATGTATCTGAGAGGCAGGGCCAATGGGGGGGGGTTTCTTAATTAACACAGCTGTTACTCCTGTTTACCTCATGTGGCAGGAAATGTTAATCATTCATGTTAACATGTTGAGTCTGAGTTGTTTATTAAAATGCTGACACGGCTGCAAGCTGCATTCAGGTCGAGTACCGTGACCTGTAGGTGACAGTGTCAGGCTGAAGCATGACATGTACAAAAAAGGCAGAAGACGGGAGCAGACGGGAATGCTGATTACATCAAGCAGCGCTGAAAGGAGAGAGGAAAGAATAAGGGTTGGGAAAAGATCCATGAATTTACAGGAACATTTACAATATGGAAAGAAGACAAAGGGGGTAGTACTGATGGATGTCTGATGAGAGTTTAAAGGTGGAGTGAATAATTGTCAGTGATGATAAATGAGAAGAAAGAGGGATGAGGGACCAGATAATAGATGGGTGTTTAATATGAATGAATGAAGGGGCAGAGGTGAAGGTTGACAGGAAATGATGGATGGAGAAGAAAACCTGGGAAGCACAGATGAGAAAGCAGATGAACTGATGGACTGATGGAGGCAGGATTATCAGATAGATGATCCTGGAGGAGAGGATGTGTTCCTCTGAAGGACTTCAGGGAATGATAGGGATAACAAAATGGCACAAGGGAAGGAAAAGAGGAGGGGATTTAACAAAAAGGAGAAGTGGGATTAGAAGAGAAAGGAATGAAGGAGAAGTGAAGGAGGCTGAAATTAGTTACGGTTTGAGGAAACCAAACGGGAGCTGGGAGTATTTGAGGGATGGATGAGGAAGAAGGGAGAGGGGGATATAGGGATTAGGGTGGAGGGGGACCGAAGCAGAGGCTTCTCCAGGATTTTAGGTATAAGTCCGCTTTGGATATTTTCAGCTCAGCTGGCGGTCTCCTCCTCCCAAATGTTGAATACCTTTTAGGTCTATATTTAGGATGTTACACAACAAAGGATTGCATCATCGGCCAACATTTTATTTGCTTTATTGGCTAGAATGCGCACCGTTGTTCTTCTGTAGCTCAATATGCCATCTAAAAAACTGTGGATATAAATAAAAGTTTGTAATTAATCACCCTGTTAAACAAATGTTGAATGACTTGAAAAGCTGTTTATAAGCATTTTTTGTTATTCGTGATGGTTTGGCCTTGTTGTGTTAAATTGGCTACAGTATTGCTGATCTTTGATTTGCATCTAGTTCTCAGCCTAAACCAAATCTACTTTTACAACATTTAAGATAAAATTTTACATTTAAACAAAACAATAAATTCAAAATGTTGAATTTTTGTTGAATTCAGATTTCAGTAACTATGCTATATTTGCTGCCACTGGGTTTTGTCTTGCTTCTAATGATGAAATTTGACAAAAAGTGAGACCTGATCATAAATTAGCAGTTTTCCCACATATATTACAATGCATTTATGGAAAAATCCACCCATGCGTTGGAGATGTATGTAAGTTACAGCCACAGAGAATTGTTTGGCATTCAAAGAACTCAGCTGTTTGCATTGTGTATCTTCGGTCAAAGAAATGCAGTTTGCTGAAAGCTGTTAGTAATTTTGGTTGGTTCAGAAGAAAAAAATAATAAAATAAAAACCTTCTGCATGGCAGAATTTCCAGAAACAGGCCAGGAGTATCACAGACGGTAAAATCAATCTTCCCTTCCAATGCCTAATATTTTTAAATATAAGTTTTCTAATAAGACAAATTGTCTAAATTCTGTTCCTTTTTTAAAAATACAAAATTCAAAGAAAAAAAAGCAAACTCAAGATTGTGGAACATTGCAACAGCAGCTTCACATGGCGATATTAATGAACAGAGTTTAAAATGATTAATTCTTAAAAGAAAATCCACCTATATTCTGCAACTGAGGCTCATTTAAATCAAATTAAATCTTTTCTGCTCTGCTGGAGAACAGAGAACTGTAATTTGAAGTGTGTGTCCTTAAAGTTTCGAGAAGTTCCTTTTTAGGTCAGAACGTGAAGTTCTCTGTTAAAGCGGTCATGACAACAAACTTAATTTTTTTGTGTTTTTGGGAGTATAATAAGAGCTATTGTGCACTGATGATGCCGTGTGAACGTGAAGAGTTGGTATCAAAAGCCCTGCCCATAGACAGTCAACTTTGTTTCTTTGCTCAAAAATGGACGAATCAGAGAACAGTTTAGCTTTTTACGTAGGTTATCTTTCTACATAATTTATATTCTCCAATTAGAGCAGAGCATCAAGCAAACAGCCCTCCCTCTCCCCTTCCCTCCTACCCCCAGCTCATTCACCAGTTAATTTAAGGGCTAAGTCATGCTAGCATGTCTGGCTACTCCACTTGAGAAGAGGATGCTACTGAAAAGCAGATTGGTTTTGTCCAGGGGTGCTCAAAAACGGATGGAAGTCTCTACTTACTCCCAAAAGATGAGAGAATCAGAGAAGAGTGGCTGAAGTTCATTTATGGGGAAGTACCACGCAATTATAACCTCAGTTTGAGACGATGTTCAGCGTACTTTGAAGAATTTCCCAGATAAGGTTGTAGCCAATCAGAGTGAAGTCAACTAGGTAGAGCTACATATCATTACCGTACCCAACCCTTTTACCGAGTAGGGAAATCTGACCTGCCAAAACAACCCCCTACAAAAAGGTGACATTATTTTTTTCTATGAAATTCTTTGGAGAATTAATATATGCAGCAATATCACCAACATGAAACAGTTTATACAGTGATGTCACCACCCCTTTTAATAAAAAACAGCAGGTAGATGTGTTTTTTTTTCTGTCTTTGGTCCCTTAGTTTATAGTCGGAGAGAAGTCAACTACAGCCTAAACAGAACCAGTCTGTTCCTATGTGTTGGATTTCATGCTTGCTCATGCATGTACTTACTGCAGTCTGCTTTGTGAATCCAGTGCAGAAACGAAGAGCGTGACGGTCTATGAACTTGTGTGCGTTTGTGAGTTCCGGTCAGTATGATTGGAAAAGCTAAATAAGTTCAGTCCGTTTACCATTTAGTCTTCAGTACACAACATGCTAAATCTGAATGCCCGCCACACCTCCAGAATCCTTGTTTTTGCCTAATTCTTTGGTTATTTTCTGTTCATTTCATAAATTTTTTTGATGGCTCAACCTAACTAAATGTACAGTTGGAAAAAAGCTCCAATGAGCATCAAAGGCTCACAGCAGGTCTTGATGCTTAATTCTGAATTTATTTTATTTTATTTTTTTTGCGTTGTTGTTCATACTACTAATTATATCTGACCGCAATGAGACTTCTGTGTGAAAGATTTACATCCCCAGGGCAACCCGTATACATAGAAGAACGTAGACCTCACATAGCAGCACAATGTTTACAGAAGTAATAATGGATGGAGCCGTTTATGGATCAATTTTTAAGTTTATTCAGCAATGGGGGCCGACAGGATCGTCACAAGATCATAACAACACAAAGGAAGCTGATAAAATGAAAGAAGAACTAATAGCAATGGCGTTTTGTGGCGCATTCACTGCACTATCTGTAGAGAGGTCTGTTTGAATGTGTAGTCAAAGCCAGAAGTGATGTGATTGTGATTTGATGCGCTTCAGTGACACAGATGTCTTTCATAAGTTCATAATCATAATTTTCAGCCATTGTTTACATTCTGAATTTACCGCATCTGACTTCTTCTGGTGCAGAATTATGATGCATATCTCACATCAATGACATAAAAGCCGGATAAAATGTGACATGAACGTTCAGACTGCAGACACTTTGAAAAAATTTAGTACCTCATATGGAAATGGCACAAATCGGATTTTTTGGGGGGTGTAAATATTGGAATTGCGCCATTCAGACTGCGGTGAAAAAGTCGAATATAGGTCGCATTCGGCTGGTGTGTGAACGAAGCCTAAATTTCCCTAAAAGAACTACCAGATTAAACCTATTTTTATTTCTATTTAAATTCTAAATCATTGGTGTTGTCCTGAGTACTTTCAGATTTACATAAGAAATTATGACAGCCTTTTGTCTTTTTCAGTCTTTTTTTCTCTGATCCTTTTTGTCTCCTCATCAAAATGACGCACACCACTCTTGATGTAGAGCCACCATGTTGCTCTTTCTGTTACCACTGAACAGTAAGTTTAACCAAAGCATGAAATCATATATTTAGCATCTGGGATCCTTTTTGCAACAGAGGTATTTGAGTTACACTGGAAATTATAGTAAGAAATTACCAAGGATGTGTGCAGAGTCTAAAAGGTTTGAATAATAAGTTGCAATGCATTCTCTATGGCAATGTAGACCAGCTGGACTATTTTATCATTTTATTCCTAATGATTACTAATAGTTATTCTTTCATTGCCAGACTAATAAAGTACACATTTTATCTTTGTTTCTTTTCAGCTTATCAAAACTATTCTTAAGGACAAATGTTCCAATAAAGCCCATTAGTGGCTCTGCTTTTCTGCCAGACATAAAAATGAAGCCTTTTATGGATGTTAGAGCTGATATCTTCAGGCCTTTCTGCATCAGCCTGGCAGTAAAAGTCTCATCACTATTGTTTTTATTTATTTTAATATGTTTTAACTCCAAACAAACAAGCAGAGTTTGTTGTTGGCAACAAATTGCAGCGAATTCCCTTCATCCATCATTTCTGACATCTTCAGATCACTTCACCTTGAGCTCTTTGATGGTTTAGCAGCTGAGATTGTTGCTCAAAGCAGAAATTACTGGTCATCTTTGATGTATGCGTGCAATCATTTCAAATCTTGCAGTTCCAGCTTTTCATCCTAATCGTGATAGAGACCATATTTGATGCATTTAGCGACAATATAGATGGTTTGTTCTGTTCAGACCAACCTGTATTGCAGTTGAAGGGTTTTTGGCTCCTGTTTTCTGCCTGATATTAAAAAGTTGATCAGTGATCAGAAACATGGAAGTGTGATAAAAGCACCAAAAAATCTGTCAGTGGGTAAATATTTGTTTTAAACTCTCTCTTTTCGTATTTTAAATATCTAAAAAAAATGCTTGAAATGACAGAAAAATATAATCATTGTGAATCTCATCTCTGTGCCCCTTCTGGCTCTGTGTGCTTTATTTAATTGTCCAAATGGACTCGTCATGTTCTCCATGTGCTCACTCTGTACTTTAAGTAATGTGATGTTAAATCCAGAACATCTGATGACAAACTATTTTAGGTCCCCAACTCATTAAGCTCCTCCTTCATCCATCTGCAGCCCAAACCTTCATGAAACCCCAGACTCAACAGCCTCAGAACAGACAAACTCCTTCGGTTGTTGTGGGTTTTGGACTCTATTTGTAGGAACCAGTTAGAACCCCATTTAGTCCAGAATGAGAACTACAATCCTTGAAGAAACCAGCCGACGATCTGGACTGGATCCTGTTTTTTTTTTTTTTTTTTTTTTTTTTTTTTTTTTTTTTTTTTGGCTACCAACCTTCCTTTAAAATGCATTTTTCCACTACTATTGCAGATTGGCTTCTATTTCAAAGATTGACTTTACTCTCTAAGGTTAAGATCCCTTCACAGTTTTGTACTTTATTGTTTTTCGTTTGGTGAATTTACCCTTTTCCTTAGGATGCATCATTTCTGCATAAAGATCGGCATCTGCCCATGTTGGTCATTTTTTAACATATCGGTATCGGTCTAAAAGAAGTAAAACTGGGCTGATATTAGCAGATAATGTTTATTTCCATCTTGTTGCCGTTTGGGTTTCAGGAGGTGGAGGGGAGGGGGTTGGCCATGTGGTATTTGTTCGGTCGTGTGGCAGTGATGCAGCACAGGATTATGGGGCTTTTAACTGAAGCAGAGAAGCAATGTAGGTGTTGTGGTCGCTTTTACTTGGTGTCAAAAGTGTGGGGAAATATATATATATATATATATATATATATATATATATATATATATATATATATATATATATACCCGTAAACATCGGTAGTCATATCAGATATTGATATCAGCTTTAATTTGCATATCGGTGCATCTCTACTTTTTTCAAGTTTTTTTTCTCCTAAAAACTGGCAGAAAACATATTCTGTTACAATTTCAGAAAATATGTGATACGTGACTTATTGTGTAAGGTGAGGACATATTTGGCTTTCAGAAAAAAAGGAAAAAATGTTGATTCTTTTTTTAATTAAAAAAAGTTTTTTGTTTTTTTTTTCCAAATTCCACAAGAAGAGCACAAAAATAGGGGACTCCCACGAGTTCATGGAGAACTCACATGGTGAGTTATTCCTCAATGCATCAGTCCTTCATACAGATGCTCTTCTTCATGCTGCAACAGTGTTTTCAAATCAATAAGTGATGCTGCAGATGGTAAAACAGTCCAATGATGCAACCCTTTAACTGATTTATTCAGGGATAAAAAGCTTTGATGAAAGTTGAATCAGAATGAATAATTGTTATTGTCTCAACAAATGTATAAATATTGACAGAATAAAACTGAAAACACCCGATCATTTTCTCTTTCTAAATTTCATAAAATGCAGCTTTGCAGACACTATTTGATCTCTTGGTGGTTTTGTGTAATGGACTGGTGACCTGTCCTGGGTGCACTGGATTCAGTGGGGATGGAAAATAGCTCAGTGGTTTATTTGGCAGCACTGTTGTGCTAAAAGAGCAAGTTTTAAATCCATGTTATTAAAAAAAAAAAGACAAACTAAATCAGTGAATTATGGAATGTTTTCAGTTTTATCCAACTAGGTAAAGTTTCCTGCAAAGCTCACCTGATTGCAATTTGGTTCGTCCTCATTAACGAGCTTTTTCTGCCACTTCCTCTGATTACTGTATATTACATCTGCGCAATAAAGTAAGTGTTTTGGGGGCAGAATTAGTGAGTGTGTGTCTGTAAAGATTCAATCCTTGTATTTTACTAAAAGACTCAAAAATGCAACTTTTGTTGTGCTCGTAATGTAGATTTGCAACAAGAGTCTTTAAATTACCCTCATAAAGCCTTAAAAACTGCTGATCAAGCCCATTTCAAAAGATTAGATGAAGGTCGGGCTGCTTAGATGGAGAATATAGAGATATGAGAGAGGATCTAAACTATTTGTACACTACTGCATGCTTTATGTAACCGCAATTTAATTGAGTATACTTTTAGGTAATTGTTTATTCAAATGTGGCATTTCTTGAGCATAAAATGGGGATGGTAAGATCTATGCAATGAAACTGGGTAATTGCAGAGATGAACTGAGGTAGCTGGAGGAAAAACTACCAGAGGGGACCTGAGTGAGGGAGTGGAAGTGGAGGAGCTGAGATTAATGAACTACTAGCAAAAAAACATGCCTCAAAAGATGAGGAGTGCAAGTCATGAGGAACAAGGAAGTGATAATCTGTCTTACATTTTTTATAACAGCTGCAGGCTACATGAGAATTTAGAGCCCAGGACTGCTGCATGATTATACAATCAAAGAAAATTCATTAAAAGTCTACAGTGGTGTATAGGTTTGATGGGGTTTCTTCTCTTTTCTTGGGTGGAGTTTGTTTTTTTGCTTTTTATTTCGTTTTTAGATTGTTTAGTTTGTCAATAAACTAAAGACGTGTGAACGTAGGTTTCTGACAGATTGTTTTACAACTAACTAGTCATACAATGGCAGAGGTGCAAAAACTGCAGATTAAAATAGGTTTTCTTCCTGCGTATCTGTTCAAATGGACATTAAAGTTTGTTACATGTAGAAAAGTGTGCTGTACATCTTATACCGAATTTGAGCGATGGTTGCCGTTTCTCCTGAAGTTTAAAGAAAGCAGGAGAGACTCTTTAGTTTCCTACCTGTGTGAACTCAGGTCGTTTTTTTGTTTTGTTCTTTGTTTACAGTTAACAGCTTATTTTTCTTGAATCTCACCAATGAATGTGGCAAACTTTGAACTAAAAGAATTATACGTCTACCAAAAATTAATTTTGCAACAAAAATTTCAGAAAGCAGCACAGTCAGATGTGTTGCTCTAGCAGCAATTTTACATGTGAAACATCTAAAAACTAAGTCATGCTCCTGTCTGCTTTGTCAATATTTGGAGGCGTTTGCAGCACCTGGTATTTAATTTAAGCACTCTGAGAACTGGTGCTTAGTTTCTAAGAAAAAATTGATTTCTAAATTGATCTCTAACTTATGCATTTTTATTTAAGTTGAATGAGTGACAGAAGATAATAAACAGCAGCAGCACAGAGAGAGAAAGCAGGAAGAGGACAAAGATAGAAGAGATGGAGTGTGGAGGACAGAGCTGAAAAGCTGGAACAGCCATGTTCAGCAGGAGGAATAAAATGTTAAAGGATGAGTGATGATGGAGAGAACCACCTACATGAAATAAAAAGCAGTAGCTTTTAAAGTTCTGCTCGCTGCACTTTATCTCATTATGCTGTAGCTTTTATTTCAACGCTTCCCGCTTCCGTTTGGATTTTACATCTTTATTTAATATATTTTAATGATGCACATATTCAATTAAAATGGAGAGAATTTAAGGAGTGTGCTCCTTTTTTAATGATCTAAAACACAGTAGTGAAAAGCTAAATGAGACCGACATAAAACGTTTACAGATCAAATCTAGAACAAATGTTGACAATAAAATCAAAATGTTGGATTTAAGCAAAATTAAGAAGAAAATGCAACAAAAAAATGTTTTCTTCAGCTCACGGGTACAGAAAGTCTGTAAGTTTTTCCCAATTTCATCCTGGACTTTGGTTCGTTTCGAACAAAGCAGCAGAACGGAGCTTGGCAGGAAGTCAGCTCGACCAACTTGTGGTGAACACACTTGGGGCCAAGTCTATCAAATCTTTACCAGCTGCTACAAGTATCGTTAAATCGTTAAAAATCCTGTGGGATTTACTGCCAACCAGCTCAGCTACTTCACAGCAGCTTCTGTTTGTCTCTACCTGTGGGGCTGTGTGTGCTTCAGTTCATGCATTTCATTTGGCTTGAAGAATGAAGGCAATTTTAAGTCAAGTGTTGCTGCAGTAGTCGCACTTAAATCCTGTGGATTCATCCGAGGACAGGTTGTTGTGGTTCTGAACTACAGACATGGACAAATTTACTGACACTTCTGGGAAAAATGTCTAAACGACAAGTTCAGCTTTTATTGCAGTATCATAATCACAGACTAAAAAAAACGAGGAAAAATCCAGGTTTTAGTTTGAGTGCACAAAAAATGCAAGGTGTGCCAGCAAAATTGGATTTTTACGCCTCCTGACAAATATACTGGAACTGAAGGTTGGATTTTCTAAATGCTCCACAGTGACCTTGTGTTGCCTCAATAAAATTATTTATTTGAAGGGTTTTGTGTTTTATTTATTTCTGCAGATACTAATTACTTGGAGATGAGTCTCTTCCTTGCATGTGATAAGACTTAGTTTTGTTGTATACACACATAAGAACCCAGTCAGTGTTAGCTCTGGACTGCAAGATGGGCTTTTCATGGCAGAGGCATGAAGGGGGGAGTCTGAAGAGTTCAAGGCTTCTACTGAATAGCAGTGCAACACATGCTGTTTTTCCCTGATATTATTACAGTGTTGTGCAAGAACTAATTGTTCACTTGAGCTCGTACTGATTTAAAAGAAGCATAGTTAGCGAAATTGTTCTTGCTAATTCAAGTCGATTTAAAAATACTTAATTTATCCCAAAGGGAAACTAAATGTTGTCGTAACTCATCTCATCCAAGTATCTTCATAGAGTTGTTGTGAATGGTGATGCTGTGGCCAGGAAGGATCTCCAGTAACAACCAGTCTTGCAACAAATCTGAAGAAGCCTCTGATTGAAAACACTGTTGCTGTAATAGACAGTCTCATGACGGTCATGGCATGCTAACAGCTCGATATTAAGGCGGCAGAGACGAGATTTCACAGTAACATGTCCTGGGTGACACCATCAGTTGTTGGCAACCACTGCTAACCCACCTCATTTGCTTTTGCCACTCCTCTCTAAATCTCTGGATGGCTGTATAGTTAGAAAGCAGGGCAGGAAGACGTTGGAGTTGGGGATATGATCCTTGCCCATTATGATTGATGGAAGAGATGGAGATGGTTTGAACTTCCTCCTTCTCTCTCTGCTCTTTGGTCCTGCTCTGCATCCATGACGCCTTCTTTTCAACTCCTGTTGGATTTGGGATTGTAGTTCAGGTATTGAGTTTTTGAGATGCTAATCAGCTATTGCCACGGTTATGCATCATAACAACTGTCCTAAAGTAAAAAAAGTAAGTAAGGGTGAAAATCCTTCCAGCCCCACAACATCCAGAACCAGAGGGAACATTTGTCCAAACACGGAATGACTCAACCAAAACCCGATGAACAAAAGTCTTCAGACAGAACAAATATGAAGTAAGGTAAAACTAATTATAGAATTTAAATAAATTCATAATTTACTTAAACTTTTACAAAAATTGTTTAAATGGTAAAAAAATCATTAGCATTTATCAAAATACCTTCTAATTAATGGATAATTTGTAGTCCTCCATCTTAGGTTGATTCTCTTCTGTGTTCATTAATGTTGTGATTTAGAAATGAAATTCAAGCTGCACTCATTCACATATGTTTTACTACTAGTATTAGAAATCTAAGAATTAGAATGTAGAGATGCAGACCATGAAGACTACATTTTTCACTTCACTCTTTAATAGCTCAGAGATCAATGTTGCATAATGTTTTTCTTTTGTATTTAGGAAAAACATCTGCTGAGAAACATTCAAAGTTACACAGTTGGAAAATGACGTCTTCACAGTTAGTTTGGCTATACGATGGCGGGCGAACATAATAGTGACAGCTTGGGTTTTGTGTGATAAATACTGGCAGTGTGTAATCTGTTGTGTGGTCGAATCCGGTTGAAGTCAGAGCATTTCGTCGTGTCCTGATGTTTAAAATGCAATGCTTGAAAGAGGGTATACTTTCTTCTTTACTTTGTAATCTGGGAAACTATTTACCTTGAGAGTCGGCTTTGTCCACAGGTAACTGAATCGCTTTAGATATGAGTTGAAACTGAAAACATCAGCTGCAACGTCTCAAAGGGAATTAAAAACAGAATTTGTTGCTGCGTTTCTGCTTTAGAGTTAATCTGCTGCTGATCCTTTTTCTGCACTCGGCTGCTGGATTTTCAGGTAACATTCGCAACCACCGCCCGCCTGTTGTGGCTCTTATTTCTCGTTTGTGCGACACGCTGCTGAGCAGCATTGAGCTCTGCTGAGTAAGTAGCTGTAAGTCACTGTCCCTCCTGGCAGCGCTGACTCCCATCAGCACCTCAGAGGAGGAACAAGTGTCAGCATGTTGTTGTCAGCAGATATCTGTCTTCTCCACCTTTAGCGCTGCTCCTATCAACAGCAGGAGGTTTGAGCTCTGAGCATTTAATGACACCTGAGTGTTGCACCTTGTATAGCTGGAGCAATCTGCTCAACTTGTCACTGACCTACTGCATGTCATGTTGGTGTCACAGACTGGAGTTTCTTCTTATTTTAGTTTGTTCTGTTCATGTTGCATTCTCAGATTTTTGAGGGTAATATGTTTTTTTTTTCTGTGTTAACTTGTAATATGATCTACATGTTTAGGTTCTTTGTTTTAATTGCTTCCATTTAATTAATAAGTGGTTCTGGTTCTACATTGTGCATTCTTGGTCCTTTGTTTTCTCACTCTTCTGTCTCATTTCCTTCATTATCAAGGTACCTGCATGACGTTAAGGCTGAGGGAGGTCCTCACGTTGGGTTAATTGTGAAACATCTCCTTAATGTAGTTTCTGAGGATGAAGCAGAGACTGTCTAAACAACATACCTCTGTTTCAAATTTCCAGACAGTTGCCACCTAAATTCAGAGAGCATTGCAGAAAAGAGTCTTCCAGCATAACCAAAGGTGTTATTTTTATGAATATTGAATACGGCATGTTTGAGGTTCTAAATTTAGCCTAATATTAATGTCTTATTGTCTAAAAATCGCCCTGAGTCTGGAAAAAAATAACCATCTTATATAAATTGTGAGCTAAACCAAGCTGAAATTTACCACAGTGGTGTAAGTTGCATACAGTGTTGAAGTGTTAAACAATTAGTGCATAACAACAATTCAATAACAACAAGATCCAAAAGCAAAAGCCTTTCTGTAAAGTTTCATTTGCTTGTAAAGTAGCAAGCAAATGAATGCATAAAGAGTAATTTATATCAATAAACATGAATATGTACACAAATTAATCAAAGTATAATTTAACTAAACTGAATAAACGATGAATATGATTTTAAAAAAAGGGTTTAGATGTTTTGGTATGAAATTTGAATAACAAACATGTTATCATTCACATGATAGATGAAAATCTGTAGGTTCCACTGATTCGTACATTGACACCTGATAAATAGTAAACAGGGAGGGTAGGTGGGTGCTCTTACATAGAACCTGAAACACTGCATGCTTTATAGATGGATTCATACTTAATGAATCACATTCAGTTACAGTAATTTAGCAAGTTTTCCCCCTTTTCAAAGCAAAGGAAACCAGAGACAAAACATTATTGTTGCTGGTTTTCTTCTATCAACACAGGTTTATCCCACACAAATAAAGCAACAGTAGGTATGTGCACCCTGGGCTGCTTTTAAAAGGCTTTAATGCAAAAACAGAGTTAGCATCTAGATGATGAATGAAAACTTAGAACATAATAGAAGATTCCTCTAAAAATATACGTTCTGGTGTGGACGGGGCATTTTGTGGTTAAGCACTGATCATGTGTCTTCACCACTCTGTCATTGGGATTAAAGTTCTTTTTCCAACTTAGATGCTAATTTTTACTTTTTTAAAGTTTTTGGCCTTGTGTTTAAAGAAGCTGATGACTGCTGCGTATTGTGCTGGAGTAACTGAGCCATAAACTGTAAAAGCTACCAGAAATACTCCTCCTTTTTCAGTCACCTGTAAAAATGAGCTCTGATCCCAGCAGAATCTCAGAAACAGTAAGTTTACGCCATGTTTTTATGTTTTAGGCCTCCTGTATTAACATCCTCTGCTGAACTGGTTTAAAAGTCTTAGCTGAGACTTAAAACAGCCATCAGCTAAAATTCATAGCAGTCATTTTTTAAAGATACTTTCAGTGCTGTCTCAACAAGACCATAACATATAAAGGCAACTTAAGACCTCCTAATAATACCCATAAATTGAGTCCTTGCAGCTTGAGTTTTTTCATTAAATTGTGCTTCTCTTCATTTTATTCCGTAAATTCTTTGCATGATGAGAAAGAATGATAAATAAAGATGCCACACAACATTTTTTGTTGCCACTTTACCTAAAAATGTGGTAATTACCACACAGGGCCTAGAGATGTCGCTAGACAAGTTTTTTTGGGTTTTTTTTCCAGGCTGCCTATATAAAATAATTAATGTTAAAAGTATTTATTAATGTTACTTTCCTGGAATTGGAAATGTCAGAAGCATAATCACTGAAAGGTATAATCATCATTGTAAACCATGTATTTAGAAGGACCTGCTGTGGTGAACTGAGCGGACATCCCCCCAGCAGAGGTTCAAAGACAGTTGAGCTGCATCTCTGTGCAGCCAAACACCCCGCTGTAGACTCCCAACTTGCAGCGCAGTCAGTGTAGTTTGCATATCACACTGTTACATCATACCACATTTCATGTGCACATGATAGGGAGGTCTTTGCATGACCTACTTACACTAACAGTTGACTTTATTGGATCTCTGCTCCAAGGAGTTTTTGAAGTTTAAAAAGGGTGTCCATTTCAGACAGAAACGTAGTTGCTCTGCAACACTTGGACGTTTGTGCCCTTCCATTTCCATTTTGGATGAATAAACCTCCGAACCAGAGCAAACTCTGCTTTCACTTCTGAGTTTTTCTACTTGTGTGTTCTGAAGCTTCTTAATAAGGACAATAAAAATACTTAAACCACAAAGTTCTTGTTTGTTGAAGAACTAGGTCTAAGTATGACTATCCTCCATGCAGGCCAAAAAGTTTAGATGGACATAACTTTTTTATCACTGCACTTAAATATGCTACAAATTTTTAGTAAAACTAAGAATTATCTCCAAGTATTTCAAGAAAAGCTCTCAGGTTACTAAAGAATCTCTTATATTTGGAGTAATTAATCCAAAAGGGGTTCAGATACGCAGTGAAGAGATGTAAAAGTTTGCCAACATTTTCACACTGCCTTATCTAATTGTTCAACAAATAACTTCAAGGAACCACTAAGAAAGAGCTCTGCTGAGCAAAAGTGTGTGTTTCATAATTTAGAAGGCAGAAAGAAAAAGTGAAGAATCATTGAGATTTGATTTTATTGCAAGACACGAACAGAATCTGCAAGACAAGACACAGTAGATGTGACTTTTAAGGAGAATTGAGGTCAAGATGGAGGCTTTTTATATGCCAGTAACAGAAATGACATTCAGAAATTAGAGCAGAAAATCTGAGGAAGCAGCGAGTGAAACTTGAATGTTCTGGCTAGAAAGCAATATCTGAGTGAGAAAGATAAGAAAAAGAGGAACTGTAGAGTTTTTGGGTTTTATTGCAAAAAGCAGGTGGAAATCAGGTTGGATGAGAAAGAAAAGGCCCAATTAAATCAGTAAAGCGTGGCTACAGTGTTCAACCTGGAGGGCAATAACAGTAAGAGCTGCAAGGAAAGCCAAGGATGGATGGAAAGTTAGCAGAAACCATAAGGATATTAAACTGAGTTGAGGAAAGTAATAAGAGAGCAGCTGTCCAGACTGGTAAAATAAGTTCTATAAACCATAAAAAAAGAAAAGTGTGGAGAAAGAGAAAGTGATGGAATAAGATAAAGCAGGACTTTATCTGCAATGCTGTAACACGGTCTGTGGAGCATTTTAAAGTAGTCAGCATAAAATCTGCTTCACTTTGCAGATTCTAACCTCATCTCCATTCCAGCAGCTCCTCATCCAACACTGCAGGATTAATGACATCCATTTACCCAAATCTCATCCACATAATATAAGCGTTAACAAACCATCAACAACATAACCTGCAGGCAGAAGTAGAGCTCGATTGCTTTGTCGTTTGTAAAGACTCTGCAGGATGGGCAGATTTTTCTGCCATAAAGTAGAAAATATTATCACTGCCACTGTTATTTGCCCAGCTTCATCCACTTATCAGCTACCCTGGTAAATATGTGTTGAAAAGCATTAAAATAAATGCATCCTTCAAAACTGTAGTTTATTCTCACAATTAAAAAGTTTAAGAATAATATAATTAATTTGAGTGCACTTGAAGAAGTAATTGTAACACAGGAACCAAAAATATCGGCACTCCTGCCACTGTTTTGATCATTCGGAGTATTGGGTCCTACCACATGATCGCTTCTCTTCTTCAAGCCCCCCCAACACACACACACACACACACACACATGCACAGACTTAGGTCTGGGGACTGAGTCGGCCATTGCTAATTTTATGTCTGAACAATTTCGTGTTTATTTGTTAATTAGTGTTTATTTGGCCACATGGTTTGGATGTTTATCCTGAGGAAAGAGCCAATGAAGACTCTAGATTTTACTCAAATCTTCTGGTATTTTCAACAGTTCATATTGCTATACTCTGACAAAGTTTCCAGTGCCTTTGAAGGAAGAGGAACAGACCTACACCATCAAACATCTCCCATCATATTTAACTGTTGGCACACATTCATCCTTTCCACTCGATCCACCGGAAGGGTTTGTTGCTGAAAAGCTCAATCTTAGTCTCCACTGAACTGTAATGTGAACAGTCTCTAATGGGAAATATTTTCCATGAATAATATCCTAGTGCAATCTAAGCATAATAATGCTGTAAGACAAGTGGTTCAATAGAGGAGTAAAAGATGCCATCTATGTTAAACATGGAAAAATCAACACAAAGCTGAGGAGATGGCCTCAGGTTTCATCTTTCTAACACCTACAGTGCAGTTTTTTACTGCAGTTTCCCCTGGCGATTTTACAGCCATGCACAGCTTGGGCCATGTGACCAAAACAACTTGTATGTAAATTACATCAACCTAGCAGTCTGCTAGCTGTTGCTCCATGTGCATTTATCTCAAACTGAACTCTGTAATAACTGATGGGTCTTTTCAGAACAAAACAAACTTACCTCAGAGTACTGCCGACATCTTATTCTCTTACTGCTACCGTCATCTTAAAGATACACCTGGTTCTTCAAAATAAAAGCTCACCCTGTTAGATTCATGCAGAAATTGGACATCCTCTTTCATTCAGCCACAGTGCAGCACATTCTAGGGCTGGGCAATAAAAAATTAACGACATCTGTTGTGATAGATGTAATCAGTATCAGTAGAAAATACATTCGAATTAATTTCACTGAACTCCAATCTAGAACTGCACAGCATTCTGGGGGATGTAGGCAGAGGAAAGGCTTTAGCCGCTCAACCTCTCACAGCCCAGCTAAGGAAGGTGGGTGGCATCATCTAACTCACTCGCTCTATGGTTCCCTAGCAACAACTTGTGTAACATGCACAGCAGTAGTTTCATGTTGCCCCCAACATACTCGCGCATACTCGAGGCGGACTCAAAACAGACTTCCACTGGACATGTCCGCACAAAGGTAAATTTTTACGGCCGCGGTTGCGTACTCGGTGACACACTGACTCGCACAGGAAACTGCTTGGCAGCAAACGGTGTTCACATCAAACTGTTATGTATGTGACACCAAGATGATAATTTTGAGAGTCAGTGCAACCTGTCGCAATAAGGATGCGCTGTGTGACTGCTGCTCTATGTGCAGCACTGACAGTTGTGCAGTGGCTGCCTTTGTGGAGAAGGCGCCCAACTAGCTTATCAAACTTGCAAGTATCCTTTTGATTTGTGGGAAATGAAGGAATTTGTCACAAGAAATGTAGGCAGTTGGTACGCTTGAGTATGAAATCTCAACCGTCCACGGACAGTGCGCGCGGGGTCTGCGCGGTCCACAGAGTACACACACAGTACGCCTGAGTATGTGGGAGTAGTTTCATGTTTCGCCACAGTGTCCCATAACTGCTTAAAAATAAAGAATAGGGTTGAGGGAAAGGAGAAAATGAGCAGCTCAAGAAGAAATTGTGAATAAAAGAGCAAAGGTCATATCACCAGTCGAGCAGTATTTTGGATATATAAAAAAAAAACCTAATCAATAATTATCGATATCAACTAATACGAAATGCTTATATCGTGATGTTTTTTAGCCATGTCGCCCAGTCCCAGCACATTCCTTTTGATTTTGTCTTTTCTTGCACAGATGCGACAACATACATTTTAAATGCAGGTTTAGCACATCGTTTCGTATTTCTCAAGACTGAAAGAAAGGATAAGAAAAGCTTCTGAACTCCTTAAAGTAAACAGGGGTTTACCAGGAGTTAACTGCATCGTTACAAAGAGGATTCTTGTTTGTCAAAATAAAAGCAATTCCCATTAGATGCATCCAGAAGTTCAACATTAACAGTTACTCAACCATTTCTACAGTTTGTCTTCAAACATAAATGCATAATTGTATTTTTGACAAGGTAAACATCACATCCTAATAATACGCAGAAAACTTCACAGTACTCCCTTTGCTTTTTGAATGTAATGTTGTGAAAAGCAGCAAAATGCTGAATTTAATGTTTAATTAGGCCTACGAGTAAAACAGTGCAAGATTTTAATTGGCATCTAGTCTGCCTAAAGCAATGATCTGATGAGAGAATGTTCATATTAATCGTTAGATGCTTGGAAACATCGGTGGGGTCACTCTAGATCAGAGGCCTAAGAGATAATACTGGAACAGCTTTTCCAATAGAGCTCAGTTGGCTGCAATGATAACAGGGAACACAAGCAGGGTCAAGTGGCTCTCTGAACAACCCAGCTCCATTTAGAGCATCTCACTGTGTTTTATCCACTTCACTTCATTCTGCTGTAGCCAAAGGTCATCCTGACTGCAAGGTAAAATAGGTACAAATGAATTAAAAACAGAAACCTCAGGTCAGAGCACACGAGTACAAGATGCTCATGTTATTCTGGTGCAGCTTAGCTCATGTGTGTCAAATGTAATCTAAACAACCTTATTGTTGTTAAAAAAAAAAAAAAAAAAAAAAAAAAATAAGTGTGAGTTTAGTTTATTGGAAACATAGGTGTTTTTTTTAAAGTTGTGCAGCCTCTGCCACTGTGAGTAACCGTTGGTAGCATGTATACTCCAAAGCGCAAAGGAAGCTGCCTTAAACAGTCAGCAAGTCACTCATTTTTAGTGCACTTGTCAACGGTGGTATCTGGAGGCAATAATTTGTCTGTCAGCCGTTGATAAAGGGGGAGCTGACAGCGGAGACATTCTCTTTCTTCTTTCTACAAACTTGATCCTCTGATGAATAGATCTTTGATTTGCAACCACTCGAGATGGCGCACTCTCCGTCTGCTCAGATAACCTGACAGCTGGTCATTCAGGGGAGTTTTCCCCGGTCGGATTTGGGATTCAGGGGATGTGTGTATGTGTCTCATTGCCAGTGATTTGTCACTCTTCTTCAAAGAGGCAAACTGTGCTTGAACTTGACAGGATGAAGAGCTACAAGTGTCTGGAGCTGCAGTGTGGGTGTGAGTTTGTAGCCTCTGCGGGGTTTAACTGTTTGGGGTCTTGATGAGGGCAGTAAGACGGTACTTTTTTTTTTTTTTTTTTTTTTTTTTCCCAACTCTGCTTCGATGAAACTCTTTTACCAAGTGAAACTCTAATTGAACCTAG
This sequence comes from Anableps anableps, assembly GCA_014839685.1. NCBI lineage: Eukaryota > Metazoa > Chordata > Actinopteri > Cyprinodontiformes > Anablepidae > Anableps > Anableps anableps. The sequence goes on along the minus strand of CM026085.1, from coordinate 25,957,135 downwards.
TGTTTGGGACATTCAAATCTCAGATAGTTCAACAACTGATCTTTTAATATAGACAACCTGCAATGTCATGATAAAGAAGTGAAAGGAAGCTCTTTTCATTTACCAGTCGGCTGCATTCCAACCCTCACCTACTGTCTTGCATGTTGGGTATTGACTGGAATAAAGAATGAGATTGGGAATGCAAGCAACTAAAATGAGCTTTCACTGCAGGGTGGCTGAATTCAATCTGAGGCGCAGAACTGTGAAAAGGAATTTGCCCCGTGATGGATTTCTTCTGTTTTTGCTTTTTTTTTTTTTGTTTGTTTCACTTGCACGTTTCAGAACATCAGACTAACTTTAATATCAGACAAAGATAACCTGAGTAGATACAAAAGGCAGTTTTTCGAATTATTATGATTTTATTTCTAAAAGGAAAAAGCGCACAGCCAGCAGTCAGAGCAGGGGAGACCTATTCCACTTCGTGTCCACATTGCAAATAAAATAACACATGCAAAGCTGAGAAACACCATCGATCCATGCGCTCCATGCCCTCTGTTTCAACTCCTGACTCGCCACCGGAGGTGCGTCACTGAGTGGGATGTTTTTATACCCAAACGCGGTTCTGAATGATGTAAACCTGTGCCCAAAAGGAGAATTCAACTGCAGTAACCTCCATTCAACCTAAGGAGGGCAGCACTGAGATGGTTTTAGGCAAAATATTGCAGAACTAAACAAATTTACACAAAAATGTCAAAATTTGCACAGAAACATAAAGATAGAACCCTAAATAACCTATTTACACAGTTTATCAGCAAAAAAAAGTTGACTTGGGGGTTAGTTACACTTACATTTCACAAACTGCGTTAGGATTTTTAGCTGGAAACCTGAATTCATGGCTCGATCAGTTACTCCAATGTATCCCAGTCCTGAGGAAGCGAAGTTTTGCCTGTTGATGTGGCATTCTTTTCCTGAGATGAGTTAGTTTTACACCAGATGCACAGCTTTTTAAAACACTTCACTGTTTTCTCATCAGTCCACAAAATACATTCTTAAGTCTTGTAGATCATCAAGCTATTTTTGGGGAATGTAAGACAGGTCTTGGTATTTGTTTTTGGTCAGCGATGTCTCTGCCTTTGGAACTGTGACATGGATGCAGTTTTTATCCAGATTATTATTGAATCCTGAACACTGAACCTAACAGAGGAGAGTGAGTCTGCAGAGTCTGTGAGTAATTTTGGTCGGCAGGCCACTGTTCTGTCGGGACATAAAGTCTCTCTTTCTGAGATCTTTTAGCCTACTTCATGTTGTCAGACGGGTTCTCTTAACTGATTTGATTTTTTTTTTTTTTTTTTTTTAATCCACAGGTCAGGCAGCAATCAGGCCAATATGGCTTGTAAAACTGAGCCAAAGATCATATATCATCACATACAGTGTATGTTCATGTATGATTTAAAAGGTTTGCAACTGTATTTTAAGTAATGTTTTCTTTTTAAAGGAAATCATAATTTAAAAACTGCTTATTATATTAATATTTTTGTGATATTAATGCACATCCTGATCTGTAATAAACAAGCAGTAACACAAGAAATCCGTATTAGGCCCAGCTATTCAGGAGACACTCAGAGCAGAATGGGGGATCTGGTAACGATGCCCTCCCTAAGTGGTGTTTAGGATGCGTTCCTCTGGGAGGATGAATCGGAGCAGAGCCAGGACTCGCTGGAGGACGGGGAGAGGGGATTTATTCTGGTATAGCTGTAGCTTCTGCTGGCTGGTCTCGGATCACAGATAAAAGAATGGATAGTTTTGCCTTCTGAAAAAGCTTTGACTTTATTACCTAGTTCAGTTTTTTGTTTTGTTTGTTTTTGACTATGCAAGAAGTTTAAATCAGAGTAGGTGTGTTGAATCAACTCAGTAGGTTCTTTTTATAGATATTTAGCGTATCTTGACCAAGAAAGCATTATTTGTTGAAACGTCATGATGAAATCTGATTGTTTTCACATGAAAACATCAGAAAAGATGAGAGAAAATATTTCCTTAATAAGCAGCAGCCTTTGAAAATAGACCTAAACATCATCTTAAAGCTGCATCATCTGGAACATGCTGGACCGTGGTAATTTTCAACTTTTGTTTTCACTCAACTGATTTGGAAATTTGCCGTCTATCGGTGCATAAAAAAATCAGATGAGTCTTTTTCCTTCATGTTTAATGACCAGAGCTTCTGAAGAATAACTCTCTGTGCTCCATAAGCCTCACTGCCTCACATAAAGCAGTTGCAGCCTTGTTGAAATGCAGATCTATATTGTAGCTGTTATAACAGATTCAGCTTTCTATCAGTCCGAGTCCCTAACTCAGATCTGTGTCATTAACATTTCATTAACATATCATCTGTGAGATTCTGTTCATGATGAGCCTGCAGTCTGGTCACTATCTGGAACGCCACGGCACTCACTCAAAACCACAACAGCACGACTGTTTTGAGTTGTAACTGCGGGAAATAATCCTAACTGTGTCTGCATTGTCAGTAACGCTTACTGACAACATGACCTGAGTTGTGTTGAAAAAAATTAAGTTTGGATCATTCAGCTGATCTCGAGCTCAGTCAGAGCAGGGCCAAGATAAAGTTCTGAAAACCTCCAATCCGTAGAAAATATGGACATTTTCGATGGATGGATGGATGGATGGCAGTGAAATCTGATCCACATGGAGTGTCTGGTTCTGGCGTTTTCATGGATCCAGATGTTGAAAGAAGCTGACTAGATGTCCAAAACAGTCTTGCACAAACACACAGCAAAAAAAAAAAAACTGATTTGGGGGTTAGTTACATTTAACGATATTCTCATTCTCAATATAAACAAATGTTAAAATTTTAACCTATGGTCTGTGTCAAACTGTAAGCATTTATGGGGGGACCCTGAAGGTCTGGGGGGACATAGGCAGCTGCTTAGTTTGCTTGTGCCTCTGGGTAGTCCTCAGACACAGGGAGATGAGGGTGCCTGCACATGCATACTGAACACCTCTCTTGTCAGTCTGGATCATTCTGGTTTGTTGACTATTAATGACCAAGAACATAAAAAATCCTAAACTTCTATTAAGAACAGCTAAAGAAAACGGTTTCATCCTGTTGTGCAGGAGATGTTTAAATTACCTCCAGTCTCATTATATTATGACTTTAATGATCAGAGTGTGGATCGGTTACCAGCTGGTATTCTTGGCACTGACATTGGTGCAGTGTTAAATGGAGAAAAGAAACTTCCAGCTACACAAGAATGATTATTGCAGCTACTACAAGACGGTCGATAAAAATGAGCAGGAGAGAGCAGCAATAAAAGGGTTTATAAAAATGTGTCAGAGCACTGAGATGCCATCGTTGCTCATATAAGCACGTTGCTGCACCTCTAAGTCTCGTCCTTTGCTGTTGGTGCCGCTGAGAGAACAGCTGGAATCGAGCACCTGTGCAGACTGCAGTTTGTCTAATGACTGTAACTAATGACATTCAGATGTAAAACACGCTCAAACAGTGCCTATCATTTCTTTTGATATGAACTGTTTTTCTTCCGGGACTGGCTTTCAGAACAACAGCATACTTTAATTAGCCCTCTCACACTCCAACACACACATGCAGATTGTTTCATTGTATTCCTTCCTTCATCAGCATTCGGTCTGACTGCTTCCCACTGATGTAAAATTAATGCCACGCTGTGCTGGAGAATGTAAAAGTGCATCATCTGCCTTGAACGCTGCTTCACAAAATAAACAAATACGGGGTAATTATGGTGCAGTAAGTTAATGTGTGTAAAGGCTCAAACAAATAAAGGCAAACACACACATGTGCAAACAAGAGGAGCTAAACACCCTCTGTTAGGCCGCGGTTTATAAGGATTACATGTAATAACTAAAGACAGTCGCAGTGTGGGAGGAGACTTAGCTGTTCTCTGTGTGCCGAGTGTTGATTTGACTGAACATGAAGACAGACATTTGCACCGAGACATTTTCAACACGATTATACATGATGTGGAATGTAGCAGTGGACCTCCCCGACAGGTTCAAATACTTTTGTCACATTAATGTTCACAATATGTATAAAACTCTCCAGTTTTAATTTAAAATTAAATTCTTGTCACAATTTACAGTAACTTTAGGTTTGTGGGGCATCCAAGGTAATGCTGCTGCAGCTCCAGCTGTGGATTAATTTGTTATATATAGCAGGGATTACCGTCTAAATACATGGAGGAGCCTGCACATGCATGAAAGACATATAAGACTTTTTTAGGGTTTCTATGACAGATAAGGTATTTCTTGCCACCCTGGCAGCTGCCCAAAATACTTCCCTTTCTAGATTTTAAGTATTAACTGTTTCTTTCTTTTTTCTGCTTTTCCCTCTCCAGCCTGCCCAGATGAATCCAATGACACAGTTGTACTATAAAAAGGTGAGTTAAATGCACCAGCAATGATACCAATGAAATATAGAAACTTTTTGTTTTCTGATAATAGATTGAATATTGCTCTGTAAGAAGTTCAAATGTTGTTTTAAGGACTTGATCCTGCTTTAAACGTCTCCACAGCTGTTTCACCAATCTGTCTGCTGTTCCTTGGTCTTCATGATGCTGCTGTTCTCTAATAAACCTCAGAGGTCTTCAGAGAACAGCTGGATTATTACTAAGCTCATATTGTACACAGATGGACTTTTTTAACTATTTATGTGACTTCTGAAGGCAACCGGTTGATCAGGTTTTTATCTTCTCACCTCCTTGAGGACTGAAGTCATTATAATGAGGATAGCTAGTAATTAATTTCAGAGTACATCTAGAGCAGTGTCAATGTTGCTACAACAACTGAGGACATTTAAAACCCCCAGTAATGAAAAACTCATATCTGACCAGGCTAAATGTAACATATTAAGAACGATTGGAGAGGTTGGAAAGATGGAAGAACCAATGGTGCTCTCAGTGTGTCAGTGGAAGGATGCTTCTACAGTTAAACAGACCTGGATTTAGTTTAATCAAGAAAATAATGGTACCAAAAAAACTGCATAATGCTTTGCTAAAAAAGGTGAAACAAATACTTCATATGGCATTTACCTGAACTGGCTGGGTTGTTGTTGTTGTTTTGAGTCATTTGATATGTTGGAAATTTCTCATGATTTGTAACTTGACATCCCTGAAAAAAAAAAAAAAACAAAAAAAAAAAAACCTGTCCAAGATTCTCCAAGTTGAGATTCCTTTCATGGCTGTCAATAGTATGTAAGGTACTGACTACTCATAGCTACTCCGCACAAGCCCACTTTAAGCCACTTTAAGAATGGGAGAGGAGAAAAATTACTTTTTGAGCAAGATTTAACCTTTTCTTTTTTTTTTAAAGAATTTTTTTAAACTTTTGCCCTCATTTCTTAATCACAACAATTTCGATTTTGATCAGGATCACCTCAATCCCTTTTTCTCCTTGCTTTAGGCGACCTATTCGCCGTACCGCGACCGCATCCCGCTACAGATTGTCCGAGCTGAAGTGGAGCTGTCTGCCGAGGAGCGGGCCTACCTCACCGCCGTAGAGAAAGGTAAAACACACCAGCGCGCACAGAGAGAACCTCCTATAGACGTCTGTTTATTTGAAACCAAAGAGCCAGTTTGTTCCCTCCACACCTGCACTCTGGACGCTCAGTCCCCGTTAAACGATGCCGATGGCTGAGCAGCTGGTCAGTCAGGCTGTGCTGCAGACATAGTTCACAGGTGTCAACATCTCTGCAACACGTTCCTCAGCAAACCGTCTGGATGTCCTTCAGTATGATAGTACGCTTCAGCGTTTGCCTCTTTCAGGACATAAACCATATCCACAGAAGGTGTTGAAAAAATCTATCATATTAACAATTTAACATTCTAATTAGAAAAGGCTGAAAGCAATACCTAAAGTGACAAGCGACATTTAACTATGAACTCAAAAAGGCATTTTCCTTCTAAGGATTAAATGAGATGGTACCACCGTTGTCTGTTTGCTTGTTTTAGGTAATCGGTATTATTCACAGTGTACACATTTGTGTAAACTTTACATTGTTTTTTTACATGATAAGAAATAACGTGGGCCCTGAAAGTAGTTTGAATGAAAAACTTTGAGTCTTTAACAGGACCAAAATGTAGATCGGGGTCTCCTAAGAGAGTTGCACTAATAAATATGTACGGTTTCCTAACTTTTTGGTTTGGATTTTTCTATTTTATTCATCTGAAAATTTTTTTTCGTCTGTTCTCAGCAACAAGAATGTTCCCTTTTCTTTGTCAAAGAAAATCTAATTTTAAAAAACTTACAACAAGTGTCCCTCTGCATCAGCCCCATTTGCACAAATTTATTCCAGCGGCTGCGTTTGGCTCCCAGGCCACACTCTAAAGACCCCTGAAGGCCCGCTGAAGGCTGAACATTTCATCGATGATCATCCAGAATTAAACAATCATCTAAAAACCATAAAAAGTATCAAAATGCTAATGGGGTTTGGAAGAGTTCAGCTTCCTTTTTTACTGTAAATTATGACTGAACTCAGGAGCTTCAAAGACGACTGGCTTTTCTAACTCTTTTCACCAAAGTACCATTAAAAGTTTATAGGTAAAGTTTCCTCCTTTCTAAAAAATCTTGGAGAAACTGTCGACTTTATTTCTACAGGAAGTTATTGCACACAGTTCCCAGGGGAGAAAGATATTTTTATGTTTTCTTTTGGTTTTTCTGACCTCTCATTATGTGGGCTTCAGTATTTTTGCATCGACACTCCATTGAAACCAGGACCAACCGTTCAGAGCTATTCCCAAGAATCAACCCAAAGTGAAACTATGACAGGAGCACACTCTCCAGGCTTCTACCGTCCTGTCTCTGTTCCCTCCTCAGGCGACTACGCAGGAGTCAAACATGCCCTCCGCGAGGCCGAGGTCTACTACAACATGGACGTGAACTGTCTGGACCCGCTGGGCCGCAGCGCTCTCCTCATCGCCATCGAGAACGAGAACCTGGAGATCATGGAGCTCCTGCTGGACCATGGCATCCACACAGGTGACGCCCTGCTGTACGCCATCAGGAAGGAGGTGGTGGGCGCCGTGGAGCTGCTGCTGTCACACAGGAGGCCGAGCGGCGAGAAGCAGGTGAGGTCAGACGTGCTGGGGGAAGGAGCTCGGTATGGTTGCATGTTAATCTGCCGCATCCAGGCACAACCCTGCACATTACTCATCTGTCGATATGCTTCACTTTTTTGTTTTTCCATTTGAATGCATTTGTGTGTGAGAGAGAGATAATGAGCTGTACATTCATTCATTGTAATGCTCCATGCCACATTTTGCTGAGACGAGGAAAATTAAAGCGCTCTTTAACAGACAAACTGTGAAATGGGATTTGCAGACAGAGAGGATGTTTGTCTGCCTGCTGCATTTTTATTTCTCCATTTTTTCTGAGAAAGACGCAGTAAAAAGCCCATAATACTCAGTTTAACTGAAGTGTGGCTGCTTAGGGAATCGATGGGGAGACGTTCAGAGACAGGAAATCAAGGAGCAAGAGATTAGAGAGCGGGAGAAGTAATAATGAAGAAGTGAAGAGAGTAGAAGAAGAAAAGACATCAGAAGAGAAAGAAAAACACAAATGAAGCCTTTTCTCCTCTAAACACAATGAGAGGTTTTCTTTAACAGGAGTTCATGGACTGTTTGAAGGATCCGTATCATCATGACTGCAAACTTCTGCCTGAAGCAGAGGAGTGGGGGATGTTTTTCACATTTGTTCCTTCTTGTGTTTTTGTTTCTCTTTTCTTATTTTTTTTTCTCTTTTTTGACATTTTTACTTCTATTTTTAGAGATAAAAACAATCCAAATATAGATTAACATTTAGTGGTATGTAAAAAAAATTGCTCCATGTCAAATTTATTGTGTTTTTGCTTTTCTGGATTTGATTTGAGGATTTGATTTCTAAAAAATTCTAAAAAATAAAATTAGATTAAATTAAAATTATATAAAAATGTGAAAAATTAAAAGTAGACATAATTAATTTAAAAATAGAAATAAAAAGTAATATTAAAAGTAAAAATTATCATTGAATTTTTTAAAAACAGAGGATTTCATTTCTGAAAAGTTCTAAAAAATAAAATTAAAATAGTATAACAAGTTTCCTTATATATGTGCCCTTTCAGTGCATTAATTATTTTGCTATGACAATTTCTTTAATAGCTTGTCTTTTTATGAAAATGAATTGTATGTTTTAAATACATATTTTTACATTTCAATATTTAAATTCAACATCCATTTAAACACCAACTTAAACAGCTGCTGAAATGCTTCATTTTGGATGTGATCTGGTTTCCGTGTAGATCATTAACGGATCAGTAAAACTTCTTTTTTTGCAACAAGCTCGCCAGTCTCTCTCTGTGAGTGTGCAACTGGAGTCCAATATCCATTTTTAGGCTAGGTTTGGTCTCTGTATTTGCTGACAGTTAAAGTTTCACTTTTATTTACTTTAAACCTGAGCACATTAACTAAAATGTGTTCCAACTGGGTCAGCAAAAACAGAATTTGCTTCGTACACTTTCTGCAGATTTGCTTTTAATTGATTTTTTTTTTTTTTTTTTTTAGCTCTAGCTGCAGTTTATCAGCTTTTCTGTCTGCTGTAATGGGTTCGGACAAGGGAGACTTTGCTCAGTTTAGAGAAACGACATGACTTCACTCTAGAAGGTTTTCAGATTAAACGCTAACCTTGTATCCTTAAACAAGACCAGCAGCTACTGGCGTCTGTTTCTCAGGGGCCTTTTTGAACTGATGTTTTTATTGAAATTCGGGCTAATCCTCACCTCATATAAAGGCAAAGCAAGTTCTGATTTATGTAGAGCTTATTTTCAACTGCAAAGCAAAGAATCACATCAACAAAAACAAATGCACAAGTATAGCTCAGTTTTTTAGTTTATCATTCTAAAATATTGTACAATAACAAACATTTCTACAGTGCAGCACAGCTAACCAAGGGGCTATTTTCTCTCTGCTTCCCTGGACAGAAAATATGACATGAAAAAATATCAGCTCTATAGAAAAAAACAGTCAAAAATATAAGTATACACAAGTAATATATGTAGTGAGACACAAGAAGAAATGCTGAAAACTATGCCTAAAAGTATCAGAAGTTAATATTCTAACAATGTTATAAGATGACAAGATGGCAGATATAACAACAGGACTATAAATGAGGACAGTAAGGTCAGGACAGGGCATGTATGGCATCTTGATCATATTAATATCCAACAATAAATAACCTGCTTTTTAATGCTTTTTCCAGAGATTTTAATTAGAAACACATTCCAACACACAAATGACTCAAAATCAGTCATTTATTTAACTTGTTATTTTTGCTGAAATTTACCTCCATTTCACTCTCTGTGTCTTTAATTAGAGCCCATCTCGTAGCAGCTGCTTTCACACTTCTTCTCGCTGCAGGAATAGGAGGGAAGGGGGGTGTAGGAGAGAATGAACAGATGAGTAAAAGGTTCTGGCAGGAGAGAGGTAGGCGGGACAGAGACAGAAGACCAAGAGACGGAAGGGCAGAGAGAGGTATGATGAGACGAGGCAGATGGAAAAAGGAGGTGACAGCAGGTTAGAGGAATAGAAGGATGGCGATGAAACAGCAGGCGCAGGAGAGGGATGGTAGGATGTGTAGGAGGGAGAAAGGAGAGGAAAAGGAAGAATATAGGAGGAGAAGAAGTGGGGAAAACAGTAGGTGTGATGAGGCTGTGGAGACGATGAGAAAGATGAAGAGAAGGCCTCTTCTTCATTCTCCCTCTGAGATGAAAGACTTCACACATGTTCAGTCCTCTTCCTCACCCCTGCTCCACCCCCTCTTCTTCTTCTTCAAGAACTTTCAAAGTGTCTGGCAGTCTCTGGATAAGTTAAAGACACACAGACCATAGGTTCAAAATGATTTTCAACATACAGTCTCACTTCTGTATTTCTCCACTGTTTGACTTTGACATTAATATTTACCGTGCCTTGCATGAGTACCACTTTTTTTTTATTTTGTTGCTTTATAACCAGCAAGACAAGATAGATCAATGCAAAACATTACAAAATTATGACAGCATGTTGGATAAATAAAAATCTGAAGAGTGTGGCATACATTTGAAATGAGCCTCACGAGTGAATGCTTTATAGAACCACTTCTTGCTGCAGTTACAGTTGCAAGCTTTGCAGATCCACGCAACATTTTGCCTTATCTTCTTTCTGAAATCCATAAAACACAACACAAAACAACCCAAAATAACTCAGGAAAAGATGGGCCACTGACCAGAGAGTAGCAAATTCACCAAGACGGGCACTCCCCTGGAAATGGAAGAAAGTCTGGAATGTGACTAAAGGAAAATGAGTCAACCAGTTGTTGAGATTTTGGATTCATGACAAAACATTTTTGTTCTGTTAGTTTTGCCTAAAATGTTTAGTCGTGGGGGGAAAATGAAAAAAATGCATAAAATAATTATTACTCACTGTGATTATTACACCCTTAAACAAAGCGGTATTATTAAGCATATGTTTTTCAATGGCTGCTTAGCAGATACAACAGTTACTGTTTGTTTTGATGAAACTGTAGTTTATATCTCTGACATGCTGTTCTGGCTTTACTTGTTTATTCTGTTCTAAGACGCAGCTTGAGTTTCACCATGTAATAAACTGACATATTCATAAATAAGCACCACAAAGTTAACGATAATATAAAACTGATGTAAATATGTAAAGAAGAAACGTAATTGGAGATGATGTACAGCATTCAAGTGCAAACAGAAAGTTTGATGGTGGGATGGCATTGCTGATAAAAGGAGGGGAGAGGAAATAAATCAGAGCTGCTTTCCAGTCATATCTTTGGAGCTGCTCTTTGATGTTGACTCTGATTCAGCAAGACTCTTGACATTTTTTTACGATCCAGAATATTTTCTCAGTACAGGACCAGATTCCTATCTTTGAAGCATTCTTCCAGGATTCTTTCCATGTGGTTTCCATTTATGGGCTAGTCGTTAGCGTTGCTGTGATGCTGCAAGGCAGCCAGCAGAAACTCCAGACACTCTAGAAATGTGGACTCTGTCACATAACCCATTGGTAGGACCCCCTTCACAGCCTTAGCATGTTCTTTTTATGGTTTACATGAATTCAGCAGATGGACTTTGTTCTTTTGGAAGGAGCCAAGCTAGCTTTCTTTGCAGCTTTGTTTGGGTAGACTGGGAAAACGTTGTCCAACTCCAGTCCTCCAGCACAGTTTATTACCTCTTCAGGTTCTCTCACTATTTAGATCTCATGATCAATGGAGAGGATTGAACCACAAAAAGACCAATAAACTGAGAGCTTTGCTTTTGGACTCAGCTCTTTCTTCACCACAATAAGCCTGAGGAACCTCGCATTAATGCAGACAGATCCAACTCCTGCTCCATCCTGCTTTCATTCCTGAGCATAAGACAAATGTACTTGATCTCTGCTGATCAAATCACCCCGGCCCGAAGGGACATTTCCACCTTTTGTTCCAGGTTGTAAACAGTAGACAAGGTCCAAATTAGGAGAAAATTAGTCTTCAAATAAATAACGCCTACTGCATTACATTGGAACCAGTTAAACTGCAATAATTTGATTGGTTATCATTTTAAATACTTTTGTGCTGTCTCTAGCTTGTCTTTGCCTTTAGATTCACTTGTTTCCTGTTTATCTTCCAGTTTGTAACGAAGCTATTATCCTTCTGTTCAAATAAATGACTTTGGTTTCACCTCAGGTTCCCTCCCTGATGATGGACAGCCAGTTCTCGGAGTTCACCCCTGACATAACTCCCATCATGCTCGCTGCTCACACCAACAACTACGAGATCATCAAACTGCTTGTCCAGCGCAAGGTATGACTGCTACTTAGGAGCCACCAAGTTATATTACAAATGGATCAATATGATAGCAGTATGCAACCCATCTATGTTGTTATATTCCTGTTAGTTTGGATTTATGCATTGCTCTACACGTTCTGTGTAGGTCACCATTCCAAGGCCGCACCAGATACGATGCGACTGTGTTGAGTGCGTATCCAGTTCAGAGGTGAGTCAGTATTTCTCTACAACATGATTTGAAAACCACTGCATGGTTTCTGATTTGCAGAAAATTTATTTTACTAAAGAAAATACATTTCACTCTTCATTTTCTTTCTTTACAATATAAAATCAAAACACAGGAGTCATTGTCTATTGTTTAATTTAGAAAGTTGTTTTCAGTTATATCCAAGTAAGCTGTGACCAGGTCTGGTACTTTTGAGGTTTCCATTGATATATCTGTTTTCCATTAAGAGCTCTGTCACACCAGAGTAGGACTGTCTCCAGGACCTCCATGACCTTCCCAACACGCAATATTATGGCAAAATATGTAAAACCTAACTTTAGTGTGAAACCATTCATGCCTCCCCTGCAATCTGGCAGGTTTACTACTTCGGCTTCTGTCACATCCACACCAAAATGTCTCAGCTGTCAGTTTCAGCCTTACCTCATAGGGCCAAACAGGATCATTACTTTGATCAGCCTATCATCAGCATGAGAGGATGTAGGTGTTTTTTTTTTTTGTTTGTTTGTTTGTTTGTTTGTTTTTTTAGCTTAGCACACCAACTTTCTGAAGCCTGAAGAATTTTTATTTTAGGGTTGTTAAATGACATTATAATCCTTCCAATCCACTGCTCGTACTTTTTCTTCTTCCTTCACCAATCTCTACATACAGAGCCAGGGCTGCTTTTTGAGAAGTACATGTTGCATTTGATCTGCTGCCTGGAGAGCTCACAACTTTCTTTAGTCATCCAGCCTATGTGCGATTTGGAGGTGGGTGTGCTTCTGTACAGCTGGAAAATCTGTTGCACTGGGAGCCCAGAGCATATAGTGCCACTATCAAGCAAGGAGCCTGATGGTGGCACTATATTTATTTTCATGAAAAGAATGTTTGTTCATATTAGCTGCGTGATGAAATACTTTTGTCTGCAGCCAGAGAGGTGGTGGGACCCAATACACACCTAAAAGCGTTATTGAGTAGTCACTGCATGTGGCCAGTGTGGCTGCTTAAAAGGAGTGAATTCTTTGACCGATCCACATCTTCATGTCTTTGAACATCAACAGGTGTTTAATCTGGTGTGACTGTCTAATTTTTAACATCATTAAGTGTTTCTCAAAAAATGCCATTAGAATCATAAAACTGCAAATTAAAAGATGTAAAGTTGAAATATGTTTGGTTGCCACAGACAAACAACTTTGTACAAAGGCAAATAAGGAATCGGCGATATGAGTTCTTTCACATTTTTTACTTTTCACTCGAAAGTTATCAAGAAGACATTGCAGCTCTTGTTTAGTCAGTTTTTCATCTTTTTGCCTCCCCCTGTAGGTTGACAGCCTTCGACATTCACGATCTCGACTCAACATCTACAAGGCTCTGGCATCCCCCTCTCTCATCGCGTTGTCCAGTGAGGATCCCATTCTCACTGCCTTCAGACTGGGCTGGGAACTCAAAGAACTGAGCAAGGTATGGATATGAATTCCCACTACCATGCAGTATCTAGCAGGGGCTTTAGAGTGTACCTAACCCCCTAGCGAAAGCATAACCCTACCCAGACAAATTGTGAAAAATTCCAGCAAACTGGGCAGAGCCAAGATACATTGGGGTTGGGGGCAAGTATGGGAATGAGCAGAGGGGTTTAAGTGGGGGTGTGGTCAGGATGAGGGAAAGCACTGTTGCTAACTTAATGACTTTGTCACCGTATTTAGCAACTTTTCAAACCCTTCTAGCGCCTTTGTTTTTTTGTTGTTTTTTTTTTGTTTTGTTTTGTTTTGTTTTTTTTTTGTTTGTTTTTTCAAAAAAGTGACCAGCGATAAATCCAGCAAATTTTTTCTGTTATTGGAGAATTTTATGGCAATATGCAAAAACACTAGTCGCTCTGCAGCAACTGTCCTCCAGAGCAAGAAGCAAGTGCTGCTGTGAGCCCTTCCCATTTCCTAAGATTTCTTAAGCGTTGCAGTCAGTATCACAGTCGGCAGTCAGAGCAGAGAGGACACTCATTCCCCTCCGTGTCCACACTGCAAATTAATCACGGATGTGCAAAGCTGAGAAACACTGTCGATCAATGCTCGCCACGCTCGCTATTCCAACTCCTTTCTCGCCACAGGTGCTACCTGAATGAGATGGTTTTATTCCCAAATGCAGAGCTGTGACCTAGATATCAACTGAGTGGTACCATTGTCACCTATAGGAAAATTCAACTACAGTAGCCACCATTCAACCCATAGAGGGCAGCACTGAGACAATTTTAGGCAAAATATTGCAGAATTAGACAAATTAACACGGAAATGTCAAAACTTGCACAAAAACACAGAGAGCGCCCCCTAAGGTCCAATTTATACAGTTTATCTGAAAAAAAAAAAGTTGGTTTAGGGTTTAATTACTTTTTAAGTAGCTTCAAGGCTCCTAAGATGTCTAGCAAAGAATAGAATTAAAGTATTTTCCAGTTATGGATAAACATGGAAAAATCTAGTGGAACACTGAAAACTGTTCTGTATTTCCGGACTGTTTCTCCTATCCGGTTCATCTACTTATCCGTCCATCCATCCATCCATCCATCCATCCATCCATCCTTATGTGCTTACTGTGTACATTAAAAATGGACCAAAAAGAAGTGAGAAGCTGGACAAATACAGCATTTTGACATGAAAACTTTGTTGTAAACCTGAACTTAAAAAATAGGTCACATTTTACGCCAACATTATAAACAACACATGAAGAGTTGGTTGAATTTGGTGATAGTTTCTTGCAATAATTACTAAAGGACTGTGCTGTTCCCTCCTATGAAGCAGTAGTCTTTAACAGAATTTATGTCATACAGTTCCGCAAAACATTCTTTGCATTCAGCTGTTACATAATACTCTCTACAGACGTTTTTAGGCACTGAAAGTGATGAAAGTAATATCACTGGACTAAAAGTACCCAAGTGTTTGTTATAGATGACAAGAGCAGACATGTTTTTCTTTCAGTGTATACTATCTACAGTGCAAGCTCCAAACCGTTTCCATCCGATAACGTCCTCATTTTAAAACAGGATAACACTTTGCAGTTTGCAGTCAGCGTTAAACAATGAAACCAAAAATGATGGATGGCTTCAATCCCATTGCAGTTGTTTTGCTGCTTGTATAACATGACGTCCCACATTTCAGGTGGAGAATGAGTTTCGTCAGGAGTACGAGGAGCTGTCCCAGCAGTGCAAGCGTTTTGCCAAGGACCTCCTGGATCAGGCCAGAAGTTCAAGAGAACTGGAGACCATCCTGAACCACAGAGACAATGACCAGAGTGAGGAGCTGGACCCCAGGCAGTGCCACGACTTGGCCAAGCTCAAGCTCGCTATCAAATACCACCAAAAGGAGGTAGGGTCTCATCTGCAGTGCTGTGTTTTGAGGAGCAGTGGAGTTGGTGTTCAGTAATGTTTAGCTGAAATGGAGCTGTGTTTTTATGTCTGGAAGGTTGCTGTTTTGCCACTAATGTTGGTCTTTTGTCTGAATATGCTGTTAAATACTGTAGCAGAGTAATGGACAGAGTTAGGGGTTGTGTTTTTGCATAATTAGCCTGCGTGTACCTTCACTATCAAAGCTGAACATTAAATGTCAGTGTATACGTTCTCCCTTTATATGGTGACCCCGATGGCTGTATGGGTTTTATTGCCCTACTGTGCAATTTTCCATTGAATAGACTGAATACATGTCAGCTAAATGTTACATTTATTACCTAATTTACTCCTACAGAACAGCAAATAGTTTTTTAAATACCAGTTCAGTGACTATATTGTAAGATTAAAGTAATGACCATGGAGTGAGCAGTTATCCACCCAGCTTCTGACCTTCTGGGTTTATTCACTGAGCCAAAATAAAGGGACCAGATAAGATAAATGTGCTTTTTATAAAATATAATTTTTACCTAAATTAGTTTCAGCAAAGAAAAAAGAACAAAGTAATAAAACAATCCTACATCTAAAAATTTTAAAGAGCAGTTTTGCAGCAGTCAATGTAAACACTGTGGACTAATTTTGCACTCTTCCCTGAATGTAAAATCTTTTGCCAACTTTTTGTAATTTAAAACTTCACTTTTTCTCTGGTTTTTAAAAGAACACTAATATCACTGAAAAACATAGAGCCATTGTGTAATATACAACCCACAAAAGTTGCCCAGGGTGGCATTAGTAAGGTGCTGCATGAGCACCGGGGGGGCAAAAAAAGTTTTTCGAACAGTTGTGCCCAGAACAAGTTTTCTATTGCTTTCATGCGTATAGAGTCAATGAGGAGTCAGCATCCTGGTGTGTTGAATTTGAAATAGAAAAATAGTGCAACATACAGCACTCAGACAAAAAAATAACACTTATACAAGAGGCGCTTTATTATTGCATAATATCTTGAATACCATGAAGGTTCAGAAATGACCCAAAACACAGAACTTTTTGATTTTTGTAGTAATGCATAAAACAGGCAGTGGTGGTCACTGCTAACTAAAAAGTTAGCTGCGCTAACCCTAAAGCACTAATTAGTTCTGCTGACACTAAAACACTATACCAACATGATGTTTAGTGGGAGCTAATGCTAAAAGCTAAATTCAACCAAGTTGATAACAACTATGTGTCATTGACACATTATATCAACCTCAACAAAGTCAAATCTGTTGTTGATTTTGCCTAACTGACCACGGTAGGGTGTCAGTCAGAAAGCGTGCAAGACAGCAAGAGATTTCAAACAGCAATGCGTTCTGGGTACAGAATAAATGTAATTTTCTGCACTGCATCACAGGTGGAGAGGAGAGGAAACGGGAGTGCTGCGTAAACAAACTTCACCCACTTCAAAATAAGAGCGTGAATATAAACATCTAACTACTTGAAGAGTTTTTAACAGTCAGCAACAAAAACTTCTACACAGATGTTGAATTTTATTCAACTGAAAGTTTAAAAAAGAGCCAAGTAAATTAGCACTTTAGAATTTCTATGGAAAAATAATTTAGGTGAAGCTAAGCATGCTAAATGTTTTCATATTTAGCAGTAATGCTAAACCGCTAAATGAAAAAGTAGCTTCATTATTAGCGCATTAGCGGGTTAGTGGAAGTGTGCCCACTACTGCAAACAGGTCTTGCCTCTATTCAACATGCTGACATTTCTCCTGCTTGCATGGTTTCACGCATACATAAAAAACTTTATACCAAAAATAAAGAAATTATATACAATTTTGCAAAGAATAAGTACAAAGGTATATTTATCAGAAAAAAGTACAAAAACTTCACAGCTTTATGTAATGTTTTAAATATAAAACATTACACATGAAGACACTCATCAGTAATTAGAAATAATATGGCACAAAAGTCTGATTACAAAAATTTTTCTGCAAAATTCATGAAAAGACGAGATGGAAACAGGTCAGAGAGGCTGCCAAGAGGCCAACAGCAACACTGAGGGAGTTAAGGTGTTGTATTATCCAACAAGTGTCAGTTGTGCCATTCCTGTGACATGTCCTGTGTTCCCCATACCTGTATCTGGACTTAGGAGTAAGGTTGGAAGATTAAAGCCTTTTCCTCCAAAGACAATGTTTTATGGTCTGATGACACTAAACTATAATTTGACCAAACAGAAACAATCTGTAAAATAGTCAGGAAAACCTCAATGGACTGTGTTTCACAAACTTGTCTAATATTATTCATACTAACTGTTTTTAATACTTGCAGATATACCGAGTTACCAAGTAATGTGGCAAATACCAAAAACATATTGGAAGTTTTTGGTGTTTTTGTTCATTAATTGTCCCCTCTAGTTAAAAATGAGTCAAACAAGCAACAATTCAAGATTAATGAGACCTCCTGGCTTCTTCAAAATCTAGCCTCACTCAGATGCTCCAGTATATTTTCTTGTGTTTAAGGACTTTAAGAGCCAGAATCCCCCTCATTGGTCTGTTCAGCAGAATAAAAATGAAAGGGGAAGGAAGAAAGGAAAGAAAGAAAGAAAGAAAGAAAGAAAGAAAGAAAGAAAGAAAGAAAGAACGAAGGACTTGTGTGTGGGTGAGGAGAATGATGGAGAGGAAAAGAATGGTACTGAGAGGAATAATGAGCTGGAACAAGTGTGAGCAGATACAAAGCCTACAAACACAAAAGCAGAGATTTAATGGGACAGAAAGAGAGTAAAATGAGGAAGCAGATGAATCAAGCGAGTGAGGAAGAGATGGAGATATGATGGGATGGAGTTCATGAACAAAACAGAGTTGGAAACAAACCCCAAGGCGATCTCTGTCTCTGCACTTCCATCTACATGTCGGTTCCCTGCTGTTTGCAGCTCTGCAGCAGAAGGATCCTGCCAGACAGATGAAAGCCGGAGCGAGAGGACAGAGTGAGGGGAGGAGACGAGCAATGACAGGGATGGACTCAAAGAGAAAGCATCAGATGAAGTGCTTTCTTTCTCAGAAGCACAGGAGATGATGAAGATAGAGCTCTGACAAGGAAAATTGGAAACTGAATGAGGATGGAGGAGCTTTTCCTCCATAAATATTTGAAAATATGTAATTAGGAAATAAAGATTTCGGCAGAGTGTGCATCTTTTGATCCAGTTCCCTGTGTGATCCAGCTTATTCTTTAAGCAGAATGAATCGATGTTTGATTGGTGCGTTTCCTTATTTCTTGGCTAGCCTGCTTCATCCCAAAAGCGTGCTTAGGACTGGGTCCTGTCTAATTTTCAACCTTATTAATAAGACGTAAAATTAAAGGATTTGCAGTTAGGCCTTTGTCTTCACTATCCCATCCAGGTGGTACAATGTGCCAGTACAACAGGCAGTAAAACAGCCCTCAGCTTGATGCTGCCACCACCATGTTTGGCAGTTTGTACAGCATTTTTAGATTTGAGAGCCTCTCTTCAAGTCCTCCAAACAATTACAGCTCAATCTTTGTCCTGACTGACCATGAACGTTTTCTCCAGAAGTATTTGGCTTGTCCATCTGCGCAGCTGCAAATTTCAGTCAAGCATGAAGGTGTCCATTTTGGATCAGTGGCTTCTTTCTTGGTCAGCACCCTCTCTGGCATCTGTAGGGACTGACATTATAATCACTTTATGGGAGGCTTCAGCTTTAGTGGCCCTTGGGTTATTTTTGAACATTCTAACTTTTACAGACAGAATAAAAGTACCAAAAATGTACAAACCATGTATTTAGTGTAGAGATAATCAGTCAGATTATGACAAATTTAGGTGAATGAGTGAGTGAGTGAGAGAGAGGGAGAGAGAGAGCATAGGCCTTTAAAGGGGCAGTATTATGTATTTTCCAGGTACATAGTGCCATTTTATAGCACAGTCAAGTAACTGTAACATGACTTAAAATAAATTTGTATTCGCAATTTGGTGCCTTGAAATTGGCCTCTCTCTTTATAAAGCTCCTATTCCTTCCATTACGCCACCAACTGCACGTCATCACAACAATACTTGTCCATGATGCCAAGTCTGCTTATAAGTTCAGCAGACTCTAATTGCTAGCTAATTGCTGTTGCCGCTAGTCTGGAGGGGTGTTTGAGGACTCCTCCAGCATGCATGAAAGAATCAAAGCAACAGTCTCGGTATGTTTTTGATTAGGGGTATAGTATTATAAAATTATATAAAGCTAAAAAAGTTGATTTTTACATAATACTGCCCCTTCAACAAACTGTTTGATTGGAAACTCTCATAATTTCTTTAAATGTACAGATGATAAAACCTAACTAGGTACGTTTTTTTTTTTGTTTTTTTTTTTTTTTTTAATCAAATTTCTGGAAAAATCTTGAAAATATGAGTTTGTAAAAATATAAAAGTTGGATTATAAAAGTATGAAATACTTGGATTAAAGTATGAAATATGTAGGAACCCTGCTTGAAGTAATGCTGCAAACTTCTTTCATGACTACTCATCAACTACAGGATTCATTCTATAAATTTCACATGTAGTTTAACCAAAGCTGATAAATAACCAAATAAGGTGAACTGTGTTGTTTCACGTTTACAAGAAGAAATTAAAAAGCTGTGTTCCCTCAAGCCCCCAGGTAACACCATGCTTTTTAACTTGCACAGGGAAATGATTGAAATTTCTCTGGCATCACTACAGCAAACTGCAGGTAATCTGCAATGAAAAGGTTTCACTGTTCACTAACGCACTAATTTAATCACAGCCATGCTTCTATGAAGTCCAGTTCACAGAAACTCAGAGGGAGCCAATGAACAGCCTGCCTTCCTGCTGGTTCCCCATTCTGCAGAGGGCTGCCGTCTAACACACCTTGCTGCAAGGTATCATTAGCTGCAGATCTCGGTTCTTTGTGCAAGAAGCCCTCAGACAGCTGAAAGTCTTATTTTTAAAAATATTCTGTGGTATCCACAATTCAAAGCTGTAAATAAAAAATGCTTTCAGATTGAGGCTGTGGAGAGGAGAGGTGGAACATACTGCGGTGAGAGGAGGAGACTGGGGGAGGGGTCACAGGAAGGGAGGGATGCTGTCAACGGTTAATAAGGTGTTAGGGAAGGGGTGAGAGGACAGAGAGTGAGGCAGGAGCAGCTGATGAAACTGCTGTGAAATGTTTGTGTATCGGGGGTTTATATCAAGAACCGGAAATATGTCAAAAAGTATAAAGATATACGTTTTTATTCAGTATGTGTCGATTGAGTCAAATTGCTCAGGCTGCTGTCCAAAGGTTCCTTAACGAGCACAAATCTGTGTGAGTGAAGCCAGCGAGAGAAGGAAACCGACAAAGATGAACTGTTTTTAATCAGTTCAAGGGAATAAGTGACAGAAGTCAGCAAAAATCTTTGAAGTAGGAGACAGAAGAATTAGGGAGGTTGATGAATTTTAGGGGAAGTTGTCTAGAATAGATGAATGACATGGAGAAACAGTTGTTGGAGGAAATGAGACGGGAGACCGTAATGTTGTTTTATAAACGATCCCATTACTGTTCTCTGCTGCTCTGTTGTTTTTTTTTTAATTAAAGAAAAAAGTAATACTTTAGGTTCAATGAAACAGTTTCTTGCTAAAGTTTTCAGACGTCTAGAACTTTGTCTCTTACCTGTAAACTGATAGGAAAATGACGAATGGTTTAAAAACTTTTTAGAAATAAAGATGTGCAGTGTGGTGTGCATTTGTTCTCAGCCCCCCTCAGGCAATGCTTCAGACAAAGCAACTTTTGCTGAAGTTAGTTTTGCCACGTTCTCAACTGGCTTTCGGTCTGGTTTTCGAACCAGTGGTTCGGCTTTGATCTAAACCAAAACACTGAAGGATTCCTTGTGTGTCGTCTGCAGGAGGCTGAACCTCTGCCCATGTCTTACTTCTTCTGCAGCCTTGAACTGGTTTTCTAATAGTTTTGAGCTCCATACATCCTCCCATCTCCTCTAATTGGTTTTCCTTTCCCTGCTGCAGAACTGCTTTGACCAAGCTTGATGATCCCACCGCCGTGCGTTCAGTGGTAGCTCTCCTCCGCTCTAAGCAGTTTGCATACAGACTGAAAAGTTACATTTTGGTCTCATCTAACCACAGCACCTTCTTCTACATGTTTGCTATGTTCCCTTCATGTACCTTATTGCTTTCCCAGCATTTCAGAGTAGCCTTAGAAATGGTCAGCACTGTAAATATTGATTCTTTGCCTAAATCTGATGCATTTGTAAAATCCTAGTTAGATGTTTTAAATTATTTATGAGTAAGGATCTAAAAATGTTGTTCAAAAAGTGCAACATTTGCTTCATTGTAAAGATTTTTGGCCATGGCTTCGCACTGGTATTATGTGGGTTACACTCTAAGAAGTTTAAGAACGACTAGTTCAGATTGCTCAAGAGGTACATGTGTCATTTCAGTATTAAAGGGGCAGTATTATGTATTTTCCAGGCACATAGTTCCATTTTATAGCACAATCAAGTAATTATGTTACCTTCAGTTGTTACAAAAATGCTGTATATATCAAATATGCCTTAAAAGAAATTTGACTTCATAATTTAACACGTTGAAATTGGGCTACGTTTTTATTAGCGTTTCACTGAGAAGTAGCTCGTATAATGACCTCAGCAGATGTGCAGTTCCACCAGGTGTTTGATAATTGCTGCAGGCTAGTCTGAAGGGACTGAGTGGGGAAGTCGCTGGGGAGAGGTGCACTGTGAGGCAGAACCTCGGAAGCTTAGAAACTGCAGCCCAGAGGAGGAGCTGCGTCTCGAAGGTGGAGCTGTATTCACCCAGGCGTTTTGCACAGCTGAATGGTTGCCACGGGAGATTAAAGGATTTCTCAAACATGCATGAAAGAAACAAGGCAACATTCCAGGTATGTTTTTGATGAATAAATAACATCGTAACATGATGTAAAGCTCAAAAAAGTCGATTTTACATAATACTGCCCCTTTAACAGTTTAACAGGAAAGCACCATACTGGTCAGCAGATAAATGTAAGAAGCAACAGAGCTGGACCATCTGCTGCTGGAAATCTACCACTATGGTCAATTTTATCTGAGTAGATGGTGAAAAATCTTCACCAGAAAACAGCTTTGTGGAAAAAAAAACTTAGCATGAACATTATTACATGTTGTTGAGTGAAACCAGCTCAAAACTGGGACAACAAAGGCAGCTGATGGTTGTGAATGTTTCAGTTTCATATCATCAGCACACACAGAGAGTCAGTGCATTTATATGATTAGCTCTAAAAGCCTGGCATTGTTAATGTGACACTGCTGCAGCACTTAATGTGCAACACTTTGACCCCCGCCATACAGAGCGTACACATACAATGCAAACAATGTGATCACACACAGCCACAGTGGCAAAACGCTGAGCTAAAAGGAGGGAATAAACAGTGACAGATATACAGGAGAGCAACATGAAAAAGTCCATGTGTGGTAAGAGAGAAACAGGGAGGGGTATAAATGGATGAAAGGACAGTATTTTTATAGGGGTTGAGATGAGTGGAAGGACTGGAAGTTGAACCAAGCAACAGAAGAAGGGGAGGATGAAGAGGGGAATCAGGCTGTTCCATGTGAAAGGCTTATGTAAGTGTACTGACAGTGTTTGTCAACCATCTCCAGAGACTGCTGCTACTCCTCCATGTGCATACAAACACAAATTAGGTAGACAAAGGACACACACACATACTCAAACTAACGTCTGCCCAGTCGCACAAAGCAAATACACAAGGGTCTCTGGAGGGGCTGATGTGGCATATGCTCAGCACAAATTCAAACGTGGAGCCATTAATCCTGTTGGAACAGTTTTCCATTAAACTTCAAGTCAAACAATCAAACTGAATTACTTTTAAAGTAAGTTTTTTGGAAGTGTGGACGAAGCTGCATGAAAACGACTCTCAGGGCCTGGTTTCTAAGGTCAGTAAATGGGATTAAATGATCTCTGAATGATTAATGCAGGAAACTATTGGATCATCTTGCTTTTAGCTGTAAATTAGAGTTTGATACGTCTGACCATTACAGGTTAAATCAGTAGAAAACTGCTTTTTATGTTTCAGACTAACACAAAATGGGGCATAACTATGAGGTGGAGGGAAAATGATACATGGTTTTATTTCTTTATTTGTAAATAAAAGTCTGACAAGCTGCTCCCTTTACTCTGATAGCCCTAAATAAAACCAGTGCAACCTAGTTGTTTTCAGGTGTTACCTTATTAACAAATAGAGCGCTCAGGTGAGTTAATCTCAGTATGAATCCAGTTGTCCTGTGAAAGTCTCAGAGGTCTGTTATGCCTCGTTTTGGTGCGGTTGGTGCAATATTTTGTCTGTTTCCATTGTGAAAGCAGCTCACACAACCATCCCGTACCGCACCATTCCTGGGCCCCCTTCAGTTGTAGGTCCACGGGACAATGGTACGGTTAAGGTGGAGCTACCAGTGTCACACAGCACAGTTCATTGATTGGGGGACAGAAAAATGCCACTCCTGGAGACAAGAATGAGACATGCTATTCGCCACATTTGTCGTCGCACTAGTATTACGCCACATTAGGTATTTAGGTTTATCTCTGCCTGCCCATTGAGAGTCAAGCTGGCGATGGACATGCTCCCAGGGCCTGGAATACGCCAGACCATAAAGTAGCGTACCGACCCGCTCAGGAGAAACAAGGCATTCAACAACTTCAGTGAACCAACAGCATCATTAAGACCAAGAAACCCAGCAGACATGTCAGGGAGAAAGCTGTGGAGAACTTTAAACTCTTGAGGCTGTCATCCAAAAATCTGGAAACTTTAAGAAATGACCGTCCATTTAGACTGACTGGCTGAGTAAAAGAGCTTTGACCAGAGAAGCAGCCAACTCTGGAGGAGCTGCTGAAGGAGAATTGACTCAAATTAACTAATCAATTCAGTCCAACTAACTACACACTCCATAAATCTGACCTTCATAAAAAGTGACAAAAAGTGTTTTACAGATTGTCTTTATTCAGACTTTGAATTCAGGTCAAATCCCAGAAGAGACGATTGAAATAAAAGCCTTTTTAAAAAATATTTTCTGTCATTTGTAACTTCTTTTTAAGAAAAGAAAGTGAGACGGGAAAAAATCGATTAATATTGCAAATCAGATTTGGCATGAAAAAATCTGAGATTTTATTTTCAAGCCATACCGCCCAGTTCTAGGACACGGCAAACGTGATGGAAGGAGATGCTCTGGTGCAATGGGACCAAACCTGAACTGCATTTTTCTACATGAAAAAATGCTATGTGAGAAACAAGCACCACAAAGCACCGTGAACACACCATTCTCCCTGTGAAACATGGTGGTGGCACCATCATGCTGTGGAGACTCTTTTCTTTAGCTGGAATGGGGAAGCTGCAAAAGATTTGAAACTGGGTCAGCGGTCCAGCAAGACGACAACCCTAGACATACAACTGGAAGTGAAAGCATACCAAAGTATTTTCATGTGCTTTGGCCTACTCAAAGTCCAGACCAAAATCTAATTGAGAATCTGTGCAAAGACTTGAAAATTAATTATGGGTGCCGGAAACCTCAACAGACTTTACAAGGTAACAGAAGCTGAATTCAAAGAAATGTCTTTTGTGTCCAGATACTTCAGAGCCTGGCTCTTTGTGCATTGATGTGAGTATGGTTGTGCTGCAATGTGAGCGCTATCAGCATTCTCCAGTGTGATCAATGCAAATTACGTCTTCACTAAACTATCCATGTCTCTCTGCAATCAATACATGCAGCTCAATACACACAAACACCCACACAGAGCTCAGCATTCCACACACTGCCTCTTCTCCAAATAATTTCCTCATGCTTTGCTTATCCTCCCTCTTTACCCTTGTCTCCTGGTCTCTCACAGTCATTCCTCTTTTCCGTAGTCCTGCCTCTCTCCCTTTCTGTCGTCTCCCAGTAGAAGTTTTCACTCTAATCGATCCAGCTCTGTGAAATGAACAGAAACAGAGAAGAGAGGGAAGGCTGAGGTTCAAGTTCAGTTTTGAAGCGTGAAAAGCTGCGCGGCACAAAAGTAAAAGTTTGGGCTTCAACTCAGCAGTTTCTACCTAATGTCTAAATCACTTCACACATGCTGCAGCTCACCCATCATGCTGAGGGCCTTTTAACGCTGAATAAAATCTGTGATTGGCTGTTTGACTCACAGGAAGTAATGAAGTATGTCCAGCTGGCTGGCAGGAAGGTGTAGGAAAGAGGCTGATACTCTTTGCAACACCTCTGCAATGCCTTCTGGGCACCTCCTGATTAATGGGAAGAAACGTGTGAAAAAGAGAAGAAAAACAGGGGAGGGTTGAAGAGAGGAATGAAAAGCAAGTGAGAATAGTTGTTGGTGTGTTTGTGCTAGTGGGCTGCGGTGCTCATTTCTATGTAGGTGTGTGCTGTTTATGTAGATTGTTTGGTTTGTTCAAAGAAAAGCTTTTTGTCTTTGAATCTCAGTTCAGTTTAGTCTTACACATCAGAGTAAAGTTTGGGAAAGATACCAAAACACAAAAATATGAAATCTACCTGCATGTTGTCAGTGTCATTTCATATTTCTACATACATTTATAATAAAAATGGACAACCTCTTTCGATTCTTCGATTTTACATATGACAATAAAAATGACCCGATATTTGAATCAATCCCTACAGATTCCATAGTGTCAGTATTTGTTAAACAACCTCTGTGAGGAAAATAAGTACACCCCATGCATATCTGGTTGAGCCAGGCTATGACTGGTTCTCTGTGGAGGACCTCTGCTCCCCTCTTTCAACAAGATTCCTTCAGTTCCCTGTTGTTTCTTTCTACACAGCTCTGTTAAACTCCCACAGCACAAAGGTCTGAACCTTAACTGGGTCATTGCCTTGATACTTTTGGACAGTTGTTATGATGGGTAACTGTGGCAACCAGTTTTTTTTTTTTACTTGTTTTACATCTAGGAGCAGCTGATTAGCATCCCCAAAGCTCAAATATTCCCTGAACTATGACCCTAAATCCCAAAAGGGTGGAAAAAAGGAGGCTTTATGGATGCAGAGCAGGACCAAAGAGCAGAGAGAGAGGAGAAGGAAGTTCAAACCAGCTCTTCCATCAATCTTAGTGGGAAAGGATCATATCCCCAACTCCAGTGTCTCCCTGCCCTGCTTTCTAACCAAACGGCCAGACAGAGATTTAAAGAGGAGCGGCAAAATAAAATGAGGTGATTAGCAGTGGTTGCCAATAACTGATGGTGTCATCCAAGACATGTTACTGTGAAATATCATCTCTGCTTCCTGGATATTTAGCTGATAATGAGTCTGTCATATAGCAACATCGTCTTCAATCAGAGGGTTCTTTAGGATTTGTTGCAAGACTGACTGCTGCTTCCTACACACAGCATGATGTGAATTATGACAAAGTACTTTAAATAGAATTAAAGGTAATGTAATTGTAGATTTTATGCTTTAGGGTCATTATCCTGTCAGTGACCCAGTTTAGATCAAGCTTCAGCTGTCACACCTCACATTTGACTCTGGAATATTTTGGTATACAGAGGAGTTTATGGTTGACTCAGCGACTCCAAGGTTATTATACTGTCATAAACTTTAACATTTACCTGCTAACTTTGGCCTGAAGAGTCTCAGATGGTGTTATTGCAGGGGTTTTTGCAAGCATTTCTCTGAGCATTGCACAATCTGACATAGGAGTGAATTTACTCTGATGTAAACTTGCAGAAGGTTTGACAACAGTTTCCCAGTTGTGAACAGTCTTTCATTGTGCAGAACGATGAACTTCAAGTAATTTGGAAATGATCCTGTAGCCCCTCCTAGATTAATGAGAAGCAGCATTTGCTTCTGTAATGTCCTTTCTGATGCCTTTCCTTCTTGGAACTGTGTTTACACACAGTTGTATGCTCCGACTTAACATGTAAACCTCAAAATTTAGAGGGTGTACTTTCTTTCTAAGATGATTTTAAACTCTGAGCTTGTCACTGTCCACTCCAAAAGCTATTTATAGGGGAGGTTGTCATTTAAATGAGATGGCTGTCCACACGTTTGCTAAAGGAGACACATTAACAAATGTCAGGGTGCAGTGACAAAGATAAGCACATGCGTATTTACACACACCGCTAGATCTAACGTGTAAACACTCACATGACGTTTTATAAAGTGTAGAATGTTACGAGTGCTTTTAATTTTATACACATGACAGAAGATGTGCTAAAGCAGCCTCAGTGTTTAACAGGGTGATGATATGCTGCACAAAATCTGTCATGAAAGACTAAAGGTTAATGGATTGAAGAGAAAACTGGAAGATAGGAGTGCAAATGTGACAACAAGAAGTGAGGAAAAATAGTGTATTTACAAAGTCTGACTCCAAGATTTTCTGAAAGTGCAAAAGCCTGAATGTAACTCAATTGTACTATCATTTTGGACATAAGCACAAAGGAAATGTTTGTATTGCAGCCTCAGGACCTGGGCATCATGCAGTCATTGAGTCCACCATGAACTCCTGGAGTATTATTAGCTCAAACTGGGTCATCAACAGGACATTTGTCCCAAATTAAGTAAGTAAATCCACAACAGAATGGCTGACAAAGTCCAGACCTCAACCTAAGTGAAATGCTGTGGTGGGACCTGTGAAGAAAACAATGTCTTCTATCGTCAATAACTTGAACCAACATTTAAGACATGTGGTTTTATATTTTCCAATCAGCATAAAGCTGAGAGGGTCATAAAAAAACAAAAATCTGTGCTTAATTTAGTGACACAAGATATCAAACCATGGGGTACATGATTGAAACAATCCAAAGGCAGCAACAGAAACAGGCAGATTGAAAACGGATGCATTAAAAATGAAAATCCATACGAATACATAAGCAGAATGATCTGAATATTTATTCCAAGAAGAAGAGAACTTAGATTGGTTTTTATAAAACCCCAGACTTCAGGTGAATAAATACAACTATATTAGAGCTAATCATCCTCTCACCTAATGGGGAGATGGGCACCAGTACCTCACCCCCACCTGGTAATGAACCAATCATTTGATCCAGGTATGTTGACCCAGGGTGCTATCTAAAATATGTGGGACGCCGGCCCTTGAGCCCCGACTTTGGACACCACTGACTTAGAGGAAACAGAAAAACTATTATAATAGATCCCTAATGAGAAATAAAAAGGTTTTTCAGTTATAGAAAGACCATTAATTTAAAAAATATGCTCACTGTTGATGGTTTTTATTTTTATTCAAAGGAAGTTTGTTTCTAGTCCCATAATCATAATGATTGTTGTATTAATTCAAAACATTAAACTTATTTTCTCAATTTAATTTTTTTTAATCACACTTCCTTTTAGGGTCATAGTTAAATAGTGGAAGATCAGCAAATTGGAGAAAAGAAGGTGGTAAAGCCAGAGAAAGTGTTGATAAATAGATAAATGAAGCAGGATAAAATTATTGCTGATAAACTAATACATCTATCCCTCCTTACTGTGTGGTTTCATTGTGCTAATTTTTTCTTGTGAGTGTGGTAATCCATCTCAGAAGAAAGGGGAGAAAACTTGGAAGTTCTCCAAAACAGCCCAAATGTGTCCTCTTCTCCTTTGTTGTTTCTGAAAATCAACACAGAGGCTAATGCTAATGCTAATGCTGGTGCAGAGAAACATCATAAGCAGACCAGTAGAGCAAAGGCTGCACTGTGTTACTGTAAATATGGAATGTTACATGATCTCCAAATGAAGAAGCTGTGGGTTTAAACAGATAAATAATATTTACCAACATAGGACTAAAATAATATGTTTTAGCTAAACCGTTTGAAGATGGTCACTAGTTAAAAGTCGCTAAATTCATTTAGACAATATCATCTTGTTCAGCAATGGTTGTTGCCCTTTTCTTCTGTCTGATGTTTAATTACTTGCTGAAAAAAGGAAAAGTCTGCAACAACATGATGTCGTCAAACTTACACAATGTCTAAAAAACCGTCTCAATAAATGCTGCAGAAATCAGGAAGAGCTTCTTTAAAAATATCGACAACACTTGGCCATTTTCTGGATCCGACAGTTCACCTCTTTGCACTGAATGCTGCAGAAAAAGGATGTGATGTAAAGAAAACTGTCAGAAAACAAGAGCAAAACGTGGGAATGAAAGAACAATTAAATTTGAACTGATAATTAGTTTTCAAATAAACACAGAAGTAAAGTTCTTTTGCACATTTGTCATTTCCGTCAGCGTTGTTGTGGGATAACAGACAAACACAAAATGTCAGCATTGCCTGAATGGAAGAGAAGATATGAAGGAGAAGTGGGGTGAAAACAGGGCAGCAGAAGAACTGAAGCTTGCTTGACAGTTTGACAAATGGCAGCAATCAAAAAGAGATGTTGGGGGAAGAAATTAATCACAGACTGGGAGTAGATGGAGGTTTTATTAAGAAGCAGCAGTCATAAGATGGAGGGGGGAACACCCAAACCAGAAACAGAAGGGATCAAAGCTTAAACCAGTTTTAAAGTAATATTAAGAATTAAACAAGAGTTTTAATATATTTCTATCTGTTTAGAGGGTTTTTAGACAGAAGTGTAAGTAATAAAAGATGGTCACAGGTTAAAGGATAAGTAATTACTAGTGGTGGGACTCAATTAAAATTTCTAATCAAGTTAATTGCAGGCTCGGATTAATTAATCATTTAGCAACGATGTATCGACAAAAAAGGTAACATTTTCAATTCAAAAACCTTTTTTGCTGCTAAATTATTGAATAAATAGAGATAAAAGCTCAACAGCAAAGATATTGTTTTTAATCTGTTATTTAGTTTATTCAACCATCAGATTGGAGCAAAGTGCTATTCTACCCATTCATCTTTCCAGTGTTTCATGAACCCCTGATCATTCATGGAACATCTTTAGAAATGTGGACTGTGAATGCTGACATTAGCGTTGGGGATGGCTGTGCTCCTGCAACATGTTTAGCATTGAGATGCTATTTTAGGCTTGAATAGCTTTGGTGACAGGCCAACTCCTTTTTGCACAACTTTAACATAACAATAGTCTTTTCCAGCGTCCCATCAGATCGTCCCAGAGCAGACCTGGACGACTTGCTGCAATTGATGGAACCATGAATTCTTCTCTCTACCAGAAAATCCTGAAGAAGAATATCTGGACATCAATTCATGACCTTAAGCTAAAGCACATTTGGTTAAAACAGCAGGATTCTGATCCAAAGCACACCAAGAAGTCCACTTCTGAGTGGTTTAAGTAAACAAAACAAAGGTTTTGGAGTGGTCTAGTCAAAGTCTGGATTTAAATTCAATTGAGATTACCCTAAACAGACCTTAAACCCTTCCCATATGGCTGAATTGACGCAATTCTGCAAAGAAGAGCAGGTCCATGTTTCTTAATGGCCAAACAACCCCAGATTTCCTGTTATAGCAAACACTTGATGGCAGTAGCAGCCCAGGGTAGCACAGTCAGTTATTAGGTTTTTTTTTTTGGGGGGGGGGTCGATTATATTTTCACAAAGGTGTGACCCAAACCAATTTGGTCCTCTGCACACATGGTGGTCCAGTCTTTTTCTATGCATGTCTCTGTGTTTCCTGTTGGACTGTCTCCTTGTGTGGATGCTTGAATCATTTAAAAGTCTTTTTCTGTCCTTGGGGCTTGTGTTACCTGCAGTCTTGCTAAATTATACATTTAGACCAGTCTTAATAATAAATAGATTGCAGGTTGTCATCTCATCGGGGTCTGTTTTAGTATAAACACAGGCTTTATTGCATCCAGTAACCCTGTTTGGATCCCAGCCCGGTCCTAATGAGGCAGAACGAATTGTCCGAAACAAATGCGAGTCATTGCGGCGTCCTAATAAGGACTGCTGCATAAGACTGTCTTCGTGGTTCAGCAGCTCGTAGCAGCAGCTGCATAATATATTGACCTCAATTTTTTTTTTTTTTTTTTTATTTTTTTTATTCATTGTGTGCAAGTGAATTATTGCTTTAATTAATCCATCATGTTATCAGTCTTGGAGGTTTACAAACAAACCTGCATAAAGATACAGTTTGAATATCTATGTGAGGACATTCTGTGTTCCCTTACTCTTCAGACGTCTCATTTAAACTCCAACCTTCAACCCTAAATATAAATTTTAACCTTCAGAAAGCTCTTTGAAGTGAGAGGAAGCCATTCAGACTCGGCAGATTGTCCTCGTTTTTATGTTCTTAACCTCAGCCTGGTCCTCACAGGCATAATTCAGCAACTGCGCGCACACACACACACACACACACACACACACACACACACACACACTTGCTCTGCAGTGTTTGGAAACCGCTTCATGTTGTTCATCTGGCTCATCTGTATGAATTGTTTTTCCCGCATCTCATGAAGCTGCTGCAAATTGCACTCTTGCACAAATTCACAGAAAGTGTCACTAATCCGATCAACAGCCATGCAGGAGAAAGTGGGACACAGAGAGCCACTGCATGGTTTTTAACCTGTTTCTTCGGTTTCTGAACACAGTTACACAACGTGCTTTCTCTGGTTTTCTTTATCTGCGAATAACCTCATAGTGTGTGCTTCTGCCTTCTATTTCTGAGCTTCACTCCAGCCAAACATTGATATTTAAAGCTTGCATAGAGCGGTTTTTCCAACTAGAAATCCAGCTCTGATTCAAACATCATCACCCAACATCAGGGATCGACCTCATGAATGCTTTTTGTGTCAGAATGGATGTAAATCTCTGCAAAAAGGTTCGTTATATACAATAGGAATCCTAAACTGCAAAAGAAGCACTCAAAGACACACTTTAAGGCTTGCATATAGTATATTTTTTTCAATTTTCACATATTTTTCACTCCATTTTTCTGTTTATTGTTTCGTCCATGTTTCTAAACAATGATAAGTTGATTCTTTTGCAGGTTTCTCAAAGGCTATTTAAAGCATAGCGCGGTTTCAATCGTTTAAACTTCATGTCAGTGTTCTCCATTCCTGGTTGAAATGAACTGAGCTGAGTAGGGGGAGTGGGTGTATGAAAAAGAACTGGCACCAGACAGATGAATAAAAGTTATGCAAAGAGGCGAATACAATAAGAGAGAACAAAACTGTAAAATGTAAAGCAGAAAAACTGAGGACTGTTCATGAGTTTCTGCAAAAAAAATACAAATGAGATCATTAAAAGAAATGAGACAGATAGTGATTTGGAAAAGTATTCGCAACCCTTGAAATTTTCTTAATTTTCATGTCAAGAGAAAAGGAGACATGGTTTTCAAGTGTGGGGTGCATTTCTGTTTGACCCTCCTTTACTTTGATACCCCCGACTAAAACCCCTTTGCAACCAGCTGCCTTCAAATGTCACCCAGTTACTGAATTTAATCTGTAATTTAATCTCAGTAGAAATCCAGCTGTTCTGTGAAGACCTTGGAGGTTTGATAGAGAACATTAGAGAACAAACAGTCTCATGAACAAGTCTCAACAAATCTGGCCATTATGGGAGAGTGGCAAGAACAAAAGCCATTGTTGAAATAAAAAAGAAATGAGAAGTTCGGGTGCAGTTCATCACAATTCATGTAGATGACTCAGCAAAGTTGCTGTCGTCAGATAAGATCTACTGTTTTAGCATGCTGGGTTCTCTGTTCCTGCTTTTCTCCAGAAAAGCTGGTCGGAGTTGATGGAAGGGTGGAAACCAAGAGGCTGGAAAAGATTTAAGACTGTGGCTGAGATTTACCTTCTTGCAAGACAACAATCTAAACATGCAGTCAGAGCTGCAATAGGATGATTTAGACAAAACCATATTAATGTTTTAAAACAGTCCAGTCAAATTCAAGACCTATTTAAATGGGAAACTGCAGCAATTCTTGAAAATCTCAGTGTACAGACTCTTTCCATCCAATCCGATATGAGCTTGAGGTATTTTTTGAAGTCGAAGGAGCAAAAGATATATAAAACTGGTAGAGACGTCCCCCAGAACCTTTACAGCTGTAACTGCTGCAAAAGATCGTTCTACTATTTACTCAGGAGAGCTGAGAAACAGCAATATGTGCACACCACATTTTTCAGATTAATGTACTGAACAAAAATATAAACCCAACACTTTTGGTTTTGCTTCTATTTTTCATGAGCTGAACTCAAAGATCTAAAACATTTTCTAATTACACAAAATAAATATTTCTCTCAAATGTTCACAAATTTGTCCAAATCTGTGATAGTGAGCCCTTCTCCTTTGCAGAGATAATCCCTCCCACCTCGCAGGTGTGGCATATCAAGATGCTGATTAGACAACATCTTGGGCTGGCCACAATAAAAGACCACTCTGAAATGTGCTGTTTTGCTTTATTGGGGGGGTCTGAAAACCAGTCAGTATCTGGTGTGACCACCATTTGCCTCACGCAGTGCAACACTTCTCCTTCGCATAGAGTTGATCAGGTTGTTGATTGAGGCCTGTCGAATGTTGGCCCCCTCCTCTTCAATGGCTGAGCAAAGTTGATGGATATTGGCAGGAACTGGAACTCGCTGTCGTATACTTTGATCCAGAGCGTCCCAAGCATGCCCAATGGGTGACATGTCTGGTGAGTATGCCGGCCAAGCAAGAACTGGGATGTTTTCAGCTTCCAGGAATTGTGTACAGGTCCTTGCAACATGGGCCCGTGCATCATCATGCTGCAACATGAGGTGATGGTCGCGAATGAATGGCACAACGGGCCTCAGGATCTTGTCACGGTATCTCTGTGCATTCAAAATGCCATCGATAAAATGCACCTGTGTATGATGTCCATGACATATGCCTGCCCATACCATAACCCCACCACCACTATGGGCCACTCGATCCACAACGTTGATATCAGCAAACCGTTCATCCACACAACGCCACACATGGCGTCTACCTTCTGCCCTGAACAGTGAAAACCGGGATTCATCCGTGAAGAGCACACCTCTCCAATGTTCCAGACGCCATCGAATGTGAGCATTTGACCACTGAAGTTGGTTACGACAACCTGCAGTCAGGTCGAGACCCCAATGAGGATGACGAGCATGCAGATGAGCTTCCCTGAGCCATTTTGGAGAGTTTGTGCAGAAATTCTTTGGTTGTGCAAAACGGTTGTTTCAGCAGCCGTCCGGGTGGCTGGTCTCAGACGATCTTGGAGGTGAACATGTTGGATGTGGAGGTCCTGGACTGGTGTGGTTACACATGGTCTGTGATTGTGAGGCCCATTGGATATACTGCCAAATTCTCTGAAACGCCTTTGGAGACAGCTTATGATAGAGGAATGAACATTCAATTTACAGGCAACAGCTCTGGTTGACATCCTTGCAGTCAGCATGCCAATAGCATGCTCCGTCAAAACTTGCAACATCTGTGGCATTATGCTGTATGATAAAACAAAACATTTCAGAGTGGACTTTTATTGTGGCCAGCGTAAGGCACACTTGTGCAGTAATCATGCTGTCTAATCAGCATCTTGATACACCTGCGAGGTGTTGAGACACCTGCGAGGTGGGAGGGATTATCTCTGCAAAGGAGTGCTCACTATCACAGATTTAGACAGATTTTTGAACAATATTTGAGAGAAATGGTTATTTTGTGTATATAGAAAAAGTTTTAGATCTTTGAGTTCAGCTCATGAAAAATGAGAACAAAACCAAAAGTGTTGCATTTATATTTTAGTTCAGTGTAATTAAATAAATGTTTAAAACCATCTGTCATTTTCAATACACACACATCCCAAAGATGCACTACTTTTTTTGCTTTTTAAACACAAAATCTCAACAAAGTGCATTTAAATTTTTTGTACTGTAATGTGAAAAGCTAACAGCTACATGAATACTTTTGTAAGGACCTGTAAACTTATGAATAGGTGCACAAACATCACAAGTGTGAGCCCAGAAACTGAATTAGGGTTAGCATGACTTTAGGTAAGCTGATTGCTTTCTTTTAACATTGAGGGCAGATTACATCATGCTGTAGAGAAATTAAATCACCCAGCACTGCTGAGTGTATTTCTGAGATCACCGCTGAAATTGTCCTAATAATTGAATTAGCTAGAAAGCAGCTTTTGGGTATCACAGTAGGAGAGACTGAGGTGGAGGGATTCCTGCGATAGGCAGCTCTTGCACAGATTCAGCCTGGATGTTCATGGTGATGGTCACAGCAGGGTCCATTTCCTCTGAATCCCGATGTGCAAGATTTATGTGTTCCTTTAATCTACACATCCATCCATCCATTGTCTGTACCTGCTTATCCTTGCATGGTCGCGGGGGGACTGGTGCCTATCTCCAGTGATCATAGGGTAAGAAGCAGGGTACACCCTGGACAGGTCCCCACTCCATCACGGGGAAACACAGAGACCCACAGGGCAAACAGTCCTGCACACACTCATATCTAAACACAATTTAGAGACCAATTAAGTTAAGACTTATGTATTTGGACTGCAGGAGGAAGTCAGAGTACCTGAAGAAAGCCCACATATGCACAGGGTGAACATGCAAACTCTGTAGAAAGACCCCAGGCTAGGATTCAAACCCGGGACCTTCTTGCTGCAAAACAACAGTATAACCAATCACTGCTTTAAATCACTGAATGGCTTAGCACCAAAATACATTAAAGACCTGTTGTCGTTGTATCAACCTTCCAGATCACTCAGGTCTTCTGGTTCTCGTCTTCTCTGCATCCCCAGAACCAGAACCAAACATGGAGAAGCAACATTCAGCCTCTGTGCTCCACTAATCTGGAACAAACTTCCAGAAAACTGTAAAACTGCTGAAACACTGAGTTCCTATAAATCAAGGCTAAAAACCCACCTGTTTAAAGTTGTCTTTTCTCCTTGCAGTATAAGTACGGTAAACAATTCATTTTAGTCTGTAGTCCTACTTTTCATTACTTTTATGTCGCTGCAACATGCTCTATGTTTTCATCATGGAAAGCACTTTGAATTGTTGTGTTGCTGAATTGTTCCTTGCCTTACCAACTGTGCAGCCGTGCAGCCCCAGCTACAAATCATCATATAATGTATATCATATTCTTATTTCCTTTAAAGCAACATTTTAAATAATGTCTTGCTTTTTAAAACTGGACAAAAAACAGGGATGTTATGAGTCTGTGCATTCAGTTCTTTAAAACTTTCTTATTTTATATGCTGCCTAAATAAAGCAGGTATCACTGGAAAGGCCTTTTTCTGTCCTCTCCAGAGATATTTTAAATGTTTTAGTAGAACAGTCTTTGGCACAAAACTTTCAGCATAAAGGTTATAAAAAAAAGATCACTGCATTTTAGAAACATGCCAATATAATCCTCATATATTCCTTTGTGATCATTCTGTAAATAACTTCTGTTTGCTCATCGCTAACCTCCAGTTCACCCAGATTAGTTGGAGCAGAAATGAAGCTCTTTAATTTTACAGCCATTACAGTCATTTACAACACATAGCTGCCTCTTCACTAAATGTACTACGCTTGGCAAACTTTTAAAGCTGGCAGCAGTTTGAATATTTAAAATGCCTAGACCTCAACAATCGACAGAAGAGCTATGAAAAGGGTCAGTGAGAGCCTAACTTTTGAACTTATAACTCAGAGCTGTTCTGTAGACATGTCATAATTTTACATTCTTTTATTCTCTGTGTAGTGGTAGCAGTGGTTCTTATTGTTTTATTGATGAAAATGGGACTATTCCCTGCTGTCTGCATATCCATGTTGCCTCATTCAAAATGAAAGAGTGTGTGTGCGTGTTGTGGGGTACAGAAAGGGCTTAGCTGTGTGTTTAACTGACTGGACGGTAACTATTTTTTACCTGATAGTTTGGTGTGGCGAAGTGGTTCCTGTATTCTTCTGAACATCATAGCTTTAATTTTCCACAAGTTTTCTTTCACTTTTTCAAGCCTTTTTATGATCCTTCTTCTTTATGTCGCTACATTCAACCCTGTTCAGTATAATCAGTCTTGTGTTGGTGTTTAAGCAGCACTTGGGTCTCTGTTAACAGCCTCTACCTTTTGTGGGCGAAAGCGGAGTTACAGTCCTTGTGTAACACTTGCTCTGTCCTGTGTCATGTAACTTGTAGAAGCTTCTTGAACGAGCTGCCGCAGCAGCGGAAATGCAAATTATGTAAAACCCCCATTCATCTTGCTGCACTCTGAGCTGCTGCTTCACTTCAGCAGGTTATCATGAGTCATCAGAGCTCCACCGGGCCCAGCTGTGAGCAGTTCAATAAATGGGAATTTAGGGCCTTTTGGAGGACCAACTTTTCCACTTGGCTAATTTCCCAGTGCATGCCGCCTCCCTGGAGTATCTACCAGATAACTCTTTGCATTCATTAATGGTTAGGATGAGAAGTACTTTTTTTTTGCCTTTGCTGCTGAATTTTATAGGAGAAAAGATAAACCAAGAAGAATATATTAATAAGAATGATGTTCAGCATCAAAAATGGGGCTCTTCAGTCATCCCTGGATGGATGCAGTCATCCCTGGATGGCATCCACTGATTTTATCACTTGAAAGTCTGTGGGCTGCCAGCAGTGCAGATTTCATGGTGTATTTTGTTCCGGCTGTTGTTGTGTGTGGATATGAGGGCATGTGGTCCTGTGTGGGTGTTGTTTGTTTTAGCTGTCTGCAGTTTTAATGGGTTTTTTTCTGCCTTCTTCTTTAAAAGACTCTCTCAAATTAAGGTAATCAGTTTTAGAAAATTAAAAGAAGTGCCTCATGTTTTTTAGTTACTTAGTTCTATATACTTGTGTAATAGCATCAAAGAAAAGAAAATAACTTTAACACGAGGCACTTTAAAATTTACATACACTTTTTCCCTTTGTTCCAAAAAATTTTTTTTTTTTTTAATGGGAAAATCTCTAAACAGTCAGCTGGTTGTAAAAATGACACGTTTGGGCCCAAAGTGCATCAAGAGTTATTGACTTTTAGCAGAAAAGCAAATATACAACCGCCTTTTAAAACTATTAAAATGATCCAAACAAGGTTTAGCATCACAATAAATGGAAATAGTGAAATATAAACTGTTCAGATAATACATACATTTACATTTTGATTATGGTTTTGACTAAATGTAATATTTATTGCTTGTTTCAGAATTAGTTACTGTATTATGTTTTTATATGGTGTAAAGCACTTTGAACTGCCTTGTTTCTGACATGTGCTATACAAATAAACCTGACTTGCATGTTAATCCCGACAATCGCTATAAAATGCATTTTCATTTTGGTGAAATTTTGTATTATAATTATACTACAAAACACTTTGGTCATACAAAACACTTTGGTCAATAAAATCCTAAATAAATCTTCTCAGATTTAATGTGATGTCCTAGTTCAACCAAATACAAAAAAGAGAAAATATTATTATTACATGTACGACAGCCCCCTGCCCATTCGTGGTTCAGTATTGACGGATTAAATTATTTCCAAATTATTTGCGGGAAATTCGCCAATTTTTTTTGTAGAGCATATCTAAAATATTAGCAAGAGAATACAGCTTGGGAAGCTGAAACACTTTAGCACAATGCTACTTCACTCTATTAACTGGCATTTGCAAAGCAGCCAATCCAGGAACACCTTTTATTTTCCTTGGCTCTGATTGGCTGAACCCCCAAGAGCGGAAATAAGATATTAGCTCCTGCGTTAGTGCTAAGATGATTTTCATTGTACGTATCAATGCAAATTAAGGTATGTTTGGTGTTTGAGCTATTAAAATAGGGCAGTTATAAGCATTTTTAGAGGGGGCCTCATGTATTCATAGATTTCAGCTATTCACAGGT
This sequence comes from Anableps anableps, assembly GCA_014839685.1. Taxonomy (NCBI): domain Eukaryota; kingdom Metazoa; phylum Chordata; class Actinopteri; order Cyprinodontiformes; family Anablepidae; genus Anableps; species Anableps anableps. The sequence continues at coordinate 25,918,026 of CM026085.1, read as the reverse complement.
GGCTGTGGTCCCGAACCACCACGAATACGGTGGTCCACTGTAGTGATTTTCCCTTTTTTCTTTCTTTTGTGGTTTAAGTTGCTAAACAAATGTAAAAAATGTAACTTTTTTATCATTTAGATAATAAAAAGTTATTTTAAAAAAGTTAAATAATTAAATAGTATTAATTGTAGCGGTTTGTTAACAAATGTGCACATAAATATTGAAGCGTACAAACAAGATTACCAAGTCGATAGCATAGCAAAAACTACTAGCCAAAATTATGCTAGGTAGAATCTTTCAAAAGTTTGTACCTAGTTTTTGTTTGATATAAAAAATAAAACTGTTTTACTTGTTGAAACTAAAATTTACTATAATTTAGATTTTAGAAGGGTGTGTTTTCGTTTTGTTTTTGTTAAAGGAGTTGCAGTTTGATGGTAAAGTATAATTTTGTCTGTGTGACTTATTTTTTTTCTCTACTAAAATCATTCTTGTTCACATCCTTTTAAGCCATTTTCAGACATGTCTCTCACACTCTGTCTCCAACTGGCGCATCTCAGCCAGCAGTTAAATCAGTGTACGTTATATAAAGCTGCTATTGGATTAGCATGAAAGAGTGTGGTTTTTCCATGCTGCAGGCACTCTGAGATTAAGTTTAAGACTTTACCCGGTGCCGTTTTCACACCACTGGCGTGGCCTGCTGGGAGAGGGAGGGAAAACGGGAGCAGAGGAGACGGACCGCGGTAATCAATTTGGAATGGACTGGAAATTTATCATCATGGTGAAAGGGTGCTTCCCCAGTTTTCAGGACTAAAATGACATGTAGTCAAACAAAAATATGGATGAAGGGAAGCATAGTTATATAGTCTCAGGTGTCCAAATAAAGTATCAGTGGCGGTATGCGGTTTAACTGTTAATCTACACTACAAAGTAGTGATGGTCGATATGTTGGTATTAACATCAGTATCGGTCGATGTTCATCACTTTTTAACATATTGGTATCAGTCCCACCAGGTAAAACTGGGCCAATAATAACAACTGATGTTTATTTTCATTGTTTTGCTGTTTATGTGCGGTTCTGGAGTGGGAGGGGGTTGGCCATGTAGCATTTGTTTGGTCATGTGACGATGATGCAGTACAGGATTATGGCTTGTTTAACTGAAGCAGAGAAGCAATGTGGTCCTTTTTTTTCAGGGTGTCAAAAGGGTTGGAAGCATATATAACATTGGTAAATTTCGGTCGATTTAAACTGAATATGGTGCATGAGGAGGACTCGGAGGAAAAGGCATCTCAAGCTGTGGTTAATAATACCTGCACTACATTGTTGCCACCATAACACAACTTCAGTCTAGGGTAGGATCTTCAGAAAGGAAATGACCTCGTCGCCCACCACTCACTGATTCACACAACACTGCTGGCTACTTAACCGCCTGGACTTTGTATTTATCTTGATGATCCTGCTGCTCCTGGCTGATATTCACTGACCAGCGACGATGAACACACCACCCACCGTCCTCCTTCACGTTATGCAAGTTGAGCTGATCTGTAGAATGGCTTTAATGTCCACTGGTGATTTCTAACGTGTCTCATCTTATAGCACCAGAACACACCGCTTCCTGTCAGTGGTGTTGTTCCCCTCCAGTTGGGTTTATTTTCTCCTTTCAGATGTTACAGCGCCCAGATCACTTCAGAAGCTGTTTTCAGTGAAGTCGTTACGTCGAACTGAACCAGTTTTGGTAAACTATGACACAGATGTTTTCCAGCTGAAATTCTGTGAGATCTCTCTTGAAGCAGAAAAGGGAGAGAGAGGTGCAGACTGCTGTAGTTCGGTGGAGCCGAGAGATCAACTCCCTCATTAGCATACTGCTGCCATAGGAACAAGAAACCAAGCTGGAGCCGAGCAAGAGAGGCAAGAGAATAGGGACAGGAGAGGAGAAAATAAGGAAAACAGACAAGAGAAAGAGGGGATGTGAAGAAAGAGCGATGGAGGAGAGCAAATGCATGGCACCAGAAGGGAAGAAAACCAATGAGCAATGTATTAAATATTAAGGAAAGACTGGAGTGAAGGAGAAAGAGGAGGATGAGGATTTGTGATTACTGATGGAGAGAAAAGAAAAGAAAGACATTAAGTCAGAAAAACACCAAAGATGAAAGAAAATGAAGGAAATCAGACCAAAAATAGGTCAAGAAAGAAGATGGAGGAGAGGGAAAGAAAGAAAGATGTGGATGGAAGAGAAAACAGTAAAACTTTGCAAGAAAGAGTGAAGAAAGCAAAGTAGGATGTGAAGGAGAATTGGCAAAATTAGGGAGAAGAGGAAGACTGAGGATTAGAGAAAAGGATCACAGAGGAGATGATGAGAAGGAGGTGGGGAAGCTGCAGCAGGCTCTTTGGTTTGACTTCTAACACCATCTCCTGCTTCCTCCCGTTTATCCTCTTTCTCTGCTTCTATCGTGTCATCTGTATAATTAAATACATGCATTATCCAATTTTCTCGCTCATGCACACATTCCCGCAGAGCGCATTACCCGGCAGAGGTTGAACAAACTCGTTCTGTGCTCAGTGTTGAGAGCTAAGGTCATGTCCTCTAGCGCGCTCTAAGTCTATTCGGCTTTACAAGTCTAAGAAATGTGGAGTCACTCAAAGAAGAGCAGAAACTCGAGAACAATGGAACAATTAAGGTCTCACATTTGTAGTGCTTTTTAGAAATAACACCTCCGCAATCCTTCAAAGATGGCCAATTGTTTTCATTTTTCTCTTTTTACATGATAAACAGATGGTAGATCACCGCGTTTACACTCCCCTCCCAAAGTTTTGAAACATTCCAGGAAATGAATGCTGAATGTCTACACTCATTTAGATTTCACCTGTACAGACTGCATGTGCAGTTAGAGGAGTAACCAACATGAAAACCAAGTAAATAACAGATGTCGAACGGGTAGACAAGCAGCTGAAAACAGAAATAATGTAAGAACTTTAAAGAAAATCCTTAAAAACTGCATGAATTGTCCTGATTTATATATATATATATATATATATATATATATATATATATATATATATATATATATATATATATATATATATATATAGTCTATGTTTAGACTGTGCAAAATTGTCTGGTCTAAAGTTAGTCTATGGTGGTCTAAAGTCCAGAAAAAGGTCTGTAAAACATACAAAAATGCCAGAGAGCATAAACAAAACTTGAGGACAGCTTCATTTGATTCCATATGAATGCATTTTATCCATTTTCTAGTTGTGATGCTGCAGTAATTACATGAATCTGCAGAAAATGACTTTATTTTTATTTGAGAGCTAAAAATTAAACCTTTGACAATAGTGATTAATATGACTTATAGTCATAGTTAATTGGCAGGTGGAAAAGACACACTTTTTTTTTTCTAAAGCAGATAAAGGCAAAGTAATAAAACCATGATGTACACATAGAAAAAGTACTGAAATTATAAATTATTTACATGTTTTAAAGATTAATTGTGCAACTCATTAATTGCAGAGGTTCTGAGCTTGAATCCAACTCACCCTCCTCCAGTTCTTAAGCTCATCAAGCTTGGCTAAATCAGATCTATGTTTTGACTTCTGAAAAACATGAAATATGTGGAAAGAACTTATAGACCAATTATGTAGCAACTTTAGCCTTGACATTTATAAACCATTTAGACATTGTTTTGAAGTATTGTCAATAAAAATGCTTACTGGGTATCAGCAACAACCCCCAAAGGCCAGAATTGAAGGCATCACTACCTAAAACCAGAAGATTCAAACCATTTATTAGCTAAAAGAATAGGAAGGCCTTCATCAGTAGTTATGGCTCCTAAGGATACAAATATGAACCATTTTAGTGAATGACAGGCATGGTGGAGGTTGTGTCATGACTTGGGATTGCATGACTTGTAATGGGACTGGTTTAATAGTCTTTACTGATGATTCCACATGACAACACCAGCAAAATTAATCTAGAAATCAACAGAAAAATGTTGTATGCCAATTTAAAGAAACATACGACCAGATTGATTAGGAAATCCTTTATTATGTTGCAAGTTAATGACAAACAAACACACTGCCAGAACAGTAATGGAGGTCATTAGGAGCAACAAGTGCAAGGGTTTGGATCGGCTAAGTCCGTCTCGAGACTAACTGTAAACTCCACGTAGGATTCATTTTAACCTGAAGAAGAGGTTAGATCACCACCTTTATTTTTTAAATTCAGTCGTCGTAATTTTGTTTTCATGTTGTGTGAAACATATATGCACTGAATGATTGGAGCTCTCCCCTTGGGACACAGTGTGCATATTAGTGAGTGAAGTGAGTTGAATGGAGGAGAGAAGTAGTTTTATGATCTGATCTCACATAAACAAACATGCAGAGTTTTTTTAAACTCAACACTTGCCAAAATATTTGGTGTTCATACAGGTCAGCTCTACTGCCATCCATGCATTCTGTGCGTCTGTTCAGGTGGCTGTGTCCATAGCTAAATGCTATTAAGCTTCTCCTCCATTACAAGGCATCTGTCATCAACAGTGCAGAATCTAAGCTTTTTTTCTCATCTCATTTGAAAATAGATTACCTGTGCAATGAAGAATAAATAGCAGATTTAAGCAGATTTCTGCTGGAACAAGAGAGGATGCTGCAATCTTCTGTGCAGCCAAATTCACTGCCATTTATTTTGGAAACAAGTAAACATTCAAAAAGGCAAAACTGTTGAGTCAACGTGACATCCACTTGCATAATTCCATTTAAAATGACAATGGTTGCATTTTTAGAATTGTAGATAAAATAAAACAAGCAAACCTAGAGGGAGACATGTTCCACACAACAAAGTGAAAGAAAAACACAAACCAAAGTAGAAACTGCTGCCTGTACTCAGCTTCACCCTGAAGGAATACTGCTCATCTAGACCAGCATGATTATGGCAATTAATCAGAATATTGGAATTAATAATATGTTCTCCTCATAACTACTATTCATCAAATAAAAAACAGTTTCTGCCTTCAGGTCTTTAAATTATTTCCTTTCTGCCTTAGTGACTGTTGTCACTGCCAGGAAAGGTTTTAATTACCTTTCCCAAGTGAGGAAAGCAGGTTTCTCCAAACTTTGTCTTCTTCTGTCAATTTTCTTCAAGCTTGAAGAGTGGTGAGACATTTGGGCCTCCATCTCTTTCAGAAAATACCTGCAAGGTTCTGCACCAGTTGCTGCTGCTTTGAGCAGCTGGAGAAAAGTGCTGAGATGGAGCACTTAAAGCACCATCAGGAGTCACTACAGTTGGCAAGGCTGAATCAGAAAATGATGGTAGTGGAGGACTTGCATTTATTACTCCAATAAGTTGTCCTTTAAAGTTTTATTTTACCTCCATCCAAATATCAAAGCTCTTTCTTGCCATGTTAAGGTCAAAAGATATTCAATTTCAAATGGAGTCAATGAAGTACTCTTGCAAAATGCTCTGGTCATCTTTTGTGACAATAGGACAACAATGCTGTGAAAAAATAAATTTTAATATCAGATAAAGATAACCCGAGTAAATACTACGTCTAGTTTTCAAACAATGATCTTGTTTATTAGAAAAAGAAGTTCTCCAAACCAACCTTGTCCTATGTGGAAGAGTGTTTCGCCCATAAACCAAAGTTTGTGCAAATCCTGGTTTCAACAGCTGCCATCAAGCGCTTGTAACAACTGTTAATCAGTCTTGTACTTCTCTGTTTACATTCAGGCTTTGACTGAACTACTAAAAGATCTTGAGGTATCAAATTAAGCTTAAAGATAATGATTTGAGCTCATCATTTAAACAGTTCTGTGGTTTAGGAAGATTTTAAGACTTATGTGCCATAACTTTCTTCAGCTGAGTAAAAAAACGAACCTAAAGTTATTATCTTTGGACCTAAAGAGGAACGATCTAGAGTCAGCAGACAGCTTCAGTTATTACAGCTAGAAACTAGTGATCATGCCCGAAATCTGGGTGTGGTGATGGACTCAGACCTGAACCTTCAGAGACACATAAAAATAATTACAAAGTCGGCCTTCTATCACCTGAAGAACATTTTGAGGATGTCCAAATTTTGACATTTTGACCAATGTGCCAGCAAGATCTAGAGAAACTCATCCATGTGTATCTTTAGTTGCATTGATTACTCCAACAGTGTCTTCACAGGTCTGCCTAAAGAATCAGACCACTGCAGCTTGCGTTCTGACTAAAACCAGGAAGATAGAACTGACAGAATCAGAACCAAACAAGAAGCAGCATTCAGTTTTTATGCTTCTCTTATCTGGAACAGACTGCTGAGACACTGAGTTCGTTTAAATCGAGGCTAAAAACCCATATAAAGTTTAAAGTTGTCTTCAACCCTTTGTTTTCATCATGTAAAGCACTTTGAATTTTGTTCCTGAAATGTGCTATACAGATAAACTTGCCTTGCATACTGTATCCATCAGATGTAAGAATCATAATTTCAGTCAATAGAGACTTGAGAGTTGATTTGAGGTGAAAGACTTAGACTTGGAAAAAAGAACAACTCTGTAAACAACTCTGTCTCTGCCATACATCATAAGTTCAGATCCCAAACATCTCTCTTTGCACAACACAAAACAAAATGCTGCAGCACTCAAAGCTGTCTTGGTAAAAATGTAGTTATTCAGTCTAACACTCAGAGCTTAGAAGCAGATAAGGACGTTCCAGATCAAATGTGCCAGGATCAACTGTTTATGAAACAGACCCACTCCGATAAGAAATGTTCATAAGAAAACAAGGACGTGTGGATATGTACAGCCATCGCCAAATGTTCCTCCATCTAAACGTAGCCGAGGATCACGTATGATTGACAGCTGCAGGCGCTGACTCGATCATCTTTTGGCAGTCTGCCTCCTTAAGCTTTTAGCTAAATGTTTGCTTGATAACAGTTGTGTGTCCTTGTGTGAAGGTGGGATGTGCAGCACTGAGTTGGATGTTTATTCAGTCAATTTATTTAATAGGATGTTTGTTTGAAAGGAAAACACACTTTTAGCATTATCTTATCCACACACACACAGCTTAAAGTGATAGATAACCTTCTGTATCTGCAGCCCTTTTAGAGTGTGAAGCTAATTTATAGTGTTTGGACTTTTATCCCAGAGCAAACTAATCACTTGAAAGCAGACATGGGACTGCAAAGAAGAAAACAAATAGAGAAGTATTTAGGGAAAAAAGAGGGAAGAGACTGCCAAAAATAGGAAAAATAGGACTGAAATGGAAACCTGACAGAAAGACATGGCGAGTGATGGAAAACAGAAGGACTTGTCTGGCTTTTAGGGACATAAAGGGCAGCTGAATTTCTGACAGGGACAAAAGGCTTTGGTTTAATGCCAACACTATCAAAGGATGTGTTGTAATGAGATGTAAATGAAAGCGACTACAGTGACAGGGCATCCACAACTTTCTGAAGGCAGGATGTAACCTTTTGTTTTTCATAAAAGCTCAGGGAAACTTTGAGCAACGTACTCATCCGAGGCTCACTGTAGAGCGTTTAGGATTACAGGAACACAAGCTTTCTTGTGTTGCAGCAGATTTTATCTACTTCAATGGTGCATGGAAAAGAGGAAAAGCCAACGTCACACTAGATTTACTCATCACTGTAGTTTCAACTGATTTTGGTTCAGTGTGTTTCAGGTGTTGATCAGTTTTTGTTGGGGTAAAGCGTTTTGCATCAACATCTCATAAAATTAGGGAAGATGTCCTACTGAATCCCAAATATTCACAGAAATTGTTTTGTTTTTTAAGTAGAATTGTTTTAAAATGTTTGAAGCTGTCAGGGTCTTACCTGGTGTGAGGGTGAGCTTAGTATAATAAATCACGGATGAGAGTTATTTACGACAATCAGGTTAAGTGCTACATAGGTAAACTCACAGGTAGTATAACTGTGGCCCATTACATAGCTACCTGACCATGTCTTTGTAATCAAACAACCAGACTCTCCAAAAGGTTATTTGCACTGGACACCAGGTGAGAAGGTGTATGGTGTGTTGTCTATATCAATTGTTCTGTGTAAAATGCATTCAGGTCCACAATGTTTAGGATGCCCTGTCAATAAAACTGACACAAAAGTAATAGTGTTCTTTCAAACCACTGGGAAAATTTTTTGAGGTATCAGTTGTTTAAAATGGTAAGAAATGTGCTCTGAAAAAGGCATTAATATGAATAGGTGTAAGATTCTGACTACTAGATGTTACTATCAATGAGCCTGCAGCTGCTGTTTCGGTTTGATGGTGGGTCCGGTACTGCCTGTGCTATCCCTTCAAAATACAACTTTTTATTTGATGTTAAGGGTGCCAGTTTTCATTTCGGAGGCTAACATCAGGCAGACCTACCCAAAATATCACTTGGTCTGGAATAGCTAGTGCTAATTGCTAAGCTTTTGGTTCTCCAAAAACATGTTTGAATTACCTACAAAAAATTAAATTAAAAAAAATTAGCCTGTCTAAAAGTCTGTTAGTTAATGTGTTCAACTAGTTATTTAGTAAAAATCTAATTATTTGATATGCAAGCATGTGCTTAATTAGTTCCTCAAAGGTCTACATTGCATCAAAAATTTGAAATTATTTATATCTTAATTTCAGGATTAAATTATAAAGTTTTGTTTGAAGAGAAATACAAATTTTATCAGTTTTTTTGATTCAAGTTAGTTACCTGACATTTATTCTACTAATATCTATTCTATTCTATTCTGTTCTAACAACTAAATGCCAAAACAATAACCAAAAACAAACATGCAAAACTGAACATTTCATGACCATTTTTTTTTGAAGATCATATTTTGAAAACCATTTTGAAATCCATCTATTTTTTTTGTTTTTTATTTGTAATTAATGCTTTTATTTGCTGTGATTTTGTCAGTTTTTTTTTTTTTTTACAGATTTTAATGAAAATTGAGGGACAATATTCATCCCCAAATTTTAGCTTTTAGAACACTTTAGCGTTTGTGTTTATTACACTATGTGATCTTGCTATCATTTGAAAGTTATAGTAATATGTAACGGATTGTGTGTGATCGTATAGGATATCAAAGCTGAAAGCTCAGTCAAATGTTCTCCAGTGTTTATTTTATTTGATCACTTTTCAGATAAAATTCTTTGTTTTGATATGCAGTTCATGTGAAAACTTTGCTAGTACTGTTAGACAATGATAGCAGTTAGCATGACTATGAGAAGCTGTTGACTTGATTTAGAATAGCTGTAAGCAGTTGAGCAGCTGCTAGTTTATCTAGTAGCTATTAGCTTAACTCCGAAGAGCTGCTAACTAAACACTTAGCTATTAGCGTAACTCTGAGCAGCTGCTAGCTTAACTCTTAGTAGTTATTGACTTTTTTTCTTGAAATATTTATTGAAGTATTAATACACATACAGAATTACTTAGTCCAAGGGGTTTGAGGAACTAAACATAAATTTAAAAGGGGAAAAGAGAGCTGAAAGATACAGACAGAAAATAAATCTACATCTGTGTATAGAATGATGACACCTATCTCCTTATGTAGTATTTGTTAACAGTATAATTCATTTTTAGAGCTGTTTTTGTTGCAAAAAAAACAGTTCTTCAACTGTGGTGCTGTATTGTTACAGTTCATTACAGAAGTAGTGGAAGCCAGTCCATCTTTGTGAATGTCAAACTTTTCAAGAAACAGAATAAGTTGGATTAAAAATATGCTGTCTTTATTTATGTGCTTATCTATATGAGATAAAGTAATGACCTGTCCAGTTTTTTGTCGATTGCAATGTTATTGTTAGCTTTACTCTTAAGATATTAGCTCAAATCTGAGTTACCTTTTTTCTGAATATTCTGAGTGCTACACTGCCACAGGCAAAATACTGAATGTTCACTGTTGCCTATTATTATTATTATTATTATTAGTAGTAGTAGTAGTAGTAGTAGTAGTATTGCCTATTATAAAACCACACTTCAGAAAACTCCAACTGCGTCTTTAGATTCCTCTGCTTCAGTATGTGTGGAAATTATTTTGTCCTGCGTTGTATAATAAGGAAGATTTTTTTATGTTTATCATTTGTCTGCTAAAGATATAAACAAAACCGTGTCTCTGCCTAATTCTAAATGTGTACTTACAACTAAAAGTGTCATCTGTTGAATGGATTTATACGATCTAAAATCCGTAAGTGTCATTGTAGTTTCAGGTTCATCTTTTTCCCCTGTTCTAACCCCGTCTCTGTCTGGTTTTAGTTTGTAGCGCAGCCAAACTGCCAACAGCTACTGGCCACTCTTTGGTACGACGGCTTCCCGGGCTGGAGGAGACGACATTGGGCAGTCAAACTGGTGACCTGCTTCATCATCGGACTGTTGTTTCCAGTCTTCTCACTGGTAAGAATAAAAGGAAAATGTTAGACAAGACTCTCTTATCTTGAGTCTTCATGAATTTTACCTTGCTATCTCCTAAGAAAAGTGTTCAGGAAAACAGAAAAAGCTGCAAATTATGTGGATCCAAACTGTCACGTCATTTTATGTTTTATGTAGTCAGTGTTGTTTAGGTTTTTGTTGTTTTTTCTACCATTTGTTTTTCCACTGATTTTAGTTTTTTGTGTCTATGAAGCAGAAGTAGACTGAATAATCAGAACAAAGAGAAAGTATTTTCACATTTATTTTTAGTTACCTAGAAAGATTGTTCAGGTACTCAGAAATAAATCAGACATGCATAGGAGCGCAACAGTCTGGTTTCAGTTGAGCTAATTTTGCTCTGGCTGTAATATTGATCGGGGTAATTAATGTAATCAAAATGTTTAAATTCATGTAATCTACCACCATGTGACTGCACATCAGTGTTTTGACAATTCATGTAAACACCCTCTTTTTTCTCAGGCTGCTTATTGTTTCCGTTTCTGCTAGATTCATTTCCATTTAAAGCCTTGCGAGCATGACCCAGAGTTCAGTTCAGGGTTTATTTGTTGGACTCCCTTAGAATATGTATGGCTATATTTAGACCACTTTTGATCCAAGCAATTTATGCTTCATACAAACTACATAAAAATGTCTTCAAATAAATATGACCAAGGTTTTAAAGGTTTATTATTTTAGCATCTAGACCAAGTAAGAGATGCATATTAAACATATTTGGTCATTTTTCATATTTACAGCATATTTAACTCAAGGTAAACAGCTTTCATAAAAATACATTAAATGAAATCATAACATTTTATCTTATAAGAGATAATGGATAAAGAAAAATATCTTCATCTTTCATCTAATTACTGAAAAAACCCTTTTCACACTTTTCAGCAATTAGAAAAGTTGGGGCTGGATGAAATTGCTTGAAAAACCTCTCAATCAACCTTGTGTCCTTGAACATTTAAGGAATTAGTAGCTTTGGTTTTGCAAATTGTCCATTTACTTTTCAATGGATACCCAGTTAACAATCTGTTAACGGAGCGTTATAGAAAAAGCTGCAGTAACAGTTTAAAAGTTTTGATTTTTATTGATGACTTTATTTGTTCTTTCTTCAAAATTACCACATTTTTCTTAGTATGTTGCATTTTTTCTCAAATGTTTGAACCACTCATTTGACACTTCCTCACTCATTTTACTTCACCATAAAATCCTCTTTTTTTTCCTCAAGATCTTCAATAGTTAATGTGAAAAACTATTAAACAGATTTTAAAAAAAACACGTTAACTCATGGCATTTGTATAAATTACATAATCTTCATAGCTTGTGACAGGAAACTGCTTTACATTACGGTGGTTGTGTTTCTAGTGTTGTGATATGGTTTGCCTGGTGACAGTAGTTTATAATGAGGGGATGAGGAATCCCTAACTATATTCAAAGCCTTGTTTGTGATGTGGCTTTGGGATACTCCAATCACCTTCTGAGCTCCCCTCACTATCTTGTGCAGGGCCTTCTTGTTTGCCATGTTCCTCACTGTCCAACCAGCTTCTCTTTTATTCCCTCCTCCTCAGATCTACCTATTAGCCCCAAAGAGTGCTCTGGGACGCTTTATCAAGAAGCCCTTCATCAAGTTCATCTGCCACACAGCATCCTACCTGACCTTCCTCTTCCTCCTCCTGTTGGCTTCGCAGCACATCGCCCGGACCAACCTGCACATGCAGGGACCCCCACCCACCATTGTGGAGTGGATGATTCTTCCTTGGGTGCTGGGTAAGTTCTGAACATTAATATTATGCAGGAGTTAATTCAGAACAAACGATTTGTCCCAATGGTACTCTTCATTTCCAATATCTTCAAGCTACAAAAGCCTCATTTTTGATTATTTTTTTTATTTCTCTTCTCAGCCCTCAGACTTTCTTCGAAAGTTTTAAAGTTGTCTTGGTCAACAGTTCTACTGGTTTTCTGTGGGTTTTCAGAGGTTCTTGGACTTTGGCTTCTTTTTCACTCATGTCAGTCAGTCCTGTAGCCTTTTCACAAAATCTCTCTGTTTGTTAAAACATACTAACTTAAGTCACTCAGGCATAACAAACTCTGAAGGGATGAAGGGTGAAGGGTTGTTGTTTCCACGTAGAACAGAGAACCTACCAACAACCATAGACACAGAAAAGCCAATATTATTGCTTTAAACTAAATGTAAGATTGGGGCAAAAAAGTAAAGAAAAAAGATATCTATATATAGATTCCAATTGATGTGTTAATGTGCTTGAAAGGTGGTTAAGGTTGCTGAAATGGACGAACTGGGCCTGATTTTCAAAGTCTCTGTTTAGTTTAACGGGAACTATGGGCTGAAAAAGTCACATTTTCAACATATATTGCTAGGTTGTATAAAGACTTGGACTGGCCAACTAGCTTTAGGAGTGCCCATGGATTTCTGGTTCTCCTTTTTAACAGCCTGACACATAAACACAATTCATTGCTATTTCTTTAGTTGCATCTTGGAATATTTGAGTTAACATGCTTGGCAGACAGAATTTTAACTAAGAAAACTATATTTTAAGTATTGGAAACCACAGACATGCAGCAGATGATCAACTGAAATTATGTTTGTTCTGTTTGGTAAAGACTTGACTTTCTTAAGGTCTTGACTATTTACTTCTGTTCATCTGGAGTAGGTAGTTTTTTTTAGGTCTGACTCTTCTTTTTGTCTTCCACCTGTCAATTTTTCACAATTTTGTTTATAACCTTGTTTTTAGTGGAGTACAAGGACTCAACTGAACCTTTGAAAGACTTTCAAAAACCTGGAGAAGTATTGCTAAGGACGCTTTTCTAAACCTTTTTTCCATCTTTTTTCAGGGTTTAAAACACATAGTACTAGAGGTTTTTGTGACTCGTTACAGACATAAAGGCTGAAACTTGAGTTTAGTCATATATTTTTCTTTCCTAAGGTCTTCTCTTGCATCTCATTTGAGAGAATTTGCCATGTGTTACAACTTTGTCCAAAACTACTTAAAATATCATAGTAAGGGTTGGTTTAGTAACCAAAAGAACTATCCACGGTCCTCTTGTTTTAGATATGCGGTGGAAGCACATAACCACAGTTTCTTACTGTCAACTATGAGTATACTATTCAAAATCTGAGTTATCAAAACAAGTACTTAGTGTCTCAAATGCAGGTCCAAATTGGTGCATTTGGTCGGTCAATAAAAACAGTCTGTTGGGACCCAAAAATATCAGCTTTGAAGAGTGGAGAAGAGTTTCTTTGTAAACCTCATTTATTGGGTTTCTTTCTTATCAATTTTACTGCATTTTGTAGTAATGTAATAAAACAAAAGAGGATAGTTCTTCCTTGATTTAATCAGCCAACACCTTGAAGTGCACTGACAAGATAAAATACACAACACTTTATTTCCTTTTCATTCTCTTAAATAAATGTCTCAAACTTCTTATAAGAACATATCTTACAGATAAATTTGCACCAAAATTTGAATGATTCACACCCAAACAACCAGCCAAACTGTCTCCTCTCAATAAAACAAATGAATCAAAAAACATCTCTGGTTACGTTTCGTACTTGATTGCTAATCATTCAGAGATATCTGTCGGCTTAAGTGCTCTTGGATATGTGTGGTCGGACGCCTGCGGGCGTGTGGGAGAGGTGGTGAGTGGGTGCGAGTGGGTAGGTGTGAAAAATGAATGATTACATCTCCGTCTTCTTTCTCTCATAGAACTAACACCAATCATTTCCAAATCCTGATTGTAATCATTCTGAAAAATATAAAACCATCTGCTCCCCTGCGTCATGTCATACGCTTGCTCCTACTTTAGAAACCGATTTAGACTAAAAGCGAAATATGTTAAATTGAGAAACTGCTAAAAAAAAAAAAAATTAAAGGACTGATGTTCCATATGTAGATTTTTGTTTGGGTTTTTTTTTTTTTGATAGATGACTTCACAAAACATCGTGGAATGAATTTGATATTGTGGCAAACATTGTAATTTGTGACAAAATGGCAAAATTGCTTTATAAATATGAAAACGTGGCATAATAAATTATTTGCTATACCTGAAGAAAGCATACAAATCAACACAAATCAAATCTGATTTTAGACCATTAGGCCTGGGAAGACTTTGTGGGATTAAATTAAACTGTTTTGGATTTATAGAGAAAACGTAAAATTGGACAGATACACTTTTATTAATACCCATAAGTGTTTCCATCGTTGTAGCTAACCGTGGATAAAACTAAAATTGTTACAACTAGTCGTCTTGTTTTTTTGGTGGGGGGGTTATGTAGCAATCAATTTTAGAATTTGATCATCTTACTCCAGATACTTTCAAACCAAAAATGTTTCCTTGATTTAAAACACACACACACATATATATATATATATATATATATATATATATATATATATATATATATATATATATATATAGCACTCATCCTGGCTGCACAGGAACAGGCCCTAAACACCAGAGCAATAGAGGCTCAGATCTACCACACCAGACAAGATCCAAGGTGTAGATTGTGCAAGGAGGCCCCTGAGACAGTCCAACACATAACAGCAGGGTGCAAGATGCTGGCAGGGAAAGCGTACATGGAACGTCATAACCAAGTGGCGGGCATAGTGTACAGAAACATCTGTGCAGGATATGGACTGGAAGCCCCGAGATCAAAGTGGGGCACACCCCCAAAGGTGGTGGAGAATGACCGAGCTAAGATCCTGTGGGACTTCCAGATCCAGACAGACAAAATGGTACTGGCGAACCAACCGGACATCGTGGTGGTGGATAAACAACAGAGGAAAGCCGTTGTGGTGGATGTAGCAATACCAAGCGACTGCAACATCAGGAAAAAGGAACACAAGAAACTGGAGAAATACCAGGGCCTCAGAGAGGAACTGGAGAAGGCCTGGAAGGTGAAGACCACAGTGGTGCCTGTGGTCATCGGGGCCCTCGGGGCAGTCACCCCCAAGCTGGAGCAGTGGCTAAAACAGATCCCAGGAACAACATCAGACATCTCAGTCCAGAAATGCGCAGTTCTCGGCACAGCCAAGATACTACGCAGAACCCTCAAGCTCCCAGGCCTCTGGTAGAGGACCCGAGCTCAGAGGTTGAGAAAGACCACCCGTGGAGGGTGAGAAGGGAATTTTTATATATATATAATTTATTGTGCATGTTGGACCTGTGACTGGTGAAACAAAGAACATCAATAAAGCTTTATAAAAGTTTAAGATATTCAGCTATCGTTTGCCTTATTTTGTACATCAGTGTTGGGGATATGTTTTAACTGGTTTTGTATTTTAACGGTGCTTATTAGACACCACCAGGTCCTGTAGAGTATGTCAAATTGAATCCTTGTTGGCGTATGGTCCATCCAACCCACGAGTGCTTTAGATCACAGGGATCATGAAACCTTCATATTCTGCTGATTAAAAACATGAGCAGATGAGTCTTTAAGTTTCAGTGCCAGGAATTCTTGAATTGCTTTGGTGTGGAGGGCTTTAGATAGTATCTTCAGCTGCTTGCTCATTTTCTGATGTGGTGCATCATACAAAGCAATAAAAACATGGCTATTGAGACTCTTCAAATAATTGTCGTGTGTTACTAGCCATTGTTTCTTATTCTCTTTCAATACTTAATACTATTATTCTAAATATTTAATTTAAGACATAGCTCCAGGTTAATAATGACTTAGAATACACAAAGAGGGCTGTGAATCGTCAACTACCCAAAACAGATAAGGACATTTGTAAAAATCAGAAATGTCACTAGAATGTGAATGAGAGGTGCAAATGCTACTGAAAAAGTTTAAGAAAATGTCCAAATTAGTGTTGACAAAACTTTAATGAAGGGTTTGAGATGCTGATAATTCAAGGGAAGATGTGTTTATGTTCAATTGGTTAGCTAACAAATGCTAATGACTGCAGTACTTCATGAGCCCCATTCTGGCTCCTCCAATCCATAAAACTCAAATGAAAGATCGTTGTCTGTAGTATGTCTCAAAGATCTCCTTTATTGCTTTCCATTAACTTTAAGAAGGCCTAAAGCAAATAAAGACACATCTTCACGTTTTCCTGTAATTACAGATTATGGAGCCAAGATAAGCTGTGAAACAGCAGGTTCTTAAAATGGACCTTTTCTTAATGACGTATTGTGTCTGTTTCCTTACTACATTTAAGAAAATTGAGCAGTCATCTTGAATACTAGCAGAATAATATAACCTGTGTAGAAATATATCTTTTTAAGTTATTATATAAAATCAGCTAAATGTTTTGTGTTCAAACTGCTCCCATATGTGATGAACATTTTAAATTAATGACATATTTTTGCAGCTTAATGTGTGTTTCCTTGTAAGACGCTAGACAACCTGTTGGTCAGGGATAACTGTAGCTGCTGAAATATTTAGATGTGCAGTCTGAAAATTCGGGTTACTGAAAAACCACTGAGCCGATGTGTCAGAGAGCCCAACAGATGTGCACTAACTCACCAGAGGGATTGCTATCAGGCTTAAGGGTTAAACCAAGTTAACCAAGGTCACTTGTCTTATCATAACCTTAAAATCCTGTTTATTCCTGGGAGGAAATGTTTCTTGAATAATTTAGAATAAAGCTTGACTTGATGTAAAGTCAGTCATACAGAACAAAATTGCTAGCTCCCTGCTTAATGACCTGTGTCTGCTGAAATAACGCATTAATGTGTCCTTATGAACAACTAGCAATGTTTGCATGTCTGCTTGTGTGTTTCAGGTTTTATATGGGCAGAGATCAAGGAGATGTGGGATGGGGGATTCACAGAGTACATACATGACTGGTGGAACCTAATGGACTTTGCCATGAACTCCCTCTACCTGGCCACCATTTCTCTGAAGATAGTGGCTTATGTAAAGGTAAAGACCTCTGGTTCTGACACAGTGATAGACGAGAAAATCATGAGGCCATTGATGTTTAAAGATCTTGCAGTGCAATAAAACTGAGCGATTGTGGCAATACTGTGTAATCAGGCAGTGATGGAACAGGTAGCTGCCAAATACAAATGTCTGCAGTTGGTTTGTTTGCTCAGTAACGAGAGATGGGATGAGTTGAAATATTTCACCATTACCAGAACCATGGAGCTGTGTTGTCCTCTGATTTTTGGCTTATTGCAAATTATAACACAGCAATGACATGAGATGTGAGAAAACTACACTGATAGTTTGAAAACTCACTTTAAGTTGTTAAAAAAAACTATCAAATACAAATTAAGTGCAAATTAGGACACTCATAGTTGATCATGAAAACTGTGACATAAACATATTCCAATTGAATATTTAAGTTTAATAGCTGCTAAAGCTAATTTTTAGATAGCTCACCAAAAAAATTGGAACAATCTCAACTGTGTTCATTTGACAAAATATAAGATATAGGCTAATCAATTAACTGACGGAAAGTAAAAAAAAAAAAATCCTAATATAGCATTTATCAAATTAACAGATTTTGAGATCAAATTCTTTTAGCAAATTAGGAGAATTAGAAATGTACTCTTAAATCTTTCTATCACTGAGTAGTTATCAGAATAACTATAAGTTGTCATGATTTGTAGTGGTTGTTGTGGACCGAGATGCAGAGGGGCAGAGGCAGCAAGTAGTTTTGATGATTTAATAAAATGAACAAAAAACTTGCAGGAAAATGCAGGAAGCCAGAGCAGAAAAAAAAACAGGAATCCAGGAGCAAAATAACAGGTCAGCCAGGGAAGAAAGGAGCTAAAATACTGGGAGTGTGAATCCTGAAACAATGGACTGGGGCTGATTGGCTCACAGTTTGCAGGTGTGAGGAACGAGCTGAAGGGAGACTGAGGAGAGAGAAAAAGGCAACAGGAGGTGAGGGAGAGTAAACAATGGCATGAGGAAAGAGTATCTAACAGAAACAGTGGATAACTAGATACAAGGAATAAATAATAAACTAGAATAACAAAGAAAGGACTGAACTAAAGTAAAACAAGAACAGGCTACTGTAATCAAAATAACTATGGAACACAGGATAACGATCAAAACTAGAATCAAAAGAATCAAACCCTAAAACAACCCAGGTTCTGACATAAGTAGCCATTAGCTTGAATCTGTTAACCTTGATTTAAAGAAGGTTTTAGTCTATTTTTTTTTTTTTTTTTTTTTTTTATCTGGTTGCTTGATTTTTAAGAGCAATTAGCATTAATCTTTTACCTTGACTATTTAGCTGTAAATCTGATTGTTAGTAGCTGTTAGCCTGAAAATAAGTATCTGTTAGCTTGACTCCTTTAGCTGTAAACAAGCTGTTAATAGCTGACTGTTAGCTGTTGGCTTGGTTCTGTTAGCTTAACCATAATTAGCCGTTAACTTGACTGTGAATAGTCGTTTGGTCACTCAGAATTGCTTCATTCATTTACCAAAATATTTGTTTGTATGCCCTACTCCTAAAGCAAGCAGTAGCCCTAAACCCTAAATCCTAAATCTAACCCTAAACCCGGACTATATTTAGAGGTCATTAAATTGAGGTGTTTGTTTTACCTTCACATTTACATGAACTATGAGAAAAGTTAGGGGTTTTTTTCTTTGTCTTTGCGTGTACCAAAATTTACTTTGGACTGTTGAAACTCAGCAGAATAGAGAATTTGCAGTCATATAGATTTTCAATAGTCTGAGTCCCTCCTGGTTCAGAGATTCTCAAAGGAAAGTCAGTCTGAGTTCTCCGTAGAAAGTCAAGAGTAGCAGTCCTGAGTACAACGTCTACAATCAAATACTTCTCTTAAGTAGGTATTAGTTTGACTCCAAGTTAGCTTTGGGAGTATTCTCCTGAATTTTCCAAACTGAGATCACTTTGACTGGAGTCTACTGCAGGTAAGGTGCTGACTCTTCATAATTTTTCCTGACAGCCCCACTTGAAAGGGCTGAACTATTTCTTTAATTAAAAGAAAATGATGTAATAAAACACACACACACACACACACACACACACACACACACACACACACACACACACACACACACATTCACACAAACACCAGACGGCTGGGCCATCTGCAACAGCTGTGAGTCACTGATGGTGGCGGGTGGCCCACCTACACAGGTCCCAAACTCTCACATGCATTATAATTACATGCATACAGCTAGATTTAAAACACACACACATCCCTCCTTTGACATGCCAGCAGCATACAAAGGAGCAGCAGCTGTAAGCTGTATGTTACATTTGTATTTTTAATTCTGTTTAAAATATTCATCAGCACTAAAAATCACCTGGAGATGTTGAGAGATTTTGCTCTGTCATTGTGTGCATGTGATAGACACAGACTTGATGCGTCCAAGAAACGATGTGAGACCATTAATTAATGAATGTACATCTGTGTTCATATTTTCTGTTTCCGGTTGTGCACCCATGTGTGTTTAAAAGGACAGAGAACATGAATACAGGAAGAGGTAACAAGACTCCAGTCCTGTGGAGGCTTAATACCTGAATTTAGAATTAGGAAGAAGTAAGGCATGAGAAAACCCAGTGAGACGAAGCGGGACAAACAAGGAGGAGAAAATGAAACTCAGGAAAAGATGGTTGATGGATATTAGAAATAAAACTGTTAAAGCCTATAAGAGAGGAGGAGAAAGGTGTGGAATCATGGAGGTAAAACAGAGTTGAGGAGAGTTAGTTAAAGATGATGATGTTGCAACACATTTGAACTTGTTTCTGTTTTGCATTTAAATCTCTAGAAATCAGATAAATGTCTTAATAAGATAAACTGACTGTTTTTATTTCTTTTCCTCCCACTCCCCTCTTCTCTTCCTTCTTTCCTTTCATCCCTCCTTCCAGTATAACTCTTCTCGTCCAAGGGAGGAGTGGGAGATGTGGCACCCGACGCTGATCGCCGAGGCTCTGTTCGCCATCGCCAACATCTTCAGCTCGCTCAGACTCATCTCCCTTTTCACAGCCAACTCCCACCTCGGGCCTCTGCAGATCTCTCTGGGGAGGATGCTTCTGGACATCCTCAAGTTTCTCTTCATTTACTGTCTGGTGAGGCATCATCAAGACTCTGCACATGGAACATAAAGCTCATTAGGCTTTTTTTAATGACTTCCTGCTAATCATTGCTAACTTTTCTATTTCCATTCATATTTCTCAGTTGTCACTCTTACACCCATTTAATGGACCTAATAGACTTCCATTTCAGTCAAACCTGCTTTGAGACCATTGTATCCTGTTAATATTCAAACAGAAGAAAATGTGGTTTCCTGTTGATGCAAATGCAACTGTTCAGGTTGTCTCCTTTGAGGAAGATGAAAGTATGCGATGGCTGTGCATCCTGAACCCTTGATTTTTCAGCTAAAGGATGTTGCAGGCCTACGTCATGATGGTTAGGACTTATTAATTCCTTCTCAAGGGAGCTTCTGACCTAAAACACAGTCCATATGTGGATTGCTTTGCCTCCCTGTGGTCTCTAAAACAATCATAGTGAGCCTCAGGCTCCAAGTCTACGTCAGTGCAGCTTTACACAGCACAACGTGTGTTGCTTTTGTTCTGTGTGAGATCAAAGCTGTGTTTAAAAAGTGCCTTGAGGGATGCAAGGTCAGTCCTCGTACCAGAATATAAGTTGACATTTTGTTTCCTTTGAGATGTTCTGATTTTATTTCTTTTATAACTGAAGAAAAAAGTGAAATGTGTATTTTTGTGTATTTTTATGTGTAGGTTCTGTTGGCATTTGCTAATGGACTCAACCAGCTGTACTTTTACTATGAGACCAAGGCATCAGAAGAACCAAACAATTGCAAGGGCATCCGCTGTGAAAGGCAGAACAACGCCTTCTCCACGTGAGTGCAGTCATGAAAACATACTAATAAAGTACACTTGTGTACAGCATGCATTGGTAGAGTCTGCTTGCATCATTCACGTCATCTAAAAAAGAGGAAACAGTCCATTGGTTTGATGGTGAACATTTTTTGTTGATTTGAAGGATAAAAAGTATAACCTGTAACATGTTGCTCAGATACTTTTATAGTTTTTTTTTTTGTTTGTTTTGTTTTTTAAGTGTGACAGACCTCGTACTTTATCTAAAGCTACAGTTTAATAAATTAATTATATTATGGTCTGCATCAGATCTGTTTCAGATTACGAAAAGATATAAAAATTGTACTCTGCTAGTTAGAGTAGCACTACTTCAATATATTCTTACTCAAGCAAGAGTACAAAGTATTTAGTAAAAATGCTACTGAAGTACTGAGTAAGTGTTTGATCATAAAGTATAATTTGCTTTGTGGAAATTGTGCAGTCAGACTGATAGATATATAAATATCTGCAAAATCTGGTGTTTTAATGAATAGAGTAAAACATGAGGACAAATAAATAACATCATAATAAAATAGTAAATTAAGGCAAAGAAAATACATTACCAAACAAATTCCTTGACAACATAAAGCTTTTAAAACCAATACTTAAAGTAGGTAATGTTAGAACAGTACTTGACCTTCAATTGGCTCAACAGACTCAGCAGGTAGAAAATAACATTAGAACAATACTGCTTGCGTGGAAACAAGAAGTCTGACTTTAACTTAAACTTCGTTGGTGTTTTTGGCTAAAGCATGTTTGCTCTTCATTCAGTGAAGTAACTCCAGCTTAGTAATTTTGCTCAAGTCAAAGAAGGTATGGCGCAGTAAAACTATTCCTAGAGGTATAGTTTTCTGTAAAAGTTGCTCAAGTTTAGGTAACTGGTTACTACCCACCTCTGATGGTTTTAACTGGGAATCACTGACATTTTTGGTGAAATATTAACATTATTTTGCCTTAGTACTGCTTTCGCTGCACCTGTGGTTGTGATAAGCAGGCTCCCTCTAGTGGACACATGGTGCATTCCATGTGTACTTAAAAGTAGGAATTTCCAGTTTCTGAGTTAGAAAACTCGAACTCTGACTTCAGGTGGCATTCTAGTTAAGTGTTTTGGTTGCATTCTGCAGAGCTTTCTCTCCTCCACTATCCTGATCAGAGCAGGTTACATGACACAGACAGCAAGCTAGTGGAGCCATTACAGTTTGTTTCATTGTGAATTGTATTGTAAAGTATAAAAATCACTTCTGTTTTAGATTGTAGACATTTAGCGGTTACTTTTCAGTTTAAAATAAAAGTCATTACATCATGTGATACTTTTCTGTGATACATCTTTGCTATGATGCAGTGAAACAATGAATTCCTCTTTGTTTAAAGGAGTTTTCTGTCAAATAAGTGAACAGCAGAAACGGGCAGACCTTGCCATTATGAACACCATGATTCCTTTAAGTGTTTCTCTTAGTGTCAGTCCGCACACCCATCCCCCCATCTCTTCAGGAACGAAATGTGACCTCCCTAAAGCATTATAATCCTGTAATCTTACCCAGCATCATTGCTAGAATGAAAAAGCAATGCATCTTCAGAGCTCGTTCCAATACTGAACAGTCGAACTGAATTTTGACTAACCTTCCTGTCCAAAAAAAACTTTAGAAAGGATTCTTGCATAGGCAAGCTGAAACAATCTGGTGCTTTTTCTCTATTGCATCCAAACTGTCCCTTTCCTTTCTGACAAGTTTGTCTGTTTGTTTTCGTTTTTTGCAAGCCATGCACAACATTCTGGCTGCAGAAAACAGGGTCGTAAAGTTGTCTGGCTGACACTTAGGTTGTTATCAACTGCATCATATCTAAGAATCAAAGAGGTGTGTAAAAAGTATTTATATTTGTCAGGTTTTAGCATTAAAATCTCCAGCATTATTTTTTTACCTCATCAGAATTAGATTTGAATGTGATCAAATCCAAATGCTTTCATAATGAAGATGTCTTCATAAATATCTGAATATCTTTAGTTTTTTTAATACATTTGGTGTTAAAATAGAAACAAAAAACCTAAACATTGCCTGTGTTTCAAGTTTCTAAGAAGTTTCTTTATCCAGGTGACGGAATAATCTTGGTTTTAAATGAAAAACAAAAAAAATATTTTTAGTAAGTGCAGATTTAATGTCAGGCAGCAGTAGCAGCCTAAACTTTGTCTGAATTTATGCATAATCATAGTATACGTGTCTCTGATGGTGAGTCCATTCAGCTTGACTCTCACAAACCAATCGAAAGACTCATTTTGCGAAATAATGACATGGAAATGATTCTAGGGAGTCGAGCTGAATCCCAGACGTGTTGCAAATGAATATCTTAGATTTGCACCTGTGTGTGAGAGGTTCGTTTTGCAACGCTGCAACACGGACAGGAAGCAGAGATTCACAATTTCGCTACTGAGGGAGGGAAAAGCGAAGTCAGTGGGCTGAATTTAGATGAAGAAAGTGGTTTGTTTTGGATAATAGAGTTATTGATCTATTATCGATTCCATTACAGTTAAAGATGCAGTACAATAGCTGTGAGGGGAGCAGATGCTAAAACAACAGATCACATCCTCAGCCTTACATTGTACAGTATCTGCTCCATTAACGATACAAGGAAAAGTTAATTTCTAGAAAAA
This sequence comes from Anableps anableps, assembly GCA_014839685.1. Taxonomy (NCBI): domain Eukaryota; kingdom Metazoa; phylum Chordata; class Actinopteri; order Cyprinodontiformes; family Anablepidae; genus Anableps; species Anableps anableps. Next base: position 25,894,207 of record CM026085.1, on the reverse strand, counting down.
ATATAATCATCACGAGGTTATTATTTTGCTTCTGTACAAGTTGAATGTTGCATTTGTTCTGCTGAACCTAAACAAGGAATTCCATCTAACATCTAAGGATTCCTAATGCTAATGCTAGATGCTTTCAGTGAATCATATCAGTGTAAACTTTGCTCTACCCTAAAATCTGTTTCTCTGAAAGTCAGGAAAGGTAAGGTAAAACTTAACTGTCCTTTCTGTGCCAACTGGTTTACACCTTTTTTTTAAAATTGAAATTGAATTGAATTAAACTGAATTGATCCTCCGTTTTAATCCTCAAAGTGCAAACAAAGGAAAATATGCCCCTCAGACTTGAACAACAAATTGCATTTCTGGTCAATGAAGCTGTTTGCCTGCATTTAAATGAGGCATTCATTTAGGTGAGAAAAGTGTCTGGGAAAAAGTGTCAGATTCTCAAAGAGCAGCGCTGTTTGTGACACACAGTTACTGTTTCCAACTATTTTCAACCATTTCAGGCTGGTTGGAAATAAGTTTTCTCATCTATGAAGCTACCAAAGTTTTGCATAAAATCTTTGTGTTCCTACTGTGATTTAGATTTATATCACACCTCAGTGGTGCTTCACATCCAGGGGTTAATAAGCAGAATGCAAATAAATGAACTCTAAATAACACCATGAGTTACGAGCTGCATCCACTGTCTGTTGAGTATGTTTCCTTAAACTATTTGTTAAAACATTGTCGGAAAATCAGTAGTGAAGTTTACCCAGAGGGTCTAGCAGAGACTGGACTTCCTGCTGCAAATCAAGACGTTCAACTGACCAAAGGAGTTGCTGGTCATTTTCTGCATGGCTGTTATTTAATCTGTTCTGTGTTCATCCATCACTGTGTGGTTTGACTCATCCAGAGAACAGGACAGGGTCAGACTGCAATGAAAAATCATGTCTGCAGAGAGGGTCATCAGGGCAGACCTTCCCTTCATCCAGGACTTGTGCAGGTTTAGGGTCAGGAAAAGGGCTGCTAACATCTCTGGAGATCCCACCCATCCTGGACACAAACTGTTTAAACTTACCTTTAGGTTGGCACCAAGGAGCACTATTTACAATAACCAGCCACCACAGAGGCGGTTTCTTCCCCCAGGTTGTTTCTCTGAAGAACACAGTGAACACCTTACAGCCTGAGTCGTCAGCTACTCTGCTGTGAAACAAAATAACCAGATTTGCACCGTCACAACAAGCTTTCTTCTCTTTCTTTTCTTTATACATGTATTAAAAATTTTTAAAAAACTATTCGGCACATAAGTACATGTACTGTTCCTACTGTTCCTTTTGTCCTTTGGTATTTCCTCTAAGATTTTGTGAATTGTCTATTTAGATTTTATCTGTACGCTGTTAAAGCTTGAAACTCTAGATCACATTCCATGTTTGTGCACACGATCTTTTCCAGTAAAGCTTATTTTTATTCTAAACAATGACAAAATAAAATGGTTATAAAGTGAGTTTTATAAAGTGTTTTTTGATGCTAATGTGAAGCTTGAAGTTACAATCTACAGAAATGTTTCCGTTTTTCTTATTTAGAGGGTTTATGTGTACAAAAGATCAGATAGATGTATATCATGTTTTTCACTCGACTTTTAAAAACAACTTTGTGCTCAGTTCCAGATTCTGACTGATATCCTGACAGAGATTAAACACCGATTAGGAAAAAATGATCTTGTAGCTCCTCTCATTATTTATCCCCAGTACATCAGCTCTGATTGGCTGCTGCTGGACGAGAAGCTGTGGGAAAGAAATCAGCGTCATGCTGAAGCCAAATGAACATGCAGAGTGCAGAGGAGACAGCTGAGATGACGCATTATGCAAACGGAGTGATTGCGGCCCCACAGGCAGCGCAGTCTGCATCATTATTCATGAGTTTACAATGCAAGGATTATTTTCTCTGTCTGTGTGTGTGTCCTTGAAACATTTCCACCCTGCTCTTTCACTCTCTAATTCACACTTATGATTTTGGAATTATTTTCACAGGATCATTTCCTGTTTCTGCTCAGGTGTCTCCCCTCCCTCCTCCTCCTCACACTCATCTGTACTTCACACACTTATCACCACTAATGTGTTAAATCGTTTCACACAAGCTGCAGTCATACATGTGTGTCTCTCTTCTTTCCCTTCACACAAGTCCTGTAAAAACTCCCATTTTCTTTCACACTGCAGTCCCTCGTCTGTTTACTTTTACACAAAGCTCTCCTTTTCTGGGGTTTGCACTCTTCTTGATCTCATCTCAGTCCTCAGTTGCAAACATTGAAATATTCAAATTCAACAATTTGTTTTGCTGATTATGATCAAAATGCAATTAAACCAAAGAATTATTAAGGCATATTATTCTGCACAAAGTTGTTTTATGGTCTCTTATGAAAATTAAGTGATTTAGTTAATAGTTTAAATTTAAAATTGGATGTAGATTTTCTAAAGTTAAATAAAAAATATATTCAGAAATAGTTTTGATGAGCACACTGACTATATGTGGGTTTGGTGATGTTTGCTGCTTATCTGATTCCAGTTTCACATAAAGTTTGTGCCTCTTTATTGGATTTTGGTCCAAAAAAAAAAAACATTCTTGTTTCAACAATATGAGTTTTATATCTCGTTATAACGAGAATGATTCTTGTTATAAGAATACGCTCCTCTGGCAGATTACGACTTATTCAAAAAAGGCATAAAGCGGCTTGCTAAGACTCTCCTTATTCTCACCCTGTTTCTTCTAGAAAACTTCTTTATTTTCAAGCTCTAGCAATTAAATGCTTCCATAATTTTGAATGTAACAATTTTATATTTATTAATTTTAATTAACTGTATGGAATTTGCATTAATTGGAATAAGTCAGGACTGCACTGTTGCCTTCTTGCAAGAAGCTCCTGAGTTCAAATCACTCCATGGGGTCTGTCTGCAGCAGGGTTGGCATGTTCTCCTCATGCATGTATGGGTTCTCTCCAGTTATTCCAACTTCTTCCCACTGATTAAAAACATTGCTGTTTAGTTATTTTGTTTCTCTAAATAGCCCTTAGATATGTGAGATTACATGGTTGTTTGTCCTGTATGTCTCTGCTGACCTGTTCAGGGTCTACGCTGGTGTACTGTTTTGGGTTAATAGGGTGATTATAAAAAAAGAGATATACTGTAAATGAAGGAGAAGCTCCTGAAAACAGTCTTCAGGAAGATGTTAGGCTACAGTTTTTAGTCCTCGGCCTGCTGGAAAACACACAGAAATGGCACTTGTTCATACAAAAGATGAACTGCGTACACTGGAGTGAATTGACTCCACGAGGTCGGTTTGCTGAGTGTAAACACACGAACGTGCTTTGTTTTCTGACAGAAAAACTGAATGCAGCACACACACTGCGTCTCTTTCTCGGTTCACCTCCCACATAAACTGCAGAAGTATAACAGTGAAATGACTGAGTGGCTGCGAGGATCAGCTGCAGCAGTTTATGACTCGGCTTAGTGGAGTGAGAGATGAGAAGACAACAGAGAGGGGAGGAAGAGGAGTCAGCTGGATTGGAGAAGAAGAGAGGAGGAACATGGTAGAAGGGACATTATGGAAAAAAAAAAAGTAGTAGCTTGTACACTAATAGGACGATAATTTAAGGCTCTTAAAGCTTGTATTTTTTAATTAAACCTTTATTTCTCCTGTTAGCGTTTGCTAAGTAGTTGTTTTTGAGACCTGTCTTGAAAGCCTTTTACTGCTCTGCCATCACAAACGTAAATGTGTGAAGTTTGCTTAACTTTTTTAAGACTTTAACTGGAGGTAATGATTTTTTCCTCAGATGAGACTCAGGCTATCACACTGAAGTTCCCTATTATCAGGTTTTTTTTTTTTGTTTTTTTTTTTTTTTTCACTTTATTTTTGTGAGTTCTGAGGCCCCATCCACATGGAGACGAACAAATCTCTGTGAACACTTAAGAAAAAATGTGAATCCACAGGATGCAGCACCGCTGGAAACGCTGTAGTAGCAATTGGTAGTGCTGTAACACTGCCTCAGAATGTCACAAGAAGCACCGAATAACACCAGATGCCACCATGTTTGTTATTCAGGATAGAGAGAGAAATGGAGCTACGACATCATCATTTCAAAAAAGATGTGGCTTGCATGTACACACGGAAACATGGACCCGTTTTCAAAAATGATAGTTTCTGGTCTCCTAAAGTGCCAGATCTGTGTGGACGCACCCCCTAAATGACAAAAACCTTTGCGGATACATGGGGTCTAAGGCTCTGAAGTGACACACAGCACTCTGTGTTCACTCCTATGTTCATCAACATTGTCTACTATGCTTACTTCATCCAGGGGGGGACTGTGGTTCACTGAGAAGAGTAAAGTAGTCATCCTATAATCCCAAAATTTTGGGTTTAATTCCAGTTTCCTCCACTGCCACCGGTTGATGTTTCCCTGGGCAGGGCACTTCATCCTGATTTGCCTGCATAACATAATGTTGGTATCTGTGCATTTATGGGTAGGACTGGATAAATTTGACCATTTCCCTGTTTGCATTTGATCTTATTCCTTCCTTCATGTCATCCCTCCTTTGACACATCAATGGGAGTCTCTGAAACTTAGTTTACATAAAAGCCTGACGAAAAAGAGACAAGTGGCCTACACCTGATTTTGCCTGCAATGTAAAGTTAACTAAACTTTACTGGGTTGGTCTGTTGTAAAAGAAACAATGACTATGTTGAAAAGGACCTTTATGCTCTCTGTTGAGTATGGTGAAGGATCTGTCATGCTATGGGCCTCTTTCTCTTCTAAAGGTCCTGGGAACCTTGTTGGAGGACCAACAGTGTATGGCACTCTAACAGTGCTGTACACTGTTGGAGTGTACGGCATAATGAATTCTTTAAAAATGTCAAGAGGATTTTAAATATGGTGAACCAGAAAACATACATGACTCCAAACGTATGGCCAAATAAACACAGAAACTGTTCACTTGATAGAAAATCATCCTTCTTACAAGGCCCTGTCAGTCCACAGACCTAAAATCATATAGAAGACCTATGGGATGAGCTGAAGAGAAGAAAACAACAGAAAGGATCCAAGACTCTGGATGATCTAGAGCAGGGGTTTCAAACTCCAGTCCTCGGGCCCCAGTGTCCCTGGTCCAACACACCTGAATCAAGAGGTTGAATTGCCTCCTCACCAGGCAGTCACTTCATGTCATGTAGTCTCCATGGAAAGTATCTATGAATGGCAACCAGGGGATGGAAACAGAGGAATAATTGAAATAACGGGGATACATAGTTAAGGAGTTTTATCCCCTGCTCTTTCCTTTCTCCCATCTTTCCTGTTTCATAACCGACATGATATCACGCTCGGCTGCTTCATTTGGCATTGATTTAATTCCCTTCTCCCTCCATTTCTCTCCTCACTTACACAACACCAAGCCTCTCACCTCTCTGACTTACCCTGCCACTTGCAGAGACAGATTTCACCTCCACACACAGCATCACACCATCACTTATATGATGTTCTATGAGGAAAAAGTCTGTGCACTGACTGATCAAATGTTCCTGTAACACAACAATCCTACCATACACCACAATGAGAATAAAGGCTGCATCCCTGAATAATTTATGCAGCATAAATATAGAAGCCTTCAGACAAATCTCCCCTGTCTATGTCGTTCTCTTGATGTAGTTTTGAGGGCTGCCAATTGTTGCTTCATCAAAAATTCAGCAACCACCATTGCAACAGTGACGGCCGCACAAAGAGACACGGGAAGGCAAACAGAGGACAGAGAGAAGCGAGGAGGGAAGATAAAATGATGCTGAAGGATGGAGAAAGAGATCAGGGAGTGGCAGGGAGAGAAAAATGAATACAACCCAGAAACTAGGCGTAAAATATGGAGCTGCCACACAGAGATAAGATCAGGAAGTTTTCTACTGTTGTAACTCAATAAAACGACTTCGGAAATGATTTCTCGAGCTGCTCATCTTTGTTAAAGACTGTTTGGGATTAGTTTATTGGTTTAACGGGACTGGAAGTTTTAGGTTATGAATGTAGATAAGATTCAGGATTGACAAAGATGTTCAGGCTGTTTGATTAAGCATTTTGAGATAAAAATGTTGAAACCTTTTAGACTGAACGATTAAATGAGGCCAAGAATATTTGATTGAATGTAGATGATGGATAAAGGAACTTGAACACAGGTGGGTAAAACAAGGAAGAACTTTGATGGGTAAATAAATACAAGTAGGACCAGCTCATTGCTGTGGTAAAGGTAGCAACAACATAAGATGAGACTTTTAAATCACCAAACTTTGATCATGATAGACAGATTTACACACTTTGCAGTAGGTATGATTCAAGTCATTTAGGATCAGACATTTTCCGACACAGAGTCCAGTTCCAGTTCATCATCTGAGTAAATAATATTAATGCCATGTGTAAACTTCAAGTCCCAGGCCTTATTTTTAAAAACACCATGTTTTTCTTACATTTTGCAGAAAATTTGAAAGGTCACTTGTTTAGTTTTTGTATTATATTACTGGAAATATTCAGTATTGTTAAAATGGATATTTACCATCTACATCTCCAGATATGTTCTGAAAAGTTTCCAAAATTTCTTCACGACTGTATCTGACTTGACATGTCTTGGTCCTGCTAATAATGTTTTCATACAGGGCACTTTGCTGAAGTGCTAGGCTAATGTTAGCATATTTTTCCTCTCTGTTTTGATATGACTTGTTGATTATTCGGCCCTTACATTTTTCAGCGAGGTTCTGGATAATTGTCTCCAGACAAAACTTACAAGGAAAGTTGAAAGTGATTAAATTTAATAACTAGTGTACTTGGGGCACTGTGTGGCTCAGTTGGTAGATCAGGTGCATGATGTGCAGAGGTTCTATTCCTCAGTGCAGTTCTCATGGGTTCTATTCCCGATCTTGGGCCATCTGCTGCATGTTGATTCATCGTCTTTCCTGTCAAATTATTGTTGAATAAGATCCAAAATTGCCATAAAAATAGGTATTTAAATTAATGACTAGTTTTTCAGTTCCCCTCTGTATAGCTCATTGTCTTACACAAACATTTGTTTTTCTGGCATAGTAGTTAGAGTAGGTCACATGAAACAGATGGACAGAAAGCTGCAGCAACCAATGCAGTTTCCATTGCAAACATAATTTTACAGGGTGAAAAACACTAACTGTTTGGGAAAACGCAAATCTATAAGATCAACAAAATCATTTGCACAGTATTTGTAATTTATGCAATATGCTGTGTTTCTACAGGCTCCAAAAATGTTGATGAAGTACAGGAATGAGTAGTTTTCTGTATCTGGATATATATATATTCAAAAAGAGAATGGAATAGATAAAGCAATGTTTTCAAGATTTATTTCCCATCTTGTTTCTATGGGTCTAAGTTTACATTTGAAAATTGCTCAGACAACCTTTTCAGATAAAGATGGTGTCACCTTTTGACATCAGTGTTGATGTTGAGTGCAGTGTTTTGGCCATTTATTATTGTTTGTTTTAAAAAATCCTGTAAGAGGGCAAATTTGTCTCAGTAAAAGTTAATGGTCAGAGTTACAAACGATTGATTGTCCTAGGTGTTAATTATGATTCAGCCTCTTAGTTTCTCCCCAGATCTGTGTTGATGTCACAGTAATTGTCTTCTTTCTGTTTACCTTCAGGTTATTTGAGACTCTTCAGTCTCTCTTCTGGTCCATATTTGGGCTGCTCAACCTCTATGTCACCAACGTGAAAGCTCGGCATGAGTTCACGGAATTCGTTGGGGCGACGATGTTCGGGACATACAACGTCATCTCACTGGTGGTTCTGCTTAATATGCTCATTGCCATGATGAACAACTCCTACCAACTCATTGCTGTGAGTTGAACCAGTCAATTACAGCAAATGATTACAGCTTCTCTAGTCAGGTAAATGTGATATCTCATGCTGGTGTGGTCACTGTCAACTTCTGATCGACCAAATTAGGTGAGGTATTACGCTGAAGATCCTGTGACCCGCTATGTTTGATATGCTGAGTTTCAAAAACCCATTAAAGAGATTGTGCTTTATATGACACATGAGACTGTGAAGATATCTGGATCCTGAAGAAATTTAAAGGTCTTCCAGATTTAAGAGACTTCTTATTGTCTTCCAGGACCACGCCGACATTGAGTGGAAGTTTGCCCGCACCAAGCTGTGGATGAGTTACTTTGATGAGGGCGGCACACTGCCTCCTCCATTCAACATCATCCCCAGCCCAAAGTCCTTCTGGTACCTGCTGATGTGGCTCCACAACAAGCTGTGCAGGAGAGGCCAACCGCCTGGGGAGGCCTCGCACAAATGTGAAAACCTGCGAGAGTTCACAGTGAGTAACAGAGAATTAAAAATTATTATCACATTTTAACACTGGAGCTTCAGAAACGTCCTCTGGGAGGATCAGTGGAGTGTTTTTTACACACTGCTGATGTCCATGTTTTAACAGATCAGAATTATTTGTTTTGCTGCTCCAAGTTTCTTTCATTTGCTTGTTTTATCTGTTTTTTTTGTTTGTTTTTTTTTTAATTTACCTATTTTTATATTTCATATTATTTAAAGAGTGAAAAGAACATCATACCTACAGTGAGGCATGGCCATGGCTCAGTGATGCTCTCAGTGTGTAAAGGGCAAGATGGATTCAGTGAAGGAACAGGAATTCCCCTGAGAAAATGGCATTGGAAATTAAAAAAGGCATTTATATAAAATCCATGTTAGCCTACTCTTTAAAAGATCACAAAGTCTTGCTGATGTTAAATGAAAGATGATTTAAAACATTTGCAATTTACTTCATGATCCATATTATTTCTACCTCAAAAAAAGGAAGCTTGTAAAGATTAAAATGTTGTTTTTCTGTATCCATAATGATACAAAAAGTGAAAAAAAATATTTTCTAGCGGAGCTGTGTCTAGTTCTTCAGCAGCCTTCATTTACTCCCATAATATGAATTATGAGCTACCACTGAGGCTGTTATGAAATAGTGTGTGTAATTTAAGGAGGTCACATCTCCAAACAATCAACTCAGAATCATAAATCATGCTATATTCAGCTTGTTGTATCAGCAGCGACAGTTATTTAATGAGAAAAGTTGAGGCGAAGAAAATTTTAGAAAGCAACAAAATTCTAGATGATGATAGTCCCACAGCCCCAAATAAAAACTGGAGGACAAATAAGTGGAAACTTGCACAGATTAGAGTACAACGCTTCAAAGTTCAGCCAAAGTAGAAAGCGTTTTGTAGAACAAATGGGAATATTAAAATTAGTCAAAATAGAGGAAAAAAAAACAAGAAAATCCAAAGCTTACATCATTTATAAAGCAAAAACAGTTATTTTAAACTACTGAAAAGATGTTTGTTTAAATCTTGCTTTGTTAGCTCTAATAAGCCTAGAAACAATATTTATGCTTTGTGCAGCGGCTTGATTAATTGGGCTCTGATTATCCAGACTGAACTGCTGTTGTGGCTCTTTTTATTTTGATGACAGTGACTGAGATTATTTATTTGATTGAAAACAGATTATTATGATTTACTCTGGCAGTTAATCAAAAAGAAAGTAATTGTGGTTAGCAGACCAGCTCCGATAAATGCTACAGCAGGAAAATAATAAATTGCTAAATGAGAGCGCGAGATATGGAGTCTACTGGTTGACAACAGATGTATTGAAACTAACCATCATTAACCTCCTGAGCAGCCTTAGGGCAGAAGTGGCAGGTTAGGTTGTACTAACCCAACTGTTGTCACTGACTAATGCTCAGAAGCAGCAGGCACCATTGAGTGGAAATAAAAGGTTGTTAGTTGATTAGATAGATGTTTTCTAGATTTGTTAAGTAAAAATATAGCTAAATATGTTTATATAACTTTCAAGTTGTCAGCATTTACTCTTCAATTTTATTTTGTGAGGATAATTTTTAACATGTTTGGTTTCAGGGCTGTATTTTTAAGATATAATTAATGATAAAGGACTTGAGAGCATATGACTCTGTCAAGGTTTTGGAGTCACTTTCACAGTCGAGTGAACTGACTTTAATTTTTAAGATCATTTGAACGGGAGTTGTATGGGGTATTTTTATTTTTATATTTATGCGCAGAAGACAACAGAGTGATCACAGTTCAGAAAATCAGAGTGAAATTCTTATGAAGGACTGACTCAGCAACTCAAAGCAGAGAATGTTCATGGGTAAATTTCTATCAAGTCAAATCTTTTCTCACTATTCAAGCAAACTCTATATAAGGCAAAACGTTTTATATAAGGCTCTAATTTCCCTCATAACTGCTGTCTAAAGTTAGTGCTTAAGTCAGAAACTTAAACTCAAAGTACTCTCTTGTCCATTACATTAAAATTTTCTTTCATTTTCAAATAATATGTGAATGGTACTGTGCGAAGTAGAGTGTCACAAAAGTTGAGTTGTTGGAAAATTCCTTCCATCGCTCTTTTTTAAAAGCTTTGGAAAAGATGGCAGGACCAAGATTGAGCTCCAGTTTGCTGTTAGTAATGGTATTGTCCATTGTTGCAACCCCTTGATCAACCAAATTGCCATGTTCACCTAGATGTTATGCTTTTACTATAGTTGGAGTCTGAGCCAACAGATTTGCACAACATGGCATTGAACAAGTGACCCACTATTTTAGTTACCTGTCACATTCAAAAGCCAGCTTTTTACTACTTTCAGATGGGTTTTTTTTTTTTTTTTTCATGTGTAAAAAACAGCCTATGCAAATAAATCAAGGTCAACACTTTAAATGTGAGCAGCTCAAAGTGTCTACAACTGCTTTTGAGCAGGTGGAAAAAGAAACATTCTGCATAAATATTTTAATCAGTATGACAATACTAAAATCTTCCAGAGTTTTCCCAAATTGCCTCAAGCACAAGAATAGTCTAAATCAAAGTCCTGCAACTTTTTTTTGGTCTCACCAATGAATAGTTCTCTCTATTTTGAATAGGACTCAAGCAAGCTTTTGATTATAACCCTGACTCCTAATGGCTGTTTGCTTGTTTGAGGATAGCTGTCAGCTTGGGAATGGATAGCTGTTAGTTTGACTATGGATAGCTTTTGGCTTGTCTATGAATAGCCCTTAACCTTATCATGGGTAGTGGTTAGTTTGGCTGTTTGCTTGGTTATGGATAGCTGTTAGCTTTATTATGGGTAGTGATTAGTTTAACTATGGTAGCTGTTAGCTTGACTTTGAATAGCTATTACCTTGGCTATGGAAACCTAGTAGCTTGGCTATGGATAGCAATTAGCTTAACTATGGATAGTTGTTAGCTTGACTATGGAAATCTGTTAGCTTGGTTAGAGCTATTAGCTTTATTATGGGTAGTAGATTGACTATGGATAGCTGTTAGCTTGGTTAGAGCTTTTAGCTTTATTATGGGTAGTAGTTAGCCTTACTATGGATAGCTTTTATCTTGACTATGTATAGATGTTAGCTTGGCTATGGAAAGCTAGTAGCTTAACTATGGATAGCAGTTAGCTTGACTATGGAAATCTGTTAGCTTGGTTAGAGCTGTTAGCTTTATTATGGGTAGTAGTTAGTTTGACTATGGATAGCTGTTACCTTGACTATGTATAGCTGTTAGCTTGACTGTAGATAGCTTCTTGCTTGGTTATAGCTGTTATCTTTGTTATGGGTAGTAGTTAGCTTGACTATGAATTGCTGTTAGCTTGACTATGGATAGCTGTTAGCTTGGTTATACTCTATGCACTTCACTCAAACCAGTTTGCATGACTACTTCATTAAGTTTTTATACTGATTCTCCAAACTGAGCTCTCTCTCTGACTGATGTCTGCTGTAGGTGAGATACTGGCAAGCTATCCCTCTAGATTGCTCAGAGTGAGACATTAAAAGGCAGTCATTTTACAGAAACACTATCCAACCACAGGCATCAGCTGTTTGTCTGGAAGTCCAAAAGGAACATCGACAGATAAACATGTACTGATAAACACATGTAACAGTCCAGTCACTTGGAGAGACATCGAGAGCCATCAGCACACACTGATAAGGCTTTTTCACACCATCACACACACACATTGACTGCAGCTGGCGTGTTCACCTCAACTGAAGTCAGCTGAGTTATATAAGCCAACCAGCCCACGTAGGTTCAGAGAGGCACACAGCTCTGCAGAAATCTGATCACAGGAGAGAGTTTGTGTTTATATGCATGATCTGAGAGTAAGCATCAGAGCAGCATGAAACACTGAAAGCAAAGATTGTTCTGTAAGGAAAGATGTGGGGAGGATGGCTGCAGATAGAAATGTGTCAGTATTTTGTGAGCAGACAGCAGGAAGAAGAGAGGACAGATGAGTGTGAAACACTGAATATTAAATTGAACAGGAATTAAAATTAACATGTACAATGGAACACAACAGCATGAAATATAAAGACATCAAATTTTTATTAAAGATAATTGTAGTTTTTCACGCTTCAGTATGGTTCTTGGATGAGATTTACTTCAAACCTCTGAAGAATTACATTGTTCTTTGCAGCTTGGTTTAGTTCGCTAAGTTTGGTTTTATTTCCTGTCAAAGCAGTTAACAAAAGTTTGAGAAAGGAAGCGAAGTCTTAAAATGAATCTAATTATATTAAATTAAACTCTTAATTGCAGTTTAAACATTTCAGATTATCAAACATTTTAATCAGATAACCAGAGTATAAAGCATATAAAGAGCAGTTTTTAAAACGTTAATTACATTTTTATGGGGAAAATCTGAGCATGAACGGCCTGTTTAAGGTCCGTCTTCAGCATCTAAGTCAGATTTTAGCCTAGGCTTTGTCTAGGCCACTCTAAAACCTTCATTTTTTTTCTTCAGATAGAATTAATGATTCCAGCAGTTACGGTAAAATGTCAGCATCCTGAAGCAGCAATGAATGTGGTTTTATAACTCGGAATCACAGTCCAAGTTATAAAACCACAGAATATGTTCCCAAAAGTTTTGGGGATCATCAAAATGTTTTTTTGGCAAATGTCAGATGGGCTTTTATGTTGTTTTTGGTCAGTTTTTGCCTTTGAACACTCCCATGGAGACCATTTTGCCCTTTCTCTTTCTTATATTTGGATCATTAACTCTGATCTTAACTGAGGCTAGTGATGCTTCCAGTGCTTGAAATGTTGATCTGGATCCTATTGGGACCTCCTGAATGAGTCGTTGATGCTCTCTTGTGCATTGTTTCCACTGAGCTGTATGGTTTGGTATGCTATTTTGTCTGTTTCCATTGTAAAAGCAACCCATACAACCAACCCTTACTGCACCATTCCTGAGTCCATAGGATGATGGTACGGTACCGTTAGGGTGAAGCTACTGGCATCACATAACACAGTCCATTGATTGGGATGCAGAAAAATGTCAGTGCTTGCAACAAACACAAGACATACCGGTGAGTCATGTCTGTCGTCGCACTAGTATAATGCAACATTAGGCGTTTGCATTTAACTTCTAGAAACAGTCCAAGTGCTACAAAAAACATCCAGTTCTTTTCTGGCAAGAAATTAATGTTTTTTGGTGTCTGGAAAACGAACTGATTCAAAAACCTCCTAATTATTAAGTCACAATCAGCGGGCACTGCCCCGTTACCTAGCAACCCCAGCCGAGCCCAGCCCCTCACCTAGCCTTGCAACCCAAGTGGAGCTCCACCCACAGATGAGCATGTTTGGTCAGCTGCTTTTATGCTGCTGTATGCGCTGTACAGTGGCTGCTGGAAAAGACAAGTGTTTTGTTGTTTACTTGTCATTCAGAAATGACTGCTTTCTTGTTGGTTGTGCAGGAGGTTCCACTTCTTCTAGGGTCTAACACAGGGTCAAAGATCTACAGTTGTAGAATTGCACATCTGTTTGCAGCCATTTTCACATGTATAAAGTGCGAGAGTAAACATTGAGTTGGGGGTGCAGCCAGAAGCAGCTTATTTGCTGTGAAGTGACAGAGCCCTAAAACAGCTCATTCTGAAAGGAGCTCAAAATGGGCAGAATTATCTGAGAATGATTTTGTGCACAAAATCTAAAGAACAAGTTTTGTCTTGTCCATTGACCTATCCTAACTTATTTAAAAGGAAGCATAATAGGTAACATTTAAAAACTGCTATTTAACCCTCTCCAGACTGCAAGATGTCAGTGACGTGTTTTTTATTGGTTCTTTTGATTGAGGCATGGTGTATAGATGTTTTAGATGTTTTATCCTACTTCATTTTGTTAGACAGGTTTTGTTTACATGACTTCTTGATTCTATAAATCAGCTAGTAATTGATCATAAGGCTCAGTGTTGTGCTTTATTTTCTTTCCAGTATTGATTCAACTGGATCCATCATCAACTCATTTCAAGTGGTAGGAAGGATGTTATAGAGAAAATATATTCAGATTCCAAATGAGACCTTTTGCTGCAGCCAATTTAAGCTGAGGGTGTACATTTGCTCTACATCATGTTTTTATCAATGTTTAATGGTAAGAAATGATTACCCAGAGTCCATTCTTCAGCACCTTTATAATATGGTCGCTCTTGGCTGCAGAAGTGTGGTGCTTTCAGCCAACTGCAATCTGTCACCCCTTTGCTTTGTTGTAGTTTGGAGCTGTAGGAGAGGGACGTGAATGCATTTAATCTTGTAGTGACCTCTATGTGAAATAGCAGCCTTCCTGATAAGAATAATGAGAACAGAAGAGATGGAGAGAGTGATGAAAGAGGGGTGGAGAATAATAACAGAGAGAGAAAACAGAAACAGGAAGAGATGTGATGATAAATGTAGATGCACTGTGTTATTTCTATAATAGCATTTCCCTTTCTTTTGTTCACAGGAGCGCCATGCTGACAGTCTGATACAGAACCAACATTACCAGGTCAGTACTTGCACTTCAGTTTGAAACTCATAACATGTGCCTCAGCTTACAGTGTCAAATTTTAAAAGAAGGTGTAAAAAATTCATATCTGTTTCTTTCAGTCAGTTACAATCATTTTATCTTCATTGTAACAGACAGGAATGTACAGAATTTGTTAAAACATGCACATATACTTTTGATAGTATCAGTGAACACTTGTAGAGTATACCTTTTTTTTTTTTTTTTTTTTAATTTAAAGAAAAATACACATAAATTAACAGTTAGTGCTCTATTCCTTTAACTGAACATATCAGATCAAACAATACACTGTAAACTAGACAGGCAGAGAACTATGGCTTTAACAACTCGATTTGTATCCCTAAGCATTAAACTCTCTATTGATGCTGACACATAAAGAGAAAAAAAGTCCACAGTCTTACAATCATTAGCAGACTTTAGGAGCATTTTGATTCACTCTGACATCGTCGTCAGGTTTGATTTCAGCAGCGCTACAACTGAGACTGAAAGGATAATTTTACTTTGTCTCAGCACAGCTTCCTTCACTTTCTTTACCTCAGCTGTGCAGAAAACTCTGTTTTTCCCCTTTCTTTAATAAATAAATTTTAAAAGACAGTAATTGTTTCTTTCAGGGTCGAAGTGAAAGTAAACACAATTAGCTAACAGGATTAGGCATCTCCAGCTGAGGCAATCACATTTTGTTTGTGGAGAAAAAGAAGCCCGGTAGTAAATTAATTACTCTTCAGGTGACCGCACGTTGTGATTGCTCTTAAAGTCAAAGCATTGTGACTCACTCAACCAGTCAGCTGCTAACAAAGGGAAGAAGAAGGATGATGGAAGAAAAACGTGACACAAAGCAGGGGAGAGATGTACTCAGTAACTGAAAGGGAACTGTTGCTTTGTTTCTGAACATTTCTACACTTTCTACAATTTTATCATGTCTTTCTTAAGCCTCTGGTTTACTTTAAAGCACCAAATCTGGAGTTATTTTTTTAAACAGCTGTAATCTGCCTGTATTCAACAAGCGTTAGCAAAAATAAGTTTATAGCAGGGGTTTCCAAAGTGTGGCCCAGGGACCATTTCTGGCCTCTGGACTCATTTTGTGCGACCCTCACTTCCAGTTTAAAAATGGTACAAATTTGGCCCGCCAGCACAGGTGATTGATACAGATTTTACATACAGCTTTACTATAAAGCTGATACAGCTTTTTATTTTGAGCTGGGGGAAAATTATTTCCAAGAAATTAAAATTTGTTCATGTTCATGAGGACAGAAATGGTGTCCATTGCAATTTCATTTATTTTTTCATTCACTTGTGTTCAAATCCTTTTAAACACAAGTTAATTTTTTTTTTTTGAAGATCTCTTTTTATACTGAGTTTATACAGGGTTTTTTTTATATATACATTTAAATGGAGCCAGTTTTCAGTGAAACCAATAGTATTTTTGTTGCCATCCTGTACCACATTTACACTTCACCAGTGATCGGAGTCTCTCACACCAGCACTTTCTGAAACCAGGTCTCTGAGTGGAACTTTTCTGAAACACCCCCCACGAAGGTACTCCACAGGTGTGAAAGTGCACATGTACCGAACACATGGCTGCAAGATTTATTCTATGCATGCACAGGCAGATAACAAAAACAATGCCAGATAGCATTATGCTATATTGTGCTACTTAACCTGTCCAGTTTAACACAACTTCTGGTAAGGAATAAATGTGTGTTACATCAGAAAACGGAGACAGGTTACTGTTTTCTAAATAAGGTGGAAGCTAGTGAGATGGAAGCCAAGGGTCAAAAGTGCACACGCGTTTCTACAACATGGTAAAATCACAGCGCCATAGAGTGGCCTGGCATGACAATTACAGCAAATTCAAGGTGTCTTGGTGGTGCCATCGAAACGTGGAACTTTTCCCCAATAAATATCCAGCAGTTTCCAGACAGCGACCTCATGTAAACATAGCCTGAGTGGAGACATTTTTTCATGAATTTAAACCTATCAATTTCCACATCTGTAATAGAAAAAAAGAAATCTTTTTAAAACTTTCTATGACTTTGCCCAAATTCATAATCAAAGTTCATAATAGCATTCATTTTTAAAAAATCAAAATATGTGGCTACAGTACATAATAAATCTATGTCGATCTAGGAAAGAGCTTTTTTTTGTGTGTGTGTCCAAAGGACAGAGGTGGAGCACAAAATGAGGAGACCTGAGAGGGGGAGGGTTATGTTATAAAACCTAAAGGTTCAGCTGTTATCAAATGGTGGGTCATATGCTATAGTTCAGCTGCTGTTGGCAGGAGATGACAGAAAAATATCTGCATTTTATTATCAAATAAATACTTGGAAATATTGCCTTCAGCCATTGAATCTGCTCCCAACAACATTCACAGCTTCTTTCATTGTCCTTTTGGAAAAAATAGTTGTCCATCCCTGTTCTGGAACAACGTCAAGCTCATTCGCTTCACAATTGCTTTTTAATATTTTTCTCGTCCGGAAACAACATTCTTATGTACAATTTGAACATTTTAAAACAGCTTTCATTTTACCTCTTTTGCGATATAAAAAGCTGCAGCAGCATGAGATTATCGATTAGCTTTAATGTTTAATCAGCTCAGAGTGAGCAGTCTCCACAGAGTTGAGCTCTTGTGTTGGTAAGAGAACACGGTGTGTTATTTCTGGCAGCTGAATCCGCCGTTTCTAGGTCCAGTTTTAGGGGATTTATAAAAGAATTTGTGCAACAAATCTTCCGAGGCAGGAGCGTCTATAATGAGGTGCCAGTACTTTGCATTTGGCACTGCTGATTGTTCCTTTGATATCCACCCATGCTTTTAAAAGGCTTGTTGTGGGAATGTGTGCTGCACATTAGCAGAGTGTGTGGTGTGCTTTTGGCAGAGGTGCTGAGTGACAGCATGCCAGACCGTCCTGTTTGGCGCTCACAAGTGTTGACTGTGGGCCGGTGCCTGTGTGTTAGTGTGTGTATCAGGTTTTGAATTACCACCCACTCTGCACCAAATGCTTGTGAATTTTTTTTTCTTTGGTCGGTAAATCAATGGGACTGACCCACATCACTGCCTGATTAGTTAATGAGACAAGAACCATTAAAGGACCATTCTCCTCTTTAGTGTTGATGACATTTTAAAATATTAAGAAGTTTGAAGAAATGTTGAATAGTTTTTTAAATATAACTCAGCCATTAATAGACATAAAATATCCAACATATTTAAAATAAGATGATATATATATATATATATATATATATATATATATATATATATATATATATATATATATATATATATATATACTAGCTATAAGCATGAAATCAGCATAGTTAGCAAAAATAAAGGGTTGAAGACATCAGTTTTTTTTTTTTTATTGATCTATACGATATGTTTGTTCTGGTCCATTTGGACCGATTAAGTCTAATGTATCAGCTGTACAATCTATAGTCGCTGGACTGCACGATAACTTACTAGTGCACTATATAGTTGAGAAAAATTACAGTAAAACCTTTTAATTCCACTTCAACTTGGCATTCACCAAACTTTAGATAATTTTAGTATATATATATTTTAGTGTATATATATATATGTGTGTGTGTGTGTGTGTCTATATATAGATAGATAGATAGATAGATAGAGAGAAAATATCACGATATTTAATCTTAGAATACTACATTAGACCAATAAAAGAAGCATTTTTAAGATGCAAATGTAGAATCTATCAATATTTTTACCTTATTTTGTTTTTAATCAACAACGAAGCATCTAGACATCTTCATATGGTTTACATGTAAGGCAAAGAATTTGTAGAATGTTTCAAATCTCAGAAAAGATATTAGTTTACATTAGTATTTCATACAGTTTATTCAGATTTGTGACTGCATCCATCCATAAATCCATCCAACATCCATCCATCCAGCTAGCATAGGCTGCTGAGGTAAAAGGTCCTTGAGGAAGCTTCAGGTATCCCTCTCCTAAGCAAAACTCAAAAGCTCCTCCTGGTGGATCCTAAGATCAATATCTCATGACCATGGATGGTTGAGAAGGTAAATAGAACAATAAATGAAGAACTTCATCAGAGACCTACCCTGAATGTTTGATTTGTACTTGAAAAAACATCTTCTGAGCAAATTACTGCCAGGTGATTTAAAGCATTAGCCTCTTAATAACAACTGTCCTGATCCCATTCAGAAATATTTTACACTAGAAGAAAAGCAGGATACAAGAACAAGCATCTCCTTAAGAGAGATGATACTGTATTAGAAAACAGTGTGGAGACACATTAACAAAGGGCTAGACAATCTAAGGTGTGGGATGGGTGTGTGTTTGGTACCATTGTGTTTTATAGGTGTTAAAGCAGAGGTTCTGCTAACGGTTATAATCACTGCAACTTTCATCAACAGGAAGTGATTCGAAATCTGGTGAAGAGATACGTGGCCGCCATGATACGAAGTGCCAAAACGGATGAAGGGCTGACGGAGGAAAACTTTAAGGTGAGTTTGGGGAAGCAACTGTTGGCATGAAAAGCTGCTGCACAGCAAAAGAAGCAGCAAAAACTTCCCAAACACAGTAAACAACTACGATAAGCTAAATTTTTTCTTGAACTGTATCTCAGCCCACTGCAGAGCTTGAGCTGCACAAACATCAGCTGCACAGTCTGTTTATTTCAGCTCTTTAATAAGCACTGCAGGTTTTATTGATACCAGAGGCAGAGCTTCTTTTTATTGCATCAAAGATTTAGTAAAGAACTTTTAATAATAACCAGATGTCCAATCTTAAGCACTCCCTCTAACATTTTTCCTGGCCAAAATCTGCTGTTCAGACTCTTCTCTGACAAGGGTTCTTTAGGCTTTTCCTATTTTTTTCTGAGCCATAAATTATTTGAAGCATTTTTACCTCCTTAGTAGATTTCCCATGATGTCTTTTGAGGTGAGCTGCTTTGAAAAAGAAGGTTTTTTGGGCTTTTCAAAGCAAAAACAACATCAGGTGCACATCAAACTGAATCACGTTTCTCTACTGAAGTATGTTTGCCTACGTGTTCAAACATGCACATTTATGTTAGTCCAAAACAGTGAGAGGTTGAACAAGTTTGTGTGCTGAATTAATGTGGAAATAGCATGTTCTTTGAGGAATAAAACAATGTTCTGCATATGGAATCCAAAGTAAAACTACAAAGTTGTAGCTACCTGATTTTTAAGGCTTGTCATGTTTTAAGGACTTAACATGGATCTGTTTTTACAAGAAATTAGGAAATTAGAAATCTAGTAAGAAGTGGGAGCATGCATAAAGATATTTAAATAAAACTTCTATAAAAGCAGAATAAAGCTACTTGAAATCTAAAATAAAATATTGGATCAATCTGTCCTCAAATAGTTCCTGAACTAAAACTCTGTTTCTCGGCCAGAAAGAGATTTAAAGGGAAGCAGCAAAAGCAAATGAGGCAGATTAGCAATGGTTGTCAAAAAGCGCTTGCCGTGATACCATCCAGGACATGTAAATATGTCCAAGATGGTGTCATCCAGGATATGTTACAGTGGAATATCATCTTTGTTTCTGAATATAGAGCTATTAGCATGTCGTGAGATTCATGAGATTGCCATACAGCAACAGTGTCTCCAGTCAGAGGCTTCTTCAGATTTGTTGCAAGACTGACCGCTACTGGAGATCCTTCCTGCCAACAGCATCACCATCCACAAATCATTGAAGCTACTTGGATAATATGAGTTACGACAACGTTTAATTTTCCTTTAGGATAAATAAAGTATTTTTGAATTTAATGTGAGAGAATTATATACCCAAACGTAAACCTCAATGGTCTACTTCAAGGTATTGCTGCTAAAAGGGTTTCATTAACTCATGGGATGTACTGAACATGCAGCTTTTCCATTTCCTTCACACTGTTGTCTGTTTTTGTACACTTGAGTTTAGAGGTTCTTTTAGCCAGATAAAGCTATGTATTTCACTGGAGTGAGTCTTTTGCCCTAAATGATCTCGCTCTCATTCCTGACACTTTCAGTAGTTATTCCCTCTTTACATCTGTTGTTGCTGTTCTCTGCTCAACCTGCAAAGTCCTTAGCCTCCTCTTCACCCTGTGCCTCTACACACTGATGGTTTACCTCCCCTCTCTCAGGCTATCATCAGCTCTATCTTTATCACTTACCCTCCTCACCTTCTTCCCACCTCTGGTTTGTCTTTGTTGTTGACTAAACTGTTTAAGGCTTGAAAATGAACCTTGGTTCATCTGTATTAATACATCAAGATATGATATTAAACGTTACTAAACAATGTTCTCATGAACAAATTTTTGGTTCTCTATCTCTGTGCAGGAGTTGAAGCAGGATATCTCCAGTTTCCGCTACGAAGTTTTGGATCTCCTTGGCAACCGGCGTCCTCCCCGGCGACACTACTCTTCATCCAGCGAGACGGCAAAAGACGATGGCGCCATGGCATCAGAGGATGATAGCGAATCAGGTGATGGCACTGGAGGAGGAGTTGGAGTCCAGAAGTCAAAGAGTGTCACCTTCTCCAACCCAGTGGAGGACGATGGAAGGCCAGCACCGGCACTCGGTGTGTCTGCGCTGGTGCGCTCCATTTCGGGAATGACACGGATAGACAAAGCAGAGGAGGGGGGGCTGGAGGACAGAGTGGGATGGGGAGAAGAGGAGGAGGAAGAGGAGGGGAAACCAAAAAGCAATGGGCTAAAGACGACCGTCATGCCTCCCTCCTCCACCAACGTACTTCCCTCACCATCCTCATCATTTTCCTCTACGTTATCATCATCGCTTGCTCGCACAAGGAGCCGCCTGCAGCGCCTCTCATCTCCAAGTGCAAAGACAGACTCTTTCAAACGCCTCTCTTACCTGTTTTCCCGCTCCAAACGCAAAGCTCCGCCCACACCGCTCCCTCTCCAGTCCCCGCCCTCATACACCATTTCTGACGGGCTGCTCCGCCCCCTTGGGAGCCACAGTCACTCCGACTTCGGACTCAGCGACGTCACCAGAAGCGACAGTCACTTGAACGAGGTTGGTCGCTCAGTGGACACTCCATCATTCTCACCGCTGAGAACGAATGGGCGAGACTCGCTCCTGACGCTTCCCCTCCCACCCCCATGCCCCTGCCAATCCCTGCACTGTGCTTCCAACATGTCAGAGTCCAGCTCACGACTCCTGGACTCGAGCGAGGACGTTTTCCAGGGTGAGGGCATGGAACAGGCAGGCAAAGGTGGCATTGATGGAGGAGGAGGAGGGGGAATGATGATGATGGGAGGGTGGGTGGGACCTTGTGACGATGTCTTAGAGGACAGCTGCGATGTCATAGAGGACTCCGTTACCACGCAGCTATAGGAAAAAGCCGAAACTGTTTTTCTTTGCCTGTTTGCTGAATACATACAAAGATGGCATGATACAGAGAGAGAGGAGCATGGACGCAATGGAGTTTTTGGATCTCTGCATGATCAATTTTGGATTTATCTGGGCTTTAACTTTCCCAACTCTGACAGGAGGAAGGATCCGATATGGCAGATGTTTATGGAGACAGTTTGACACCTTTTTGGGATTTTTCAGATGACATGGAATATATATTTGTCCACTGTTGTTGGTTTAACTTTTTAAGGGCTCTGCTCATCTGGGTATGTGTGACGACTTGCTGTACACCAATGAATCTGTGACCAAAGCGACTAGCTAACTAGAAGTTGTCTAACCAGCTAGCTAACTAAAGTTCTTAAATAATGTTAGTAACTTAGGTTATCTACTTTCCAACAAAGGATGTAGGATGTTGTTGATGTAATTTTGGTTTGTGATCTGCTGAGCCAATGTTGTTAGCCTGGCCACTAATTAGCTTAGCTATGACAGCCATTTTTGAACAAGGTAAATGGGGTACAAATTAATGTCATCTTCCAACTCACTAACAATTAAATCCAACATTATTTTTACTTTGGCAGAATAAGGTTTAAAGTAATCTTTTGATTTTAAGAAAATTGTTTTGAAAGCTACTGAATCAATGTTAACCAGTTAGCCACTAACTAGTTATTTTTTTGTTAGCTGCTAGCTACCGTAAAAAGAACTGTAATTACTCAGGAGCAACCAAAAAGGAATGAATCATATAAAAGTTAAGGAATGAGATTGAAATTTTCTTATTAGTTGTAAAAAGTAGTGGAGAGAAGTTAACATGGAAACTGAGAGTTTCACTTCCAAGCATCAGAACATGGCTCCTGACTGCAATCCAAATGACAAATTCGTTCAGCTACTCTTTCAACCTAAATGTGACATTAATGGCATATGTGTTAATTCCTGATGACCCTTGTCTAAGAAGGATGAACAATTTTGAAAACATCACATTAGGTATCTGATTTTACTTTGTCACCACACCCTCAAAGAACAAACAACTGAAGCCAAGTTAAAAAATGTAATTTATAATACAGATAAACAGTGAAAATGTTTCTTGAGCAGCTAAAATTTATTCCTGCACAGTCTGATTCAGTCAAAGCAAACTGTCCTCATAAACATTTTCCAAGAAGACCAAAGGATGGCATTTCAACAAAAACTCTGAAATGTCTTTCATTACTCTGGAAAGGTTGATCAAACTATGGGATTACAACGAGCTAAGGCAACTTTTCGGAGAGGAAACATCTTTAAAAGTCCCTACTTGCTTTCATCTTACAAGGCTCTCTGCTAAGTGGAATGGAATAAATTGAATTTAAATGTTTTTGGATATTGGATGGGACCATCGAAGTCTGAATGGAACAACCCCTTTATTCCCAAATGGAATATTCAAAATAAAGGCACCATACTTTTAAGTGGAATACCTCCCCTTTACCTGTGGACTGATGGATTTAAGTCCAACTGGATCTCTGGGATGAAGTGGAGCGGCATGGAACCAGTGCTCTACTGTCAATGTCTGCAACCTCTCTCTCTGCATCAACAAGGGCCAAGGAACTTTATTTTATCCTAATACCAGTTATACTAGTAATAATAATTAAGAATATAATAATAATAATAAGAGACTGCTGATAATAATAATAATAATAATGAGGACTTTTCTGGTTTCTTAAGACTGTCTTTGCTTCTGTTTGAGTTGCCGACAGTACCCAGGCTTCTCGTTCAGCTCTTCCTTAATAAGTACACTTTAACCTGGTGAACAGAAATGTATGATGAGTGAAGAGAAAGGAAGATAAAAGATAATCAAAAAGCAACACAGAAGTTTCTCTTGAGTAAAAAAAAAAAAAGTCAAGTAGTAGGAGGAATAAAGAATGAGAGGAAACAGGAGAGGATTCAGGAAGTGAATGAGTGGTGGATGGACATGAACAGGAACAAGTTTGCCTTTTAGTCTGTCTGGGAATAATGTTTTAAAGGCAAATTTCACCAGAATTTCATCATATTTTTTCTTATCTTGAAGTCGTTAAGGCTGCGACTTCAAAAGGTTGGCATGAGCAGAGGCTGTTAACTTTTACTCTGGATAATATACTACTGTCGGCAATGAAGTAGAGAAATTATGCATGTTTGATCAGAAAAACATAGTTACCTACAACACACACACATACAGCAGGTGTGATGAATAGCTTCTAGTCAAATGTTCTGCCCTTTGCTTCATTTCTCAGGAGTCATCCCTCTACAACAGGGTGACATCATCTCTCTTTTTTCATTTAAGTTTGAATCCATTATTTCCCATCTTTGTCCTTGCATTTATTTCTTTCCCTCTGGCGGACCCTGTGACCTTGCCGCCGGCGGTCTTGGCGTCAAAACTCCTCAACATGTCAATAAATCAGCTTCCCAAAATGCCAAATCTGCAACCATGGAGACCCCATTATCCGCTCAGCCTCCTGTAATGTCACAGCCAGAAGCACAGAGCTCCACTGTGTGGTGTCAGAAACCACAGCGCATCCTGCTGCTTCCTGGCAGCAACAGAAAAATTTTTGTCCTTAGTTTCTAAACATCAACCAGTCATTTGGGACTTTACATCCCACCACCAACAGAGAAGATAGACATATATTCTAACAACTTTTGCTTTAACTGACTTTCCACATTTTTCGCAAAGTACAGTTTTATACTAAAATCATAAGGTTTGGGGAAGGTAAAAAGTGCCTGGAAACTAAAAAACAAAACAATTGTGACAATTGTGTGACAGTAATATATATATATATATATATATATATATATATATATATATATATATATATATATATATATATTATGCTTTTACAATAAATGAATAGGAAATTTGACTAACTTTTCGCTCAGTTGCATGACAATACTGAAGAACCACTTTGTAATGCTAATCATGGTACTGTTTACACAAGTTGATAGGCTACTGAAAATAATCATGTTTTCATGCTTGTTTGAAAATTTTTAAATTTTAGTTACATTTTCTGCTTAGATGGACACTTGATATAGCCAAATTTCAGCTCATAATGAATTAGTTATCCAGCCCTCCTCCTGGCTCTGATTGGTTGTTTTAGGTCGGGAGTGGTGCATTTCTTCAGACGGCAATAGCAGCTCAGGGAGGAGATGGAGGAGATCAATCTTTTCACAGATTATCTGTCTCATAACATACTGTCACGACATGGTTACAGTTTTAACAAATATGTACAAAACATTTTTTTTCTTATCAGAGTTACATACTGCAGTTTTAAGACTTCATGAATGTCTCAGCCGTTATTAGAACCTGGTGCAGGTCTGGATACCCAGAAGAGACAGAATGAACACACTAATGCGTTTGTTTGTTTTTATGTTCTGTGGGGGTTTTTTTAGGAAAATTTTGCAACTCTGCGCATGTCAGTGTTTCTATTCTGAATAAAACCTGGTGCATGTAAACACATGTCAAATGTGCATGGAGTAATTAATTTTGTGCCCATATAAAGGACACATTCAAATTATTTAATCCAAATACATTTCAATCTGATCAAGCAATTTTGCTCATGTAAACATAGCTATTGAAGCTTTTGGAGTCCCCTAGTCAAAGTCTCGACTTAAATCTAATGAAAATGCTGTGACATGAACCTAAAATGGCTGTTCATGGTTGAAAACAGATCCCATATGGCTGGATTAAACCAGTTCTGCAAAGAAGAGTGGGTCAAAATCCCTCCACAGAGATGTAAAAAAACTGGCAGAGAGGCCACTTTTCATTTGGAGGATGTTGCCACCAAGGGTAGCATTAGTAGTGATTAGGTGGCCCAGGGGCCAAGCTGGGTTGGATAGCTTTCTTTTTCCTCTTAATAAATGAAATCCTCTTTTGAAAGTTTCTGTTTGCATTCATTTTCCATTTATTCTAAAAAAATTAATTTATTTGACCCCTGCAGATATCTCACATGATTCAGATCAAATACTTTCAAAGCACTTTATAGGGTACTATGTTAAATTGGAACAAAGTCCTCCTTTTTTCAATTTTACTGTAATCCAGTGAAGGTTGTGGAGAACTTCGGTGTGAAGGAAGCCTTTCTGGTTGAGTTTCACTGTGTTGAGTAACACACATGTAGATTTATGGAAAACAACATCCTCTGCATTTTACCACACTTTAATCAGCTCTGTGCTGCACCACAGGGTTGGCTTTTCAATCATCTTTAATCAATCACTGTGATGGGAACCAAGAGATATTACGGGACATTTGAGAGACGATTGGGAAGTGAGTTTTTAAAGACTGTCTTCAGCTTAAATGAGGAGACGTTATTACTACAGTATTAGTTTAAAATGTGTAGAAAAAATATCAAAATTACTTACTGGGGCGCTGTGGACAATCAATCATCATGAGAAATTGGTATCAGCAGCCTCTTGCTGATTCCATGTGGGTCCTCACAGGCTCATCGATCCACTCAGACTCCATGATTAGATTCTGTAGAAGTCCTGATTCATAGGGATTGATTTGGATTCGACCCATGCACATCTTTCATGCGTTCGTCTCCACTTGTATTGTTTTGTGACTACTCCTTACTTCAGGATTCAGGTTATATTCCTTTTATCTGAGACATTTAGTCGCGATGGTTCAGGAGGGTAAACTGAGAGAGAAGGTTGGGAATCATTGGTGAAGAAACGTCCGCTAAAAGCTCCACATTTAAACAGTGGGTCTAAGCACATAGATGAGAACAGGCAGTAACAAGAGAGGAAAGGACAGATGAATTATTTACAGTCGCACATAGCTGTGCTTGTTGATCAGCTGCAGGTTGGACTGTAAATCGAGATAGCAGTGGACTTTAATAACACTGTGTGATCTCTGTAATGGGAATCACTCACAAGACTGATAGTCCTGTACTGACAACAACCTGTCAACTGGTGTAGCAGATGCCCCTGTAACTTCACCTCAGCTTATGCCATTGTTAACGTCACCACTTTGGATTTGGCAACTCCACATGACAGACACTTTCTCAGTGTAATACTGTGAGCCCTAACTCACCATGATTGCAGGCATTGATACGGTGCCAAAGTTGAGGGTGAATACACATATTCTGCTTCCAGTAGCAACCAGATAGCACCTAAAGATTGTGGCATGAGTACAGATAGGATTGTGAGTCTTTAAAGGGAGCAACAACTTGAGGATCTGTTTCTTTCTAAAAGCTCTTTATAGATTTGATTTTTTTTAAATGTATCCAGAAGCCAGCCTCACCCATTTTACCTGGAAAATAATGACTGGAAGCAAAGATAGGATAAAACTTGGATCAGAAAATTATTTATGTTAAAAAGATTCATTGCAGTTTTCTGTCAAGCAAATAGTAAACTGAAAAGAGTTGTTTAATTTGAGTATAGCACAACAGATTATATAACAGACCTAATGATAAAATTCAAGTTGGAATTTGATTATCAAAATCAAGCATAATTGAAGACAATATCAAACAAACCAATTATCCAGTCTCAAGTATGTATATCATTTTATTCATGCAGCTATTACTAAACGGGGCAAGTACATCATCATCTTCATTCCAGTATCTCAAATACAGCTTCATACCGTAAAATCACAATCTGATGAAGGTCACAGGCTGACTGCTAGATGGAGGTAAAGTGGCTCCAATTCAGTTCTTGGTATGTGTTGAATATACTTCAACAGGCTAAATCAGGTTGAGGTGATTTTGCAACAATATCAGAACATATTTTTCTGACAAAAGTTACTCTTTGCTGTATTTTTTTGTCATCAGAAAAAGGCGTCCAGATGCAGCTCCATTTTCTTTGTCTCAGACGAGTAACTGTCTTTTTGACACCAGTTACTCAAAGTGTATCCCACACTGTCCCCCATAGACTGCAGCATTCTACATACTGACATGAATGATGAGATCATGCAGTATTTGTGTATCAAAAAAAGCACTTCATGTGTACTCTGCCATGCTCCTCCCCTTGCACCTGTTCTCGGTCCCACTCAATGGGGTGGCAAGGGAGAGGCGCTTGTGTTTACATCTGTGTGAAACGCAGCAAAAGAAAGCTTGTCAGTAGAAGTGGTTCAGTTGAGAACATCTCACCTCTAGTCATCAGGACATTTTGAGACCCAAGTACATGATCAAAATGTTAATTATTTTGGTTTATAATAGTCCTAAGAGCATCTCCATGTGCAAATCAGGTTTTGAGCCATCATAGCCGGTTTGAGAAGCTTTGAAGGATGAGGACAACATGTTTGTTTAGCCATGCCCAGGCTAAGGTTTGTTCAAGTCATCTATTTTACAAGAACAACCAGTTACAAAATGTTAAATGCCAGTGGGGAGGTCAATTCTCACTTAGTTTCTCAGGAAGAATACCAGCAAGTGTAGTCAGTCCATTTACCTATCCATCAATTTACTTTAATCCCTTGTAAATAAAGTCCCCCCCGTTACAGATTACTTTGTCTGCTAACATAGTTCAAGTCAGGCAATGCATGTTCTCAGATCATTCAGATGGGATAGCAGAACTAAAGGGCGTGGCCTTCACCTCACAGTATTTATCTGTGTAGGATGTGCAGGATTTCTCCTACAAACTAGCCATTCAATTTTTCAACAGTCAAAGCAAAATACTTAGTTTATGGAACTGCAGAACAACTTTTTCTGTAAGTTTTGATCGCACATTGCAAATATAATCGCTGAATCATCGATGAGTCGTATGAAAACGGAGTAAACATGCTTTATGTTGGCCCAGCACTAACAGTCAGTCCATTCATCCATCTATCCATCCATCCTCTATCCGTCTGTTCATTCATTTACTTTGCTTGTCCAGGCTAATTTAAAATTTATTTTTTAAAGTTATCCAAGAATTTCTTTGACTTTTCAGTGCGGTATTTTAGACAAACTTCATGACATTTGTATTCTTTTATTTCTGAAAATGACATTTTTAACATGAGTCTTACACAACCTCATAAAATCCTTGAACCAATTCGCAAGAATAATATCAGCTCCTGCAGTTTAGATATATTTTACCTCAGTGTTTGGTCACTTTTTCAGGACCAAAACTTGAACTTTGTAACCAGATGGATTAAAACTTGCATTAACTGTTTTTTTATTTTCTTTTTAAGCGGGAAAGTACTTTGACTTGTCTATTCATCACACAGATACACACACACACACACACACACACACACACAAACATACACCGATACACACTATATACTGTACACAGCATCATTCAGGTTCCCCTCTCACTTACTAAAGGGATTTTTAGCTTTAAGAATAAAAACTGTCCTTGTTTTTCTTTGTTTTTATGGATTTCCACATGAATGAATGTATGACTGTGTTATTTTTCTAGAACTGGACGGCTAGCGCACGTTGTTGACTCTTTAATAAAGGCATCCTTAGAAAACTTTCTCCTGTATCAGATTGTTTGTGGGGTTTTAATTCACTTCCTTCTTGCTTCAAGAAAGCAAGCATGACAAACTGAGAGTCCAAGCTGCTCTCACAGTTAAAATAAGGTTTGAAAACCATTTGGGGTTGATTTCAAAAGTGATTCAGTCTTCAAATTTAAATTGTGGCCTCATATACTTGTTCAAAACTCTAAAGATACAAAAATTTCTAGTTTACTTTTGTGTCCTTATAGGTTTAAAACCAGCACAGATGGGTAAAAACCTTGCAAAAATAGTAAACACTTAAAAATCATTAAAACTGAAGAAAAAAGTACCTCCAATCTAAAACACTTGTTTTGTACATTCAAATCCCTCATAAAAAGGAAGTTTTTATTTCAGCATGACCCAATAAAACTAATTGAATCACAAATAATTTATGCAAAATTCAAGGAAATATTTCTCTGTACCACAGTCTGAGTTTTGACTGTCAAATACAAACTGGTCTGTTTGAATCTGCACCAGTAAAAACTGCCTCAGACAGAAACCCGGAGCTGCAGCTGAAGTTATTTTTAGAGCCCGGAAGGGACCGTAACTCACTCTGAGGTTTAATTGATATCCAGTCAGGGGTTTCTTTCTGCTTCTTCTGACAAAAAAGAGCAGCAGTTTCAAAGAATGTTGCTCACTGGGAAAAAAAACCCAAAAACATGACAGAGTAGAATGATCCTTTTCAAATCTAATGAAGAGGCAAATCCTTTATGAAATAGCTTTTTTGTGCTATAAAATAATTTCAGTATGCTTTTGATCTTCTTTTAATGTTTCTCCTTTACATTACATACTAATGCTTGTAGTTTACATTCTACTGTGGATTCATAATGTCTGTTTGGAAATGTAGCACTACCTTCTGTATTTATCTATGAAGGTTTTGCATGAATCTTCCTCCTTCTGTGTCTGATTTGGTTACACAAGACTTTGATTTAGTGCCAAATACAAAGCCTACAAAGCAACAGCGTATGGACATATTTTCTTTAACACAGGGAGTCTCCCTGCTCTCCAAATGTGTAGCATCCAGTGATGCCAAAAAAAAAAAATGTACAGAAAGTGAAATATATGTCCATGTGCACAAATGAAGCTGAAAATCTACAAAGAGCACTTGTGCCGCCCCTTTGATACGTGGCGCTCTGGGACAAGACCCATGTTGCCCGTATTAAAAACCACTACTGTATGTGTGGACTTGAAAGTCACATGCAGAGCTTTTCTTTTGATTTTTTTTGTCATTCACTGTTGCACTTATGTTTAGGTAATACAAGACATTCTGAACCAAAAAGTAGAGATCATAAAGAAGGAACAATAAGATAAGCAAAGCAAAAAAAAAGATCCCCTCTGTGGTGGAATGTGATAAACTTTCAGGCTTTGCATTTTGCTCAAGCCTGAAAGTTTTGTTAAAGTTTAAGCAACAAAACTGTTTACTGACTTAGTGTGTAGGTTTAGGGAACTCACTTTACTAGATAGATGAGTGTAACTTCCCATAGAAAAACATAAATGAACTTGATTTTTCATGCCTGATTTATTTACCTCTATAAATGCAGGAATTTGGAAGTTTACTCATTTTGAGCTTGCTGAGTTCACACAATGCCAGGGTAGAAAGACATCAGCAATCAATCTGGGAAGGGTTACGAAACCTTTCATTGAACAATATGAAGTCCGTCATTGTAATATCTAAAGATTATTTGTGAGTAGAAACATTTGAAACAGCTGCCAATCTTCCCAGTAGCAAATTCACTCCAAAATTCACTCTAAACTGCATAAACTGCAAATCTGTAAGTTTAGATGCATCATTTAGCTTGTTAACGTTCATGACAGGGCCTCTTTCCTCTGAAAAGTGCATGGCAGGACAACTTAGGTGCTCAAAGACGGATGTGAATAAATACAAGACTTTTGAAACGATGTCCATTAGATAAATGAACCTAAAGAAGAGATGTGTGACCAATAAGCACAAACACCTCATAGCTATGGTGGCCCATAAGGGTCAACAAAATGAAAAAGTCACAATACAACAAGAGAAGTCAGAACTAAAAAATCACAACACACCAGCAAAAGCCACAAGTTATGCTAGCAAGTAATCATAACATTCGCTGCTGAAGGTGGTTCTTCTAAAGGAGCGTACTTAGCTTTTCCCATCAGTCTGTTGATGACAACCGGACTGCTTTAAATATTTACTGTATTATTAGTTACTGTCCAGTATCAAAACAGTAGCTTATCTGAATAACACCTCAACTGCTGCAGCATTTGAAGCAGATTAGCTTACAGCAAAGAGATTTTCAGTATGTTTGAATAAAAGCAGCTTTGTTCACATACAAAGACTCGTTGGTCTTTTTCAGCTCATGTTTGTGGTTCATTTCAGTGTTTGTCTTCCTGCATTTAAGCACTTATTGGTTCAATCTGATAAAAGCTGCCTCTTTTTAAAATCAGAGCAACTGAGCTTTTCAACAAGCTGCCATGTAATCGGTATTATTTTATTTTTTTTAAGGAACAGCTGAAAAGGAGCAGAGAGATGAGAGTTTCTCCAACAAAGCCCTGGTTTGCCTGTTGTGTGGGCTGCATGGCTGTATAAAACCAGCTTTCATCTTTCTTTCTCTCTCCACATCAACCTCCCCTCCACCAACTCAGTGTCAAGTCCTGCTATGAGACACACACTGATCTGTAGCTGTGTGTGTGTGTATGTGTGTGTGCTCAGTGCAATGAGGAGCTGACTGTCCTTTTGGCAGGCAGCAGTACATTGAAGCACCTCTCAAAAAAACTGCACTATTATTGAACCGCAGAAAAACGCTCTTATCAGGCTGTGAAAATCTCTTTCACACACACCCAGGTTCAAACAAATACATTCAAGCACAAGAGAACACGTTATATTCCTGCTGAATGCACACACACATACACACACATTTTAGATATATGCTGCTTTCAAACCAGATTAAAGTTAATTTCTCCTCAAGTACTTTATTAATTGGAAAATGAAGATGCAGAAAATCAGACAGCTAAGATGGTGTCATATTATTTAATCTCTTAAAAACCCACATATTAGAGTAATGAAAACAAGATGTGATTAAAAGAAGAGCTGTAGTCAGTCTCATACTGATATAATAGATTAAAAGTCTTAATCTTACTAAGGAAAAACCTTGTCTTCAAAGCAGAAATGAGTAGTGTAAAGGGTCACACCAAGGTTCCAGCAATTGACACTTGATTAGCCAAGAACCATTAAGGAGATGAGTTTGTCTAAATAACATGGTTTCTGTGTTGTTGTTTAAGTTCAGAACATTTCGCTCTTTCCATGACTTCACATTCATAGGACAGCTGAGCAAGGTCTTGATAGAAGCATGACAAATAAATGGACCCAAAAACCATCAGAAAAACTGTGAAAGGCCATGCTGAGTGCTATTTTAAATAAATAAATAAATCATTTTGAAAAATTACAAAAATAACTAAGAAATTTAAAAAAACAAAAAAACAAAATGGTTTCTGAAATAAAGCCTTGAGGTACTCCATAACTAAAAGTAAACAAAGTTAAGAAAACCTCCAAAGGTAGGAGTAAAAGGCCTGAACCAGCTCAGCAGACTCCTTCTGAGGAGCAGCATCTCTGCTCCGAGCTTAGCCCCCATATCTCATGGCTAATGATAGAGCAGGGCTGGAACAAAGATAGGCCAATAAGCTGAAAGCTTCGTCTTGGAGGTCAGCTCCTTCTTCTCTGCAGCAGACTGGAGCAGTGCTCTTATTACAGCAAATGAAACCCTGATCTATCTGTGCATTACATGCTCTGACCTGAACAAAACTGGGATGTCACTGTCATTTCCACTCCATCCTTGTTTAATTAATTGCATATGTATGACATATATCTTTAATTTATATGAATGTGGAAGAGGTCTCCTTTGTGGTTTTGCAAGGTACTCCAGGTCATAACAGCTGTTCAGCCCTTATTTTGTTCTCTGAAACCACCATAAACTGCAGTTTCCCACATAAATGCATATTTGTTAACATTGGAAGAATGCTGCAAAACTGATTAAATGATCTTCAAATGTGCACCTTTTTCACCAGATGCCACCCACATGCACACACGGGTGACAGTTAGGCATTATCACGTTATTATTGTTGTTTATGCTGCTGCTGTTCAGCTATTTGCGTGGACATGCAAAGCTGTGTTTATCAGCCAGATGTAATTAATCATCAGAAATCATATCTATAACTTCTTTCGGTTTGTGCATATCGCTCCCTGCTGGAGACATCTAGGAATTGCAAGACTCATAATATGACTGAATTCAACAAGGAGTCACTATTTAATTCAAGGACTTTTTTTTTTTAATAAGCTGTATTTTTACTGGTAAAATTAGTGGGGGACACAAAGAGAAACAGACATTTAAAAATATAATTCCTCCAGAACAAATAGGGAAACTTTATACTAAGGCTAGATGATTCAATTCAAATTCAAAAATACTTTATTGTTCCCAAAGAGAAAATAAATGTTGTAATTTGTCTTATTCAAGGTTCTTCAAAGAGTTGCTGTAGAGGTTGATGGCTGTGGCAGGCTGTGCCTGTAGCAGTCTGTATTACAGTGAATCTGAAGAAGCCTCCGACTGAAGACTGTTGTTGTATGACAGCCTCATGAAGAGGGTGCTTAGAGTTGTCCATAATTTCTGGATTTTAGGAGAAAACCTTTGCAGAATCAAGTAGTTTGTAATTAAATTAAAGTGATACATATGTGCTAATATTTTAATATTTCATAAAAATATGTTCAAACATCTTCTTGATTACACTTTATGTGATGGTCGTTTTGGTTTTGAATCACATATTTCTCTTTTATTGATCTTTTATTGTCTTCTTTCTGGACATCAAAAAAGAAAGATGCAGAAAAACATTTACATGTTAGTAATTTCTTCAAAAACACAAACTTTAGACAGGTATACATGGTAGTGTTTGTTTATTTTTCTGAATATGTACAAAAATTACTTACAGCGTGAAGCATAATGTCAAAAACTTTTGTTTTACATACTCAAAGGAGTGAATGGAAGTATGAACTTATCAATATTCCCACTCCTTGTCCATCTAACTAATCTTACATTTATTACATGTATAATACATACATATAAGAAGTAAACCCGTATTTGATAGTTAAGCCATCAGTATAAATTCTATTAAATTTGAATTACAATGAATGAACAAATTTCCCCAAAAACCAAAACTAGTATCAATAACAAAACCACCAACAATAATTGAATAATGATATTATATATTGTATCCGGCTATAATCATATGCTTATATGGTAGTTTGAACAGTTTTATGTTTGGACATTCCTTAAGTTCAATATTTAAATTATTCCACAGTTTGACTCCACTTACTGATACACAAATTTTTTTTTCTAGAAGTTTACATATTTTAAACTGTGAATCCCCCCTTAGCTTATACATTTGCTCCTTAAACAATTTTTGAATGTTTTCCGGTAATCGTTTATTTTTGACTTTGTAAAGAATTAGAGCTGTCTGTAATTTCACTATGTGAATGAATTTTAATAATTTAGATTTTACAAATAGTGTGTTAGTGTTTTCTAAATATCCCACCTTATGGATTATTCTTATTGCTCTTTTTTGAAGTATTGTTAATGCATATAATATAGTTTTGTAGTTATTGCCCCAGATCTGTGCACAATAACTTAAATAGGGTAAGATTAGTGAACAGTAGAGTATATTCAATGCTTTTTGTTCTAAAACCAACTTGGTTTTATTTAACACGGCAATATTATTTGAAACTTTACTTTGAACATATCAGATGTGCAGTTTCCAATTGAGTTTATCATCAATAATGACACCTAGAAATTTGTTTTCATGAACTTGTTCAATATTCACCCCATCTGTTTGTATTTGAATTCTGTATGTAATCGACAATTCCCAAATAACATTTTTGTTTTTGTGAGGTTCAAGGACAGCTTATTTTCATCAAACCATATATTAAGTTTGTTCATTTCATCAGTTACATCTTTTAACAGTTGTTCCCTGTCATCTCCAACACACAAAAAAAATGTTTGTATCATCGGCAAATAGGATACTTTTCATTGTTTCAGGTACAATACAGAGGTCATTTACATAAATTATGAATCAGTGTAACACAATAATTGATGAAAAAAACAACTTGTATTTTTAACACTGTTCACACTACTGTAAATTTTTAAAGAAATATATTGGCGAGTTCGGCAATATTTAATTAATTTATATTAGGTGTATAACAAAATTCTATTTATTTATAGGTATTTTTCACTTCATCTTCGAAATTGATATGATTTGTTTTATGAAAAAAGGGCGCGGAGTGATACCTCCTGTCATATTTTTTCTCTGGATATTCTCTGCCTCTTATTGGTCAAGTCGCTGCCACTTCTTCGTTGCTGATTGGTGCGAATTGCGGAGTGCGTCATGTGCGTAACACCCTTATCGGAAGTGGCTGCAGACTCGTTTTTATACACCTGTGATTTTAACCCGCAGAGGGAGGTGAAAACTGGGTCGAAATGGATTTCTTCGTCACGTTTTAACATTTAAAACGACTTTTATGTGAAGATAAGTAGTCGAAGACAACAGACGTTATGATATTCGTGGTGTACTGGTCGGTTCTGGCCGTAATTTCGTCGGTTGGGGCAGCTAAAACTGACGGAGACGATGATTGGGTTCATCTTCCCAACAGATGTGAAGGTAAAACTGAAGTTCAGCAACTGCTAGGGTCACTTTAAGCTCCTCACTGGGTCATCTGGTCTGGTGCTGGTCCTCGGTGATAGGAACAGTCCTGACGTTTGCTTTATTTACAGGCAACAAAAACACAAGATCTATACTTCATGTCCTTGCATTTGTTCTTATTTTTCGACTAATCAGAACTGTTTTTCATTTCTTTTCGTCCAGGATCACGTGGTTGTCTTTTAAAACGACCAAAATGACGAGCTAACGCTCACAGCTGCATATTTAATACAATTGTACGTTTATATTTTACAGTATGCGCCGGTATAAGAACAACTAGATGCCTCCAGTCCATGTTCGCTTGTAATGATAATCAGAAAAGTGAATCTGTAAATAAATTGTACCGAAGGGACCATAGTAAAAGAACATATGCACTATAACAACAATAGATACTGTTATAGTAGTAAGAAGTGTATTTTAGATACAAAATACACTTCACTTTACAAAATGATGTAAAAATATATTTAAGCAACTTTCTCATCTGCAAGAATTGGGAAAAGCTTGACTTTATTTTAAGATAATCACAGTGAATTTGTTTCAAAATCACAAATTTTATTTGAACTCAGAAGTTTAGACTTCCTACTCCTTTTCTGACCTGAAACTTGGGTAGTTTGCATGTAATTTGAAGACAAATAATTTGTTTTTTCAATAATTCTGTGTATAAATTGTTAAAATGGTAACGTCAGGTTTTGTCTGAAGGTTTTTGATGATAATTGGAGCTTTAGTTATAAATATCTGAAATAAAAGTTTCTTTCTGGGACCCTTCAGAAATATATTTCAAATTGTTGTGTCTTGTTTTTCCTGTATTGTGATGCAATTCAGGTTTTCATAATTTAAATTAAAATAATTTAATTTAAAAATAATCAGATCAGTGAATAAATTTGCTAAAAATAAATATAAAAATCAACACATTGAATAATATGCTAAGTCAATTAAAATCTGTTTAAAAATTAAACAGTGCATTAAAACAACAAAATGCAAATTAGATTTTTTTAAAAAGTTTTATATGAAGTAAATAATTGATTAAATCAAGGGAAACGCCTCTGAACTTTCCAGTGTTTTAGGTGGTTTCTGTTGGTTTTTGATTGTTTGCAGTGCTAACAGATGGTTAGAAAAGTTTGACTTGTTTTTCTGGACCAAAGAAAGATTTTAAGTCCTATAATTTTAGACTTAAATGTGTTACTAAATCCATAATTTTTGTTAATAAAACAGTAAACCTGAGCTCAAACATGCTAGTTCCTGCTGGAGGTCAAACTGTGGCTGGAAGCAGCAGCTGAAGGCCTGCGGTTTTTGCGCCACAAAGACATTGCCCTCAGTGATGTATGGTTTTATCTGCCGTTTCCTCCAGTCTGTAAGTTCGTCAGCATCGAGATGAAGTCGGCCTTCGAAGAGACGGGGAAGACCAAAGCAGTCATCGAGAGCAACTACAACTTCATAGACGGGAAGGGGGCGCTGCCGGTTAAATACGTCAAGTCGTAAGTTTCTCTCTCTGCTCTCGGTGCCGTTTCTCCTCCATGAAGCGGTTCAGTTAAAAAGCAGAAGTGAGACCTTGATTCTGGCACCAGGGGACAGGAACCTGGTCTCAGTTCCTGTGGAAGAACTCGATATAGAAACGAGCTGCGCTGCTGTCAGAGTGGTGACACACCTCAGGAAATACTCTTTCTAAAGTGTTCATTTACCTGCAGCGTCTTGTACAACAAAATTCCGGGGTGATCTGAAACCTTGTACTTGCTCAGTCCTTTAGTTTTACCTACTTAGTTTGCAGCTTGATCTTTAGCTTTTAGGTGAAATTTGCTGTAGCTAATAATCACCACCAACCCTCTCATATGTCTTGCTGCTGCAGTGAGTTTACGTGCATCTCAGTAAGTCAGAATATTAATGAAAAGTTCATTCATTTCAGTAACTCACTTCAGCAAGTCAAACACATTATATAGATTATATAGAAAACAAATCTGTGGGGCAAAAAGGCTTCATGCGTGAAAGGCTGAGGTGCTTGAGGAGCCACAGCAGGCAGAGAAATGTGGAAGGAAGTCATTGGTCTGGTGTAAAAACAGCATTCAGATTCGTTTCTCTGTCCTCCTGCAGCTCAGGGTGATAGTAAACCCTTCAGGGACGGTCATTGTGCTCCAGAGAGGAGCTCGAGCCTGAACCGGACAACCCTGCTTTGTTTTCCAGAGATCTGCGATTCATCGAGGTTGTGGAAAACGTGTGCCAGAGGCTGCTGGAGTACAACCTGCACAAAGAGAGGACCGGCAGCAACCGCTTCGCCAAGGTCTGTCTCTGTCTGTCAGGGTTCAGGAGTTCACTCTCAGGTTCTGTCTGCTTCTATTAATGACCTCAGTTCTATTTTCACGGAGCTGGAACATCTAGATCAGGGGTCTGCGACCTGTACGATCCTAAGAGCCGTTTTTGCTCTCAGTCCAGCTAAAAACAGCTCACTTCGAGCCACATGTGGTACTCGACCGGATTATAATTCTGGATAAATAGCTATTGCAGGAAATCTTTTCTTTTTTAAAGGACCACAAATTCATTTCTGTTTTTAGGAGTTCAAATAAATACAAACACAAACTTTTAGAAAAAGAGGATGGATTCATTTTCTTCCTTGGGACGTTGATATTTGTGAAAAAATCTCGAAAAAATTTTTCAGAAGCACATAGATAAGCAAGAAAACCCGATCAAACACAGTGTGTTACTGGTACTTTTAGTGTCATTCTGCTGGAGTTCAAGAAAATGATTCCAGGGGAAAAACCAGCTAAAACTTGCATTTGTTGTGATATTAAATATAAAAACATTAGTTGGTTGTTTCTCATTTGTAACCAGAGTTACTTGGAGCCTCAGGTTGCAGACCCCTCTGGTCTAGCTCGTCTCAGAGTCCGCAGGCTGGGGGCTGCTGGCGTGAGCCGTGTCGACGGGCTGGGAGGGGTTTAAATGGAGCCTGGCTTCTTTTCGGTTTCTTCAACATGTTTCACCTCTCATCTGTGAGGCTTTTTAATCTAAAGTCTCCTGAGTTCATTTGGAGAAGAGAAATTGTCCTCCAGAAGTCCAGTTTCCCATGATTCAATGTGGCTGAGAATCACCAGCGTTTGGCTCCATTCAAGTATATGTTGAAGGCTAACCGGGACGCAGCAGCTGTTTCAGGATGAAGACCCTTACGTGTGACCAGGCGGGTGTGGTCTCTGTGTGCAGGGCATGTCGGAGACCTTCTCCACCCTTCATGGCCTGGTGCACAAGGGAGTGAAGGTGGTGATGGATATTCCTTACGAGCTGTGGAACGAGACGTCCGCAGAAGTCGCCGACCTCAAGAAACAGGTGTTGGTTTTGTTTTTATTGTATTTTTTTTTTTTTGTGAAACTTTGCTTCTTTTCATACGTAGTTTATATGAGTAGATGGTGTAAAATGATAATGGATCATAAAATATTGATTAATTACAAAAAAAGAACTGGGTATGACCCGAGTGGCTCGGCGAGTCCGTCTTTTTTCAAAATCCTCAGTCGTTTGCACAGTTGTTTCAAAGCCCTGCTACTGGTGACCTATACCGAAGTCTGACTTCGCAAGACGCTCAACATTCCTCATTTTAGTTTTTAAATGTTTTTTTTTTTTTCGTGTAGTTCTCATAAAATTGCTACTTCCCTCTCCAAGCTTTATGACTTTATTCTGTTAATATTAAAACTTTATTCTTGTAAATTACAACTTCATTCAGCTGATTTTCTGACTTTATTCTCGTCTTGTTACGACTTTATTCTCGCGTTGCTATGGCTTTGTTCTAATAGCATTACAATTTCTCGTGTTATGACTATTATCATCTTAGCACAACTTTATTCTCGAAATTAAGAAATAGATATTCTTAATGTGTCCCTGATACTCCATCGTGCTGGTCCAGACTGGGTTGATATTAAAAAAATAGGCTCAGATTTAAACATTTTCTCCTGACCTTTTGTTGAAATGTCTGGAAACTACAGAGAAACTACGAGCTTTTTGTTGTCGCTTCTGGTGTGAATCTGTCTGAGTAATCGATCACTTCTCTTCCTCTTGGCAGAATTGGTGGATCTCAAGTCTGAGGGCATTCCAGAAGCTAATGTTTGCCCTCTTAGAAACCAGTTTAAGTGTGTTGGGAATAAAGTTACAGTTGGTTCACCTCGCTGGGTGCAGGTTTCTACCTGAGTTGAAAAAACGCTGAATGTCACCGAGTGATGGAAGCACAGATGAGAGGGAAGAAGAAAAAAGGCAGATTTCACAACTCATCATTGCTATTATTATTACTATTTGTGCAATTGTCAGTGAACCAACCCCACAGCATGATGCCACCACCGCTATGCTTGATAGTTGGTACATTGCCAAACTGGTGGTCCTGCATTTTCCAGTTCATTCCAGACTTAAACGCTGAACTTCATCTGATGAGGACAGACTTCTGTGAAGCTGCAACTCCGTAAAATAACTTGTGTTTAGTAAAACTCGTTTGATCCTGTGATTTTTAAATCTGCAGTTGCTTAGAAACGGGTCCTAAAACTTTGCTAAGTGAGCAGCTCTGCTCCTTAGATCTTCACTGGGCGCTTCCCCCATCCAGTGAGCACTGGTCAGTCTAAACAAAGAGAACGCAGCTGCAGCGGTCCAGGCGACGGCCCTCACGCAGATAAGTTGTCATTTTTACTGAGGATCAGAGCAGTGAGAGGAAACCCAGATTCTGTTGTTGATGAATGTTGGTGAAAAGGAAGGTTCGAATAAAGGCCCTCAGCTCCACCGTGACCGCATGTGGACGTCTGAGCTCAGCTGCAGTTCCTCTGTGTGTGTTTGCCAGTGTGACGTGATGGTGGAGCAGTACGAGGACGTGATTGAAGACTGGTACAAAGGAAACCAGGAGGAGGACCTGACCACTTACCTGTGTGAGAAACACGTCCTAAAAGGAGAGGACAAAGGTAAACACGAAATCTGATCTCAGGTTGTTCTTTGTTTTGCGGCTGCTGACGGACTGTTTTCTCCTCGGCTCTTCTGGGTTTAGAAAGCTCGGTCAGCTCCTTAAGCTGGAGAAATGTTTCCATTGGCAGGGTCACACAGACAGATTAAAAAGCCCCTCTGGCCCCAGTTCACAGTACATTTTTCTTGTCCTTTTTGAGTATTCCCAATTTTAAAGGAGTGTGTTATTAAAAAAAACATGCTAATTTTTTTTGCACTCACCTTAAGTGCCTCAGTCTGGAGCTTTCTGGTTTTCTCAGAGCAAATCTGCGTTTTTACGGATCACTGGGCAGAAATCGTAGCCGAAGCTGCAACCTGTTTCTTTTTGATGCACAGAAAAACAGTGGAATAAAAACCAATTTGTAAGAACAAGTCAGTGTTCTTCCAGTGTTAAATGCTGCAACAGACTTGTTGATGCTCCTTTCATATTTCTTTGCATCAGATGTGTTTGAGCAGCGAAAACATTTCAACCTTTACTAAACTAAAGCGGGACTGATCCCGTGAAATGGATCCTGTTCACGGCTCCAGGAGCCCGAGCCGCTTGTTCTCAGGAGTTTATTTATAAGCTCTGACCGGGGCCAAAAACATCTGATCCAGGAAAATCCACTGCAGAACTAAAAACTGCACAGCACATTTTTGACATGTTAACATTTCTAAAAATCACTCAACAGTCAGTGAAGTCTGATTTTCTTCTGTTTTTTTTTTTTTTTTTTCTTCAAGTTTGATGTATGGAAGACAACAAATGACTGGGTATGAAGGAAAGGCTGCAGACGGTGGTCTCCTCATCTATTAGTGTTAATAAAATTTCCTCATCTAAATGACACTAATATATGTTTTTAATTTTGTTTTAGGTTTGTTTTTGTTTTGTTTTGTCATTAGGCTGCAAACGACTTTTTTCTTTTTTCCTTTTCCATAATGAAAAAACATTTGATTCAAGAAAGGAACTTTATTGTCTTTTTGGTAAAATTTGACATTTTTATCTGTTCTAAAATTAGAATGATGAGATGTTGGTCGTCCAGACATCAGCTTCAGGACCTGGTATATTTGACCATCTTAATGAATAAAACCTTAAAATTAAGCCAGTTTAAGCTAAATTCTTATAAACATCTTTTAAGTTGCTATTGTTTCTCTTTTTTCCTCTTCCTTGTTTCTGTGTTAAACATTTTTGTCTCTAATTTTGTTTCTTTTCACACCTCCACCTACTTCCTCCATCCAGCCTGCCTGAGTGAGAACTGGACTCCAAAGAAAAAAGGAGACCAGGCAGCTATTGCAGAGGACAAGAAGAAGAAGAAAAAGAAGAAGGGAGGCAAGAAGGGAGGAGGAGGAGAGAAGGGAGATGGAAGCTCAGATGGAGAGAAGGCGACCAAGAAGAAAAAGAAGGTGAAGAAGAAGAAAAAGAGCAAAGCTCCGGCGGAGAAGACGGACGGAGGGCTGACGTCGGATGAGGAGATCCAGCCACAGGTGCCTCTTTCTGGGCACAAGACGGAGCTGTGAGCCCCTGGATTTCTCTCTGGACTTTGGCTCAGCTCACCTACTTGAAACCTGCCTGCTTCAAACAATCTGCAGCTGTTGTCTAAACTAAAGTTCAGCCTTGTGAATATGCTGGACAGAAACTTTCTGTTACAGAGTTTTAAAGTCCTTTAAGCCAGGGTGTTGTCGTTGTTCCTGACGGGTGCAGTCTTCATGGCAAACACAGTTTTCATGTAATTTTGTACCTTGCTGGTATTTCTTGGCTGTCATTTCGGTTCCACCTAGAAGGAATGCCGTTTAAATTTGGGGGCCTTTATGGATTAATTTGGTCCTTTTAATGAAGTGATTACACAACAAACATCTTCAGTGATTTATAAAAACAAAATCTGATGCATCATCCTGCTGAAAAGCTCAGTTGTATCCATGTCAGGTTGCTTCCAAGCGGAAACTGACCGGTAAAGGGGAATTGGTTGGCATGTTCAAGAAGAACCTGGAACCACAACAGCTCAAGACCATCAGAGCAGAAGTTGCTGGAGCACCTGGGTCCGCTGTCCACATGGAAGCAATTTAACGTCACCACGAATCTTTACACCCACATAGACGACCCAGGTTCCTCCTGAAGAAACATTTCATGGGCAGGTGAAATGGATATGAAGGTATTTAGCCAGGCTTTTAAACACAAGTGTACAAGCTGTTAAGCACGGCAGTAGCAGTATCATGCTATGGGTCTGCTTTGACTCCGGTTTTTCAATTCAGGTGTCATCAGGTGTCGTGTTTTGAAACCTTATAGATGTTGTGTTATTTAATCATTAAGCCCTGAAAAAGATGTGATTAAAGGCCCCAAATTTATGTAACGTCGTGAATCCGGATCTGAACATCTTGGCCGCTTCAGGATAAAGTCATTATGAAAGAGAGATGAGATTAAATAATTTATGGGTTATCAAATATAGTTTAATTCTCCTTTCTTATAAAAGATACATTTCTAATGGTTTTCTGATTGTAAACCGAATATCTTGGGAAATGAAAACTGAGCTCTTTGATTTTTATGATTTTCCATAAACACCCAAGTCTAGAAGGTAAACTTTCGCTTTAAGATTGTCAAATTTTCATGCCATATTTTGTTACAAAGTGTTTCCTAACAAAGTGACTCATTGTTTGTTCCCTATTCTTTGTTTTCATATCGGTAAATTCCTGGGAGCTGGAGCTTTAGGTATGTTAATTTGTGTTTCTTTTAATGTTTGTTGCAGCGTTTGTTGGGCTTCTGTTTTTGTCCACGGTACAAAACCTGCTATTTAAGGTGTGTGTGGTCGACCTCAGCTGAAGTGTGTACTTGTGCATTTTTGTGCGTGTGTTTTTACGAGATTTTTACTCTGAATTGAGACGCTGGTGTTGATGTGTTGGAGCTGGAGCTTTTTGAAACTGTGCAACCATCATTGGATGAATTAAACTCAGTATTTTGCCCCATCTTCTGTGGTTCAAGTGGTTTGTTGATTTTAAAGATAACTTGGTTTGAACTTATTTCAAAACTGGAGAATTTAGCTTTTTAATGGCATGCTGTAGTGTCCATTATTGACCACTAGGTGGAGTCCGGGTTCCAGTTTACGCACAGGCAAGTTGATGGTTGC
The DNA here is from genome assembly GCA_014839685.1 of Anableps anableps. Lineage (NCBI taxonomy): Eukaryota > Metazoa > Chordata > Actinopteri > Cyprinodontiformes > Anablepidae > Anableps > Anableps anableps. Next base: position 25,849,852 of record CM026085.1, on the reverse strand, counting down.
CATACCAATGGAATAAGTTATTTAATAAAACAATCTGTTTTCAGCAGTGTAGCTCGTTGTGAAATATTCGTTTACCTTCAAATATTCTTCCTCTGGTTTTTAACTGTTTTCAAAAGTGTCCGATTTGTATTTTCCAGGTCTGGGTAAGTATAGAAAAAAGAAATTTGAGTGGTGGATTTTAAATAGGAAATTATTTAGGGTGTGATGTTGATGTTTACATTAGGAAAAGCATTTGCTGTCTCACAGATTTCTTATGTTTTTGCATTTTTTGTTTTGTCTTTAAATTTTTAAGTTAATCAAACAAACTTTATCAGAAAAAATTAACCTGAGTTTTAAAAAAACCCCCTCATTTTTCAGTTGTTGAGTTTTTTTTGTTTGTTTGTTTGTTTGTTTGTTTTAATTATTAGCAAATCTTTATGTTGGAGAAGCGTCAAGTTTTATCATTTGCCTCAAATTAAAAACAGAAACTTGGAAAATGTTGGCATGAAACAAATGGGATGAATTCTTTTTTTTAAGTCTTATATTTATGACCTGAAATTGAGGGAGAAAAAAACTTACTTTAAATGCATTACCTTTAATACTTATTATTCACCTTGAAAGATCAATAGTAACAAAAATGTTCCTAACAGATATGAGAAAAATAATACCACAGTTTGAAAAAGAACTTTCAATCGTTAATTTAAAATCTATTAATTATGATGTAGTTGTGCTTTGAAAGGCATGCCTTGGTTAAATGAGATGGAAAGAAGTACTTTCCACATGGAACCCACATTTGGCCTGAAAAGCAAGTGCCGACTTGTGAAGTAATTCGATTTAGGACATAATGGGTTGTTTTGTTTTGTTTTTATTTTGTTTGTTTGTTTGTTTTAAGTTACGTTCCCTTCTGTGATGGATTTTGACTCTGTCATAAAGGATTTGGGGCTCATGGTGATGCACGCCACACTTTCTAATCTGATTGGACCTTCATGCAGTACCTTATTTGAGCTGTAGGTGTCATCCCTTCATTTGTTTTAGTGACATCTATCTTGCTTTGCACTTGACCAGCAGCCAAATCCACTTAACCAGCGACTAAATGAAATGGTGTGTGTGTAGGTGGGTGTGTTTCCAAAGTTAATCCAGTCCGTCAGCTTTCCAATCACCTTTTAACACTTTTTAAGTGTGTGTGTGTGCTTTGTGGTTGAATTGAGATATCTTCTGTTATCACTTGACAGATGTGTGTAATTTTTACATATTCACCTTTCAAACAAACAAAAAAAAAATGTTTTGTCTGAAAAGTGTGTGTGAGGTCCTGAATGTGTTTTATTTATTGAATAATTCACAGCTGGGTGTTTATAGAAGAAACTGTGGCTTCAGAGCTGCAATAACACCGGGCAAATATTGTGACACACACACACACGAACACACACTTTATCAGCCATTTCAGGATTGACGGTTTATTTGGACACTGTGGACGGTGGAAATGGAATGTAAAGAGAGCAGACACGTGAACACACACATTTATATTACCCATGGAGATTTCTCACTACCTTCATGTGCTCCATATCTTTGGTGTGTTTTTTGTTTGTTTGGTTTTTTTTTTTTTTCTTTGCATCCCATTGTGGAAAATCAGTGTGTGGAGACTTCCTGGGTAACCTTGAACCATTTCAGTTTTGAGCTTTGTTAAGAATACCTGCTTAAATTAAACATTCTGGTAATTTACTGAATTTCTGGCTCCGATTTTCACAGTGACGTTCGGATGAAGGAGGAGGTTGAGGGTTCCATCTGTTCCAGGGTGTCAGTATGTGCTGTTTGATGGTGGCTGCATAATGTACAGCAAATGTATTATACAGGGGCTGCATAGCGGAGCAGCTGGCAGCACCGTTGTCTGCAGCAAGAAGGTTCCGGGTTTGAATAATGTCCTGGTGTCTTTCTGCATTGAGTTTGCATGTTCTCCCTGTGCACGCATGGGTTCTTTCCGGGTACCCCGACTTCTTCCCACAGTCAAAAAACATGACTGTTGGTGAACTGGTCTCTCTCAGGCTACGTTCACACAGCGGCTCTTGATGCTCGATTCCGATTTTTTTTGTTGTTTGTTTTTTTCTGAAATTATTATTAATATTAATAATAATATTGTTATTGTTGTTGTTGTTGCGTTGTCGTTTATACTACTAAATAAATGCAATCGCAATCAGACTTCCGTGTGACGTCTTACGAAGAAGAACGTAGACGTCACGCCACGCAGCTCCGCACTGTTTACGTAAGTAAGAATAGAAGTCCACGGATTGATTTTAAAGTTGTCGAGCAATGGGAGCCGACAGGATTGTCAGAAGACCATAACAAGACGAAGAAGAGTGAGGCTTAGGGTGTCGGCACTGCTTGCTTCAGCCATTGTTTACGTCCACCATGCGACCCTGCAAGCGTAAAGCTTGGTTTAAGCTCGAAGCATTTTACATTCCGCGCGGAAAACAGACGCGGCGGACCTCGTGGACTCGTCACGCATAAATAAAGCTTAAGCGAGTTAGACGATGGAAGGATCAGTATCGCAATATCACTTAAAAAAAAAAAAAAGCATCACAATGAACTGTTTTTACTGCAGTGTATATAAGTACCATGCATTCAGATTGTCAAGGTCTGTAATATATTTATTATTCATATATTTTTATGACATTAATGCAGCATAAAAATGTATTAGAAGTTAAAGAGGTGGTAAAGTCCTTGGCCAGAGGAAACTTTTATGGTTAAACAATGAGATGGAAATCATGATTTTTTTTTTTTTTTTTTTTTTTTTTTTTCTTTCCCCAGTAGGTAAAACGACTCATCTGGGGTCTATATTTGCTGTGAACATGTAGAAGAAAGACTTTAATACTTAATTATTTATTTATGGCAGGTCTTATGTTATTGGGACGTTAACCAACATAGTGGCATATTCCATGTTTTCCTAATATCATGTGGCCCTACTGTTGATCAGTGTAATATTTGAAATCAGCAAGATCCACTAACACGTCTAAACTGATCTCACAGTCATTTTTGTTTCAGATTAAATTTTGCTGCTGCCCCGTAAAACACTGACAGGGTTGCTGACAGCGGTTTGTTGTTTAGTCTGATGTGACCTAGAGAAAAGGAAACAGACCTTTAAATGGAAATATTGATTCTTTCCATTTGAATATTCAGCTAGTATCCTCAGTTCAAGGTTGTGTGTGTGTGTGTATGGAGGATGAGGGGGGGTGCACCTCAAATGTCCTTTTAAATCATGTTCTGTCCCATCGGGCAGGTATCCAGTTATTACTAAATTATAGTCTACATATCTACTGCAAGTGCTGTGAATGTTTAGTTTGTGTGGAGACGAATGAAGGTTGTCTTTATTTGTTACCTTTTGACAACCTGATGCCTTCGAGGTCTTCCACTGAAAACTGCAGTAAGATTTAGGAGGTCCAGCACCACTCACCTGTTAGTGTTTATTACCAAGAGTACAGAAAAGTCATATTAATGCAGTTGTCTGCAACAGAAAATGACTTTCTTAATCATAAGCCTTAAAGATTTTAATTTTTAAACTGCTGAATCATGTGTTGTTAATATAAAAGTATTTTAATTTATGTAGTTGGTTTTTTAGTTCCTTGTTACTTGGTTATGAAAAGATGTCTTGTCAACTTTAAGGTAGATTTGCTAAAAAGTTTGTCTGATTGTAAAAACAACCGTTTTTTTTTTTAAATCCCCCAGTTTGAATGATAATAGAACCAACAGGCCACGTATCAACAGAAAGTTTCAGTCCAAAGTTGGCAAATGTTTTTATGACTAAGCATAATAAAATGTTTCTCAGTCAGTTTCATGTTAACTTTTTGCTAGATTAAAGGAATTACTAAACTTAATACCTTATGAAATGTGAATAAAGTGAATATTTAAACTCACCTGACACTGCTGAACATCAGGTGGGATTCCCCCAAACTATACACCCCTTTATATTTATATCCAGTTGGAACCAGCTATGTACTGAAGCTGTAGGAAAATAGACATAACCATTAATATTAATCAGAATAAACTTTTGTTGTCTTTTAGGATTAATGCAGTAATTTCTATTTGCTAAATTGTAAAATAACAGAATTCATTGTTGTTTTTACTAATTGTGACATTAATGTACAATTCCCCACAATTAGTTATATTTACTTTTTAAGCTTTATGACTTTTTTCATACAGTTTGAGTATCTTTTCACAAGCTTCTTACCATAGTTTGTTGGAATTTTTGCCCCATTCCTCCTGAGAGAACTGCTGTAGCTTTGTTCAGGTTGTAGGCCACCATCAGCTCTGCCCCGAGTTTCTATTCAGTATCGAGTTTATGACATTGGGACGGCCACTCCTTAAGCTACTTCATAACTAATGTTCTTTGGGTTCGTGTCCATTTGGAGGACCCATTGTTGTCCAAGCTTTAAAGCTGCAGTAGGTAACTTTTATAAAAATATTATTTGTTAAAACTCTTACTATGTCCTGACAGTATAATATAAAACAGATAAATTGTGAAAAAATCGAGCTCCTCTGCCTCCTCACTGTGGTCCTACTGCCATCTGTTGAAATACACTTCTGCCAGTCAGAAACAACCAGTCAGAGCCAGGAGGAGGGTCTTAGTGCTGTCAGTCACGCTCAAGTACGTGCTGCTGACACCCTCTCCCGTACAGCGTGTACAAGCTTAAGATTGCTGGTTTGCTGCAGTTCTGCTAATGGCAGAGAAACAACCTAACTTTACAGGAAAACTGTTTATCCGCCGTCATCGGTGTCCATGCTTACTAGTCTGCATGTTCATGGCAGACTCCGCTATGGGGGAAGAGCTGTAATGCAGCAGAGAGCAAGACAAAACTATAAAACAAAAAACAAATTCCACTTATAAATGTACTTTTTTTAAAATGAAAATGGCTCCATTCCAGTTCTGCGCTCTTACAGTAGACCGTTCAACCTCATTCACATCAACACCTCTAAGCTGGAGCAGGAAAATATCATACCTCTCCTCGACTTTGTCCGGTATGACCTGAAAGTCGGGCCAAAGCAGAGCAAGAAACAAGAGTTGCTGGAAAAGCAAAAGTGAGCAGAGGAGTTTGGCAGTGATGGAGGGAAATGAAGTGAAGAAGAACGACATAAAAAGGGGGAAGATGAGATACAGCACTGGTAGTCTGGTCTTTCTAACTCAAGCTGACCCTGATGACCTGTCAGAACAAACATGCTCAGATCTGCAGGTGTCAAGGTTAACATGTTATATTTTTGACCCACCGAGTGTTGACTGTAATCTACTTCCTTTGATTTGTTTGGCTGCTGTTTGATGTGTTTCCATTTCACGACACAGAAATCCTATTGTTTATGTACAAACCCTCTCTGCAAACCTGAAGCTGACCTCTATTATTACCTGTATAGAAAACTGAATCAGAGGTGACGGAGTTAAACTTGAGAGTTGTGTAAAAGCAGCAAGTTTAAAGAGGAAATAAGGCACACAACATCGATCGAGTACTGTAGCCCTGTTTCCCTTCCTCAGAGTGGACAGCCTCAGCGCTCCAATTCATCTTCGTTCTCCTCACCGCTGTGTTCTGCAGGAAGGTCAAAACCCGGAAAATAGGCTACACACCAGGCATTCAGTCACCAGACACCCTTCACCTGCTTCTCAACACCAAGAAGTCGCACACAACTGGGACACAACCACAGCCAAAAATACATCAGGTGGAGCAAAGCAGCAGCATGGCACACATTCATTCTGCATTTATGCTGCATTTGTTGTCCTTTCAGAGCAAACAAAAGACTGGGACAAGTTAACTCTTTGTTGCTCTTAAATTTGGACAAATGTCACTCATTCTTTTGATACCTGTAGTTGTTTCAAAGCTGATTAAATGTCCAACCTCCTCACTACTTCTATTTTTTGCCGTTAGAGGCAAACATTTGTCAGTTTGTTTGTGTGGCAAGTGGCAGCTATTGCAGTGAAATAATTTGTGGTGTGCTGATATTAAGTGCATCAGTCATGGTTAAACTTTATAGCTGGTGATAGTTCAGTAAAGGTGTGCACACATTTTGATTCACGCTATAGCTCTGGAAATGGGTTTGTGGTGATGCAACAATGTGCTGGAATCAGTGCACCTCACATCTCTTCTTTCTGTCGATTACTTGTATTTTTGCTGCTTTTCAATAAAGAGGCAGCTCAGTCACGTGTTAAACTGGTTAGTTGCATGACAGCCACCTCTTGTTCACAGTGCAACAATGCAACCACTCAGTGGAAAGTTGTTTTTGTCTTAATGTGGTCACTGTTGGGCTTGTTCACGGTTCACAAGAGCTAGCTCAAAGTTCAGCTGACATAGTTCAAAACTGAATTCATTCATGTTCATAGTTCATCACTTGGACATCCTGAGCCAAATTCAAAGCCTCAGTGTGAATCTGGGTCATGTTTACTGGTTTGTTTAGATTTATTTCAAGACTTTAAAAACTTGCTATATGTTGTTAGATGACATGAGGCTTTACTTGGACAAGTAAAGTTAGTTAGAAAAGCTTAATAGCTAATGACACTGTGGGATCTGTGGTGTTGTTCTATACATTAAAGGTTAGATGTGAATAATATTAGAACTATATTGTAATTATAGGCTAGATCGTTTATACCTTTAAAACCCCAGAATATGACAGTGATTATGTGATAGCATAACATTTACGGACCAATTTCCACCAGTTTATTTACAAATCAGTTCATCTTTAGACTACTTTGTTGATTTTTCTTTTAAATTAATTCATTAATGAATGAATGAATTTATTTATTTTAACATGTCCAGTCCAGCTGTGTAGTATTCAAAATTGTTGTCCAAGTCCCAAGGAGAAGCCCAACAGATTTAGTTTCACAAGTGGAGCATTACAGCTTTCTCTAATTTGTTGATTAATTGACTCATATATCCAATAATCTTTCCTCCAAAATGACTTTTGTGGTGATTTATTTTTAAATTGCTTACTGTTACATATATTTTATAAAACTGATTAAGTTAGATACCGTTGAATTATACTGAATTATAATTTAACTCTAGGTTTCCGCATTTAAACAAAATATAGGTATAAGAGTTCTTCTTCTTCTAGTCTTTGAATCCGCATCATGTTCCTCGCTTTTCTTCTTCTCCTATTAGGCCAAGTCCCGTGCTGGCTGTCAGGAATAAATGGAAGTGCCTGTGATCAGAGCTATGCACTCAGTTAATAAATGCACTGTTGTGACTGATTACTTAACATGCTCCTCAGCGTTTTGGGCAGGAATGTGATGCCATACAAAAGCTTCAAAACATTTGTTTATTGCTCAGCTGTAATTAGAAACAGTCTTTGGGTTACAGCAGCCTTGTTTAGTTGAAGTTAGTCAAGTTGTGGTACAATCCCGGGATCATAGACTGTTTTTACTGCTGTTGCATTTAGCCGGAAAGCAATGCAGAGAAACGTTGGAACACAGCGTGGCCCTCTGGACGCATGGATCGTTGCTCATGAAACTGCTTGGTGTCTGGTTCAATTTCCAAACGCACCCTGATCTTTCAGCCTTGTGGGGACGGTGCAGCAGTGACACTAACGGCAGACTACATGGCATTTAGAGCAGAAAGGTGTGACATGCAAGCCTTCACACTCGCTGTCTGCCTCACACACACACACACACACACATTTGCATACGGTCACTCCTCGGGGTTTGCCATTATTAACAGCTGACCTTTGGACATTTAGGCTGTGAAATGATCACACAACAGACCTGAGGACTGGATATCACAACTCACTTCATATCTATTCTCCTCTTCATTCTCTCTCATTTTCTAAAAGATTTAACAGTTCATTGTTTCATGTTAAAAGGTTGGTTTATTAAATGTGAATGCAATTTTTTTTTTTTTTTTCCTGGTGTTTTTGTATTTTAGCATCATTTCTTTCATGGTTTAATTGGTCCTGATTATTTTAGTAAAACTGGGTTGTCTGTGCCCCTTTAGCTAAAACAAGTTTAATTGAATTATTGTGTATTTTTTTGTTTTTCTATTTTAGCAGCATCTACATTTACTGTAAAGTGTACCTGCTATGGTGCTGCTAGGCTGTTTTCAATCGGCAGTTCTTGTAAAGCTTGATCCAGTCCGTATCCATTTTGGCCAAGTTGGATTTCTCAGAGGAATTAGAATCAATTCCATTTAAAATAATTTTTAAAAAACCATAAAACTGCACTATGTCAAGGATGTAGCCATAAGAAAGAGTGGTTGCTGTTTTCATGCAAGCTTACAGAAAGAAGGTTAAGCTATTTAATAAAACTGAAGAACTTTGAGGGTTTTATGCAGTTTAGAAAAGCATGGATTTTGTTATTTCTCAAGTCTGAATAAGTATAAAATATAAGAAAATTGACTCTTTTACTGTATTGTTTCCTTCTTTATAAGAATAAAGACAAACGGTTTTTTACAGTGATTTGCAATGAGATGATGCCGTTTATTATTTATCAACATCAAAATTGATATTTGTGTTTGAGCCATTGTTGGTTATGATCGGCAATAGAAAATCAAAACAATAGAAAGGACCATTTTGCTCCATTTTTGGCCCTTAGACTTTAGGTCTAGAGGAAAATCTCTAAATCTGGAAAATCTCCAAAGGGAGGAGCAGTGGCTGTATTCAGAGCTCCTCCCATCACTAATGCAGAGCTCAGGTGGATTGGTGAATCAAGAGCTTCACTCCATCCATCTACCATAATTAAAAAGACAACACGACACTTAAGCACCTTCAGGACCTACTGTGGCTCAAGCAGAGAAGGTGTTAAAGGCTATGGCCAGTTAATTCGGGATGGGCAATATGGACAGCAAAATTTTTTGAAATATTTTGTGGCATTTATTATGAAGGTAAAAGTGGCGATAAAAAGTATTTACAACTTCTTTTTTTAGGCTGGGACTGCATGTCCGTGCAGTTACAGACCCACAAACACAAATACTGCTCTTAAAAAACCTACCCAGTTAAAAACCTGTTTCTTTAGGACACCACTTGCATAAAGAAATAGGACTGTTTTCACTCAGCTATACATAGTGGCTCTAATCATATTTTCAAATTTGTTATTTGCTGATACTCTCATTGAACCAATAATGGAGAAAATAGTAAATTTAACAATCCCGACACATTTTTTTGGGGTGGAGGGGCTCAGTTGGGACGTGAGAACTGGGGCTGATATTGATATCTGATATTAATATTGCTGTTATGGCCGATAACCAGTATCTACAGTTATTATAGATACTTCCCTACCCTTTTGACAACATAAAAACAATCACACAGCTGACCTTGCTTCTCTGCTTGAGTCAGACTCCAGTCCTGTGCTATATCATTATCGCTTTCTATCACTGTCACATGACCAGAAAAAAAAACATCACAAGACCAACCCTCCTCCCAAAACACAAACACAAATTAGATAGAAATAAATATCGGTTATTGATAGCAGCCCTGTTCTGTTTACCCTATCGGACCATTACCAATATTTCTTAAAAAATGTCTGACATCGGCCGATACCGATGTTAATGCCGATAAATCTTTCATCTAGTTTTTAGACATCATTAATCAGAATTTATTGTTGTCACGAAAATCTAAGTTCTTATTACTGTGAGAAATATTTCACAATAATGATGAATAATATGATAAATGCTTATCCCTAAACCAGACCGCTCCTCTCCAGGACTGTGCCACGGTTGTCCCAGTTGTCCACCAGTCCTGTTGTGGACAGAAAAACGGAGTCCAACCTTCTCCAGTTAACACATTCATCTTTGTGCTGAGAACTGGAATGCAGGTTTTGCTTTCATACGCAGACCGGATAGTTGTTAAGAGAGTAAGGTTTTCCAAAAAGTTTGCCAACATTTCCAAATCATTAATGGACAGAGGTTGAAAGCTCAAAAAAATAAAACGTTTCTGTAATCTTAGTTTCATGTAATCTTCCTTCCAAAGTTAGACTTTAAAGTCATGTTTTCAAGCTGCAGGATGTATTTATGAGGGACACCACTTTGGTGTAGCCTCTTCCAGATTTCTGCTTCCTCTGACTGTTAAACACCAGACTGATGTTAAAAGTTGCTGAATTTGATTCACCTTCATTCAGGAGCAGCTTCCACACTGAAGACTTAGCTTTGCTACTTTTAACTGGCTGATTTTTGTTTTTCTATATTCCACACTTTTTGAAACTAGAAAGTTGATTTTCATATTTACTATGACTGAATGAACCAGCCCTCTCTGTATGCCCATGTTTGGTTGTGGTCCATTTGTAAGCAGATTGTTGACGCTGAATTAGGTCATTAGAGTTGTGTCCAACTGTAACTAGTTGATGAAATAATCCCCAAATAATGAGACGAAGGACTTTTTGCAGAAAGTTTTTGTCGAATCTTCTCCCTTTTATCTAAACTCAAAGTGTTTTTTCTTGGCATGATTGAAAGAAAACAACCCGGCCAGAGCCGCAGTTTTTAAGTCGAGTGAAAGCGTTTCTGGAGATGAAAGAAAAAGTGAATAGAATAGTAATTTGCCAATCTGAATGCTCAGTTAGGTTGGAGTAGTTTCGTCTCTTCTAAAGAGGTGGACGGACGACAGAAGAATGTCTGCTCTGTCCTCCTTCGCTCTCCATCTGTTTTTCACATAGTTGCACTCCAACCAGATCTCAAACCCAATTTAAACTCAGAGATGACCAGCTGCTATCTGTGTAAGGCTTTCCAAGGTCATCCAGCTAAAACAACACGACAAATACAGACCCAGTTCCCTCCGGATCAATTTTCACCTCAATCACCCTCAGTCCAGTCATATAGTTATTTTAATTCCTCTTCCTCCGTTCTCACGTTCTGTCTGTCTCCGTCTCCCTCTGGTCAAGTGTTCGCTCTGCCTGCCAAGCTCCTGGGTCTGTTTGGGGGGAAAAAAAGAAAGTTTCTAATTTGGTATCAATTTATGTCCAGTTTTGTCCAAAGTTGGAGCGTGTGTGTGTGCCTTTCTCTTTTTATTCCCATGATGCCATATGGGCCACACACACTTCCACCCCCAGGATCACAGCTGACAGAAATAGTTGTTCCAATGTTTTCGCCGAACACATACGTGTTCTTTTGTCCATGTTTACAGCCGAGTCTCCGTCTCTCTGGAACATGTTACATCTTAAATGATCAGCTTCATTCTCGTTATGTTTTTTTCCATCCATACAGCAGGTTATTTGATTTTCAGAAAAACAATTTAAATGAATAAAAAAGACATTTTTAACTCATTTTATAACATGAAAAAAAACCCCAAAAACCTCCCGCTGTGTTTGCGGCAGACATATTTGCACAGATTTCGGGGTAAGAAACTGGAAACTGAGAAAGAGGATGAATGGAAAGTTGAATAATACAGGTACATCAAAAAAGAAAAAAAAAATAGATTATCATAAAAACTTCCATATTATTTGTTAGTAATTTCAGAAAGGGAAATTCATAATTATACAGATTCATTACACACAGCGTGAAATATTTCAAACTTTTATTTCTTTTATTTTTGAAGATTAGAATATTCCATGTATCATATATATATATATATATATATATATATATATATATATATATATATATATATATATATATATATATGTGTGTGTGTGTGTTTCTGATGGTACTTCACTCAGCCGTTGTAATTGGCATCGGGATTGCCTGGTGTTCATTCGGGCCACGATCCTACCTCTCAGGTCAGTTGCTGCCTCGTTCAGCTGTGATGGTTCGTTCATTATTGGGGCTGCATACCCAATCTCCGGGTGGGGAGTTGAAGCTAACTCCCCTCTGACCTGGCGTCCTGGTTCCCCCTTGCCGTAGCATTTGTGTTGTACCTCATCTATCTCAAGTTGTGACAGCATTTGCGGATGTTGGAACACTGAGCTACTAGTTGTTTGGCAGTTAGTATTGAATGGGGATGTCGACGTAACCATTCCTCCCGCATTCTTTGCATGTAACCCCTCTGACTAGGGTTACTTGAGTAGTAGCATTCCAACAGATCCAAGTTTTCACCTCTCGCCCAATTCCGTGTTGTTCCAGTAACCCATTTTTCGTGAAGGTGCCCTGGTTCCCCAGCACCTGACGCAGACCTTGTTTGGCCGGGCGACGTCTGAGCCGGCATGGCGTGTATTCCTTTGTCACTCATCATGAGGTAGGCAGTAGCGCGAAGGATCTTGCCTAAGGACCCACACTGGATATCTCAACCAAGCGACCCGGCCTGGATTCGAACCCCGGTCTCCCGGGTGAAGGTCGGGTGACTTACCCATTGAGCTACCCAGCCGCTATATGTGTGTGTGTGTGTATGTGTATATATATATATATATATGTGTATATATATATATATATATATATATATATATATATGTGTGTGTGTGTGTGTGTGTGTGTGTATGTGATATATATATATATAAATGAAACAGATGTCAGCCTTCTGAAACGTATGTTTATTTCTATGCACTCAATGCTTGGTTGAGGCTCCTTTTGCTTGAATTATTGCATCAATATGGCGTTAAATGGAGAAGATCAACCTGCTGAAGTTCTGGAAGCCCAGATTGTCTTGATTTCAGTTCATCTGCCTTGTTGGTTCTGGTGTCTCTCATCCGTTATTTTTCTATGGGGTTAAAGGTCAGGGGAGTTTGCTGGCCAATCAAGAACAGGAACACCATGGTCCTCGAACCAACTTTTGGAACCTTTGGCAGTGTGGCCAGTCCCAAGTCCTGCTGGAAAATAAAATCAGCATCTCCATACCTCTGTCAGCAGAGGAAGCATGAAGGTCTATAGAACTTCCTGGTAGACGTCTGCAATGACTGTGGACTTCAGAAAACCCAGGAGATGACATGGCACCCCAAACCTTCACGGACTGTGGATTTTCAGCCTCTCCACTCTCCCTCCAGACCCTGGGACATTGATTTCCAAATGAAATGCAGAATTTACTTTCACCTGAAGACAGGACTCTGGACCATTGCGCAAAAGTCCCATTTTACTTCTCTTCAGGCCAGGTAAGACGCTTGCACCCCATGCGAAGGATTCATCTGAGCATAGTGGCTCTTAATGCGCTGACTCCAGGCTCAGTCTGCTCATTGTGAAGCTTCTCCAAATTGTTATGGTTAGCCCTGATGCTGGTGCATGTTTTTCAACCATACATATTCCTTCCATTCAACTTTCTATGAATATGCTTGGATACAGTACGCTGCAAATAAACAGCTTCTTCAGCAATGAATGAGCTTTTGTGGCTTAAACTCCATGTGAAGGGTGGTCTTCTGGACACCTGTCCAGTCAGCAGTCCTCACCATGACTGTGTCTTACTGGCCCAGAATGAGAGCGCATTTAGAGGCTCAGGAAACCTTTGCAGATGTTTTGAGTTACTTAGATGATTTGGTTGTGACACCATGAGTTTCCAACATTGAACTTTTTCACAATATTGCAGTTTTTTGAGACACTGAATTTTGTCAAAAATTTGATGAAAAAAAAATACAGACCCAATCAAAAAAAATGAATCAATTTATTTCAGGAGCTTTTTCACCAAGTGAAACATTATATGGATTAATTACACACAGACGGATGTTTGAAAGCCTTTATTTCTGTTAATGATTTTCCAATTACAGCTAATAAAAACATGACATTTAAAATCAGGATATTACATAAGACCAATAAAGAAACTATTTTTAATACAGAAACATTGGTTTAATGAAAAATATGTTTAATACCTTCTTTTAGGATATTATTTATTTCTAATTTATTGAATATGACTGTAAATGGATGGAGAATCATTCAAAGATGACAGGATGATAGGAATGATGGTTGGAGGTGGCACTAACGGATGGATGCGTGGATACAGCTTTAAGATCGGAAACAAATCCTGGAAATACAAACATGTACTTTCTCCACTTTTATCAGACGTGAAAAACATTTAACTACAGACTACATGCTCTGAGCCTAACACTCCAAATATAATCGTTGAGGTCATGCTGCGTTGCAACAAAACACCTTCTAAAACCTTTTTGCAGTCTTGGAGTTGAGGAGTAGCTGCTCTCAGCTGCGTTTGCTTTGCATCTCCAGGAGGATTCCCCTTTTTAAGTCTGGTTCAGTTGTGTCAGTAGATGTTTAGGACAGGTGTTCTTTCATTTCCTCCATTTTAACATACAGTTTGCTTAACTAATATACTGTGGGCCAATTCCTCTCTTCTCTTCCTGCTCTGTGTTTTTGCTGTCCATTTGTCCCCGATGGAGATAAACTGTTGTTTACACTTCAGGTCAAGCTAGAAGTCAACCGTGACCGTATGTATCAGTCTGAGTCCTGATGGTTTGGATCCACAGGAGGAGAAAAACGAGCAAATCTTGAAAAGGAGCAAAAAATGAAACTAGGACTTGACTAGTTGAGAAGACTTGCTATGACTACTTTATTTTTGTTTGTTTGTGCATAATTAATCCAAGTATGTTTTGATATACAGTATTTGTGAGTCTAATAACATGTGAGAAGTTTTTGGGTGTGTGTGTGTGTGTGGCAGGTGTTTTGCGTCACCACCCTCCATCCATCAAGTCAAATGGGCGAATGACAGGAAGAACAAAAACAAATCCCTCGCTCCAGCAAGAATAAACGGCTGATGTCGTCCACTGACAAGTGTTTATTGTGTGTGTGAAAGGGAGAGATGAAGGGATACATGTGTGTGGATTTTACTCTGAATGAATACGATTGTGAATATGTGTGGGAGAAATTGAAAGAGAGGGGGACGAAGCAAACGAGCACTGAGAGACGGAGAGAAAGGAGCAGTGGTGTTTATTCATTTTAACCAGTTCAGTAGGCAGAAACACACACACACACACACACACACACACACACACACACACACACACACACACACACACACACACACACACACACACAAACACACACACACACACACACACACACACACAGTTCATGCTGTAGGAATAGAAACGGCAAGTACAAAATTAGTGATCTACTCAGTAGATGGCTTTACATTTTCAGTTGAGCTCATGGTTTCCCTTTTTTATCAGCAGTCAGTCCAGCCTTGTGTCTACAGTAAATACGCAACAGGAATAATAAATGAGGAATTAATGGCAATAAATATAAAAGTTAGGTGGGCAAACACAGCTTTCAGAGACCTGAGTGCATATAATTTAGGTTTTAAAACAAAGCAAAAAATTGCTACAGTTTGCTTTTTTAAGAAAAGTATTTCAAGCACATTTTTGTTTAAACTCTTTCTTGGTTGCAAAAGGAATATAACTAAATATTACACGTGTGTACTTTAGGGCCCCAGTAAATCTGTTTATCTGAATTCTGCATTTTAAAAAGAAAACTCATTTATCAACCTGAAAATGTACTATGCGAATGGATTTCTCAATAGTGCACCTGAAAAAAAATCTCAGGTGCAACCAGTCGCTGGGGGTAAACAAACAAAAACAAAGTCTCCGACTCTGAAAGTCTTCTTGAGGTTCACAACAGACGCACATTTTACAACCAGTGCAAAGAGTTAGTTTAGAACCCTGATATGTCTCGTTCTCATCTCAAGCAGTGATGTTTTTCTGTCCCCCACTGTGCTGTGTGATGCCATTAGCTCTGCCCAACTGTACCATTGTCCAATGGACCTACAACTGAAGGGGGCCCAGGAATGGTGCAGTACGGGTCGGTTGTATGAGCCGCTTTTACAATGGAAACTATAAAGCTTAGACTTAGACTAGCTTAGGTTATCCTGAGCTATTTCTATAGTTATGCTGCTACAGGCTTAGGCTACTGGAGGACAAACTGACCACTTTTCTCACTTTCTTCTTCTACTACTCTCCAATTTGCATTATTTGCTGTTATTTCAACTGTTAACTTTTTGTTTGAGATGATGCTGCCATCAACTAGTCGTTCTCCTTCTCCTGCTATTAACTTGTTACTTTCATTAACATAGAAAGTACTCCTACATCAGTTCATCTGTTTTTCTTGTGCATTCCGCTCTGTCTTCTCAAACCCCCAGTTGGTCGTGGCAGATGGCTTCTTGTACTGAGCCAGGTTCTGGTTCTGCTGGAGGTTTCTTCCTGTTAAAGGTTAGTTTTTCCTCTCCAGTGTTGCTACGTGCTTGCTTGGTATGAAGGATTGCTGTAAAGTCAACAACACAGCACCATGCGGTCGCTACGTGCTCGTCCAGGAGGAGCGAACGCTACAAGTCAATGACTTGATGCAATCTGCTGGGTTTTCTTAGAAACTTTGTGAACGACTTGGAATAATTAATTGAGCTTAATGTACTGTTTGATAACTAGGATCAACTGGAATGTATGTATTATTGAACTGATTTGGTTTTTTTTTTGTAAAGTGCCTTGAGACAACATTTGTTGTGAGTTGGCGCTATATAAATAAACTGAATTGAATTTTACAATGGAAACAGACAAAACCATATGTAGATTATGTAAAGATGAAAGAAAATATTTTGAATCCAGACAAACATGAGGAACTACTTCACAGCTTGAATTAGGGTCAATATTCTAACTGGGCATTGATCCCAGTTATCTAAACTGGTTTAGGAATCAATAAACCAGGCTGACATTAAACTTTTGGAAAGGCCTTGAGCTGGACTCTATCAAAAGTTTCTGGATTATGCTTTAAAAAAGCCAAGTTTATATGTAGAAAGTGACTGATATAAATGAATATAAAGGGCAGTACTCTGTAATTTCCAGGTACTTAGTGCCATTTTATAGCACAATCAAGTAACTATGTTACCTTCAGTTATAAAAATGCTGTATATAGTGAACATAAAAGAAATTTAATGTTGCAAGTTAACGCCTTGAAAATGAGCATCTGTCTCTTTGAGAAACTCCTACTCTTTCTGACGCTTCACCTTCACCACGTCATCACAACAGTGCTCCTCCATTATCCCGTTTACAACTATTCTTAGGAGCGTTGGACTGAGAAGTAGTTCATATGATGAGCTCAGCAGGCATGCAGTTCCAGCAGATGTTTGCTAATTCCTGATGCCGCTAGTCTGGTGGAGCTGAGTGGGGGAGTCGCGGGGGTGGGGTGCTCTGTGAGGCAGAAGCTCGGCTGGAGACTGCAGCTCCAAGGAGGAGCTTTGCAGAAATAGGTGGCGCTTTGTGAGAGAAGCATTCAGGCACCCCAGAATGGTTGCCACGGGAGATTAAAGGATTCCTCAAATATGCATGAAAGAATCAAAACAACACTCCAAGTATGTTTTTGATGAGGGAATAACATGATATTAAGGTAAAAAAAAAAAAAAGATTTTACATAACACTGCCTCTTTAATAATGCTACTAAGATACCCAGTTAAATATCCAGCCCGAATGAAGCCAGAAGCCTGTTTGAAAACATCTCATCAGATATTTGTGGGATTGTATTTAATTTTGACCCTGCGTGGATTTATTCCAGCATGTGGGGAAAAAAACAGTTAAAATCCAGATATCTGGATGTCTTCACTGTAATGATTGTTCTGTGAGAGACGTTGAGGTCTACAAGGAGACACCAGGCTGTGAGGAACTCTTTAATCATCGAGCTCAGACTGAACAAACAGCAACACATCCTGGTTTCAGCTGCTTTATACACTAACCTTACAAACATGCAAGGACCTTTTCTATGCCTGTGTGAGTTAACCAATACCATCCAGAGTCATTGGCTGTCAGCTGAAGTATTCCAAGAATTTAAGGGTGGTATTACTTCAGATTCTGTCTGAAGTTTTACCCCTAAGGTAGTCAAAGAAGTCAAAACAAAGGACATTAAGGACGATGCTACAAAGAAACGGAAAAGATGGAAATTTTCATACAATCACCTGATCAGGTTTCTTTTTTTTTTTTTTTTTTTTTTTTTTTTTAAACCCCAAATTACATTTTTAGCATGTTTAAGCATTTGAAGGCTCAATATTTATTCAACCATGTCCTGCAACAAAATTTTAAAAATTATTAGAATCTGATTTCTATTATCTGATGACTAGATTAAGCTCTAAAAACACAAATGAATGTTCTATACGGTTGCATTTAGAACCATTTTTATAGTGATGTATTATTTTGTTTTTGAATGTGGTTTATGTTGAGTATTTTTAGAATTTCCTTCAGATTTTCTTTTTTTGTTTATCTTTTTAGCAGTTAGCCATCACTCACTCTCCTCACACTGTGACACACAAGGACTTGATGAAGGACAGAGTTAATCTTTAGAGTCTGTCCAACAGACGCTGGGTTCCAAAATCCTTTCTTCTCTGATCCACTGAAACTCATTGAAGAGATTAACTACAATTACACACACATACACACACTCTGGCTGGCAGGTTGGACCCCAGGGTTCAGTTTGGGAAGAAACTCCCTTCCTAATTTTCCTCATAAAGACTCTAATGAAGACTAATGATGGAGGGGGGTGTGTGTGTGTGTGTACTCGTTTATGTAGCCTATTTAGGACCTTCTCTGGCATCTTCACTAACCTTCTGAAGACCGATGGGCCTTAAGGGTTAGGGGTAAGGTTTAGACATGTGGCATGCATTCAGTTTTGGTTAAGGTTAGGAGTATACAAGTAACGGTTCAGGTTAGTTTAAGTGTTTGGGTTATGCATAAATGCAGTTACTAAAAGGAATGGAAGTCATTCAAAGTCCTAATATGGATAGAAATACAAACTTGTGTGAGAGTTGCAGCTTGACTGACATAATCTGAAAATGTCTCTTTCTAGTTGCATCCATTTCAGACTTTTTTTGATTTTATTTATTTAGTAACATATCTTTTTTTCGTTTTTGACTCGTCTGCAACAAACTGTGACTTTTAGAATAGCCGACTCTCCAGAATATCTTTTATTAATTGTTAGTGCTTGGTGCTTCCTATAAACTAAAAAAATGAAAGTTGAAAGCTGGGTGGTCCAGATCATCTACAGCCTTGATTAAAAACAGTACAAGGCCTCAAAGCATTTCCACCGACACAAACATTTTGTCATGTTACAGCTAAAAAATGCCAACACAAAGTCGTAAATATTGTGGTAGAAGGGAAATTAGTTTGTAAAAAACAATATCCCAAACTTGAAGATCTCACAGAGCACTGTTCAGTCCATCATCTGAATATGGACAGTACAAGTAGAGCTTAAAAAATAGAATCTTGTGAAAAGGGTTAATATCTTATGTCACTCATTTCAGAAAGTATATAAATTCATTACACAGAGTAAAATATTTCAAGTCTTCATTTCTTGTAATTTTGATGATTGTGGCTTACAGAGAATGAAAACCCAGAATTTAGTGTCTCAGAAAATTAGAATATTGTGACAAAGCAAATTATTGGAAGCTCCTGGCGTCACACCTGACCATATCCAAGAAGGTTAAGTGGAAGGAAAAAGTGTGGTAGTTAAAGTGCACCAGCAACAGGGATCACAGCGGCCTTGAATCCATTCAAGAATTTGGGGAAGCTTCACAAAGAGTGAACTGAGGCTGGAGTCAAAACATCAGGAGCTGCTGCACTCAGATGAATCCTATACATGGACTACAAGCGTCTTACCTGGGCTAAGAAGAGGAAGAACTGGACTGTTGTTCAGTGGTCCAAAGTTTGCTTTTCAGATGAAAGTAAATTCTGCATGTCATTTGGAAATCAAGGTCCCAGAGTCTGGAGAGGCAAAGAATTCACATTACTTGAAGTCCAGTGAAGTTTTCACAGCCAGTGATGGTTTGGGGTGCCACGTCATCTGCTGGTTCTGCTCCACTGGGTTTTCTGAAGTCCACAATCAATATAAGAAGTTTTAGAGCTCTTTGTGCTTCCTTCTGCTGGTTTCATTTTCCAGTAGGACTTGATACCAGCCCACCCTGCCAAAGGTACCAAGAGCTGATTCTGTGATCATGGTGTTACTGTGCTTGATTGACCAGAAAACTGACCTGACCTTTAACCCCATAAAAAAAAAAAAAAAAAAAACCTGTGGAGTATTGTCAAGAGGAAGATGAGAGACACCAGAACCAAGAATCCAGATGACCTGAAGGCAGCTATCAAACCAACCTGGGCTTCCTGAACACCTCAGCAGAACCACAGGATGATCTCCATGTCACTGATGCAGGAATTCAGGCCAGTGGAGTTCACTGAAATGAACAGACCTTTTGAACAGAACATATATTTTTCTTATTGATCTTATGTGACTTTCCAGTTTTCTGAGACACTGAATTTTGGGATTTTATTATCTGTCAGCCACAATCATCAAAATTCCAAGAACACAGTAGTAGTGAACAAACATGGGTCATCACCATGTTTTCAGCCTGGAGCTAGAAAACTGGGTGTGCCCTCAAACTTTACAAGAGAGAATGCTCAACCGAGAAATTAAGTTAAACGGGGTGATTTGCAGACATTTCACATGTACTGACCTGTTCTTCATTAACTTTTTGTTTTGAGACAAGAGAGACTTAATTTACTGAGACAATTAGCAACGGGCCTTGAATCATAAACAGCTATTCTGGTTGGGTAAAAACTAAGCCTCGTGAGGTTGTTAGACTTTTTTTTCTGCCATTCTCTTGAAAGAAGAATCAGTAGACATGGGTCCTCTTTCTACAAGAGAGATGACCTATAATCATCTTCTAAAATGTGTTGGTCCAGCTTTGTTGAAATGACCAATAAGGTCGAAGAAATGTCTTTGAAAATGTTGCATGGATTCTATCCTGGTGACCAGGAAGTTTGGAGAGCTAAAGGTGATTTTAGTCATTTTTCTGTCAGAACCACGGAGGAGCTATGGTACTTTTATTTTGGCCATGCTTGAATAGAAAACTTGTCAGAGCTAATTATAAAATTTGAGGAGCATTGTTACACTTTCACTGCTCTTTACATTTGAACGTTCCTTTAAGACCTTTGAAAACGTAGACTGTTTGTGAAATCTGTGCATGGCCTATTTTTCAAACTGCGCCCAAGAGAATGGGCCACAGTCTTTGACAATTAGCTCCATAAAAAAAATGTGTCAATGTTAAAATCATGCTGTGGGCCAGAGTTAATTGGAAAACGGGTTGAACTAAGTAGAGGGCAATACTGGAAGAAAACCTGTTTCAGGTTGCATAATACTTGAAGGTTCGACTTTAAACGTACAACCAGAGCTACAGTTGGATGGTTTAAATCTAAGTATATTAATGTGTTAAAATGGCCCAGTCAAAGTCCAAATTCAAGTGACAATCTATGCCAAGCCAAGAAAGTTAATGTTCATAGATGTTCCTCATCCAATCTGAGCTTTTTTGAAATGAAGACTTGGGGGGGTAATTTTCTTGGACGACTCGCAACTCCTTAATCAAAACAAATGTGCAACATTTTTTAAAACTAAGGAACACTTTAAATGTATCCCACTTCTCCGAATGTATTCCTGTTTCCAGCTACTTAATGGTTTTACACCAATTCACCCAATAAAAAAGTCCTAATGTATTTTGTCAGGTTATTCTAGCCTGTTATTAGAGGAACCCAAAGCTTTAAAATCTGTTGTTGATGTAGAGTTTGAAATGTTAATATCTCAAACTCCATATCTGGGATGTACTATTTAGCCATTTGTTTAGTAAGTTTGTGTGTAAATTAAGCCAATGGTTAAAGAAATATTAGCTTCCTGTTGTGTCATTTCTAAACTATCGCTGCCTGCACTTTCTTTTCCAAAATATTACTTCAAAACGGTATTCCTCTTCCTGCCGTCTCGTCCATCATCCGGTTTCCTTCATCTTGTGTTGACCCTTGGATCCTTCAATCTCTTTTCCCACACTGTCACCTTTTCATCCTTCCTCGTTGCCTCTTTCTTTTTCTATCCATCCTTCTTCATCTGCGGCTGCTTCCCCCCGCCGTCCATCGCTCAGTGTTTCTGCCTCCATTAGTGGGAAATGGAAAAAGTGACATCAGCTATTTGGTAAACGGAGAGAGATGGAGAGACAGAAAGAGACAGAAGATGAAAACTCAGGATGGAAAAATGAAAAGCAAAGGTCAAAAGAGTGACAGTGGGTATGATTGTAAAAGAGGGGAAAGGAAAACAGAGGAGGAGAGAGAGGAGCGTGACATGTGAGAGTGAATAAAAGACAAATATGGAGAGAGAGAAAGAGGTAGAGATCCATTAAAGAGAAAGTAAGGGAAAGAGGGAAAGGCCTCACCTCATTAAGCTCCTAATGCAGAGTAAACATACAGTCTAAATGGAACATAGACCACGTGTGTGTGTGCGTTTACTGTCAGCCGTCCGTGTGTGTGAGAGCGTCCACCAAATGCTTCACTATAATACCCATCATCAGTAGGTGGAGATCTGGAATATCTGAGGAGAAACGCCTTAACCTCCCTGACAGATAGTGTTACATCCTGGAGAAAATGACAGGTTGGAAGGAGATGCTGATGATGTGTTTGGTTACAAACTGTGTTAAACATCATGGTTCAAGGGCATCTGGAGACGGAAGCTTTCCAGTGCGAACTAAGTGGACGGCTTAAATACTTGTTTATAAATATTAAAATATGTATGGCTTATAAATTAGATCACTAATATAGTGCTGTAGCTTGTATTTACTAGGCTTTGGACCATTGAAAAGGTCCTACAAACTAATTCAAGTAGGAAAGAAACAAAGGTGATGATTGTTGATTTCTAGAGAAACAGGGTTAGGTCAAGTAATGTTTCCATCATGGAAAAAGAAGAAGTGGAGGTGGTTAAGGAGTATTAATCAGATTAATCATGCTGAATCAATTACTGTAATAACCATCAACTAATTTAGTAATGGATTAATTATTAACTGGAGAATACAGGCAAATGGCTGAAAGAACACCACACTCAGAGCAGTAATTAAGCCAAAACTGTATAGAGAATATATATATTTTACATTTAAGAAAAAATCCTTTATCTGTAAATATGTTCTACCCAAAATTATTAAAATAGCATAGTTTTACCTTCAAATTCTGTAAAAAAAAAAATAAATAAATAAAAATCTCCTTTTAAGCACTACTTTTTGTGCAATTATTAATCAGTTAATCGAAAAAAAAAAAAAAAAAAGTAGTCAACAGCTCAGCTTTACACTGTATTTAAGTCCAGCAGAAAGGACTGAACTTTTCACATGTTGATGTTAAAAGCATTTTTTAGCTGCAGATGCATCCTTTGCTACAAATGATCAAATGTTCACTAAAGGAATGCTGTTATAGCATGTTAGGCAGTAAAAAATTTTTTTTTATTTTATTTTTTTTTTTTTTTGCTTATTTGAAAAAGGAACTGAATTTATTTGTCTTATGTATTTCTTATCTTGTATAAAATAAGCTTAAGTAGTTAAATCAAAAAAAATATGTGGAATCTGCCAATTTAATCCAATTAATCATCAGAATTATCCATAAAATAATCGATTACTAAAATAATTGCTAGCTGCAGCCCTAGAGGAACATAAATACCTCAGTGTTCATCAGGACAACAGACAGGACTGGAGATTCAACGGTGAAGCGTCTCCATGAAGGGACAGAGCAGGCTGGACTTGTTGAGGAAGCTAAGATCCTTCAGTGTTTGCAGCAAGATGCTTCATATCTTCTATAAATCTGTTGTGGAGGGTGTTATGGAAAGAAGGATTTGACATAAAATCAAGAAAATTACAGACAACCCTGACAGTCAGAGGCTTCTTCAGATTAGCAGTAACACTGACTGCTACAGAAGAGCCTTCCTGCTCACAACCATCAGTATCTACAACTCTAAAGAAAATTATATACTGTGACTTATAACATTTAATTTCCCTCTGGGATTAATAAAGTATTTTTTAACTGAAGTAGCAGGAGTGACTGTTTCCTAGGTGACTCAATTTTTTTTTTCTCTTGCCGCCTGGCTGTAGTAACTCTCTGCCACCACAAGGCAGCGGTAAAGCACCAAATTGTTTGGGCAACTGCAATAAAGAAGACAGTGAATCTAATCTCGGATTATTCTGGTAATAAAAAGCTGTAGACTTTATTCTTCTACAAAAAGACACCTTAGATAAAATACATAAATCAGAAGAAAATAACTAACTGTTTACAATATGATCTAAAAGCAGTTTGATACAAACAGTCGTGGATGATGAGGCCTTGATGTCTCACTTCATAACTAAAACCAAATCCCTCTTTATTAATCTACCATTTAGGTCTGCATGATATTAGAAAATCTTGTGAAGGTCTGTAGTGGTAACAGGACAAAATGTGATAAGAGTAAAGGAGAGTCATCTGGACCAGCTGCCTCTTCATTTTATAGGAGGCACCATTTAGGCGATATAGACATGTTTATGTTGGTCGTCAAGACACAAAATGTGATGGATGTGGACGTTAAAGGGGTTTCCCCCCTGTAGTCATTTTTGAATTGCAGATATTTCCTTCTCTTTTGCAAAGCTTATAAAAAATGATTTTTTAAAAGTTTTTCTGGATCCGTTTGTGGAGTTTGCTAAAGAGCAGTTCTGCCAGCCGCTTTTTTTTTTTTTTAAACATAAATTTGTGTTTTCAATGGGGCACTTCAATACCTTTGCTAGATGTAAGTAATAATAATGTGCATGGACCAGTATTACTTTGGTGGTTAAATACTGCAAGAAAATGTTGAAATATGTTATTCAAAGGATCAGAGGAGTTCTGCTTGTCTGTGTTGTTCGTGTAACCTCCCTGGTTGATTGTTCTGTACCATTGTTCTGATTGACATTGATTAGTGTTTGTGTAAAACACCACAAGACATTATAGTTCATTATAATACTGTATATTTGCAGTCATTTCAAACCCAGAGAACAGTGACAGACCGAGAGATCATCAGGAGAAGAAAATAAAACAAACAAAATGCTGAATGTTGTTTCTATCTACACAGAATGTCCCTTTAACCCGAAGCCCCGCCCACCCTGACCAATTCCCCTCCCTCATTCGTCCCACACACGTTTGAAAATCAACAAATGAACAAAACACGCAGTGGAATAAACAAAGCTTCAACACAACAGTCTGCACTCGGAGAAGGTCTGAAAATCTAGGAAATAAAAAGATTTCTGGTTTTTGCAGAGGAGCGCTTGATTTCAACGCCTGCACAAAATGGAAGGACTTTTTCTAATCCAAAATCATCAAAAAGAAGTTTGTATCAGGGCAGTTTAAGCATTCTCCAGTTTTAATCAGACAAACACCAGAACCGTTGACATTTTTCTGCTTTCTGGAACAAAATGTGAAAAAAGCTCAACATCGAGGAGCAGAAATTACTGTACCTTTAAGGAGGAGACCATGATTAAAAATCCCTCCACTGTAGTAAAAATTATTTTCTAAAGTATTGCATCATGTCAGAAACCGATTCCACATTTTTAAGGGGAATAGAAAATAGTTTATACATTGAAAAGCTGCGCCCAACATTTTCAAAGGATTGCCTCCTTTACGGAGGAATCGAGAAAATGACGGGATAAAAAACAGAGAGAAGGAGAAAACAAGTGAGGAGTCATGCAGAAAAGCAGTACTGTGTAGAAAGAGAAGTTTAATGTGAAAAGAAAGGGGGCAGAAATGGTTTAATTAGAGGATGAAGAGTTCAAAGTGTAAAATCAGCCATCAGAAGTTGTCCCATGCGTTCTTTTAGTCCCTGTACGGAAAACAAAAAACGGAGACACAGATGGGCTCCGAGGTTGTTTTCCTCCAGTTCTTCTTCAGTGTTTTTGCCTCATAACTTTTTATACTTAAATCCTTTATCGTTTCGCAGTTCTGTCCTCCTCTGATCGGCCGATAGAACATTCAGCCAATGAGGTTGAGTCTGTTTTTTTTGTTTTTTTTTCCATTTTTTTTTTTCATGAAACCACACCCATCTAGTCAGGACCAATCGGAAAGAGTCTCCTGCGGGTTAAATCACATGTCTGGACTGTTTCTGTCAGTCTGTTCTATCAAAGATGCGTCTTTTCCAAACGTGTGGAGCGGTTGTGATCCTTTTTCCCTCATGGAGCTGTTTTCTCAGGAATGATGATGTATGTATCCATCACTTTTCCAAACGAATGGGAGAAAAAACGTTTTGGAATGAATTCAGAAAAACAAGAATGAATGTTTGTCTAAAAAGAGGAATTAAGAGAACCGCCAAAACAAGTCCAGTGTGTCTCTTAGTAGTCTCATTGTTTTGTAGCCGTGTGGGAAAAAAAAGTCCCGTCTGGGGGATGTGGTCACCGTGATATAATCCAGTGGATGTTGTGGTTGTCATGGAAACGGGCTGGTGGAGTTTGTACAGGAAGGGGAGGAAGGTGAGAGGGTTCTAGAGGTGGATTCGTCTTCGTTCTAGAACATCATGGGGGTCTTCAGGAACGCCCGGGACTCTGGAGAAAAACACAGACAACTTGGTCAACCATGAGGCATTTCAGTTTTTCATTTTCGCTAAAACAATACCTTTTTTAGACCACGTTGATTGTATCAGTGAAATTTTAACGAACCCTTCATACACGCTCAACACAAACATATTGTTCATACGTTCAGCTCGGCAAGCAGTTCACAGAAGGTTTCTGTTTCTGTACAAGAAGAGTTGAAGGTGCAAGATTTTCGAAACTCAGCCTTTAAAAACATCTCGGGGTGAAAACCTCACCTTCAGTTCGCGCTGTACTGTGCATAAATTTGACGCTTAGACTTTCTGTAATCATCTGTCTTGTCTGGAAAATATATGGTGTGCGTATACAGACCCATTCAATAAATTAGAATATTATTGAAAAGTCCATTTATTTCAGGAACTTAATCACTAAGTGAAACACATTATAGAATAATTACACTCAGATGGATGTTTGAAAGCCTTTTTTTCCGTTAACTATGATGATTTTTCACTTACAGCTTATAAAAACATCACATTTAAAGTTAGAATATTACATCAGACCAATAAAGGAAAAACATTTTTAATACAGAGATGTGACATTAATGAAAAGTATGTTTACTAGCTACTTAACAGTTTTCAGTTTAAAAGGTACTTTTATTCTGATAAACAAGTCTCACTGGAATGCATACTCTATTTTTTTTAATATTACTGTATATAAAATGTGGTTATTGTATTTATATTAAATCGGTTTAACAAAAAAAATAAACCAAATTAATGAAAATTAATTTAACACATTGTTAGCTCCTAATTTGTTAGCACATTTTTTATGAGTACAGAAAAAAAGATATTTTTGTAAAATTAGAAACTTTTTAACATCTAAAATTTTTTTTGAAACAATGAGCAACACTTGAAATAAAATATACAAAACAGTAAATTCTCTTAAAACCTTAAATCCTCATGAGGTCACTCGGACTTATTTTGGTTTGTTTTTGGGGTCATAATTTCATATCTTCTAAGCGTTGATGGGACTAAAATTACAACCACTGGAAATGGTGTGGACTATACAATTTAAAGAAAATAATATACAAATAAATTCAAATCAGTGAGATTTTAGCATTTTGCTCCTGCTGAGGATCTTTGTGGATGAAACGGCAAGCTAACGCTAGCTCTCTGCCTCTCTGCTTTGAAATCATTCATTGATAATTCAGCTTGTAAAATTTTCTTGCTCCAAAAGAATAATAACCCAAGGAGTTGTTCACCTGCTTTATACGTTTACTTTAGACAGGGTAAACATGGAGTGCTGTGCTCTCATTACTGTGGTCATATTCACCAGTTCTGGAATATTCTACTATTCTGCATTTTGTTGCAGCTAGGAAATCACAGGGCTCTACTTACAATCTACACTACAACTTCTCTGCTTTGGTGAATCAGCGTCGTAATTGTTCGCATTTTAATGTTGCCCTGTTAGAGGAAGGAAGTTACCTCATGATATTTATGATAATATCACGATAAGTCTAAAATTATACATTAAATCCTAATCTGTTGGATTTTGGTTAAAACTGTATTTTAAAAAGTGCTTTGCAGCTGTTTTTACAGCTTTCTGCTGTTATTCCATCTGCTTTCGCTTCTTTAGCTGCTTAAAAAGTTTCCCTAATTACCGTGTTTAGCGCCCCCTGAAGGAGCTGTGGAGTAGTGAAGCTGGGTGTGGAGAAATTTGTTTAGCGCGGCCGACTTTAATCATTTCAATGTCGTTATTTTGCTCTGATGCACTCCTGGAACAGCTGCTGCAGCTTTAGGTTCAGTCCGAAACGAAGTTTTCAGAGTAAATCCAATGAGCTTCCATCTGCACCGGAACTCTGATCATGATTATTTAAAAAGGAAGTAGTTTTCTTCTTGTTCTCCCTTTACGCAGTTTCCGTTTATGATAGAAATCTCATATCCCCAGTTATGCCAGGGTGGACCCCCCCACCCCTCCCTCCCTTTTCTCTCATTTCACCTCCGTCGCTCTCCTTCCGCTCCCTGTAGTGCCGTTGCTGCACCCACCCACACATTAAACACACTCATACATACAACAGAGACGCACGCACACCTTCCTCTCCCCGCGGTGTCATTGTTTTCTGCGAACGTTGCAAACTGTTTACATTTCTGCATAACAGCAACCATAAACCTGCCCTCCCTCCTCTTTCCATCTTTTTTTCCTCCCCTCTGCTACTTCAGTACTCCTCTTCTTATGCTCTTTGCCATATTTTTACCTCTTCACTTTGCTGTTTTCTTCTTAAAAAAATGAATAAGACGTTCCATGTTGGAATATAAAACTTTCTTAAATTTTCTCTTTCATCTTACGCTCACTTTCCTCCTTCATATTCCCTGCCTTCCCTCCTTTTCATCCCTCTCATCTCCTGCCCTTCCCCATTTTTATCACTCCACAATCCACTCAAACCCCCTCCTCTCCTCCTCTTTCATCCCTCTCTTCTACATGCATCCCATCCTCTTGCTCCCTCCTGTCCTCCTCCTCTTATTTTTATCTCACCCCATTCTTCTCCGTGTCCTCTCCTGCTCTCTTTTACGTTTTCTTCCCCTTCAGGCTGCAGGTTTTTTAAAAACTGCTCTGAAACTTAAAGAGGTGCCATGAAGATCCCCCCAGTGCTGACCTTAAAACTCTAATCTGCAACTTTCCTCTTGTTAAAAATACCAGAACACCGGCCCAGCTTCATCACGACTTTACTGCAGGACGGTCAGTGCTTCAGCTAATGATGCTTTTATTTTTGGAAAACAGCAAAAACTAGGTCCATAAAATTCCAACAAACACCACAGTGACAGCAAAGATCATGTTTTTAGTCAACAGCACCTCAAAACTCTTTAACACTCTCTGCTTGGATTTTTTTTTATAGCTTTCAGATACAAATTTAAAGAGGAGCTACAAAAGCAAATGAGGTGGATTAGCAGTGTTTTCCAACAACTGATGGTGATGGCAGAGGAAAGAAAGAGGGAAAGTTTGGAGTCTGCTGGTTACAATCTCTCTTTCTGAGACTACATCAGCTTGTTTTTGTGAGATAAGGTTATTTTTTTTTTTTTTACCAATGTTCTGCTGTGAATTTTACAGTTGAAAATATACTGCAATGTCCTAAACAGACAGTAATTTAAAAAAAAAAACAAATCAGTTCTCTGTTGTTTGGCAGGTCAAACACTAAAAAGCTCAGTTAACACAGCAGGAAAATGCGACCCGAATCTGATATATATATATATATTTTTTTATGTGCAACCCATATCCGACTTTTCCATGGCAGTCTGAATGGCCCAATTCTGATCTTTTCACCTCCCAAAAAATCCAATCTGTGCCACTTCCATATGTGGAACTAGTTCTGATATGTGTCTGATTGTTTTCAAAGCATCTGCATGTTCTTTGAGTTCAGTAAAAATCACAGAAAAGATATGCTTTGATGTATAAATGGAGATAATCTTGTAATTACTTAATCTTTTGTTGGATTTAAAACTCCTACCTCTATCAGGCCATCTTAGGTCTTTTGTGGTGAATGATTGTAAGATTTTAATTGTTTGATTAAAACAAAAATTATGCAAATTACGTCCTTAGAACGAAAACTGAACTGGCAGACCTAAAAGAAAATCTGAACTCGATATCGGCCAGTCAAAGTCTGATTGTTGTTGAATTGTTGTTGAATTGAAGATGTCTACTGAGGTCTATAGTTGACAGAGTCAAGAAAATTAAATGTTCTTCACCATCTCTGGAGCCCAAGCTTGACCTATGACCCCATGATTTTTGGCAAAGCATCAACAGAATTACAGAACTTAAGTGAAAAGGAACAATGAATGAAAGTCATTGCAACGCAGCTACCAGCTGGTCAGCTCTCCATAATGTTGCGTTCAGACTGAAAGCGTTTCCTGCCTCAAAAAGGCGACCAACACCTCACGTTGGACGCTTGTGCACTTTGAAGTCAGACGCTTGAATCGAGTGTCAAGATCGCTCTCGACGTGCCTGGATACACGTGGGTTGGGAAGAGCCTCTTGATTTGATTCCTTCGCATCAACTCTTCAAGCGTTCAATGCGCGTTCCCCATGGCACACGCCAGAGTTGGAAAATCTGAACGCGGAGCGTCAACCAATCAGAGAGACTCTGCTCTGTGACATAATAGCACATTTTCTGATGGAATGGAGGGACCAAGAGTCCATCTACAACCAGTTGAGCAATCACTACAGAGACAGGAATAGGAAGCGCCTTTCCTGGAGGATGATTAGTCGGGATCTCGGGTCAAAACGTTGTCATCAAGGGAAACATTTCCCAACTCCGTCCAGCACAACGTTGAGCCACTACAAGTTTCACGCTGAAGAATCAAAGCATTTATTCAGAGGAAATGTGCAGCAGATGGTGGAAATTTGAAAATGCCCAGTGCCAGATGCACGAAACGCTTCAAAATGTGCTGCGCTAGATGCGCCATGAGACTTCTCGACGCCCCTAGACGCGCATCCACCATAGACTTTGCATGTCAACCAGACACCCCAATGCTCAAATAGCGTTTGGTCTGAACACAGCATTAGTGTGATGGCTCGACATTCCCATGATATCTAGGTGTGGCTACCCTCAGAATACCCCAAAATTTGTAAATGTTATTATTATACAGTGATTTCCCCCGCCACTTTGGGGAAAGACGGTGTATTTATATGTAATCAAACTGTTGGTTTCAGTTTCAGGACAGTCGTCTACCTCTATTTCTTTTAGCAAATAGACAAAGATGTAGAGCAACTTCCTGTTTATTTTTCCCTCCTTTCATTGCTGCGTTACTATTTAAGAGGTGGTTTTCTTCCCACATCTGTCACTTAAATTAAATTCACACCTTCTGCCTGGTGTGTGTGTATGTGTGTTCCTCTATGTGTGTTTGGTGTCCTGGTTAAAAATGATGCTGACCTGCCTCGTTAGGAGTCTATCAGCAGGGTGGAGAAAATGTCACCAGGTCTCAGAACAAGGTCGCATTTTTCAGCGCTGTCCCAGGAAATCCACACTTCTCCTCCTACAGCTACACCTTCCATTTTACTTGTTCTGTGCCGTGCCTCTACTTCTCATCCTCATCTTCATTAGCTTTCTTTCTCCCCAAGCACTCATCTCCATTGTCCCTCTTCACAAAACTTCTCTGCTTTTATTCCTGCATTCCTCAGGTGTTTTTTTCCATTTCTCTTGTTTATGTTCCTCTGTTCTCTAAAGAACCCTGGTTTACTTCATTCTCTTGTGTTTTTGAAACCTTTTTTCCTTACTGCTTTCCTTTTTTCGTTCATTCTCTCCATATCTTCCTCTTTCTTCTCCAAACACGCCCAGTATTTCTCTCCCATGCTTCTTGTCTTTTTCACTCCCTTCTTTCTCCTCTTCTCTTTTTGATTGTAATGCGATGTCTTTCTTTGTATTCAGCAGTTTTCTCCTCACTCGTTAATTAAGAGTGTAGAAGGTGAGAGGCAGGGGAGGTGTGTATGTGTGTGTGTGCGTGTGTGAAGCTAAACCACCGTAGGTGCAAAATGCTTTTATGGCAGGAGGGATGAGTGTGTGTTTTTCTGTGTGTGTGTGTGTGTGTGTGTGTGTGTGTATGTGTGTGTCAGAGAGAGAGCAAGGCAGC
This sequence comes from Anableps anableps, assembly GCA_014839685.1. Taxonomy (NCBI): domain Eukaryota; kingdom Metazoa; phylum Chordata; class Actinopteri; order Cyprinodontiformes; family Anablepidae; genus Anableps; species Anableps anableps. The sequence goes on along the minus strand of CM026085.1, from coordinate 25,818,105 downwards.
AAAGGGGTCCTACTGGGCCAATCAACATTAATGAAATCAGGTGTGTGTGTGTCGGAGTGCTTGGCTTGCAGAAGAGAGGGGGATCTAAAAGGGGTCTAAAGAGGAGTGAGAGCTAATTAGAGCTCCCTGTCTCACAAGTATGTGGATCAAACACACACCTACAGAGTGTGAGTGCGTGTATAGATGTTATACGCTCGCAGAGTTTCAGGTGAAGGTTTTCAATGTCAGGGAGGACTGAGCACAGCTGGTGGAAAGACGACGACACATGCATACTAACACGCACGCATTGGTACTATACCAGTGAGGACCCTGGTTGGCATAATGTATTCTATAGCTCTGTAATGTAAGCTAAGCTGGAACTTTATCTCAACCTTCCCGCATACAAACATCACTGCTGATCTTTCAATACTCAGAAACGTACAAAACTATTGCCACCCTGTTGTTTTTTGCTCTTCAAATTTATGCGAGGTTTCTAGGAACTCCATATTAGAAATCAATAACCGTGTTTCCATCGATGTTTTTTAATGCACATTTTTAAGTATCGCATTAGAAAAGGTTGATGGAAACGGCAAAATTGAAAATAATGTTAAATTTCGTTAAAAAAAAAAAAAAAATGCTCGCTTGAGGTGGTTTTTGGCTTCTCTGAAAAAGAGAGAATGTGCTCAAGGTGAGATGGAAACACATTTGCCGAATAAGTTCTGACATAGCGAATGCTCCCACCCACTGGTGGGTCTGTGCCTTACCAGAGGCACGAAACTTGGGCATATGTGACATTGCAGCTTTGCGCTATGCAAAAGTTTACTCTAAATTTGCATGACAATTGGATGGAAACATAGCAAATGACTCTTTTCGGTGCAACTATGGCCCATTACTCTTGGCCAATAGGCTGGATGTTAATAGATAATGAGGAAGAAGGTTAGGAAATTTAAAAACATCTCTGAAGCTCACTGTTGGATGCTATCTTCATGTCAAGTGGTTACAAACATAAACATGGAGTCAACTCTTGTGGGATTTTATATGGTACTAGTTAATGTTTTTGTCTGATGAGGTTTTGAGTAACAACCAAAAAAATCTGGTGCAAAACAAATAGTGATTACAGTGGACCCCTGGTATCCGCAAGGGTTAAGAAAGACAACCACCCGAGATGAGCTAAAATCCACAAATATCTGAGACCTCCTCTGAAAACGCTTAGAACTGCCTATTTTAAAAAACACCAAATGTACCTTAATATGCATTAATACGCGTAGTGGAAACAGTCTTAGCACTACTGCAGAAGCTAACTTCCATAGTCTTCTTTATCTCTGCTCTTTGGAAAACAGCCAATCAGTGCCAAAGAAAATAAAAGGTCCTCATGGATTTGCTGCTTTGCAAACACCAGCTGATAGCGTGTCAAGTAACACTGCGCCTAGGCATTTCAGGTTCCCAAGGTGCATTTTTGGTTGAAAAATTTAGATACTCCTTACGAGAAAATCTGTGAATAGGTCAATTTTCTGCGAAAACTTTAGATTTGCGTTCTACAGACCAATCTGCGAAAAGGTGAAGGATCTGAGATGCTGTGGGGCATGGAGCCTTGTACATGGCATCATTAGCTGCATTTCCATTTACCATAAAATTGCAAAAATTGAAATTGTGAAAATAAATTTGCTTGATGGAAACAACAATGTAAAAAAACCCTCATTTTTCAAGAAAACGTTTTTGCACTGGGATGAGGTGCTTTTTTGGTGTATATTGCAAAACTGCAAATGAAACACTTTTTTTGCATCATGCGAGTCACATCATCAACAACCGAATGTTACTACTGGCGAAAAAGACGAGGAAGACGAATGAAAATGGTTATGTGACATGTTTTTTAGTGATTTATTGCATGAACAAAGTCATTCACGTAATTTCAACTGCATTTCTTATTGAATGGAAACATTGCAATTGTGAAATTGTGTGGGGGTTTTTTGTTTTACATTAACAGAATATTGCCAATATTGTACACATTTGTAATGGAAACACAGCTATTGAGACTTTTAAAAGCCAGGACATTTTAATAAAGATCTGCTGGCCTCTGCCAGTAAATAAGCAGCCCTTCAACAAGATAATGATCCAAAACATATGGGAAACAAATTTATACAGAATCAACCTTCCTCCATGTCCATCTCAGTCCTCAGACCTAAATCCTGAAGAAAACCTGTGGGGTGAGCTGAAAAGAAGAGAGCATAAGTGAAGACCCAGGGCTCTGGATGAGAGATTGTGCTACAATAAAAGCTCAAAAATGTGTATCTCTCTATGCTCCAACATCATGTAACGTAATATGTGGAGACTAAGTGCTGTTCTGTTAGTACAAGGGGTTTTTACAAAGTATTAAGAACAAAGTACCGATCATTGACATCAGAGATCATGTTGAAAACATTTCCTTTTTCAGTGTGAGAGAAAATGATGTTTTCTCTCACATTTTTTTCCACATCTTTCCCAGGGCTGCTGATTTTATTTTGAAATGAATCTAGACTGTTTACTGTCGTAAACTGTTTACAATCATTGGACACCTTGGCAGCAGTAACGGATCCATGCCTAGTTGTTTTTTTCTGGCCCTGAAAACTGCATAATAACTCCTTTAAATACATTCATAGGCTAAATAAAATATTTTAAGACGTGTGTCTCCTAAGGTACACATCAAAGGGAGGCCACGACGTCTGCCTAATGTCTCCACTAATCTAAAAGGGGCCCCGACACACACATGTGCCCACCATGTGCTTGTGTGTCTTTAAAACTCAGCCTTTGAACGTACTTGTGTACAGTATGGTATCTGTTAATACGTGACTTGTGTGTTGTGTTGTTTGTACCTTGTACAGCACCGTTGTCTTGCTGGTTTCCATTAAGTTCAGGTTTGTCCTCGGCTACAGCAGCGTCTGGTATGAAACAAAGAGACAAGACAGAGTCTCAGTGGGTCGGCCTATAAAAAACTAAAAGCACCTTGTTACTGGTTCCACACGGAAAACTGAGCCACAAAAGAAGTAATGAATTTTAGAAAACACCAAAAACGGCTCCACTGAGTAAGTTTATGTTTGAATATTTACATGGTTTCACACCCACATCAACCAGATTATTAAATCTGTAAACATTATCTTTCTAGCTTCGTTAATGACTATTATAAAGGACACTGAAGAGCGTCACTGCAAGCAGCAGTGAAGGATCTATTAAAGATAAAATAATAAAAGCTGTTTTTACTCATATTGTTCATGGAGTGACCCTCAAATCTGTCTGAAACTGCTTTAATTTAAAATATTGACCCTATTAGAAATGGCATCTGAATCAGACAGAAAGTCTTTTCAGATGAAAATTTGTTTTGTAGGAGCACTTCCTGGACTTGGGTGTTGATTCTAGGAGACGAGGCTCTCTTAGGAAGAGCAGTGCCAAAACACATGACCATGCAAGACAAAAAAATTCACAATTTTTTAATTATATTTAAAAAATTGAACATGCTACTTTGCCATTCTTGTTATATATGACACGTTTGGGGTTATAGGTCAGGTTTGAGGTTGGGCTAATATGTCAGTGTTTTCCCAAATGAGACATTTTTGGTGTCCATATGTATACTGGAGGGCGAAATTTTCACTCTGGAACCTGTTTTTTTTTAAAAAAAAAAAAAACAACAAAAAAAACAACAACAACAGAAAAAAAACGTTTTGGGTCCTTTAAAATGCCGTCTCTCTGCACGCAGGGCACAAATGGCAAAATTTCCCATTTTAGGAAAAAAACGTTCTTATGTGGACAGGGATTAACCTGCATTTAAAATCATAATTGTCAGGTTTAAACAGTAAACATGTTTGAAGGTATGCTATAAGTTATAAAATAAAGAGTGAGGTGAAGTGTGGTGAGTAATAAAGCCAAAATATGGAATTTCACTGTGAACTAACAGGAAAGGCTCTTATTTTGAAGAGTAAGAAGGGACTTTGTTTGTAATGTTTGAGTTAAATACATATATTTTTCAAAATAATCCAAAGTCATTTTATCCAGAGTCCAGTTGTAGAGATATTAGATGATGGTTATGAACCATGAATAGCCAGTTATCATGGCGTGGAAACTAAAGGAGCATAATTTGTTTCTCCTATTAAAGATAACACTACTTTAAGATTGTAGCTGGTGAGCTACAGCTGGTCAGTTGCAGAGCATTTTGTACCAACCGTGCATTCATTCTGACATGCTTTGATAATCGAACAATTTAGAGTGAATTTCTATCTTCTCCTCACAGCTCAATGTAAAGAGATGTGGTCACATAACTCCAAAAATAATATCTGCTAGGAGGTGGTCACTCACACTTACTTAGAGTTACAAAAAGTAACTTGCAGATTAAAACCGAGATAAAATGGGAGAACAGTGTAATATGGTGTTAGAAAATACCATACAAACTGCATGGGTACAAAATGGAAGTAGGGAGGGACAAAATGAAAACGCGTAGGGATAAATTTGAAAAGGGGCTAAATGACCTGAATCTGCTGGAAAACTGTCACATTAAAGATGCTGACAGAGCATCCAACCACAAGAAAAATATTTACTGCTCACAAGCTCTCAACAGAACCCCACGTACAAAAATCTAAATGATCTGTTTAAGAAGGAAATGAAGTTTAAAAAGTGATCGTAGGTTTCTCACAACAAGTAAGGTTGGCATGAACAACATTTCTTCATAGGAAACTTTTGTGTTCATTCAGTTTGGGCTGCTGTTGGTTGTGCTGGATTGATTCGGGCTACAAATAAGATGAATTCCTCCCTGAAACTGAAAGACACCCATAAATGAAACAATGGAGTCCAGAAATGTTGTCCAATGGAGACGCAGGAGAACAAACCGCCAGTCGTCCTCCTTCTTTGACAAGTTCCAGTATTATCGCTGTAAACTACACTGGCTGTCCTTTCCTGAAGAACCAAACGGACAGATGAACAGCACATTTAATGCTGGTTGTGATTACTCTGAATTCTATGGAAGGAAGAAAGACAAAGCGGCAGCTTGTCGAACCAATGTTCGTCTCGGTTAATGCAAGATCTAAAAACAGAGATGCGAAAGCATTAGCGAAGACTGACAGAAGATGACAAAGGCTGAAGTCGTACCATTCTTAGAGTTGTTGTTGGCGGCGTGCAGAGGCTCAGGAGACGGGGAGGAAGAGGACGAGTGTTTGAGAGCGTCCTCAACTCTCTCCCTCCTCTTGGACTCAAACTCCAGCGCTTCCTGTAGCTTTCTCTTTGCCTTCTTCTCCTTCTTCAGTCGTTTCTGGATGGAAGCTGGATAAAGACGTATTTGTCATTTAGCATCTCTGATACAGCAGAAACAACTGCAGATCTTTTCTTTTTAACTTTATCTTCATGCATCACTTCTAACCATCCTTTGAATCAGATTTGAAGCTCTGAATTATGTTTCCAACCTCTGCTCTGTAGCTCGGAGTTGAGCTGTCGTTCCAGACTTTCGCGCATCTCTCGTTCTCTGTAGAGCTCCATCTTCAGCTCCCTCTTCTCGGCCTGAATCTGTTTGTCCTGCGCTCGGGCATTCTCCACAGCCACCTTCAGCAGGCCCTAAACATAGATGTTTGGATAAGAAATAACAGGCAACATGGGTCATGCTATGGTGGAAAAATAGCACCACTATTAAAAGACTGCTCCACAATTTAACCGCAAAGACACGCCCTTCTTTAAGCTGCTTCTGGATGATTATAAACCACCATCAGAGTGGAGCAGATCCCACAAAGATGTGAGCTTTCATAAATGAAGCTGGTGGTGCGGAAACAAAGGACTAAAGAAGAAGAACTGAGTGAAACCATAACACAAACAAAATAATCCATCCACCCACATTCCTCCAAAAACTGGAGCTAACCAGGCATCCCGACCAGATGCCTGAATCATCTCAGCCAACTACTTTTGATGTCCACCATGGTCCTTTCACACAGAGACGCCCAGAAGACATGACAGACCCGGATTGTTGATGAAAGGGTTTGAGTAAAACCATCATACCTGTATGTTGGTGAGCAGAGTCTCCACTGACGACAGACCGTCAGCGAACAGAAACGGAGCAGGAAATCCAGGCGGCAGGGTCTGACCCAGCGGAGACTCTTCTGGAGGATCGAACAGAAGATATGTTAACCCAATTCCTAAGGTAATTAGAGATTGTTAGTTTCAATAAAGCAAATACAAAATATACTGTACAGTGAATCCCCAGTATTCACAGGGGTTAGGGACAACAGCTGCCCATGAATAGCTAAATTCCATGAATACTTAACACCCCCACTAAAAATGCTTATAGTTTAAACACCAGATATACCTTATGATGCATCAATAGACAGGATAAACTGTCTTAGGACTACTGCAGAAGCTAATATCTACAGTCTTCCTGATCTCTGCTCTTGGGGTTACAGCTAATCAGCACCAACAAAACTGAATGGTGCTCCTGGATTGGCTGCTTTGCAAATCCCAGCCAATAGCGTGTCGAGTAGCATTGCACCTAGATATTTCAGCTTCCCAAGATGGATTTTCTTTTGAGATATATTCCACAGAAAAAATCTGCGACTAGGTGAATTTTTCCATGAACAATTTAGAGGTACGTTCCACAGAAAAATTCGCAAATACTGAGCTGTGAATAGGTGGGGATCCACTGTATAAATATAGATGTTAAAGCTCGGTTTATAGCTGACACATTGAACCAGGAGCTAGGGGGCGCACACCTGGTCGTGCACGTCGGAACTGTTGTAATTCGGCGCAGATGATTTGGAAGGCTCTCTTGCAGAGCAGGTCTGCCTTCACTGGCATTTATATGAACCCTCTACAAGGGCTCCTTTTTGGAGAATACTGCACTGAGGTACGTGTCAAGTATAAACACCACAGCACTTGCTTGGCTTGCACATGCTCAACACAAACCTTCAAAAGTGCGACTATAACTCAGCCTTTTAGTTAGCAGATTTGCTAAATTAAGCCTAATTTGCCAGGATGGCAGTAAAGAACTTACACTATGATCATTGGTATGTGTAGAATATGCATCAACGGGCATTCAATGTATACATACACCCAGCTGAGCTGCATGGTGGTCTGAGGCGAGTTGAATCGTACGTGAAACTAACAAAACTAACAAAACTCGGGCTGATGGAGAAAACTGAAGGTCAAGAAAATGCAGAGAAGCTGTTCACCTTGAACACAACTCTGCGGTGCTCATCAGAGCAAAGTTTGAAGTATTTGTACCTTATACTGACTAAAGGAAATTATTGGATATAATTTGGATACCTTGAGTATAATGTACTCTACTCCACTACAGAGTGAGTAGGTACTGAATGTGTTTTCTTAGCAGGCCAAAGACTGTTAAAGTGGATCACTCAGACCCCGGTAAAGTAAGGAGGTTTTATATTAGAGAAAGTTATCTTATTTTTTACTTACTACTTAGCTCACTTGGAAAAATAACGTAGATATGATACAGTGAGTGCCTCCTAATCACAACTACAAATACAAATAGATTCTCTCACTCTTCTGGGAACACATTTTGCTGTCTCTCAGGACCCTCGGCTTTGTTTTGCCAGATGGTTCTACTCGTTGCTCCAACATGGTACTGTACCTTTCTTTTTCTGTCTCTTCCGCATAGCAGGAAAGATGTGATGAAGGTGTAGGGTGAAGTGGTCACCAGAATTGAGAGCGCAGCTTAACCCAAACAAAGTTGTTGCCGCATGCAGCCATAACTCTGTACAGTAACTATGTTATGGGACTTTCTGGTGACGTTTTGAAACAGAGGCAGAAGCAAATGTCTGTGGACCGATTTCTTGTTAAGCGCAAGCCCGGAGAGCTTTAAATATTTACCATTTCATTAATATTTCACCATACAGTTCTGCTTTAGACAGGAATAATGCCTCTATTATTGCTGCAAATTACCATAATTATGAATGTTGTAAACAATTTAAGGAGGGTTGATAGATTTTCTTTAGGAAAAATATCCAATCTGAGCAAATTTGATTTGTATTAAATGCAGAGAGGTTTATTCCTGAAGTTCGATACAAGTGGAGTCAACAGGCAGAGAAGCGTCTCCACTTTTAGAAACTGGATGATAGTCATGAAGTGTCGCCATCATCAGTAAACTTTATGAAATGTTTGAGTTTACTAACGTTACAAGACAGCAAAGTAGCAACACAGAAATCAATTACACACACACATTCAGAGGTTGTTAGTATTCAGACAATCATGTGGGGTACTAATTGGCAAGGATTAAAGACATCCTTGATTTGTGTGTGTGTGTTCATTGCAAGTGCGTCACAGTGTCTGCTCAGCCCTTAATGCCCAACACTCCGACAACTGGGTTAACTCTGCTGTGAAATTAACGCTGATTAAGATGCACTCTAACACACACACTCCCTATCTGCCACTTCATCCATACATCCCTCGACTCCACCATTACACACTCACTCATTTTCTTCATCACTTTTTCTCCTCCGCAACTCTAGTCTTCTCTGCATCCTTGTCTTTCTTTACTTTTTCCCCCCTAATTTCTTGTTTTCATTTGCTGCTTCTTCCACCTTCACCTATGTTAGGTCAGCTTTAATATTGTCTCCAACTAGTTTCTAACTTTCCCAAATGTCATCATCAATGGTTTTTGTCCTTTTTTCCTATATTAATCATTTATTTGGGCATCTGAAAGACCAAATGATGTCTTCCTGTTTTTTTTTCATCTTTTATATTTTCTATAACTTTTTCTTCCAATCAAGTGGCATCAAAATAGAGAGCAGATAGAATAGAAAGGATGAGGGGAGGGAGGAGTTGACTACTTTTTCAGCTGCTCTATCAACAGCTTTTATTTTGAAGGGTCAAAAACCAATGTATTTATTTTTGACAGAAAAAATGTGACTATATTAAAGTTTTTAAAAATGCTGTGAAACACAACAGGAAGCTCATTCAGACACTTTGAAAGAGACAAAACAACAAGCTGCACACGGGTTGGAGGGATGCTACGGGCAACCTTTTATCTACAGTGAACCTCTGCTTAGTCACAGATTTTTCTGTGGAATGTATTTCCAAATTATTCACAGAAAATTTGCCTGTTTGCATATTTTATGATAGACCATATCAGAAATAGTCAAAAGAAAATCCATCTTGGGAAGCTGAAATACCGAGATGCAATGCTACTTGATACGCCATTGGCTGGCATTTGCATAGCAGCCAATCCAGGAGCACCATTTATTTTACTTAGCACTGATTGGCTGTAGCCCTAAGAGCAGAAATCAGGAAGACTGAAGATATTAACCTCTCCTGTAGTGCTAAGAATGTTTCCATTGTGTGCGTATTAATACAAATTGGGGTATATTTAGTGTTTGAACTATTAAAACAGGCAATTAAAGGCATTTTTAGAGAAGGTCTCAAGTATTCATGGTTTTAGGTATTTGCAGATGGTTGTGGTCCCTAACCCCTGCAAATACCTGTCCAGTGTATTGTTTTTATTCTTCATTTTTATGTAATTTAAATTTTTCAGTGTTAACAGTTAAAATGCATATGTGCAATAAAAACAAGCTGGACTTTTCTCTTGGTTTGAGCATTGATGACATGTCTGCATTCAACCACTGGTTGTCTAGGCAGTGTACAAAAACACTGTGAGTTTCATAGATAACATTTTGAAGAAAACCTAGTCTACTAAGGAAGGACGGCATTCATGGCTCTGGACTGATCAGCTCTCATTTCTGGAAATCTGGCAGAATTTCTTAGTCCTCCACAATGGTGACAACCCAAGGTCCAGGCCAGGAAGCAGAGCGGGAGTCGAAACGCACCGTTCTGTAGCTACCTACCCATTAGCCTGCTGATGAATTGAATTTGACAGGACTGCATTGTAACTGGATCTGGCGATATTATGAAGGTCCCTGGATTCCATATAATTGGATCTGTTTGTCTTGTAATGTACCTTGAGATGATATTTGTTGTGTACTGAAAACTGAAAACCAACTTTAGGATCCCAAACCAGTTTAATCTGTTTTGAGAAAAAACTTATTTGCTTATTTGATCTGGTTTATTGCAAAGATGTGGTGACATGTTTATTTGTGGCCTTAATCTAAATTTTTAAGTGCTAGAACTATGTTTTCTGATGAATTTCAATAAACAGTTCAGGAATATTTGCATTATCTTAGAGTGAACAGTTTATTTCTGTTTGCAGAGTTCAATTCAGAAGGTGACAGAAACTTAAGGAGTTGTAATCAGTTGTTTGAGGGCTGAGTAACAGGAGATCGTGGCTGTCATATAAAGCAAGAACATACAGAAGAACAAAAACACTGAAAAGAGAAGCAAGTTTGGGATGAAAGCATGAGGACGGTGCTTAGAGTGATGCTAAAGCTGCTTATTTTCTTGTTATTTAGTAATTAAGCCGATGACATTTGTTGTTAAATGAATTTTGATGCAATTATAAACAGCTACTGTCTGTATAGTTGACCACTATCATGTTTGAAATGAATAATTGTTGTCTACATGTATTCTTATGCAACGTTTCTTGAATTTCTCTTTTTACTTCCGCTTAAAATGTAACTTTACTGTAAGTTGGGATAATAATTTAGCCATTTTTGCGAATGGAAAATCTGAATAACCTCTGTCCAGAACAAATATTACATCCACTTTTGAGAAAGTTGTCCCGCTATGATCCCTGGCTTGAAGCACATGTAGTTTTCAACAGTTCCAGTCTGTAGTCACAAAGAAATCAATCCAGATTGGCTCATAATAAAACTTTACTAATATTTTAAAATCGTAACTCTGGTCACATGGCCCACATGGAACTACCGACAAAGATATCAGTTAAAGGAGCCTATTGAGAGCACAGGTGGGTGCCTTTATATTTTATTTTGCCTGTATTGATCTCAATTCCCTCTGCTGATGCCTGCAGACACATGTCCAGTGCATGAATGATAAAATGTGGAGCGAGAGTGAAAAAAATAGATGAACAGAACGTGTTAGAAGAATGGAAAACTCAGAGGGGTCTAAAGGGGAGGGGGCAGCATGCTTTTAGTGCATGACCTGGTGACCCCTTTCAGCCATGCCTTCTTCACTCTATCTCCCCACCTTTTTTCCCCTCATGTCTATCCATCTTTCCTGTGATTGATGGTTCAGAGACAGCTGATCAATGGCTGATGCTTCTGTTTCTCTGTTTGTGTTTGTTGGGATACAGTGGATGAGAAAAGGCCTCCTAAGTGAGGACAATTTGTCAGATGTCCAAAGAAAATGGTTGATGGTTTAGATTAGTGTGGATAATGCAATATCCTCACTAGTGTAAGTAAGTGTGTGCGTGCATGCATGCATGCGTGTGTGTGTGTGTGTGTGTGTGTGTGTGGTCCAACCTTTGTCCTTTGTTATTTTCTTGATGGGTGCAGCAGAGTTGGTCAGTGCAACATCAGCATCACCCGACACCAATCCTGTTTGAGAGAAGACACACAGTCATTATCTGTGTGTGTGTGTGTGTGTGTGTGTGTGTGTGTGTGTGTGTGTGTGTGTGTGTGAGGTATATGTGAGGTATGTGTGTAAGGAAATGGCTCCGAGTCAGTTTGCCCCTCACCAGTTCTTACATTCATCCCCAAACTTGTCACCATCTCATGCCTTCCTACTTCCAGTTCATAACGGAGTACTTCAGTGTTTTTATAAAATAAGGAGCTAAACTTGAAAAAAAAACTGCTTAAATCTCACATATAATTACATTTTATTGAATATTATTCTCTGAAGATTGTTACAGATGCTGACCGTATATTTGCGGTTCAGTATTCATAGATTTTTTTTTGTAGAGCATGTCTAAAATATTCCAAAGAAAATGCGGTGTGAGGAACTGAAATGCCTCGGCGCGATGCTCCTTGAAAGCTATTGGCTGCCGTTTGCAAAGCAGCCAATCCAGGAGCTACATTTATTTTTCTTGGTGCTGATTGGCTGAACCCCCAAGAGCAGAAGTAAGGAAGACCATGGATGTTAGCTTAAGATAGTTTCCCCTGTGCGTATTAATGCTTATTAAGGGATATTTGGTGACTGAACTTTTAAAATAGGCAGTTTTGGGCGTTTTTAGAGGGAGTCTGAAGTGTTTCTACGTTCTGGAAAATACTGCGACCATCTCAATTGCCATGTCATAATTCGCACCCTGTCCCCAAGCTTTATCTGATTTTTATGAAACTCAAAACAAAGTGCATCAGAGAACATGAAAAAGGGGGACTTTTTCTGTAATTTGATTGGTTGGATCACTAAAATGTAAATATAATGTTCAGTTTTCAAGAAAGTGGAAGAAAATACAATAAATAAAAAAGGTAAATGGAGTAAACTTGGTGTTTTTATACACTGTAAGTTCCATTCAGCCAAACCCTGACTCGTTCATACACCGATTCACAGATCAGGAGGCAACTTAGGGTTCAGTGCCTTGGACCTGTGTTGGGTAAAGCTGGATTTAACCTCTCAACCTTCTGATTGACAGACAGCGTCTCTTCCCACTGACCCACAGCACAAAAAAATCTCTCATGGTTGCGTTTGTCTTTGTTCAGCTAATGCAGAAACATGCCGTGGAGACTTTATTGTTCAGTGTGAAATAGAGTGTGTGTGTGTGTGTGTGTGTGTGTGTGTGTGTGTGTGTGTGTGTGTGTGTACCCAGTCTTTCAGGCGAGCTGGAGGCCGAGCTGCTGGGCTGTGACTGCAGAGGAGTGTTGGTTTCATCAACAGATGGAGACAGAGAGGGGCTGTCACACACCCTTTCCTAGAAACAGAGGGAGAGGAGCGTCACACACCAGCAAGGTAGAGAAAACTAACTTCCTAAACATGTCTCCGCTCAAATGTTTAGTTAATTGGGTCACGACAGGTAAAGAACAGGTATTTTTTAGGGTCTGGATGCTGCCTCACACTGGTCATAATGTTCTGGCTAACTGGTATGAAGGCTAAATATGTAAAGAAAACCATGAGAAGATGAACTCACTGATGGGTTTTAGTTGACCCAGTCTAAAAAAGATAAGCTTTTATCATTTCATTTTGGTTTTATCTTGACAGCTAAAGTTCTCTCAGGACGTTCTACAAAGTCAACGAGTTTAATTAGTTAAAGTTTTAGAGCTTTATCGACATTCCTGGTGGTTACTGATAACAGAAGCTCCTCAAGTTGAATTTAACACAATAAAACCCCAAAATTTGCACTTCAAAAACCATTTAAAGTTCTTGATGAAACCTACAATCAGTTCTACCTTGATGACGGGTGCGCGGTGAACATGTGTGTGTATCTGCTGGGCGGCAGCGGCCATGTTTGCGATGGTGCTGAGGTGGTTCATCTGGGACATGGCCATGGCCACAGATGCAGGCGGCAGCCCCATGGGCAGCAGAGGGTGGGGCATCATCATGAACGGCAGGTCCAACCCTGACACAGGGGAACAGGAGGAGGAGGAGACAGTAGGAGGAAGAGGAAGTTGTGTGTTACTGATTTTAAACTGTGAAATCTTTATGATTCTAACTACATGCAAAATATAAGGCAAAACAGAACTGATAAACTCCTCCATACATACTTTAAACCCACCTGCTGGGACACCACCTGGTGACGCCCGAGTTCCTAATGTTGTTTACTTAGTGTCTATTATTACATCTCTTGTAGTTTATTTACCTGCGTTTTTATCCACAGGTGTTGCTATCCTGAGAATATAAAGCAAAATATCTTGCCATACAGCATCTCTTTAATTTGGAAAATCATTAATAAGGTCATTTATGTCAGCTTTGTAATTAAAAATGAAACTGTACAGATTAAAGTTTTTATTAATAAGAAAAAACTAAAATTCAGGTTATCAGAAAATTTGAATATAGCATCAGATCAATAAAAACAGGGTTTTTAATCACAGAAATGTTATGTTATGGCCTTTATGATCATAGGAGAAACTGCTAACTGAGAAACAGCAGTACAGGAGAGTTACTGACAGTAGATCACAAAAGTTCATTGCTAAAGAAGCTGGCTGTCCAAGGACATTTATGAAAAGTTGAGTGGAGGGAAGACATGTGGAAAAGGTGCACCAACAACAGAAATAACCGTAGCCTTGAGGGGATTGTAAAGCAAAGCCCATCCAACAGAAGAGTGGGGGAGGCACAGAATCCACGGTGTATGAGGTTTTAGTGTGAAGTTTCCACAGTCACGATGATGCTTGTGTCGGTCCGCCGTGTTTTTTCGACTCCAAAGTCAGCACAGACGTCGATCAGGAAATATTTTAGCACTCCAGGCTTCCCTCTGCTGACAAAGTTTTCCATCCTTACAGGAAGTACTCTAATACCTGACAGTGTCAGTAATTTAAAAAAATGTTATCGGCTAAAATCAGAATCAGCACAGCATGCTTTTTCAAGATTGTGATCGGCTAGAAAACTGCAATCGGTGCCTAAAGAAAACCCTGAACAGTGGTGAACCTTCCCAGGTGTGACTGATCTACCAACATTTTTTTCTAAGAGAGCATTTGTGATTTATCCAGAAGGTCATAAAAGCACCCAAAATAACATCCAAAGCACTACAAGCCTCAGTTAAGCTCAATGTTCAGGATTTAAACATGAAAAAGACGGGCCAAAAATGGCATCCATGGGAGAGATCGCAAAGACCTGTCCTGATCATCTCAAAGACTTTTGGAAAAATATTCAGTGGAATGATGAAACAAAATAGGAACTTTTTGGAAGCTCATGCTATATCAAGTGTAAAAAGAACAGCGTTTCAGAAAAGCAACGACATCCACAGTTAAAACACGATGGTGGCAGTGTGATGGCCTGGGGCTGCGTTGCTCCTTGAGGACCTGGCCCACTTGCTGTAACACTGATGGAACAATGAACTCTGCTCTTTTACAGGAAATCCTGAAGGAGAACGTCCGGCCATCAGTTTGTAACCTTAAAGCTGCAGTAGGGACTTATGAGAAAACCGTGGACTTCGTCTGAAAATTTGAACAAGCACACCTTCCAGGTCCCTCCTCCATGCATGTCTTGAACTCCAGAAATTGGCAGTTTTCCATTAATGTTAGGTTTTTTTTCTCCACCATTAGCACAGCTGCAGCAAATGAGCAATCTTGAGTTTATACGCGCTGTGTGGGGGAGTGTGTGAGCAGCGCGTAAACGAGTGTGACTGACGGCGCTAAGACCCTCCCCCTGGCTCTGATTGGTTGTTTCTGACCGGGAGCGGTGTATTCCGGCAGGTGGCAGTAGGACCACAGAGAGGAGGCAGAGGAGCTCAGTTTTCTCACAGATTCTACTGTCAGAACATAGTGACAGTTTTAGCAAATATGTAAAAAATACATTTCTATTAAAAGGTACCTACTGCAGCTTTAAGCTCAAGCACACTTGGGTTTTTCAGCAGCACAATGATCTGAAACACACCAGCAAGTCCACCTCTGAATGGCTCAGAAAAAAAAAAGAAGGATTTGGAGTGTGGCCTAGTTAAAGCCCAGGCTTAAATCTGACTAAGAGGAAAGAGTGGCTCAAGTTTTTTAGGTTTAGTGGACAATTACTTTTCCACATAGAGTCAGGTGGTTTTGGATAGATTTGTTATGAAATCATCACTTCTGTTTACTCTGGTTATCTTTGAAATTAAAAATTGTTCAATGAGCTGAAACATTTAGGCACAACAGAAAAGTAACCTCTGACCTCGATGACCCCGTTGCCCCAAATGCAGCCCCCATTTTCAGAGTGGAGCTCCCACTCCCCAGACACATTAGCGAGGAGACAAAGACGAACACACAGGGCAGCTTTCATTGCAATGAAACAATAACACTGATTGCTGTTGTCGTGATGACTGGAGTGATCGAATAATCAATGTGAGTGTTTGTCGCTTCCTGCTGCCCGGTGCGAGAGTACAAATGTGTTACTTCTGCAGAAAGAAAGGGCCGAGTATCTGTTTGTTTGCCTGCCCATATGTGTGTGTGACCTGTGTGTGTGTGTGTCTGTAGTGGTAGTGTTGATGAATTGAGTCATTTAGTAGAGTGTGTGCTGATTAATCCAGGCAGAGTGGTAATACAGGAGATGGGGACAGATTAAATGGCGTACATTAACAAATATTGCCATCTTTTAAACACACAGTGTGAAAGTGTGTGTGCGTTCTCCATGCAACCTGGGAGAGTTAGCAGTTTGGATGAATACTCACTGTTGGCCAGTAGCTGCTGCTGCTGCTGTTGCTGAAGTTGCTGCTGACTGACGGCTCCTAAGGCGGACCCCCTCCCAGGGCCTCCCGCTGCACCACCTCCTCCTCCTCCTCCTCCAGCTCCTCCTCCCACCACCGGGGCTCCACCACCCCCTCCTCCTCCTCCTCCGCTGTGGGCTCCAGCAGGGGGGCTGGTCAGACGCTCTTTATCCCAGGAACACTCACTCCCTCCTGGGTAGAGGTGCACACATTTATATTCAATCAGTGATGAAGACTCTCGGAGCCATAATGTCACACAGGATCTGGACGAGCAGGATTTACCTTCCTCACTTATAACCATCATTAACTAGTCACCACACACAATAATGCACTCAGATCAGAGGTGGGCAACAGTTTCCAGATGGCCATATTAACCTAGTTAAAGCAATCCAAGGAAGGACTCACTGAACTGGAAAACTATTCCTTCAGGCTGCTTTAAAGACTGCTTCTTCGTGTGGTGCAAGCGGACACCTGTGATTTATCTGCAGTCGTAACTAAAAATGAATCATTCAGGATGTTTTATTGATAGCCATATACAGTAATATTCTATAAATTAAAATGTGCGTTCTAATAAGGCTCGTTCGGCAGATTAAAAGGACATTTGGAAAATAACCTTTAAGCAGTTAATGAAACACTTTTCATTACGCCCACGTTTTTATATTAAAATGTTTTTTATTGGTCCAATGTAATACTCTAATCTTAAACGCTGTGTTTTCATTCACTGTAAGTATAAAAACTTCATAATTAACAGAAAGAGTCTGTGTGTAATTAATGTATATAAATGTTTCACTTTGTGAATTGAGTTACTGAAATATGAAACATGACTGGAAAATACAGCCTGTGGTTTCTAGGGAGTTGGAGGTTACTTTCTGTAACTACAGGGTACTTTCTGGGCCCGGAAAGTCTCATAGTGTGGCTTCTATTGCTTACGTTATTTAAAGGTATTTTCCTGAACTAACAGGATACTTTCGGAGACTTGGTGGTGTTGTAAGGGATCTTGGAAATGGTTACTTTCTAGAAATCGCAGGGTACTTTCTAGGTATTATAATGCAACTTGTATAAATGCTTACTTTCCTTGAACATACAGGTTACTTTCTAAGGCTGGGTGTTTTTATGAAGTTACTTCTAAATGGTTACTTTCCAGAACTTTTTGGAACCAGGTTTTGTAAGCGGTTACTCGTTCAACCCGTTTTGGGACCTGCCTGGTTTATTAGATGAATTGTACCTGGACTCTCCAGACTGAACAGAGTACTCTCTGGAATTGGGTGCCATTATAAGTTGAATTATACAGGTTATTTCTTGGACCTACATGTTACTTTCAGAGAAAAGATGGTATTAAGAGGTGACTTGAAAATTGATACTTTCTGGAACTTGTAGAGTACTTTCTGGGACTTTTAACCAGTTGCTGGGGACGTCTGGAGGCCCGGCTGGTTTATTAGCTGATTACTTTCTGGAACTATGGGGAACATTCCTGAACCTACAGTGTACTTTCTGAAATTAGGTGCCATTATGAAATTACTAGGTGACTTTCTGGAGGTTACAGGCTATTTACTTAACTGAACTTATACATTACCTTCCAAGATTGCTTCCAGTTTTGGAAGGTAATGTATAAGGTATAAGGTATGGTATAAGGTATGATGATATAAGGTATGGTATAAGGTATAGGTATAAGGTATGATGATGTGACTTGTAAATAATTACTTTCTAGAACTTGTAGAGTACTTTTTGGAACTTGCAGGGTACTTTCTGGAACCTGTTTTATGACAAAACTTTACAATTCTCCAAGAATATAAAGAGTACTTTTGTCGACCTGACTAGTTCATTGGTTACTTTCTGGAAGTTATGGAATAGTTTCTGGTACTGGGCGAAATGATGAGGTGACTTAAACCAGTTATGATGCGTCTTTTCTGAGTCTAAAGGTTACTATCAGACACTCGGCTGTTTTTAAGTTGTTCTAATTTTATACGACCAAGTAATGGACTGGGCAGTGACTGCCCTAGGAACAGCAAGAGTAGTTGCTACAAGACCAATAAACTACTTACAGTTTTAAAGATAGAAACAATTCTTCCATTTCTGATTTAATCCTTTGAAATAGATCTATAAAATGTAAAATTATCCAGTATCCAAAAGAATCTTAAATCTGATGTCTTAAATTTCTGGAGTAAATTTGTTTTATTTTGAGATGGATTATTATAATCATGTTTGTAGCGTTTTATTTTGATTTATTTAGAAATATCAGTATTTTCTTCATTCGTCCAGGGCAGAATGGAGAGCAAACAGACTGAAGGTAAATCTGTCAGGAACATTGACCTCTGCTTCCACTTTTTCCTCTACTTTAACGTTGGTCTCTGCACTTTTCGATTCTATTACTCATAATTGTGTTAGCCTCTTCCTGGACCATTTTTCAGATGTTCTCTCCAGAGAGAAAGAAGATGGTGTTTCCTGTAATTCATCACATGAGCTGAACAAGACGAGGTATCAGCTGGCTTAAAGCCTCCCATCTTAGACAGGATTAACCCGACCTGCTCTGTATGTCGAGTCGGTCAAACAAACCAATTAATAAAGCTTACTTTATTTTAATTTTTAATGAATTGTCTGATGCATTTGTAGTATTTCAGTTAAATTTCAAATTAATGCAAAACATTTGCAAAGACAAGAGAGAATGCCATTGAACAAAGCGCAGGCATCTGTTGTTGCCCAGACCGGTTGTTAAAGACCCGGGACAAAGGATAGAGGTTTACCTTACTGTCACCACACCGTCATCAGGATGGTGAGGAAGGTCAAACAATCTCTCACATTCAGTGAGGTCTGGTGCTTTAATCAAGCAAAGGTGGAAACGTGAATAATCTCCAATAATCTAAAATGCAGTCATGCTCTCTTCAGTCCCAGTTGGATTATTTATTTGTTGTTCTGTTAGTTTAGATTCCATTTAATCTGATTCCTCAAACAGTCGTCGGGTAGAAACTCTCTACATTGCCAAATTTAATCGTCACCTCCGTCTCAATATGAAACCAACAGGTTGTTATCTCTCCACAGGACAGAACTTCTTAGTTCTTGACTTCTTATAGATGCTTGTTCAGATTTTCCTCACAAACCTACTGTGTTTTCCTTAGGCTTAAATATCCATAGGATATAATCAAGTACCATAAACAAGCTGCACACTTACCATAAATACAAGAAAATGTGTAGCGGCAAAAATATATAAATGTAATGATTGATCTGGGTCCAGGTGGGAGACTTTGATTTGACTTGAGATCTGCACCATGGTCTGGACCTGTATGGCAAAAAACACCGCATATACACAAAGAAACCACTAAGAAACCACTAACCCTATTCCTGCTGTTCCTGTTCCAACAGCAGCCAAAAGTTAAGACAACTATTCTTTCACTTGGTTTTGGATATTTTGCTGCATGTTTTAGTTTGAGCCCCTAGAAGGCTCTAAACACTAGACTTAAATGCAAAGATGAAAGGAAAAAAACAAACAAACTTGCTTTTAAACAGGTTTATGCTTTAAAACAAGTTTTTACCTTTTTTTTTTACAGCAGGAAACCTGATAAAATGCAGCTAGACATCAGAAAAAAACGGTTTGTTGTCACCGATCAGCATTTTAAACATGCTGATTATTAACCAGCAGAGACAATTGATGTTTTAAGCCGACTCCGAAGAATTTATGACATTAATAAATTATTAAAAGCCTCCCACTGTGTCAGCTAACTCAGCCTGATTATTAACAATGACAACGTTCTGTTTGACTGGAAAATGTATTTAATGGTCGTCTCTCTTCACGCCACCGCTCTCTTTCTCTCTCTCTCTCGTCCTCTGAGTAATCCTGCCTCGCTCACCCTCCACACCTCTGCCTCTGCTCCTCCGTTCTCCTGCTCATCCATCTTCATCTCCCTCCATTAGTTTGAATTAGCGACCGTCTCTCTCTATTATTGCCTACTGAATTCCCTGCGCTCAGTGTGTGTGGACGACAGCTGGGCCTCATCGCTGCTGCCATTTACACCAGGGAAGAAAAGAAGAATAAACAGATGGGCAGATGTTCTCTCTCTTTCTGTGGCTCTCCTCTCTTTTTTTCCCCTTGGCCTCTGTCACTTTTTTGTCTTTTCCACATCTTTTTTTTGTCTTTCAGTCGGGTGCACCTAAATCTACTTTAGATTTTGTTGCTTAAACCTTCAGCTTTTTCATCTTAATGTCTAAATAATCAGCGCAAGTCCTCGTTGATTACAGTTTTACATGCTGAAGAAACACATGGGGGCTGTCCAGAAATTAGCAGCACTAAATTTTGCTCGATCCAACTCTAAACACACCACAGAGACGGTTTCCAACTGGCAGGAAGGACCTTCATTCACCTGGGCTAGAGGACCTAACTTTGCATTTTAAAGTGGTTCAGACAACACTCTGTGCCAGTAGTTTCTCAACACTTTTCAACATACATTCTTAGAAATTTGTTAAAAACGGATCTTTTATACCAAAGTCTCTACACTCCATGCCTGGGGTGTTCAACTTTAGTCCTCGAAATGTACTGTGTTGCAACTTTTAGATGCATCTCTGCTTCTACACATAAATCAAATGAATGGCTCTGGAGAGCTAAATGATGCTAATGAGCCATTTGATTCAGGTGTGCTTGAGAAAAGAGGCATCTAAAAATTTCAGGATGGTAGATCTCGAGGACTGGACTTGGGCACCCCTGCCCTTTGCTATAAGAGAAACAGATTAATGCAAATAATAATAATAATAATTCAATTTTACCACAAATAAGAATTTTTTACTTTACAATGACAGCCGGTATTCACGGGTGTCAGGGACCACACATGTCCATGAATAGCCAAAACTCTAAAAACTCTTATAACTGCCTATTTTAATAGTTCAAACACTAATATACCTTAATATGCATTAATGCACACAGTGGAAACTGTCTTGGCACTATCGCTGAAGCTAATATCGACAGTCTCATCTCTGCTCTTGGGGGTACAGCCAATCAGAGCCAAGGAAAATTAATGCCATTCCTGGATTGGCTGGTTTCCAAATGCCAGCCAATAGTGTGTTAAGTTGCATTGTGCTGAGGTATTTCAGCTTCCAAAACTGCATTTTCTTTTAAATATGTAGAGATGCTCAGCGAAAAAAAAAAAAAAAAAAAAAATAACGAATAAGCAAATGTTTAAGTGAATAATTTAGAGTTACACAGAAACGAATCAGCAGAAGGCAAAGGTCCGCTGTACGTCCTGAAAAGTAGTTTCAGGATTCTGTACCATATTTCCCACTTTCTGTAGAAGCAGGAGCTTTGAGATGTTCGCTAAACGTGCTACTTGTATAAATAATCCTCTAATATTGCAGGGATAACAGGACAAACACCATTTAATGACAGTTTTAGTGTGATGATGATGTGGCTCCAAACTGGTCTGGAAAACCAAAGCAGTTCTTGGCTGTGAACAAGTTAGGAGACTTTTTCATCTGAACTGGTTTAGCTCTGCAACAGTTGAAATTATTTATTAACCTAAAAATTATTTTAAAAAACACATTTAGACATTAGTTGAGCTGTTAAGAGCCCAGCACAGCTTTGTCCAAGGTTTGCATGTTTTAATAATTTGGTATTAAAACCATTTGCTGCAGTTTCAGTGATGCTTCCCACAACAATCTGGGATAAAATATCTTATTCAGAAGTTATTCAAACCTAAATATAAAGTCTGTTTTTTTCTATGTAAGCAGTAGTTTTCCATCTTTCCTCTTTTATTCACCTCATTTATCTCTTCTTTCTCACAGTTATTTGGCTTTTATTTCTCAGCTCCACCTAGTTTCACTTTCTTCCTTTTATGACACAGAGATGGTTTCCGTTGACATGAAACCTTTTTCCCCCATCTCTCCTGTCATTCATCCCTCTCTCCAATCTGTGTTTTTCTCATTTTTATTCTGTCACTGCGTGCCGAACAGGCCTGAGCCATGGGCTTCCACCCAACAAACACCAGAACATCTTTTCTTTTTCTCCCCCTTTTCCTCTCGCCCTAAATATCCCTCCCCCCCTCCTGTGTCCTCCCTCGTTTTATTTTCTTTTTCATTTCATACGCTGGTTCCTCTGTTCTATTGTCCGCCACAGTTTCCCAGGCCGGTGTGAGTGTCTCGCACAAAGAAAACAAGGTCGAACAATGAAAAGAAGGCTCTCTGCGAGCACACCAAAATCACTCCAAATGAAAGAAAAGAACACAGAAGGAGGCACAGAAAAAGAGAGCAGGAGGGAATAAATAAAAAACGACTTGGCGAAAGAATGAAATGACAGTAGAGAGGAAGAGTAACTCTATCAACCCATTTGCCAGGTCAGCTGAAGAAAAGGAGAAAACAGAGAAGAATCAGGGTGGAAACAAATGAAAGCATTGCTCCTTCCTTTATTTTCCTTCTGCTTTTTGTTTCTTGCATCTTTAATAATTCAGAGAAACAAACAGAAGAGACTGAGTGCCTGAGTTTTAAAGGTAACATGTATAAAAAAACATTGTTCAGACATTCAGACCTGAAGAGAGTTTCATTTGCTTTGATTTTAAAGTTATCCAACTGTTTTTGTTCCAGATAGGCCGGTTGTGTTCACAGGTATCAGGTAAAAGCCCCCGCCTTCTT
The DNA here is from genome assembly GCA_014839685.1 of Anableps anableps. Classification (NCBI taxonomy): domain Eukaryota; kingdom Metazoa; phylum Chordata; class Actinopteri; order Cyprinodontiformes; family Anablepidae; genus Anableps; species Anableps anableps. The sequence goes on along the minus strand of CM026085.1, from coordinate 25,795,391 downwards.
AAAAAGGAACAAAAGCTTTACTATTAGGAGGGATTTCAGTGAGTCACTAATTCTAATGAAGAAACAAAAGTGGCTCTTATTGGACTTGTGAAATTTTGTATTAAAATAAACAATCCTAAATTCTAGGGATGAGGTATGTTTATAAAATGATGATGATAAAGTGGCTTAAAAACTGAAAAACCAACCAAAATATGGCAGTTCTGTAGCAAATGTGACTCTACAAACACAGGGGGGAAAAAAAGAGAGAAAATGACCAAATAAATCTTTGTTATTGATAAAGAAAACTACAATAGACCAGATCAGTGCTGTCCAAAGCCAGTCTTCATGTTTTCGATGTTTCCCTGCTTCAGCACGTCTAAATCAAACGAATGCTTCATTAACAGGCTTCAGCAGAACTTAACGACATGCTGAGGAGAAAACGCAGCCATTTCAGTCAGCTGTGTTGGAGCAGAGGCGTACAAGGACTGGAAATGAACACGCCTGGATTACCTTATAAACCTATACTGTTCATGTGTGGGTGCTGTTATAACGGACATCTGTATTAGGAATGAAGGGAAGAGGTTGACTTTCACGCCTCATGATAAAACAAAGACGGACAGTTGGCGAAGTATAACCTCGAGGTCAGAGCATTTAATGTTGGAGAGACAAAATAAATTAAAACTACCTGCATTGAAGTTAATTAATGATTTCCATGTTACTGAGTGAAAAAGTGTTTGATCCTTCATCTCCCAACCAGAACGGTGGCTTTCACAGGTTGTGGGACAAAGGATTATCATTTAATCAGTTACAGATACTCCGGATATCAATGCAATATGGGTAAAAAAGATAATTTCCATCCATTTCAACATTTCCACCTCTATGAAGAAGACCAAAGAGCCGTCCAGTGATGTCAGGGATGAGATACTAGATCTGCAGAAAGCTGGAATGATCTATGGAACGCTTATACCCAATGCTAACCCATTACCCCATGCTATAGAAGAGCCATGTAAGGACCCATGCAGTTAGCCAGTTAACATCTAAATGATTGAAAGCAGGTTTGGGTGAAAGCGATGGGGTAAGATGAGACGAAGATCGAGCGGTCGAGCATTAGGTCGCTACGTGTGGCGGAAGAGAAACCTGCTCTGGAGCAGATTTGCTGCCACAAGTACAAGACGTCTTCAGCACATCGAGGGACCAGAGGACAAATGTAGCACTAAAATCTTGGACAAGAACCATCCTGGTACAAGATGGTTCTTGTACCAGGACGAGGAGCCAAAACACACCATGAAGGTAACAAAGGAATGGCCAAAGAAGCAGATGAAGTTCATGGACAGACCAAGCACATCTGCAGACCTCCTTCCTACAGAGAAAGCTTTAGAGAGTTTCTGAGTAGATGAGCAGCCCAACATCCCTCCTGGGGAATATGAAACTGTGGTGACCAACTAAGCAATGTCTTACTCCTGTTAGATGTTTCTCCACCAAGTATAAAGTCATGTTTTACTGGAGGATCAAATAATTATGTTTCTCACTGTATATTCAGAGATAAAAGCCTGAATAGAAAGTATTTTTAGCATTCATGTTAATGCATTGCAAATATGACAATGGGGTATAAATAATCTTGCAAAGTGCTGTAATATCATCTCTGCAGGAAGCTGTTTGTTTGAACCTTTCAGCCTAAAACCAGTCACTCAGGTTTTCTGCTTCTGAGTCATACCAGGTATTCACACCTTTTAAAGCCTTCAGACTTGGCTTTCTAAATTTCTTTCAGCATTGAAACAATATTCTGTTCAGGGGTCAAATTTCAGGATTTAGTTTCTTATACAAGTAGATCTCAAAATGTTAAAATCTTGTGAAAAGGAAACTGAAACTCATATGTTGCATAGAATCATCAGAGAGTGAAATGCTTCAAGCCTTTATTTCTTGTAATTTTGACAATTATGGTTTACAGATAAGGAAAACCCAAAATTCACTGTCTTACGAAAATTAGAACATTGTTAAAAAGTTAAATACTGCATTCATAGAAAGTTGAGTGGAAGAAAAAAGTAAGCAAGGAAAAGGCGCACCAGAATAAGAGATAACCGCAGCCTTGAGAGGACTGTCAAGAATTTGGAGAAGCTTCACAAGAAGTGGGCTGAGACTGGAGTCAGAACCTCAAGAGCCACTACGCTTAGAGTAATCCCACACATGGGCTATAAATGTCTTTTCTGGGCTGAGGAGAACCAGAACTGGACTGTTGCTCAGTAGTTCAAAGTCCTCTTTTCAGATGGAAGTTTGCATTCTGGAAATCAAGGTCCCAAAGTCTGAAGGAAGAGTAGAGTAGCTCAGAACCAATGTTGGTTGAAATTCAGTGTGAAGCTTCCTCAGTCAGTGATGGTTTGGGTCACCATGTCATCTGCTGGTTCTGGTCCACTGGGTTTTCTGAAGTCCACAGTCAATGTAGGAAATTTTAGAGCCCTTCAAGCTTCCCTCTGCTGACAAGCTTTATGGAGATGCTGATTTCCTTTTCCAGCAGGACTTGGTTCCAGAACCTGGTTCAATGACTATGATGGTACTGTGGTTGATTGGGCCAGAAACTCCCCTGACCAGAACTCCACAGAGAATCTATGACATATTGTCAAGAGGAAGATTAGAGACACCAGAACCAACAATGCAGATGATTTGAAGGCAGGTATCAAAGCAATCTGGGCTTCCAGAACCTCAGCAGAACCACAGGCTGATCATCTTCATGCCACTCTGCACTGATGCAGTAATTCACACAAAAAGGAGCCCCAACCAAGTATTGAGAGTATAGAACTGAAGAAACTTTTCGGAAGTTTGACATTTCTGTTTCAAATGTGCATTTTTGCTGATTATATGTAATATTCTGATTGTCCGAGACACTGAATTTTGGAATTTCTTTCTCTATGAGCCATAATCACTAAAATGACAAGAAATGAAGGCTTGAAATGCACAAATGAATCTTTATAATAATCTGAACTTTTTCATGATATTTTAATGTTTTGAGCCAAACTGGTAGAGCTGGTTATTGAACAAATCTCTTTTTTTTTTGTCAGTAACCTTCTGGAGACTTTTTTTTTGTTTTTTGTTGTTTTTTTTTGGTGGGGGTTCTTTGATGATATATATAAAAAAAACTGGGGGGGCAGACACGTGTAAAAACCAGTATATGACACAACTACAGTCTACAATTGAATTAAAATCTTGATTATGTCGGTGTGTTGTAATTTTTAATATATGTAAAACATGCTGACGGCCTCTTTGGCATCAAAACTCCCAGAGTCCCTGCTTCATGGTACATTCTGAGTCAGAGGCAATGAGTAGAATGAGCAAAGCATAGACTAAATTAAACAAATTAACTGGGGAAAAAAACAGCATTTAGAGCACAAAAAGATCAATAAAAGAACAGAGTTGAACACTTCAGGCTTCTATTCAGACTCATTTCTGGATCTCTTTACATGTGATTCACGTGTAAGGTGGATCATCTATGAAAATTTTTCTTAAAAATCAAGAACAAGAAAAGTGGACTAAGTTTAAAGAAACCCTATAAGTTGTGCTGACAAAGTTGTTGTTATCCTGAGAACACAGTAAACCAGATGTTTCCCTGGCTAGTTCCAGGGTTATTAGAAGCGCCTTTCTTCTTCCATTCCTCCAGTTTCTCAAGTTGCTGATACTGTTAGTTTTGTTCATTTTGCTGATGCGAACACAAACTAACAGTCTGAAGGCCTGATAAGGTGGGTGTAGAGTTCATTACAGCACACAGAAAGAACAAACGGCCTTAAAAAGTTTAACTCGTCTCCAGGGGTTTCTGTAGATTATTGCTAATGTTCACACAAAACTTCCACAGTGTCCCCATATCTGGACTCCTTTCCTGTCTCCAAGGGTGAGAAGCAACTTTACCAGAATGCTTTTGTTAGTGCGAGCGTGCTGCACCTGCGTTGGAGTGCAGGTCATCGTTGTCGGACTCGTTGCCGTTCTGGAGACTCATCATCATCTTCATCTTCTGCAGCTTCTGGAGCTCTGCCATGGCGGCCGCAGTCAGACCTTAAACACACACACACACACACACACACACACACCACTGTTAGTCATCTTGTTGTCATTACAGTCAGCTGATGTGAAACCCATTAAGTCTAATGTTTCTCACAGCGAGCCAATCACAAACCAGCAGTCTAGGCACAGCCTGCTGTTATCCAGGATGCTTTTCTGTACACATAGTGACGGTCAAGACGGGTCGATGTCAAACTCTCTTTTCAACGCGAGTGTTTAGAGCAGTTTTAGACACCTCAGGCCTGGTGTACATTAACTCATACACAGCTACACACACATATACACAGTCTTTTGTAAGGACCAAGATCTCCGGCTCGGTGCGCTGACCTGGAACTGACTTCTATACACAACAACCAGCAGAGTGAGAAAGATGACCCTCTGTGTGTGTGTGTGTGTGTGTGTAAATTCACCCTCATGTGTGTAAGCATCCATATTAGCTTTTGCATTGTGCTGAGTGCTTTTATGTTTATGTGTGAGTGTGCGCGCGCGAGAGAGAGAGGAGGTATGCATTCATGCTTATCTCTACATACTTTCGTGTGTGTGTGTGTGTGTGTGTGTGTGTGTGTGTGTGTGTATGTGTGTATGTTTAGGTCAGTTGGCTTTGCCCCGGTCACGCTTGACAGCCTCGCAGGAATGTCCATTACACACTGTACAGTTGTCTGTAAGCTATAAAGAAAACAAGGTGGAGGGGGAGAGAGGGAGGGCAGAGAGGAGGGAGGAGGAGTTTGAAATTTAATTTGAAACAGAATGGATGGATTGATGGAAGGTTGACTGGATGGATGGATAAGCGAGGTATGAAGGACAGAGCTATACGCAGGTTAATCTAACCTGGGCAAAGTAATACATATAGTCACATTTTCCGCTGACTGAAGCAGAGTAGAAGTTTATCTCCTATAAATACTTGTCTATGTCTACTTTTACTCTGAAATGTTAAAGCTACCATGTTCTAAACATGTCTTAAATACTGAAGTTGTTAAATTTGGTGTTTTTCCAAGTTTAATTTTGACCTTTTGGGTAGTAAAAACATCATTTTTAGCTCTAAAATGCAGCAGACTTTTCATGAAATTATTCGGAATCAAAATTTGCAAAGTCCAAAGGCTCCCACGTACTCGGATGTACTTCCATGTGAACTCAAAGCGAAGACGTCCACGCAAAGGTTAAAATTTTACGGCCACATCTTATGTGTTGCATGGTAAACTCCTTGTTTGGGAAACAGTGTTCACATCCAGCTGTTTTGTATGTGATACCAAGATGAGGTTGAGAGTATTCACCATCTTGTGGACGAAATGGAGCCAAATTTGGAAAAGCCTCTTACGAAAGAAATTAGAAGATATAGAAACTTGTACGATTCATCAATGAGGAAATAACTCAGACCCTGGGTAGGGATGAAGAATTGTTGATGCTATTGCTGAAATTTTAGGAAATGAAGGAATTGGTCATGAGAAATTTAGGAAATTGGTACGCTTGACAATGAAATCTCAACCGTCCATGAACAGTCTGATCACAGAATAACGCCAGAGTATGTGGGAGCCTTAAGTAAGCATCTCTACATCTACAAATACGAAATGAATAAAATAACCCTGACGTGATCCAATACTTTCTTAACATCCGGTAGGATTACCTTCTGCCTGCACATCTCTGCATTCATGGACAAAAAACAGTGCAAGCAGATACTAAGAGAGAAACTTGCTAATTTAAGAGGGGCAAAGCTATCATCCAATCACCACATGGTGGAAAGCTGGACTTGAGGGCAAGGTTGGCTGCCACCTAGACCTGGGAAACCTGAACAAATTATGACAGGGAACGTCTAGGTGAGGACCTTCAATTCAAACTCAGAAAGAGTTTCTATCCAAATGGACCAGGACTTCCAGAGATGGTAGATGCAATTTCCAGTAGCTGTGGCTTGAAGGTCCTTGATGTCTGCTACGGTGGCTACCAGGGGATCCACTGGTGGACACAATCAGTAAAAGACACAGTCAAACTTAAGGAGGAGGCTTTTTTCCCACCTCTAGGCTAGGGACTGTAGCTTTTGTGATTGTGGAAGCAAAAAGGCCTTAGATAAGGACTTTCAGTCTGCCTCAAGGATGATCTAGGGACAACACTTGGGCAGAGGCAGACCAGCGTGGTGGTCCCAGTTTTTAAGAAAGGGGACCAACTATAAATGATCACAATTCTCACCTACCCAGGGATACGTACTTCGAGAGTTGATACTTCTAATCAGGAGGAGCAGTGTTGGATATAATCCTGGTGGTGGAACAGTGGACCAGATCTTCACCCCAACAGACTTAAAAAAAAAAAAAAATTTGGCAAATACATTTTGATTACATCTCTTAGAAAGAGATGGACTTTCATATAACAATACATAAGTGAATAGTTATTTTAAAGAAAATTTAAATGCCGCAGCAGCTGTTGAAAACATTCAACAAGGTCTTCATGATGAAGTGTAGATGTTCAGCTAAGTTTAAGAGTGACCACTTAGAAAGAGAAAAAACGAAGGGGAAGAAAATGAAGTCCCTGCGTGGGGTCAAAACTATTTACAGACTGATTACTGCTCTGAAGAACACCTTGACCCTCTAACACACTTCAAGTCGCATGCAGAGATACATAGGTAAACACACACACACCAACACACACATGCTCCATTAAGTACACACAGATTCGGACACAGAGTCAGAACACCCGCTTCGCCTCAGTGCAACCAGGAGTCGATCAATATTGAGGGCAGAGCCACAACGCTGTTCTCCATCATGACTATCAAACGCGCACACACACACACAGCTCTGCTTCTCTTTCTGTCTCAGATCGATGGTTGTCCGCTGTGTCCACGGTTACCGAGCATCGACCCCCGTCGTAAATGGCGACCACGGAACCTCGGGAATTAGTGTGTGATTGATTGACAGACTGCTTCAAAGACACCAACACCATATAGACCTCTGTGTGTGTGTGGAGGGAAGAATATATATCTTCCTGCATATCTTGGAGTGTGTGTGTGTGTGTGTGTGTGTGTGTGTCAGTGTTCCCCTGTGGCCTGTCTGCACCTCATTTACCCATCTGTTTTTCCGTTCCTGTGCATCATAATGCTTTTCGAAGGGCGTATGAAGGAAAGAAGTCGTCATGAGAGGGAGAAAATAAAAAGATGCATTACACAAATAGAGAGGAAAAGCAGTGAGTCATCATCATTACATGAGACTACAGAAGTCAAAAATACATAAAACATCAGTGAGAATATGAATGTAAACTTTGCCGTGACTGACAAAAGACATAATTTACCTCTTCGGCTTAGATGCACAAATCACTGTAGCTCAACTTGAGAGCAGATGGAGCCATGGATGGAGAGTAGGGCTGCTATGATTAATCAAATTAATCACGATTAATTGTGATTAATCGTGATTAATCGAAATAATTGTCAATTAATTTAGTGATCGATTAATCGTTAACTGGAGTATACAGACTAAAAAAGGCCATTTGCTGGAAAAAAAAACAACAACAAAAAAAAACCACCCAGAGCGGTAATTCAGCCAAAACAGTACAAAATATATAAACATGTAGCATTTAAGATTTAAAAAAAACCTTGGTCTATAAATATGTTCTACCCAAAACTTCTCAAGTGGCAGTTTTAGCTTCACCTGGTTCAAATTCACCAGAGGGAAGTTATATTATTACATTTTAGGCAATAAAATATTTCTTTTCTTTTTTTCTTTTTTTTTTAAAGGAACTTATTTGTGTGTTTGCCTCTTTTAATGCATTTCTAATACTGTATTAAAAAGCCTAAGAGATTAAATTACAGGGGTGGTGACATCACTGTGTAAACTATTTCATGTAGTTGACATTGCTACAAATACAAATTCTCCAAAGAATTTAAATTAAAAAATAAACATCACATTTTTGTAGGGAGGTGTTTTGGCAGCCCAGATTTCCAATTAATTGTCAGAATAATTGATAGAATAATCGATTACTAAAATAATCATTAGGTGTAGTCCTAATGTAGAGCCTTATAAGCAGAGACTTTCACGATGATTGGCAACGACAAGGCATGGTCTGAAGCTGATGGGCTGGAGCTAAGGTCCATCACGTGGCGATTGGATGATGTAGGTGAGGCCTGGAAGAGTCTACCAGTTTGAATTTACACCTAGGCTTCAGTTTGGTCATGCAAAGTTTGGTATTAACCCATAAACTACAAAGTCAAGAATGTGTTACTGGAGTTAAAACTTTTGCTAACAGAGAGAAATTGAATAGCCAACTGGATATGACATAGAATCAATGATTCACTGAGAAGAGATAAAAATATCAGCTTTGTCTGTGCTACAGGAATACTCTAGGATCAGGCATTCAGCTGGAAAGTTTGCAGCCTGCTGTCTCCCTGCTCAGACTGGAGGCCGCTATACTTGTAAAGTGATTTCTGATAATAATGACTTTTAGAGGTGATGTATTGATTCTGTAAAGTTATCTCTTCATGTCCATAAGCAAAAGCCACTTGGACCTCATGGACACATAAGCAGCCCTATTAATACTATTTTTAAATTAGATGAACCACGGTGTTGTACTCAGAAATGTAAGGTTTTCACTTCATTGGAGACAATGTTGTGATTTCTATAATGTCAATTCAAAAGAGAAGAAAAAAAGGAACTGATTAGAAAGAATAAAGTGATTTCTCAACCAGGAAATGGATGCCATTTGTTTCCTTGTAATCCTTGAGAGAGATATTATCCATATGGGAAAAAACAAAAAAATCTCTCTTCACTGTACTTTTAAAAAACAAGCTGCATTGTTTTACAGCTACAAAGATCTGAGTGGGACATCGACCTCTGCAGAAAGCCCAAGAAGGGCTTTAGTTTAGGGATATCGTCCTTAAGGGCCAGTCTCCTGTAACTTTTACAGTAGGTTCATCTGCTTCAATGCACCTGAATCAAATCATTCATTTGCAGGAATCTGTAGAACTTGACCGCATGCTGAGGAAGAAATTAAGCCATTTGATTCAGGTGTTGGGCCAGGGACACATCTGATATTCGCAGGACTCTGGCCCTTGAGGACTGGAGTTCGAACCCCAGTCCTTGTGGAAAGGGGCAGATGACAAAATTCATGCCACGCAGGGTTTGGATTTGAGAAGAGAGTAGAGTGGACTTGAAGGTATAATGTAACTCTTTGGCTTAGTTTATGTTGTTCTATTATGGGCTTTGAAAGAACAGACACTTGTTGCATATTTGTTTTATGAACATAAACTCTATTAGAATGCATCAAAAATATCATAAACTACATGCAACAACTGTACAACATCACAGAGCTATCTGTGCAGACAGATCCAAAATCTACCTTTATCCAGGTAGATTTTTAAAAAAGGCTTAACTGGTGGTAAAAATTGTATATGGTGCAACTCTAATGCAAGTAAATCGTCTGTTTTCCAAAAACCTTGGCTCACTCTTAATGTCTCGGGAAGAAACAAGAAACTGTACTGTCCAACAATGACTGAAAAAGTTGTAGTTGAAGATGCTCGATGTAACACTGAGATGTTGAACAAATGTTAGACAAGAGTTTTAGGCTAATTCATAGTCAAGTCAAATTATCTGAAGATTACTGAGGACCTTAAAGCCAAGGTGGTAAGCTTAGGGATGGCCACAATTTTTAGAGCTTGAAGATAAATGGAAACAATCAGGAAAAATAAACTATAAAATCTGTAAAATTATAACTTTGCAGTTGTTATTTGGAAGAGTATGCAGATATGTAATTGTTCCTAAAAGTCTATGTATGTTAATTCAGCATGGATACAGGTACCTCCTCATCTACTTGCTGAGACAGTTTCACAAGGTGGATGGGGAGGTATAAAAGCACTGACAAACATCTACTTCAAAACAACCATGTTAGTGTGGACAAGGCCTTAGTTGAGAGGAAACAGAAATCCACACATCACGCTTTAATGTTTAAAACAAGCTGTGAAATTGGTAAATTGTTGCAGCCTAAGATCCATACAGTTGCTCCTCTTAGCCAGATGCTTGAAAAGTGTTGGGCGTTTTTTGTTAGTTGGATAGGTGAGGAAGTCTTCAAGTGATAAAAGTCAGCAAACCCCCTGTTTTACATACATCAAACTTAGTTTTCTGTACCATCAAGCAACACACAAACTATAGCTTCTTTTTCTGCTTCATGGCCTAAAAGCTAAGCCACCACTTGGCAACATAAAACAAAGATGTCCTCTCTGAGTATGGTAGCTTCATATGTTCCTTCATAGCTTCATATTTGCTGCTGTAGGCTGTTGGGTGATCTTCAAGACCTCTGAACCCCCTTCTAAGCTTGCATGAAACCCACCCCATTTGCCAGTCATTGTAAATATTTAATTGACTGCAACTACATTTCTGAAGGAGTGCTCTAAAAGACGGAGTGACACTTAGAATAAAACAAAACAGGGAAACAGAGAAATTGCTCTTTGTGTTCTGGATTTAGAAACACACTTCTGGATTTTTTTTTGTTTTGCTTCCTTTTTATTCTTGCGAGCACTTAGGAGTGCCAATTTACAAATGCAGTAGATTGCTCTTGTGCTGAGTCAAAGAGATTTCAGCTCAGCACTCTGGCACTTAGATCGCCCATCTTCAGCTTTCACCGACTGTCCAAGACGCCCATTTGGAGTCATTCTCCACCAGCCATTTTGGGCTATTTCTAATAAACTCTATGACTTTAAAGTAATTGTATCTGCACGATCTTTGGCTTTCAGATGTTATTGCATAAGTAAACTACTTCATAGAAGTCCTGAGGCATTACAGCTAGTCATTAAGGATCAATCACAAAACCTCTCCTTAAGGTTAATGTACAGGATTTGTTTCAGGAAATCCTAATGAAATCAAATTAGGTGTTATTGAATAACGTGTCTTGAACAACATTTCTATTCAAAACTTTCACTTTTATTGCTTTGCTATGCAAATCAAATACAAACCACATTTCTACTATTTCACAGAAATTGTCCATCTCTAAATTATCTGCCTTGTGAGGTAGAATGATGTTCCAAAGCCTGTCATATTAAATGGTTGTTTCTATTTAAAGCGTATGGTTGAGACTTCTATGAACTCTACCTATCGCATTTACCTGCTTAAACACACTGACAAAACAAAAAAAAAAAACAAAAAAAAAAACAAAACATACAACACCAAGTAAAGCACCTACAAGGAAAGATTAAAGGCAGACATTATTTGGTAAGCTTGAAGACAAGCCCAGAATATGTAAGCTAATTAATTATTAAAAGTTGACAACTTTAAAACGAGCATCACAGAGCATAAGTGGTGGCATGTGCTATTGGCAGTGACCGGAGCATCTAACAGTCCATGCAAACAGTAAGTGAAGACCACCAGACACAAAAGGTAGCTCACAGATGCAACGGACAGAGTTTGATAATGTCCTCTAACTGTATGACATGCTGGGTATATAGATGCCCTATTGGCTCGATGTTTCAAGCAGTGGGTACCTGAAAGCATCCATACAGATTGCAAGCAAAACCAGAACCCTCATCTGAACTCAGGAATTGGACTTTTACAAGACTAGCCACTATGATAAGATGGACTGATTAGGATCTCGGATCAGGACCCGCTATCATCTGCTTCTGAAGTTGCTTTCTTAGTTTGAGAACTGTAGTAGAGCAACAACCAAACTCCCTCAGGAATTTCACTAGGTTAAAAATCTGGTCCGTCGTTATATCATGGTCAACAGTGTTGAATGCTGTATTGAAATCCAACAGTACCAGCAATCTGGTTCTTCCACAGTCTGTATTTATGTGGATGTCATTGAACACTGACGAGGGCAGTCTCAGTACTGTAGTAAGCACTGGAAACCAGACTGAAAGGCGTCAAGTTGCTTGGCCATTGTTAAGAAGCTGTTAAAACTGTTAAACTGTTAAAACTTTTTCAATACCTTCGCTGATGAATGGAAAAGTAGAGATTTGCCTATAATTCTGCAAGACTTGTCAAGATTGTTCTCTTTTAGTATTTGTTTAACTGGTATCTTTAACCCCAAGGGGAAAACACCTGATAAGAGGGATGAGTTTCCTATTTGAATCAGATCAAACGCAATGATCGGCAAACCTTTGTTAAACAAAGCTGTGGGTAGGATATTGAGACAGCACAAGGAGCTTAATTGATATATAATGTCTTCTAAGTTTTTGTGGCTGAGTTTGTAGAATTGTCATTTTCTCCACATTGTTACTGATTGGGCATAACATTGGTAATGAGCTTGATATTGATGTCTCAATTTTCTCAGTGAAGAAGTTGGCAACTTCATTGTAGGTCCTGTAGATGCTGGGTACATATAAAGGGGGCCTTATGTAGCTTTTTGAAGCTACACCTAGCCAAATCAAGAAGTTAAGTCTTGTCCACCAGGCGCCCCCTGGTGAAAAAGTGTGCAGTGTTGAAAGACAGACCAAAATAAGCACTAAAAAGCTTTTGTCCATCAAGGAAGATAAATCTAACCCAGTCATGAAGGCTTTGGGCAATGCTGTAGCAAAAAATATTTGTTTTTATTCAAATATTATGCTTTTTTTTTAGCAATAATATTTTTTTAGTTTTTCTAGACTATTTTGTTTTTCATGATCCGGACATGTGTATACGCTCTCAGTAACTGATTTCTCTGTGTCCTCTTTGCACCAGCAACCCGTATTTTAATTCAAAGTGAAGAACATCCAGGACATCCCAAAAAATTTTTTTAAATTGCCTAATAAGATCAGCATTGCTTGTTGTTCTGTAGCCTGTGGCAGAAAAGGTGATTTCATGACAAAACGAGATGTCCTTCTGACCCATAAGGCTCCCCTTCACTATCTTATAGCTAACAGTTATATAATGAAATTCATCCCAAGCATTCATATATATTGGGCTTTTTTTTTTTTTATCTCTTCTTGCTTTATTCTAATTTTACCATTTAGAATAAAATTGGTCTTGAAACTCAGAATCAGAACCTTTCTTTTGACTTTTGAGAGTCATTGATTTTTAATACATTTTACACCTTTAATCAGCTTTAATTTCTACCCTCATTTGTCTTTTGATCAACTCTTCTCACCCAGAAATAGCATGTAGCTTAAAGATCAAATTGTCTTGCAGACTAATAGCGGGAAGACATCAATTTGTTCATACTGGACTTGATTTTTCTCAATAACTTTAACCAAATTATAAGTTGTCATGTTTATTTGAAAATCCTAAAAGTATAAATATTTAGGAGTTCAGTTTTTAAGTCACTGACGAGGTAAAACTCATGCTTCAGCTGAAATTATGAGCATGAAAGTCATTTAAAGTAGCTGGTGTTCACGTCAATATCCCACCAACAAGCATGAAGAGATCATCAGTGTTTGTCATTTTACCAGTCAGTCCTTGAATGTTATTTCTGATCTTTTATGTAAAAATGTGGCAATTAACAGTTAAATGCATTTAAAAGTAAATATTTCCAGACTGCACCAGTGGGGGGCGCTTGCTGCTAAACGTCACAAGTTCAGCATTTGTTCAGAAAAGCAGTACAAAGTGATGCAGGAGGAGGAAGATGAAAAAGACTTGATGTGACTTCAGAGCTCTTCGGCCTTCCTCCCCTCCCTCATCTTCATCTCTTGTTCTCTGCAGGTGCACACCAGAGTCCTCACACGAGTGTTTTCCTTTCAGGCTCCTCATCTTTAGCAGTGTGTGCGTACATGTGTTTGAGTGTCCAAATTGTGAGCGTCTGTGCGAGTTGGAGGCGATAAATGAAAATAAATATACTTTTATGTTCCAGCGGTGCGCGGACTCGGTGTGTGTGTTTATGCGAGTGTGTGTGTGTGTGTGTTGGAGGACAAGGCGAAGCATTGAGCTGTTTCTGAAGTGAATTAACAAGTCAAATGAGTGCTGCAGCACCCTGCATAGGTTACCACACACACACACACACTAACACACTCCCACGCTTATCATCACAGCGTCTTTGTTGAAGAAGATGAGGCCAATTAAACTGATATCACTCTCTTGTTGTCGTTTAAAGCCTCTCTCTGATCTTTGTGTTTTATCTTCTTTTTCTTCGCTCCTCGTCTACTTTTCTCTCCACTTTTCAACCTTACTTCTTTTTGTTCTCTTAAATGTCTGCTACACTTTCTTTTTTAAGTTTTTTTTTAATATCTTTACTCCCTGCATTAATCTATTTGATTTATTTTTCTCCATCTTTAACTTTCTTCCACACATCTTCTTCACCCTCCTCCTCCTCCTCCTCGGATCCAGTTCCTTGTCCTTCGCCTTCCTCTGCTGCGGCTCTCCTTCTCTGTGTTTTTCTAACGGTGTGATAAATGTCCATCTGCGATCGGCCGATGCCCCCCATCGACGTGGCGCCCGCGAGGTCGTAAACAACAGCCCGTCTCCCCCGGCAACGTGGCGTCTCCATGGACGCGGGGCCGCTAAGACGACCGACTCTGCGTGTGTGCGGCCGAGGCGGAATGCGACATCCGACGACTGCCAAGTGTGTGTGTTTGTTATATATGTAGTGTGTGTGTGTGTGAGAGAGAGAGAGAGAGAGAGAGAGAGAGAGAGAGAGAGAGAGAGAGAGAGAGCTAATGAGCGATCATAAGTGAGCAAATGTTTTCTCTGGGTTCCACTAATGCTCAACAAACACACACACACACACACACACACACACACACACTTATAGATCAGGTATGTGTGTGTGTGTGTGTGTGTGTGTGTGTGATTAGTATGCCACAGTGAGCTGTGTCCATATGTCACCAAACACAAGCATGTTTTATTTATCCCGGAGAGGAAGAGGGGGAGAAGGAGGCCAACAGTCACTGTCAAGGGGATGGAGGAGGGATGGAGGGAGGGATGGAGGGAGGGAGGGAGAAGGAAAACTGGCAAGATGGGAGGAAAAAAAGATTAGAGAGGTGAGAAGATGGAGGAGGAATATGGGGAATCGAGGGAAGTTTGGAGAGGGTCACAATAAAGAGAAGGGAGTTGGAAGTGATGGTGATGCAAAAGAAGATGGACAGAAGAGGAAGAGAAGAATGAAAGTTATAGGAAACAAGGAAAAATAGGAAAATTAGAAAAGAAACAAGGAACCATGATAAGAGAAAAGTTATGTAGTGAAAGGAGGAATAGAGATGGTGAGATGAGGAGGGGCGAATGAGGAAAGAGAGGAAAGAAAGATTTGGATCAAAGCAGTTCTTAAAGGACAGGATTGGTATGAAGGTGTAAAACATTAAAACTGAAGAAGAAAGTCAGAAATTAGGGGACAAAACAACAGTAGAAAAGAAATAAAAGTTAAGAGATGAATAAAAAAGAAGAGAAAAACTGTGGAAAAAAGATGAAAAGAGAAAGGGATGTAAGGAAGGAAGAAAAGGAAGCATGGAAACATAAAACAAAAATGAACAAAGAGCGTGAAAGAGGGGATGGAAATGGAAAAAATGGAAAAAGGAGCAAGAAAATGATTAGCGAGGTGAGAAGATAGAGGGAAAATGATAAATATGAAGGAAAGAAGGCTGTAGATGTGGAGGAGCAGAAATGTGGAGATGTTCTCTGGTTAAGACCAGGTCCACCACAATATCCTATAATAATTCATTTACATTCACAGTTTTATTTGAAAGATTTTTTTTATGAATTTATCTTTCATTTTTAAATTTCTAGGCAATACAGTAGTGTGAAAAGGTGTTTGCCCCCTGCCTGATTTCCTGTTCTTTTGCATTTTTGTCACACTGAAGTGTTTCGGCACACCAAACCTGTTTAAATATCAGCCAAAGACAACACAAGGAAACACAAAATGAAGTTTTTAAATGAAGGTGTTTATGATTAAAGGATGGCCCAAGTCGGTTTCAGCTTGAGATCATTAACAGATTAACAGTAACAGAATTCATGGCTCCATTTATCACAGCGAATCGTCCAGGTCTTGAAGCAGCAAAACATCCCCAGACCATCACACTACCACCACCATGTTGTACAGTTGGTATGATGTTCTTTTTTTTTTTTTTTCTAAATGTGGTGTTACTTTTACGCCAGATGTAACAGGACACACGCCTTCCAAAGAGTTCAACTTTTGTCTCGTCAGTCCACAGAATGTTTCCCCAAAAGCCTTGAGGATCATCAGGATGTGTTCTGGAAAAACTGAAATGAGCCTTAATGTTCTTTTTGCTCAGCAGCGGTTTTTGTCTTGGAACTCTGCCATGCAGGCCATTTTTGCCCCCCTAGTCTCTCTCTCTGATGGTGGAGGCATGACCTCCAGTTCATTCACATCATATGTAACATTAGGAATACTCATACTACTTTTATTTATAAAAACAATTTTTTTTTTTTTTGACGTGCCACAGATGGTACTTTAAAAAAAAAAAAAAACTCTATTTCATATTTTAAAGTTCATTGTTGGAATAAATAAAATTTGCTATTCTTGGGAGGGGAAAATTAGTTGTCTAGATTATTTGATCAATTGTTAGAGCACAGTCCTGCAGAAACAAAAATGAAAGGAAAAGAGTGACCAAAGGAAAAGAGGATGAAAACATGAGTTGAAAACAATACTAAGGCTAAGATGGATATGGGCAAGAAGAGAGAAGAAGAGATACCTGACAGCAGGGAAGAGATGGAATGAAAGTAGAAGGGAAAAATCTGGTTAGATAAGCAGAACGATATCAAAGAGGTGAGAAATGGAGAAGAGATGAACAATATGAGAGATTATTTAGAGAGTTTCATTTTCCAAAAGAGTGAATAGAAATCGTTAAAGATACATAAAAGGCCAAAGGTAATAAGACAGAAGAGAGTTGGGGATTAGGGGAAACAAGGGGAGATGTCCAGAAGAAAAGAGCGGAAGAAGGATAAAAGTTAAGAGATTAATTAAAAAAAAGAGGAAAGAGTTTAAGAAACCGATTGGAAAAGGAAAATCAAAGGAAGACGGTGGGGAGAAGAAGTATGGAGCTGCTTTGGGAACGTCCGAGGAGTCAGGAGGACAAGAAAAGGAAGAAGAGAAAGGAAAAAAAGAGGAATAAGAGGAGGAACAGATGGAGAGGAAAAAACTGGCAAGAAAAGGAAGAAAAAGATTAGAGAGGTGACAAGATGGAGACAACATGGAGGAAATGTTTGGAGACGTTCTCAGTTAAAGGGAAGAAGGGGTGGTGGAAAAGAAAGTTAAAATGAAATTATGTAGGGATGAAGGAGAGAATTAGGAATATTAAAAATGAAAAAGATTAAAAAGAGAACAAGCATAAAAGTTGAGCTTGAGGAGAACTCTGACATGATGGAGGGAAAAAGAAGTAGGAAGAAAGGGAGGCAGAGGAAAAGATGAGGAAAAGAGGAAAGTGAATGATTGGGAGAAGAAGGAAAATTAGATTAGAACGAAAAGAAAATTATAACACTAAAAAATTATGATTATTGAAAGAAGGGAGAGAAAAGGACAGATGGATTGTAAAAAAAAAAAAGGCTGAAAGAGAGCAAAATGACAAAAAGGATAAACAAAGAATGGAGAGAGGGAATAAAAGGTGGAACAGGAAAAATGAAAAACAGAGGGTAGAAGATGGAGGTGAGCCCTGTTTTCCATACGAATGAAAGGTGGAGGAAAAGATGGAGGTGCAATATTAAGACAAAATGAAATAAGATGGAAGGAAAGTGTTAAAAGTCAGGATAAAACAAAAGGACACGGAGAAATGGAAACAATGAAGGAGGATAGGAAAATATTTAGACGAAATTTAATTCATGACTAAGAAAAAAAGTGAAAACAGAAAGAAGGAACAGTTAAAGGAAAAGGATGAACAGCGGAGTCGGGAAGACAAGAGAAAGGAAGGAGGAAATCTGGGTCTGATTAAAGGAAAGTGAAAACATGAAGAAAAATATGAAATTGTGAAAAGAGAGACGAGTGGGATAAGAAAAGAGGAATAATAAAGACAGCAAGAAGAAAGAAGGGATGACTAACATCAGGAAGAAGAGAAGAAGGTAAGTAAAGATGGGAGGAAGGGAGCAGAGGAGGGACACGAGGAGTAAAGGAGGTGGGAGGGATGGACAGATGGAGGAGTGGGACCCCAGAGACGTGTCATTCATCACACCACCCTGCAATCTGCACTCCTTCACCCTCCTTCTCTTTCCCTGCTTCCCCTCATCCATCCATCCATCCATCCATTTGTTCCTCCATTTCTGTTACTGTCACAGTTCTAGTCTCTTCCTTTCTTTCCCTCCCTTCCTCCATCTTTCTCTCAGGACTTTGGCAGACCTTTTTAGGTTTCATTATCTCCTCTGGCGACATCCCTCCATCCTTCTCTCCATTCGCCCCTCCGGTCTCTCCCTGTTCTTGGCTCCCGCCATTTTCACTTTCTGTGTCATCGAGAATGAAACGACGACCAAAAAAAAGGATCCGTTTCTTGAAAGAGAAACATTAACTCAGAAGTGTTAAAATAGAAAAATTATGAAATTAGAAGGGATCAAACCATGAAAACAGATGAGGTAGAGAGGAAAGAGAAACAGAAGGAAAATTGAATAAAAATGAAAACAAAACAGGGAAAAAAACTACAGCAGGAGTGATAACATGGGAAATATCCGAAGTGAAAGTTAGGCCCTGTTTACACGACAGCAGCAGGTTTAACAACAGGCTCCGGGTTGAAACACTACACCAATCATGTCAGTGCAAACGCAACCAAAAACTTTTGGAAAACATGACGTCACCTTGCGCTTGGTAACTCATGCCGGGTTTTCACTCAAGCACAGAAGGACAACAATTGACAACAATCCGTGTCCGTTTTCTGTCTGCGCTGATGCATCTTTTCAGGTTATTTGGTGTATTAAACCTTCGTGTCATCAGCGAAGACACATAGATCACATGCCAGATCGTATGAGCACCTCTCTACAAGCGAAGGGTTATGAAAACACGCTTCTGAATCAGGAAGCTCACGAAGTTTCACCGCCTCCTACAGTCCTGGCATGCACACTGCACCACTTGCAGGTGGGATGTACAATATATCGACACTAACATCGGTATCGGCTGATGTTAGTCATTTTTTAACATTTAATTTTGGCTAAACTGTTTTAATGCAAGAGAGGGTTTTTTTTTTTTTTTTTTTTTTTTTTTTTTTGCCCTTTTTAGATTATAATAAAGTAATAAAGCATCAAACTCTGATGTTGGGTTGAGGGAGCAGTTCAGATTGTAATGAAAGACCTTTGTTTTTCATGGTAACAGTAAGAAACATCAATGATGGGGTTAATCAGAAAGATGGCGACAGGAAATGAGAATATTGACGTGTCTCTTACCGGTGTGGGACAGCAGGTTGGGGGACAACAAGCCAGGGAGCCCCGGGTGCAGCAGCCGGGGGCTTTCCTGCATCCCTGCACCGGAGCAACGTTTGGGAGGACGGCCGGGACGCGAGCTGCAGGGGGGAGAGACACAGACTAATTACCATGACACAATAAGAAATGCAGACATGATTCAGTATGAAGTTGATTTAAACACATCATACAAGGAAGAAATCACAGCTAAAAGGGTGAAAGTTGATGCAGATTAAAAGAATCTGAATCACTTTTCACTTAGAATAAAAAAAAAAAAAAAAAAAAAATGTATATACCATCATAAGTTTAAGATGTTTTATGGAAAATTAAATGTTTCTTTCTTTTATATTAAGAAAAAAATTAAAACATAAAATCATTGTTATAACTGTCAGAATTAGGAAAGTTTAGACCGAATCCAAAGTTTCTTGGGGACATTTTGCTTCAACTAACCATCACAAACAGATACTGGGATGTATCTCATTGAATAGATCTGATTTAATGCCATTAACTGTTAGCTCAATATTTCCCCCCAAAAATAAAAGAACATTTATTTTTCTCTGTAACTTAAAGCTTGTTTCCTCATTTGTGGACAACTTGGCTCAGAGATAAACACTGGGATCTGAATGTCACCAGGAAATGATAACAGCTGAATGCTCCAGCAGACACCGCAGGTCACTCGGACATAATCAAATCACAAACCGTCGGTGAACAGCAGCTTCTAAGGAGTTTTTGCTAAAGCTAGCATGATTTCTCACATAAATACACCCCTAAAGACATTTGAGGAGTTACTTGAATGAAATATCGTTTTCACTTTAACAGAGAGCACTTTGTCAAAAAATACCGGCCACACTAATTCCTTGAAAATGTAAAGAAAGGTTATAGTAATGTTATGAAAGCCTTTCCCTTTTTAAGTTAAATTAGCAAAGTTTCCATGAAATTAATCCAGAAATTTAAATCATTTGAGCACCTAAACTCTGTCAAGAATAGTGAGTTTTTTCATAAAATACAAGAACATAGTTTAATTACTTGCAGCGTGTGGAGCTACCTTATTGCAACAACTCATAAAAGAGCTAAAGATGATTTAAAGGTTTAACATATGCACTTTGACATTACATGGAGCATGGTTCTTCAGCTGCAACATGGCAAACAACAAAGCCCTGCAAAAAATAGTGAGGGGAGCTAAAACAGTCATTGTAGTATCCCTACTCATGGATATAAACTTACTCTAAATACGAAGGATTGACTGACAAACATTTTAAGCTTTACTGCAAAAAAAGTAAATAAATATGGGACATAAAACAATCAAATGCAATTGGAGTGAGTTTCCATTCACAATATCAATGCTTTTAGATCTTAGGGCAGGCTAAAAAATCTAATCTGTAAAATTTAAAATCTATGAGATATTATGTTTAAAGTCTGCAAAACCGGTACAAAATAAATTAGGATTAAAAAGAAAATCCATAAGAATTTTTAACAAAAAATATTTAGATCCCAACTCCAGAAGATTATGTGAGGAAATCTGACACATGAGGCAACTTGTACAAGAAATAAATCTGTAACTATCCTTACATACACAGGAATTCATGTTCTGCATGTATAAATGAAGCTGAATAAACACTCGCACAGTCTTTCATCTGACACCCCAGTCTCTAACACACACACACAATAACCTACTCTATTATTCATGTGCACGTAGGCATAAATAACCACAGTCAAACACTGTATTACAGTAACTGCACACATGCAATATAACATAAAGTGAGGCACACATACACACACTGGAGGTGCGCATACAGGCCAACTCTCTGCAGGGTGGCTAAGTAACAGATGGCCATCCAAAGTCATTTACACCTAGAGAGAGAAAAAAAATAAAACCTGTATATGGCAAAAGCCCACAGTGTCACTCTATAAGAACAGAAATGAAGAGAGGAAATAATGTACAGGCAGCAAGTTAAATTAGGGCATAAAATAATAATGCCACTAAAACCTTGAGAGGACTTCTGTTGTACTGATTATCAACTATTCTTAGCCACTTAGCAGTGCATGTGGTTGCATCTGGTTACATGTGAAAATTATTTCTGATATAAATTTCAGACTTTAAAAAGATGGTCTGCGTTCATCGGTCACAGTAACAGCTTACACAGTTTTTTATTTAATTTGCCTAAAAAAATAAAAAAAATTTAAAAAAATTTAAAATCCAAAATCACACAAAGTATGTAACAGGCTAACAATAACAATCTGTTTTCTAAAGATTATGTTTAGTATTTGAAAGAAAAAAAAAATCAAATCATTTCTAAAAATTCAAGAAAATTACGGTCGAGCCTGAGCATCCTCTTCATGAGACTGTTCTGCAACAACATACTGTCTATAGACAGAGACTGCCTCAGATTCACTGTAATACAGACTGCTACAGGTGATCCTTCCTACCCACAGCAATCAGCTTCTGCAACCACTCTTAGAAGAAAATTGTATATAAGTTACATCAAACATATAATTTGCTTCTGGGATTAATAAAGTATTTTTGAATTTGATGCTAACCATCTCCTCCTTTCATAAGTATTCAGTAATGCATTTAATTTAACACACACACACATACATACATACATACATACATACATACATACATACATACATACATATATATATATATATATATATATATATATATATATATATATATATATATATATATATATATATATATATATATAGTTTTGATTTTGAATACACACCTGTTAAATTTTTTAAGTGCTAATTGCACAGACTATTTGTTTTTATTTATTAATTTATTGCCTTTCTTCTGTTTAGAGTAACACAAGTATAACAAGCTGGGAAACTACTGCTGAATACAATTTTCCCTTTAACTGCTGATCTAAATCAATAGTGCACACTTCCATAAATAATATTAACACCTCTAAGTGTTATGTTGTCGACTGTTTTGCCAAATATGAATAAGCGACACTTTTGAAATTCTTTTCATTTCTAAACAGGTGCCGTTTTTGCCCTAATAAATACAATGAAAATTTTGCTGTACTGTAATTGCTAATAGATCTTTTTTTCACATCTTCATTTGAAGAAAATGTATGGCTTTAAAAATGTTCTCCACAGCAGAGCAAGTATTTCTCTTAGTATCAGTTTTGAGCTCTCCAGCCTTCTCCAAAGAAGCAAGAGAAAACTCCAGTCAATCTCTCACTTTCTCTGACACCTCATTAATAGGTCTTTAAACTTAAAGCACCAGTATGATAGAAACTTTTTGTAGATTTATTTATTTATTTTTAAACATGTTCTGTCTGGCAGTGCGGCACTCAGAGTTGTTGTCTGATTGCCAAGGAGAAGCCCAACAGATTTACTTTTACAAGTGGAGCATTACAGCTTTCACTATTACGACATATACATAGATTACATTACAGTCTTTAGAACACTGGGCAATTTTTCCAACATATCACAAATATCTAAGCCAATCTATAAACTAGAAAAACCCTCTATTTATAGACTCAGTAACTATAAAAAGGTTTGGGGTTTTTTTAATCAGCATTGATTTCTTGTTTTTTGTCAAAATGAACGATAATTGTTTTTTGGGTTTTTTTTGCCATAGTATTTTAGAGATGCCAGAGAAACAGGTTTTTTGTATACATTAACAAAAATAAACTGATTTTATAACTGTTTTAAGTAAACACACAGAGCCTTTTAAATACTGTTTTTTTTATCCGAATAGTTTTAATACAGGCTCAGAGTTCATCTGTTTAGCTGTGTTTCTCTCATAGATGAAGCCACTAAAGATGCTTCTGCTGCCATAAACTCTTTACTTTTTTCAACATAGTTAGGACTCCTGGATCAGTGCTTTTATGGCTCTCTGTGTTTATGCTCCATCATCTCAAACCCCCAGTTGGTCGTGGCAGAGGGCCACTCGCACTGAGCCATTTCCAGCTGGAGGTTCCTTCCTGTTTAAAGGGAGTCTTTTCTTTCCACTGTCACCACATGCTTGCTCAGTATTAGGAACTGCTGCAAAATCAGAAACTTGATGCAATCTGCTGGCTTTTTTTAGACTGAAAACTTTTTTTTAATTTTAATGATTAGACTGAATTAATTACACAATTCTGTATATAAACTGGGATGAGTTTGTTTTAAAAGAAGCCTCATAAATAAGCTTAACTGGAATTAAATTAGTTCTTAGACCCACGATGGAGGTTTGTCATGCTTTAGCAGCAATACCTCAGGAGGGTGAGGCCAGTTAGTACAGCACCAGAACAGAGCGGATGGGATGTTGGTCTTTTCAGGAACATGTTGAGTAAATCGGTCAGATCCCGCTGGGAGTAGCGGATTGTGTGTGTGTGTGTGTGTGTGTGTGTGTGTGTGTGTGTGTGTGTGTGTGTGTGTGTGTGTGGAGGGGTGGGGGGGTGCTGGGATGGAGGGGTGTCCGCGCTAAAAGTTGTGAAGAGAAAACGACTGCAAATGTTTTTTGGGTGTGATCTGTATGTGAGAAAAAAAGCAGAAGGATTCAGAGGAGCATGAAGAAACGAAGGCATGAACCTTCACTTCTTCTATGAACTCTACTTCACCTCTTTCTCCCTCCATCACACACACACACAATCACTTTGCAATAAACACGCTATTCACAGAGAGTTGTACACACTAACACACACACTCACAGGTGTTTGCATTCAAACCTTAAAGCCCTTCTATCAACAGCGTGCTGCTACCTTTCAGCTGCTGGCTCCGTGCAACGGATGCATGTTACAGTAGCAGCTGTACGTGTGTGTTCAACTGCATCCATCCATGTGTAAGCAACTTTAAGGTGTGTATCCACGTGAATCCAAGCCTTGTGTGTGTGTGCGCAAAGGACACATGATATCGGCTTCTCATTAGCCTTACAGTTCTTTGTTCAGAGTAATGACTGCAGTGTGTGTGTGTGTGGGTGTGTGTGTGTCCCGTAGGGTTGCCATATGTTGGGCATTAATCCTCGTCAACGGTCCACTCTCCTTACAGCACCAAGCTCAGGAACAAAGAACAGGTCACACACACACACATAAGCTCATACACTACACACAAAGAATGTAGAAAGTGCGGCTGCACACTTCACATGCAGTCCATTGACCTACATTCACTGGGTAACCCTTCACCTTGACCATGTTCAGAGTTGTAAAGAGGAACAAATCCATTTCTCCTACATAAGATCACGTTTCTTCCAAGAAATGCTACATGAAATTAAAAAAAAAAGAAAGGTACACCACTGACTGACCTCTGACCTTCTGACTTACTAACATTCACACTGTTGGATGGTTTAGGAGCATGCATTTATGAGTCCAGAAGTTCCTTGAGACAAAGAAGCCTTTTGGAGGAGGCAACCAAGGAATCTGGAGAGGTAAGAGTTTCTTCTGAGAAAAGAACCATTCAAATCTAGCTAACACCGTGGTTAAAACTCCCCAGATAATTTTGTTTTTAATGGGTGTTTTTCATTTAAGATTGGCACCATTGTAAAGCTGCTTGTGGTAAAAGTGTTTCAGTGAACACTGGTCCAATCAAGACTTCGAACTGGACTTTAGAGGAAACGGCACAAAGATGCAACAAGACTCAAATATTTTACACTGGTTCAGGCAGATGACCAAAAGAAAATATAGATATTTATTTTCAAAAGTTAAATATTATAATTCAATAACAGATTGCTGCATCCTAAGGGCACATAGGAGCGTTATCATAGATCCTTTCTCCTGGCCACTATTAGACTCTATAACCATCACTGTTCCCCAAAAAAATCAATGTGTTTACATCCCTACTGGCCTTTGCACAGTTAACTTTCTCCTCTTTTTACACATCTGTTGTTATGTACTGCACTGATGTACTGTATTATAAATAGTCTGTTGTCTTAAAAAAAAAAAAAAAAAAAAAAAAAAAAAAAAAAAAGACAATCACAACTACAGCCTACATTTTCCTTCTACAAACTTCTTCTGTTTTTTGCTTTTTTTGTATAGTAACATGTGGAGCCACTTGGGGCAGAATTTTCACCCACTCTTCTTTACAGAACTGTTTTAATTCAGTTGCATGTGAGGATTTTCCAACATGAACAGCATGTTAAAGGTAAGGCCACAACAACTCTTTAGGATTTAAAATTGAAAACCGAATTTAAAAAAAAAAAAAAAAAAAAAAGACACACAAGCCTTTTTTTTCCTCACTGTCTGAAGCTAAATCAGACCAAACTTCTCTTGTTTTAGGTCAGTTAGATTTACCAAAATTATTTCAATTTGCTAAATGCCACAATAATGAGAGAATGTCTGAGATTTATTCAACAGTCTTCAAAATCACAAGTTTACATACAGAATGATTACTATTTATTTAAAAAATGAGGGAAAGCCCAGATGATGATGTCATGGCTTTGGGAACTTCTGATAGGTTAACTGAGTCATTTGAGTTAATTGGAGGCTCACCTGTGGATGTATTTTAAGGAACTCACTGCTTTCTTGTTTGACACGATTGGAAAGCAAATAAGAAAAAGAAAAAAAATCAGCCAAGATATCAGGAAGAGAATCATGGAGCTGCTCCAGTCTGGTTCATTCTTGGGAACAATTTCCAGATGCTCGAAGGTGCCGCATTCATCTGTTCAAACAATTATGTCCAAGCATAAACATGATGGGAAGGTCCAACCAGGTTCTGTGTCCCAGAGTTTAACTTGTTCTGGTCCAAAATGTGGAAATCTACTCCAGAACAAAAGCTAAAGACCTTGTCAAAGATGCTGCTGAAGCTGATAAAACTGTGTCATTCTCCATATTGAAACGTATCCTGTACCGACATGGACTGAATTATTATAAGTATTTGACAGATACACAAAAATTGGGCTATATAGATAACTTAGAACTGATTTTAGTATAAAAAAATAATTTCATTATGAAATCAACCTACAATTTCAGAAGTGTAATAAAACTGAAGAGTTTCTGAGCAGTTCAGAGAGGGGTGCTTCTGTATCGTGTTATAAATCATTGCTTTAGTTGTGCAGCTGCATTTCCACACATTACTAGTTATGTTCAGTGACATTAAAATTGATCAAACTGACTGGGGCAAGCGATGGACTTACAGGAAATGAGTTGGGAAGATTTCCTCTTTAAAACCTGTCTGAAGTTTGAAAAGGAATAAACAAGAGAGACAATCTGCTGGTTTGTTTACAGTAATTATGTTTCAATCACTGAATAGGTAATAAATTAGAGATGGTAATTAAAAACCAGACACATTGTTACTTTGAAATGTTTTTTCTGGTGATGTATTTATGTGTTTTAATGACCTTTTTAATTGGACAAGAAAAGCAGACCATGGCACGAATGGAAAACACAAAGCTGACATTTCACAGACACACACACACACACACACACACACACACACACACACACACACACACACACACACACACACACAATGTGATGAGCCACCTTGAAGTAAGTCTTCCCACTTTGACACTTGCACCCCCTCGCCTGTCCTCCCAAATGGCCGTCTCTATGGTGACGGAGCCTTGATCAATACTCCGTCATTGGCTCTGATGGCTGGTCAGGGTCGCTCACACACACACACACAGTTTCGTATGTACAAACAGGCATGGCGGTGAATAAGCACGGACTCACTAACGCGTTTGACAGATTGATTTAGCTCAGAACGTCCAGAGGTCACACACTCCAAACACACACACACACACGCACCCAGCGTAGTTTATCAAAGCACAGCGCGGTCAATAAGAGGGGTAGAGCAGCGGGTCAACCCTCTTTAGCTAAAATCTTTCATCTTCTTTCATCTCTCCATCAGCGTGCTGATCCGTTTACCCCCCTTTATGTTTTTGTTCTTTTCTTGTTTCTCTTCTTCTTTGTTTTCGGTTTCAGTTCTCCCTCCATGTTTGTTTTTGTCTAAATTCGGGGTTTCTTGTTTCGCCTCCTCTTGTTCCGTCTCTTAGATTCACAAACCTGCTTGTTTGTGTTGGACGTCCAGGTTCATAATTAACTTAGTCAAATTAAATCAGACTTACATAAACTTATAATTAACTTTTAAAGTCTTAACTTTGAACAAAGTTTTGTGCTGTCAGTGATAATTTTTTATTTTCATTTTTGTTTGTTCTTTTTAATAATAATAATATTAAAAAAAAAACTATTATGTCCTTGAAGGCAGAAATTGATCTTTTCTTGTTATTTTAATTAAAGATCCCTGCTATTCAAATAATACCTGTTTTTATGTTTTTTTTTTTATTTTCATTATTGAAAAGCAACACATATTCTAATTTAATTTAGTTTCTAATTGAAGCCAGCACTTATCAGTCATGTTTTTTGTTAACCAACGTTTCCAAAACTTTACTTTGCTTTTTTTTTCTCTAATAGCAGTGGATCAGCTGCTTTATTTGTAAAGCAGCTGACTTGAATCTAAATCCGAAGTCAGAATTCAGAAAAAAAAACAAAACACATACATTTTTATATTAGATGTTAATCAAATCAAAATTCTGGCAGTCAGCTGATGTTTTTAATGATCAACCAAAGTCTGTGGTTCTTCTGGAGGAG
Organism: Anableps anableps; assembly: GCA_014839685.1. Classification (NCBI taxonomy): domain Eukaryota; kingdom Metazoa; phylum Chordata; class Actinopteri; order Cyprinodontiformes; family Anablepidae; genus Anableps; species Anableps anableps. The sequence continues at coordinate 25,767,652 of CM026085.1, read as the reverse complement.
GTTAATCATCCTTTAATTGCTGCTTCAGGAACTTTTTTTAAAAGCTGTACCATGTTTTAGGTTAATACCTTACAAATGTTTTCATTAATATTTTGCAAGTTGTTGACAACTTTTTTCCCTCTCATAAACTGAACCCTTTTCTATGTTAGATATTTGCAGGTTGTCTGAAGGCTCTGCACCGATGCACGACAAATGTTCCTTTTATTCCATCATTTTGCTTTAATTTCTAAAGAGTTTCAACAAAAACAGTTGAGCTTTCTTATGTTATCTTTGTAATAGCAAATTTTGGTAGTGATATTATTCTGATGGAGTCTTGCTCTATTGAGCACAGTAGACCCCTGGTATCCTCTGGGGTGAGGGACCATTAGCGCCTGCTAATAGCTAAAATCAGCAAATTGTTGAAACCTCCTCTAAAAATGCCTGACTTCCTAATTTAATAGTTCTAACACTAAATGTCCCGTAAATACATATATATGCAGAGGAAACCATGTTAGCAATATTGCAGATGCTAACTAGCCACAGTCTTCCTTATCTCTGCTCTCGGGGTACAACCAGTTAGCGTAAATGAAAATAAATGCCGTTCCCAGATTGGCTGCTTTGCAAACGCCAGCTAATAGCATGTCAAGCAGCATTGCACCTGTGTATTTAAGCTTCCAAAGCTGCATTTTCTTTGGAAGATTTTAGATGTGCTCTACAAAAGAATTGGCAAATAATTTGGAGTTATGTTCTACAGAAAAATCTGCAAAAATGCAGGGGTCCGCTGTATTTATTGTCTTGCAGAGAAGCTGCAGGAACAAATGTGTGAAATATTTAATGTTTGAAGCAGACAGAGGAATGAGTTAAAGCTAACCAAAAGCCACAATTTAAACGGATTAACTTCTCATATAAGCTTGGTTTAAAGAAGGATTATGATCTTAAAGTAGCACCTCAACTCATCAAAACTACTCAAATACAAAACCAGACCCTTAAATTAAACTTATATATCAACTCCAAAAACTTTCAGTTCCTGTCGGGTAACATTTTTCTTTTCATGATGCTGCCTGCATTACATCTGTCCTACCAGCTACAGGTTGGTAGTTAGACACCTCGGTGGTCTCAGCCTGGTAATCAGTCTCTATTGGACTCTTTTAGTCTCAAAGTACTAACCCCACTCACTCCTTGCAACACAAACTCAGTTGTTGCTCCTTGGTTTGACAAATCACAAACAACCACCTTAAAATCAAAGCACCACTGCTTCCTGTTATTGTATAAAATACCAGAAAGTTGCTTTGTTAGAAACCTTCACTTGCCCAATCATTCATTTTCTTGAACCTTACCCTTTAAAAAAAAAAAAAAAAAAAAAAAAAAAAAAAAAAAAAAAAAAAAAAAAAAAAACACAACAAACCTTGGAAAGCATTTCCTGCTTTGACTTAACAAGGGTTTTAAACAAAACTGAGTTTCCAAACAAAACCCTTTAATTTGCTCTGAGAAAGAGAGACGCTGATTAGTGCAGTATGTGCTGGTGAATTAGCAGACCATTCAAACACAATGATTGATTTCAACCTCATGTCTGCATTAAGCTACAAGAGTCAGGATGTCTGTTAGTAAAATAAACAGCCAACTGTAGCCTAATTACTGAAATTTTAGTTTATCAGTTTAGGGACCATGTACAGCAGTGGTTCTCAATTATTTTCTGTCATACCACACTAAATTGAAATACTACTGAGAATCTGATAATACCTAATTATTTATCTGCACAAACCACAGGCACAAGCATTCTGCATACAATCACCTGATTACCAAAACAGACTAATAAAATTATCTTAAATTTTAAGTTGCTGCAGCTCACAAGTTGAGTTTATTAACTCAATTTGTAACATTTAATCAAAACTGCTCTGTGTGACTCTCAAAAGACAAAAAGTGCAAATGATTCACAGGCTAAAGACTAAAAACAGTAAAACTTTTTTAAAATGTAAATATTGGTTATGCGTCACCTTCATCAGTTCATTCATTTTCAAAAAGATACAAAGCTTTTTCCCATTTTTTTGTGCAAAATTTCCAACGTTGCTTATATTTTAGCTTATCAGAAGAGATGAAAAGTGCATAATATTTTGCATTCACAGTAAACCCAAATGTTATAAAGACTTCATTGTATTTCCATGTCTTTTTCTGCTGGCTCACTTACTTTACTTGCCTCTGGGGTTTTTCTTTTCATTGTCACAAACTTCTCCATCTCTCCACCATCAACTCTGTGCACCAGTGTGCCACTGTAGGCTGCTTCTTCTACTCGACTGAACAGGCAGTCTGTTGATTAGTTTGAACACTGCTGCCACCTAGAGACTGGAGGCTTGCTTGTCCTACAAGCATGAATAAAGACAATAATACCAAAGTCATTCTGCCTATCGCACCCTTCTGGGTGCTCACACCACTATTTGAGACATAGTGATGTACAGGAACATAGGTGAGCTGCATAGCCACTGAATAATTTCCATCTGACAATAGGTGGTAAGACAGATAAAGCTCAAACTAGGCAGGTATAACTCTACCAGGTCCAACAAGCTATCATAATCACGCAGCAAAGAATACAGTGTTAACATTGAACAAAAGTGGCTCAAGAATGAAGCCTTGAGGAACCCCTGGTGTGATTGTGGTTTGCTCATATTTATAATTACCAGATGACAAAGTAGTCCTGGCAATCACTTAATGTTAAACATTGTCACAATTTTTGTGTAGTTACTGGATTTTTCCTCAAGGTTATCATCAGTATTTCATACGTACCTAATGAACGATCACAAGCTGAGTTTCCATCAATGTTTTTTATGCACACTTTTAAGTATCACATTAGAAAAAGTTAATGGAAATGACAAAATTTAAAATAACTTCCTCAATTTCTCTTTTTATGCTCGCTGGAGGTGGTTTTTGGCTTTTCCGGAAAAGAGTTAATGCGCTAAATGGGAGATGGAAACCAAATTAGTTCTGACATAGAGAACTTGATTATTTACCATCCACTGGTGGGTCTGTGCCTTACCAGAGGCACAAAACTTGGGGTGGGTGTCAATTTTTATGCTTGTTTGCAACCTCCTATATCTTGTTTATTACAGCCATACGTAGCGTCAGCATCTGATGAAATTACACTTTGTGTATCCGGGTTGATTCTCTTCAAACCTGTAGATGGAAACATGCCTAATTTTCATTCCCCCCCCCCCCCTTTTTTTTTGTAACATTTTAAAAGTTTGCTCAAAACTGGCATGACTATTGAATGGAAACATAGATACAGATGTTTGGTAGTTATTGCAGCAACAATTACATTTAAGGTATCTAAGATGCTTAAATGTCATGGCTCTAATCTGTCACTTTACATCAAGCCTGTTACAGTTATACAGTTTTTATTAGGCTATAAATTAAATAAATATGAAGCTCCATTCTTCTATACAGTATTTGGATTATTTTGCTGCATAAAAGTATAAACAAACAACCTTTTTTGTTTTTATTACATTTTAATACTTTCTGGTTTAATTATTTTAGCCTTCCATCTGTCTCTCTCCTGGTACCGATTTCATTTTCTGCCAGGACCTTTCACATTTATCCCATCTTTGTCTATCAGAAGTGCTGGTTGGTGGACGTTACTACATTTCCTTTTTTCCATCCATCTCCTCTACTTCCCCCACCTCTCTGTTTTCTGTCTCCCCACATCTCTCAGCCGTCATAAATCGTGTCAGCGACTTGCATCCTCCCTCTCTGTGTGTCTTTACTCTTTGTTTGCCGCAGAAGAACAATCTATTCTTTTTAAAGAGACACCAGAGAAATGGGATATATGTCAGTCCACACACACAATCACTCGGAAAGGCATCATAATCATGGACGCTCACGGACTCATGAGAAAGAAGGAAAGAAGAGAGGGAGAGAGAGATGGATGTTTACTTTCCTCTGAGCTTCCGCCTCTTTGATTGGACAGATGAATGGCTTCATTGTGTCTGTGTTTCCTTCTCTCCCTCTTTCTGTTCCTCTTTTCAACATGAAGAGGGGAGAGATGGAAAATAAAGACGGACAGAGAGACAGAGGAAGGGTGAGGTAAGCAATAATAAGTATTGATTGATAAGGGAAGTAGAGCGGGAATAATAAAGGAGGGGGGGAAAAAAAATCACCTTAAAACACAGAATGGAGGGAAACAGAGAAACTGTATTGATTACCTGGTGACACCTTTCCTCTTCTTTTCTTCCCTCACTTCTTCTTCCCGTATTATTTATGACTATTCATCTTCTTTTCTCAATTTTGCTCACATTTTAACCTTATTTTTTCCTTTTAAGTCTCTTTATTATTTATTTATTTATTTATTTTTATTTATTTATTATTATCTGCAGGATACTTGTTTTATTAAACAAGTATCCTGCAGCCTTTTAACTTCCATCTATTTGTCAATAAAACATCCATCCATTACTCTTCATCCCACAGTTTTAATATTTTTTTTATTGATTTTATCTATGTGTTTATCTGCTTATTCCAATTTTTAATCAATTTATTGTTAATTTGCACCAACATTGTGCCGCATGTCTATCATTTCTTCTTTTTATCAATGTTTTTCAGTCTTATCTACCCTGTCTTCAACAGTAATTTATACCGTTATCATCATTCTGTCCCACTCTGTAATGATTACCTATCAATCTATACATCCTTCCATACAGCAATCCCTTTAAAGCAGTTTTGGTAAAAATATCAAGTAATTCAGATCCAAAACAACATGGATCTGAAAGGTCATAACATGGCCTTTTGCAACACCGTTTGGTGCCAAGTGAATATTCAGATCTGAGAACTGGTTTCCCCACTCAAGAACCAATTCTGAACCAGGAAAACCAGCATCTTCACTGGTCCTGGTCAGTCCTTTCTGTGCCTCCAAAAAGTATTCACACCTCTTTTTATGTTACAGGGTTCTTCTCAAAATGGTTTTAGTTCAGTTTTCCTTTAAAAAATTTACACAAAATACTAGGAATGCGTATCACCATTAACATCGGTATGTTAGACTTTAAGACATATTTTATCATACCAGTATAAGTAAAACTGGGCTGATATTACTAACTGATGTTTTTTTGCATGTTATTGTTTGTGTAGGTGTTTTGGGAGAGGTGGGGGTTGGCCATGTGGTCTTTGTTTAGTCATGTAACAATGATAGTGATGTAGCACAGAACTGTGGGGTGTTTAAAACAGAGAAGCAATTTGGGAATGTGTGGTTGCTTTTTCACAGTGCCCAATGGGTGGGGACATCCATCCATCCATCATCCATCCAGAGTTCACTTCAACCGAGCCGAGACCTTGGTTTGTAGGCGGACCAGAGTTCGCCTTTTTGGTCCAATCAGAGTTCGATTACGCGTTCATACCTCCCCAAACAAACCGGAGTTTCCAGGCAAATGAACTGGAGTTTGATCAAAGCAAACTAAACAGGGCTGGGGTGAATGGACCCTAAAAGACACACAGCAGCCTCTTTGAATTTTGCCAAAAAGCACCATAGAGATTGTCAGACCAGAAGAAACAAATGTCTCTGGTCTGGTGAAACCAAAAAAGAACCTTTAGGCGTGGACTCCACATCTCACGCCTGGAGGAAAACACACACTGCTCATCACTGTGCTAACACCATCCATATTGTGAAGCATAGTGTTGGTAGCGTCATGCTGTGGGGGTGTTTTTCAACAAGAACTGGACTTCTAGCTGGGTTCTTAAGATGACAGACAGACATAGAAAGGTTATTTAAGTAAACCTGCTCTGGACCACAGACTAAAGAGATAACCATCTTCGAACACAGCAGTGACCCAAAGAACATAGCCAGCACTTCAGGAGAGTCTGTGAACATCCTTGAGAGATCCAGCCAGTCCCTGGAAAGAACTAAAAACAGCTGTTTACTGATGCTGCCCATCCAACCCGACTGGTCTTGAGAGGAAAACCTGAGGCCGTCATTGCTGTCAAAGCTGTTTCAACACAATATGAAGCCATGGGTGTGAATACTAATGAAATGGATTAAAAAGCTTTTAGGAGTTTAAAAAAAAAAAAAAAATACCCGTCTTTCTGTGTTTGGTCATGCTGGAAACTGTGTCGATCTTTGAGAAGAATACCTAATTCTTATTTACACAAAGTCTGTAATGTGAAGAGAAGGGGTGTGAACACTTTCTAATGAAACTATGTGTCAGTGGATGGGAGCTGGAGTTAAGGAGACCAACCAAAAATTCAAAGCAAGTGAAATGTCTGGTCTGCTTAATTCAAAACAGAAGAAAAGCGAGCTTCATCATGGAGGTGAAGAAAAAAAAAACATGTATTTACACTGATTTATGCTCACAAACACACTGCTGTTTCCACCAGCTTCCAAATACGACTTGTGGAAGGAAAACTTCAGGGAAAAACCATCTGTTCAGTGCAGACAAACTGTGTCTCTGTGGTGTGGTCCCCTGCAAACACGCTGACCAGACTTCAGAGAAGATTGAAACAAATACAGGAAAAGACGTTTGTTCCACCATCCAGCTAAAACTCAGAAAACCAAGAAGGCGATGCAGTCCATTACCAACCAATAAACGGTGTAAAAGTTACATTACAGGGTGTTCCAACAAGGAATGGGCAAGTATCGTATCATTATTGTGAAAATGTTATCGGGATAAGAATTTTATCATGACAATAAATTTCAATTAATCATTTCGGAAAGCCCCCAAAACTGAAAACATTGTCAGAATTGTTGTTTTAATATATTTCTCCACTGTTGGCTTCATGGCAGCATCAATAATTATCAATGAATTCAAAAATAGGAAATACAGTTACAGTGTGCTGTTTAGTGGGATGGGGGGTGGGGAGACAACTTTTCTTTAACTAACAGATCTCTGGAAGAAGCTAATTTCAAAATGGGAACATTTTTTGATCATTTTTATGATCACTTATCACAAAATACCACAAAATATTGTGATAAAATTTTAAATCCATATCACTCATCTCTAGTTTCAGTTCTCAATAGGTTAAAGGAAGGAACAGATAAATTATTATTCTATTCAATTCAAAAATAATTAATTAATCCCAGAGAAAAATTAAATGTCATAACTCAGATAATTTAGACTCCTCCTGTTGAGGTCAGTATCACAGTAAATCTGAAGGAGCCTCTGACTGAAGACACTCTTTAGTTGTTCTGTTGAAGCTTGTTGTTGCTGAGCTATGGTGCATTTTCCATAATTGGTCCTGAAGATGCTTATTTAACATCCCAAACCCACCAGTCTTAAGTCCAGTCACTGTGGATCTTTGTAATGTGAACCGTAAACAAACTGTAAACAGAAATGAACCACTGAGGATTCTCCACTGATCTGCCACTTAAGTTCAACAGAAAGTAATTCTCTTTAGTCTTTATAAAGAAGTTTGACACCAAAAATCTTCTTGGATCTTGCAACCAAATTAGGTTATGAAGGAAGGAAATTATCTAGTCAATGTTAACTATGAAAGAATCAAAAAGCTCAGGAAAACCTTTCGAAAGAAGTGGCGTGGATTGACTGATTAGGATATCATTCCATGTTGAGGAGTCAGACCAGAGTCATTCTTCATTAAAAATGACCCTTTAAAACATCCAAACTAGTTGAACTTATGTAGACTGACTACAGAGAACAATGCAAAACTCCAAATGTCATTCATTTCCAAGAATATTTGGCGCTGGAAACAACTTTTAAGATTTTTTCCTGCTACTGTACATGAAAGGTCCAAGTACTCATGTACATTTCAAGATTTTTCTGTTAGCAGGAAAAAGTGGAACCTCTTTTAAAAGAAGTTGTACCTTAAAATTCTTGTCAAACTTTCTAGTTGTGTATAAAAGACCTCTCAGCTGATACATCTCTACACGTACTCAGTGGTCTATCCTTTCTCCATCTGTACATCCTCTGTCTTTCTCCATCCATCCGTCCATCGGATCCCCACCTCCCTCTCTCTGCAGAGGAACAGGTGTGCAACGGGACAAGAGACAAAAACACTCCTGCATTTTTAACCAGCGGCCATTAAATATTAAAAGCTGCACACACGCGCACACACGAGGCGACACACAATCGCTGACGAGACAAGTTATACAGGTCGATGGGCTAACGTGTGTCTGCATGTCTGTGTGAGCGTGCGCGACTATGTTATGGCTTTAAGCGTCATTACCTTACTTCCTTGGCATGTGGGCAAACACACACACAGACAAACGAGGATAATTCATACAAGCATTCACGGTGCTCTCACATGTTAGCATTTAAGAGGTAAAACTATAACAGACCGCATGTTTTCTCCCCCTTTCTCTCTGTCCGTCTCCTCCCTCCCTGCCTCTTGGCTCTTTGAAGTGCTCCATAACAAACTATAACAACAGGAAGTTTTCAATGCGCCACATTGAGAAGGAATGTCACATATGGTATGAGCAAGGGGGCGAGGAACTGAGGGAATTAGGGAGGATTAAAGGGGAGGTAAAGGAATTGTACTGACAGACAAATGTTCTCTTTTGCCAAGATGAAAATATGAATTTTTAAGAAAAACATTTCTTTTTCTTCATAAACTAAATAAAAGTAAAATTTGAAGAGAAGAACTTTGACAATCATGCTGTTCTAAGTGACTGGATTTGCCTTTATTTTTCAAGAAGGAAATAAACATGCATACCCAAAACCGGTAAATAAGTAACCCCAAAGTGTGTCTTTTTACATTGTGTGATTTAAAATGCAACATGGAACCATAATTAACTCACAGTTTGCTCATTCTGGTAATGCAACACTGAAATATCTTGTTTTTTCCTAAAGTGGGATTAAACAAGTCAAACATTACTGCTTACTTACCCGCAACAAACAGCAGTCACCACTGTTTAGAGAATCAGGACAACATGGGGGTTAAGCTAATACCGTCAAACTAAAAGGTTACCCATTGAGATAAAATTCCAACCATGTAAGACCACAATCTCCAATTCTGTTTTCAGCTGAGAAAAAGAGGAACTATCTATTGCAAAAACAACTAGATGTAAATATCAAAACATGAAGATCCCAAAAGCTAGGGAACTATTAAATTTGAGTTGCTGGTTGTGTAAATTCCCCTGAAAACAGGCATGATTCTGTGTTCCTGTTAGCTCTTCTGTGTAATTGGTAATTAGCTATTAGTTTGTTTCATATTTGTTGTTAGCTCGACTCCAAACAACAGTTTGTTACTGATAAGCTGGGTTTTGCTCAACTCGGTAGCATTTAGTTCTAGTCTTGAATTAGTTGCTACCTCTTATTAGCTGTAAACTTGATTCTGACTAGCTGTTAGCAGAATGAGTAAAGCTAACTCATTCTTAGCTTTACTCTGTGATGCTGCTTCTCTCTAATCATCAATCTAAATTAGCTGCTGCCTTGTAACTAGCTTTTCATTTGATTATGATTAACTATTAGCTTGACACTAACCAGCTTTTAGCTTTACTGTAAAAACCAACTTGTCTCCATGTAGCTTTTAGCTCATCTCTGATTGGTTGTTAGCTTGTCTCTGTAGTATTTAGTTATCCCCTGCCTTGAATTAGACGTCTCTAATTGGATGTTGGTTCAACTCTGAGTGGCTGCTAGCTTGGCATAAAATTGCTCTTTATTTTTTTCAACATGCATCCAGTTTGTCTTAGCTACTTGATACTCTTTCATAGGATGTTGGCCCAACTTTAATTAGCCTTTAGTTTTCATCTCGTTAGCTGGAAGTTGTTATAGCTTTGTTTAAGCTGCAACAGGAAAAAAATAAAAAATAATGCTCCAGTCAACTAAAAATCGTGAAATGAGAGCTGCACAATATATTAAATCGCATTATCAGACTGTACAATATCCCATTAACAAATTCACACTGAACATATTAGGCCAACTGAAAGGATGCCAACTTCCCTTAGGGCCCACACCAGGTGCTTTTCTTTAGTGGCTGAGATGCTAAAGCCCATGGAAAGTGGTGGAAACATTATTTACCTATAAAGTAAGAGAAATGTCTGCAAAATGAGGGTTAACCATAATTGATATCTGCATTGAATACTTAAGTTGTGCAACGCATAAAAAAAAGCCAACTTAGAACTATTCCCAAGTTCCACCAACAGGTGAATTTGCCAAATGTACCGACTTTTTAAAGTTTCAAAAAATGATGCTCATACCCACTCTAAGCAGAAATCACTGGCAAGATACTGACTGCTCATAACTGCTTTACAAAATCCCACCTATAAACAATGAAATCTTTACTTTGGTGTAACGCTATGGAGAAGAACTAACATGAGCATGAGCTGCATCTCTGAAGCTTAAACAGAGCAGCCAGACGAACTGCTGCAGCCCAGAGGAAGGGACCCAAAGTGTAAAAATAACTCACTAAGAGGGGAAACAGTTCAAAGAAATGAAGAGAATGGATGATGGTAATGAGAGAAGAGGTGAAAGGGTGTGAAAGGAGAGAGAGACACAATTGCTCAAACCATCAGATCAACAGCTTCTTAGTTTCCCACCCTCTTTTCTCAACTGGAGTTAATTTTCTCCTCTTCCTCTGATTCCTCAGCCCTCACCCAATCCATCCCTCACTCCCAACTTCTTTTATCTGTCCTTTCATTCCTCCTCCTCCTCCTCCTCTATCAATCTCTTTCTCCTGCCTCCCTCCATCTCCATCCCTCCATCCCTCTCTGCAGTTAAGTCAGTGTAATGTAAATGATGTGCCATCGATCGCCTCTGACAGTGCAAGGACGCTCACCTCTCCTCCTCCTCTTCATCGTCTTGTCATCTCTCTCTCTTTTTCACACCCCTCCTTCACTCCCTCTCTCTTCTGCTGCTCTTTCCTCCACCTCTCATCTTTTATCTCTCTCTCTCTCTCTGTCTTCCCATGCCTGTCATCTTTCATCTGTCCCTCTCCCTTCATTTTCCTCCCTCTTTCAGCGGCCATCATTTATATCTCTCTATTCCTCCATTGTTCTTTCAGAGCATCTGCTCTCTCTTCCTGCCTCGGCCATCTTTTATCTCAGCCTCTCTTCATTTTCCTTCTGTCTTTCGCTCTGCTGTCTCTGCAGTCCATCTTTAACCTGCTAGGTTCACTTAAAGGAACACCGACCAACACCACAGGTTCACATCAGCTTTAGTTTTAGGATTACACCAACCTGATCGCTGTCTACGGTTAAGTCTGAACTGACAGAATCATATAGTGCCAGTTATAATGAAATAAATTTTAAAAAGTAGCACGTATTTTAATAAATTTGTATTAGTTTTACCAAGCTTTTGCTTTTAATATTAGAGATAAGATCAGTATTTTTTTTTAGGGGTGCACCGATTACAGTTTTCTGGCCGATCACCGATCTTTAAATAGCCTGAACTGCCGATTCCGGTTTTATGCCTAAAATGTTGCTAAATATATTAACAGAACACATGCAGATGTGACCTGGTGGGTGGATCTGTCACTCAGCCCTCGGCAGAACAAAAGGGGACAGTGGCTGATTTTCAAACTTTTGCCGAGGAAGATAAGATCAGTTTCAAAAGCAAGTATTGGCTGATTGCTGATCACCCAAAATTAAAGAAATCAGGGCCAATTTATTGGTGAACCTGAAGTATTTTTGGTTAAAGAATAAAAGTTGTGGTTCTAGTTAAAAATAAGGACAATTAATAATACATTTTTATTTGTATAGTACTTTTACAAGTACTCAAAGTTGCTTTACAGGAGTACAACAATATAAACTCAAACAATTCAACATAACATAAAAACACATGAAAAGGCCAGATTTAAACATTAAAAGCAATTTTAATGGGTTTTGAGTTCTTGGGACGATCGACACGGAGCGGTTGGGGCAGTGAGTTCCAGAAGTTGCAAATGTTTTTAAAAACAGGGAGGTAAAAAAAAAAAAGTTTTTTTAAAAATCCAACAAAAACAACCTCTGGCTACATAAAAACGGATGGATAGCACTGACGTTTTAAGCACCAAAGCTGGAGATGGAACCATGATTGGGAATGAAACCAATAACGGCACAAACTGTGATGTGAAAATGCAAAACTGATGCACACATTCTGATGCCGCTATCCAAAAACTGTTTGTCTAGCCTCCACATAATTATCCTTTGCCAGGGGGTTTTAAAAACTCGTAGGCAAAGAAGCCCATTTTCACATGGGCGCAAAGGGAAACTTGCGCCTCTATATATCTCAGTTCACATCAGTGGGTCCATGGCAATTTTGCTCTATTGGTAAATGACATTTTCAACCCTTTCTTCCCTTTCACTTTCTCTCACTGTTGTTCAGAACTGGGAAAAATCCATCGATCCATCGTCTGTACCTGCTTATCCATGCTGGCTGGTGAGGGGGGCTGGTTCCTGTCTCTAGCTGCCATTGGTCGAGAGGTGGGGGACACCCTGGACCGGTCTCCAGTCCATCACAGGGCAACACAGAGACACACAGGACAAACAACCATCCACACACTCACACCAAAGGAAAATTCAGAGACCAATTAACTTATTAAGAGTCAAACCTAATTATAGCCTAGTATTTGCACTCCAAATGCAAATATGTGTTGCTTTATAATGATGAACGGCTACACCTATTGCTACCCCTGATATAGACGTGTAAAAATCCCTCAAATAAACAGATCTTTTATCTCAAAAGCAAAATCTCATACTCAAAGCTTTAGGGGAAAAAAAACCCAACCTTTAATTTGAGTAGATTTATCCAGTGAAGAAAAACAATCCCCCCCCTAAGGAGCTCATGTTTTTAATAAAAACCACTGATGGCACAATCGCTTGGTGCCCTTGCTGTTAATGCTCCTTATGCCAGGAGGAAAGCACTTAGTCTCCTGCAACATTTCAGGAGGTTGGATCATACAGGAGAGGCATCTTTGACTGTTCCCTCTTTGCACACTCTCTCTAGAGCATCCAGAGTCCTAGTTTTTCTCTTATGCTCTCTTCTCTTCAGCTCACTCACAGTTTTTCTGAGAGTTGAGTCTGAGGAATCAAATGTGGCCACTTTTCTGAATCGTCCAACTGAAAGACCCGGTGGCAACCCTTTTTCCCTTTACTGAGGTAGGCAATCGGGTATTTCAAAGAGTTTATCATGCCATGCACTCCTGATAAGGTTCTAAGGCCTTAGAAAGAGAATCAGGTCTGTAGCATTTTAGATCCTCCACTGTACCCAGCAGTGGGCACGTGGTGCTTTTCCACATAGTCATCTTTCATTCCATGTCAGACCTGCCGAAACGTTCAATGTTAGTATAATGTTTATGTTTGTAGGACACAACATGTTCTTCTTCAGTCATCATGTATAAGCATGTAGCTCTGTGTGATGGTTGCTTTAGACACTTGATGACCCAAAGATACCACTGTAACGGTTCTCCAACACTAAGCTTTGGAGATGTTTCTATTTTCATAGGTCCTCGTCAAGTCTAGCGGCCAATGGCGAAAACAAGTGTCGCATCATCTTCATACCCCAGGGAAACAGGAAGTAATGGACAGTTCCCAGAAACTTGGAAAACCTTGAAACTCTGATTGGAAGATCATCACCCCATCGGTATAGATCACTGGACTGGGCAGCGCCTATTAGCCGCTATAGCTAGCACCTGCAGGCGCCATTACTAGGCACTGAGTCATATAAACAAAAACCACACTGTTCTGATGCGGGATGAGCATGAATCAGTCACAAAAATGATCATAGCGCCCTCATTTCTACTCCAATTTCTATAAAATATGGTTTAAATAAAAAGTTGAGAAACTAGCTGATGTTTTGATACGTAAAATCCATATTCTCCCCAGATATAAATCTATAAACAGTTTGGTTTCTGGCAGTTTTGTCAAGATGCAAGAGAGCATAAAGAAAATTTCTCTTTTATTTTGGACAGTTACTTTTACATAATTGCTGCTGTAGGACAGTTTGTTAAATACATTATGAAATATTTTATCCTGTTGTGAATATTGCAACGTTCTATGAACGAACGGGGCAATTAGTCCAGTTTTTGTCGTTTATTGAGCTTTCGGAAATTACAGCTGCTGCAGTGCGTCACATCAAAGGGAAAATACCTCTGAAAAACAGGTGAAAAACAGCTCAAAATCACTCATATTGTTCTTTTTTCCCCTCGCTCTGTGTCAGCTTTACTCCATACGCACACCCATTGCTGTGGCAACCAACTTGATAACAGCTCCACTAGCCAAAAGACCAGAGATTACGTTCAAGTGTATCTTTAGCTTTTATTTAACGCTTCTTATTTTGGAATATTTGCATCTGTTGCTAAATAATTGTTTAACAATAACATTGTCTGCTTTAATGTTATTGGCTGCACAACTATTAACCCCGTCCTTTGTAGCCAACAATGACTTCTGATAACTATTTGATCGTCTACAGAACTGTGGGATAAATGGCAGTGATAAATCGTCAGTCATTTTCCTGTGAGCCAAGAAATGAATCTTAATATTCAGCGGCAGTTTGTAGCTACTCCAGGGAGTTGTAGACGTGATTGTGAATAATGTGAAGAAAATAAAATTAAAGCTTTTTTTCATCTGTTTTACTGTCGTGAGCAGCAGCAAATTCACATTTCCACACTGTCGTCTTTTCAGTGGTTTCTACTGGGAATTAAAACCCTTGAGCGCAACATTTCCAGCATGGTTTTGTTTTGTCTGAATGCAGATCAAGTCCTCACTTCATGCTGGTTGTCACACTGTAAAACACTCAGGATTGATAACTCCTTTTTACAGCCGCAGACATAAATTTCGACCTTCCTTATGAATATTCTGAACGCCAGACATCGAAGGACTCTGTGGGTCAAACGGTTCTTCCCGTTTAAATACAAAGAAAATAACGATGTTGTTTCGACGCTCATCCACAAGGTTTTTCAGCTCTCATCACACACTGGAAGATCCAGGCATAAATGACTCACAAGCCTGAAAGATCTCAAACTATGTTCTATCAGGATGGAAATAGTAAATTAACTATTATTTAACTGTTATTACAGAAGAAAAAGTATTTACCCACTTTTATGAGTGTAAAGTAACACTTTAAGGATGTGCCGAAATTTAGGCCAGTATCGATTTCCGATATTAATACTGCAGTCATGGCCGATAACCGATATTTACAGATGATATATATATTTTCCAACCATTTCAACACACATTGTTGATATTTCTTCTCTGCTTCAGTTAAACACCCCACAACACCTCACAACCCCACGCTGCATCACTGTCACATGACCAAACAAACACCACATGGCCAACCCCCCCCCCACCCCGCTCCAATAACACAAACAGTAGCAAGACGGAAATAAACGTTGGTCGTTAATATCGTTTTAATTATCGAACCAATACCAATATGTAAAAAATTTAGTAAACATCTCTTTTTATTCGTTATCCTATTTTCTTACTCTTTTTACAAAAATCACAAAAAGTTTTAAAAAAGTATTTTTTAAATGAAAAACTAAAAGGTTTGCACTTTATTCCAAATTATGCACCACTTTTTCATCTCTTGTTTTCATAATTTAAAAAGCGGCTCATCTGCAGCGGCGTCTTGACGATGCTGCACAGATTTTCTATGGGTTTCAGGTCAGCCACAGAAACACCACGGTCACTGAAGCAGCTTTTGGTACCTTTGGCAGTGTGGGTCGGTACCAAGTCCTGCTGGAAGATAAAATCAGCATCTCCATAAAGCTTTTCAGCAGGAAGAGGCATGAAGTGCTTTAAAACATCCTGGTAGACGTATCACTGACTGTGGAAGCTTCGCTGGACTTCAAGCAACGTGGATTCTGGGCCTCTCCACTCTCCCTGGGACCTTGATTTCCACATGAAATGCAGAATTTACTTTAATCTGAAAACAGGACTCAGGACTACTGAACAACATTCAAGTTCTTCTCCTCAGCCCAGGTAAGATGCTGCTGATCTTGTATCTGGTTCAGGAGAAGATTCACACGAGGAAGGCGACATTCCATGACTAGGATACCGCTGTGTGTGGCGGCTCTTGATGCACCGACTCTGGCTGCAGTCCACCTCCTGTCAACTCTTGAATGAGCTTTGATTCAAAATCTTCTCAAGGCTGTGATTATCACTGTTGCTTGAAAACCCTTTTTCTACTACTTTTTTCCTTCCACTTAACTTCCCATTAATATGCAGCCCTCTCTGAACAGCCAGCTTTTTCAGCAATGACCTTTCTCACTCTCCCTGTGGAGGATGTCGATGACTGTGCTGTGCAGCTGTCTCCCCCACGATATGGGTCATAACATGGTGCAATTTCTGTGATAAAAATCATTTTTTATTGGTCGAATTTAACATTTTAATCTTCTGATTAACTGAATTTTGTTTTTTTTCCATTACATTTAACAAAAATAAACATTTGTATCCACTGTATGTAATGAATCCATATATTTTATGGAGATGCAGCCTTTAGTTATCTTCTACAGCATTTTCCTTTGCATCGTTTGCCGTCTTCCCCGTGTCTCTTGTCCCTCCTTGTCCTCCTTTCATTCTTTCCTTCGTCACTCCGCTTACTGCTTTTATTCTCCTTATTTAAATAGAGGACATAGACAATCCAATAAACACCCGCCGTCCCAACAGCTGGAGTGTGTGTGCGCATCAGGAAAGCATTGAGTCAGCAGAAAACTAGGATGACACTCTGAGCGCTGGACAGGAATGTGACCAGGGGAAAAAAAAAAAAGAGAGATGAAGAAATAAAGAAGGAGAAGGAGATGGGAGAAGAAAGACAGATGGGACAGAGAGAGGAGAGGAAGAAGAGATGAAGAAAACTCTGGGGACACAGAATGACACATGCAGTATTACTCACCGTCCCCATACATCACACACACACACACACACACACACACACACACACTGTAGAGCACAAACAGCAACACAAGGACACCAAAAGACAAACAGTCTCAATTTCTCTTTCTGTCCCTCCAACAGCAGCAGCGTTTAACAGCTTCAGAGACACCGAGTCCACCACAGATAAACAGCAATCTGTGAAATGTTTGTCCTGCTTCACCATCACATGAGGTGAAGATGGAGGGTTGGCTCAGCTGGAATCCGATCGGTCACAGTCGGATCCCCCGTCCCGGTCGGAGTGAGAAGGTGATGCAGTATGGTGTCACGGTTCCTGGCTCTCGTTATGTCAGGGCTGGTCATGGTTTCTGTCATCAGGCTTAGAGCTGCACTGTGTAACTTTCACAAAAATAGTTTTTTTTTGCTTATTTGTTAAAACTGTCACCATGTCGTGACAGTTCGGTCTGAGACAGATAATCTGTGAAAAGATGGCGCTCCTCCACCTCCTCCCTGAGCTGCTATCGCCGTCGAAAGAAATGCTCCGCTCCCGACCTGAAACAACCAATCAGAGCCAGGAGGAGGGGCTTAGCGCTGTCAATCACCCTCGTGTACGCGCTGCTAAATGTGCTAATGGTGGAGAAACAACTCACTGTTCCAGGAAAACTGTTTATCCGCCATCATCGGTGGCCATGCTAACTAGCCTTAGCATTAGCAGCAGGCTATGTTGTAGTGAACCAGCTGCAGCGCAGCAGAGAGCAGGGGGAGTGTGTGAGCGGCGCGTACATGAGGGTGATTGAAGGCGCTAAGACCCTCCTCCTGGCTCTGACTGGTTGTTTCTCACTGAATGGTGTATTTCTACAGTTAGTACTGGGAGCACTGGGAGAAGGCAGAAGAACTTGATTTTTTTTACTGTCATGACATAAAAATAATTTAAACAAATATGTAAAAAAACATATTTTTCATAAAAGTTACATACTGCAGCTTTAATGTTTCCGTCTGACGTTGGTTTTCCTTATTTTTACTTCATGAAGCTTAATTTCTGTTTTTTAATTTCTTCAACCTATATATTCCTAAAGTTTCACATGCTTCTCTTTCTGAAGAACCTTTGTTTAGTTCGGGTTTATTTAGGAATTTGGCTTAAAAATATCATTTAATTTAATCTTTTATTATCATTCAGCATTTGAGTCTGCTCAATAATTGTGTAAAGTGTATATTTAGAGTGAAATGTGTCAAAAAAAATTGAATACATTTCAGGCAAAATCTGGTTTCAGTCAGTTTATGGAACAATCTTGACAATGAAATAAATCAATCTCCATTTAAAAGAAATTTGAAAATCATTATGATGAAGCGATATTGCATTGAAGCAGATGTTTTGTTGTGTATTTGCTATATGTCTGAAACAGTCTTCTGAGTAGAATACCTAATATTTTCTTTAGGTGAATAGGGGGCAGATAAAAGTTTATTCTTCTTTCTGCTCCTTTTCATTCATGATTTCTTTTAGTTGTTACATGAAGTATTCACATCTACAGCCGAGTTAATGAAATAAAAAAATCAAAATGAAATCAAATGAAAATCAAATGTGAAAAAAAACACTACAATGTTAGAAAGATATAGAAGTTGTTTCTGGGTCAAATTTGCCCTTCATCAGTTTGTTCCCCTATTTTGTGCTCATTTCTTAAGTTTAATTTGAGAACATTTTGTCTCCCCATTTACCTAAACATTCTCACATCACTTCATTTCCCTTCACAGCTCAGTATTTAAAGGAAATATGGTGATAAATAATCATAAAAATGTCCCACTGAGTAACAGACCTAATGTTAATGCCATACCTAGACCTCATTTCATATATCAGTCATTTATTGCCTTTAAAAAAAAAAAAAAAAAAAAAAAAAAAAAAAAAAAAAAAAAAAAAAAAAAAAAAAAAAAAAGAAGCCATTCATTTACCTCAGTGTGAAACTGAGCACCTTTTATTCACTAACTGAATCAAACATTAAATAATTTTGTCATCTAACTGGCTTCTTTAACAATGCAGCTCAGCTGTGGCTCTCCTGGCACAGCAGTGAGGATATAAATAAGGAAACGTGTAGAGACAGGAGCTGCTTAGCTTAGACGAGCTTGTTTAACCAAACTGAACTTTTAACACGAAGCGCAAGTATCGCTGAGCAAAGCACAACATGAAAATCGGGATAACACCAAACCACTTTTACAAGACGACATGGGTTGAAACCCTTCATAGACTAGAGGGCTGTTTTGTTCAGTTTCATTTACTGTATTTTATTTGTATCTATTTTGGATGTTAGATTTATAAATCTCCAATTTCCTATGGGGTATTTATTTTAATCATTTTCCAAATTGTCGTCTCAGTTCCTTAAATTGGACTAAAAATGTGAAGCAATGCGAAAAACGACACATTAACTTCTAAGGACAAAAAACCCATCGAATTAAAAACAGCATTTTTGATTCCAGTTATCTTGACATCAACAAATGTCAATTGATTTTATGCTAACTTTGACTACACATTTTTTAAAAACCTGACCTGGCGATTCCGATTTTGGCAGATACTGATTTTTTGTCTGAAAAGTCGCTACGTTGGCAACAGTTGGGTGACTCGTGAAAGTATCGGCCAGTCGCCAATCACCCAAAATGAAGGAAATCTGGGTAGATTCATCAGATGGCCGATTTATCGGTGTACTCCTAATTTTTGGTTTCGAGAAACAAGGAAAAAAGTCCAGTTGCGTTCTACTTAAGTACTTATGATTATCATGCCTTGGATGACTCCGAATCTACAACAGGATTTTTAATATTTTCTTCAAGGATTCCTTGCTATTGAAATATAATGAATTAAAATGGAGAGCTATGTAAATATACTGACCTTTACATTCAAAATGTGCTTTTGTTTTTACCGAAGCTATCGATACAAGCTTTGGTATCTTCATCTAAAAATCTTGTTGAAAATTTAGTTTATACTAAAATAAGATAAAACAAGCATTGATAAGCAAATTTACATACCTGATTGACTTTAAAGGGGCAATATTATGTGTTTTCCAGGCACACAGCTGTATATATCAAATATGACTTAAAAGAAATTTGACTTTGTAATTTAACACCTTGAAATAGGCCTTCTGTCTCTTTAAAAACTCCGGCCCTTTTTGAAACTCTGCCTTCAGGAAGTCATCACACACACACACACACACACACACAGAGCTCCTCTATCAACCCTTTAACAACGTTTTTACCAGTGTGTCACTGAGAAGTAACTGGTGTAATGGGATCAGCAGATGTGCAGTTCCACCAGGCGTTTGTTAATTGCTGCTGGCTAGTTTGAAGGAGCTGAGTGGGGAAGTCGCAGTGGAGGGGGGCTCTGTGTGGTGGAAGCTCAGAAACTGCAGCTCAGAGGAGGAGCTGCACCTTGAAGGTGGAGCTGGGTCCCAACAGGTGTTTTGCGCAGCTGAATGGTTGCCACCGGAGATTAAAGGATTTCTCAAATATGCATGAAAGAATCAAGGCAACACTCCAGGTATGTTTTTGATGAGGGAATAACATTATAACATGATTTTATATATTACTGCCCCTTTAAACTCCCAGTTTCTTCAGAAAACCTCGACCACATGGGGGCAGTAATGAGTCAGTTGGTCATTTGGCAACAGAATCATAAGAGTCGACCAACTTTCCTCTCGATTTCAAGCATGAAACGTTTAAAATGAACAAGAAATGCTCCAGTCTGACACGTAAACCGGGTTTTAAAATCCGCCGGCACAAACTGAAAACCCATCCCAGTTCACCCACGCTCACACGCAGACACACCACAACTACAAACACATGAGAAAACAGTCGGAGAGTCAGAAGGTAAGCCTAGATCCTACAATAAGTCCAGTTTTATGACTAGTACATAACACCAACAGCTGAATCAATATTAGTTTACACTGGTCAGAGTGGACACACACACACACACACACACACACACACACACACAGAGCTCAGTTCTTCTATAAACACACACAGTGAATCTTCCAGAATATAGTATTATTGCAGACTCACACACACACACACACACACACACACAGAGAGATTAGCGCTTATTCTATTACAGCCTCGCGGTGGGTCGGCACGGTCACACACACACAGAAAAACAGAGAGCCATTATAGAGCTGATAACAGTACTGTAATAAATAACACACATGGAGCTGGTTATTATAAAAATGATAAGCACTGAAAGAGTTGTAAAGTTTTTACAATGATGAACTAACACATCAACTTTATTAACAACTGACTGTCGTCGTTCTCAGGCTGCAGCTTCATTTTAACACACCCAGTTAAACCATTTTAATTCCCTTTTTACGCTTTATAACAACTAATCTGAAGTCTGAAACATTAAACTCCTTTATGGTGACAAAGTGACTTTAGCTGCAGGACTTTCAGGGCTGGAAGTTTCTCAGCAGCAACTCTGACCAGATTTTAAAAAAAAATAAAAAAGCCATAGTTTCCACTGATAATCACACAAAACAGATGGTTTATCTGTAAAACTGAAACATTTGGTATCATTTAAAAAAAAAAGAAAAATCAACCACTAGGATCACAGGAGGAAAATCTCTCCCTCATTCTGTCAGCTGCAGGTCAGACCAAAAACAATTATTCTGCAGTTCATACTTTATATGACAAATGATGAAAAACATTAGCCATATTAAAAGTTTTAAAAGCATTTCTGAACTCTCCCAGATTCAAATGCAAAAATACAACAAAGATTAACGGGCTTTCATTTGCCTGAGTGAGCGATCAGAAGAACTTTGAAGTTTTTAATTTCTTTTACTGCACAACTGGCCTTTATTCACGGTAATCAAACAGGAAGTGGGGAGGTTAAAGGTCGCGCAAACACAAATTCATAGTTCATTAAGGCAACCTGTGTCCTTTATCCTTTTAATAAAGTCTATCTCCCAGTTAGGCATCTAAAGATATCCTTTTTGTAGAGCAAAGCTGCCCTGGAACAAGTAGGCATTCAGCTTCGCCATACGGTACGCCTGTAATGCCGAGACGGGACAGGTTGGGAAAAAAAAAAAAATAATCTAGAAATAAGCAGAGAGAGAGAGAAGGAGGAAAGACATGCAGCCAAGATCCCACACTGGGGAACTGAATCTCAGACAGCAGCGTCGAGGACTAATAGCCTCCACTCTCCCTCTATGCCTTCAAATCCAGGCCTCAAGGACCGCTGTCCTCCAACTGTTAGAAGTGTTTCTGGTCCAACACACCTGAATAAATGACTGAATCACGTCCTCAGTGTGCAGTCGAGTCCTCCAGAGTCCTGCTAATGACCTGATTATTTGACTCAGGTGTGTTGGACCAGGGACGCTTCTAAGAGTTGGAGGACACCAGCCAGTTGAAGACCCCTGGTCTAAAGTGTCTCTCCACTTCCTGAAGGGAGGATGAATTAATGGTAAGAAAGTGCAAACACATCATCTGCACATGATAACACCAGAAACCTCCATGTGTGGTGAAGCGCATTGGAACAACGTGAAAAAGAAAGTACACCCCCTTTAGTTGAAATATTTTGTTTTGATTTAGCATTTTTGCTGTTTTCTTAGTTTTCTATTTTTGCTCCATTGTTGCCTAATAAATACAGTTAAGGGGGCGGGAGGGTATTATGCAAAATCAACTTTTTGGAGCTTTATGCCATGATATGATGTCATTCCCTCATCAAACACGTTCCTGGATCATATAAACTGCAGCGCTCCTGAGAACGGCTGGAAATGTCATCATGGAGAAGCACTATTGTGATGATGTGCTGAAGACGGAGTGTCGGAAACGGTAGGAGCTTCTTAAAGAGACAGAGGCCGATTTCAAGGTGTCAGGTGTGCTGTGAAGTCAAATTTCATGACAACTGAAGATAACGTGGTTACTTGATTATGCTTAAAATGGCACTATGTGCCTAGAAAATACATAAAACCCCCCTTTTAGCCAAAATTAATCATACTCTGAATCTAAAAGAGAATCTGTGGAGGGGCTGAAAATTAGGGTGATGGAAAAGAGGCTTCCCAACCTCAAACAACAAAGACAAATCATTAAAAAAATGTTATGCTTTCAAAAGAGTGCTTAGTAGCACAGCTAAGGTCATCACAATCAGCAATAAATTAATTAATTGCATGATAAATTAAAATGATTGCAATAATTTCCATTTGCATGATGGTTGTGCAGTTCGCTTAATCTTTAAAGAGATGCTGTTTCCCCTGTCTGAGCCTCATGATTAATATGTTTTGAAGAGCAATTTTTGTCTTGTGACTTCATAATGTATTTTATTTATTGTTTCGGTTGTCTTGTTTATTTATTTTGGATATTTAAATTGTCTTCCAGTTCCAGTGTTAAATGTAATTTGGAAATTAAAGTTAACTGATCTTTGAGAGGGTGTACTTGAATTATTACGCTTTTATCAATATATTAGTTGAAAATGATCTCAAAACAACAATATTATCGTTTATCACGATAATTTCTGGGACAATTTATCGTTCAACAAAATTTGTTATCACGACAGGCCTAAGCACAGCCCTCCCCATCCCACACCTGTTACTGTGCACTGGCAGACAGCTGGCTGAAAGAAAGTTACTTTCCTGTGCTGCTGTCCAATATGAATAAAAATCCAGTGCAGCAAAAATTTAGACCAATAAACACTTTTTTGACACAGAAGAGGTTTTGTAACGCTATACTAATTTACTAAATGAGTTTTAAGGTGGCATTTTTTAAATATACAAATAATTCACTTTAAAAAACAGAGTGGAAATATTGCAATAAACTTAGAAAAATGAGCAGCAGCTTGAAGCATTTCATGATGGATGTTTAGGTGCTTGTAAAACACAGTACACCGGTGCTGCGCTGCCTCTTCTACTCGCTGCAATTTTGTCTTGATCAACAAAACCAGAATATCTCCAACAACAGCGACACGGTTCATTTGTATAAATACAATCTGACATGAACGTCTTTATTAAAAGGTTATCAAGTGTCACTGGTAGCTCTGTGTGTTCTCTAAATGAGCCAACTCTTCCTGACAGTAACAAGCACCGCAATATTTCCTCGAGCTACGGTGGCCCAGAGATGACACAAACAATAACACTTTCCCAGCAGAGAAGAGTAATCTGGTTAATTAGAGCAAGGTTTGAGGAGAAACGTCCAGTGCGGAGGCAATATATCACCCCACTAACTACCGGAACAATAAAACTGCTTTATCATTTGCTTTTTTTGGCCTTCTTCCATCCCTCCTAGGTTAAATATTCAGCTTTGTTTTGTTGCTGGTTATGTAAAGCTGGAGGGCAAATTCAGCTTTAAAACAGAAAGAAAAGCCTCAAAACAGCAGCTGGTGAGGTAATTACCAAGCTGTTCACATTGATCAGCTTTCTCCAGAGACAAAAACATGAACAAATTTTTCAGATGCTTAACCTTAAAGGAGAAATACAGCTTTCTGCGGTGTTTACTGCTAGAACGGTGTGATTTTTCTCAGATCTGATCAGACTGTGGAGTCCATGAGCTCCGTCGGAGGAAGTCTCAGCTGTAACTGTGTCCTAATTTACAGGGCTGTCAATAGCATCTGATTACACACAAACTGCAGCACTTTATAAGGCAGTTAACTCTGTTATCAGCAAGTCAATGGAAACCAGAGAGCGCTGCTTCATTATTACAGTTACACTGGGGTCACGCTAATGTTTCAAAGTGCAACTTCCCTGCCAGCTGTAGGCCTAATTTAAACATAAACCACTGAAACATAATTTATTTAGAAGAAATCAGATTTTTTCTGTAAACAGCATTTAAAGTGGAATGGATTTCGATAGCCTATAATGTAAAAAGGAATGTTTATTACTGGACGAAATCCTTTAAGTTTAAGTCTGTTATCATTTGTATATTTAAGTTTCAAACTAATTATAAAACATTTCCTTTACTTGAACTTTCATTCGTTTCACTAAGGGTTTAACAGCACAAAAATTATTCTATCTTGTGCTTCATCCGGGGTCGGGTCACGGAGGCAGTAGCCGAAGCAGAGAGGCCCAGATTTCTCTCTCCCCAGCCAACAGCTCCTCCGTGGGGAATCCCAAGGCGTTCCCAGGCTAGCTGAGAAACAGTAGAAGGACTCTGGCTAAAATAACATCACTGATGGACAAAGCCTCCCAACCCCATGCATGAAGCTGTTGATGAGCTGGAGAGCTGCTTCAGTGACAGACTGCTGCATCCTCGGTGCGCTAAGGAGCGTTACAGGAGATCCTTCCTCCCGGCAGCTGTTAGACTCTATAACCATCATTGTTCCCAACAAAATCAATAAATGTTTATATCCTCACTGGCATCTGTACAACTTTACCATTTTTCTATTGTCACTAACTGTAAATAGGTTGTATTTTTAATGCTCAGAGACATGCATATCTTGTACATTTTTAATTAACAGCAACCCTTTTGGGTTTCCTTATACACAGCGCTTGCTCTCCATTGCTCCCTTTGAGCCTTGAAAGGCAAAACTTTTTCCCCAACCGATGTTTGAAAGCAAGCAGAAGGGTCTTTAAACTTCTCTGTGTCTTCATCAGCAGTCGTTTTTACATTGCTTTGTTGTGGAGGGCTTTAGAAAGCGGATTAATCTAATCACTTTCACAAAAAGCCATGAGGTATGTGAAGACCACCAGTTAATAATGTATTCTTCCTCTGGCTGAACACACCCAACTGTGACGTCTGTACCGCAGCCATCAATTATGAATAAAAATGTGCCCTATATTACTATCTGATAAGGACATTAAAAACTACATGTTTAAGGTTTAGACAATGTCATAGCTTGTGTTCAGTTGTAATTGATTTTGATCACAGATAATAAATATATTTCCCACGATTCCCAGCTGCAGTTTCACCCTCTGAGAAAGCAAATCCTACATCCTGCTAACCTGAAGTACTTCAAAAGTCATTACATGAGAGATTTGTGGAGAAATTCTCATAATTTCTGCTGACATTCTTCAAATGTTCTTTTCAAGTTCATCTCCAGGTCAGCATTATAATTGGGAACTCGTTCTCAATCGTCTCACCTGGTTAAATAAAAGGTGAAATAAAGTAAAGCCGAAAATTTTAAACATCAAGTAAATGAAAGAATGAAGGAAAGTAAATGAGAGATTGAGCATTTTCCAAAGCTTTTATTAATTTTACACGGCAAGTCAAGTAGAATTATCTTAGATTATCCCAAGAGTATACAGTTTAACTGTAGGAAGAATAAAATTAAACACAAATGTGGAAAACATCTAGTCAAAGACTTTTAAGATAAGATGCACAAAAAATATGTGCATCTTAACCTTAATCAACTTAATACATAAATATCTAATAAAGACGTGTTTTTCAACAGGAAAAACTTACAGTTTTCATTTATTACCAAACTGGATTATAAAAGTGTTAATTTCTTTGATAATCAGAGAAGGAATCTGTAGATGTTGACTTGAGTAAATATTAGAGTCCTCTTCAGGCTCTTGTTACAGTGGGTGCATCAGCTCAGTGATGCAATGCTTTGTTTTTTGCAGCCACCCAGGAACATTATGCTCCAAAACACAATCTATTTAATGCAAAATGACACCGTTTGAGCCATCAGGGGATACAAGCAGGTCTCCTAACCAGCAGACGTGTCATTCTGCATTAAAGGACTGAAGGTGAGCCAGAGTACTTGGCGAGAGGAAATGAACATGCTCTGATAGTGAGCTGGCCATAGTTGGAAATATCCCAGTAAGATCATTCTATCAGACTGTATAATTATATCTGATACAGAAACAGTTATTTAACAGGGCTGCAGTCAAGTACAAACCTGGCTGCTGCTGAATTTTAACACCAAATCTGTGCTCTAATACGTCTGTGTCTAAGTGAGCTTTCAGTTGCATCAGTATTTAGACATTAAAGATATTTGGAAAATATTCTGACAGATTTTGTACATGTCTTGAAATTTAAAAGAAAAATCACAGCAAATAAATTTGTTTAATTCTGCAATATTTAGCCTGAAACCCTCTGAGTGCTGTCCCGTTTGGGCTGAACGGTGATTTTCCTGTTGGTTAAAGCAGTGTGTCCTCTCTGCTCTGACTGCAGGCGGTGTGCTGCAGGACAACTGTGAGACTGACCGCAGTGCTGAGGAAGCAGGAGGAGCTCACAGCAGCACTCCCGTCTCGCTCAGCACAGAGCGGAGCTGAAGAGCAACATGTCGCCTTAAAAGTCTCCAATAACAGAAAAAGTTGACAGATTTGTTGCTCGTCACTTTCGTGAAGAAAAGTCGCTGGATGAGTCAGAAAAGTCGTTAAATATAGTGACAAAGTTGCTAAGTTGGCAACAGTGCTTCCCACTTCCTGACCACAGCCCAGTTTACCCCCTCTGTTCATCTCCACACATGGCCCCGCCCCTCAGTGTATACTGGCCCCGCCCACTTTTGGTAGACTTTTGTTTTGGATGGATTTGTCGCCAATAGTTTTTGTGAAAAAAAAAGTCACTAGAGAGATCTGAAAAGTCGCTAAACATACCAACAAAGTTGCCAAGTTGGAATCAGTGCTTTCTTTCGTCCCGACCACAGCTCCACACCTCCCACACCTCCCACCTCATCGCAACAGTTAACCACGCCCCTCAGTGTATCTTAGCCCCGCCCACTTTGCTATAATTTTTTTTTTTTTTTTTTTTTTTTTTTTTTTCATTGTCTGGGGGTGGGGTTATGCTTTCACAGGAGGGTTAGTTACACTTTAAACTATTAAAACAGGCAGTTATGAGGAATTTTAGAGGAGGTCTGAAGTAGTCGTTGATCTTAGCTATTTCTAGCCGCCTGTGGTCTCCAACCCTCAGCGAATACGGGGTCTAATGTAATTGTTTACCTTCTGTTTTATATAAAAGTCATTAGATCCATGCAACTCCAGTGCTTCTACTCAACCACAGCGATGCTCTCATACTGCCCAGTCCCAAACGACTCCAGTAAGCAAATGTTATTTGATCTGTTTGATTCAGCCTAACAGGTTAGTTAACTTTAACCTCTTAATCAATAATTAATAAACAAATAGTCTTTCAACAGAAGATTGGTTTGTACAAGCCTCTGAAAGCTCAAACCCAAACCCCGGCCTAGCACGGACAGATGTTTCTATCGGTCATTGTAACCGAAGGTCCTTTTGCCTGATTGTGTGTTTGTAATTGTATCTCCAGATGAATAAACTCTCCTCCTGGCTTTCTGTCTGCCTCCGTGACTCAGCGGGAGAAACCTCAGAGTTAAAACCAGACTTGCTGTGACACACCGGCTCGCTCTCTGATTCCTTTTCCTGTAAAAGAGCGTGACTCTTTCTGCCGGCTTCGATTTCACAGACAGCAGAAACACAAACACTTTGTGTTTTTCAAACTGATTTTCTTCTTTTTTTAATAAACTGGGTTATTATTGCCCTCATTATGCTGTCCTGGTCTAGTTAATCTGTTTTCAGGGAGTCCAGTGCGCTCACTGAACAATGCTGACTCAGCCCTAAACACCACTTTAATGGAGTCAGCATTAGTTGTCTATTAATTACAGCTGACTGATGATTTTCCCCATTCTTTTTCTTTTTGTGTTACGATACTGAGTAAACGGCTCTGCAAATTAAGCACTAAACAATGCCGTTTGTCCTGTAAATATTGTTCATATTTAACACTTGAAGCTTTAAAGAAAAAGAGAATGATCTCATCACAGTAAAGGCTTAAAATGTATTTATTGAAGCCGTTTCCCAATCATTTAAAGGCATCATTGGTTCAGGATTTGAAATGATAATGAAACAGTCATGACTGATGTGTTCACGTGATAAGAATGAGCTCACCATGAGGCCACGGTTATGACTTAATCCCAGCGTAACAAAAGGTTTTCTGTAAATTATTTAAAAGCCCCAAAAGAGAATGAGTCAAATTTCCAGGAAATACAACTCAACTGAAACTGATGCTGTGAAAACACACAATGATCAACAAGTGATGATCAGACTAAGTTTTAACCGTCAAAAACATAAATATAAAACAAGTTGCACATACACAATCGTCTTAATGTTTTATCAATGTGGCGGAACAGACTTATAATTATGGGAGTTATCTTTTTATCAAAAACCCTAAAAATAACACTAACTACTTCATATTAGGGACATCTATTTGTGGTTATCAGGCATTGCTGTTACTAAACATGATGCCTGGTACCACATGGGAACTATTGATGTAATGAGGTAATTAAACAAGAAGCAGTTCAGATGTAAACCCTCATAAACTGCAGCTTCCTGCTCAGCAGAGCTGGACTGACTTTTGAATATCTGAACAATAAGCTAACAGGACTAATTTTCATTTTCTTGAGTGTTGCCTGGGTGCAAAGCTCGTCAACACAACCACTAGGTGGCAGTAAGAAAAGCATCATCACAGCATTTATATTCTGTACTCACCACAGTGTGAGAGGATGCCTGATGAATGAGGATGCTGTGTTTTCCCCTCAGTTACAACACAGATAAATTTAGTGGTTTGGAAATATTTCCAGTGATTATAAACAAACGAAAGCAGCGCCACTCATCGTGCTTATTCAGGTAACGCTGTTTAAAGCTGCAGTTAGCGAGCTACTAGCAGAACGTCTGTTAAGCAGCTGACTGCAGGGTGGCTCCTGGAGCAGATACCCTGACTAATTACTGACTGTTAATTATGTTTAGCTATATTGTAATATCTAAATGACAATAAATAAATGTTATATATAATTTTAACACAAAGGTAAAAATCCTTATAACTTTATTTTGGGTACATCTTGGAATCATAAAAGTGCTTATATCATGTAAATATCCTGAAATAGTGATATTTCAACTCTAGGTTCTCACACCATAGGAATCTAAGGCTGCATTCACACAGCAGGAAAATGCCACCCAGATCTGATTTTTTCATGGCAGTGTGAACGGCCCAATTCCGATCTTTTCAGCCCCCCCCCCCCCAAAAAAAAAAAAAAAAAAATCCGACTTGTACCACTTCCATATTGGGTACTAAATCAGATACACATCCGATAATTTTCAAAGCGTCCACAGTCGGAATGTTAGTGTCGCATTTTATCTGACTTTTACATCATCGACGTGAGACGTGCATCATAATTCTGCACCTGAAGAAGCCGGATGTGGTAAATCTGTTTGTAACTAATGGCTGAAGCAAGCAGTGCTGACACCCTAACCCTTAGCTTCCTTCATCTTGTTAGGCTCTTGTGACAATACTGTCGGTCCCCGTTGCTCAACTTCTTTAAAACCGATCCATACACGGCAGCATCCATTACTACTTCCCTAAACAATGCGCTGCTGTGTGACCTCTATGTTCTTCATCTGTGCATGCGGGTCACTCTGGGGTCACAAACCGTTCAGGCTACGTTGACCTGCTGTGTCAACGTAGCCTGACTCTGGTTCTTGGCTAGTTAAATCTCAGAATGCCACTGATCACAATAATATCGCTTCGTTTCTCATTTATTATGTAAAGGAAGTAGAAAAGGAAAAAACAAGTAATGTCTCATTATTTTAGTTTAAATGATCTGAACTTTCTGCTAAACTTGATATATTAAGAAACTAACTGTCCAAGTAAGGTGACATCTAAAACATGAAGGACCACTGTCTACAAAAAAGCATGTTAGGGACCTCTGAATTACAGATATGAACATTAATGAAGTGACCGGGGGTGAATTTCAAGCTCAGACAGATTTATCCAGGTTTTTAGGTTATTTAAACCTCCCTAAAAATGTCCAACAACCATTTCCTCATAAACGTTTGTTTGTTGCCTTGAGTGCAAAATTCAGTCAAGTTGAGAAAACATTAGCAGAGCTTACAACAATCTGTTCTGTTGTGATTCGTCTGAAGGTTTCTACTTTTTACCAGAGTAAAATCCTGCTACTGAGATTCAGTTTGGTTCACTGAGCCGAGGCGATTTAAAACGCTACGCAAAAACTGGCCAGCGCTCATCTGTGCAGATCGAGAACAAAAACAAATGAAAAACATGAAAGGCTCACATGGAAATAGTTGTTGGTGTCAGTATAATTTATATTGAGCTTTAACTTTAACTCTTACTTCATTAAATATGACATTTTTATATTACCCTTATGAAAAAAAAAACAAAAAAAAAAAAACGGACCGCATCGTTTAAATCCCCGATGATACAACCCTGCTGGATGATTCAGCCGTACTTACAACTAACGCTTTGACTCACTTTGAAGGGGAATTCCCAAAACAAATCTGATGAAGATGAAGCAGGTGTAGCAGGCAACAAACTTGCTGAGTTGAATCAAAGCAACCCAATATTGCTCAGTAAACCTTATTTACAGCAGGCAAAACCACAGTCGAGCTTTATATGCTCATTAAATAAAGATGATATCTAAGCTTTTGAGAGAGTATAAAGGAGTAAATGTGAGCGGACGAAGCAGCGGGATGTTCGATGCAGCGACATTTACCTTCAAACATTTTGGTTTTGGTCCATTTGCTGCTGTGCGGATCAGGACTTTTGATTAAAATCCCTTGTTTTTAATGATTTAAAGAAACTTCAAGAGTTTATAATTAGTTTCGGGTTGATGGTGAGCTAGTGCTCTTAAAAATGTCGCTGGTATCACGAAGCAGAGGAATGTCGGGTCTTTTTTAGGTCACCCTAAACAAAGCGTACAAGAACAAACCACGCGCACTTACACACAGGAGGCTGGCACTCTGAAGTCTCCACAACTAATCGACAAGCACTGCATTAGGAAAACACACACACAGGTGCCCATGTTGCCTCTGACACACACCATGAGGAAAGCATTCACACGAACACTGAGGCTTGTGGTATTCGTTGGCCTCAAGTGGGTCAGTCACACACACACACAGGACAAATAATCATGCAGCTTTCATCCTCTGAGGCAGGAAATGCTGCTTTTAAGCTCTGTGTGTTTGAGTTAAAAAGACACACACTGACCCCCCCCTCTCTCTCTCTCTCACACACACACACACACACACACACACGCATAAACAGCTGAAACTCATAATGAAAAGTCCTTGTAAAGCTGCATTATGCTGATTTATTTTAAAAACACATTTATTCTCTTCTTACACTCTGATATGTGAACAGGACTCTCTAAAAACTACAAACATGGTTGGGATTTGACAAAATCCTGAAGAAATCCAAACAACAACAGAGCGAATATTTGAGAATCCAAACACAGGAGAAACTGATAGAAGTTAAAAAACAGAAAAAGGGTGGGGGAAAAAAAAAAAGGTTGGGGATGTTTTGTTTCTTTTTAACTGAACTTATAATTTCCCTAAAACCCCCTTAAACTATCTGGTCCATTTCGTTTACACAATTCCACTGTGGGGTCGAAAACTGGACGTTTCATAAATTATGGCCACTCTTCTCTGTCAGTCCAGAATGCAACCAGAAACAGTACAACCAAACCAACTCAGAAGTAACTTTAGACTTTCTTTTCATGTCGGTTATGGATTAAAAGTCAAGTACTGTTGTTTCAAACTGTGAGGAAATGCACAACGAGAATGGAGAGTATGGGAGAGAGAGATGAGCTGTGAGTTATTTTATCACAGTGATTATACTGCAAAACATACTTAGAGTCACTTCAAATCACTTGAAAAGGTGGAGCTGTCTTTGAAGCAAGAAGGAAGGACAGCAGGACTCCGGTCACGATTACAACTTGATTTGTGATTATTTTATGGCAGTTATATTCTAAAACTGAACTAAAATCCCCTCAAAGTCAGAGGAGGTTTTAAAAATATATATATTTTTAAATAATTCATATCTGTAAAATGTGTTTAGAAGGAAAAGTAACCCCACACAGAGCAGCAGCAACATGTCTGATTCTTTTAAACCTAAAACTGGCTGATCAACCCCACAATCTGAGGTGGTTTTGACTGTTTTCATTGGTATCTGGAACATAAGCACTGTGAAATGTTGCAACAATATCATCTACTCTCTAAAAGCAAACAAAAAAAAAATGAATCAATTGTTTCTTTCACTGCCTCCATAGACGCTCGAAGCTGAACTCTGTGCTTCATTTATTTCATATCCCCCACTAAAACAAGCTGATTTTATTACTGGAAAGCTCATCTAAAATGACTGTTTCAATGTTATGTTTGCAAGCAACAGTAATTATTAAAAGAAATAAAAATAATAAAAGACTAAAATAAAAGAATTATAATAAAATATTCAACCATAAAGAAATATTCAGCATCCTCCAGCCACAAAGTCCCACCCATAGTTCAAGCTAAACCCAGAAGGCACCACCTCCCTAACAAGGGCCCTTACTGGTCCGATTTGTCTAAATGTTCCCTGGTTCCTCCACTGGAGTAGAAAACCACCAGAAAAGGTTCCTACAGTGGAAACACGGCTAAAGAGAAGAAAGGTGGTTTACAAAGATGGGATGGAAAAGAAACAACAGAACAAACAAGTAAAATTAAGAGTGCAGAAAAGTGAAACATGAAGTGCAAGAAGGAAAAGAGGGAGAAGATGAGGAAGAGGATGCACTAAAACAGGAACGGCTCCGTCTTTAAAACAAGAAGATTTTATCATAAATCTGTCTCCAGGTTTTCTTGCTTTCTTTCACTAAAGTCAAAGGTCACCAGTGTCGAGGTTAAAAAAAAAAAAAAATATCCCGTCCAGTGGAAACATCAAACACAAACTCATCTGTCTTTAATATTATACTCAGACTCTGTCATCTAAATCCCCCCTTAAAGAAAAAAAAAACACCACACCCTGTTGACTTCATTAAGTTCTTTCACTCATCTATATATAAAATATCTATATATTGGATTTATTTTCCACACATGAGCCAGCTAATGTCAACCTTGTTTGTGTTGGACGATATTTGGGTAGAAAGTAAAGAAAATAAAGTAGTAAAATCAAAAGTAACTCAACATATCTGGATTTAAATAAAAGCAGTGGACTTTTTCTGGACTCACAGAACAGTTTTAGGCTAAAGTCGGCCAGCTAAAGTAAACACTCCCACCTCCAAACGACCCTCCAGAAGATGGATAGACTCATTTTAGGGTTGTGAGCCACATGCTGAGAATCACAACAAGCTACTTCGAGCTAAAGGAAAACAACTGATTATCTATAATAAACCATCTAATTCTTCAGGGGTTGTTTTAGCCGATTCTGCAGGTTGATGAA
The DNA here is from genome assembly GCA_014839685.1 of Anableps anableps. Lineage (NCBI taxonomy): Eukaryota > Metazoa > Chordata > Actinopteri > Cyprinodontiformes > Anablepidae > Anableps > Anableps anableps. The sequence continues at coordinate 25,733,856 of CM026085.1, read as the reverse complement.
AATGCTCTACTGTAAATATGGTCGAGTATTTCTGAGAGAATGGCTTTGTTTGTGTTAAGAGACACTGAAAAACAACAGAACTGGCCAATAACAATTACCTTTTTTTTTTTTTTTTAAAAAAAAAAGATAAAGATGGTGCAGGTTTAGACTGCAGTAACTTTTACAACTTAGTCTTCTAAGATGTTCAAAGAGAACCGTCATCAGCGTATTCCTTAGCTCCAACATAACGTACCTTTTCCAGTTTTTTCATACTGAACCTTTCCAGATAATAATAGGTGTCTTCTCCCGCAGGACGTCTCATACAGACCATTTCATGTCCTCTCTGAGGACATTCTGTTCCTGCTTTGACGAGATTTTAAGTGAGCGAGGATTGGTGAAGGGATGAATTGACCTTTCTTTTATAAGAAAATGTGGCTGTGTGACTCAACCAGCTGGAGGTCTATCAGAGTTACTCTGATTAAAAGTCAAACTAACCCTGCCCCAAGACAAATTTTGAGAAATTCCACCAAGTTGGGCGGAGCCAAGATACACTGAGGGGCGTGGCCAAGCATGGCGATGAGCGGAGGGGGTTAAGCTGGGCTGTGATCAGGACGAGAAAAGCACTGTTGCCAACTTGGAACTTTGTCACTATCTTTAGCAACTTTTCAGACCCCTCTAGTTATTTAAAAAAATAAATAAATAAAAAGCGATAAGCAACAAGTCTAGCAAGTTTTTCCTGTGCGGGGCTGGACAATAAATCAATAATAGACATGTGATCAATATCAATGGATAATACATCTGATAGGATGCTTCAGAGTATTCACTGAACTGTGATCCAGAACCACACAGCATTCTGGGGGATGTAGGCAGAGGAAAGACTTTAGCCGCTCAACCTCTCACGGCTAGCTAAGTTAGATTGGTGAGTGAGTTAGCTGATGCCACCATCAGCTAACTCACTCACTCTTTGGTTACCTACCATCAACTTGTTGAGTAACATCAACAGCAGCAGTTTAAGTTTTCCCCAACCTGCCTCATAACTGCTTAAAAATAAGCAACAGCGTGGAGTGAGAACTGTGGCTAAAAGAGGAAAGGTCATGCCACCAGTTTGGCAGTATTTCAGATATTTAAAACAAAAAACTAACCAATAATTATCGATATCGACTGACATGAAATGATTATATCGTGATACCTTTTTCAGCCATATCGTCCAGCCCTATTTCAGTGTTATTGAGATTTTGGCGACAACATATAAAGCACCAGTCGTACTGCAGTAACTGTCCTGAGTGAGAAGACAGTGCTGCCATGAGTCCCTGCCGCTTCCTGAGGTCTGCCGCGAGTCTCACACGGTTGTCCGTTCTGCAGCAAACCGCCGCCAGCAGTCAAAGTAAAGAGGACATCCATTCCACTCCTTGTCCACATTGCAAATAAATCCCGCATATACAAAGCTGAGAAATCGATCAGTGCTTACAATTCCAACTCCTGACTTGCCACGGCGGTGTGTCTGAGTGAGATGGTTTTATACCCGAACATCGGACTGAGAGGTTGACATCAACCAAGCTGTATCGTTGTAACAAATAGGAAAATTTGACTGCAGTAGCCATCCTTCAACCCAAAAAGGGCAGCACTAAGATGGTCTTAGGCCAAATATTAGAGAATTAAACAAGTTTACACAAAAATATCACAATTTCCACAGTAACATAAAGATACAAGCCTTATAGACCAATTTAGAGATCTTATCTGCAAAAAAGTTGATTTGGGGTTTAGTTACTCTTTAATTAGAAGTCAAAATCTCAACTGGCCCAAATGTGGATCAGATCCACAAGCAAACAGAATAAGGCGTATTGCCAAATTTACAGAAAATATGTAATCAAATTAAAGTATATGTGACCAGATAATTGGGCACAAACTGGTTTGTTTATGAGTATAAAATGTAAGTTGGGCCGAATTGGCAAGACCTTGGTCCAAAACGAGGGTTGATATGAGTGAAGGATCAAACTGACCCAAAGCTCCTTTATCTATTTCACAAAATATTACCTAAGAAAATACTCAAAAAGGTCAAAAGTAAGGCTTCCTTTTTAACTTTACAATTTTGTCCCAAATCAGTTATTTATTATAGCCATGAAAGTTTCACAGAGATTCCTTGTTTGACAGCATCAGGAAGCTTGGTGTTCCTCAGGGCTCCTAATTTGGACATTTTTATCTCTCCATATAGCTGAACCCCAGATTTTTATTAAGCTCCACTTTAAAAACTAACTTACGCCTTTGGTGAGAAAGCCGTAAATTTGTTTTTTATTTACATCAATTATAATAAAGTTGAAATGACCAAAATGTCTGTTCGACTTTTCTGATACGGCTTAATTTTTTTAAAGAACCAACCGTAAAACTTGGGTTAAACTATTAATTGAACTGAATATGTACGCTGATGATACAATGATGTACAGCTCAGTCTCCTGACTGGCGTCGATAAAGTGTGTATGCGTACAAGTGGTTTGAGTGTTGTCCAGTATTAAACCGTCAATGCTCTCTGTCTGGTTAGAAAACGTCTAAAACAAAAATAATCTTTCTGAGCTTTTGTTGTTGTTTTTTCTGGTTAAAAGTGAAACAACTTCAACTTTTTTGTCTGTTCAAATCTGAACGTTTGATCAAGTTTGGCACCAAACAGCCAAATAAATACGCCAACGAAAAAGCTCAACTAAAAGCCGAGTTTCACCTAATTGAGTATCTATCCTCCTGCCCGTCTGTCCATCAGCGTATGTGTAGCAGCATTGTTGTAGTTAAGACAACCTCAGACAGGCTGATAATAGAGCAGCTGGAGCATGAAATCCCTCAGAAAGGAGGATGAGAGAGAAAAAGAAAAAGACGAGTGAGGCCAGGGAGAGACACAGATAAGGAAACAGAAGGATGAAACCAACATCTGAGTACAGACAGAGAAACCAAAATGCATAAGAACAGAGGAGTGGGGGGTTGCCGTTTGGGCCGAAGGAGTATGACTCAGGGTCAGAGCGAGAGGGCAAGCAGGATGGGGGGTTAGGGCGACAGCAGCAAAGAGAAAGAAACAGACACCAAATTCATTGTTTTCATTGTCTAATTCGAAGCATAGAGAGGGAGATGGTTATGGGAGGAAGGGAGGAGGCGGAGAGGAAGAGGAGAATGAGGAAGGCGAGACGGCCGAAAAGCAGTTCACATATTCCCACCTCAGAGTTTTCATTTTAAAACATGAGACTGGTTCATCTTCAGAGCAGCTGGATTCCCACAGCTCCAAATGCTCTTTATCACTCGATTTATTTACATTCCTATAATTTAGCTGTTGGGCTTTTTTCTTTTTATTGTAGCTGTAATGGAAATCCACAAACCAGCTTCTCTTACAGAGTTCTGAGGGTCAAAAAACAATTATATCACAATGAAGTGTTAAAAAGACGGATGAGACAAACATCTGATGACAAAAACTCAATTTTTAACCCGATTTTGCTTACGTGACTCTTTAGAGAAAGACCCTAATGGGTCTTAGTTTATATTACAGACATTTAAAGAGGTCACGTAATGTTTTTAGTTGCCATGAGAGATTTCTGATTTCCCTCAGAGAATCCTTGCCCCCAAAAACTTTTTTCCTCAACTATTAGTCAGATACTTTCCCTCACAGCTTTTATTAAACAAAAAAATGAAACAATATACTTTATGTAGTTTTTGACTTGTAGAGGAAAACAGTGTTTTGAAGATTCCAGTTTGTTATCAGACCTTCCAACCTTAATAGCAAGATATATTGTAGGTATTAGCACAAATTTAACACCCAAACCTTTAAAATATTTGTTTCTCCCTTCTTCTTGGAACAAAAGAAATAGTTACAATCTGACACCATTATGTCGACAAATATTTTATATATACATTTTTTTTTTAATTAACATCTTTGGATTAACAATTGTTTTACATTTTTTATATGTGTGACTTCCTTTTTATACTGGAATTGACAACTTGTACTACTATTAACCGTTTCTTGTAATTTGCTGTAAATGATATGTTATGTGTGTTCATCCATGTGTGTGTCCATTGTTTTTCTTTTTTTTTTTTTTTTTTTATCATGAACCTGCCAGGGGACAACAGATGAAAATTTGCCCTTGTGGCTAAATCTTGCATATTTACCTGGCTGTTTTAATGTACTCATGTTGATTAATATGTACTGTCCCTTATGAAATCAATTCAAATTCTCTTAGCACATTGTTGGTGCTTCCTAAGTTGGACGTAAAAGATGCTGAATGTGGATCCAGAGAAAACTGTGATTTTGTTGCCAATGAAAATAAGCATTTGCGAGTGTGATTTGCATCTGGAGGTTATACACCCTTTTGTTTTGAAGCGTCCCCCAAAAAGTTCCTCTAAAAGTAGAATGGGAGGCAGATCTTTTTTCTCCCAGTTTTAGTCCATGAGGCAGACACCCAGTCTACTTTCTAGACTGTTTTTCCTTTTTGATAAAGCTTATAGTTAGACTGGTTTAGGTTATCCTGAGCTATGCTGCTATAGGCTTAGTCTGCTGGAGGAAACAATGACCACTTTTCCTCAATCTGCTTACATTACACTCCATTTCTGCATTGTTTGCATTCATTGCTGACAAACGCAGAAAGTGGGTGCTTTAGGCTTTATCTCCATATTGTACTTTTACAGTTTGGTTGTTTCAAAGCTGACTTTGAACAAAATGTTTCACATCAGCCGTCAAATCCCACCTTGGGGGAGGTTTGATATAGGGCTGAAACGATTAATCATGATGAATCGATTATTTAAATAATCGTCAATTAATTCAGTAATTGAATGATCGTTAAGTGGAGTATACACTGTGGGCACATTGTATACATAAGTGGAGTATACAGACTCATTATCTATCTATCTATCTATCTATCTATCTATCTATCTATATATATATATATATATATATATATATATATATATATATATATATATAGCATTTTAAGATAAAAACCTTCTTTGACTGTAAATATAATTTACCCAGAACTCCTCAAGTGGCAAAGTTTAGCTTCGCCAGATTCATATTCTGTAAAAGAAAATGTCCTATTAGGCAACTTTTGCTGTGCAGTTATTAATTGGTTCATCTAAAAAAAATAATCAACAGATCAGCCCTGCACTGTATTGATGTTAAGTCAAGCAGAAAGAGCTGAGCTTTTCACATGTTGATGTTAGAAATATTTTTAGCTGCCAGATCCTTTGCTACAAATGGTCAAGCATACACAAAAGGAATGCTATGTTGCTGTTATGCAACAAAGAAAAAAAATATTGTGTTCAGGCAACAAAATGTTTATTTTCCTTTTAAAAAAGGAATTCAACTATTTTTTATTTTCATTTTTAAGTATTTTTAATATTGTACAAAATAGGCTTAAGCAGTTCAATGAAAAATCTGCAGAATGTCCCCATTTTTTTAATCTGATTACTCAAATAATCATGTGTAATCGATAGAAAACTTAATACCTAAAATAATGTTTAGCTGCAGTCCTAGTTTTATACCTCCTTTGACCACTGAGGAGTTCAAGAATCACCTATAACCTACTTATATACTTTATTCAGGATGGTTATTTAACTCAGACTAGCTGACCCAAACAGGGTCCAGGATCAATGGAAATAAGGTATAATATGAAATATTTAACAAATAATTTACTAATTAATTCAAATTATAGATAGGACTCAAGTATCGTTTTGATTCGCGTCATGATTCCATAAATATACTAAAAAGAGAAATAAACAGAAATGTTATTGTTAAGTAAATGGTTTTAAAATGGCAGTAGGCTGGGATAAACGGACATGTGGGTATGAAGCTAAGAAAGTATTCCTGACCCACTGTCAAGTCCTTTGTCCTGAGGTCAGATGATCACTCATACCGGTTCTGCTTTGGCCGGATGTGAGTTCCAGTTCAAAGTGAGTTTATTCTCACCACTGTCGCCACATGCTTGCTCAGGATGGGGGACTGTGATGAAGATCTGAAGCAATCTAATCTCCAGTAACTGGTATTTTAACTGATTCTAAATTAGTGACTTAGTAACTCGCTGGATTATACTGAATGAACCGAATAATTTTACACTGAAATTTACAGCTTCATATACAAAACTAATTTGCAAAAACTCCTGCGAAATTCCTCGTTGTGGTTTTGAGTAAGAATGATGGCGAAATGGTGGAGCAGGACTGGGCCGACATGAAAAAAAGCTGGACAGAGCAAAGGCAGGATATGATAATTCAGTGTTATTATGATATATCATGAATGAACTGTTAGATTTAATGGAACAGTCTTTTATTTCTGAATGAATGGCTATCATGCATGTCAGACCCTTAAAAACAGGACGCTGCAGCAGAAAAGCTACAACTTCTCACTTCTGGTCACTTTGTTAATAAACCACTGTCTTCTGTCTGATGAAACAAGCAATGCTATGTTATGAAATGTGCATTTTCTGCTGTATTTCTGATGTTTTCCTGCAGCGTTCTGGAACTGCATGCACTGGTGAAGCAAACAGAGAGAGTGGGTAAAGTTTCACACGTCAAGCTTTTCACTTTAAAGGGGCTTTAAATCGGTTTCCTGATGACCACAGTGTGCTCCGTCTCCACATCCCAGGCCGAAGCTAAATTTACTCTCTGTGGGTTACATGTTGGAGGGGGAAAAAGGCTAAAAGCCCCTGATATAGTCTGCATAAACACACACAGCCTTATTTCTGCTCCAAGTGCACTGACTCTTTAAGAATGGTGCTGTATATATATCTAACAAAATGTTTCATGAACATGTTTACAACTGTTTTTTTTAATGACTTCCTGTTGCACGTTCTCACACTCCCACACACTCGCAGGCTCTGCTCGGCTGGGAGGTCGGTGCCTTGCCCATTGGCATGGTGGTGAACCTTCCACAACAAGAAGAGGAAGTCTTTAATATCTACCCTCATTAAGTGAATTAGTTTTGGATTCCCCTACACACCCTGAATCTAGATAACTTCATTTTTTTTTTCACTAAATGTCAACAATTAAAGCAGAAATCCAACTTCCTGCAGGATTTATCTGCATGACGCCACAGCAAAACCAGACAAAAACCTGAAAACCAGACTGAAAACTAGCTGCAGGAATCCATGTTTAACTAGATCAAGTTATGAATGATTACTGATGATAAACAGTTACGCTTTCCTTCGGATGAAAAACACACTGGAACTAGAAATATAACTAATATCATGCCCTAAAATATTCCTATCACTTAAAGTCTGTAAATGATTGCTAACTTTCCCAAAAACAGATGAACAGCAGAGGCAGAAAATGTAGATCTTATATGCAAACCATTCAAACTTTACCACCATAAAAACCTGGGAAAAAAGAATCTTTCATTGAAATATCACTGGGAAAGCACTATATTCATCCAGCTTATGGTTTGCATACTAGCCTCTGCAAACAAGCAGACAGTTCTCCATTTATGCCGCAGGGTCACTGATTAAAACAGACAAGCTGGCAGGTTTAGGACTTTGGGATAGGAAATTTAAAAAATTCTAAAAGACTGCATTGATTGACATTTTACTAATAAATGAACAACAACTTAAAGCAGCAAAGTTTAATCTTGTCGGTAATTTCTACATTTGTGTCATCTCAGTGGGCACTTCTCTTTCTAAAATGTTTTTGCAAGCAACAAACTGCAGTTCCTCAAATGGCCACACGGAGAGAGCCTTTTGCCTCTTAAACCGAGCAGAAAAGAAAGTCTCTTTACACACGACTGACGGACGTTTCTGTGCAATCTGAAGACTTCCTGCTATCGACTCATGTAGTGTTGCTTACAGTAAGACATTTTAACATTTAATAGCGTGGGGGGGTGTCTTTAAAGCAAACAGCCATTAATCACTTATTTCTACTTAAAATCCTTATTAAACATCCAAATGGACATCAATCCTGTCCACAATGAACATTTCAGCTCTCGCGAACATTATTCTTTCAAGGACCAATGACGTCACATTTTCCTTATCCGTTTGCAGCGTCACCCATCCACAAATACAGTCTACCTACCTGGAATGACAATTATCACACACATTATAGTTGAAATTGAATCCTTACAAGGAGAAACTTTCACTGAGATAGTTTTGATTTAAACTGGAATTAGAGATCAGTTGGTTTTTGATTAAATTAAAATCAGCTTGCCACATTTACTTGTTGCTCCTACTGGGCAGCGTCTCGTGATAACACCCCAAAGAAGTAACTGCATGACATTGTTTTGGCTTGTTTTCACTATGATTGTTTCCACTGGAGCAACCAGGGCCAAAATAAGATAACAGAGGACAAATCTGCCTTAAAAAACACCCCCGGTAGTGAAATGCATCAAGTTCAGTTTATTATTCAAATCGGTTCAAAAGTTTCTATCTAACCCGGCAGAGCATCGAGTCTTTGACTTGCAGCATTCACTCCTGAACGAGCACGCAGAGACAGTGGAGAGGAAAAACTCCCCTTTAACAGGAAGAAACCTCAGTGAAAGCTCTTTTTAAGGGATTTACACAAATATTATTACAATATTTTACATTTGTGTTCTGAGACAGCAATTAAAACCATCCCAATTTCCCTGGAAATGCCCAACAGATTTTGCATTTGAATAAACCGGGCTTTGTGGCAGAAGCTGTTTGTTGGTTCAGGACACTTTTTTAAAGATATTTGAATTGTTACAAACGTCCTCAGATAGAAATGATTTGTATTCAGTTACAGGGTGTAACTGCTGTTAAATAACCTCGAAGGACAAATAAACACACAAGCCTACATCGGAAAAATCAAGTGAAAGTTACATCTTTCCGTAAGGTTTGTGTTGACTCTCTGTGACAGAATCATTTGTTATATGTTTATTGCAAAAAAAAAAAAAAAAAAAATCAAGTCTTTTTAAATGCACAGCTTCAGCGCCTTTCTCTCCAGCACACATTCCTGAGTCAGGACCGGCACAGTTAATTTAATATCCATTCTAGTTACACATTTCCACCCAGTCTGGAGAGTCTTCACTTAACTTTTAAACCATTACTGCTACAAAACGATTCGATTGGTCTGATTTAGCTGTTTTTGACTCCCATCCTGGACTGTTGCTGTTGCTGTGGGCGGAGATCCGTTTCCCCCAACTGCAGTCCTGCAGGAGGAAGACCAGTTCAGATCAGTAGATGGGAATAAAATAAACAGCTGCTTTTGGACGGCACGTGGAAAAGGCTAGGTAGGCAAGGAAGGTTTCAGGAATGGAGTTCCAGCAGAAAAATGTTCAGGAACATCGAGTCGAGAAACTGCTTTTGACGCTAACATTTCCGACCATCTGGCTAAAGTTTGATTAGTCGGGACGGAGAAAGTTTTAAATGAAACGACAATGAGCAGAACCAAGCTGCACAAACACCGGGCGCAATGAACAACTAACACAACGGAGGGCTGCAAACACAGTAACAGACAAAAAATTAAAGAGAAAGTCAAGCAGCACACACACACACACACACACACACACACACACACACACACACACAGAGCTCTCTGCCTTACACACAGATAGTAGATGTTGCTTACATAGACGCTCTTACCATCCTGTAAACTGCAATAAAGCCAAACACACACACAGACACACCGTAAATCTCACCGTAATACGCCCTCCGAGTGTACGAGTGTGTGTGTGTGTGTGGATGTGTGTTTTATAGGTGTTGTAAATTTGGCTGCCGGCGTTGTTTTTATCAGCATATTCGCAAGCTGTTTAGCCAACGGTGCAGATGTCACTGTTACGACCACACACACACACACACACACACACACACACACACACACACACACACTGTATAAACAGCGTCAAATGCCCTGTGTGTGTGTGTGTGTGTGTGTGTGTTTAATCCCATCTACATTCACCTGGCAGTGTGTGTATAAGCAACCCGGCCCACCATTTGCATCTGCCTGCGTAAGCCCGACTCGTTTTCAAACTTATGCGTGTTCGCCGTGTGAAGGTCAGCGCAGGAGTGTGAGGGGAGTGTGTGCGCGCTCTCCAATGTGTGTGTGAGTGTTATTTGATTAATGCTGAGAACCGTGGAGTGTTTAGAAAGAGGTCGTGACCTTTCAGCTTCCATTCAATCAGACAGCGAGGGAGAGAATACCTCCATCCTCCTTTCTTTTCCTCTTGCCCCTCTCTTTCTTCTGGCTTTTTTTTTTTTTTTTTTGCCCCTTGAGAATCTGATAAGCCTTAGTCAGCACACACACGCACACTTCACAGATATGCCCACACCAAATGCTAATTTACCTGAAGTGCAGGGATAACACCTAAACGACGTGGCTCAAAGGATTTTTATGTTTTATGTATAAATTGGGGATGATTTGGGGGTTTGGTTGAGAAAACAAGACTAGGCAGACAGATTTTTCAGATTTAAAGTTTATGCATAATCACACTGCTACTGTTAATGACTGCAAACCAGATAGTGACAAAACCAGTCCTGAACAGAGATAAACGCAATAAACCTCAGTGATTGCAAAAGTTGCAAGGCCTTTAGTCCAATTAAGATCAAATTTCAAACTGATATCTTACTTCAAGAAATTTCCTGAAGTTTAGTCATTCCTTTACGCCATCGTCTATAAATAACGTGTAGACATAGTGAAACACCAAATATCCTTAAAACATTTCATCCCTTTTGTTAGTTTTTTTTCCCCCCATTTAATATTTGTCACTTCATTGTTGAACATAATGGTCAAATTGATGAATAGAAGCACTTTCTTACTGTCAATATAAAGTCATTAAAGGGGAAGTATTATGTGCTTTCCAGGCACATGGTGCCATTTTATAGCAACAATCCAGTAACTGTGTTACCTTCAGTTGTTATAAAAATGCTGCATATATCAAATATGACCTAAAAGAAATTTAACTTCATAATTTAACGCCTTAAAATTAGGCCTCTGTCTCTTTAAGAAAGTCCTGCTTTTTCTGAAACTCCGCCTTCAGGAAGTTATCACAACAGTACTCCTCTATTAACCCTTTAATGTTTTTATCAGTGTTTCACTGAGAAGTAGCTCGTACAATGAGCTCAGCAGATGCACAGTTCCACCAGGTGTTTACTAATTGCTGCTGGCTAGTCTGGAGGAGCTGAGTGGGGAAGTCATGGAGGAGGGGAAGCTCGGAAACTGCAGCTCAGAGGAGGAGTTGCATCTCGAAGGTGGAGCTGGGTCCCACCAAGCATTTTTCACAGCTGAATGGTTGCCGTCTGAGATTAAATGATTTCTCAAACATGCATGAAAGAATCAAGGCAGCACTCCAGATATGTTTTTGATAAGGGAATAACATTTTAACATGATGTAAAGCTCAAAAAAGTTGATTTTACATAATACTGCCCCTTTAATATTCTTTTTAGACCATCTAGCCAGTGTTTTCTTAGCTGTCTTTTTTTATTTTAAAATACTTGGACAATGATGCTTCAGCTGATGTCTTTCTGAAAGACAGATTTCTTTCTCCACTTGTAAAAAATAAAAATCAATGATAATCTCAGGGATTATAGTTAAAAACAGCCAAATAGGGATGCAGCCCCAGTGGGAGGCGATAACGGTGAGATTAATGGCATCCAAAGCTCAAAAGAATGCTATTTTGAGCATGGCTAAAGCAGTTCTGGTCTTAAAGGGCAACAAACTTAAGTGGCATATAAATTTATAATCCTAAATAATCTTACAAATGCACCAGTTATTCTGCATTAATCTCACATATTCCCAGTGTCTGGTCCTCAGTCAATGTTTAAGGAAGCCACGCCCAGCAATCCTTTGCAGACTTGTTCTATATAGAAGCAGCAACACTTCTGATTAAACTACAGATGGAAAGCATAGTTTCCTCACTTGGTAGATGCATCCACACCAAAGAATTTAGTTGTTTCTGCAACCTTTTTAGGACTTGGATATGGTGTATTCACTGATGAGAAAAATATAGTTTTGGGGGTTTCAGGGGCCAATCAAGCTAAAAAAAATTACTCATGATCAGAGGCTTCTGGTCACCAGCTGGTTTCTTAGTGCATCTCTAAGAATTCATCTAAGTTTAAAGTTGTGACAGTTTGAATTAACTGTTATTTTTATACATTCAATAATTCTTTAAATGTGTTTTATATGCAACAAGAGTGGCTGGACACCCTCCGAGGTTCCGATGGTTTAAAGTCAAAACATAACTGTGAAGAAAACACCAAGCAGGAGGTCTTGAGATATTTTGAAAATTTTAAAACATTTGTTATGATTTAAAAAATAATCATAAATTGTGTGTGGTGTGTGTGTGTGGGGGGGGGGGTTTCAAATGTTTGGCATCATTGTCTTGTTTAATCGGTCTTTAATGTGAAGTTTTTAATCCTCTACCGGTGCCATATTTTGGGCTGAAAGGTGAAAAATACATTTAGCATTGTCAGAACAGCTCAACAGTTTGACTTCGAGGTCCAGCTGAATAATCTTCTTCAATCAGGAAAAGGTGACTGAAACCACTGAAAAGGCGGACATTGCTGGTGTCCACTTACTGCAATCTCATTCTGTCTGCATAGACCCACAGAACCCAGCTCCAGTCCTCTAGAGCTACCATCCTGCAGCCTTTTGATGCATCCCTTCTCCATCACACCAGAATCAAATGAAGGTCTCGTTACCAAGGCCTCAGCAGAGCTGAATGACCTGCTGATGAGGGAATTCAGGTGTGTTGGAAAAGGGACGAGTCTAAAAGGGGCAGCAGGACCGTAGCTCTCGAGGACTGGAGATGGGAACCACTGGTTTAGAGAATTAAAGCTAAACAACAACGAAGAAGATCTACAGCTTGAAATGAGGGCAGTCGCCAACTCACAGAAAGTGGAGGAAAACCTTTCAGATAAGCTGAATATTACAGGACCAAATGTTTATGGGTGAGATTTTCTAAAGCTACAAACTGACGATATGCTCAGGTGTGCTTTTACCCTCAGCCATGTAGTGTAGCTCTTATCCAACCATCTAGTCTGAGTCAACACTTTCTTTTTCCTCACGTTTTCCCAAGTCATCTCTTTCCCTTCCTCCTCCACTATCTGTTAATTTGCTCTCCATCGTTCTCTCTTTGAACCTCTCCTTTAGCCCCTGCAGCCCCAGCCAATTACCCACTGTTTGTCCACCCGTTTTCAATAAAACTCTGCTTCCCTCCCTCTATTCCTTCCCCTGCTTTACTCCTTTTTATTTTCTTCCCCCTCTCTTCCTCCCTTCGTCTACCCTCCCCTCTTCCGTCCACTCCCGTTCCCCCCCTCCTTCCCTGCCTCCTCCTCCCTTCGTTCTCTTTTTTCATTTTTAATTAACTTCTTTTGTAACTTAGAGACGACCCCCTCCTTCAACATGCCTCTTGCACTCCCACACTCGCCTCGATGTTCTCACAAACACACACTCGTTTGTGTGGGACTGCAGCACACAAAACGAACATGTAAATGGAGGTTAAACATGCTATTTACATATCAATTACAGGCAGACACCGAATCAATGATTAATGCGATCCTAGATTAGAGCAGAGCCCCTGAGCTTAAACGGTATTTGCGGGTGTTTGACTGCTGTGTCCAACCAGTTTAAGATTTCATAAATTTGATTAAGATTTGAAGGGTTTATATTCAAAGCTAATGGATTTTGATTACTTTCGGTCCTTGAATCACTGACTTGTGTCAGTTGGTATTTAGGGCTAAACTCCCAGTTTCACTGGTATCTGACTGGAAGCTGGTGTGTCAAATGTGAAGATTTTATACACTGGATTAAGATTTAGTCAGCTCAAGGGTGTTTATTCCTTTTGGTTAATTCTGAGTTTTGTAAAAAAAAAAAAAAAAAAAAGATGTCTGGAAGCAGCTGTTTAAAAAAAAATAAACAAAAATGTGTGGTCTTACTTAATATATAAACACACACACACATAAGACAAAAACAGCTAGACCCAGTTCTGATATAATGTCGGCTTTTATCCGACATTATCCAGGCCTGAAGGAGTTTGATGAGGATTGCATTATGTGTATAAGCACAGTACCACCACCTGATTCCTAACAAAAACAAAATGTGTCCCCCCTCAAAAGACACTTAATTATTTTCTTGACTGTTAGACACTTCAGGAATAATTATAACCACTATGGCTCCACTCGTAATGCCACCAGTTATGGCCACTTTGACAGCCAGATGTTTGACTATTTCTCAAATTACGTACAAACAGACCATTTATTCTGGTTGCCTAACCTTGTGCTCTGCTATTATTGTCTGTAGGTGTATATAAAATTTCTTCATAAACATGTTTTTTAATGATCATTTTTAAAACTCTGCAGTCCAATTATGCTTAATTTTCAGCTCTTGATAATAAGTTTGTTATTTTGCCATTTGGTTACTAAACATGAGCTCATTAAATTAATAGTTTGAAACATTTAAATAAACTTCAAACTTCAGTTCAAAAGTATGTTTTTTTTCCCTACATGGTAGAAAACAACCAGGTTTTATTTTCTAAAAGTTAGATAACTAGTGGTTTTACTAGTTGTCATGACATCCTTATGAAAAGCATTGTTTTACACAAAATTTTTTTTTTTTTTTTTTTGTTTTTTTTTTAACTGTTGCACCAGTGGATGTAGCTGAAGTTAGCATTCAAGCTAATTGCTACATTCTCTATAAAAACACATTTTTTAATGTTTCAGTCAAGAACGAGAATGTGAAATATGTTATGCAGGCTGTTTATAAGATACAGGACGATAAAAATTTCAAATTAAAGTATCATCAGCTTTTATCAGGTTAAATGTTACAAACTGTTTAGCTAAGTTTTATGAGACATCATAAGAGAAATCAAATCCAGATTTAATGTTCAGTGTAGATTTAAAAATCACTTAATCAAAAGGTTTTATGGTTTAATCACTGATTTACAGAAAGAAACTTTTGTTTTGTTTTTGGTTTTTTTGTGTTTTTGTTTATGGTTATTTGAACCTCCAAGATAGTAAAAACCATTAGCTTGGTAAAACTGCTAGCTAGCTTAATTCAATATTATTTAGCAAAATAAAAACAACTTTTAACATGTTAAAAGCTAGAATTTTTACTTGTTTTTTTAAATTCAAAATTAAATGATCTGCTAAAAAAATAAAAAAAAATAAAAAATACAGTTTCGATAAGGCTAACTTCGAACTGAAACGGCACATTGTTTTTAAAAAAAAATTAAAATAAAGCTGAAAGCAGACTGCCAATTAGGAAAAAACGGTCAAATGAAACCATTTAAACGTAACAACAAAACCAGACATTTCCTATATAAACCAGCCTCAACCATAATTAAGAAACACAGTTAATGAATGAACAGTATGGGTCTTTATGAGTGACTGCTCTGTGTTTCACTGCGCTTTCATGTTACAGTATGTGGTTTTATTGGCTTCATTGTGCTTTTATGTCAGGTTGCAGTATGTGACTTTACTGGCTTTACCTGTGGTTTTATTTCACTTTATTATACTCCTGCAGGTAACGTATGTGTTATGTTTTTACTTTGATTCTATAGAACACACACAGGTGACTTTTATTTTATTTTTTTTTATTGAAGTTTAACATCTTCTGAAAATAAAGCCTACAAAGCCGTTTTTTTTATATATGTAAACATAAATTTATTTAGAATAAACAACCCAGTTTTATTTTTGCCTGTTTTTTTTTTTTTTCAAGGAATTCCTTTCACAAACATCTTTTCCACTCACCTCATCCACACATGTGCTTTCTTTGTAAAGGAAAAGTGCAAAGACTTATGTGTGACACTAATATGTCAAACGTTCAAGGAGTAGGTAGAAAGACAGGAAGAAAAAGATGGATACAAATAGCAGGAACAGAAATAAGAAAGACAAAATAAAAGACTCTGGGATGTTGCACAAACTGAGGCCAGTTGTATTGACACAAGCAGGGACACCCACCAAACAAACACACACATACACTCACGCACACACAGCGTGAAGGGTTTTTTTGACAGTGAAGTATGTATTGTTGCATTGTTTCCTTTGAGTAGAAAATTACAGTGGGCCGTATCGCTTCAATGACAAGCTATCAAAACGACAGCATGTCTGCCTGCGCACACACAAACAGGAGCACAGAACGGCATTCAGTGGGCAATCACATATATGGGCAAGTTAAGATGCAAATACACTTACACACAGATGTACCATGCTGCTACTGAATGACAAGCTCGTAGCTAAAAAAGCAACGTCTTCATATATTCACACGAGGAACTCTTCCTGCTGTTGATGACTGACAAAACAACAGAGGGGTTTACTGGCTGGAAAAAATGTAAATATAAGGAAAGAATAAGTCATTTTTATGCTAATGTGCAGGTGTGGGTAAAGTTTAGTAAGTCAGAATGACATTTTAAAACACCGTTTCTGATATTGGCATGGCAACGTTGAGTAAAACCTTAAAATATGAACTTCAAAAGAGGAGCATTTCAAGGGTTCATTGTGTTTCATAATAGGTCCACAGAGAAATTTGTTTTTTTTGTTGTTGTTTTTTTAATGATATAGTGAATGGACAAGGCTTAACCAACCAGAGTGACGATCATCTATCGTGAAGACAATAGAGGACATAAAACAGACACAAAAGAACAGACAACTGTTGACCAAAACTAGCTCTTCAGGCAATGAGTGGGAGGGAGGCTACACCCTGGACAGGTCACCACTCTATCAGAGGGCCCACACACCAAGAAAAAAGGAGTAATTTAACATCCTCAGTAAATCCCACATGCATGTTTTTGGACTGTTGGAGAAAGACAGACTTCACCATTGGCAAGTTATCTGTATAAAGGTTCACTAAAGGATTTAAAAATTTACGGTTTTAAAACCGCTAAAAACTTTTTGCCATACCATCCCTAAGGATGGAAGCCCTTTGAATAAGATGCAAGAGAAAGTACCAGAGTTTACTCCAGCAGTATGGAGCATAGAAGAGCGCAGTCCCAGTCAGCTGGCTGAAAGAAAGCTCCTATACATTTCCCTCAATTACAAAAAACACACACCTATAACTCATAAGGTGGCGTTTAACCATCCTGGACTGTGTATTTGGGTGTTTTCTTGAGATCGAAATGGGGTAACTGACGCTTAGCGGTAACTCCTCCCACTGCGGCAGTGTTGACCGAGCTGTCACTTATTGGCAGATACTAGCAAAAAGAGTAGGGGTGCACCGGTTGCAGTTTTCTGGCTGATCACCAATATTTAAAAAGCCTGACCTGCCGATTACGATTTCGGCTAATATTGTTTTTTCTTTGAAAAGTTGCTAAATACAGCGTCAAAGTCGCTAAGTTGACAACAGTGGGGTGACTACGGGTCTGTCAGTCAGTCCTTTCTCACAGCTGAGCAAAAGGGGACAGTGGCTGATTTTTGGACCTTTGCAGAGGTAGATAAGATCGGTGGATAAGATCGACTTCACATGCAAGAATAGGCCGATTACTGAGCTCCCAAAATTAGGGAAATTGAGACCGATTTATCGGTGCAATTACCCTCTCACAGCAATTACACTTCATATGTAAACAAAGTCACTACAAACGCCATATAAAGGTGTACTTCCGAGACAGGCACTACTCTGATCTATTGTCACTGAGCAAGTAGGAGAAATAAGTTTGTGTTTATTTCAGAGCGCTTACACTACAAAACTGAATTGTAATCCATTCATAGAGGAAGTTTGTCGAATCCACTGATATTTAATAAATGAACCTGAGAGACGTGTGCCACAGAAGCATAAAGTGCAACATTTCTTGAAAATGTGCTGATGGTAAACGGGGCTTGTGGTTATTTTTATTCGTGTTTTTATTCAAACTATAAATGGTTTGAAACCATAAAACCTTACACAGAATGTGGGGTTTACCCCCAAGTACTACCTTCCAACCAGGACGTTTTTCAAGGACAACGTTCTAATTTCTTTGTTTTTGCCTTGGTAAATGTAGTCGAACCATACTGGGGTAATAATGGCTCCAGAAAACTACCCTGGAACCCGGAAAAGGTTCCTGTAGTGGAAAACAAACCTTTATAAAGTCATCCACTGTTTCAAAACTAACATTTTGGAAACCAGTTTTCTAGGCAAATGAGGCAGTACATCAGTGCATGAAGATCTGATTGAAAATAACCAGCACAGAACACGTTTGTGGCATTGTGGTTTGTAGGCAGCTACAAATACACACACACACACACACACACACACACACACACACAGTCAATATTGGAAGTAATGAGAAACTTCACTGATTTATACAGCATAATTTTAGCTTTGGGTCTACTGACTTAGATTTCACAAATTCAGGTGAAGACTTCAACTCTTGATGAGAGAAATCTGTAATTTTCATGACTAACTTGTCAAATCCCGGTCTGTATTTGGCAGAGAGTGTTTGTTATAACTTCATTTTCTTGTCCTGAATCTCTTTATACATAAACAAAAGAAGAAACAACAGAAGTTTGGAAAGTTGGCAGACGACTGAAGCACTAACATGTTTGTTTGCTCACACACACACACACACACACACACACACTTAGCCAAACTGATGAGAACTCCTTCCTCCATAAACGTCTCAGTCGGTTTAACCACTGTTATTATTCTAATCATGATGACATGTTTCTAAATGGATTATTATACGTTTGCATTAATAACAAGCTGTCTGGGAAGGATTTTTGACGCGCGGGGTGGTGATGAGCACACACACACACACACACACACACACACACACACACACACACACACACACAGAAAACCCTGCGCTTTCCTAAAAACTGAAAAATAGCGTATGTTTTGAAGGAAAAGCGTCTTAAATCCGTTACGAGAAAGCACACTTGTAGGCTCCTGACATGTTCCTACACTGTTAATTACAAATTACAAAGTTTTAACTAATAATTTGGTGAAGTTCCTGGTGGGCGACACACGTGGATGTGCATGTATGCTCTTGTCATGTTTTTAATTGATTTCTGCTATAATTATGTTTGTAATAACACACTGACAAACAGACACTCTGCCTCTCTCGGAGTGGATGATAATTACGTTTTCTTCCTGTTTTTATTAATAACATGTTGTCTGCTGGGGAAAGCACACACACATCACCCGTCATCCCCTCGCTGCCCTCTCTTTACCCTCTCTCAACTCCTCTTCTCTGCTCTCCTTTCATCTCCTCCTTCGCCTCTGACCTCCTCGTTCTCCTCCTCCTCGCTGTCTCTCTCTTTGATATCGCGGCTCGCGGATGCCGCTCGCTGTAAACTGTAAATCTGTCGCCCGCTTTTCTTTTTGTCTCCCTCTTAAAACGCGCGCGCGCACCTCTGGCAAGCTGTCACAATAAATAGAGATAAGACCAGGTGGAGGGAGGGAGGGAGGAGTAAATGACAAGAAGATTGAATAAAAAAACAGAATGGAGAGGAGGAAGAGATAAAACAAACAGAACAGTGGAAAAAGGAAGGAAGAGGGACGCGAAATGGGATTAAACTCAGCGAGAAGAAACAAGAGAACAAGAGGTGAGAGGAAGAGTTGAGATATGACGAAGGGAGGAGGTGGAATAGAGAGATTACCAGGTGAACGAGAGGAAAAGCTGTTGCGACACTCCCTAATGTAATTTCTAAACCAATCTGCTAAGTGCACCTAAGAGACTGTGTGTGTTTGTGTGTTGAAGTGTGTGCTCACAGGAATCTAATAATCTTGTTGCAAACAACAACCTATCCTCCTTCATCTTTCACCTACTCCAACCCTTCATCTCTCTCTGTTGCTTGGACTGCTTCCTCTATAAACGAGACACATCTGGGGAGGGGGAGAGGAGGAGGCACTTTTAGCAGCTGTTTGCACCTAACTGGAGTTTTTTCACTCTGGAAAATGTAGCTTTGTAAAAGAACAAACAAAAAAAATTAAAAACTCAATTAACATTAAACTCAGTTTTTGATACAAGAACAACTCATCTAAAATATTCAAAAGAAAATCCTGAAACACCGAGCCACAATGCTACTTGACATACTATTGGCTGGTGTTTGCAAAGCAGCCAATCCTGGAGCGCCATTAATTTTCTTTGATGCTGATTGGCTGTACCCCTAAGAGTGAAAATAAGGAAGACTCTAGATTTTAGCTTCTGGAGTGGCGTTAAAACAGTTCCCACTGTGCGTATCATTGCATATTATGGAATATTTAGTGTTTGAACTATTACAATAGGCAGTTTTAAGCGTTTTTAGAGGGGGTCCCAAGTATTTGCAGATTTTAGCTATTTGCAGGTGGCTTTGGTCCCTAACCCCCGCCAATACCAGGGGTCCATTGTACTTTGCATTATCCAGAAAAGACAGACATTCTTTGTGATAACTGTGAATACTAAACAATGTTTCTGGGCAATCAACATTTATTTTAGGTCTATGACTAAATTTAGCTTGTGTTTTATCTACATTGTGTTTTTTGGTATTTTCTCTGTGAGCAGATTCAGGGATTTTGGAGGTGTCAAAATGAACAAAGTTTTCCTTTACGCTGATGATTAATTACTTTTTATTTCAAATCCCCAAAACTTCTCTACTGTCATTTCTTGCCCTTCTTCATTACCTTTCTGGTTATAAATTTGGACATTGGTGATTTTTGTTCTTATAAGTAAGGAACTTACATTGGACTTGTTCAGTTCCCACCTCTTACACACTCAACAAGTACTTTATATGGAAATCACCATCAAAAGACACACCACACACCTCCTCAACATTTTTCTTTGTATTATCAAATGTTTCAGATGTATTTCATACATTAAAATACCGTCATACAGAAAGACCATGCTCAACCTAATGTATCAGAACCTCACCAATATGAGACTGTTGTTGTTGCAAACCAGAATCCTTAAAAATGTAGATAATTGGCTCAAAACCAAAACAGTTTTCTATAAGTTTAAATAAAAATTTATATTACTTACTGATATGTTGCTGATGTATGAGCTTGAAATTGACAGAGAATAACAATTATTAAAACAGCATTATTTTGTTTCTGTGCCTAATAAATGAAGCTAATAATAATCTCTGTTGGGGTTACCATGCAGCTGAGACTCTGCCCTGCAGCTGCCCAGATGTTGGCTGCAATAAATAATTTAGATGTTGGCTCAACTAAAAAAGGAAGATGAAGAAACCAAAAAGGAGATGAGAATGTGCATTTTCTGTTTTTTTTTTCCCTCACACAAACAAAGAACAGTTTCAGTTGCTGAAAACTTGCAGACTGAAACAGCCTTTGTGAAACATTATCTATTTCCAACACACACACACACACTGACCTGCCTCTCCCCTCTCGATGTTTTGTTCAACCCTCACACACACACAGCAACGAAGAGGATCGGTTCTTTTCCATGGTGACAGAGGGTCATATTTCTTGCTTTGATCTTCACCTCTCCCTCTGTGATCCTTCACTCTCCTCTGTTTTCATACAGAAAACAGAGACAAGGGGGAGAGAGAGAGCATCGTTCCTGCGTCTCTCGCCCCGGCTGGCTGGTAGGACGGTAACTGAAGCATGAAACCACTTTCTCGGCCCCTGAGACAAGCAAGCACACACACTCAGCCACCAGGTTGCTGGATGGCAAACTGTGAAAAACATTAAACTGAACACAAGATGTGAAAAAGCTGCTCACTTTACACCAGACATGTTTGTGATAACCCAGGATGAGCTGTGCACGTTTTAAAGAGACAGATTCAAACAGCGGGTTGAAGCCAACTCTTTAAAACAGGAAACGCTTTAAAAAGAAGAGCAGAATAAGCCATGCAGATAAGTTCAAATCTGGACTAAATGTTGCCAAGTTCTGCATCTTATTTTGGTGAGGAACATCTAAGCTTAACAGGGATAAAGTCTCAGCTTTGCTCAACAATTTTCACAAATACGTGTTTTAAACATACATTTTCCCCCAAGAAGTTCCCACTCTGGGGGTGCGTCACAGTAAAAGTGAGAAAAAAAATTATTTCACAGCAGAAAAGATCTGGAAATTTAAAAAATAAAATTATATATATATATATATCAGAATTTCACATTTTTCTCGCTGTCATCTAATCTTTTCATGAAAATGGAGATAAGACAGAAGCAATGAAGATATTTGTCTGTTTATTGAATTTGTGTGCACATAAAGCCAAAGAATATTAAGCACTTCTAAATTAACTTTCATTTTCAATTCATTTAAATTGCGGGCTGATAAAGACACTAAAATACAGCATGGCTTTTAAAGTATCAACGATCACTGGCAATATTTTCTGACGAGCGTTTTCTCACAGAGCAAAAATATTAAAGGACTTCATGTTTCTAATGTTTGAACCATTTTTAACTGAGTATATGAGCTGGAGTCTGCGGCCAAGCCTTCACCAAAAAAAAAAAAAAAAAAAAAAAAAAAAAAAAAAAAAAAAAAATAGAGAAATAAAGGTTTGGGAGATATCAACGCATTTGTATGACTTGCTGAAAGCGTGGACTGAATGTCTTTCATTAAAAGTTAAAGGTGTCCACGCCATCCTGGCCCACTAACCGCCCTCTAAAACCTTTGATCATGTGACACCAGTGCATTGGGCTGGGACAGAGGTGCTTGTCTTAAAAGTTGTCTTAAAAGTTAGCTGGTTAGCATCTTCGAACAAGAGCCTCTGCAGACGGGTTGCCGCACTAGTTGCCATCAGCTCAGTCAACAAACTGTCCTGAAATAATCTGCTTAAGAGGAAAACCTCATTTATCTTCATTACGCCACGCTAACCAGCTAACTGGTAAGAGTTAACTCTGGCCCAGCCCAACGCCCTAGTGTCACATGATCAATGCAGCGCAATTTGATTGGCTAAAAGCTGCTCGACTTGCTCTAGTGCTGATTGCTTTGGCCACCAGGTCGCCACATTTGCAGGCGAATTTTTGGAGGTGAATTTAAAGTAAAAAAACAAAATTCATTCACACAATTGTACAGGATGAAAACTCTGCGATAAATTCAGTGTGTCTGATTCTACGGAGACTATATTTCTTCCGTCAAACACCAAGCGAGGCCTCGTTGCAGCATTTGGAAAACTGCTTTAGCTTGTAGCCTTCATTCGTTTCCCAAACAATCGTCAACTTCAGCTGCTGTGGAACCTGCGAACCCCGGTGATGAGATCGGTCGGCTGCTGGCCGCTAACACACACCGTCACACTGCAGCGGGGTGACCTCAGCTCCCCGCCGGCCAGCGCTTTAACCTTTATCAATTAACCAACAGCACAAAGCGGCGCTGAAACCAGACACACCGACAGAAACGACACACACGAACCCCAGCGAGACACACAAAACCAGCCACACACATGTAACCAGAGCCAGAGTGACAACTGATAGCTCTGTTTGTGCTTTCTAGATTGTCTCTCTCACACACACACCTCGACAAGCAGGCACAACAACTGACCACATTTCAGCCTGTGTGTGTTTTTACAAACCACTGTGTTCCATTAAAAAAACTTAATGCTCCATGCAAAAGAATGAAAAACAGCACAAAGATGAGAAGAGTTCACGCTGAGTGTGTGTGGAGCTTCTTCTGCAACGCTTCAACAAACCAAAACGACTTCTCTCCCCCCTGAGTTACAGACAATACAACCTCCATCATCGGTGTGGGTGTGTGTGCACCGCTGTGATGGCTGTGTGTGTGTGTGTGTGTGTGTGTGTGTGTGTGTGTGTGTGTGGGCTCTAACAGCCTGTCGTGATAAGGAGAGCCCAGAATAACACTCCGACATCAGCAACCCTCCCTCCTGTCACTCACTATCGATTCTTCCTCTCACACACACCCGAACACACAGAAAACCAAAGAGGTGACAAGGAAGCAGAAAACACTCCGTCGCCCTCGCTCAGATCAAAACCGGCCCGTCCTTCAATTAAAAACAACGGAAACTTTAAATCGGGGTTCCCACACATTTCACACTTCAAATTAAGACCATTTGATCTCAATTTTACAGCATTCTTCTCTCTCTCTCTTTTTTTTTTTTTTTTTGCACAAACATTATGTGCACACTGCAAAAACAAAAGTATTTTTGGTCCAGTTTCTAGTGCAAATATCTTAATACACTTGAAATAAGACAAAACTAACTTACAAGTAACTTTTCAGAAAGTTATAGGAATTTGTTTTAAGTAATTCCTTAACATTGATTTTAACAAAGTACAAGTTCCACTGGCAGATTCTTTCAATTATAACAAGACATTTTCCCATGTTATAAGTGAAATAATCTGCCAGTGGAACCAGTACTTTTTCATCAATATTAAGGAATTATTGACTTACAGCTGCAGTATGTAACTTTAAAAAAAAAAAAAAAAAAATTCTACATATTTGTTAAAACTGTCACTATGTTGTGACAGAATGGTATGAGACAGATAATCTGAGGTGGAAAAAAAAAAAAAATCAAGGTCCTGTGTCTTCTCCCAGTGCTATCAAGAAACAACCAATGAGAGCCAGGAGGCGGGTCTTAGCGCTGTCAATCACCGTGCCTGCTCATCCCCCCCCCCCCCATCCCGCCCCGCTCTCTGCTACGTTGCAGCTTGCAGAGGCTCAGCAAGTTAGCATGGCCACCGTTGACGGCGGATAAACAGTTTTCCTGGAACGGTGAGTTGTTTCTCCACCTTTAGCACATTTAGCAGCGTGAACACGAGGGTGATTGACAGCGCTAAGCCCCTCCTCCTGGCTCTGATTGGTTGTTTTAGGTCGGGAGCGGTATATTTCTTTAAACGAAAAAGAGGTTCAGGGAGGAGGTGGAGGAGATCTATTTTTTCACAGATTATCTGTCTCATACCAAACTGTCACAGCATGGTGACGGTTTTAACAAATGTTAAAAACATATTTTTGTAAAAGTTACATACTGCAGCTTTTGACCAAGCTGCTACATCTTACTGAAAAGTTACTTGTAAGTTAGTACACTTGCAATAAGACAAAACTAAGATATTTGCACTAGAAACTAGAGAAAAAAAATAACTGATAAGATTTTGTATTTTTACAATGCAGAAAACACTCTGTTTAGTCTTTTGCTTGATTGGTTTATGCTTCAAATCACAGGTTTCAGACAAAATCTGTGCTTTATGGATGGGGTAATTAAAAAGAAAAAGGTTTGTCTAAAAAAAACAAAAACAGGTCTGCATTCACTTTAAAACCTCAGGTCCTCTCCTCTTGGTTCCTTTCTGGCCAGGGTTGTATATTATTAAGAGATTTCAGGCCCACCCACCCATACTCAGCACCTTTCAGCCAACACGTCTCCTCTCAGCCTTGGAAAGGTCCGCTCTTTTATTCAGAAACAGAGTGATAAATGTAATAACCTGTAGACATGTTTAAATCTTCCTGCTGCTCTACGTTTGGTTGTCTGTCTGCCTTCAACACAGGATCGTCACATCCAGCTCAACAGCGTTCAGCACCAGCCAGAAGAAAAAGAACTTTCTTTTAATGTAAATGTGGAATTTTTAATCAAGTAGCTCATCAAACAGTCTGTCAATTAACCTTTTAAGGACTAGTTTTCATCTTCTAAGATTAGTGAGATTTGGTTTTTTGTTTTTTTGTTTTTTTTTGTTTTTTTTTTTTAACCATAATTTGGAAAAATTTGTGAAAAAAAAAAACAAAAACAAAAAAGACCCCAATTTTGATTAGGGCTGTAACGATTCATCAAATGATTCGAATATCCTGATTATTAAAATTCCTCGAGGAAAATTAAGACAACAGACAATATATCAGCAATTTATAGTCACTGTAAAAGAATAAGACCACATACAGTCACTGAAGCTGGCATCCAGCTAATCTGCTCATGCGTTATTGCGCAGCTAATTTTTCAGTCAGCACTTTAGCATTTTTGCTAACTTTGAAAACATTTCGCACACTTAGCTTCCCCTCAATTAATTTTTCCAGCTAACTTGTAAAGTGCTAATTTACTTGGCTGTTTTGTAAATTCTTGGCATCCGTGTTGACGTTTTGGTTATCGACTGTTAAGACTTCAAGTGGTTAGATGTTCATATTCATGCTCTTATTCTGAAGTGGGTAAAGACTGTTTACACAGCAGTTTCAGTTCCTCTCCTCATGTTTATCCTGTACCCAGAATGCATTGCTGTAGTTCTACAGTAAACAGTTTAAAATCTACCGATGCCCTGCGTTCTTTCTGACCGAAGCCCTACCGTGGTCAGCGGGGCAAAAATCAGCAACAGGGTGAGCAAGACTCGACAACTATAAAACTGAAACTACGAGTGAAAGGTCTGTTCCAAAGACTCACTTCCTGATGTTCAACAGCATTCAGATAATTGTGCAGTAACAAATTTGACCCTGTTGAGGGCGATATAACATGTTATTGACACAGTGGGTTTTTAATATGATTAACTTCAGCACTTTAGCATTAGCTTCCGCTAAACAGCATGTTTATGAT
This sequence comes from Anableps anableps, assembly GCA_014839685.1. Taxonomy (NCBI): domain Eukaryota; kingdom Metazoa; phylum Chordata; class Actinopteri; order Cyprinodontiformes; family Anablepidae; genus Anableps; species Anableps anableps. The sequence goes on along the minus strand of CM026085.1, from coordinate 25,707,613 downwards.
TATGTTTTAGGGTTAGCATAACTAACTTTTTAACTCGCAGTGCCCATCAGTGCCAGCTTCTAATCCACAGCTTTATATAAGCGGGAAACGAAAGGGCTGTTTCACAGCTTTTTGAGGAATCTGAAGTCCATTTTATTCCATTTAGTTCACTATGACTAAGAAATCCTCAAAGGCTGAAGTTCTACAGCTTTTAGATGCTTCAACACACCAGAATCAGGTAATTAAGGCCTAAGCAGGACTCAGCAGAACTTGGTGTTGAGGAGATAGTCCAGGAATTGGGTTCAGGTGTGCAGGACGAAGGACGCATCTAGGAGTTACAGGACGTCGGTCCCCTGCTTTGACAAGTCAAACTTGGACTGGATCGTTCTACTCAGCAAAGATTTTTAAAACCTTGATCCTATTTTAGGTCTGGTAGAGAAAATTAGTTAAACAAGATCACATATACTGAGTTTTCCAATTATTTACACTCCTACAAACATATAATTGTTAAAAAGTGAAGAACAATAAACGTGTGGACCTAATAAAGCCACTAAGATGACATCATCTGCTTTAAATTGCTCTCCTAATGTTTGGTTTCTCAACAAGACGTGTGGGAATGTTTTTTTCCAACGGCACAAATTTCTCACTTTTTTCCCCGTTCTTCCACCTCGGTGACGCAGCGGATCCTTAATAATCCCGCATCAAAACCACTTCAAATTAAAAGGAAACAAAACACGGGTCAACTAAAACCGGCGTCGGGGAGCACAAGTGGATTTAGGAGGTAATCGTGTTTACGCACACAGAAACACAAACACTCGCACGGATTACAGAGAAGATGAAGTATGCTGGAGCACAGCGGGAGTTTTCTTTCTCTTCGTTTGCGTGTGTTATTATTTAATTTCTCCGCTTTTCTTTTCCCAGAGCTTTAAAGAGGGCGAAACGGAGGAGGTGGGTGGGGGGCATCAGAAGAATGTCAATATGATTGGAGGGAGAGGAGTGTGTGTTCGCTGCGCGTTCAGCAACAATAGCTCTCCAGCCGTGTTGTTCCATGTGCATTCACATGATCCATTATTACCTCTGACATGTACCGCTGAGAGAGAGAGAGAGAGAGAGAGAGAGAGAGACTGAGAGAGAGAGACTGAGAGAGAGACTGAGAGAGAGAGACTGAGAGAGAGAGAGCATGACTGAGAGGAGGACAGGAATAAAGAAGAGACAGAGATGCACCTGTGATTCTGTAAGTCAGCAGAAGACTAAAAAGACAACATTCAATCCTTTATACACTGCAGGACAGTGTGTGTGTGTGTGTGTGTGTGTGTGTGTGTGTGTGTGTGTGGTTGGCTGAAAGAGGTGGCAGAGGTCACCCACCAAGGATCCGCCAGCTCCACAGCAACTCGGAGTTAATTATTAGCCGGTCCTGAACCAGCAAAAGCCGTCCGTCTATCATCCGCAGCAAAGGTAACTCATCTGGGACCAGAACCGGCGTTCCCAACGAGAGGCCCGAGGAGAAAGTCCAGGATGCTTCCAGGAGTTTCCAGGAATACAGTGAAGCCTGAGAGTGCTTCACACACGAGCGGGTTTTGATTCCTATCAGGGAGGAGGCCAAATTGTCTCAGGCTCATCCTGCGGCGGGACGGCGAGCACGGACACGTGGACGTCCTCTGCTACAGGAGTCCAGGTCTCCAAGGCCGTGAAAAACACTCAGGAAAGGAAGGAAGGAGCCACACAGCATCTTTACAAGGTTTTCTAAAATGTTCTCCAGAGTTTTAAGCAAGGTTCCTATGCTTTCTACCTCCACTGGTCTAAAATGGGCTAATTTTTCCAGTACTTTATTTATTCATCTCTTTTTCCTTCAACTTCAACACAAACGTTTATCATCCAGTGAAATTTCTCCACAAGCAAGAAATCTAATGAAATCTGCAAGGAAGGAAAGACTAAAGAAAGAAGGAATGATGAAAGAAACTAGAAAGGATGGAGGAATCCGAGATGAAAGGAAGAGTGGAATAAAAGGACCAAATCAAGGAATAAATGATGAGAAGGAAGACCGAATGAAGCAATGCAGGACTGAAGGAGCAAGGAAGGACTCAGGGAAAGGAGGAGAGCAAGTCTGTTTCCTTTCTCTTTAAATCAGGCTCTGAATGTTTCTGTTCTTTTTCAGAACCCGGATGTACGTCCACTGATCCTCGCTGCGACTCCTCGGAGGGAAGGTCTGGTGTTCAGCTCGCGGGTTCCTGCGTGTTGCTTCTCTAACACACCTGATCCAAACGGCTGAAGCGCCTCCCCAGCATGTCACTGTGTTCTGCAGCAGCCTGCTGATGACCTATTTATCGAAATCAAGCGTGTCCAAGCGGAGAAGCATCTAAAACCTGCAGAAATCTGGCCCCTCAAGGACCACCACTGCCCGGCCACTCCTTCTTTAAACTGCTTGGAGAAGAAATGCTGACCTGCAGCAATTCATGAGCTGCAAAGTTAGAGATGCAACATTTAATATCCTTCGCTTAGACAACCCCCCCACCCAACATCTCATATATGCATAAAAAAAACCCCTGAAAATAACCCACCAATTCAAATCTAAAATCAGTGAAAATAAACCCAAAACATTTCTCCCACAAACCCACCCGCGCAACGTTTCAACTGATTCCTTTCCAGAGACGGAACGACCAAAATATCCCGTACCGGTGTAAAAATAAAGCCTGTTATCAGTTCTGTTAGCACAAGCACACAAACAGAGTCCTCTGCACGCTCCAAAAGCAATTCCTCTGCATCCTGCTGCCAAAAACACAGTCCACTAATTAGTTCTGTTCTTCACAGCTGACACATAAAACACCCCAATCCGGAGAACTGAACAAATGAAACACTTTTAGCATTTATTACAGTGAGCATGCGCTCCTTAAACGTGAAATAAATGCACCTTGAAGAAGATTTGGTTTAATCTTGTGCTTGTTTTTTTTTTGTTTTGTTTTTTTGTTTGTTTTTTTTTAAAGGCACTTGGGAGTTTGGCAAAAAATTAACAAGAAATTCAAAAAGCTGTTAAAACAAACAGGCAAAGAGGCAAGTCAACAAAAACACAGTGATTATCATCCCAAACAGAGGCTGTAACGTGCGTTTACACACCGACACACACTCTAGTGCTGCATTTCGAAGAAAACACCAACACTTTATTCATGTTTAAACACGCAAACCGCTTCTGAAACTCCGATTCACTCACACGGGGAGAGATAAAGCCAAAGATTGGGTTCAAACTGCACCTTGTTTGCTTTCTGTGGTTTTAACTCTACGAAAAGAAACGGACTCATTCCTGCCTTTTCGTTCCTCCGTTTCACACAACAAGCTGCAAAGTTAATCCAGAAAGTAAGTGAAGAAGCACCAATCAGGTTCTTCCAAGCCGATGCCGATTTGAGGTTCAGCTATTCTGGGTTTCTTTTTTTCTAAGGTCTGTAAACACAGACATGGAAAACACATGTAAACATGTAAACACAAACAACATGGCTGAGCACACGTCCCTCGTCTGCATCTGATTCTTACTCGAAACAGTGTTTTAAAGAACATGCTGTTGGTCGGTAGGTTTCCAGACTGAAAAGGGAGGAAGCTCAGTTCAATTAACAGAAGAAAAATCTGATTTTTTTTCGTATTTTGCCTGCTGATGACTGATCAAAGTCATCAACAAAGAATTGGCAGATTCTGAACTCTGGTTGACTGATTGTTGCTTCTTTAAAATAACCTGCAGGAGTTTTACCCAAATATCTCTTTTTTTTTTTTTTAAATATAAATAAAGGAATGCTGCTGGATTTAATTACATAATTACCTTCAAGAATATCAGGAATTATACAAAGTTCTGAAAAAAAAAAAAAAACATTTTAAAGATTTAATCAGCTTCCAGATTCTACACTTTTATCCTTACCGTACTCAGATTTCAAGTCTGGGTTTCCAGTTGAGCTGAAGAGTTATTTAACAGCTTCATTTCTGAACACATGAACCTCAGACTTCTAAAGTCTGGACTGGACTGCTCCACAAATAATAAAGTGGTTTTCTTAAATGGTGACAGTTTGGGATTTTTAATGCACTTGAATTGTTTTTCCTTGAATGGTGTCTGCAGCTCAAAACCCACGTGACAAATAAACCGTAAAGGTCATCATCTAAATGTAAATCAAAAGAAAAAAAATATATATACTTTTAAAAAAAAGAGTCAGATTTGTATCTTTTAGATAATGGAGAAAGTCTGGAAAACCAAACTTTTCCAGACTCAGATGGTTGGAAAATAATCGCAATTTCTTTCCAGCCTGAGCAGGAACCGTGTGTTCCAGCAAGCACATCGGGTCGCTGTGGATAAACATGTCTGAAGACACTGTGGACAGCTACTTCCCTCGAAATAAAAGGGGGGGGGGGGGAAATACATATATATTAAACTCAAACTGTAACTGTGATGATGCATGGAGAAACGGCGTTTCTCCTGTCCTGAAACTGTCCCTGAAAGTTAGACTTTCCAGCTGGAAGCTGCTCTGAAACCTCGACCGGGTCCGACTGTTCGGGGCCAAAGCAAAGCGGTTCTGCTGGCTGGCTGACTGACCTGGCGCTGGTGCAGTCCTGGTACAGCGTCTCGAAGTCCTTCCTAGAGATGAGCTTGCAGCGGTTCACGCCGGGCTGAATGGCGCCGAGCCCCCGCAGGACGCGCACCTGCTCCACGGTGCACACCACGGGCGTGATGTCCAGCCTCTTCAGCTTGGTGTAGACCGTGTGCAGCCCGCCCACCAGGTGCTTCAGGAAGAGGTCGAACACCTGCGGCAGGCAGATCAGCTCCTGGCCGTCCACGTTGAAGCTGGCCACCTTCACGCCGTGCACCTCCACCAGCTTGCACTCGCTGCACAGCCCCGGGCCGGAGGAGGTCTGCACCAAGCCCGGGGAGCCGGGGGTCAGGCCGGCCGCGCTCAGCGAGCCGAGCCCGCTGAGGGAGCCCAGGGCGCCGCCTGGTCCGGGAAGAAAGGCGCTGAGCATGCTGCTGGTGAGTCGCGGGGACGGGGACAGAGAGTGGGAGTGGGAGTTGGAGTTGATGTGCGCCGGGCTGGAGGTGCTGGTGGAGACGGCGGAGGAGGTGTGAAGACCCTCCGGGGCTGAGCGGTAGAGCCCGACGGGAGTTTGTGCTCCCGAGCCCGGAGAGAGGAGCGGAGGAGAGCCGGTGAGCGACATGGAGGAGGTGGAACTGGGATGAGTGGATAGTTTCCAGTTGGAAACCACTTGTTCCTCTTCTTTTTTTTTTTTTTTTTTTTAGTTTTCCTGTCACTTTTCCTTCCTCTTTTATTCCTTTCCTAATTTTCCTCCTCTTCTCCTAAACTCTTCCAATCCGGGATAAAGTCTCACTGTGGAAATCCGTGCGTGGACTGTCCGGTCTGTGCGTAAAGCAGCCTGGATCAGACTCCGGGTCAGCCTCCACTTCGCCCCGCCTCCTGCGCGGATAACAGACAGGCAGATGGACCAATCAGAGCAGACCTGGAGAGGAAGGACAGTATCTCGCTGGGGTATGTGCGCGCGCGCGCGCATGTCTATTATCGGTCACATCTCTCTCTTTCATAAACTTTCTCACGAGCCGCTTCACTCTCTCCAAAACGGGAAGTTTGTGTTTTTCTTCCGCATCATTTTCGTCCCAACCTCAAACAGCACGTGTTTGTGAGCGCGCGCATGCGAGCGTGCGCTTTGGTCAGTTGTTGCTCACGCGCGAGCTCTGGTGGCGGGATGGACGCACGTTCTTTAAATAATGATGACCCTCTTTAAACAAGAGAAGGTGAGTCAAAGTTTTAGAAAGAGGAGGGAAAAAAGACGACTGAGCAAAACAAATAATGAACAAAGAGAGATCAAAGGGAAGAGAAAGTAGAGGGTGGAAACTAAACGATTCTTTTTAATTTAGGAATATCTCAGTAAATCAAAGTAGTATTGAAACATTTCTATTTAGAATAATTCATCTTATTTCAGTAATTCATTTCAAAAAGTTAAACTGATGTTGAACAAATTCCGACACACTTTTCCAGACTGAAATGAGCAAAAATAGTGTCATTTTTAGCATATTCAGCATTAATACCAAAGTTCACTTTAAATAATTATATTAGATTCTATAAGCAAAACCACAAGAAGGGGAAGAAATAAGGAAATAAAGAAGGAACAAAAAAGGAAAGAAGGCAGCAAAAATGGCAGAAGAGAGAAGGAAGTGAAAATGAGGGAAAGAATGAAGGCACAAAGAATGGACAAAAGGGAAGAAGGAAGGAATGAAAGAAGGATAAATGGAAGAAAGAAAGTGGAGAATGGAGGAAGGAGTGAAAGACAAAGGAAGGAAACAAGGAGGGGAAATAAAAGAAGGTGTGAAAAGAAAAAAAAAGTGCAAAGGGGACAGAAATAAAAAGGAACTAAAGAAGCACAAAAAATGAATTGAGGAAGGGAAGAAGGAACTATAGATGGAGACAATGGCATTGGAAATAAAGTTTAGAAAACACACACACACACACACACACACACACATATATATATATATATATATATATATATATATATATATATATATATATATATATATATATATATATATATTTTTTTTTTTTTTTTTTCATTCTCTTTCTTTTCATACTAATACAGACCATGAAAATCCTGAAACCACATTCCAGACTTTGTTGTCCAGGTTGTGTAGAGACCAAAGTCACATTCAATAAGGTACGATATTATTGAAACTTTCACTTATTTTAGTCCCTCCGTCACTAAGTGAACTACATTATACAGATGAATTACACACAGACTCATGTTTTAAAGCCTTTATGGCTGTTGATTATGATGGTTTTCTGCTTGAAGCGAATGAAAACACGACATTTAAGACTAAAATATTACATCAGACCAGTAAAAAATATCTTTAAAAGTATATTTAGTATCTGCTTAAAAGGTTATTTTTCAAAAGGTATTTTTAATCTGACAAATGAGGCTCATCAGAACACGTTCTGATTTATTGAATATGACTGTAATTTAACTACACAGCGTGAGAAGTTTTAAGCATTTATTTCTGCTGAATTTAATGATTACAGTTCAGTAAAACCCTAATTTAAAGTTGCTGACCAACCAAGCACAGTGATAACATGGCCAATAAAGCGGGCACTGGTAATTTTAGCAGTGTGAGAAGGTGCCAAGTCCTGCTGGAAAATTAAATTTGCATCCCCATAAAATTTGTCAAATAAGGGAATCATAAAGTGCTTGGAAAAAAATTGTTGATGCCATTTACCTATTCCCTGATACGTCTGTGTGTGGTGGCTCTAGAACAGTCTTCACAGTCCTCTCAAGGCTGGAGTTGCCACTATTGCATGTGCACTGTCTATGCCAAACTTTCTCCTTCCACTAAACTTTCCAATCTTAAACACAGCAGTATGTGAGCCACCAGCTTCTTTAGCAAACACTTTTTGTAGATTAACCTCCTTGTGGAGCGTGTCAATGACTATCAGCTAGACAACTCAGCAGTCTTGATTCTATGATTGTGAAAGCCATAACTTAATATCTGCTAAAAATCCTTTTTTATTGGACTTATGTAATATTCCAAAATGTGGGTTTTTATTAGCTATAAAACAATCATCTTATTTAACTGAAAAAATATCTTAAATCAGTCAGTCTGCCTTAAAATATTTAAAATTTAATCACTGAAATAAAATAACTTTTTAAATCTTTTTACCTTACCATATTAAACTTGTATGAAGACGAAAAATGAAAGAAAATGTGAGAGTTTATAACTGGAGAGAATAAAACTGAACCAGACAGAGAATTTAGGATAAAAACAGGGAAATCTAAATGAGGCTAGGAGATTTATACTACAGAAGATGAAGAGGAAGATGAGGATTAGCAGAGAAAAGGCTACAGAAGAATAAAACCAGAGATTAAGAGAATTAGAAGTGTGTGTTTAAACAGTGAAATGGGATTGAGTGGTATGGATTACAGGCAGACTGGGTTTTATAATCCTGTGTAATCTCATTACTCTGAGAAACCCTGACTGAATAAAAAAAAGGAACGCACACAGGCGGATGGACGAAAAGGAAGGAAAAGTTAAAAACTCGTTAAACAGGAAGTTGTCCTTTATTGGCTCAAACCAGTTTGATTTATGGTAATGCAGAAAAAAACACAAAGTAAACTCAGTTAATCCTAAAAATCTGATGTCTCATCTCAGGTAAGATCATTTTAGAGAGTGCTGTTTTTAGGATTTTCCATCCATGCAGATTATATATTTTCAATTATACTAAAGCTTTAAAGTAAAGTTTGTTCATAAAACACTTTTCACAGACATAAGATCACAAAGCACTGTGCAACAAAAATCAACGTTCATCTACACAAAAAATAAAAAGAAGCACAGTAAAATCCAGACATAAAAGGCTGCGAAAAATAAGAGTTTTCAGTTGGTTTTTAAAAACCTTCACGGATCAGCAAAACGAAGCTGCAGGGGCAAACTGTCCCAAAGTCTTGGAGCCACTGACTGAAAGGCCCTGTCCTCTTTCGTTTTCAGTCGCGTACATGGAACAATCAGAAGATTCTGTATCTAGGAACGAAGGCCACGAGCAGAAGAGTATTTAGTGAGAAACTGACGCAGATAATCAGAAGCCTGGCCATTCAAAGCCCCGTAGACCATGTTTCATGTTTTGGAAATGCTTCTTAAATGAAAGAAACAAGAACGGGAAATAGCCCTAATGTGTGACTCAAAGCCTAATGATGAGTCAAATTTGACTCTTAGATTTATTACCTTGGAGGTAATTGTCTGATTTTAGGATGTAGGTGACTATGAGCTGTAATGAAACTCACTGGTGTGTTAAAGGGGAAGTATTATGTATTTTCCAGGCACATAGTGCCATTTTATAGCACAATCAAGTAACTATGTTATCTTCAGCTGTTACGAAAATGCTGTATATATCAAACATGACTTAAAGGAAGTTTGACTTCGTAACTTAACACCTTGAAATTGGGCCTCTAACCATTTAACAACGTTTTTACCAGCATTTCACTGAGAAGGAGCTCGTATAATGAGCTCAGCAGATGCCCAGTTCCAACAGGTGTTTGCTAATTGCTGTTGGCTAGTCTAAAGGAGCTGAGTGGGGGAGTCGCGGTGGAGACAGAAACTTGGAAGCTTAGAAACACCAGCTCTGAGGAGGAGCTGCGCCTTGAAGGTGGAGCTAGGTCCATCCGGGTGTTTTGCACAGCTGAACAGCTGCCTTGGGAGATTAAAGGATTTCTCAAACATGCATGAAAGAATCAAGGCAACACTCCAAGTATGTTTTTGATGAGGGAATAACATTATAACATGATGTAAAGCTCAAAAAAGTAAATTTTATATAATACTGCCCCTTTAAAACTGGAAAGTTACTGGAGAGCCAATCACTGATTCTAGACAAACATTGGACAAGGATGGACAAACTGTCTGGCTGGTGTGGTTTAAAAGAAAGATACAGTTGGATGTCATCGGCATAGATGTGATAGGAAATATCAGAAAATGGATAATGCCAGCAAGTGGAATAATGTAAAAGGAAAATAATAATGGGCCCAGAACTGAGCCTTGTGGAACCCCACAAGTTAAGATGGCATAGTCAGAGAAGAACTAATATCTTGACACAGAATGTCAAGTCAGATAGATATGAAGCGAGCCGGTCCAACGCTGAGCCAGGACCATCAGTCTGTTTAACAAGGTTGCGTGGTCGGCGGTATCAAAGGTGGCACTGAGCTCTAACTTGACCAACACAGAACATTTTCCCTCATCAGCAACCATTAACAGATCGTTCTGGACTTTTACTGAAGCAGTTTCAGTGGAATGATGCTTTAGAAAACCGGACTGAAAAGGACCGGAGATCTGTAACTGAGTTGGGCTTCTACAACTTTTTAAAGTTATTTACTAAGAAAAGGAAAAGGTAGGTTGGAGTTGGGACGAAAGTTCCAAGTGGGGCCAGAATCAAGATGATTATGACTGATAAAAAAAAAAAAATTCAGTAGAGAAGTTCAACTGTTGAAAATATAACTTGCGAAAATTGACAAACTCATTCTTGAGCATTTATCTCATTTAAAAACCATCGTAGTTGGGGAAAAAAAGAATTCTAACAAGTTATGAGTCCAAAATGCAGACATTCGTGTCCAGAACGAGAGAATTTCATCTCTGACTTGAAGTTTGTGTTGCAGAGATGAAGGAAAAGGAGAAACAAGTAAAGGGTGGGCCACAGGTCAGAGAAAGAAAAAAGTAAAACAAAGAAGGAAGAAGAGTAAAAGGAGAGTCGGAGGGTAATCATTCGTCTCTCAGGACTAATAACGATCAAACTGAAGCTGGACTCAGAGAAAGACAGAGAGAGATGAGCTCTTTGTGGAGGTGAATATCTCTCAGTGGGGATATAACGACCAGTATGAACTTGAAGCTGGACTTCTTGGCGTGGAGTGAGAAATAGAAGACGAGGAGCAGACTCCGTAAGAGACAGAGAGGAAGAGGAGGCTGAATGAGGTGCAAGGAAGGCAGATGAAGAGCAACGGTAGGACAGAATAAAAATGCTCCTAAACCAAACGAGTCTGACTCGCCTGAGAAAGATGAGCCAACAGCCTTAAAACGTTTAAGGCAGGTGATTCTTTCTTCTTTGGAGTTCAGATAATTACTTAAATAATTTTTGTTTTACTAAAGAAGTTTAGTGATTTAGTCTAAAGAGTTTTACTAAATATTTTTACACATTTCTTGCCACAAAATGCTCCATTATTTACACTTCCAACTTTTTTAGTTCCAAAATGTTCATTTTCCCCCTTAAGTATGTTTCTGTTGGTTTCTTTTAACATCACTCTAAAGTCAGTCAAATTTATTGATATAGTACATTTAAAAAGGTTTTTAGCTCAGATTAGATAATTCCCAAAGAGTTATTAGCAAAAAATCTGGACTGCAGCAGAAAATAATCTAAAGTACGATGCATCACTTTCAGATCTTTTGTCAAGTCGTTGTCATCTTTTTCCTTGTCTTTTAAAATAAATGATATACATATAATATTCAGCTGCTGTAGGTGGTTTTTTCCGACCCAACTCTTTATCCTTTGTCTCACTTTTCAATGCATGAATGGGTGTGACTGTTGACAGGCTCAGACTCGATATTTCACTGTGAAAGAATCGACGGTGTGAGATGTGCAGCGACCACTGATTTAAAGCTCTCACAACCAGGGATGACCCGCAACAAATGCTGAGCAGTGCCAGAGATTTGCAGGGTCTTTGGTTTAATTTGGTTCAAGTAAAATGACTTTATTGTTCACTTCAGAATGAAGGAACAGGATTTAAAACAATCAGACACATTTGGTCTGAAATACAATTTGACCAATTATCACAGAGATTTTAATCTAGTTACTGTTTTACATTATGTGTCTCTAAGTCATGTTGGAAAAGGGAGCTGAATTCTGTTCTCACTGATTCTCATATTTATGTATTTATAATAATAATCCTAACATAATATTTTTTATGTTAGGATTATTGATGTTTTTTCACAAAAATAGTAAAGCACTTCCTTTATTTCAGATCTATGAAGGACAGAAACTCCATGCTACTCTCTGATAAATCCTGGATGTTGTAAACCAACAAGGCGGAAAATACAACAGATTGGATCTTATAAAAAGAAGCTTTTATGTCAGCTATGTCCAAATTAACAGGCATATAACTACCAGTCACTCAAAATGAATGATTCTGAATGACAGGAGTTTACATCTTTATCTTCCTTCTCTCTTATTAAAGTAAAATACCTGATTTGTACGAAGTTGTGAATGAAAGTCTTGTTTCAATTGCTTCAGTGTAAAGCATCCTTTTCCTTCGAATGGTATCTTTGTTTATTACTCTGTCCCTTTAAGAACATAAACGACAGCATGGAGGGGTAATAATGTCATTTATCAGTGAAGAAACTCTAAGGGCAGCTGCAGGATGTACAGGGCCACCTGACAATGATTTATGTTCAAGGAAAGTTACTTGGATTGAAAATGAACTAAAGTAGACAATGACAAAGTTATAAACAACAAACCTACTTTAGATGTTATAGAGAAACTTTCTTTGCTGTCCACAGTTATAACACATGTATCTTTATGCTGTGTTTGTTCCTTTATCCACATCCAAATTGATTTTTGTCAGAAAAAACAATTTTAACATTATTTAATCCGAGTTCATGACAAAGATTTCCAGTGAAATGATGGGATTGCAGCCTACTTCATGCATCCAGTTAAATGTTGCATCATGTTTTAAAAAGTGAGGTTAGTACTCCAATAACATCAGCTCATTGTTTAGCATTTCACACTGAAATGTGAATTTTGTTAGTGCGTTTCGGACATCTGAGCTCACAGTCGCTGTTTTCAGCAGAACGTATAAAAGCAGTTTGACTCATTTCTCAAACACTGTCTCGTTTTTCAAAATCTCCAGCTGATGTTTATAAATCGTGCTTGAAATGGTGCGTGTAACTCCAGCTTTAAGAGCTGTTTCTAAAACATCAATCAGAAATACCCATTTTAATTGTGAACATTCACAAGTGGCTGTTGGTTAAAACAGTTTTTATAAATTCTGTTTGTAGTGAAATGAAATGTTATTTCTGTAAATGAAGTGTCTCTCTGCACCTCAGTCCTTTATAGAAACTCCAAATGAAAGATGGCGGATCAAACGTTGGATTAAAGGGGTTTTAGTGACATAATGATGAGGCTCCAAGAAACGAGGGAAACACGGCTACAGTGTCGTGTCCAGGCACAAAGCAGATACAGCACACCACACATGAACAGATTTTACTCACCGACATTCAGATGTCAGACGGAAATCTCCGGAAATCTGTCTTTCCTCATGGGGCACCACACGCTGGGACATCGGGCCAAGACAATCCAACATATTGAATATCCCTAATCTGAGATCGGACAATGTCCTTCTGAGCAGACAAGATCACTCTTAACACACCACACAAGGCAGAAGTATATCTTAAGATTATCTAAAGAGCCATCACGATAATTTGAGCATCCTTACGATTGTCAGAAGGGGAAAATCAGCAGAATTATCTTGCTGTGTGAACCAGGCTTAAGAGGCTTGCCGATGTACTTACCTTTCAGGAATCTTATTTGTAAGTTTAAAGACCCGCACCATTTTCCTTCCAAGTCATAATTATGCAACATTTTGTGTTCATCACATAAAACTGCATTAAAATACATCCAGGTTTGTGGCTGTATTGAGACAAAATGTGAAAAAGTTTAATACCTTAGCCACAGTACTTGAATTCAACTTCTTCATATTTTAACATAAGTCCCTTTAAAAGGCTTTAGCAGCAGCGCAGTTGATGGAAGTTTAAACAGATGTTTGGTATACTTGTACCATCTTAAAGCCAATTTCAATGAATCTTTACAATCTGATAAGACGGGATTAGTTGGGAGAAACTGAAGGTTACAGAGTGGATAAATAGATGTAAACAGTGGATGAGTTGGATGAAATACAGAAGAGTTAATATTTTCAACTGGGTGACATTGGTCTGCTGGCTTTTTGAAATGTTTTTACTTCACTTTGGGACATAAACATGAAGGAAACAGAGCCTCAGGCTGAGTTTGTGTGTGTGTGTGTTGCTCTTTAAACTTTTTGTCTAAAATTCCTCTATACGATCATCTCCTTCACACACACACAGCCGCTGTTTGTGAGTCATCCCTCGAGGCCATCAGGATTTATTTAGCTTTTATTTATACAAGCTTAAAGTCAAACCATCCATCTCACACATAACAGCCTGAAGCTTTCATTACAGTGTGTGTGTGTGTGTGTGTGTGTGTGTGTGTGTGTGTGTGTGTGTGTGTGTGTGTGCTGTAGATGACACCATGTGCATGTTAGCAAGTTTGTGTTGATTTACAGTAAGTCTTTGATGACACTTTGGGTTTGTGTGTGTGTGGGTTTTCCCATCATCCTCTGCTGCACCTCGAGCGTCGATGTTGACGACGGTCGGCTAAAGTTGTGTTCTTTAATGATCTAATTCAACAACACAATTACCAAGTGTCAAACTGCAGAGCGAGCGTCTCAGGGCCAAGCGGCGTGACAGCGACGCTTTGTTGTTTTATCTTTTCTAACAATCATCAGCTAAATTAAAACCCACTGGACATCTCAAACACTCAATAAAAATCTCCTGTTTCACGCTCACATGGGGTGGAAAATGGATTTGTAGAGGTTAAGACCATTCAGGAGCAGTTGATGCCTGTGTTGATGAAATAATTGCGTCTTTCAATGCAAAATGTAAAGAGCATTTATGTTAGAGGATCGGTTAATTGTTGAACTGGTTTTCAAATCTTTTTACAAATATAAATCTGAAAATTGTGGTGTGCATTTCTTGCCAGGTCTTATGCCTTCATGTAAACCATCTGTTGTGGCTCTGGCTGTATATTTATTAAGGTTGTTGCCCTGCTGAACAGTTAAGAAGGTTAGCAGAAGATGCTAAGGTTAAAGACTCTGACGTACTTCATCTGAAGCCAAACAGTTGACGCGCAGTCATGTGGTTATGAATCGTTCGTATTCTCATACACCTTTCATACAATACCACAGACCACCTGGGGGACACCCCTCCCTCTTCGGTATACATCACACCCCTACCTGCCGCTGTTCCCCCTCCCTCTCTCCATCCTGTTTTGCTTTTGCGCCACGCTTTTCTGCAGACAATGTCTTCTGTGGTCAACAGCATTACAATTTCCATCCAGGAGTTATTAACCATTCACCAGTCTTATTATTAAAGTAGTAATTTAGTGAAGAATCGTACAAATGTATGTTATTTTCTCACCGTCTTGGATAAAAGTTCCTCAAAAGTATTCATGTCTCCTGGAGATATAAAAACCGGATAGTGGAAGCGGACTGGTTGATACAAATAAATATACAAATAAACTTGATGAGAAATATCAACACTGCTGCCCGAACACATTTCCGCATAAAACACAGCAGCAAACTTTTTACCAATCAGACGACACTTTACACAGAGCCCTGTCAAAGTAGTTTGACCTGAGATTGGTGTCGAGTTCAGCAGGCGGATACCTCTCTGCGAACAAAATGACGCAATTTTCGTCACGCTTCTACATCAATTAGAACCAATTTCAGCACTTCAGATGAAGTATGTCAGGACATTAACCTTAACACTGGTGTCGTCATGACAGTTATGACGTTAAAGCTCCTCTCCAGGTCTAACTCCCGTTTCATCTGCCATTGTAACAAGAACAAAAATCTCCTGTACGGCCCACAATGAATCTTGGAATAGGGTGGACTACAAAGGATATACCAGACGCATCCTTGGGGGTGCCTTCGAATTTGGAAAGTCGTCATCACATTGCTGTGAGATAATCGACCTTCGAAGGATGCAGCCCTTGAATTTGGACACACCCAGTGTCATCCACATGCATACAATGCTAAAACTTAAAACATAATTTCTTCTGTGGTCCACAAATTTTGGTCAGGAGAGTATTTTTGTGCATTACATCCATCCAAACATTGTAGCAACATGTTCATGAACAGATGTTCAACACTGGTATGTGTTCCACTGATTTACTAAGATTCAAACCTTTAAAAATGTAAACAAAAATTTATTGTGGGAAAACCCACTGCCTTTCATACAAATGGCAGCCATATTGGATTTAAAGGTTGGGGTTGGTGAGAAACATCTGCCTTTCTATGCTGGAATTCTGAGGCGTTCCAGTTGATATTTCTAACTTGGAACTCAGCAATTCCAACGTGGAAGCCAAATGAAATACACCATATGTACCTATGTGACTGCCCTCTAGTGGCCACAGGAATTTTTTATATTTTCTGCAGAGTTTGAAGCATCAACAATCGCAAGAGTTTTGCAACAGTGACTTTAAAAGTGGTCAACTTTTATTAGAAACAATTATTTAATAATGGTTTATTCATGAGAATGCAAATTTTATAGTGACTTAATGCAGAAGCTCAGTTTAAGACCTCTGTGACATGTGCTTTGAAATAACATAAAGGTATAAAAAAAAAAGTCTGAAAAGGTTTTAATTAAGTATAGAAATTGTAAAGCTTTTATTTAGTGACATTCCAGACGCTGTCTTGATTATGTCCTGTCGTCTACAGGTTTTTCTCTTTCACAAATGATCTTCAAAGTTTCAACTCAGACATGAACCTTGAGACAGAGACATTTCTCACCATAAAAAAAAGCTGGGTAATTTCCAATCTGGTATAATAAAGGCAGAACTCAACACTATTTTGAGTTCAGTCTGTTCCTCATCTCTCTTTAACTTATTTTTTTTTATCTCTGTCCCTGTCTGTCCTCCACCTCTCCTTCCCTCTCTGCCCTTCATTCCCCTTCTCTTTATCACTCAGCTCATAAAAGCTGCTCATCCAGAAAGAACAGAGTTTAGGAGGAGGATGGAGAAGAGAGAGACAGAGAGAAATGAATGAGGGGAATAAGACAGATAACAGACATAAGGGGGACGAAAATCGGGGTGCGTCAGACAGTGGTGAAATCTTGATCTCATATTTAGTAATTTGTCTAAATTTAAGTAAAATAAGTAGATTTAATCACATAAATGTCATGAATCAGTCCTAAGCTGTTTTATTGTCTAAATTTAACGAGCCTTGCCTTAAAAAAAAAAAAAAAAAAAAAAAAAAAAAAATGTATTCACCATGTCCAGGCTGACCTCTGAAGGAACTGAGAATGCATCATTTTGGGTGTTCGCATCATTTAACTTCACATAACCTGCTTCTCTCCACAATAAAATGCTCCAGAAAACAGCTGCAGGACAGACTGCAAGTTCTTTAGTAACATGTGTTTAAAGCTAATACATATTTTATTATTTAACTGTATGTGCTCAGTTTTGTAATAGTGGCTATACAAACATAACTGCTTGATTACTTAAAAAGTTACACCATTAAAAACTAAAAATAAACAGATGTTAAGATTATTAAAGGTAAACTTTATTTTCAAAAATAAATATTTGCAGTTAAACAAATTCTTCAATAAATATCAAATAATATTCCATAAGCATTACAGAATGTAAAACAAAGTGTAGTAACAGAAAATTGGTGAGTAATTCAGAAAGGTCACAGTAAAAACAATTTAGATCAAATCACGAGTCAGAAATATCAAATGGATCCATCAAGCGCAACAGCGAAAACACGAAGTCACAGTACACCTTACTCACCTAAAACCAAACCTTCATTTTGTTTTTTGAGCCATTCAGAAGATGACTTGGTAATGTGCTTTTGATTATTTACCCTAAAGTGTTTTTGAGTTTAAGCTCACAAACCAAAGATATTCTTCTTCTTCAGGGTTTTCTGGTAGAGAGCAGAATTCCTGGTTTAATCCATTAAATAATGTTCTAGTCAAAAAAACCAAATTAACCCAGACGAACAGTCAAACGTGGTTTGACTGTTGGTAATTTGGTTTTGGTTTTTTGACTGTTGCACCCCTTTCCAAATGGCCTCAACTTTTGCCTCATCAGCCAAAGGAAATATTTCTAAAAGTCTAGGGGATTATCAAGATATTTTCAGTGGATGTGGAACAGCCGTTTGTGTTCTTTTTGGTCAGCATTAGTTTTCCTCTTAGAAACTCTATATGGGTCATTTTTGCCAAGTGCCTTACAAGTTGTTCTGGATTCTTTGGTGACCTCTTGGATGAGCCTTCAATGTGCTCTTAGAGTGGTTTTGGTAGGCCAGCCAAGAAACAACAGATCCAATCTGGCATCCCATCTTGGAAAATGATGTATATAGCCATTAGAACACGTTAAACCTAATGGAGCCTCGGAGATCATCAGCAATTCCCTGTGACTGCGTCTCCGACTGTCCGACCAAGATAGCCCTGGGGTCTATTTTGGTTGGAATTGCGCAGCAATTTAACAGGAATGTCATGAATGAGAAAGGAACTGAGACATGGTGGCAAATTAAAACACATCCACTTTCAGAAAATATACAAATCTTTTATTTGTAAAAAGCAGTGTACTTACCCATGGTAGGAGCTCAGAAGTACAGAAAAATATGAAAGAGTGAAACAGCAATCTTGTTTGAGCTTGTTCAAAAAGCTTTGAGTTTTATTGTGTTTATGGTGGTGGGATTTCTGGTACATACAGTCGCGCGAATACTCGATCTCGCAGGTCCAGTGGTCTATAGATAGACCATTGAATCGGAGCCTGCATGTCAGGAACAAATTGGATCAGATCATGAAGAGTCAGACACAAGCGGTGTGTCTTGACAATTTTTGTGTTTTTCCAAAGGTTATAAATTGATTTGTACAACAGAAATGCAGATTTTGTTTTAGAAATACCAATTCTATTTTTCCATTTATGGTGCACTCATTCTCCACCACTTCTGTAGATCACACAGAACCCAAAACCTGCAACTTACAACAAGCAGGCAGATCCTCAAGCTCCTTGCATTGCTTTGGTGTGGAGTGTTCAAATGGTATCTACTCATTTTGTGGCACTGAACACAAAAAAACAGTAAAAAACATGAATGAGTGATGAACACTTTCCTCTTCTGAATACATGAACCAAACACTGACATCTGTACTGTGACAGTTCAATATGACTACCAGAACCCTTACAACCCAGGTAAACAAGTGTCAAGGAAAAAAATAGAGATGTACTATATGCAAAGAAAAAGCAGCCACACATATCTTTATTTGTAAGTATAATTATTAAAAGTTCTAACTAGCTCTAATCAATTGACCTTTTTGAGGAATAGAAGATGAAAGCTAAACACACCTATATAGAAAACATACAAAAATACAAACCTAAAATTTAAAGGAATTGTTCTTTCTTTCTACCAAGGCTATAAGTTACATGTTTGTATGCAGAGCAGGTAACAGATCTAATCACTCTGCACATATTTCAGACTTTACTGCCTGGTGTGAATATTCATACTTAAAACTGTCCACTTATGATTTGATCAAAACTTTTTACCACTAAACTTTGAATAGAACAACCTTTAAATCCAGTTATGTGTTCAGGGTGAACCATTAAGGTGATCTAAAAGACAGCACTCTTGATGACATTGAAAACTTCGGTATTGGGCTTAGCATACCCTTCCTTCTTGTAGTATAGCAGTCAGCAAGCAGATGTAACTGTTTTGTCCAGTAAACAAACCGCAGTGTATAGACCAACTGGTCAGTTTTCTTCTGAAATGCTGCTTCAGGTGGCCCCTCTTCATGTTTACTTCCAAATTAAACATAAAAATGTGTTTGGATTTAACTACATGAAGAGTACTTCTGGGGTGTTTTGTTAGGTTAGGTTTAGTTGGCTCCAAGTTTCAATCATTTCAGAGACAGTATGAAATCAGCTCGTTCTGCGTTTGATTCCAGTGTATCTTGATTGTGCTACTTTTTGGTTTGACAGAGAGAGTAAAAAGAGAGAATCAGAGTCGCAGCGCAGGTCTCAGGGTGACCAGTCATTGTCCTAATTCCTTTTTTAACACAGTTAAAGAGGCCAAAAACACAACTCTTTGTTTCCCTCTCTCTTTCCACTCCTTTTCTCTCCCTTCATCCCAGCCATTTTCATTTTATTTATATTCAGCTCATATTCTTTCAGGATTCCCATCCCTTCATCCCGATGCTCCCTGCTCTCTCTGTTCCTGTCGTCTTTGCCAGCAGCGATGTCTTCAAACTCTGATTGATGATGGTTGCCGTCGGTTACTGTTGTGTCCTTTCTGTTTATACTAAAATACTCCTTTTACTGTTTCCACCTTTTTTTCTTCCCAAAAACTTTTCAACTTTATTTTTTCTTGAACAGACACTTGAAATTTGGGTCCATCCTGCTGGGTTCCATTTCTACAGGATTCTGCATCAAAGTTCAGCAAAAAACTATAAAGCAGTGCATTGATTATATTGATATGGTGGATCTGTAAGTCTCCAAAAGAACCAGACATAGAGGGGGACTATAGAAAGACAAGTACCAGGGCAAGAATATGCAACATAAGAGAGAGAAAAAACAGTTAATGACAACAATGGCAACCATATTAATGCCGAGTAAAGAGAGGAGGATGAGGAGAGCTGCTCAGTTCATCATAAAAAGAGATGCTTTCAGAGCAGACATTACTGATAGCTGATGGCTCTCCATACTATTTTAGTATGCTTACTAAAATATCAAAGCCTACTTAGACTAAGCATTTACTTCTGTCTGTTTCCAGTCCTGAAAAACGTGCTTCAGCACAGATAAGCTGTTGATTCATCAGCTCCAACTGTAATGGGAAACAGTCTTTATGACATACAGCAAACGCAGCAGGAAATGCATGATGTAATTGTATCTCTTTTTTATGTTTCTTTTTTTTGTGTGTGTTTGTTTTAATATTTCCAATCATGACTCAGCTGGTGCTCCGGGTCAATTCGCCTTTTCACCAGTCCCCTGAAAAACCTCAGTTTGCAAAGGAAGTTATCCCTAATTGGTGTCTTTTTTGTATAATTACAAAACATACAAACATTAAAAAAAAAAAAAAAAAACAACAACTGCAACACCCTAAAGGCCCATTTATGCTTAACTTTAAAAAAGACAAATATACATGGAGTCATTTTGTCTGTCTTCTGCATTTATTTAGTGGGTATTTCAGTCTGATATCATGGATACGTTTCCAAAGGCAATAAATTTAGCGATACCACAGATAATTGGAGGAGTCGTTTGGCACAGTACAGCTAAAGTGTGATCAGCAAAAGGAACAAAGAAAGCAACAAAGGTAGAAATTGTGAAAGTTCTTATCTGCACATCGCAATCTACTTAAAGTATAACTAACCCCCTGTGAAAGCATAACTCCACTTCTAGCAAATTTTGGTGGACCCAAGAGACCTAAACCAACCAATCAGAGCCAGGAGGAAGGTCTTAGCGCTGTCAATCACGCTCATGTACGCACTGCTAAATGTGCTAATGGTGGAGAAGCAACTTACCATTCCAGGAATACTGTTTATCTGCCGTCATCGGTGGCCATGCTAACTAGCCTTAGCATTCGTGGCAGGCTATGTTGTGGTGAACCAGCTGTAGCGTAGCAGAGAATAAGGAGGGGGTTGTGAGTGGCACGTACACTTGGGCAATGGACAGAGCTAAGGCCCTCCTCCTGGGTCTGATTGGTTGTTTCTGACTGAGTGGTGTATTTCTGCAGTTAGTACTGGGAACACTGGGAGAAGGCAGAGGAGCTTGAATCTTTTCACTGATTACTTGTTTTATACTGTCACGACATGATAATTTAAACAAATATGTAGAAAGCGTATTTTTCATAAAAGTTACATACTGAAGCTTTAAAGGGCGGAAAAAATGTGAAAATCTAAAACTCATGCCACAATACACGGCCTGATCAAACTCTACGAAATTTACCTAAACACAACCAAGGGATCCATATGGGTTAATTATCTAGTCTTAAATAGTAATGTTGTGTAACTAACCCCCCTGTGAAAGCATAACCCAGCCCCTCGCAAATTTTGCAAAAGTTCCAAAAATGTGGGCTGTGCCAAGAGACACCAGGTGTTATGGCCAAATGTGGGGATGAGCGAAGGGGTTAAGTGAGGCTGTGGTCAGAACCACTGTTCCACTGTTGTCAAATACTCCGCTTTGTCGCTATATCTAACGACTTTTCAGACCCCTCTAGTGACTTTTTTTTAAATCAAAAAAGCGACTTGTACATTTCTCAACTTCATCTTTGCTAAAAAAAAAAAAATAAATTAAAAAAAAAAAAAAAATGCTACAGTTAAAAGTCAATATGACAACCCAACCCTATGACAACAAGGTGCTGTCATTGCACAGATTGTGTTCTGCATGTTAGAAAGTGTTCTTCAAGTTACTGCTTGTTCGGGCTGTAACAATTTATCGAATGATTCAAGTTTCTCGATGATTAAAATTCCCCGAGGCAAATTATCTGCCTCAAGGCTTCTTTAAATTGTTTTACTATTTAGCGGCATGTGTTTCGGCTGGACAATTATTAGGATTGCCTGGATTTGATTTGTCCAGGTTGACTTAAAAAATTAACTATTTTTGTTACAGGTTAATTTTCTAAGCTACAGAAAAGTAATTGTTAGGGATGAACAGACTTAGAAATTTGGGACGATATTGATATCCAGTATTAATACTGCTGTTTATGGCAGGATTTACTGATATTTTATTTTATAAATTTTTTTATTTGATTACTCAATTATTTGTCAGAATAATCAATAGATTAGCTGGTGGAGCTTCTTTAGAAAGAGCTTCTATGGGTAATCTTAAAGTCTTATCAGGATATTTGTGGTAAAAATAAGCTAATGTCTATAAACTATGTATTTAACAATTTAACAAGAACTGGCTTTTGCAGCTGGTCTATCTGCAGGTTTCTAGCAGTATCGCCCAATTGTTCATAATCCCACCAGGCCACTTGGGATCTCTGTCATTTAAGCATAAACATATGTTGGTTTTGAACTCTTGCAGGAATTATGAATGAACAATGAACAACAATGAATGAAGTCCCAGGCCTCTGTAGGGGCCTGGGACTCTGTGCCAAAGATAAACCAGTTGTTACATTAGTCATCCAGACTGTTTTAAAATAGGATTTTAACTGTCAAAGTGTCTCAAATCCTCATTTTTGGGAGGAATCCATGAATGTTATGACCCAGAGTCATAACAACTGTATCAGCTAAAACATGTAGGAACTATTATATATATATTACAACAGTTTTACAATAAATTAAGGATATTTACCACTTTTCTTTAAACAGATAATATATATAGTTAGTCTATCAAAACAGAAGGTACTTGAAAGCATTTTTCTTTACAGTTTATTTAATTATTAATACATAATCAGTACCATCAATCACTGTGACAGCCACCTATTGTCAGCCTGGCTGTCACATGCTGCACCACTGCTAGAGTGCATGTATGTGTACATTTGCAAGGGAAACACAAGCAAAAAGAGAGAGAAAGTGAGTATATTTCAAAATTAAAACTGAATAAAGACAAAAGACAGAAGATGCAGTGGAAGGTTTTGTGACAATGAAGCAGATAAAATAAGGAAGCAAAGGAAGAAAGAAAGAGGTGGCCAAGACTGTGTGCCCAAGCACAATCTTGGCATTGGTTTTCAAGAGTTCACAGAGTACAGACATAAAGTATAAATATTAAACTTGGAGTTTGGAATGATGAATTTAATAATCAGAAAACTAGAACAAGAATGGAAACACAAGCAGCTGTGGATCATAACAGCCCCCCCCACCCAAGGGCGGTTTCCAGATGCCCAATAAGTCCATAAACAAAAAATTAACCTGAGTCAGGCTGGGTGGAGGGGGCCTCTGAAAGAATCTGGGAGAATCTGCATAGAGGCTCTAGAGGTCGGGTGGGGGTACCCACATAGAGGCTCTGGAGGTTGATCCGGAGGCGGGATTAACCCACATAGAGGCTATGGAGGATGGCCCAGAAATCTTTAAACAAACAAAGACGCCCTGGAGAACAGCACGGATGAAAGACAAACCATCGACAGAGTCTAACACTTACTCTCCAGAGGCAGGCCTGAAGACCTGAAGGCTGGAGCTTAAGAGCCAGGCGAACCCACCTGGACCCCTTCATCGGAGAACTGGTGAACAGGGGATAGAGGTGAATCCACCTGGAACCGCTGGTCAGAGAACTTGAGAACAGGAACACAAGGTGGATCACCTTCGACCCCCTTGGAAAACTCGGGGACAGGAACACCAAGTGATGACTCACATGTCGGTGGCTGCAGTTGAGGCGGAAGCACCAACATGAATAGAGAAGTGTGGCTCTGGTGCCCAGAGCAGACATGTAGATTGAGGCAGAGTGAAGGCGGCAGCAGTGGAACCCTCCAGAGGAGGAGAGGGAATATAATGTGTAGCAGTGACTCTAAAAATGAGGCTGAAGTGAAACTAAAGACAACACAGCAAAAGTTGGAAATCCATGGTAAATGCATGTTTTTAAATGCTCAAATATTGTTCATATTTCAAATACAGTTTCCATCTAAGATCATAATATTTGAAAATAAATATCTGAACAATAAAATAGATCTATTTAAACAGTATAACGCATAAATAAACTTTAGCGGAATACGCTAGCCATTCTCTTTTCTATATTTATTGAACTCTGTCTGGAAACAAAGAGGTTTGCCTGCTTCAGGGCTCCACTTGAATTCTTTGCCTTAAAAAAGTCCCCTTAGCGCAACAAAGGCTCCACAAGTGAAGTCCTGCTGTGTGGGAACTGTTTTGTGTCTTTAGGTCTTGATTTATTCATACTTTGTCCCAACACCTGCTACTTTTTATGCTGTGGATGTGCCAGTTTACACAGTACTGCCGTTTTGTTATGCACTATAGATAGTGCAAACAGTTCTGAAACACTGTTCTCATTTATTTCATTGAAATAAACTCTATTATATCCTTGTATCAAACTTTTAATTGCACATAAAGAATATGGAAAATATGAATCCTAAAGGGGGTTTCAGGTGGACCATAGTCAATCATTCATCAAACTACAACAAATTTACCCTATTTTCTAAAAATCTATCTTTGCTGTTCGTTTGAGTCACAAAGCCTTAGAAGTGGTTCTGTAACTCTTTCCAGACTGACAGATATCTTCAAGTTCTTTAAATCCAGGCCTAATATGTTGCTTTTTGAGACCTTTTTAGCCTACTTCATGTCGTCAGAGAGGTTTGATTTAAATGATTTCTTGATTCTACAGGTTTGGCTTGTGAAGCTGAACACAGCTTTGTTTTATCTCCGTAACTGAGGATTGTGAAAAGGGTGTGATGATATTTTCAGACTGTGCCAGGCTGGTTTGGGTAGCCGTTTGTGTTTACTCATGTAAACTTTGCCTGATATTAAAATTTATTTGAAACCTTTATTGCAAGTGTCACAAAACTGCAAAAATGAAAGAAATCTATCAGGGGGCAAATACTTTTCCACAACACTAAAAGCAAGACGTTAGGAAGTAAGCAACGCAAAGCTCCCCAAAAAATCTAAATATCTGTTTAAAGATATTGCCCTTGAGTGCAGCGTTCAACTTTGTCAAATATGTTCTTTAGAACTGCGGTAAAACAGTTGATACCAAACTGGGAACACTGGGAAAAAAAACAAACCAAAGACAACTCCCTTCTGTGGAATAAATCAAAACCAAAGCTTGTTTACTGGGATCAGGTGGGGGTCACTCTGGGCCCCCAGGAGGGGGCTGCTGTTTTCATTTCCTCAAAACTACAATAATTAAATTAATAAAAACTCAATGGGGGACAGGGAAATGGCAAAGGAAGAAGGAAAGCATCTGGACAAAGGCTCAGATTTCAGATTTGCCTCGGAAAACGATATTGATCCGAGTGCCAAACGGAATTAGGGAAACGAACGGGGGAGCTTTGAAGAGAAGCTTCTCTGTCGTTATCGTAAGCTGCTATAATCCATCATATCTGGGAATCAAATTAACATATATTTACATGAACACACACACACACATTTTTTAATGCTCACACGTAATTTCTCCATCTCTTTCTAAGACACATGCACTAACACACAAACACAAGGGCCAAATCATTACTGTAGGTTAATTAGTGTTATAATTAATAACCCAGCAGACATGTACGTGTGTGTATATGTGTGTATGTGAGGAGAGGTCGGGAGTTAAATCATATTAATTTCAACATTGATTAAGCAATAAAAAAGACTTTTAACTAGCGGGGGTGTATATCACTTCGCCAAGCAGGCATCGCAGTTTAAATCTATGTATTAATTAAAATGTGTGTGTGAGTGTGTGTTTTGCCAAGCTTGATGCTGTGGTTTCTGGAGCAAAAAGGGATCAACACTCTTTAAGTGAGATAAAGCAGATTTTAGGGGCAATGATAGCAAACTGTGGATCTGATTCAGAGAAAGGAAGCAGAAACAGGATGGAAGAAGGAAAAAGGAGGAGGAGGGGAGTGGGATCGAGGGAAAGTATGGGAGGTAGAGATAAAGTGGAAAAAAGGAACAAAAAGGAGGGAGAGAGTGGTTGACTGCTGTGTGATTGGATAAGCAACAGTGACTCTTTGAAATTGTGATCTCCTCAGATATGCATTTCAACGTATAACTTAACTTTTCTCATATAGATAACAGCTTCGTTAGCCGTAAAACTTCGTTAGCCAGTTGCCAACTTGAAAGCGTTTCAGCTTTAATTTCTAAGACAGGAACTAGGGATTGATCAGCTTTGAAGAGGTTTTTAAGCCGCTGAAAGTTGGGCTCGTATGGCAGGAACTCTGAGGTTTCCTCCGGCGCTGCTGGGGACGTAACCGAGGTGGAAAATAATTGAGTCCTAACAGTGTTGTTGGATAGCCGCGGTGAGTTATTGGCTGTGTTAGGCTGCCAAGGCTTTCCCAAGGCCCTGCAAAGCCTTGCTGAAGGTGAGCTCGATAAAACATGGCAGCCTGGAAGGTCGCGCCTTCAGCAGGTGAGATTTCTAAGTTTGGAAATGTCCCTGTTTCTTCAACACGAATCACAAAGTCTGCAGATGGGGCTAGCTTTAAACCTGATTTACAAAGCTCTTCTAACTTTAAATAAGCATAAATATTCTCTCAAAAGACTCACTGATTAAAATGGCCCCAAAATCAAAAGGAAACAAACAAAATTATAAATGACAAAACACTTGGAAACCAAAACTAAAATGTGGAAAAAATATTAGAAACTGACACCACAAGTAGAAGCAGAGAAACGTACTTTAGTGGTGCCTAGTTCATACCGTCCACATCCTGCTGTTGTGCATCACTAGTTAAAAGACTGGACTCTCCAGAAGCTTTGAAAGATGTTGAAAGGTTTCAGAACAAAGATCTTCTGCTTCTGTTGTTCACTGACAGAAGCTCCTAAAGGTACCAGAGAACCCAGAACAATGGCCATACGGTGCCTTTGGAGAGTGCATTTCGTGACGTTACAACCGCACTTTTTAATGTGTTTCATTGTGATTTCATGTGATAGACCAACAAAAAGTGGTGCATAATTCTAAAGTGGAATGAAAATGATCCAAGTTTTGTTTTTTTTTTTTATCTTAAAAGTTTGAAGTTATATATTCAGTAAAAGTTAAATTATAGTTTAAGTGAACACCAATCTCTCAGTAGGTTTGGAGTTGTGCCATACTCTGTGACTCTGTTGTACTGGATTTTATTGAGGGGTAACAGACTAATGGCACATTGAAGTGGAAGGAAAACACAAATACTGAGGAAATGTAAGTAAACTTCTGATTTAGCAGACATTGATAAATAAATCTCTGACTAGGGCTGGGCGATATGGTTTAAAAATAAAATGTCCAGATTTTTTCATACCTGATCCAATTTTAATCTCTTTTTTTTCCATCTCGCTTTCTTTTCTAAAAAAGAAATTGCGACAGAAAATGTTTCCTAAAAGTGGTTTTTATTTCAGTCATCCGTTCTGTGAGTTGTACAACAGAGTATTAGGACCAGGCTTTGAGAATTTTTGTTTAATTATGAGAATATAGTCATAATATTAGCAGAATAAAGATGCAATTTTCCAAGAAGGTTTTAAAATTACGAGAAAAAAGTTGTTTCAATCAAAAAAGCTTCTAGTTACTGAGATCTAATGTGAGAAGCTCAGTCCATGTGGTTCTTTCTTTGAAATAGACTGTCGTTTGCATCCAAATAAACAGAAACCATAAAAGCGCTTGTAAAACATGATGGTTGCAGTGGGAGCGCTGACATCACTCTGAACTATGGAAACACAAAGAAAGCATTAATGAAAAAAAAAAAAAAAAAAAAAAAAAAAAAAAAAAAAAAAAAAAAAAAAAAAAAAAAAAAAAAAAATCCAGACTTTCCAAAAATTAAATCTTCAAAACCCAAAAATTCAATTAATCAATAAAACTGATTTATCACCCAGCACAATCTCTGACATATTCTTTCTCTTATTATTGCGGCATTTAGCAAATAGAAATAATTTTGGTAATTCTAACTAACCTAAAACAAGAGAAGTTTGCTTTGAGTTAACTTCAGTGAGAAAAAAATTTTCACTGTATGTAAACTAGTTTCAACTGTATAAACCACATAAAAAAAGATAAAAGGAACAGTATGCAAATGTATTTGAATGTTCAACTAATTATATTTTTACATAAAGAAAAGAAAAAGAAAAGGCAGGCTGTGATAGAGCAAATATGCTTGTTTTGTTTCTCAGTACAGTAGCTGAATACTTACGCTGTAAGGTGTTCACTGTGTTCATCATAGACAGCCTGGGGGAAGAAGCTGTTTCTGTGGTGACTGGTTTTTGCAAACAGTGCTCTGCAGCGCCGCCCTGAAAGTAAAAGTCTAAAAGTTTGTGTCCAGGATGTGTGGGGTCTAAAGTAGGGCTGGACGATATGGTTTTAAAATAAAATCTCTGATTTTTTTTTTTTTTTTTCATACCAGATTCAATTTATGATTTTAATCTATTTTTTTCTTACTTTCCTTTCTAAAAAAGAAGTTACAAATGACAGAAACTATTTTCAAAAAGTGGCTTTTATTTCAATCATCCCTTCTGTGACAGAGTATCAGGGCCAGGCTACAAGAACTTTTGTTTAATTACAAGAATATAGTCATAATATTAGCAGAATAAAGACACAATTTTACCAGAAGAACGTCTTAAAATTACAAGAAAAAAGTTGTTTTTAATGAGAAAAAAAGTTTAGATAATTTGTTATTTTTCGTGTTGCAGTTCTCATAAAATTACGACTTCATATTCACTACTTCTAATAGATCATTTTGACTTTATTCTTGTAACATTATGACTTTATTTTTGTAAAAACAAAAAATCTTAACCTGGCCCTGATACTCCGTTGTGGAGATGACCTGAATTCAAGGTCCAGATAAACAGAAGCTGTAAAACACGCTTGTCAAACAAGATGGCCGCCCTGGGAGTGCTGATATCACTCTGAACTACAGAAGCCCAAGGACTGCAATAGTGGGAAAAAAAAAAAAAAAAAAAAAATCCAGATTTTCCAAAAATTAAGTCTTCAAAAACCAAAAATTCAGTTAATTGATAAAACTGATTTATCGCCACACCTTGTCTGCAGAGATGTTACCTGCCCTTTTCCTGACTCTAGACCTGTACAAGTCCTGGATGGAGGGAAGATCTGCCCTCGTCATCCTCTCTGCAGACCTGGTTGTTCGTTGGAGTCTGGATCTGTCCTGTTCTCTGCATGAATCAAACCACACAGTGGTGAACAGACGCAGGACGGACTGAATAATGGCTGTGCAGAAGATGATCAGCAGCTGCTGTGGTAGGTTGTCCTTGTTGAGTCACTGCTGGTACTGCTTAAGAACAGTGTCTCCGGGATAGTGTAGTTGCGAGGAACCGGAAGTGAACCACTGTAGACACACTGTCGTACAGGATGGTGAGGGGGGCTTGTATTACCTTAATACCAGTACCTGTTTTTTTGACTGTTTCCTGTATCAGTCTTTGTTCTGAAGAACTTTCTAAAAAAAGCTCCCTTTTCAGGGCAGAAAAATGCTGTCACAATCTGGAAAAGGTCAAAACTGTATAAAGCAAAGCCTGCCTTTATGTATTTTAAATCGTATTTTCATAAATGCACATCTTTAACAGTAAGAATGCAAATGTTCTCGGTGAATTAAGAAGTGAAGTGAGGTTTAAGGACACACAAACACTTGCGGATTTCTCACTTTCACTCACGCATACACAAATAGTCACTGCAGGGTGTTGAAGGGAAAACTGATGAGAAGATCAATCATCAGCTGTCAACAGCAGCTAATAGAGTATGAGAACAACATATTAACAAAATTGGTTGGATTAACACGCAAACATATACATACACACATACATATACTTGAAGTGTATCAAAATATCAATTAAGGTGTTGATTATTGATCAGTTTAATGGATAATTAGTTTAGCAGTCAAAAGTTAACAATAGCAATCTGCAGTAAAAATACAGAAACATTTAAAGTTCCCACTTGTAGGAAACATTCTGCTTTCCACACAGGTGCAAAGATTCACTTTAAAATGCACTAACTCAAATAAAATCTACAAATCAAACTTCAGTTTTTTTTATTCCCTTGTGTTCAGTGGAAAAAGGATTGTGCTCCACGGAAAATGACTGGCACCGCTGCAGTGTGTGCTTTTAAGAAACATTAGATTGTTGAGGGCTGCAGCCGGATGAGGTTTAATAGTCAAGCATACAGATTTTCTAAATTTCTCATGAAAATGTCCTATATTTTATTTAACATAGTGCCCCCGGGGTCTGAGCTGACTCCTCCCACGTACTTTTTGTTATCTGAAAGTTTATATTCGCTCAGTGATGTTTCATAAAAGTATCTATATTTTCTAATCTCTTCCATCAGACGCTGTTCAAAATTTTACTCCATTTCGTCCACAAGATGGCGCCGACTCTCGACCTTATCAGCTCAGTGTCACACACAAAACAGGTCAATGTGAACTCTGCCGAGCAGTATGTCGTGCAGCGCAGAGTATGCGTACGCAATCATAAAAACTGACCTTTGAGCAGACGTGTCCAGTATTTTCCTGCCTTGTCCAGATCTCTTGCAGCTTCAACAAGCTTTTATTCAGCAGTGGAGTCTTGCACAGTTAGTGTGCATAGAGGCCATTGCAGCTGAATGCATTAGCTACTTATTGTTTTCATTGGGAAAACATTGCCAGCTATTTCCTGGTCTTTTTAAGAGAGATCTCTGGGGGTGTTTCTTGGCTCTTGGACAACTCTGATGATTATTCTACTGAATTCTGCTACATGTGGCACCTGGCCATGGCTGCTTTCTGGTGAAGTGACGTTTTGTCCACTTCAGCATTGGCCGTAATGGTGCTCACTGGAACACTCATTAGTCTAGAAATGTAACTGTAGCCATTGTCATTAAAATGTTTTACAACAATAACTTTTTCACAAAGCTTGTGCTTTAACTATTCATACTAATCCTTGGGAAATTCAATGAAAAACCTTTTTATAGCCCATCAGTTTATATTAAACCACCTAATCTTGATTTGCACATAGCAGTTGGAATGCTTCTAAATGATGACACATTTTGCATAGTTTCTTGGATTTTCTATGCCTGTTTGCACATCATATTTTTCACTTAGTATGATCATAATTATAGTATACAATTTATCAATATTTATTTCCTGTTTCATTCCAATTTGTCATCCCTTAACCTAATTTTTGGGCTAATTTGCTTTGATGTCTTTGTATGTGTGGACTACATGGGTTGTTGCCATCATCTGTGTGAATTTCATGTCAATTGAAAACTTTGAAATATATTTACCGAAAAATATTGTTATACATCATTTTGTGTTCATATTTTCAGGGGACTTTAGTCTTATGCCTAGTTTCTTATGTATGTATGTTAACATCAAACTGTCAAGGGACAAACAGATGGAAACTAGCCTTGGGCTATAATTTGGCATATTTACAAACACTGTGTCTTTGTTCATGAATATGAACTATCCCTGTTTTAAATAAATCTCAAAACAAGGATTATTCTTATCTCTCTCTAATAACACAGGAAAACATATATGTGAAATACTGGGGTATTTGTGTTATACCCCTGCCAAGCTAAAACTACTTTTAATGTAGTCTAGCCCAGGTAAGACACTCATTCCTGATAAAACTCTACAGGACCATGTTCACTTCTACAGGATTTAAGCACTGAAATCAGACTAATTGATAGGCGCTTCTTTCCTGTCAAGGTTTTTAGAAGAGTGGCAAATATTAGACTTTATATCCTCATTTTCTTCTTGGTCTCAACTCTTTTGTAAATAAAGTAAATTAAAAATGTGTCCATAGGGCATCTGAGTTAGTAGTGTGTTTGAAACTAGCTTTAATAAAAAATAACAGACTAAAAATATGACTGGGTCTTTACCAAGAAACTGTGGCAGTTCTCCTTTCTTTGACCTCCTTAATGATCCGTCGTGCGTGTGTGTGTGTAGGTGTGTGCGCGCTGACCTTTCCCCAGTGTTAGCCAGTCTGAGCCATCACAGGAGGTATTAATGGACTAATCACATTAAACAGAGAATCATTAATCATCTCCCCTCAGCGCTGTCACTTCCACGCAACGCCTAATCAACTCTATTGTTTACACGCACATACACACATGCACACACACACACAGACATGTGCCTGGCACACACTCTTATCCACACACACAAATACAGGAAACAAGTGTGTGCAGCTGTGCATGCAGGACATGCAGAAAAACAGTCAGATGAAAACTGTATGAAAAAGATATTATGAACTTGACTTCTTTTCCTTATATTTCATACCTTCTTTAATCATTTTTATATCTTTTTATGTTTTTATTTTTTCTTGTTTCATTCACTTTATCTTCTCTTAAAACATCTTGTCCTCCTCCCCTGTCCATCTCTCTGTACCAACCTGTCTAACTCTCCTTCTTCCACCATCCTCGCTCTGTTTTTGCTTATTCAGCAGGGGCGTCATTAAGATGCTGGCTAAAAGGCAAAGATGCACACACTTTGCATCTTTAATGATCACACACATGGCTGGAAGTGACACAGTGCTGAACCAAGCTAAAAACTTTCATCGTAATCCTTCCTCAAAAGCCCATTCCTTAACTTGATTTTAATCAAATATCCAGTAGTGTTACTGATCAGCTGTCACAACTCGGAGGGGTTCCTATTGTTTTCTAAGCACATTATCAGAGATGCTTGGTGAATGCACACAGAGGTGATTATGTTTAACCACGCTGACCTGCTGTAATTTTTAAAGAAAGTTTTACATCAAAAATGACACTGAGATATTTTCTGTCCTGACTAGAATTAAAAAGGCTCACAAGCTTCAGGATTCTGCCAGTGGCTTATTTATTGCTATGTTAAAAAGAAAGTACACCCCTCAGTTTTAACAATTATTTTTAAAAATTGTTTAAATGGAGCCTCTGATTCCTCCATGTGAGCTGAAACTTCATGACATGGTCAGATTGGAGGTTTTTATGAAAATGCTGGATGACGGCGTCAGACACATCTGTTGGCAGGATTGCATTCCTGGGTTTCAGAGCTGAATTTCATATATTTGTCAGCTTAAATGTTGATGTCGAAATGTTTGTCTGTAAAATGTTTCATCCTGTGCTGTTGTCTCGGCCAGGAATCTCTTGTAAAACACATTTTTAATTTTCCAGAGTTTTAACCCTCTAGGGACCAGCATTGCAGATTAGCTATGGTTATAGATGCTAATGTACATAACATGTTGGAAGCATCCTGGAAGCTCTAGCTGCCGAGAGCTGAGCAGAGTTCTGTTTTGACTCGGTCCAGAGAGATGAGAACGGATGGAACCGGGCCTGATCGTCCTGCTTGATTCGGCCGAGATAAATGTTTTTATCTGCATTGTAAGCTTTGCTAAATTTAAAGAAATTTAATGCCAAATACCTGCTAGGTTTTGTTTTACCTTCCCTTCATATGACCCAGTTCTAAACCCTGAAGGAGGAAGACAAACTGAACCAAAACCAGGAGGAGTTCAGTTTCTGATTGACCTTCCAGCTGAAACCACAGCTGCTGTGTGTGAAGTCTAACTCAGTTCCATGTTTGAGCTAACAAGTGAGCTAACAAGCTGATTCCATACCACAGTAAGGTGCTCAATCCTTTCTCTAATGGCAGTTCTTGTGTGAGAAACTGATGGAGCAAAGATGGTTTTGAAACTTTGAATTTCTCATTAATTGCTTTAAAACCCTTTTTTTAATAAACCAATAGACCAATAAACATCAGATAAACTTTAGACTCTCAATCAGTTCAGATAATCTAAACGCTTCTTGTTTATAACATCCCCTCTTAGCTATAGAAGCTGCTCAGATATGGAAATAAAATATCTGAGTGATGATTATTTGGTCAGTACTCTGATCTCTGGTTGATCCCAGCGCAGCAAAGCAGAGCAGCATAAAGAAGCATGAACACTCTTTCTAAAACAAGTAGGAAAGCGTCAGCCTTGTTCCAGATGTTTAGGTGTGTTGACATTTACATCCTTTATGCTGCGTTTACATTTTCAAAAATTAGAAGTGAACATTCATCCAAAATATCCCTTTGTTTAAAGAAAAAAATGCCAGATTCCAATAAGTGCCAATAGCCAAGAACAGGGAAGCATAAACTCATTCACATACTAATACGGTTTCTTTTTACGCTGTTTTTTTATAAGATAAACTGTAAGTTGTTAAGAGGCTTGTGTTTGTTTTCTTGTTTTCCTTTTAATCTAGAGTATGTTTACCTTAAAAGTTTTATTTTCTTTGATTTATTGCCCACATGTACAAAGAAACAAACTGCATTTCTGTGTATTTAAATCTGTTTAAAATTAATTTAAGTTGTTGGAAACAACTTCCACTGACAGGAGACTGCAGATCTCTTTTCAGAAAGCCAAAAATACTAACATTTATCAGATTTGTGAGTATCAGAGGAAGCTTGATGTGTGCCTGCAGCCCCTGATGTGGCTGAACAGCACCCTCTTCCTGTTTGTCACTGTAGTCATTGTGACTTCGATCAGGGAAATATCAGTAGACGAACCTAAAGCACAATGTTACAAGAAACTGCGCACTGAGGTTTGAGGATGAATCAATCGAAATCACACACAGAGAGATTTTAAAACTGCATTTTCCTGATTGTCAGAAATTTTCTCTCGCTCTGAAAAGGTGCCAGTTAGAACAGCTCAGAAATTCCACAACCTGTTTTTCCTCACATCATCCAATCTGACCATCAAAGTCCTGGAAAGTGTGTGTGAAAGATTAGACATGCATAAATGGAGGAGGGAAAGATCAGGGGAAATTCCTTCGCTGCAGATGTAAAGTGGTTGCCCTGACTGACAGACATAAAAATATCCAAGTATGGAGAGATGTAATGAAATGAGTGAAAGGAACAAACTAAGCATGAGGTCTAAGGAGCAGGAAGGCAATGGGAATACAACACAAGCACAGCAGCTTAAGATGAAGTCAGGGGGGATAGTGACTCGTGAGAATTAGAGAAATAAAAACATGACTTAATGATCTTTATAGTCTTTTTCTTTGGATTTTGTTAGATTTAACAAATTTAGCTTTTTAAAACAAGTCATGAACTGTTTAGAAAGTAAAACACTGATGTTTTGAGACAATTTCCAATTAAATATTTCCTTAATTCAGAAAATATAAGCCCTCCATAATTACCTCCCATTCCTTTCCTACCTTTAACCATCATGTTTCCACACACTGAGATCATGCTTAGCTTCACCTTCCAGCAGGAGAACAACCCGAAACAGACATCCAGGGACTGAGTATAATGGTTTAGATCAAAGCATATTCATGTGTGAGAATGGCGTAGTCAAAGTCCAGACCTAAATCTAACTGAGAATATGTGGCAAGGATGCTCTATCCAGTCCAACTGAGCTTGAGCTTGAGATTCATGAATAACATGTCCACACAAGTCCAGGGTTCAGCTTTTCCTAGGGCTGGGCAATATGGCTTAAAAATCAAATTTTAGATTTATTCATATCAGACCTAATTTTAATCAATTTTTTACCCTCGCTTTCTTTTCTAAAAAAGAAATGACAAATAATAGAAAATATCTTCAAAAAGTGGCTTTTATTTCAATCATCCCTTCTGTGAGTATTAGGGTCAGGATACGAGAATTTTTGTTTAATTACGAGAATAAAGTCATAATATTAGCAGAATAAAAATGTAATTTTACCAGAAAAACATCTTAAATTATGAGAAAAAAGATGTTTGAATCAGAAAAAAAATTCTAGTTATGGAGATCCAACGTGACCACCTCAGTCGGTGTGGTTCACAGTTGTTCACACGATCATTTCCAAGTCCTGCTACTGATAATAATTTGATGCTGATATGTTAAAAGATTAAGTATTTCTATTAAGTATTATCTTTAAAGTTGATACCAAAGTATAACTTCGCAAAATGCTCAACATACCTCATTTTAATTTTTTGTTATTTTTCGTGTGGGAGTTCTCCTAAAATTACTACTTTAATCCCCTAATATTATGACTTTATATTCGTATTATTACGACTCTATTGTCATACGACTGTATTCTTGTAATATTATGATTAGGGCTGAAACAATTAATCGGATTTATCGTGATGAATCAATTATTAAAATAATCGTCAACTAATATATTAATCGATTAATCATTAACTGGAGTATACAGACTCAAAAAAGGCCATTTGCTAAAAGAACAGAATACTCAGCAGTAATTAAGCTAAAATTGTACAAAACATATCTACATTTTGCATTTAAGATAAAAACACCTTTTTTCTGTGAATATGTTTTCAACAAAACTCTTCGAATGGCATCGTTTTAGCTTTAGCTGGCTCGGATTTACTAAAGGAATGCTACGTTATTGCATTTTAGGCAATGAAATGTTTATTTTCTTATTTAAAAAAGGAATTGAATTATTTGTTTTACATCATTTAATGTACTTCTAATACTGTATAAAAAAAAGACTTAAGTGGTTAAATGTAGAATTTACCATTTTTATCCAAGAGAATAATCGATAGATTAATTGATCACTAAAATAATTGTTAGTTGCAGCCCTAATTATGACTTTATTCTTGTAATAAAAATAAGAAATCGTAGCCTGGCCCTAATAGTCTGTAGTAGAGTTGACCTGAATTCAAAGTCCAAATAAGCAGAAGCTGTAAAACATGCTTATCAAACAAGATGGCTGCCCTGGGCGTGCTGACTTCACGCTGAACTATGGAAACACAAGGAGAACATTACTGAAAAAAAAACAAAAAAAACCCCAACAGATTTTCCAAAAATGTAATCTTCAAAAACCAAAAATTCAATGAATCTCCCAGCCCCAGGTTTTCCCTTTATGTCTAAAGCAAATCCTGTATCATTTAGAGATTAAAACAAAACAAAGTGAATATATTCATTCATATTTCTTCCTGAAAGTCTGAGAAAGAAAACAAGCAGTTTAATGAAAAACAAATGCATAAGCAGAGTGATGACAGAAGAGAAAGAAGGAAGAAACAGCTGGGAACAACCAGATCAAAGTGTATTAATAGCAGCCGTGTCCTTATAGCGAAGGTCTAATTTGTAAGATGAGAGACAGAGAGCTAACCAAGTGGAAAACACCATCTAGAAAACTATGATTAAACCCATCCACGGTAATAATGAGATGTGCTCCAATCCTTTTAACACATCCTTCACACACACGCTTGAATCCAAGATGTTTTTTCAAACCATGAAAATTTAAGGTCAGATGTATAATTTGTGTTGGGTTTTTGTGTTTTCATCACTTCGTAGGTTTTTAAAGAGTGAGTAAGAGTATTACTCATGATGTGACAAAATGGGGAAGAAACAACAGTACAAGGCATTCTATTAAATTATGGGCACTACAGGACAACTCGATGAAGAAGGGCTCTAACTGGACATTTCTATTCAGGGTAAAATCAAAATCAGCACGTGTCGGCTTGAACTTGTTCAAAGAACGTAAAAAGGCCTCAAAGGGGTCATGACAAATATTTCATTTTTCTGTGGTTTTGGGGGTATAATAAGATCTATTGTGCACCGATGAGGCCGTGTGAACGACAAGAGTTGGTATCAAAAGCCCTGCTCATTGGAAGTCAGCT
Organism: Anableps anableps; assembly: GCA_014839685.1. Classification (NCBI taxonomy): domain Eukaryota; kingdom Metazoa; phylum Chordata; class Actinopteri; order Cyprinodontiformes; family Anablepidae; genus Anableps; species Anableps anableps. Next base: position 25,670,195 of record CM026085.1, on the reverse strand, counting down.
TTGTTTCTTTGATCAAAAACGGACGAATCAGAGAACAGTTCATCTTTTTACGTAGGTTATCTTTCTACATAATTTACATTCTCCACTTAGACCATACCATCAAGCAAACAGCCCTCCTCCCCCCAGCTGATACACCGGCTAATTTAAGGGCTAAGTCGTGCTAGCATCTCTGACTACTCCACTTGAGAAGAGGATGGCTACTAAAAAACAGAGCTGTTTTGTCCGAGGATGCTCAAAAACAGCTGGAAGTTTCCACTTCACTCCCGAAGGATGAGAGAACCAGAGAAGAGTGGCTGAAGTTCATTTATGGGGAAGTACCACGTAATTATAACCTCAATTTAAGACGATGTTCAGCGTACTTTACTAAAGAGTTTCCCAAATATGGTTGTAACCAACCAGAGTGAAGTCAACTCGGTAGAGCCATATATCATTACCGAACCCAACCCTTTTACCGAGGAGGGAAATTTGGCCTGCTAAAACAACAAAGAGGTGACGTTATCTTTTTTTAAATTAAATTCTTTGGAGAATTGACATATGCAGCAATATCAACAACATGAAACAGTTTATACTGTGATGTCACCACCTCTTCAAGAAGCTGAAAGAGTTTTAGTTAAAACCAAACAACAGTTTTCTTAACGGACCTGGATCTTTAATCTACCAAGAGCAACGTTAGGTGATCTATTTGACCTAACCCTGATGATCCAGATTTGTCGGGCGACTAAACTAGATGCTAACAGTTTAATTCAATCAACTTATTACATTTACTGACTGGTTATAGGCAACAAGTTGAAATGGATGAAGAATGAATAAAAAGCAAATCCAAAAATCATATATGAAGCACTAGTAGATTTTGCATCTATAATTATGAGTTTAGTTAAGTTTTTATGATGCAGTTGCTGGACAAAGATCATCACAGCTAAGCTTGGTAAGAAAATGGAAGAAATGGAAGCTGTTCTGGAGCCTCTAGAGATGATTGAGTAAAGAAGGATGCTTCATAAAATGAAGAGAATAACGAACAACCTTGAGCGTTCTCTTCATGTGACTGTAACACAACAAGACTGTCTTCAGTCAGAAGATTCTGCAGCAGTTTACTGGCCACTACATGAGAGCCTTTGAGTTATGACAACGTTTATGTTCCTTTTTCTCTACATGTGAAAAGCTAGCAGGGTTAGGATTGCTTCAGAGCTACTTCAGTCTGGAGCTCCATACAGGACATTGCCTCGAAGGGTGAAAAAGATGAGCACCACTGGTAAAACATTATGGTAAGCTGGTTTCAAATCTTTCAGCCCTCTTGCAATAGAGGACACAAATGCAGGTTCATCTTAAGTTTGCCAGTGAACATCCAAATGATAAAGGCAGATTGGGTAAAGCCTGGTTCACACCGCAAGGTTTTTATGCCATTTTTTGTCCAGATTTCCCCCTTCTGACAATCTTAAGTATGCTCCAATTTCTGGGATGGTTTCAAAGATAATCTTAGGAGATATTCCTGCCTTGTGTGGTGTGTTCATAGTGATCTGGTCCACTCAGAAGGATATTGGGACCGCTCTGATCTAAAATCAGGGATATTCAACAAGTTGGATTGTCTTGGCCTGATATCCCAGTATGTGGCATGTCCCCTGATGACTAATGACAACGCAGCCTGTTGAATGTGACGTGTAGCCAATCAGAACGCAAGGTGATGGAAACACAGTAGGGGAATTGAAAATACAGAAGACAAAACAACTGCAGAAGGTCCAGTGGACATTGGAGACAACATTTTGTTTTTTCTATGTTACAAATAGTCCACAAACTATCATCATTGCTTATTCCTTGTTGGCCGGTGGAGACAGTGGTAGGAGCTCATCCCGTAATTGGTGGGTTGCAGGTTTGATCCCTGTTCCATCTGTCTCTGTCGTTGTGTCCTTTGGCAAGACACTTCACCCGCCTTGCCTCTGGTGGTCAGAGGGCCCGGTGGCACCGGTGCATGGCAGCGTTGCCTCTCTCAGACTGCCCCAGAACAGCTGTGGCTACAATCCATTAGCTTGCAACCATCAGCGTGTGATTTGGTTCATGAATGACTGAATGTAGTGTGAAGCGCTTTGGGGTCCTCTGGACATGATAAGGCGCTATACAAGTACAGGCCATTTATCTATGATTTTCTTATCGTCATGTGTGGAGATCTCTCAGGTTTTGAAAATCGGTCAACAATTTTAAAATATTGCAAACCAGGAATAAGAAACATGGAGGGATGCCAGAGAGCTTGATTTTTGTCTCATCTGACCAAACGTCATGGAAGGAAGAGAAACACTGACTATGGCCAGAAGAACACCAACAGTCAAGGGTACGGAGGGGTTACGCTTAGCCCAATCTTAGGCATTAACCTTTCTTCAGCAGACAGAATGTTGTATAAGGATCATGAATAGTTCTTTCACCGTGACAATGACCTAAAACATCACAGCACATCAACCAATAACCTAAAGAAGAAGCACAATAAGGTCCTGAAGCATCTTAACCAGCCTACAGAAAATCTGTGAAGGGAGCTAAAGCATCAAGTTGCCATGTGGCTGCCAAGAAACCCAAAAGAAGAGAGTGTTTCTGTACAGAGGAGTGCTCCAAAATCCCTACTGCTATATGTCCAAACCTGGTGACCTCTTACAGAAAACCTCTTACCAATCTGCTTGCCAACAAATGATCCTGCATCAAGTATTACATTATGTTTTGTTTTACAATCGAGCACTTGTTTCACATAAGGACATGCAATCAATTTTCATTTGAATAGCATTTATAACAAGTGTTTTTTTTGTTTTGTTTTTTTTTTGACTGACCTGAATTTGGGCCAGTCTGGATCAAACCTGAAAGCTCAAAAACTCACCAAAATAAATCCCTAAACCTTCACAATAAGCATATGTACACATCAACTATGCAACACCAGACATTTTTCCCTTGTCTACATGGATATGTATTCGTAAATTTATTGTGTTCTGCTTAAACTGCTTTTGTGGATCTAAAAATGCTGGATTCTTAATGGCTCATTAAAGCTAAATACTGGGAGAAAAATAATGTACTTTCAATGAGTGCCCAAAAGAGCCAACAAGAGCCAGTAAGAACAGCTTGTGTGAAATCTGACATTATTCTGCACATCAAAGCTAAACGTCTTGAAGAAGTCTCATTTCCTCGGTGTGAAATCGTCAGTTTGATTCCTCTAACTGGCTTAAAGATTAGTCTTTGGTGTCTCTTCTTGTCAGCTTCCAAAGAAAAGGAGAATAATCTCTGTGGCAATGAGTAAATTAAATCAAGTGTTGTGCAGACATAATTAGGGTTTTTCTGTCTAATCTTTACTTTCTGTCGTGACTGTGGCTCTCTTTTCTCAGTGTGAAATAGGCTGTTTTAAACTCCTAACTGGCTTATGACGGCTCTCCTCTGACTCAAAGGCAAATCCTGTTTTCTGCCCTTAAAATGAAAGAAAAGGATTTCACCTCCTAAATTGTCAGTTTTTGTTCTTTCTGCTGCTGCTAAATAATTTATGTGCTGTTTAAAAACACACTTTACAGGTTAATTTCATGGCTAAATTACACATTAGTTTGCTGGGCTAAAATTTTCCAAAGGTTCTAATGAGATACCGTATCTGCCAGAAGTTAAAACTTTAGTTATTTTTTACTTACAGCTCTTACTTGAGTTTATTTTACTTTTATTTTCTCAAGGTTTATCCAAACACAAACTTGGCTTGGTTTGGTGATTTCACTGCAAATTGCCAGTGATTAGGCCAGTTCAAAATCTGATGACATACAGTAATCTGTAAATTGCCCTTGGTTACCTAGCAAGAAAGACAAACACCAATCTGTTCCTACTCAACAGAAGGGATGGTGGAAGAAAATCCTGACACCAAAGTCTAGCACTGTTCTAAACAGGCTTTGGGAAGGCCATTCAAGAGACTTGATGTTTGCCTCCTTTGCCTTTTGAATCACTGTCCTGTTGGCACACCGACGTGTCCAAGATTCAACCTTCGGAGCCAAACTGTCACACTCTGATAAAAGGAAGTTGCTTCAGCTGCTGTCACAATCTTTATTTTGCTACTTATATTGGCACAGGTGGCAAAACAAACAAATACAAAACATAATTTAAAGGGTCTAAGGCTACGTTCACACAGCAGGTCTTGATGCTCAATTACGATTTTTTGCTAAAATCCGATTTTTTTCGTTCGAACTACTGAATGATGTGAATGCAATGAGACTTCTGTGTGAACGGTTGACAACCTCAAAGCGATCGCATGCGCAGAAGACAAACGTAGACGTCAAACAGTAACGCACCGTTTACCTAAGTAATAATGGATGGAGGTGTCTATGGATTGATTTTAAAGTTTTTTCAGCAATGGGAGCTGACAGCATCGTCACAAAATCATCACAAGACGAAGGAAGCTAATAAAAAGAAAGCACAACTAATAGCGATGGCCTTTTCTGGAACATTGACTGCAGCTTCTGTTGAGAAGTCTGTTTGGATGCGTAGTTGGAAACAGGAGTGATGGGATTGTGATGTGCTTTAGTGGAACAGACTTCAATCATTATTTTATAATTATGATTTTTTTTCAGCCACTGTTAACGTCCGATCTGGCTTCTTGTGGTGCAGAGTTATGATGTATGTCTCACATCAATGACGTAAAAGTCAGATTAAATCCAACATCACTATTCAGACTGCAGACATTTTGAATACAATCAGATATGTATCTGATTTAGTACCACATATGGAAGTGGCTCATATGTGATTGTTTTTTTGTTTTTTGTTTTTTGTTTGGGGGGGGAACTAAATGATCAGAATTAGGCCGTTGAGACTGCCATGAAAAAGTCAGATATGAGTCACATTTGCCTGCTGTGTGAATGTAGCCTAAATATGAGGGACTGAGATGTATCGCGTGAAACATCACCCTCTGAACATCTGGGGATGAAAGTTCAGTGCTCTGCAAACAGTCTATAAGGGCCCCTAAGTGGTCACATATTAGCTAAGCTGATCGGAAACCAAGTCCTACTTTTCTGCTGTTGGAGCCTCCACAGCAACCTAAACATTTCCCAACAAGCTATGCTCTCTACCGTACTAAAACTTGTACGTTTTCATCTCTGTTGTTCTCAGAGTGAAGCCTTTTAACTAATGTCTAACACCGACTTTCATTTCCTCGGTGTGAAATGGGTTCTGCAATCATCTTAACTGGCTTACAGGCGTTCACTTCTGTTTCGAACATAAATCCTATTTTCAGCGCTCATCACTCAAGAGCGAACGCAAGGATGTCTCTGTTTCAGTAACTCATTTAGACACACATGTAGCCTGTTGCTTCGGCTGCATTTGAAGACAAATCCCTTTTTCTGCTTTGCCCTCTACGACAAAAACCATTTATCTCATTTCCGAAAGCTGCCTGTTGCATGAGATAAAGGACGATGTTGTACCCCAGACCTTTATGTGCTGCCTTTCATCTTCTGTGCCCCACTTTACATTTGATTTTGCTCCTCTTGATGCTTTCTCAGTACCAGATGGTTTAGATATTAGCTGCTGAAACAAAGTCACAGAATGTGACTTTTCTAAATGCTGCTACTGTAAGCCCATGGTAACACAAAAAAGTCTATAAAAATTAGAAGGAATAAATGATTAATTTTAGTAAATTGAAGTTTTTGAACAGCAGCAGTGATCAAAACAAACCCCAAAATGACAGCTACCTTTAACAACAGTCTCAATGGATTTTTTGGAAAGCAACAAACATCCCAAATATTAATCCAGTGTTTGGCAGTGAAAACCATAAACACACAAAAATACTCAGACCAAACAGCAACAGCAAGCCTTTTGGGGATATGCTTCTACTAGTTTTGCACATGTAGAGAAATTTTGACACATTCTTTTTGCCAAATAGTTCAGTCTCACTCAAATTGGATGGTGAGTGTCTGTCAACATCAATTTTCAATTCTTACATTTTTCACATTTATTTAGGTAAGGACTTTGACTGGGCCATTCTAACACATGAATCTGCTTTGAACTAAACCATTCCACTCAAACTAGGGCTGGGCAATAAATCGATTTCATCGATGAATCAACTTTTTGGATTTTGAAGATTAAATTTTTGGAAAATCTGGATTTTTTTTTTTTTTTTTTTTCATTCCTTGTGTTTCCATAGTTCAGAGTGATGTCAGCACGCTCAGGGCAGCCATCTTGCTTGACAAGCATGTTTTATAGATTCTTTTTATGTGGACTTTGAATTCAGGTCAACTCTACGATGGAGTATAAAGGCCTGGGTTGTTTTTTTTTTAACAAAAATAAATTCATAATTTTACAAGAATATACTCATTGTAATATGAGAATAAAATCGTATGACAATAAAGTCAACATAAAATGAGAATAAAGTCTTAATCTTACTAGAATAATGTTGTAATATTCGGAGAATGAAATAGTAACTTTATGAGAACTCCAACATAAAAAAATAACAAAAAATAAATTATCAAAGCTTTTTTTTTAATCGCAATTTTAAGAGGTACTCATGGAAAAACTGCGTTTTTGTTCTGCCTATATTATGACTATATTCTCATAATTAAACAAAAAATTCTTGTAGTGTGGTGCTAATGTTTACAGAAGGAATGATTGAAATAAAAGCCACTAAAACTCAGACTGTGTTTAGGGTTGTGGTCTCGCTGGAAGATCAGTCTCCACCAGTGTTAGTTTTCCACCGCACACTGACTTTTGAATGTTCAGGTTTTTCTTTCTTCCACATGCTTTATGTGATGAAGTTATTATTCCTTTTCACCTGAAAGCCAGCCTGCTATAAAGGACAATTTTGTGTAATAGATGATCACTCGGTTTCCCGTAAGAAAATTCTACCACCTGAGCTGTGGATCTTTGCAGCTCCTACAGAGTGACCATGGACCTCTTGCCTGCTTGAGATGTTCAAAGCTTGGGATACGTTTTTAAAACTTAACTGGGGCTTTCAGAATGAATACGGCACTCGCCGAGTTTTCCATGGGAGTCTGCAGTGAATCCTATGGAACTCCACTGAAATGAACACCAATGCTGCTGTGCTCTGTTCATCCACAAAATAACAAGAATACTGGCAAAGTTTTATCTGCAAAGCTGCAATTAGAGAGTGGAGTGGGAGAGGAAGAGATAAAACAAAGGAGATAAAAATATGATGAGATCCTATGATTCACAGAGGAGCGTGGAGTTCCTGAAGGAGCTCCGTTTCCACATCGAACGGCTGCTTTCTGTTCCATCTAAAGCAGTTTGGTGGATATCCTGACTCTACTGGCTGCACAAGTATCCGTCACAGGGCGACGCCATCAAAATTCAACAAGTGTTAACTCTGACCTGTGTGCAGCGCCGGCACCAGGTGTGGGCAGCTCCGCTGAACCTCGTCTTTGGTCATGTGAGCGCTAAACCGGTCGTCGGTGAGCCTGTCACACTGAACTCAACCGAGCTCCAATTTAAGCTCACAAAGAAGGTTTTACTATGATTCTTTCAAGTCGAACAACATCTAGAAACATTGGAAAACTGAATGTGATCCTGGACTTAGGCATACTGAACAATGAGGAAGGAAGGAAGGCAGGAAGGCAGGAAGGAAGAGGTGGAATGGAAGGAAGAAAGGAGGGAAAAGGTGGAGTGGAAAGAAGAAAGGTAGGTAGGAAGGTAGGAAGGACAAGGTAGAACGGAAGAAAGGAAGGATGGTAGGAAGGAAGGTAGGAATGAAGGAAAGAAGAGGTGGAATGGAGGGAAGGAAGGTAGGTAAGCAGGAAGGCAGGTAGGAAGGTAAGAAGGACAAGGTAGAATGGAAGGAAGGAAGGTAGGAAGGAAAGGATGAGACCATAAGGGAGGAAGGAAGGACAGCAAAGTAAAATGGAAGGAAGGAAAAAAGGAAGGAAGGGAGAAAGGAAGGAAGGGAGGAAAGAAGAGGTGGAATGGAAGGTAGGCAGGAAGTAAGGAAGGCTGGAAGGACGAGGTGGAAGGAAGGATGGTAGATAAGAAGGAAGGAATAGGTGGAACAGAAGGAAGGAAGGAAGGTAGGTATGTAGGAAGGACGAGATAGAACGGAAGGAAGGATGGTAGGTATGTAGGAAGGAAGAAAGGACAACAAGAAAGGAAGGAAGGAAGGAAGGAAGGATTTGAATTTTAAACAGCCTTTTTTATGAATTTCAACAACCAGAAAACAAGTTATTAAATGACTGAAATCAAGTGAAAACAAATGACGCTTCAACAACTGAACACAAAACATCACTAATATGCCACATGCTTACAAAGACATCCACATTCTTTGTCAACATAAAAACTTATTCCACACAGACCTGTGTGACCACAGGTCTCTGAAACAAAAGCAGAGACTCTTCTGAGCAAAACCCATTAACTGTATTATTCCTTAATACCCATACTGCAGGCTTTGCATTCAAGAAAGAAACAAAGAAAAAAGGAAAGAGAAAGAACAAACAGTGGTGGAGCGGGCTGGTTTTTCCCAGCAGATAGAATCTCCTTCAACAGCTTCCTCCCAGTTTTCCCACATCAGATCCATCCAGCAGCACATTACAATCAGACCTCTATTATCTCCCATTAAGCAGCCTGGAAACTCTGACTTTCTCTTCACCTTTTCCAGCCATTAACTTCTCAGTCTGACTGCTGATACAAGCATGTGACATAATCACATATATGTTTTAGAAACCAACTCAGCCTCGTCCATTCCCATTCAGAGCAGGAAATGATTCAGACGTCGAGGCTCATCCATCACTGCCACAGAAAATCATCCAATCACAGCGAGATAAGTTCAGTCGCATTAAGTCTATGAATTGCAAGTCATTCTCTTGTCGCCATTTAATGTCTGTTACAACTTTCAGCAGTTATTAAAGCTGCCTTTGTCCAACTAACAATGAAAAACAAAGATAAAAATCCAGAAAGTGATTTATTTATTTTATTTATTTTTTTTTTTTTTATAACTGTTAGATGAAGTAGACCAAACTCTAAAAATCGGGTCACGTCCAGTTCTCACCCTGAGCTGCTGTAATGTTACAAGCAAGAGGTTTCTTTTCACTAACAATGGTACAATGAGAACAGAGACACAGATTTCCACTGCTGGATTTCACAGATGTTTTTAAAAAGAGTGAAAAATTTCCATCTAGCTTTGCCATCTATATGAAGGATTAATGTGGTTTTAATTAATTCTTACACTTTTTATGGTAATTGTGTTGGAGTTATGCATTTACGGTTTGTACTGATTGTTTTTTGTGTATTTATTGACAAAATCTGTGTAGTTTAGTCATTTTAACCTTGTTTGTTTAACTTTTGTTTGCTTTTAGAAAGACAAATTGAGCATTGTCCAGAGACAACAGATGAAAAATAGCTCTTTGGCTAATTCTGGCATATTTACAGAATGCTAGTTAGTGTGCATTGTCCCTACCACATAAATTAAATTAGTCTCTTTGACTTTTTCCCAACAGAATAAGACTCACAAACCCATTGAGCAACCTGTTCCCACCCCCTCGCCTGTGGGGGCTCTGCACCAAAAACCACTCAGTGAAACAACATGAAAACCTCTGGAGACGACACTGAGCGCAACTTCCTTCTTCATGAAATGTAAACAAAAATGGAGCGGTGTCAGATTTTAGCGGCTGCAGGATTTCTTTTTTTCTTTGGTAAAAGACCACAAGCCATTTCTCCCGCTAGCACCAGACTAAAACGTTAGTTTTGGTTGTATTTACCCAGAATGCTCTGCGTTACAGTCCACTTCCTGCTTATGGAGAGGGACTGGCTGGAGTTGGATTAAAGCAGACCAAGGGTGCAGTCACACCAGCCCTGTTTAGCCAAGTTTTTACTGTGGAGATTGTCACATAAAGCTGGGCAGGAGCTACTGCTGTTCACTGAGTGTCGTATTGTTCATCATCCACTAAATAACCTACCGTTTCACTGAAATGCTACAGCGTACATTGTGTAGTCATGACAGCTGAATGACACCTCATCTAATAAACATTCTGATGATGCTTTTTAGCAATATTTGCTTCTATTATTTGAAACATCAAAATCTCACAGGAGACATTTAGGCTAATTTAAAAAAAAAAAAAAAAAAAAAAAAAAAAAAAAAAAAAAAAAAAAAAAAAAAAAAAAAAAAAAAAACTCTTCTGGTTGTTAGTTTTGTCCAGACAAACAGGGTACTGCTTCATTCTGATAAATATTCACATTATTCTACATATTTGATGAGAACATCTGGATTTAGAGAAGAATGAACAAATTCCAGCAAATATTGAAATTACAATGACAAACCAGCAGGGGGCAATAATATTCTCAAAATGGGAACTAATTATTTCTGTCTAATATTTTTTTCTTTCTTTCTTATTTATTTATTTATTTATTATTTTTTATTTCATTATTATTATTGTTGTTATTGTTATAAAATGCAGCCATCTGCAATAATCTCTCATCTTTTCACATTAAAACCACAAACTTCAACGTATTTTATTGGGATTTGATGAGCTAGACCAGCAAAGATTAGTGCATAATGGTGATGTGAAAGAAAAAAGGGAGAAACTATTTTAAAGTGTTTTAAAAATAAAAATCTTAAGTGTGGCATTTGTATTCAGTCCCTTTTACTCTCATATCCCTAAATAATAATCACTAAATTGGCTAATAAAGCCCACGTGTGCAATTTATTCTAAATATACATCAAAAGATAAAACAAAGACCAACAAAGAACAAAAATGAAGACCAACAAACATAGCAGACAGTTGAGGTAGAAAGCAGTGGAAAATTTAAAGGTATCAAAAATGATATCAAGTATTTCTCTTACTATCAATATCAGGTTTGAAATTTTCGTATCTTAAATTCAGATATGAATGACTGGTGGCAAAGCTGCTTTAAAGTTAATTTTACCAAACATCCGCGTCAACGCAGATGAGATAAAACAATCTGAAGGCAGACAGGCAAGAAACAAAAACTGGAAAACAAGCATGAAGACGTAGAATCATGAAGAAATCAAAGTGAATTTTATCTCCTCACAAGCTTCTTTTTAATTTGAATAACAGCTGTTTTAGTTAACATGGACAAGAAAATCTAACTTCCTGATCTACTGCATCACTCTCATTGGACAGTGGGTAAAATATGAACCTGCCAACAAGCTGCTGCTGCTGCAGTTGAACAGTGTGTGTGTTCGTGTCTCAGGAGAGGGGCAGCAGCGTGAAGATGCCAGATGCTTCAGTGCCAGCCAGGTTAGATCTGTGTGTGTGTGTGTGTGTGTGTGTGTGAGAAGCAGAGAAAGTGAGCCGGTTGAAGAGGGGAGATTGAGACGAGGGATGGAAAAATGAAAGGTGTGTGTGAGGCAGATGGTGAGTGGAAGACGGAGAGAAGCGGGTTCAAGTTTCAGTATCAGAAGAACTACTCAAGTTAACTCTCTGTGGGTGCTCTGCCTGTTTACCCCTGGGAGGATACTTTTCACTCCCCCTGTAACTTTAAAGGAATGCTGCTTCGGGTTTTTCACATCTGCCCAAGACCACAAAAACTGTCATTTTGATTTTTTTGTTTAATATTTTTCTTCCTACAAAACCAAATATAAACCGCCGTGTGCTGCTAAACAGAAGAAACCAAGACCCAACTGAAGGGATGATGACTGAATAAAAAGTTAATCTGCATTCAGCAAGAAAATTATACAGCAACTTTAGTTTGGCAGCTCCAACATATAATGATGACTGTGTAAAACTACAGATGACATGTGGCTTCATGTCATGTAATAAAAGCAAATTGGCAGGATTTACATTTATTTTTCAAATGTCAAAACATCAACATCAGTGCAACAGAAGGAACACTAAAAAAAAATACTCTGCAAGATTTAGATCATGTTCAAGTTTACAGGGACATGGCAATAAAAACTACCTAGTAAATCATTATATTACAGCATGAAGAGTTAGCTTAAAATTAGCTACAAGTTAGTAACAGCTTTTGATTATTTTATACCTGTAATAGTTTAACACAACAACAGTAATGACATTTTAGAGAAATATTGAACCTCAATGCGAAACCATCTTTCCAGTGAGAAACTTTGGGATCAACTTTTTCTCCTGGGAGTGACAAACAATTCAATTTAAAAGTACTTTACTCCTACATGTGTTTCACCTGTTTTAAAACAATGTCAGCCTCCGACATAGATTACAGTTAGTCACATTTATTTCGCAAGTCTACTGTCACATACCACGTAAAGATTTCTGTAGTATTCTGGAGGAAAATTGTCAGAAAAACAAACCCTCTATAATAGCAGACCCACCCAATGCGATGCTAAAATTGGCATGGTAAATACAGCTCAAGTTACTGTTATAGAGTATTATTAATACAATACACATAAAACCTTCTAAAAGGTTTTATGTGTATTGTATTAATACACATAAAACAAAGGTTGAAATCGCATTACATTCAATTTGGGCATGGAAGTCATTAATTTGGAGCTTTTTTCACAGTTTAGAGAACATCCGAAAAACAAACAACAGTTAGATGAACAAGTTTGAATGTATGATGAATTTCATATAATATATAAAGGGTCAAACTGAAACAGGCTGAAATAAACACATACAATACCAGAACTATTTGTTAAATGTCTCATAGCAAGCTCCTCCTTCACCACATGCTTTCTGTAGCCGTCAATGGGCTTCTGGGATAATGTTGGCTGGTAAATTTGGCTTTTTGTCAGTACCAGAAAGGGTTCATTAAAGTTGGTAGTTTTCCAGCTACAGACTTGGCTTTTACGCATAGTTCACATATTATTAAGAAAAAGTGTAATGTTAGCCTGCTTTGTCCATTCCAAACCAAGTTTAGATTTTTATATGGTGGACGAGGCCTGTCCTCAGAAACCAACCAGTTTAATCTACCTGTTCAGCCATTAAGTATGTATGAGTTTGCAACACCATGCGATTAAGTTATTATTGGGTCATTGTTGTGACATTTGCTGTGACAAGAAAGTAAAACTGAGGTTTTGGCTTTCTTAGGAGAATATCAATGTGTGCACAACTACTGGGCAACTATTATTGTGTAATATTATTACGAAACTAAATGAAATTATTTTAACCGCTCTTTCTGCTTAGCCCAAGTAAAGAAAATTATAGTCACTGAGCACAACTCTAACAAAATTATGCAATTACAAGATTCTTCACTTTGTCGTGGAGCACATCTACTTCATGCTAACAGTTTGAGGCTAAATCTTGAGACAACTTTCAATTGTTACTAAGCAGGTTTAAAAACGTTTTAATTGTTTATTTTCGGTTCTATCACGCCAGCTTTTTCATAGGGGAAAACTTTTCAACAACAACCCAACGAAGTAAACCCTTCAAGCGCTTGGCTAACTTTAACATTTTACAAACAGCAACCGTTACCTTAGTTAACGCTAGCTAGCTAGCTAACTAGGATGGATTAAATCAAATAACAGAAACATTTACATTCAAGTACTTAATTTAATTTAATATAAAAACTCTAAAGAATAAAATTATAATTAAGTGTACTAATAAAGCATTCGGTTATTAGCTTACCTTTTTTGTTTCTACCATAGGAAGGCTTGACGTCAGCAGCTTAATTGACGATGACGTTATGGAGAGTGATGGAAGGTTCCAGTAACACGCCTGCTAATGACTGCTAATGCTAACTCCGATGGTGAACTCCTGTTCATTCCAAAAAGTGGCCCTCTTGTGGACATCTTCATGACAAAGATGTTCATTAACAAAAAAAAAAAAAAAAAAAAAAAAAAAAAGTTGTTACCATAAATAATGTTTTTTTTTTTTTTTTTTTTTTTTGCTTTTCTTATATGCCTTTTTTTTTTTTTTTTTTTTTTTTTTTTTTTGGAAATCTCCTCTAGAACTAAGTTGCTGGTGCATTGGGTGGCTTTGTTGGTTAAGCATGCGCAGTAGGTGCAGCGGCAGAAGTCCTCCACACGGTTGTTGTGGGTTCGATTCCCGGTCTCCGCAACATAGTTTCTGTTCTATAAAGGCTACTAGTGCCAAAAGCAAATCTTCAGAAAAATAACACCGTATTTGCTCAAAGCTACCAAAAATTCAAACAAAATTCTCATTCCTAATCAAAATTAACATTTGAATTCAGTTAAAAAATACTTAATTAATTCCAAAAGGGAAATATAATTTCTTTTAGAGAAATATGTTAAACATTATGACTTTCTTCAAAATTAAATTTGAACGTTTTTGAATTGTGACAGTGAGCAATACCCTCGTGGTTTAAGTGGAAGTCAATTAGTTATTTTTGTCCATGGAAGCGTCCAAAGGTTGTAAAAGGCATCAATAGAGTGTAAAAGATGTGTCAGGGTAAAAGACAATACATTAAATAAAATTGCAGAAAAGAAAGGAAAAGAAAAGAAAAAACTGGAACACAAGTTATACAAAAGCTAAAAAGGGTTAAGGCAGTGTGAAATTAAACCCAAGATTTCTATTACTAAAAATTGAGGCCTGAAACATGGTGATGTTTAACTCCTTCCTGGCAGCTACAGGTCCCATCTGCTGAAAAATTAACATATGAATTTATTGTTGTACAGGCATAAATCTGCTAACACAGACATGTTTCAATGACTTTGGTATCAGATTAGAGAACACATTGTTGGCATTTAGTAGCTGTATATCATTTTCAGTGCTCTATTAGGCCTTTCAGAGCTAAACAGGACCTTTGAAACAGCATTTCCAAAGTTATCAAGTTCAAGTCAGGTTGTCTTTATAGAGGTTTACGTAATCTGTTTGGATAATTTTTAAGGTCTTTATCGCCATCTAGTGGCTTAATTGTGACACAGACAGAAAGATAAAAAGATTTTATCTGGGAACTGAATTCATCAGGATATTTTCTTCCTGTCATTTATAAATCTGTTTAATAAAAGATTTTCTTGTAATGGGTTGGAAAATCGTATATTTACAGGGAAAAGCAGACAAAAAATGACTAGTTTTATAGTTAAATTGTTTGAAGAAGATGTTCATCATAGTACTGTAAATAAATGTTTTAAAAGAGAAAAGGCAAATAATTGGGCTAGAAACATAAGTTCAGATGTTTTCTATCATTATATTCATTGCATAACACAAGCTCTATGTATAAGACAATAAATAAAATGTATGAAGAATTGAATGTGATTATAATGGTCTAATTCTTTTGATGCAACCACATGTAATTTGTCCCCCTTCCTTGAGAAAGTGAATGTAGACTTAAATAAAACATGTTTACATTGTATGTGTAAACCTTCAAGACAAATCTCACACTGTAAATCAATACAATGTTTTTATCTAAAAGTCTAAAAACTTTCATCAACTCCGAGAGTTGGTCAGTCCTGTTTGTCTAAAATATTTTCACGCTTATAGCTGATTATTATTTTCCTGAGTTCTTTTGTTTATTTACTTTTCAAAACTAACCATAAACTACAACATTTACCCAGAATAGGTAAACAACTCCTGGACATGCTTCACTTCGTTGGACTGACTGTCAATAAAATCAGGAAATGATCAGACAGTCTTCATTTGTCCAATCTTCATGGTCTTTGTTAATCTGACCTCTCCTTTCTCTAGATCTTCCATGGGACGGATAGACAATCGGGTCATTAAGGCATTATTAAAGGCATTATTTATTTAACACTTGGTGTAAACAAACATTACTTCAAACCTTACTGTTTCTCTCATTGTCTTCTGGTCCAGAACCAGTTTAAAATGTGAGAATTTTTGAGGAAATAATGCATCCTACTGCACAGAAAAGTGTTTGCAGTTATACCAAAGTAGCACTGTTTTTTTAATAGGTGTTCAGTAATGTACAGATAGCTGCAAACCAATAAAACCCAGACTTTAGAAATAATCCAGGAAAGACCCAGACGGATGCATCACCCGTCAATGAATCATCTTCATGGTTCTCAAACTGGTACTTGCTGCCTCTAGTGGTACTCAAAAGAAACCTAGGTCTTGTCCCAAGGAGCACACAGATATCTCTCTCTATAGGGACAGCTCCTTCGAGCAGAACCTGAGGGGTTCCCAGGTCAAAAGAGATACACACTTGTGTAAAAAAATGTCTACACTCCATTGAATACTCAGTTTTATCAAGAGAAATGTTCACCAATTGTTGCCTAATTTTATATTTTTCCTCTGTGATTTAAGGTGCACTTGAACAGCAGTTGCTCATTGAACAAAAAATATCAACCAAAAAGTGTTTTCTGGTTGAGGAAAAGGTTAGGATATCCTACCGGCTAACAGCTGGTGTTACCTCTTTTGACTGCAAGACCTCGTTTCAAGTCATCCCACAGC
This sequence comes from Anableps anableps, assembly GCA_014839685.1. Lineage (NCBI taxonomy): Eukaryota > Metazoa > Chordata > Actinopteri > Cyprinodontiformes > Anablepidae > Anableps > Anableps anableps. The sequence continues at coordinate 25,653,969 of CM026085.1, read as the reverse complement.
ATCTTGATGAGATTGAGATCCAGCATTAAATTATGCCTGGACTTTGAATTTCTTGGTTTTCAGCTGGTCTTCAGTGGATTTACTACTGGTATGTTTTGGGTTATGTTGCAGGTCCAGTTTTCTTCAGCTGTGTTTGTTTTTAAAAGCAGTCTCATATTTTCATCAAGTACCCTCTGGTACATGGCAGAATTCATGGTGCATTCTATGACGTTGACTTGGCCTGGTCCCCAAGCTACCCCAAACCATGATATTTCCATCTCCGTGCTTCACAGTTGGTATGAGGTTCTTTTCCTGCAATGACATACTTGATTTATGCCAAACATGTCCTCCATTCTGGTGTCCAGATAATTCCGTTTTCTTTGGATTCATCTGTCCAAAGAAAATTACTCCAGAAGAATGTGTAACTGAACGAGGTTTGTTGCTTGCAAACATCTTTTTAGTTCTGCCCACAAATTTTCGATTGGTTTTAGATCAGAGGCTTGTCATGGCCACTCCAAAACTTTGGCTTTGTTGTCCTTAAACCACTTTGTAACTAATTTAGCGGTATGCATACAGTCATTGTTCAACTGGAAGATCACATTTGTGCCCAAGCTTCGACTTCTTAGTTGATGTCTGGTGATGTTGGTTCAATATTTCTACAAGTGTTTCCTCATAATGCCACCAGTACCTCCCACAACAAACCACCTCTACAATATGACGCTGTCACGCCCTTACTTTACAGTGGCAAGCATCCCCATTTTTCCTCCATTGTGGCCAAACTCTTAAGTTTCATTTTCACCAGGTCATGAGACATGTCTGTCAAATTGAAGGTCTTTGTCCCTGAGTTCATTTGTAAACTGTAATCTGTTCTTATTGGCTTCTTCCTCTTTGAGTGGCCTTTCAGCCCATGTTAGTACAGGACTTTTTTCACTGTGTGCAGTGACACTCTCTTACCAGTTTCAACCAGCATCTTCACAACGTCTTTTGCTTTTGTTCTGAGGTTGATACACATATTTACACAGCAAAACATGTTCTTCTCTGGAACACAGAACCCGTATCCCATTTAACTCAGATGCTGGGAATCAAAAGCTTACAAATCCATGACATCATCATCTGGGATTTTCCAAACTGTTTGAACACATGCTAATCTTATGGTTCAAAGATTCCAACGTTTTAAAAGATCCCTAAAATTTGCCTCTCTCACTATTCTGGCATTTAGCAGATAGACATAATTTTGTTAATCCTAAATGTCGTAAAACAGGAAAAGTTTAGTCTGTTTTGATCTTAGCCAGTGAGAAAAAGATGTCTTTTTATAAAGTGTATATAAACAATGGTGTGAACTCTTTCTGTTGACTATGGCTTTATGTCTAGAAACACCCTAATCTAAATCTACACTTCAGCCCTAAACTCCCAGTCAGGTTCCTAGAAACTACATTGCCTCAGTAGGACTGGGCTTTGCACCCAGTAAATAATTCTAGTCTCAGTAAGGTCAATAATCACAGAAGGAAATGTTCCTGTGAGGTAACTAAAACATGTGCACAGACACACACACTCACACACACGGGCTCAAACATTAAGTGCTCAGTCGTCAACGCCGCTGCAGGCGGGTGAAGGATCTGCACTACTGGCCTACTTTTGGACAGATCAGCACTCTGAAAGCATCTAGCCACCGTGAAATTCCTATTATTCTTATGGAGGACACACACATACACACTGTGGCCTCATATAGATCTTTTCACATTCATACATATTTTGACACTGTACTAGTCAATATATATTGAGTATTTTAACAAGCTTGTTGGTCAAAATGGTCTCATTTCAATGGCATTCCTTGTTTTTTAGATAAGACTTTTTATCTTAAAACCTAATCTGTTGGTTACATTATATTATGTTCTTATGAACCATTTGATTTACAAAATACTGACAGTAAACCAATTTGATTTAATAGTACAAATTAAGAAGAAAATATACATTTTTATATATATTTCAGATCAGATCATGCCTCAACACACCTCCTAACAAATCATCATAATTGGGCAACACCTAGTTTATGTATTTAGAACATGTTAGGAACATATTATAGTGTCTTGTTACATCAATTTGATTCATTTTGACATAAATGAGCAGTTTTGAATTTAACAAAAATACGTATTGATATGTTGAAACTATCAGCTGGACCTCAAAATAGAAAAAGCTACCAATAAGGCCAAGAAAAAGAAAATATAAGAAAAAATACATTAAAAATATACACCTGACAATCGAAATGTTTCTGCATCTTAATTAAATGTATTAGATCAGTTATTATGAGAAATACACAACTAACAGTAGACAAAAAAAATGTTCAGTATGCCAAAATTTCCATGTTTCTTAGTGAAGAAAAAATACAGAACATGTGGAGAATAATCTACATATTTTAGATACAACAGTGAGCGAGTTGTCATAAGCAAAAACAAGAAATCAAAGAAAAATGTTCAAGACTGGTTTATTGGGCTTGCAGTTCGGGCTTAAAGATATTTACAATTTACTGCATTACATTTTAGGGGGTGAATGGATTATCCTTAATAAATGTGGATTTAAACTAAAATGTTAATTTTGCGGCGTAAAGTTCATATTTTTAGTGTAAAGGCTGATCTGCAGAGCGGCTCTCAGAGGTGCTGAAATGTCGTCTTCCTGCAGCTGCAGCTCTTAAGGCTCTGATCAGCGACTCAGCACATCTGCCGCGTGCCATGACGCATCCGGAGAGCGCGCGCTCGCACAGCAGCTTCAGCAGCCGCTGACCACCGGAGCAGCCGCGAGGATGAGAGTGAAGAGGAGCGCGTGAAGCCGTGTCTGTGCGCGCGTTTACTCTCAGGGAGATGGATTTACTGTCGTAGTCTTTGTTCATCCTGAAAAAAGCGGCCTCGGAGGACGATGGGAGACCGACATCGGCGGACTCGAACTCTGGGAGGTCTCGCGACCAAGCCGCGGGTCTCCAAGGAGACCAAACTCCGGCTGCGCGTGATCTTCCTGGATGACAGCGAGCGCACGTTCGAGGTGGAGGTAAACAAAATATTTTTACGTGTTACATTTCAGTAAAAAATAAGAACTTTTATATGTTTTGTTTTTTCCCTCTTTTCTTTTTTTTTTTTTCTATTTTGAAAATTGAATAATGGATTGAAAAATTAATCACGATGATTTTTCCACAGTTTAAACAATCTGGATTTGTTACAATACACAAAATAAAAGCTTATCCGCATAAAGACTGTTTAAATTACTGCACAACTTATCAACACTGTTTGTAGAGCTTTCCAGCTACATTGCCACCCTTTAGTCTATTTCCACTCTGAGTACTATTTAATTATGATTTATTGAACCACTTCTGGGATCTAAGGTTGATCTACAGTTGATAACAATGTTGCTTTGCAGCAAGAAGGTCCTAGGTTTGAATCCCAGCCTGGGATCTTTCTAGAGTTTACATGTTCTCCCATGGATGTGGGCTCTCTCCAGTTACTCCAGCCTTAACTGGTCTCTCCAAATTGTCCTTAAGTGTGAGTGTGTCCGTTCATGGACTGGTGACCTGTCCAGGATGTACCCTTCCTCCTACCCAATGGTTGCTGGAGATGGGCTCCCTGCAAGGACAAGCGGGTACAGAAAATGGATGGATGTCCTACTTTTTGTAAAGCATAAAGATGGGTTTGCATCCCAGCACAGGAGAATCACATTGTCACGGAGAATTTTGAACAACATAATTCCAAGCAATTGCTGCGAACCAGTGTTTTTCTGGTCCTCAAACTTCAGGACAGATGTTGGGCTTGATGAATACTTCTTTAATAGAAAAAAACGGAGAAATCAGCACGCTCTACATCGGTGCTTAGTAAAATGATGCCATAAGGGTTCTCTGCAAACACCGCTTAGTTTATTTTGCAATTATGATCTCTGTTAGCTCAATAAGTGAATGCAGGCCATATGAGTCCATGTAGAATCATCATATTAAACAAAAGACACCAGATCTTGTAGCAGTCCACCATAGTTGTTGTTTGTTGAACCATGTTTTGGAGCAAAGTGTGTTTCTGCAATAAGATGTCAATTTTTTTAATGCTTTGTCAAGTTAAATCACAGTTGATTAGGCTACTGTAGCAACTAGGGCTGCAACTATTATTTTTGTAGTAACTGATTATTCTATTGATTATTATGACCATTAATTGATTAATTGGATAAAAAATTATCATATTCTACAGATTTTTCATTTTACCACTTAAACCTTTTTTTCATACAGTGTTAGAAATACATTAAAAGATGCAAATAAACAAACAATAAATTCCTTTTTTAAATAAGAAAATTAACATTTCCTTTAGGGAATTTGAACAGAGTGAATCTAAAACTATCCTAACTTGAGGACTTTTGGGTAAAACATTTACAGACAAAGGTGTTTTTTTTTATCTTAAATGCAAAATGTATAAATATTTTGTACAGTTTGGGCTTAATTACTGCTCTGAATATGTTCTTTTTTCAGCAAATGGCCTTTTTTTGAGTCTGTATCCTCTAGTTAACGGTTAATCGATTACTAAATTAGCTGACGATTATTTCATAATCAAGTCATCACGATTAATCTGATTAATCGTTTCAGCCCGAGTAGAAACCAGTGTTTTTACATTAGCCTAAGTAAACCATAATGAGATTCTGTTACACAGCATGCATCTTCCCTGTAGTTGTGGCCTTTATCCTCCTGGATCATGCTGGATTGTAGTAAAGCTGCACTTGATTTGTAATTGTTTCATTGCTAACACGTAGGGACAACTTTGATAAATTACATAGTGAACACAGCCTCTCAAATATTTGTCTCACTCCTTTCTTTTTGCTTGAAAGCAGTCAGATCTGCTGGCCAAACACAACTCTCAATTTTCAAGACATTCTCTTTCAAAACAGCCCTTTTATTTTAACCCCAGAACACAACTCAACGAATTTTACCAAGCTCACAAAGTGCTGGTAGATGAGATAAAAATAAGAAACTATACATTTAGTAAACCAGACATACTGTTTTGATCTGAGTTTTCAGTGTGCAGTCCACAAATTGCAAAAACAGGTATACTTTTAAATAAAATGTTTTGTACTGTCTGAGTGACATGTTTGTCATTCAGATATTCAGTTGTTTTAATAAAATAGCTGTGCAGCATCACTAACTAGATCAATCAGTGTTTTTGGTGGAAAATTAGAGCTCTGCATGGTAACTAGTAAGTCTAGTAAAATAACAGAAAATCTACAGAACCAACAGTCAAATCATGTATGCTGCTGATTACGTGTAATTGGATCATTGATTGAAAACAGGTGTCAAACAGGTTCAGTGTATCTTAATTAAAATGTTGATTGGGGATTGGGAAATTGCATAAAGAAGGTCAAAAATTATTGGCTGCTCAGCTAAAAGGATCTCAAGTGCAATAAAATGGAAACTGAAATCAGAAAATGGAAAACTGGCATCCAAATGGATCAAAGAATAACCAAAGTGGCAACGACTCAGCTAATATTCAGCTCCAGGGTGAAGAAAGAAGGTCTACAGATACCTGTGAGTGCTGTAACAGTTAAAAGATCAGCTTGTATGAAGTAAAAGGACAAAGTGATCCGTAATGTAGTGTTCATGGTTTTGCTTTTGTTGCACGACTTGGATCTGGAGGGGCGACAGATGTAAAGCACTTCTTAGCAGCAGCGGTTATACTGATATTAGTGCATGGTGCATTAGTGCAGGTTATTACTGATATTAGGTCAGTGATTCCCAGCGATGCTAAGACCCCGCCCACACGGGAACATTCTTTTCTAAAATGGGTCGTTTTCAAAAACACCAACGTCCACGCAGGCCCGTTTTCAGAAATGTTTTCATCCAGATGGAAACACAGAGAATGGACCGAAACGCTGTTTTTTTACTCCTCCAGACCTGTAAGTGGCGCTAAACATGGAGTATGGAACGTGCACATAAAGCCACCAGACGAGGTTAGCGGTAAACACAACCAGAAAACAAGAATGGTGAACAACAGAGCGCCAGCGGTGTCTTTTGTCAAACTTTTTGCATCTGCTGCAGCAACATCATGAACATGTAATCCCCCAGTGTTGTTGCGTATGACACGTATGATGCATTTGGAGTTATAGGTCAGGTTAGAAATTGGGCTAATACGTCAACATTGTCACAAACGATACATTTTTGCTGTCCACATGAATACATGAAGGCGAAGTTTTAACTTTGGAATCCATTTTTATATAAAATAAAAAGCATTTTGGTCTCCTAAAGGATACTGAAGGAAACAAAAGATTTATGTTTTGCTGGGGAGGGGAGCAGCACCTGTTACATCTTAACATCCAAGCAACAGGATGACTTGGTGTTCATAGTTATCTGTGTAGCTTTTTGGTCAGCAATGTTGCTCCTACAGCATGTATTCGGTCTCCATGGTAACCATCCGCTGCACTGGCAGATGGTTAGCAGACCCCAGCACATTACTGCTTTAGGTTTTAGCTCTGACGTGCACCCAAGCATAAGGGTATTCAGGTAAGCAGAGCCACCGCAACACAAGCAGTCTCTTATTTCCTGTTATGCAGGGGATGAACATTAGCAATAAAAAGTTTGTGAGGGAGTAAACTAAGATATTCAGGATGCATGGTCACATTCAATCCAGTCCATATGATTCCAGTCCATTTTTTTTTCTTCTTTTGTCGCTTGCCAGGCAGCAGTGCAGTTTTAAAGCTGAATTCTCAGAGTGTGTATCAGTATGAGTGTACAGCTCGCAGTGTTGTGTTTGCAAAGTAGCTCCATTTACCACAGCCATGCGTTCCTGTGGCCTCTGGGACATCAGTAGCGTCTTAATAATAGGAGGCGAGAGGGATGAGGGAAGACCGAATGACAGAGGAGAGAAACTACGAGGAGAAGAAGAATGGATGGGTGAGCTGGAATAAAAATAAACTGTGATAAACATAGTTTATCTGTATGAAGAGGAGGATAATGAGAGCAACCAAACCCTCTGAAGAGTAGAACTGGAACTGCGACTTCCGTTTTGTTATTCCAATTACTAGTTTGTAGTTTAAGATTTGTAGGAGTGCTGCCCCAAACCTCCAAAGAGCTGTTGTATTCAACTTAGAATCAGGTTTATCATGTCAACAATGGCTCTCAGAATCATCTAAGCTCAGAGATGTGCATGTTAGACAAGAGGAAATAGGTTTTCTCATCTGACCCCAATCCTTCAACCTTCAGGGCGAAAACACAATTAATGATCAGACATGATGCAAAGAAAAAAAAATAAAAGGCCAGACTGACGTAAAGAACCTAAACAAGCTATATTACATGTGTGATGGGAGTTCATTTTATGGATGGCAGCTTATTGCTTCGGAAACTATATGTTATAAGCACAGATCTTTGGACAATCTCAAAAATTATTTTGTCTCTAACTCTTACAGCTCCCAACTTCTTTCATATCATGTTAGATCTGGTTTTAAAAAATGGATAATTTCCCAAACTTAAAGCTGCATGTGATTTGTCCAAAAATAAGTTTTTCCATATTTGTTAAAACTGTCACCATGTCGTGACAGTTTGGTATGAGGGTATGAGACAGATCATCTGTGAAAAGATCGAGCTCCTCCACCTCCTCCCTGAGCTACTATTACCTTCTAAAGAAATGCGCTGCTCCCGACCTAAAACAACCAATCAGATCCAGGGGGAGGGGCTTAGCTCTGTCAATCACCCTCGTGTATGCGCTGCTAAAGGTGGAGAAACAACTCACCATTCCAGGAAAACTGTTTATCTGCCATCAGCGGTGGTCATGCTAACTAGCCTTAGCATTAGCGGCAGGCTATGTTGGGGTCAACCAGATGTAGCGTAGCAGAGAGCAGGGGGGAGTGTGTGTTTCATTTCAACAGGTTCCACATCATTTTATATAATATGGAAATCTGTTAACTGTACTAGAATAAATTTTTTTTTAATGCAACAAACACATTTTTTTATGTGTTAACTTAACATAAAATGTTTCCATTACATGGACAACTGCCCTGGTTCATTTTTTGAGTGTTCTTCCTGACTGATTGGTTGTTTCTGACTGAGTGGTGTATTTCTGCAGTTAATACTGGGAGCACTGGGTGAAGGCAGAGGAGCTTGATTTTTTTTCACAGATTATGTCACAACATAATGATAATTTCAACAAAATGTAAAAAAAAAAACATATTTTCCATAAAATTTGCATACTGCAGTTTTAAGATGAAATTATGTTATTGAAAATCTCATCCTTAAAATTTACAAAAGGTGTCCGACTGTGTCAGTTCGCTGGAGAGCCATATTTGTACCACTCTGGGCCATAGAAATTATTATAACCCCCGCATGTGATTCCCCAGGGCTGTTCATTGGACAACCTGGATCTAAACCGTGTAGCTCAGCAGATTTGAGGAGAAACCTGTTAAAATCTGTTTCATAGTTGTATTTTACATGGGAGTACTTGACAGTACACAGAACAGGAAATGTTCTACAGATGATTTCCCATCGTACACTTCATGTAACTTGGTTCCTCTGCTGTCACTAAATGCTCTGAGGATGGTCATTTGTTTCCAGTAATCATCACTTTGTCCTCTGATCTCTATAATCGGCAGCAACTGCTCCATCCCTCCTCCTCTTCCTGCTCCTCCAAGACAAGTTAATGAAGGTCTTCCAGTGACCCACGCTGCTGAGTTAAACGCCATGGAACCTCCCATGAACACTAAAATAAGCCTCTCTGTTGCTGGAGAAAGTAAAGAATGCACAAATGCGGCCTTTGCATTTAGGGAGATGACAGAGGAAGAGGGACAGATGTGCAGATATAACATGAGGAGAAAAAATGTTTTTAAAAAAATTCAACTGAACTGTGAAAAGTCTGTTGTTTTGGCTGAGAAGATGTCTTAAAAATCAAAACCATCCAGGCTAAAACCGGAGTAAATTTGACAACAAAAAGCTCATTTTGATGTTAAATAGGCACCAAAATTTTTGCAGAGATTTGGAAAAACTAGACCTGATTAAAAACATCTCAATTATGAAAAGGCCCAATTATCCCCCTCTCTCTAACATCCATTTTAATTTCTGCTCTTCTTTTGACAGCAAAACGTTTTAGGTGGAGACTTTTTCAACAAAGTTTGCGGCCAGCTGAAACTGCTTGAGAAGGAGTACTTTGGACTGGAGTTCAGACACCACAGTGGCCATTATGTACGAAACCAAAAAAAACAACACAGACATGAACTTTTTAGATGTCGTTGTGTCTCTGAACATGTTTCTGTTGCAGGTTTGGTTGGAACTGCTTAAGCCCCTAGTCAAACAGATTAAATGTAAGTAATTTTCTCTTCATGTTTAAGACCAGAGAGTACACTAAGGGCATTCAATGTTTAATTTAACTGCTTGAGGAAAGTAAAATGACTAAACATCCAGTTTCTGTTAAGACCAAACTAAATAATAGCAGGTTGAGAAGCTGCTGATTTCATTTGTTGTAGCAAAGAAACAGTATTATGCCAACTTTTTTGACAACACTTAACTTACTGTCAAATTACTCAGTATTTAATCAATAAAATGGAAATCTTTCCCATCCTTATGACTTCTCATTCAGATGTCCTTCAGGCGTCTACAAACTGCTAATTTCCTAAATTTCTTAGATTAACTTTAAAAATTGTATTTCTATGAAAATAACTGATATTTTGTTTGATTTTTTTTTTTTTTTTTTTTTTTTTTTTTTTTTTTTTTTTTTTTTTTTTTTTAAATTGTCCTGTCTTATGAGATCACACTTCTCATCCTGTGTAAGGAAGTTTACTCTAAGGTGTTGGACGGGAGGCTCTGGTTGACTGTTGAACCTTGGATTGAGGAGGAATGGTGTGGCTTTCATCCTCACCAAGGAACAATCAACCAAATCATTACCCTCAAAGATTGCTGAGGGGTTCATGAGCATTTGGTTGGGTCCACATGTCTTTTGTGGATCTGTAGAAGACTTTCAACAGTGTCTCTACAAGATGTTTTGTGAGGACTGTGGGAGTGCGGAGCACCAGGGATGCTTTAAGGGCTATCCAGTCTCTGTGTAACCAAAGCAAGAGATGTGCCTGTATTCTCAGCCTAAGGTCAGGCTGGTTCCCAGAATGTGTTGGACTTCGCCAGTGCTTCCCCTTGCCCCTAAGGATGTTTCTGGTGCAGTTGTGGACCACAGGTTGTCTGGTTTGGAGAACTCAGGGTCATTGGTTTTTGCAGATGATGTAGTTCTGTTGTTCTGTTCGGGAGCAGCTCGCAGCAGAGTGAAAAGGGGCCAGGATGAGAGTCAGATCCTTTAAGTTTGAGGCCATGGTTCTCAAATGGATCCCTGATCTGGTTTGCTTCAAGCAGAGGAGTTCAAGTACTTTGGTGGCATGGTCACAAGTGAAAACAGATGCAGAAATAAAAGGATAAGGAGCCTCCCTTAGGAGGCTTATCCTGGTTAATCTCAGGATTATCCTGGGGAGAGACCCATAGGGAGACCTAAAACCCACTGGAGGGACAATATATAGCTCTCAGGATGAAATGGAGTTTTCTAAGGAGAGCCATATCTAGGTTTCCCTACTCAACCTGTTACTTCAGCAAACCTAAAACAAAAAATGGATGGATATCTTTCAATTTACCATATAGCCAATCAATATTAACACTAATGCATTTGTGTGTACATTAATGGGCTACAAATTATTTCAGGTTCAATACATTAAGAACAGAAAATAATATTGTGGAGTTCTATGTGTGCAACTTTTTTTACTGGAATACAAACAAACATGTAAACAATGTATGGCTGGAGCTATTACGACACTATGCGCAAGCAGGCATATTGTATTTTGCACTCATAGGTCATTTCACTTTCAAAGTCTGATTTCCAGTTAATAGGATGTTCCAGTTTATCTTTTTACTCAATAGTTGAACTTCAGAGTAAAATTTGAAAGCAACATTAATTAAACTCAAGTTACTCAGATTCTAGTAGGTTTAAGGAATTTAAAAACAAGACTTGATGACCCATTACGTAAGGTCTAGCCAACTAGCTAACCAGCTAACCATTTAATTGAGCCACTGACATTAGAACCTTTTAGGACATTTATTATTATTATTATTATTATTATTATTATTATTATTATAAATAATAAGAGTTGTTTGCAGCTTTTTTCCTAAAGTAGCGAACCAGTATGCTAACAATGCAGCTAGCTTTTAGCATATAAAGTTTTCTCCATACCAGTTTTCTCCAGCCAGAACAAATGAGCTTCTAAGCTACAGCAGTTTGGTTGATGCTTTGGCAAGTCCTACTTCAAGTAGACTTTTACCAGACATGAAATGGTTATGAATAAATAAAATTGAGTAAATATCAGTTTTGTTTTGTTTACATTATTATTGCTTGTAGTTCTGTCAAAACAAACTTAGCAAAAATAATACTTTTCTCCTTTTTTTTATTTCTCAGACACCAATGACTTATTCTTTAGGTTTATAGTCAAGTTCTTCCCACCAGACCCTGGGCAACTAAAGAGAGGCCTTACCAGGTAAAGTTTTAATCAATAGGAGATTAAAATTATGAGCATTTACATTGTATCATATCAATGTCGACCCAAGGGACAAGTGAAATAACCGACTGCTTAGGACCCCATACCCTCATAATCAGCCCTCTGAAGTAGCTATGAGTCTACTTAACTGGAAATGAGCCCCTTGATGAACTCCGGTTTCAGCTAGCTCTCTACTATATTAATATACTGTATGTGTGTGAGTTATCGTTTATGTTAGCAAGCATTTTATAAGTACTATCAGCACTTAAAGTGATCAAATTCAAAAATGCAGCTTCCACCCTGGTTAACTGCTCTGTATGCGCAGGTATCTTTTTGCCTTACAGATAAAGCAAGACTTGTCCAACAGTAGTCTAACATGTAATGACAACAGCGCCGCCCTGCTGGTATCACACATACTACAGTGTAAGCATGAAAAACACAAACATACATCTGAAGCAAACTTTAATTATTCACAGTAAATGTTATCTGAATATTTGAGTACCATTCCAGATATTTAAAATGGATTTAATCAGCATATGAAGAAAAATAGAAGAAAGAAATGTAAATGTCTATGTCTTACAGCAGAGATAGGGGACTATGACGAGGAGCTGGACTATCAGCACCTAGAGATGAAGCACTATGTCCCTAACCAGGAGTATCTGGACCACAAAATAATTAAGCTTCATAAAAGACACAGGTATAAAGACACAGGATCTGGATATACACTGAAATCCTATTTTCCTGGACAAAATAATAAAAAAAAGTCAATGAATAAATTTGATATTGCATAAATTTACTGCCTGTAATATTATAAATCGTTTGAATCCTGCTTTGAATATGTGTTAATTCATAATACAGTGTGTTATTTTTGTTCATATCTGTCCTTAGAGGAGTCTCTCCAGCAGACTCGGACATCCAGCTGCTGGAGGTGGCGAGGAAGCTGGACATGTACGGCATCAGGCCGCACCCTGCCAATGACGGGGAGGGAATGAGGATCAACCTGGCTGTCACACACTCTGGAGTGCTGGTCTTTCAGGTATTTCCTTAGTATTTTTAACATGCTGAGCACAAAATAAGAATTTCTTCTAAAGTTACTGAAGTTTGTAGCACAAAATTTGAACCAGCTTTAGAGGCATGCATTTGTCTGCCATGCACTGTACAAATGACATTAGAATATATTTCATCATAAACTGATCTCATTAAGTTATGGAGATATTTTTGTTTGTTTGGGGTTGTTTTTATTTATTTTTTTGCAGGGAAACACCAAAATCAACACATTCAGCTGGGCAAAGATCCGCAAACTGAGCTTCAAACGCAAACATTTCCTCATCAAACTTCACGATAAAGTTGGGGTGAGAATTTTCAGTATGTTTAATTTTTCAAGTACTTCTCAGAATATTATGCAAATATGGTAGATATGTAGACTACAGATTGTAATATAAATTAAATTAATTTGCAAGGAGATGGCATGTCTGAAACGAGCACCAGAGAGCCATGATGTCCAACAGTGGTTCTCATGGTAAAATGCTGGAATCAATGGCTATTGTAGGGTAAAGGGATACATCTTGAAAGTTATGGTAGGCAAAACACAAAACACCAATGGAGGACTGGAGTGTTGTGCACCAACCATTAAGAAACCCAACAAAGACACCATCTAGACCAAGGAACTGGGCTCTTTTCATCACGGTGCAGGATTATGCAAATGTGTGTTTCCTGATGTACCCAGTGGTTAAAACAGCGGGCCACTCAGACATCTGTACACCCCACATGCAGGGCAATTGGATAATTCACTATCCAGCCATGCAAACCACACAACATCTATCCAAACACCAAGCCCCTGTAAGTCACTGACGTGGCATCCTGAGTCTGCTGCACTTCAACCCTTGTTTTGACTGATTGTTGCCAAACTACTATGACCCCATCACTGATGGTTAATGGCTTAATACCAACACATGCAGGATGTTTTGGATGTGATGTAAGCAGTTCTTCCTTAGCAGTTCTTCCTTAGATGATTTTCAGCATCTAGAATCTAGATGCTGAAAATGTCCTGCAACATTTTTAGTTCCACGAACCGCAGTCCAGGTGGCACAAACTATAAATTATGACACTGGAATCAGCTTGATGGCAGAAACCACAGGTTCACGCCATGGTAAAATGTTACTGCTTTGGAGGGATTTCAGATTTAAAATAGGACATAATGTTTGGTTCATCAGCCTAAGCAATGTTTCCTGTTCATCCAGTCATTGTGTAAGGATACGCTGGAATTCGCCATGGCAAGCCGTGATGTTTGTAAATCCTTCTGGAAGATGTGTGTGGAGTATCACGCTTTCTTCAAGCTGGCCGAGGAACCGAAGCCCATCCACAAAACTCTCCTGTCGTGCAGAGGCTCCAGATTCAGATACAGGTATAAGATGCAGAAGCATTTAGTGATATTACAAAAAGACAAGGGAAACATTGTCATGGATCCAGTTAATCCTAAATGCTTCAATAGAACTCAACTGGACGTCCTTACTTTGAAGACAGTATGATAATGGTGGTGTCAGGGTTATACGAGTCTATAGTGATAATTAAATTGAGAGGGTTTCTGAGGTGACATGAGCCATAGAACCAACTGTCCTTCCTGGATGCTGCTTGACCCTTGGTAGCCTGTACAGCACATTCAGATGACTTCCAGGTCATTTTACATATGAATTCTTTAACTCTCTGGGGCCCTTGGACACACACAAAAAAGATATTTCTTTATCTTTTTATGAATACCATCATTAATTTTAGTCCTCATAATATATTACAAATATTTGATTTTTTTTTTTTTTTTTTTTTTTTTTTTTTTTTAGAAAAAAACCCCACTACAAGTTGGTTTTTTCCCCCATCCATATTTGCTAATTGGATTTTCCTTGTGGTCTAAATCTGAGCCTAGGAATGCTAAAAATTGCTAAAATAATTTTTTTTGTGGTTTTTAAAAGATGCAACTTCAAGTCAGTTGATCAAAATGTAGATTTTTTTTTTTTTTTTTTTTTTTTTTTTTAATCCATCCCATTGGTTCCAATTGATACATTTACAGTGCATAAAAAATATCTTCACCTAGTGCAAAACAATATCACGTCAAATTAATGTGATTTCAGCTTTGGGGAATGTAAAAAAATATATATATATATAAATTAAATTCAGATTAAAATCAAACAGTATTCAGAAAAAATATATATTTTGAAAAGGAGTCAATTGTTGAAGAAATATTGAAGGGACACAGATTTCTCCATTTAGATTAAGAAGCAGATGAAAAACTTAAAAGATAATAATGAAAAAGTAAAATTCATACAAAATTATACAACCTGGTCATGTCTCATGGCATGCTATCTGCATCAACCCAGTTAGTCATACAAACTAAATAACCAAGGACACAAGAGAGTTTAATATTGAGTAACTGCATGTGTGAAATATATTTAAGGCACTTGTATAATTGATTATGACTAATAAATGTCATTGTTTTGCTGTGTGTCAGTGGGAGAACCCAGAAACAGCTACTGGAATGTATGAGATCAGGAGAAAAGAAGCCTTCACACTTTGAAAGGTGAGAATCAATCACATAAACCAGATGTATGAAATAACACCAAGATATTTACATTACTTTTCCTCAAAAGTAAGAAACAAGAATGTTAGGTTTTTACTTTTTAATTTTTTTATATTGAATTTTAATGACCCTTCTCATCAATTAAAAAAAAAACTACTTTAAAAATACATTTGTTTTATAAATAAAGCAAATTTATGAAATAAACATTATTGCAAAGTAATTTTGCTCCCCTCCAAATCCTTGTACTTAACTGCTCCAATCACTTTTTATATTACTTTGCATTAAGAATGTGTAAAGGTGTAAGATGTGTACAGTTTTTCAATACATACAGCAATATAGTGAATAATAAATGATTTTGTCAAAACTAAAATAAAAGTATTTTGTTCCTCGTTGAATGTCCAGAACATACAGTCAGTCAGACTACGACCCCAGACAGTGTCGATCTTCTCCTGATCTCCTCACTGATGTTTCCAAAGAGGTAACCTGCCTTTAATCTTTATTTTCAATAAAATTTTATGTGAATTTTATCATTTTACTTAGTAGTAAAATGATACAGAAAGAGAAAATGTTAAAGAAACAAAAAACACTTGTATCCTTGGATTTAATAGGTTCTTTTAAAGGGACAGTATTATGTAAAATCGACTTTTTTGAGCTTTATATCATGTTATAATGTTATTCCCTCATCATAAACATACCTAGAGTGTTGCCTTGATTCTTTCATGCCTCAGCTCCTTCAGACAAGCAGCAGCAGAAATTAACAAACACCTGATGGAACTGCGCATCTGTTCAGCTCATTATACGAGCTACTTCTGAGTGAAACACTGATAAAAACATTGTTAAAGGGTTAATAGAGGAGCTATGTTGTGATGACTTCCTGAAGGTGGAGTTTCAGAAAGAGACAAAGGCCCAATTTCAAGGCGTTAAATTACAAAGTCAAATTTCTTTTAAGTCATATTTAATATATACAGCATTTTGGTTACAACTGAAGGTAACGGTTGACTGTGCTATAAAATGGCACTATGTGTCTGGAAAATACATAATACTGCCCCTTTAAGGCTTTGATCAAGTAATGATTTATAATCTAAACCAACACTCCTGCGTGTAAATCACAACTAAATTGGCAAAAGAACTCATAAGAGTATAAAGCTCAGCTCTAAGTTTGTGTTTTACCCCCTCAGTTATACGAACAGACCCAGCCATTTCCTCGGACCAGTCGTGCTCTGGCAGTTCACAGTCAGGATGAAATGGATGTACGCCGCCGAGGACTAAATAACGCTGACTTCAGTGAAGGAGGGGCTAAACGCAGCCAATCATCTGGCGAGGTCAATCAGAGGCCACACTCCCTCGCTCAAGTCACCCCCCTCTCTCCATCCCTCCATCAGTCAACCCCCTCACAGAAGTTCAGATCTTCCTCTGTGTCTTTGATGGAGGAGGTGAGGGGAGGGCGGAACGGGGCGCAGAGACAAGCCCAAAGGCTGGCGGGGGTCTATGCCAACCGCTCACGACGCCGACCCAACCCGCAGCCACACCCAGATGCCACTCAGCAGCTGGTTCTACTCTACCCCAACAGCCCCGCCTACCAGTATCACCCCGTCCTCCCATCATTTCCATTCGTTGCCCCCTCGCCTCTAAACCGACACCCCTACTTGTCAGACTATGTTGCCATCTCCTCACTGGAGCGTTTCCCACATGTAGGGAGGCGGGACTATGTGCCAATGGACGGCATCTCGCGGCCTACTTTCTACCCCTTAGCCCATGATTCACCGTCCATCTCACCAGTTAGGAGGAACTTTCACCCATGTGGTTCGGGGGGGCTGGGCTTGGCAAGGGTCTATCAGACGGGAAGTAATGGAGGAAGGCTATTGGGTGTTGGACACACAGAGGCGGGGCATTATAGTGACGACTCCAACTTCTTGCCCGGGTTGCCGCGCCGTGTGGCCAGCCAACCAGATGTTAAATTTCATCTATCCAGGAGTGCAAACCCGGCCTTTAACCCCGCCTCTGAGTTCAGACCTCTGGGTTACTATCCTCACCTGACACGGCCCTCCAGACCCACTTATCTCCCACTTAACTCTTCGCCTCTGCCTGACCGCCCCGCCTCTATGTGCATGATTGGCGGTGCCACCGGTAGCTACAGCGACTCAGATCCAGAGGTTTTCTATCCATATTACTGCCCACCTCATCAGCTGGGGAAGGTGGTGGGGTCTGCCGGTTTGGCTAGGATGAGGTTTTCCTCCGGAAGTCTTCAGCTAGACGAGGAAGATGAGGAAGACGAGGAGGAGAGAACGGGTGTTGCTAAAAAACAGTCCAAGGTTGAGGGTGAACAGGACAAAAAAGAGACCAGTGAAGGAGAGAAGGCAAAAGGAGGTGCAAAGATTACTCAAGTCACTCTCTGAAGGCATTTTACTCACTAAAGGTTTATGGTAAGATCACATTCAAAACCTGCAGGTTGTATTTTAATACACATCCACTGTGGATTGTAGAGAAGAAAATAAATGTGATAAATGTTCAGGTGGAAACAAAATGCATTGTTGCCTTGTTTTAGTGACTCTTAGAAACGACTGATGTTTAGTAATTGTATGATTCAATATATTTGATAATTCAGTGAAGGCTCAAGTTTTGTTTTTTTTCCTTTGTTTACATTAATGTTGATTACAGTCGTGATGAACATGGAAATTGTAAATTCAAATTGTAAATTTGATTTACATGAGTCCACAATTCTGTCAAATATTTTTATAATGTAATTAGTTGTATTCACTGGCAACAGAAACATAAGAATTATGATGTAACATGAGTAAATAAAAAGTAAAAACCCATCTACTCTATTAGGCAGTTTAAGGCTTGATTATCCTTCAAAAAAACAACAAACAAACAAAAAAAACAAGTAAAGGTTTTTTTCAATCAAGCTTAAATATTTATTCATAAAACTCTAAAGTCCTGCTACAAAAAAAGTATGTTACTGTAAAATCTTACATCTGTAATTTTACATTTCCCACTTTAACAAGCTTTGTTAAATCCCTTATGATATATAAAAAGACAAAAAATTTACAGAGACCAAGTCTTATAGTGTCTTTGGTACAAACCATCAGCAATGTTTAATTACAGTTCCCAGCACTCTCTTGGGGGGAGGGGAGCTTACTTTACAACATTTCTCTACAGAGAATATCCAAACTCTGTCCATACTGAAAGTCTGACTTTCCATGACTATGGAAGACGTTTCTTTCTGGATAACTTACTGAATAACACAAAAAGAAACGTTCACAGTAAAATAATTATTTCACAACCTGAAGCAAACACAAAAAAAAAAACCCAATTGGAAATTGTACCTACACATTTTTACTTTATTAACAATAACACATTTACTAGTTAGCTTAAGAGGCTAACTAAGTGATCTAGCAAGCTGTTTAGCAAGCCACGAGATGCCTAGCTCAGCTAGTTTCCGTTGGCTCCCCAAAACAACTGGATTTGTAACCCTGATAAGAATTTTTAAGTATGGTGCTCCCTGGAAAACCCTGGACATAAAACTGTCACAAAAATTCAGACATCTGTTGTAGAATTAGCTTGGTTTCCTTTTGTGTATTTTCCTTTAACCCCTTTGCTTTCCTTCCTCCTTTTCTTGCAGTTTCTGTGGTAAACGATAGGATTCAAGTGGCAAAATAAAATGAAACAATATTGTTTTAGAATATTTTCAAACATCAATCCTTTTTACTTTGTCTGGATTAGCTGATTTACCAGTTAGCTTGGGAGGCTACATTAGTTGGCTAACATGTCGCTAGCGGCCTAGCTCAACTAGTTTCTGTTAGCTCCCAAAAATGACTGGATGTTTAACCCCAATAGGTATTTAAATTGGACTATCCCTGGGAAAATAAGGACATAAAATTCACAAATTCCATACAATTATATTACAGGTTTTCCTCATTGAATGTTCAGGACAGCTCCAGTAACAAAGGCTAATTTAAAACGACGCATTTGATCATAATTGTAATAACTGAAGCCAATAACATGGGTTATTCGGACCTTGACTGAACTTTAATTTAGGGAACTGTAATTAAACAGCCTTACTGAGAACCCAAAACAAATTTCTTATTGGCATAAAATCTGTCTCAAGTCTACTGAACAAACATACAGACATTTACAAACTTAAAGCAAGTCATGAAACAAATGCAGAGGCTACTACTGCTGATGGACAAGAACCTTCTTCTGTGTTGTATTTCTAGGAGTTTTGCTGAAACTGAAATCAATGAAAAAGTGAAAGTCTTACACTAGAAAATTATAGAAAAAAAATGTAAGGCACATGATGGGTTTTTTTTTCCCATTAATATGCATATTTCTATCAAATAAAAACATCTGTATTTCAAATTAAACTGCAAGGGGGAAACTGTCCACAACCAGCAGCAGTAAATATATAAAACATAGTGTATATATTACATTATTAGTGTGTGATGAGACGTGTGTACAGAGAGGAGACATCGCACCGCAAATCTCCTCTGTTTTCATCATCCAACAGCGTCACCCTACAGAGAGACAGTCTCTTCCTAATTTCTTTTTATTAATCTGCTCATCCATCCATCCATCCGTTTATCAGTTTGTTGTATATCTGCAACAGAAAGATTTTTGGTAAACAAATTATAAAAATTATCTAGCCATTTCATAACAGAACTAAACATGAGAGATTAAACACTAAAAACTTAAAGAGGTAATATACTTTTATTGTTAGTCTGTTTCACTCAGTGGGATTTAAAAAGGTTTTCTTGCTTGTACAAAAAAAAAGAGCTGGTGCTAAACCGGTTCTCAACTAGTTCTAAAAAAGCAACGGTTAAAAAGTTGACCTTTCTTTTGTTATACTCTGAGTTTCTGTAGAGGGTTACACTCCCTTGAGAAGATCCAACTTCAAAAACCACTGGATTTCTAGTGTTATACCTGCAAAAAGTGACCTTAATACTGCTGGACTAATTTTACAGACATTTTAACCAATGGTTTGTGTTTGTGAACGCTCTTTACAATGTTGTCCAGTTTACAATGTTCCTTCTCTTCAATATTAATAAAAAGTGGAAGTTGCACACACCTTTTCCTAAAAGAATTACAAAACAACAGCTGGTTATGTTAAAACACCTACATTTGTTTATAACTGCAGCTGAGAGGAGTGATTGGAAGTACACCTCTGTAGAGTATATTGACCCCTACAGCCAACATATGATGGGCAAAATTAAAACAAAAACCATCTTGAATTGATGTTATTCTAGTGCTAATCTGACTTTTTATTATTATTGAAGCTAAGTGTTTTTATAATTTTGTCTTACATTATGCTGATTAAAAGCAGAATTAACTCAATAGTTCTAGACTTGATGCTCAAACAGTTTATTGGTCTCAATAGACCAGAAATGCCCCCAGTCAGGGACTTTTATTCTGACCCAGCATAGCTTTAATGGCGAGATACCACAGGTTGTTGATGCTTGAGGATGTTAAAAAAAAAGTGGAAATTTGGTAGGGATTTTCAAGTTATTATATATTTCTGCAGACCACATAATGTGGAAAACAATTATAGACACCCAAAACAAAAAGCTAACCCTGTAATATGAGCAAAGCCAACTACGAATAAGAGACAGCTAAAAGAATGAAAATAAGAGTGAAGCATGGGAGACATAGGATGCTAGAAAAAGGAAAGCAAATTAGCAAAACAGAGAATAAAAATAGAAATCTATCAAGTAATGATAAAGATATTTGTGGTACCTTGCAATGATGTGCGTGACCATCCTGTCTGTGATGCCCGGACACACTTTTTCAGCCACCTGAATGTTTCTCTCCAGCTCTTCAATAGCCTGTCGCTGCTCAGAGTGCTCCTTGTGCTGCAGCTTCAACTGCAGATGGTGAAATTTTGAAAGGGAGCCGCGTTAGTGTTTGCATTTACAGTAAAATACAGCTATGAGCTGGTCAGTAAGGCTACAGCACATCCATGGGCAAACTTCTCTTCACTGAACTTTAGATTAATAATTCAGGAGTAGGTTTAGGTTCTGTATTACCAAATTGAAAATATACTTCCTTTTTTTATAAATGTATTTCTTCTTCTTCTTTAATGTAATTACCTTCTTTATAAAGCAATACAGACCTGGAATAGTTTTATACAACAGGCCTTTTAACCAGTGGTGCTCCCCAAGGGGTGGCCATATTAGTCATATTCAGTTCATACAAACCATACTTAAATAAAGACATAAATGTAAAACCCAACAAATAAATACATGAGTAAAAAAGCAATGCAGTTAGCACAAGGAGGAACACTTTGGAGTGCCACTTTAAAATTTCCACTGGCCCCATCTGAATATTTTCTGGGGTCTCTACTACTTTTAACTTTCTCTACATTAAATAATTTACTGTTGAGCTTGGGAGGTGACATTATCAAGCTAGCAAACTGGCAAGTGGCTAGTTTTAGTTAGCTCCCAAAAGTAAGTAGAAATCTTAACCCTGATAAGTTTATGATCACTTTTACAGGAAAAGCTTTAACATATTTTATGTTTTAGCCATTTTTTTAATTTTGGCCACATTAAATAATTTGCTAGTTAGCTCAAGAAACTACATTAACAAAGTGGTTAACAAGTTGCCTAGCTCTGCTAGTTTCAGATAGTTCCCCCAAAACATTTAGAAATCTAACCCTGCCAAGTTTCTAAATATGAACGTCATAGAAGATCTGACCATAAAATGTTTCATATGTGACCTGCCTTAAATTTTCTCCAGTAACTACTTCTTAGTTAGCTTCAATGGAAAGAGCTGCTTGCTAGCAAACTAGTTAGCAAGTGGCTAGCTGACTCATCAGAATCTGCTTGATTAGCCAAGATTGTGTGCAACAAAGAAGGAATTTTACTTCCTTGGAAAACCTTGAGAAGAATTTGCTTCACAAATTTCTAGTTCTGTGCTATTTTTTGCAGTGTTTCTCATTTTTCTGACATCAAAGGTCTATATAAAATTCTTTGCTCTATATAAAAAATGCAGGCTATGAAAAAACTCCAACATATACATTTATTAAATGACTTATTTTGAGCCTCACTGTGATAAATGCCACAGTTTCATGGGTTATTCTGACATTGACTGAACTCTAATTCAGGGAACGATAAGTAATTGTAACCAAAAATGCATTTTATTGGCATAAAATTTGTGCTGCTGAAAATACACCATACTTTTACAAGTTACGACTGCTGATTGCCCAGAACTTTGTCATATTTTACTTCTACCATTTTTTAATATTTTTCTTTACGGTTAAGCATTTTAGTGAATCGTGGATATGACTTTTTAATTTAACTTAATTCAAATGTAGATTATTTTGAGAAAATGTTTTACAAATTTTTCAGTGTTTTTGTTCATGATCCCTGAACATCTGTTTGGGTCAGATGGCTCTCATGAAATATGACAGATTAGAACCCCAGATCAAACAAAGTTAATTAGGTGGCCTCATACTGGTGGATATCATTTATTTTAGTCATATAACATTATTTTCCTACAATGATAAAACATCGCCCTGGGGGACACGTTTTGGGTATGTTGGCCAACCAAAACCTACAAAGGCATAGAATGACAAACTGGCAAAACAACCAGCATCCTTTAAAGCTATACCACCAGAGTTTATACGAACCTCAGAGAAGATCGGAGAGATGAGTGTGGACAAACTGGAAGATTTACTCAGCTGATCCTGGGTCTGCAGAGATGAAAACAAACAAAAAGTACAGCACAGTTTATCTATATGCAGTTCTACTGACCTCATTAATAACCCATTTCTCCTCCACTTACACCTAAAGACTGGTCTGTAGCTTACTGTTTAGACTGATATAAAACTTAAGAAAATCTCTTAAGACTCTTTTCCTATAAACCACTCTGCATCTGGCTAATATTTAGGTTCTGAATGTGTTTTTAAACACAACCTCTGGTAAATAAAACTACTCAATAAATTGAAGTAAACTGACCGTTCCATTGAGAACCTTCCTGCCTTCAGGTTTCTTTTTACGGACCGTGGTGAACGACCACTCGGGAGACTCGTTGTTCTCTTTATTACTGGATTCACTACGCATGAAAACAAATTCTTACTGAGTTACTTCAGCTCGCAGTTGTAACAACATAATAAGGTTACTGTCTCCAGCTGAAGTCTGTGAATCACCTGTCTGAGTCGTCGGAGCTGCTGTCGCTGTGTCCCTCCTCCTTCCACCGCCTGTACCTGTCAATCAGCTCGCTGAGGTAGGACGTCTTCTTGCAGTGTTTGACGATGAACTTGTGTTTGAGCAGCTCCTTGGCTGTGGGACGCTGCGTGAACAAACAGCAGAGAGAATAGATTTACAGACCGTGATCCTGAAACTCTTCCATAAAAGCTTTGCTTAAAATTGGAGAGGAAAAAGTATAAATAAAAAACAGAAAAATATCAAAGCTCTTTAGATTTAGAGTTATGAAAGACAAAATGAACCCATTTACCAGTTCAGGTGAGGATTATAAAAGAGAGAGAATACATGTTTTACTCCACTAGATGGCAGCAAAATTCAACTAAAACAACGAACAGAACAAGGAAGCTGGCAGTACTATCAGTCAATGCAAAGAAGCTGTTTACCTGAACTGTTCACACTCAAAATGTCCATTTAGTAAATCATTTCTTCACACATCTGTATCTTAATAAACATATTACGCAAGAATAAATAAAGAACATGATTTTCTTTTTACTTGCATGACTTTTCAGAAATTCATCTGGATGTGATCTATGTGGTGCTTTTTTTCTTCAGTAATTTCATTTTACAGGGAAACTCGTAATTCACACACAGAGTCATACTTCAAAGATCTACTTTAAAGTAAAAAAAAAAAAAAAAAAAAAAAAAAAGGATTTTACATAAGATTAATAAAATATGATCAAGGCAATTTAGAAATATGATGTTGTGGGCAACATAATCAGGGGAAAGTCTGGTGACTTGACAGATGTCCAGCAGACAGTCACTGACAAACACCACAAGGAAAGTAAGCCACAAATGGTAACTGTTAAAGAAGCTAGATGTTCACAGAGTGGTGTCATCAAGAATATTAATGAAAAGTTGAGTGGAAGGAAAAAGTGAGACAGCCTTGTAAAGATTGTGAAGCAAAGCTTATTAATAAGTTTGGGAGGGATTTACAAGGTGTGGAGCCTGGAACCAGAGACAATATCAGAAGCATCTTAACTGGGATAGGAAGATAAAAAAAATGGACTGGTCTATTGCTCAGTGGTCCAGAGTCCACTTTTGAGATCAAAGTTAATTTTGCATCTCACTTGAAAATCTAATAAGGTTATAAGCTTCACTTTTAGTGAACTGAATTAACTCTAATTTACTGAGATGCACTTTTAGCTATATTAGCTCTAGATTTTAAGCCATTAAAAACT
The DNA here is from genome assembly GCA_014839685.1 of Anableps anableps. Classification (NCBI taxonomy): domain Eukaryota; kingdom Metazoa; phylum Chordata; class Actinopteri; order Cyprinodontiformes; family Anablepidae; genus Anableps; species Anableps anableps. The sequence continues at coordinate 25,629,547 of CM026085.1, read as the reverse complement.
TATGGCAACACTTTCACTAACTGAAGATGTTAAACACTGTGTGACCATTTTGGTGGAACATAAACCACTTTATTACTGTAACTATCGCTGTTTTGTGCAGCCATGTTAGATTTTGACAAAAATTATGATGAGAAAATTCGGACTTTCAGCAGACGTTCCCTTAAATCAGGAGATTCCAAATTCAGATGGAATCCCTCCAATATACTTATTTCATTGAAGGACATTTCCATGCTAACTTTGGCTGGAATTAGCTGGAAAATATCACCAAACATGATCACGAAATCCACATCGTGCCCTTCTAACAGCTGAGACCGGATCCCAAGTTTACGTGCTGATAAGAGGGCAAAAGCTCATTCAGATTGCGTGTGTGTCTGCTGTGTGACTTACAAAGGAGGGGTCCTTGTTGAGACAGGACTCTGTAAAATCTTTGAAGCTCTTTGAAAAATCTCCCGTCAGGGTCGGAGGAGGAGATTTGGGAATGTGGAAGAGCACTCTCATCGGATGCATGTCGGAGTTCGGAGGTTCTCCTTTGGCGAGCTCGATGGCAGTGATGCCCAGCGACCAAATGTCCGCCTGCAGGGAGACACACAGGTTTCGTTTCTCATATGTTGCCCATTCAGAGCTCCCAGTCCCTCGCAGTCCCCTTCAAATTAAAACTCTTAAGTTCACTACAGATTTATGGCAAATATTTCTACAGAAGGCGGTATTTAAATAAGTAATCTGCAAGAACATTAAACAGGAAGGGAGAAGGACCCAAGGAGAGAAGGAAAGGAAGGACACATGTAAGGAGGAGAGGTAGGACAAGCATGGAAGGATTAAAGGGATGCAAATAAAGAAGGCAGGAGGACATAAGGAAGGAAGGGGGTTTGGGCAAGGAATATAAGGAAAAAGGGCAGGAGAAAATGAAGTAGGAAAGGAGAGAAAAAGAAAAGAAGGAAGGAAGGACAATGAGGTAAAATGGAAGGAAGGAAGGAAGGAAAGAAGGAAGAAGACTATAACAGGGATGGAGGTGTGGTACCAGAAAGGATGGACAGAAGGAAAGAAGTATAGAATAAGGTGGAAAAAGGAAGGAGAAAACAACTGAAAATGGACAAGAAAAAGAAGGAAGGTCAGAAAGAAGAGAGGCATAGAATAAAAGGACAGAATGAAGAACAGATGGAAGAAAGAAAAGACAGATATAAAGAAGTAAAAGCACAAGGAAGGAAAGACAACACATTTAGACGAGGGTTGAAGACTGGAAATGCAAATATTTTCCATGCTCTTAATGCGTTTTTCCATATTAACTTCAAACTCCACTCTTTGAGGCTGAACAGGAACCTTGTTGTCTGACGGATTAACACACTGTAACCGTGCATACACCTTGTTAAACCCAGACACAAACACACGTCTGCTCCTGTAAAAAAAAAAAACAAAAAAAAACACAACTGCAGCATCTGCTTCTTAGATTTCACGTCTTCTCGTCTTGCTTTGACAGCCGTGCATCGTGCAGGTGAGAAACAGACATCACACACGCCAGCGGCCTGTTCAAGGGTCAAGTTACAGCAGGACGCTCGGTTACTGTTTGACTCTCAGCTCTGTCAGCTCTGTTACGATCAAACACACCCACCATATGGCAGCGTGTGGTCGGAAACACCAAACATATGTCCATGTGATTCTGCGGTGGAAAGACACGAAGGACTCAATTCAAACACCTTCAGAAAATGCCTGTTTTCACTGTTTGAGTCGAGACACAAACACATCTTTTACGGTTTTGTTTTTGTTGGGAATGTGTCCCAGAAAGCTTCAAGCTTCAAACCAGCTGAGAACCAGACAAACCAGAAACCATACAGTTCAAATGTTTGCTACAGATTAACGGTATTAGTGAGTGTTTCGACTGAGAAACAACATGAAGTTAATGCTAAACTAAACCAAGTCAGTTAGATTCTTCCTCCAGTTTCAAGGGTTCAGGCTGTTGATGTAATGCTGTAGGGGGAGTTTTCTTGGTACACTTTGAATTCAGTTCAATTTAATTTATTTAAATAGTGCAAAAATAACAACACATGCTGTCTCAAGTAGCCTGGCCATTGCCTTCCTACGCAATTTCACTTGATTCTAATCTCTCTTCACTGCTCTATCTGGGCTTTCTCCCATTGAGGTGGATTTCTCTTGTAGAATTTCAGCTGGGCCAATCAGGGAACAGAAGAGGTGATGAACAATAATGAGAAAATTAATGAGGAAAATTAAAGATAGTGAGGAAATTAAAAATGTAACAAATTCCTTAAAAATTGTTACAGCATTGACTGAAAGGTCTACAATAATGAAGGTCCTTTCATGGGTGGAGTACTCTGACAATTTTTTTTTATTAACCTATGAGTTTAATTTAACAGACATTACAAGGTTAGAGGAATTGCTGTTATTTCTTCACAATCAATGCCATACGTCAGAAAAAGCTATAGAATATGAAGACAAAAGTGGGTAGGTCTGTGGATGTTTTGATCAAAACCAATTAAGCATCATTAAAAAAACAAACAAACAAACAAACAAACAAACAAACAAAAAAACCCCACAAGCTGTCTGGTTATTTTTCCTGACTATGTCCATTTCTTTATGACTACAGTGCACCAATGGCTACTTCTGGAAGGATAATAAGCCACATCACAAAGCTCATATCATCTCCAACTGGTTTCTTGAACATGACAATCAGTTCAGATTTTTCCATTGACCTCAGCCACCAGATCTCAATCCAATAGAGCACATTTAGGATGTGGTCTCCAGGAAGATTTACATCAATGGATGTGCAGCTGACATCCCCATGAAGCATAATGTTAATATTTCATTTTGTATTTTTAGTTTTTGTAAATTTAATCTGCATTTCTTTCAGAAAGAAGGACTCTGTTAAAACAACATAAAAAACAAAAGCACTGACAGATTTCACAGGGGACAACTCTGACACAAGATGAAGCTTCTTGCATGCAAATCCTCAAAAAATGAAATCTGAGCAGAAAGGGTTTACTTCCTTTTGAAAACTTGTTCTGACGGCTCAGGTTTTACACAACAGTCTCTTGCCAAACTATCTGGTATTTCAGCAAGTTAGTTTGTCTCCCTGTGCTTTTGAAAGTAAAGAAACAACTTAGCTTAGCTTAACTCTCCAAACAACTTAGCTCCAATCAATACAGCAATACAAGATGAATATAAAGCAAAAATATTTTTTTAAAAAAAAGGCCTGAGATTTGGATTATTGAATGAGTCTAGTAAAGAGCTCCAGAAAAGTTTCTGCAGATATGGAACTATGCTTATCCTGACTTTATGATTATTTTAGAAAGTAAGAGGAACAAAATACAATATTACTCTTTTGACATAAGCATAGGCACAATAGACGCTCTAATACACGGACTTAAATTGAACAACACCAGGAGATGATGTCCACACACACCCTAGTGGATTTGACTGGTTTGGACACACCCTCTGCAGATATCATCCTGCTTTGTAATGCCATTAGGCCTCTATTTACCATGCTTTTCATCAGAACCAGAGTGTTTGAAGCCAGTTGGTGCACAATACATGCATTTTATCCTGATATAGACTTATTGTTGAAAAAATGCTGGTATATGTGAATAAGCAGGTTTCAAGTCATACACAAACACAGGCTGGTGAGGGAATCCCTGTAAACAGGGAAACCTCATTGCCTGCACCACAGAGCATCAGATGCAGCCAGATAAATGGACAGTGAGGTGGGGAGGGGTGTGTGTGTGTGTGTGTGTGTGTGTGTGTGTGTGTGTGTGTGTGTGTGTGTGTGTGTGCTTTCAACCGTATGCAAACGCTTCGGAAATAATGCAAAATGACCTCAGGGACCTGCACATCACAGCAGATTCACATGGTAGGGGTTACCGCAGTAACAAGCAAACTAAGTGAAAAAGAAAACAGGAAACGCCCTCCAAGAGAGTTTATTTTTAGAGCATATCTAAAAAACAACTTTGTTTCAAGCGAACATGGACAGCAGGCAAGATGCTACATTACAGATTCAAATGAACTTCCTCATCAAAGCAAAATTAACAAGGTGTCAGTGTGATGGAGGTGAGAAGGAAACAATCAGCTTTTGATTTCACACAGAAGTTAAGCAAATGGCCTTCTGCTTAAACGAGTGGACGCCGAAGATGCAGCCCTGCTACTTTAGTCTGGGCTCCTGTTATTTCCCCCTGCAGTGCAGATTATTTCTAAGAGTTTAGATTTTATTTACTAGGTGAAAAAACCCCCAAACAAAACAAAGAAAAAACAGCAGAGCCAAAAGATGAAGGTTTCAGTAACGGAGTGTCTGACCTTTGAGTCGTATGCAGACTGCTGGATGACCTCGGGCGCCATCCAGAACGGCGTTCCCACGAAGGTTTCCCTCTTGATCTGCGTGTCGGTCAGCTGACCGGCCACTCCGAAGTCAGCCAGCTTCACCTCGCCGTGCTCGGACAGCAGGACGTTGGCAGCTAAGGAGAAACATCATCACTACTTTCTTTTCTGTTTTATCAAAACTTGCTTTAATTTGGAGGTTATCTGAGGAAACTTTGCAGATGTTTGCAATAAACTGTCAACAAAACTCAAGGATAAGAGTGTGATCTTCCTAAAGCTAGTATAACTAATCCTGCCAGTAAAAACAGAAAACCAGTGCATCATGTGGTACTGTTAACAGGGATTAAACAGGACTTTGAGGTCACTAAGAAGTTACGTTTTTGATTGATGTTTTTTTGTTTATAGGCTGATTAAAAAGTGTAGGCACATAACTTACAGAGAGTAAATTATTCCCATCATATCCCTCCAAAAAAACTGTTTAACTTAATGTTGAGCCAGAAAAAAAGGGAATTAGAAAAATGTGCATTAGAACAATTTTTTGTCTGACAACAGCAGAAAGTTCCCAAAAGCCTCATTGGATTTTTTTTCACCTTCATGTTCAAATATTTACTGGAAAAACAAAAGAAGTTTGCACCATGTTTCTGCTTAGCTTTCATGCCCCAAACATCATAAAATGCCCAGCAAAATGCATATAATCTAAATATCACCCGAAGCACAGCCACCACAGCTTTATGAGCATTTGTGGGTACCCAGACACTATCGACTGGTATACGTTTACGTCAGTATGATAAATAGCCTCATATGAAAAGAACATATGGTATGTTTTTTAATTTTTAGAAAAAACAGAAAGTCTTTTTAGATTCTAAGTATACAAACACATGCAGGTCTTTCTTTCCTTTTTTTGTGTGAAACTGGTAGCGTTGCCAGGTATTGGTTGTGGAGATCTACTGTCCATGAATGTATCTGTTCATCACCTTCACATGATGGCCAGTGTACATATCTCTAACGGTGTTTCTTCTGTACAACAGTGTAAACTGGTCATCCCTCCATGCTCTGCCTCTGCCACTGGTGAGTGTTCATCTATGAAGCCTTTCTTGATCAAATTTCTTCATATGTATTTTTGAGTTTGATACAAAAATAAAGAAATCACAAAGTTCATCCAGTGAACATTTGGAAAATGATGGCTTCAAGAGTAAAACTTTAACATGAACAGAAACATCTGGATCAATCTTCAGCCTGACCTCAGGGTTTCACCAAGTCAAATTTAAGACTTTTTAAGACCATTATAAATGGAATTTAAGACATGTATCATGACAAATGTACAAACAAAAATCGCAATTAAATAACGAAGTCGGCCAATGGCAAAGATAAACATCGTCCAGCCGACTGCCAATAAATTTGCACCTACCCATAATGGATGTAAAAAAGCTAGCTAGCTAGATACCCTTGCTACTTAGCCAGCTAGCAAGGGTATATTACCAGCTAGTTACTGGTAGCCGCAACTGCCTCGAGTCAGAACGCAGTCTCAAAGTAAAATCCCGGGAGAAAAGAAAACTACACAGATTATGAGATTAAATAGTCCAGCCACAACAAAATTTAAGACCTGTGATTAATGTACTTAAGCCAAATGATTGTTTTTCAATGAATTTAAGACATTTTTAGACTTTTAAGGATGCACGGACACCCTGAAATTCCATATGTAAAATTTTTGATCCCTACATGCATCTACAGCCGTGATATAGACTCCAGAGTCTACATAATGAGTTTGTTCCTCAATAAAATATAATTTCAACAGGACAAACCTGGTTAAACGAATAAATGAAGAGCTAAATGGAAGCAATATGCTGTGTCAAACCTCTTTATTTCTACTGAGAAACCTGCAGTTTTTTAACTGTAGTGTATCCATTAAAGCTGCAGTATGTAACTTTTATGAAAAATATGTTCTTTACATATTTGTTAAAATTATCATTATGTTGTGACAGTATAAGACAGCTAATCTGTGGAAAAATCAAGCTCCTCTGCCTTCTCCCAGTACTAACTGCAGAAATCCACCACTCAGTCAGAAACAACCAATCAGAGCCAGGAGGAGGGTATTAGTGCTGTTAATCACCCTCATGTATGCTCCGCTCACACACTCCCCCTGCTCTCTGCTACGCTACAGCTGGTTCACTACAACATAGCCTGCTGCTAATGCTAAGGCTAGTTAGCATGGCCACCAATTATGGCAGATAAACAGTTTTCCTGGAACGGTGAGTTGTTTCTCCACCATTAGCACATTTAGCGGCGCGTACACGATGTTGACTGACAGCATTAAGACCCTCCTCCTGGCTCTGATTGGTTGTTTTAGGTCGGGAGCATGTACAAAGTTACATACTGCAGCTTTAAGAAGCATGCTAACACATTATGTTTTAGAAAGTTTTGGACATTGCTTTAAAAAAAAAAAAAAAAAGTCACTGAATGATTTAATATCTCTTCAGAACTTCAAAAGAAAATGGTTTGATTTCGCTTTAATTTGTGGTGAACTGGACTTACTTCTTTATCGTTTTTATAAATCCCATTCTGTCTTAACGTTTGCCTCAATCTATTTTGCATTACCTTTTACATTTTTTTTTTTTTCCTTTATATATTAGTTGTTATGTAATGTTTTAAGTAAAACTTTGGCATTTATTCTGTATTTATGCACCATCTGCAAAAGACAAATATAATTCAGTAGCAGCTTCTTGGTTCTTTAGACGCTAAACTAATAAAATATCAATTAATCTGATTTTATTTGATCTCCTGTGTCATGTTAAACAAATCTGAAAGTGCAGCCTCTGGAATCTATGCACTAGTGTTCAACTCCATTCACACCTTTGATGTCTCTGTGGATTTTCTTCTCTGAGTGAAGGTAGTCGAGCCCCTTCAGAATCTCCTTCAGCATGGTGGCAATCTGAGCCTCATCAAACGGGCCAGCCTTCAGCTGCACGAACACAAACACAGGCAAGAGAGCTGATGACGAACGTCCGACACACTCAGTTGTGTCAATTTCTTAAAGGAACCGTATTTCCCCACAGGAAAATCTTTAGCGCACATTGATGCGTAATCCCAGAATCAAAGGAGAACCATCTTCAGATTTTATCCAAATATTATTGGGAGCGTTTTTATTTGGAGGTATATCTTGGAAAAATCTTACAAAAGCAACAAACTTGATCCTTTAAGTATCTTAAATATCTTTTCAAAGGTTGTGCTTTTACTTTGACATACATGTTTAAATTTAGGAATATTTGATTTATACCAGAAAACAGAAAGAAAAAAACTTGTAAACATTTACAACACATAACGAAAAACCATCTTAGGTTTCATAAAGAAATAAAAAAAAAAAAACATGACCTATCGGTAAATGTTACTACAGACTGCCATAATCTGTTCTATAGCTCCATCTGAATTATGTCTGCAGACTCACCAAATCCAGGGCTGAACCTCCACCAAGATACTCCATGATGATCCACAGTTTACTGCCCTGAGCACAGAAAATACAGAAAAGGCTCAGTAAATACAGGTTCATCTCAATAACTTAGAATATCATCAAAACATTTATTTACAGTGTTCCAGTAACTCAAATCAAAAAGTAAAACTCATGTCTGAAATAGATAAATTACACACAGATTGATTTTTATTTCTGTTTCTGAGAAGAATCTATGCAGGAATGAGTTAAAGAAATGTTGGGGGGGGACGGTGGAAACTCACAGCAGCCACTATCTGAGCTAAAACACACATTCCTTCCACGTTTCTCTTCAGACGCTCTGCTTCCCGTCAGCTTTTCACACTTCCATCAGCAGCCGCTGACTGCAACTCCTGCAGATTTCCTTCAAGCTCAGACTCAGACCTGCGTCATCTTATTACCTTCAGGTAGGAGCCGAAGTACTTGGTGATGTACGGACTGTCGCACTGGCTGAGCACCGTGATCTCCTGCTGGATGTCCTCGATCTCATCTTCTGCCTCCTCCAGGTCGATGGTCTTGATGGCAACGACGTTCTGGGTGCGGTTATCGATACCTTTGAACACCTGCAGGAGAAAATAAAGACAAGACGACCGGAGGTGAAAACTGAAGCTACAGGAAGTTCTAACAGAAAAGGAAGTGGGCGACTTTAAGAGAAGCTGAAATGAAAATAGGAAAAATGATCAATTAAGATTTAAAAAAAAAAAAAAAAAAAAAAAAAAAAAAAAAAAAAAAAAAAAAAAAAAATGAATGAAAAGGTGTTTTGTGTAAAACGGACCCACCTCTCCAAATGATCCCTTTCCAATTCGATCCAGTTTAGTGAACAGCTCCTCTGGATCAATCTGGGAACTCTGAGAGGAGCAAAAAGACGAACAAATATGTCAAAGCTCTTCTGGCCAAACCACAACCTCTACTGAGAACTAATGGTGATGGAGCTTTTTCAGACAGGGCTCCAGTTCTCTGGAACAACCTCCCTGCAGGAGATCAGACTCACTTTCCTAGGTGCACAAAGGAGCGCTACAGTAGATCCTTCCTCCCAGCAGCTGTTAGCCTCTAAAAACATCACTGCTCCCACAATAATAAATAAGTGCTTACATGACTGCTGGTATTGCACATCTGTTTTTCTGCATCGTTTTAATTTTTCACATACTCCAAATAGTCTTTTTAGCGCACAAATACAAATGTACATGTACAAAAACCAACTCAGTTGCACATCCGTTGGATCAGAGTATGTTATTTCCAGTGGTGGAGAAAGTACTCAAACACTGTACTTAAATAAAAGTACAAATAAAATGCCAAAAATAAACTCTAGTAAAAGTACTTCACTAACATTTTTATTTGAGTAAAACTAAGTAGGCAATTGCTTTTAAAAATACTTAAAGTATTGAAAGTAAAAGTACCTGTTGAATGTATTCCCTAATGCAATATCATTGTGTTTCCACTATATATATATATATATATATATATATATATATATATATATATATATATATATATATATATATACATACATACATACATACATACATACATATATACATACATACATACATACATATATACATACATACATACATCGCACCTAACAAAGGAATAGCAGATACTGATCATTTCCACTGACATTTCAACTCCAGTTTGTCATCAACTCCACATTAAATACTACTCTATATTCAACCTTGTAATGGGTCGGCAATAGTGAGCAACATTTTAATTTCCTGACACCATTTTCAAAACTTGGGACCGAAACTCGAATAAGTAAAATATTACTTTCAAACTAATAAACAAACAACAACAAAAAAAATGCAATGTAACACTAGAGTTTTGTTTTGACTTTTTTCATTTGACTAACTGATTAAAAAAAATCCTGTCTGTATTTGTACCCATGAATTTTTAAGATGATATTAATAATGGCATTTGCATTTCATTTTCATTCTGTTTAATTAATCTTCAGCAAGCTGAACAGATAATGTACAACGTGTCATCAAGTTGAATACATTTAACTTTTTCTCTTCAGTGACGAAGTTTTTAAAGGTAACATTTCACAAACTGAAGTGATCAGAAGTCGGCATGACTCTCTGAATGTTACTTGATCCTGCAAACACTCCCCTCAGCGGGAGAATAATCCTGCAGCAGGGTCAGCTATGCTAAATGCGCTCCGAAGCCTCTTGTCCATGACTCTTCAACGCACCGCCATCAGCTCTCAGATAGCGTCCAGATCAGAGTTGATATTCTGACGGAAGGTTTTCTTATATTGATTGATTTAGTGACCTCTGTGATGTTCTGTGTACATAAAGTTGAAACTGCCTGCGCGTCTGCACCAGGTGGTCAGGTATGTATAATCTGTCAAAATGACGGATGGCCATCAGATTTTTCTGTCAACGTTTAAAAACCCCGTCAAAGATGGAAAATATAGGGTTAATGCGACCCCTGATGTGGCGTGAATGTAACAAGTAATGCTACACATTATAGAAATGTAGAGGAGTAGAAACTACAGATACGCAATATAAAATATAGTGGAGTAAAAGTCGAAAGTATCCACGATTAAATCTACTTAAGTAAAGTACAGATACATGAAAAATGTACTTAAGTACAGTAACAAAATACTTTTACTTTGTTACAGCCTACCACTGGCTATTTCTAATAACTGAAAGTATTTCTGTTATAATTTTGTACAGTTTATTATTATTATTATTAATCTTGTTTTTTTTCTGTTTTTTTTTAATATTTTTTATACTTTATGTTTTTTCTCTGAACCTACATACCTCGACGCTGCTGTTACACCTGCATTTCCCCACTGTGGGACAATAATTAAGGTTTTTTGTTTGTTTGTTTTTAAAGCTTATCTTGTGAGACCAGTTAACCTAACAGTCATGTTTCTGGTCTGTGGGAGGAAGCCAGAGTACCCAGAGAGAACCCACACATGCACAGGGAGGACATGGAAACTCCCTGCAAAAGCGTTGCTGTAGCACTACTGCAAGGCAACACTAAGTATTCTAAGTGTAAGTATTTCTGTTCTCATCTTAACAATAATTTTTCAAATTATGATGAAGAAAGTGTAAAAACGTGGCAAAAGCATCATTTTTTCCCCATTTACGTTTCTCTAATAAGACTGTTAAAACAGTTCATATTTGAATTTAAAAATGCATCCTAAAATGCAAAAATAATTGGTTAACATATTTGAATCATTTTTGATTTTTTTAAACAACTGTGAAATAATACATCAATTACAAAATGTAAATTCTGCAGCATCAACAAACAAGCTAAAAGTGTTTTTCTCATAACCTTCAACTAGTTGCATCATGTGAGCTTTTCCAGCACAAACCACACACAGCTATCACACACAAAAAGTCCATAAAAACACAGAAGGAAATAAGTGTGACAGTTAAAGATAACAGGAACTGAACACACACACAGCTGTCCGACCACACACACAGAAACATCACACCACTTATCTCTAAGGAATAATACTCATTTCCCAAACAACAGCTGCAGGGGTTTTCGTCAAAGTGTTGTACTTTATCTTTAACATATGAGGCCCTGAACGGTTTCTAATGGCGTTTTCACTTCCATAGTTTGTTTACTTTGCCCTGAATCAGTTGATTAGTTTCTAACTTTTTCCAGTTCAGTTTCCTTTCACACAGATAAAACTCCAAGCAAACCAAAAGCGGTCACTATAAACCTTGCGAGAACGCTCAGTCTGTTTATTGGTCAGATGTGTCTGGGGCGGGAATACAAAATGTAAATACAGGAAGCAGACGCTATGTTCAGGTCTAGTAGCGAACATGGAGAATGTAAGCAACCATAATTGTGTTTTTCTCTGTACTGTTTCAGGTAAAATCATCTGAGCAGTGTACCAAACGATTCTGAGAAGTCATCCTGAAAGTTGCACGGGGCTTTATGAAAAAGACGCATCGCCTTTGTTGATTAGCTTGTTTGCTCTACTGTGTCCCACAATGCAACGCAAACCTAGCTGAGAACCTGGCTACGGGAAGTCCTATGGTTCAAGCTTGCAGCGTACATCTGGAGTCACATTCACACCCTGAACGAACCGCTCTAGAGTTCGTTTGGAACCGTACTGAAACCACCTCGTCCCCCCTCATCCCCCCCACTCCACCTCTGAATAAAGCATATAATTAATATTCTGATAATTAATGATTTATCTGGACAAATCACTGGAACCAGCATTCTATGACCTGACTATCAAAACAGATTCATAAAATGAGCGCTTGCAGATCATTTTATGGTTTTAAGTCTCAAAACAATTTCCAATTTCAGTTTATTAACTCAATACGTAACATTTAATCAAGACTGCTCAGTCTGTGTGATTCTCAAACGAGAAATGGTGCATTTTTAGATTAAACAGTAACATTTTTAAAATGGTAGATACTGATTGCTTGTCAGCTTCTACAGTTTATTCTTTTTCAAAATAGCTTTTTAACATTGTTTGTGCAAAAGATTTGCAACAATATTGCTTATATTTCAGCTTGTCAGCAGAGAAGAAACATGCATAACATTTTGCATTCACAGTAAACAGGCTTTGTCCATTTCCTGGCCTTCTCCAGTGAGCTACAGTTACTTGCTTACGGTGGAGTATTAGGGTCAGACTAAGAGTTTTTTGTTTGTTTTTAATATGAGAATAAAGTCAAAATTTCACGAGAACTCTACACCAAACTGTGTTAAAATGGGACGCGCTGCACTATTTGAGAAGTACTGTTTTTAAACGGACTAAACACCTCAAGTGTGAAAATTTTCACTTGACTAATTATTAAACTTGCAAGCAGTTACTTCAAAATAAAAATTACTGTTGTAATACCAAACAGAAAGTACAGTGTTATTATTGCTGGCATAGTTAAGGTAGAGCGAAGGACTGAGTTGAATTGAAATAAACATGGATAAATGAAAAAAATACTCTGTAGAAATACAGTTGAAACCAGTTCTGTCAGGAGAAATGGGCCAGAACTCCAGTAAACTATTGAGAAGCTTCTGGAAAGAAACTCAAAACATTTGACCCAAGTTATACAGTTTAAACGCATTGCTACCAAATACTGAGGAAATGTATATAAACTTCTGATTTTTAGGACATTAACAATTAAATCGGACACATTCTCTCGCTGGGAAAAAGTGTTTTTATTCGGTGTATGTAAACTTCTGGTTTCAACTGTATGTAAGTCTTATAATTTTCTAAACTTAAAAAGAAAATAAACAGATCAGAACAAAAAAAAAAATCATTTGGCAAGAAACACTGTGCTGGGTAGAATGCAACAGTCAAACCTTTTGCTTTTGTAAAATGTATAACTTTGCAGCCTTCGCTCTCGTCTCTCTTGTTTCAACTTGCTGGCCTAGCAGAAGCACACCTGCAGATCAAAACCCATCTGCAGAAAAAACAAGTCTGGAAACCCAACGATGAGCTCACTAAAGCTCCTATATACAGTGTTTAAGGATTCATTTAGTCTGCAGATGCGCTTGGTACTATCTGCGTCTGGAATCGGTGCATTTTGCAGCTGTGGTGGAAGTTTCCTCCATGTTTCTGCCAGCAGAGCTCTTGGTTTATCCACAGATGAGCATCAGCAAAGAGCTCGACTGGATTTAGGTCAGAGCTCTGAGAGATCAGCTTTAGGATTTTGACTTTCTCCTGAGTTAAAAAAAAAAAAAAAATCTTTATAAACACCCTGACGAAGAGGTTTTAGTTCCTTTTCTTCTCACTCATTTGTGTTATAGTCAGTACTGTTTATGTTAATGGGTACTTGAGAACTTGTCAGTCAAAAAAAAAAAAAAAAGAAAAAAAAAATTCACCACATCACAACTTTTATATCTGTTAATTATCAATCTGTGAAGCTGTGTTCTTAGCCCTTTATTTTGTAACGTGATCTTTTTCATTTTTTTGCCAAAAAAAAAAAAAAAAAAAAAAAAAACAGCTTTACTTTACATCTAGTCTGTCATATTTCAGTTACATTAAACTAATTCATTAAAACCTAAAACCCAATGTCTACATGTTATCTTGACATTCTGTTAAAAGAATCAAATCAATCAATCAAATATTCCAAACTATTGGAGCAAGTCTGTGTTAGTTGTCGGCATTTTATCTATTTAAATCAAAATTTTGTAATAATTTCTTTGTAATGCCATAAGAGAGAAAAATTGATGGATATCTGTGATATAGATCTTTCTTTAACATAGCACATGGGAAAAAGAACATTTTTGAACAGCTAACTGGTGTAAAGTACCACTCACACCTAATAACTTCATTGAAATATGACTAGAAACACATTTCGTCTTAAACAGGTCTAACCAATAAAAAACTTTAAAAAGTAAACAACAATAATTAATGTTGGGTAAAATAGACGCTTGCTATGCAAAAGCTAGTTTAAAAAGCTAAAGGAAAAGGCAAAAAAAAAGCTAAACAGGAGTATAGAACAGCTTTGGCTGAATATCATCTTATAACTCTTCACAATATATCATCATATCGTCTGCATAGAGTGTGAATCTGATTTTTGTAATTTGGTCTGCCCTGCAATAAGAATATCTTAAGAATGAAAGAAGAAATATTTAAGGCTTAAATTATTATATATTTGGAGTGTTACTGGATCTCATGGTACAAGAGATTGTGATATTAGAAAGCCATGGCATTTCTTGTCAACAGGAAGTCCGTCTTGGGATGTACAACTGGCTCACATTACTGTTATGTAAGCATTAAAGAACCCCAAACCACTTTTAAGTTGCCAGCGTCACAACACTTTGGGTACTTGGGGGGGGGAAACAAACAAACAAAAAAAAAAACGTTTTATCGGCACTGTGGGGATACCAAAACTTAGCCGCCAACGATGCTAAGGTTGGCATCTGTTTTGGAGATTCCTATCGGCACTAAAGAGGTATTGTTTTATTTCAAGTTTTATATAAGATCATCTCCAGTTCAAAATCTGAAATATTTTGACTGATCAAACCTCAAATACATAATTCTTCACTAAAAAGAGACTATTTAAAACAGTGAGATTTTTAAAATCTTAAGGATTATCTAAAACTGCTTTGTGAAAGTTGTACCTTTTTTTTTATGTTTTCACCCCTCTCCTAAAATGTTGCTAAATTTCATTGTGTTTTCATGAACCAAGACTAATGTATGCAAGTTGTGTATACAGTATACAGTATGTATCCGCTACTATGCATACTAGAATAGTCAGCAGTTCTGTTCATGTGCAGTCCTGAACATGTGGAGCTTTTTAGAGGAATTCATCATAACATGTATTGCAAAAGCAGCCAAGTCCTCTGGGGAGAAAACAGTTTACAGTCAGACATTCTTCCCTACAACATTTATCCACCAGCTCCTTGTAACTTCATTTACATACCCATCCTTGGTCGAAATATGCAGTAAATGACATCCAATTTCCAGGGTTCCTTCTTTTTTGTCATTAGGTATGCATTAAACGCACCATCTAATGTTTGAAAAAAAAAAAAAATAATCTATTCTGGTGTATAAAACTGAGCAGTTTTAAACCACACAATAAAAACTGCTTTCTTATTGTCATAACTCAGCTGCTGGGTAAAGCTGTTGAGTTAGTTTAACTAAATATGGGTTTAGAAGTCATGACTCAGGAGCTGGGTCGCCTCAACTTTAAACATTGGTCAGTTTAGGTCAATCTTTGCATAGTTATCGAAACTCAGTACGCTGGATCAAACCAGTCCCCCAACAGTGCGGAGTGGAAACATTCCCAGAGTTGGCTAGAGCTAAATTTGACCCAACACTGGGTTACAAACTGGGACTTTTTGAAACCCAGCTATTTTCGGTGTGCATTGAGGAGTTAAACTGAAGACCAATGCAAATGCAATGCAAATGTGGCAGAGTTGACAATCTCCAAATAGCTTCCCCAAGATTTAAATACAAACGTTCATACTTTCTCACAAACCATTTTTTTATTTTCTCATTTGGTGCATTTAATCATGTTTTCTAAAAAAAAAAAAAAAAAAAAAAAAAAAAAAAAGGATTTCGCCTCGGTCTGCTCAGTAATAGCTTTAGGGCTTCATGAAGTAGTGGTAGTCGTAGTGGTAGTCTGAAGGAATTGAAATGTCTTGTAAAATGTGGATTTTTCCTTTTTTTAAATGCCAGCAACATGGCTCCAAAAAGAGCACAGACCAAATATGACACATGCTCACATTTTACCCCCAGACGTCAAGAAGTGGTGAAAGAATATTTAACAAACAACCTCACAGAAGCGTCTGATATTCCTGTGATGCTGCATGAGTTTCCTCTCCAATCTATAAAAAGACCCACTCAGCAGCCACAGCGTTGCCACACCCTGTGAGCAAATATAGAGGTTACTGTCCGCCGATACTTGCAGCTCGGTGCAGACTGATCCAAAATAAAGACGAGGGGCAGGGAGGACAGAGAGATCCAGAACTGAACAATAAACTCTCAGAATATTGATATAAAAAGCAAACTCATGACAATTCAGCAACCACTGTCCTGGTAGAAACGCACTGTGAACGAACTCTCAAAGCTGATATGACACAAGATTCACAAGATCTTAGCACTTTTTTGGGTTTTTGATGATAAAATGAAAACAATTCATCTTCATCCCTCCGACTGGTCCACAGAATCCGGGGTTTGCAAAATGATGCTCAAAGAAAAAATCAAAAGGTAATGACTATTGAACGCAGTGTGTGCTCACGGTCACATCCTACATATACTCTGCAAGGATCAAGAAATACAGAAACATCGATGTCGGACGGCACATGATAAAAAAACCAAAAGTTGTGAGCTGGTTCCTCCCAAACCAGGGCTGAGAACGTGGTTCTTTTCTCGAACCCTGAGAGTCCGGAAACCAAGACGGTTCTCTGTTCTGTCCGACTTGCTTTAAACCAACACATTTCTAGGTTCTCGTGGGTTAATGATAATTAATGGTTTAGGTTTTAGTTCAGTTCATTAGTTACGGCTTGAAAACGCATGAAAATGTTTCAACTGAAAAGGGTGAGGCCTGAGAAGGATCCATCCGTCCGTCTGTCCGTCCCATGGGTGTTGCAATAATTACGTGTGCCCCTCACATTTAAAAAAAATATTTGTCTAGACCTCGCCCACACTCACATTTACGATAAAATATTACTTCCTCCAGAGCTCCATTGCTTCGCAAAAGAATCTATTCCACTTGATTGATAGGAGAATATTCATACCGCTAAAACTCCACTCCGGGTTTTCCAGGTTACCGACAACTCACCGCACCACCTGCTACTAGCATAAACAAAGTGAATCGCCAGTGCGGGCTGATCAAACTGCAGACTTCTGGGAAGCGTCTTCGCTGGAAAGAAGTTAAATAGAGGTGGAAGATTAGATTTTTCAAAATAAACGTTTTTCTAAATAAAATACTCCACAAACTGCAGCTAAAATGAGAACTTTGACAGACCAGTGAAGTCGCCACGAGCCGCAGAGGAGAGAGAGAAAAGCCACATATTCCTAGCAAGTCACGCCTTAGCCACTCCAGCTGATGCCCCTCACCCACTACAAATGCTTCAGACGTCTCTGATCCATCCATCCATCCTCCATTTATCCATCCATATCTGATTGTCCATCTGTCCAATTGTAGCTAAACAGTAAAAGTGGAATTTTGACATGAAAAGTGTAAAAGAACCCAGTTGGTTATTGTTTTATTTTTAATTATTCTGACATTTTAACAACTAAAAAAAAAAAAATAAAAAAAAAAAATGACCTCACTAGTAAAACAAAGAAAATGAAACAGTAATGAATTGTTACAGTACTTACACCCAATGTTATACTGTACATATACTCCATTTTGTTACTTTCAAACAAATCAAGCAGCTTCCATCTTTGTGTGTCTGCGTCCAAGTCATTCAGAAGCAACATAACCGGCTGTTTGTTTCATGACTCACTTCAGGCCATAACAAAATACTGAAACCAGCTGATCAGATATAATTTATATCAGCAACAACTGAGACTCCACAGAAGAGCCTCTTGCTTTCGAACAGGCCCCGAAAGACTAGATCAGACTGCCCCTGGTTCAAGTACAGGCAAATCAAAACTGCATGAAAGCATAAAACCTTCTAAATCTTGCAAAGGACCTTTGTTTAGTTACTGTAATCTATCCTAAAACATGTTCCCCAACAAATGTGAAGCCTGTGTTTTCATATCGATCATGAACAAATTGAGGAACCAAACGCCGCAGGTCAGAGTAAATATAGAACCCTTCCTCATCCCAAGCACAGGACAATCAGTTCATTTTCAGTTTTATTTTCCCTTTCAGAACTGCTTGGCTGTGGTAAATAAAAGGCATTTATAATGTAAACTGAACAAAAAAAAAAAAAAAAAAAAAAAAAACGAAACGAAAAACTGAAAATCAGGAAACTGTACAGTCACAGGAAGTGATTTTTATATGGAAACCTGGGGTAACACTTTGACCTTTCAACATCCTTGTAGCACAAGAACAACACTTGGACAGGACCAGGAAGTTGTCAGTCACTGACTCTGTGGACACTGTTGTTTTGAGCACAGAAACAGTTTCTGTAGAGTCCTGCAGGAACTTTAAAGCACGACATCTTCCTCAGTTCCAGTTAATGTTCCACTGTAGGCCTGGTTAGACTCGCAGTCTGGGAATTTTAATGACATTTTATCACTCACAGACATTCAGCAACAGCAACATATGCCAGTCATTTAATTCCCAGATTCAAAAACACGGTGCACGTTTCAGCTAACACAAGTTTCTCAAATGTGTTTTGATGTTGTTACTCAACCGGAGTTTACTATAAACTGGCAGATAGTTGATTTACTGGTACTGACGCATTGCAAACCAATAAATACTGGTGAACATCTGTCATTCTCCTTGATGGTCTGCTTTATTAAGAGTATTGAAGTCGGTCTGAACAGCTCAAAATGTTTGTTCTGCATCTTACAGGGTCATAGAGGCCTAAAACATTGTGTTGTTACACGTCATTTCCTAAAAACGTGACTCAGTCCCAGTAGATCTGCAGGGAGCGTTTTAGCAAAACTACATCCAGACCTTTATTGATGAGCAGCAACTGTAAACTGCAATACCTCTGCTTGAAAGACATGCATGGAGGTTGCGAGGACTCTCAACCCTGACGTCATCAGGAAAAAGATTCTCTGATCTGATAGGCCGAATCTGAACTATTTGGCAGAACTCCAGGCACCATGTCGAAGGAACGCCGGGCACCACTGGTCGCATGGAGAAAGTCTCAGCGTTCAGAACCTGAATTCACCTCTTGGCACTCAAACCCACCTTTCATTAGCCGATCAAGATTAAAGGAACCAACCAGTCGATGAACCACAAAAGTACCATGCAATTTCCAGCAAGACTAGGGAGATTTATCATCATAGTTAAAAACCAGTTGGAAACTGCCTTGAGATAGTCACACTCTGGAACTATGTGCGGTTGCATAAGTGAAATCTGCATAAATTGAACAAGTAACAACAGCAATGTTGGTTTCAATGGAGCAACCGCTCAGGGACCCGCCTCTCCCACTACCCACTTCACACCTACTCAGCAACCTGGATCTATGATTGCCTCCCCTGGCGACTCAGAGGCGTAACAGCAGCAGTTCCCATGGTGCCTCGGTCCTTACATGAGTCACACTGAAATTAAAAGGTTGTCTCAGGCCTGGTTTGAAGGTGTTGGTGTGAGTAGATTACTTTAGGCTCATTTAGGGCTGGGCGATATGGCTTAAAAAAAAACAACAAAAAAAACCTCAGATTTTTTTCAAACCAGATCCGATTTTAATTGATTTTCTTTTTCTCCCTTTCTTTTCTAAAACAAACAAACAAACAAAAAAAATAAATAAATAAATAAAAATGTACAAATGACAGAAAATATGAGGGAGTATCAGGGCCAGTCGAGGAGAATTTTTTACTTTTTCATTACAAGAGTACAGTCATAATATTAGCAGAATAAAGACGCAATTTTACCAGAAGAACGTCTTGAAATTCCAAGAAAAAAGTTGTTTTAATGAGAAAAAAAAAAGCTTCTGTAGCGTTATCAAGATCTGACGTGAGCATCTCAGTCCTTTCAAAGTCCTGCTACTGATAATTTGATGGTGATGTGTTAAAAGATTAATTATGTTCTTATCAGTAAAACCGACACAAAGTAACTTCAAAAGATGCTCAACATTCCTCATTTTAATTTTTTGTTATTGTTCGTGTCAGCATTCTCATAAAATTACTACTTCATTCTCCTAATATTACTTACTTATATTACTTTTGGGTTACTAAAAGAAACTTCAACTCTATTAATAATTTCATGAATAATAGATTATTCATCATCATGATTAATAGTTACATAACCAAGCAATACCTGTTGCACAACAGTCTCTAAACACAGAAAACACAAACACCAGCGTACTGAAGACACTGCTTCATTACACTTAAATCTAAAGATTTAAGACATGAAAATGGATGGTTCAAGCAGAAAGCTAACAAGCTAACTGCCAGCTTTGGGGGTTAATCAAACATAATCCATTAGAGTTGATTTTCCATGACCCCTAGTTGCAGGACATCCAACAGTCGGACAAATTTTTAAGCCCACATGGCAAAAGTTTCGGACTCCACTGGTTTGGATGATGCTTGTCTTGTCTGACGAGGTTCTAGTAATCTTTAAAGCTACTTTGTTGTGTTAAACAAATGCAGCGGTTTGTCCAGGTGTGATAACAGAAGCAGCGAGGGAGCAGAGACTAAAGTTTTACAGCGAAAGCACGACAAGCTCAAACGGAGACAAAGTTGGTTTCAGAAGTCAGTGAACTTTGCCCGGGCCATCAAACGCGAACCTCCTGGGGAAACCATTGGTACCGGAAAGTAACGGAGCGAGAAGGACTCACGTTTTCACCAACGGCCGAGGTTCAAATATCTGCACAAAAAGCTCTGTGTGCGTTGGAGGTCAGAGGTCACAGCTGCTAAAAGAGGAAACCCAAACAGAGCACTCTGAAAGATGACCTTTGCGGAGCAGCATCATGTGAAAACCTCACTGCCCTTTAATGCTTCCCGTCGCTTCGGCTCGGCTCCACATCATGCCACAACGTGCCGAGTCATCCTACTTGACAGACGTCGCCAAACAAAAGATTTTATTCATTGCAAGAGGAATTCATCCCTAAAATATTCAACACTGAGCTTAATGTTGCACAGAAAGATCTACTTGGTGACCATTTGGACACAAGATGCCAAGGCTGTTGAATATTAAGCAATTAGTTTTGGTTATGGATTTGAGTTTTTTTTTTTGGTGGTTAAGAGGCAATAAAAGTGAGCTTTTATATTAAATCATCAGAAAAAAATGTAAGTTTTCACTCTAAATGTGTTAAATTACAACATCACGAAAGATGCAGATCTAAAAATTCATCACTCACCTCAACATTTAACCTTACCACATGTTGCATTTTAAAACACGTAAAACGTCAAGCTGTCAGATTAAAAGTAGCAGATAGTCTACTTAACGTGATGATTTTCACACAAAACGTAAACCTACATCCCATCAATACTGCTGCCACCTTCCAGAGGACTGGGGAAAATCCCAAAACACCACCAGGCAGGAGAAAACCTCTTGCTTCACACTTTTTGAGACGGTTTTTTCATTCCGACAGGAAAGCAGAAGTCAGACCAGACAATAGGAAGAATAAGAGACTGCAGGCTGACTGATAAAACTCATCCTCCATATGTTTTCTAGCAGTTTCAAAGCCTCCAAGTGACACATTACAACAGGTGAACCTGTCATGCTAAAGCACAGTGTGCTGTGCACATTCTTGCAAGTAAGACCCATGATTGCTTCCACAAGTAAAAACACTTAATTCAATCAAAAGCATCATCAGAGGCCAGATACCGATGTCTTCACATCTTTTTATGTACGCATTTAAAAGTAAATAATAAATAAAACAACTCAATCATGGAAAAACTGCTGTAGCCATGTCTAAAACTTATCAACACCTGTTGATTTCTATTATTTGGGCTGTCTGTTTGTCAGGAAGTCACATTTTCTCTCACTGTGATCCTGAACGGCGAGTGAAACCAACAGTTTGGGTTCAGCCTGAACTCCCAGCGGAGTCGCTGCTGCTCCATCCAACACAGCACCTCCTGGTCCCGGCATGTGGTTCTACTTTAAACCGGGAGAACTCAAGAGCCGAGTCTAAAAATGGTTCCCCAGCGTCTGATTCAGCCCACAGAAAGACTGACTCACCCACCATAATCAAAACTTACAGGCAGCTGCTAAGAATTTCTCACCCAGGAGCTCAAAACGCTCTGCTCCCTTTAGAGTTTCGGTTTGGCGGAGCCTATGATTACATACGTGATGATTAGTACTGCAGTGTGCGGGAGATCAACAAAGAGCAGGAGGAGAGGCGAACACTCCCTGGTTTCTGATCAGGTCCGGCTCCGGTCTGAAGCAGCGCTGCAGACTCGGGGCGGGCTGCAACCGCTGGGTTCAGCGTAAGAGCGCGGGAAAGCCCGGGTGAAACCAAAGAGCCGATCCCCTGCTGCAGCTACACAGGATGTCGCGTTTTCTTTATCAAGTGGGGTCGGAACATCAGGTCCAGATCCCGGAGAGTCGAGAGCCGGCAACTCTCAACCGCTTCAGGCTCTCTGCTGGGAGTTTCGCGACTCAATCATGTTACCACAGATTAGCTGCAGCAGCTCAAACATCCCGGACAAAACGTTTCTTGATCTGAAATAAAACCTCTCGGTTTTAGGAGTCTGATTCTGCAGAATGACAAATGTACAGCGGAGTGTTTTTAGTAGAACTGTTGCAATTCTTTATGTGCTTCTCCTGTGTTTCAATGACGCTTATATTCTTTTCAAGTCGTTTTCTAATGAGAATGAAGCAGGAGGCTCCTGGGAAATAAATATTGAAACCATAACATAAAAACATTTTTTTTTTAAATGTCCCAACAGATGTCATCAAGAAGTTACAATAAATACTGACTCTTAAAGGAGCAGTACTATGAATTTTCCAGGCACACAGAATCACTTTATAGCACTATCAAGTGACTATATTACCTTCAGTTGTTAGAAAAATGCTGTAAATATCAAATACGACTTCAAAGAAATTTGACTTCATAATTTAACGCCTTGAAATTGGGCCTCTGTCTCTTTAAAAACTCCTGCTCTTTCTGAAACTCCACCTTCAGGAAGTCATCACAACAGCACTCCTCTATTAACCCTTTAACATTTTTACCACTTTTCACTGAGAAGTAGCTTGTATAATGAGCTCAGTAGATGCGCAGTTCCACCAGGTGTTTGCTAATTGCTGCTAGCTAGTCTGAAGGAGCTGAGTGGAGAAGTTGTGGAAAGGGGAAGCTTGGAAACTGCAGCTCCGAGGAGGAGCTGCGTCTCGAAGGTGGCGATAGGTCCATCCAGGCGTTTTGCACAGGTGAATGGTTGCCACGGGAGATTAAAGGTCCCTCAACATGCATGAAAGAATCAAAGCAACACTCAAGGTATGTTTTTTTTTTTTTTATTTGGAAATAACATTTTAACATGGTGTAAAGCTAAAAAAAAGTAGACTTTACATAATACTGCCCCTTTAAGGCTAAATAAACAGCCCACTGCAGGTCCACAGTTGAGGCAGGTGACAATTAACCTGCTGAAGTCAACTTGTCCGGTTCTTAGTTTACAAAATGGACAACCAATGAGCATTTATTCAAATCTTTTCTGATATTCGTTAGAGATGTTCTCAAAGGTTTTGAGCCACTGATATCAAAGCAAGCTGCAAATCTGTTATTTTTTCCAAGCCCAGAGTTGCAGGCTGACTTCAACAACATTACATGTGACCGAAACACACAGCTGCAAGATCAAATGTAAACAATGGATGAAACAAGCATGGCAGACTGTTGCTGAATATAAAAACTGCACAGAAGGGACGGCAATATGGACTCAAAATTTTACCATATCTTGTGGTACTGTTTTGGTAACGATAAAAGTGATGAAAAAAAATATGTCCTTTGCGGTCTTGTTTTGGTGAATGTACTGCTGTTTCTGTGTCACAGCAACTGTAGCCCCACAAACACAAATACTGCTCATGAAAAACATTCCCATTAGAAACAAGCTTCTTCAGGACATCAGTTACATACAGAAGCAGGATTTCTATCACTAAACTACACTTTAACTGCATTTAATAACATTTTCAAATTTATTATCTTTATGAACCAACAGTGGAGAGTCTGTGTGACATCTGCTCAGGCGAGTGAATTCAGGGCTGCAAACTGTTAAAATTCCAAAGATGATAACCATGCAAAACATAAACTACCATCAGAACTGAGCATTAAGACCAGCCTAATTCTGAAACTAGTGCTGAAAATCGCCTTGGCGATATGGATTACACGATGCCCCACGACTCTCTGTGAGCGTTAGCGTCTCAGCTCAAGCATTACGGACAGTTAGACAGCATGCATCTGGCCAGACCTATGATTTTCTAGCAAATATTGCATCTAAGCAGCCCTTTGTGACTGCCATGTTGCACACATGTTCACATGTGGTGTGAACGCAGCCCAAGTCAGACGTCTCATCACAGCTTTTTACCACAGCTGTGTTACTGTGCTGCTGATGTGAAAATCACAGACATCAGCTGGCAGACTGGGAACTGAGCAGCAACTCTAGTCGTGTTCTTCAGAAAAATGCCTTCACCTGCACCCTGATCTGGCCTAGCACCCGACTTCTGAAGCAGAAAGTCCATATTTATGGAATAAAACGACTATAAATAAGAGTGTGATTGCAATAATTACACATTAAAGCACTGTGTAATGTTATGACAGCAGAAGTGATGCTTGCAAACATTTTTTTTTTTTTTAAAAATAAAATCAACTAGAAATTTAAATTTTCAATAAAAAAAATTCTGGGGAACCTTGAGGTCAACATGCAGTCAGGATCTCATACGAGCATGAGGCAACACCCAAATTATGAGAAAAAAGAAACTAAAAACAGGAAACTCCACTAACCACTCCAATGACATCAATACATAAAAAAAAAAAAAAAAAAAAAAAAAAAAACGCTGGGTTTCCTGTCAGCATTTCATGAATCAGTAACGCAATCTCATCACGCTGCATCCAATCAGCTGAATCCTCATGGTTTCAACAACTGCAGCTAAGAGCTTCAGCCACGCTTCCTGCAAGTCGCTTCGGCGTCACTGCGACCGACACAACCTGCAGCTCTGCCGTGGTTTCGGTCCCAGCAGACCGAGGCGGCGCTTTTCACTCGACGTGAGGGTTCGACTAGACAAACTTCAGAGAGACGGAGCGTGTGCGTGACGGCAGGGCCTCATTCCACAGTATTTTGTTTTTGCTTTTGCACGGCGACAGGAAGCAGTAACACGTAATCCGCCTTTATGTGCAGGCTGTGCAACATCTTTCAGGATTAAGTAAGAGAAAAAGAAAAAAAAAACGGGTCAATTCAGGACGACATCTACACATTTTACGCTCAGAAAAGTTAACATGTACAACTCATTTTATAAAATTCAACTTTATCTTTATGTAAATGTTTGAGTTTAGCTTTCAGAGAAGAAAATTCAGCCTCTAAAATGTCGCAGTTAAAGGCATCTGAAAGAGCCATGTGTGGCTGGACGCAGCAAATGTTACAGTCCAACAATAAACCTATTGATAACAGACCATAAATGCATTAGAAGTAATGGAGTCAGATGGAAAACTTGTGCAATAATGTCACTCTTTATAAAATTACATCAAGCTAATTTCTCTGCATTATGTAATATTTATTGGAAAAAGGGAAGTGAAACAGTGAACAGCGTCGATTCTGGCAAATAAACAACATCAGAGTTCACTGATGCCTCAGCATGGATCTGATTTTTGTTCCCCAACGTGTTTCTCTGAATCTGCGGAGGGAGCTAAAGATTAGGGTGATGGCAAAGAGGCCTTGACGCATCATCAAAATACCAGTGGAAACATGCAAAAAGCCGGTCTCCCATTAATGCATCCATTCATCGTCTGTCCCCGCAGGTTCCCGAGGTCTGCGGTTCATCACGGGGAAATTTTCAACATGAAACGTCTCTGGTAGAATACAAATAAAAAGGCTCTGGATGGAGACTGGCAGGTTCCTTTTCGTAGAACCACATTTGCTCAAACAAGTCACTTTCTGTCAATTTAAGGTCTGTGACCAGATTCAACACATTTAAATAAACCAAACTCTGGTTGCGTCAAAAGCAGCATTGTAATCATGTTTAAAATGTTTCATTGCTATGTTTTAATCCCTCTGCTGCATGAATATGACTCTGCTTCTGTTGTTAAAGTCACTTTTAACTCTTTCATCGCTATTTCATTTCTGCGTAGTATCTTAGATATGTTGTTTATAAAAGCCCCTCCAGAGACAAGTGCTGTGGGCGCCATGATACAGGCATGGGACTGCTGCTTTATTCTGTCTGTGTTATTATGCGTCGGTCCCTATCAAATAAACTTCATAAATGAATAAATAAAAACAAAAGAATTTTAAAAATATTCTTTTGACAGCGCTTTATGATTTGTTTCGATAAATGCCCGTCTCTCTTATCGTAAACTGGTTGAATGGAAATCATTTTTAATCTGCCAGGGGTATGAATAATTTGCCTGCAAATATAAACAGTTTATTTATAGATTTAAATAAATCTAGTTTAGTTTATATCATTAGTTTATTTAAAACAGGGACAGTGTGCAAAAGAAAACATGAATAAGAGATGCTTTGCACCAGATTTAGCTTTAGCTAGTTTCCATCTGTAGTCCCTGAGCAGGTGTATTAATAAAATACACTGAAAGTCCCCATATATACCTTATATACAATCACTGTACATAAAGTCATAAATTCACAACAATATCATAAGTATTAAATGCCAAACCTCTGCTCTGTAATCACAGTTTTTATTTGTCAATGCGGACACCACTGGTGTATTTAAACCCTTTAAGATTAAATCAATAGTTTATTATCCTCTAAAAACTCCAGACATCACTGTGTTTCCATTTGCTTTGGTTCTGACCCCTGCTCGCTCCAGCCAAATCAGAAAACATGACAGAACAAAATCACTAAACAAGCTCCTCCCGTTATAGACGTGACTGGAGTCAGTTAGCCGCGTTTTCCCACCATCCAGTACGAGCAGATTGATTATAAAAGTAGTTCAAATTGCTGGGAATCGACGGGGATTTGCAGACTTTAAAAGCTGTGCAAACTGCAAACAACATGGAAGGAATTTAATCTCTTCCAGAGAAGATGCTGATCCTGGCAGACCTGAAACCCCTCATTTGAGCTCCACCTTTCATGATGACATCACAATAAAGCACATAAACATACAGCTCGCTCTTTAGGCACCTTTTTTTTTTTTTTTTTTACAGCATCCAATCAGAGCAGCGTGGGAGGATTTCTTAAAGTGACAGCAACAAGTCGAAATAACAAGAGGGGCTGGGGCTCATTTCTATTATAATAATAATAAATTGTGTTATTATTATTTTTTCCTAATCGGAGCAAAATCTGTTGCTAGAACCCGAGAGCAGAACTATAAACTTTGTAACTGACAAATAGAAACGTTTACCTCTTAAATTTGGCCTTTCATCTCCTGCCCACTTCAGCGAGCCTGCTTAACTTTCTGATTTAGCCAAACCGAAACCATAGTTTCTCAAAATAATACACTGGTTTTTTAAAACCATTTTTATTTTGTCTTCCAATTTGTTTTTGTACAGTTTTGTTACATATGTTTTTTTTTTTTTAAATGCCGTTACTGTGACACAACTATGTCTCTCAGATGCCGTAATCAAAGTCCAAATCCGGTCACTTAATGTTTCTTTTCTTGTCAACTCGTTGTCATAGTTACAACAAAAATCAACTTCTGATTGGCTGACCAGTCCCTGAATATTTTTTTGTGTCGTACGCTACACTAAGCTACGTCTGAGCGAAGGGTTGGGTGAAGGTCTGAGTTTCTGTTTTCACGTCTTGTAACGTCCTAAAAGTGAGCTCCCGGCTGGCCGAGCAGTTCTCTGTTCCGGACCAAATTAAGGCACTCTCTTACCGTCTCATAGCTACCAAAACCAGATGGATTTTGGTAAATTTTTAATCTTTTAGTGATTATTTTCGTCACATTAATAAGCAGGTTGTAGGCTGAGTTTAATTTCTTGAGGTAATAATTATCTAGCAGCGAGTGAACATTAGTTAATTGATTCTTGGTTGTTAGTTCATAACAGACTTGTTTTCTGCAGAGCTCGAGAGCTACTGCCCTGCAGGTTTTAGACACGTCCCTGCTCCAACACCCCTGAATCAAATGATCCAATTATCCCAAGGACCAGGGTAGGAGACCCAGTCCTCGATAAATAAACACTGAAAACCCATCGAAAGAGACGACATTTGAATACTTTCTGAAGATTACCTTCACTTTAATCCCAAGCAAATACAGAAATATCTCATTGTTTGAGGTGTATCTGTAAACTCAATGGGGAAGTAAAGAACTGACAGATTTTTTAAAGATTAAAGACATAAATAATCTACATTTTATATATATATATATATATATATATATATATATATATATATATATATATATATATATATATATATATATATAAAAACAAAATAGCTGAATACTGCTTATTAATGCCACAACACACTAGGGGTCCTTTAAAATACAGAAAAAAGTAAAACAATGCAGTCATGGAGTTTCCTAAATCAGGAAAACGTTTTGCAATCCCTCCATCCAAGGTTGCCTAACTTCTGTATTTTTTCCACTCTCCGCTGCATGCCTGTTCATGCATAACGAGCTCTCGATTAGGTCTATAAAAAAATGACGTGTCCAATTTGTCAGCAATCATTTGGTCTACTAATATGATAAGAACAAGTTGCATCCTGACAGTTTTTGTATGTCAACGTTCGCCAAGATAATACATTTATTGCGGAGACTCTCTGCTTATATGGGCGTTGGCCTCAATAGCCTTCAGATAACTTAAAAATCTTTATTGCATTTATAAAGAAATAAAAAAAATAATAATAATTAAAAAAAAAAAACAATTAGAGAGATCACCACTTTCCTGTACATCTGAATAAAAATGAGTGCAGAGCGTTCCTGTCCCTTAATTACCACACGCCACCACGCACAGCTGCTCTTCTCGGCAGGTAAACGAGTTGCTGTGCAGGCGTTGACGCTGCAGCGGCGGCCAGGTGTCAGGTGCGTGTTGACAGCACACCCGACCCACCCACCTGGAACAAACACAGCAGGCAGAGCGAGCAGGTCCCACAGGTAGACACACCTGAAAGCCAGCCAGGCAGGAGGCTAAATAGAAGCTTTAATGCTCATAACTCACATCGTGCACCTTCTTACCGGCAGAAACACCCACACAACCTCTGATTTATGACACACGCCAGTCCTGGAGTACATTCTGCAACCTATATCTGTAAACTACGCAACGATATAAAGAACACCAGAAGGTCCAATAAAAACACTGAAGAATGCAGCAGATAAACATGGACACAAACTGGGTTTCCTGACCCCAGACACACCTAATGTCTCATCTTTAACCCAGATCAGGCAGCAGATACAGCGTCTGAGCTATAAATATCCCAAGTGGTCACCATGGAAACATTCGCAACAAATATTTAGCTGCCATGAGGTCATTTTAACACAATTACAGGATAAAAACAATAAACGCAAGGACAGTGGATAATTAACTTCGGATTATGGGCTCCTATAAGAAAATGATTGGTGTGACGTAAAATATTTAGACTGAGAGGAAACAAAGTCCAACCAAGAGCACCAAGCAAACGAATGAAAGAAACAACACCTGAACTCACTTTCCAGCTTTTAAAACCATATGATAATAATAATATATAAAAATCGAATCTGCTTCACTCAGTTTAAAGCAGCTCCGCCCGGGTTTGGGACAGTTTCCAGTCAAGTTTCAGAAAGTTATGGTTTCAAAACCTCTAAAATGTTCTGTCCATTCCTACAGCTCAACGTTTGTTTAAAGGAATGCTGGAGAAAGTGTCGGTAGGAGTGAAGCCACATCCCCCACATGTTGCTGCACACTGCCGGTCAGCTGGCTGAAAGAACGCTGCTACCCTTGTGCAAGGAAGAGAAATTCAGCGGTCTGGAAGCACTTCTTTCCGAATCCACAGTTGCTCCACCAGCAGACAGCCTGACTAACTAACCAGCTGATACCACCTTGTTGCTCTTTAAAGATTAGACCAGAAAAAGGAAATAATAGTCTGCCAAATAATCATGACACAACTGCTATTAAACCTTGCTGGTATTTAGTGTATGTTTTAAGTCAAAGTATCAAAAGTCGTATCATTTCATATATATAAAATTTATAAATATTAAATAGTAAATTATTTAGCAGCCAGAAACATAATTGCTGCTTTTCTATTTTAAATAAAAGCACTAAGATTGTGACACATTTTGCTTTAAATCTTTGTCTAAATACAATGAAAACATTGTGCCATGAGAATCTCGCACCGACTCATGCTAAACTCAGTCCAATTATAATCCATTATATAACTATTTCAAAACATCTATTGATTATCACACACTTTATCTAATATGTAAACTCAACTTGGACACTATTAGACAGCATTAAACTCCAATCAGAGCGGCAAAATGCTCTTGTAAATCCCAGCGTAGACAGACAACAAATCAGATCTCAGCACTGTGAAGCTCATAGAGTTTAATCTTGAGAAGCTCCAACGGTTCAAACGGAGTTGTTCCTCTCCACTGTCCCCTTGTGCTTGCTCAGAATACGGGACAACAAAGATTCAATGTAATCTGTTAGTTTTCCTTGACAGATTGTTAAAAAAAAAATTTTTTAAAGTAGCATTTTAAGATTATTATCTACACTGTAACATGACTGGATGCGAACTGTCAATATTTGGATTTGAATACGAATCTGACGGTAATGGAGCAAACTGCGCTGAAATGAACTGAGT
The DNA here is from genome assembly GCA_014839685.1 of Anableps anableps. NCBI lineage: Eukaryota > Metazoa > Chordata > Actinopteri > Cyprinodontiformes > Anablepidae > Anableps > Anableps anableps. The sequence goes on along the minus strand of CM026085.1, from coordinate 25,598,888 downwards.
GAGTTTGGTCTGTTTTGGACCTGTTCTGCCCAGTAAGATGCCATGACTTTTGTTGTGAATGGCTGCAAAAGCAGCTAAACTCAACCACATCAAATTAACTAAATGCAAATACAAGTTAAACCCTTAGGATGGCGTTTAGAAACCAAAATATGAGCTACTTAAGGCAGAATGTGTCTGCTTTAGAGAAGTAAACACTCAGAAGTCACTGCAATACAAACGCTCAGGCTCAGAGTTAAATTAGACATCTTGAAGAGGGCATCTAAATTAGTATAAACACCAAAAAAAAGTCACTATAAACAGAACGGAGAAACGCAGTCAGTCAGTGACCATGTGAACGATGGAAATTACAGAGTGAGACGGTGTTTAAACGACATGTATGAATGGAAAGCTTTTTGTTCATTCTGGGTGTGGAGGGTGGAAGGTTTATTTGAATACAGGTCGTGTCTTCAGGTAATGACAGTGGAAACGGCCTGTAGTTGCACAATCCCGTCTTTCTTGTTGCCAAACTGCCTCGTTTTACTCGCTGAAGCCCAGAAAACAACCCTCTAAATAACAAAAATGAAACACCTCCGTCCACCTTTAAACTTACCTGCATACCAGGGACGTCCATAGTTACTTCGACCGCTTTTCCTCCTCCTGGCTCTCCTCTGCTTTCTTTCTTTCTTCTTTCAGCTCCTGGTTTCTTATTCCTCCTCTTCGGCTTTACTCCACAAAGTTCCCTCTAAAACGGGTGAACCGGTTTGACTTCGGAGTGAGGAAATATTTCCGACAGGCAGACAGGTTTGTTTAGCAGCAGAAATGAGGCGAACAAACTCCAAAACTCGAAATGTGACACAGAGTCTGCAGCGAGGGGGAAAAAATGCTGTTGAGCAAACAAACGAGGAGAAGGACGAGCCTTTCTGAGGGAGGAGCGACAGAAAGTTCACTCTGAACAGGAGGAGGTCTGCTGCCTCCCTCTGCTGGTTCCCAGCGGCCTGTCTGTCCGCAGGGTTTTCCTTAAAGGGGCAGTATCATGTAATATCGACTCTTTTGTTTTTTTTTTTTTTTTTTTTTTTTTTTTTTTTTAGCTTTACATCATGTTATAATGTTTTTCCCTCATCAAAAACATACCTGGAGTGCTGCCTTTATTCTTTCATGTTTGAGAAATCCTTTAATCTCCCGTGGCAGCCATTCAGCTGTGCAAAATGCAGGGTTTGACCCAGCTCCTCCTCGGAGCTGCAGTTTAGAAGCTTCCGCCTCACAGAGCACTTCTCCCCCGCGACTTCCCCACCCAGTTCCTTCAGATTAGCCAGCAGCAATTAGCAAACACCAGGTAGAACTCTGCATCTGCTGAGCTCATTATACGAGCAACTTCTGAAAGCATAACACTGATGAAAACGTTGTTAAACAGTTAATAGAGGAGCGCTGTTGTGATGACTCCTGAAGACGGAATGTTGGAAAGAGCAGGACTTTCTTAAAGAGACAGAGGCCCATTTTATTTCAAGGCATTAAATTATGAAGTCATATTTGATATATACAGCATTTTTATAACAACTGAAGGTAACATAGTTACCTTATTGTGCTATAAAATAATTCTATGTGGCTGGAAAACACATAATACTGCCCCTTTAACAAAGTTTTTGTTTTTGCAATTTTTACTCTGAAATATTTCAGATAATCTAAAAACAAACAAAAAAAGCAATACTTAATAATAGACAGAGCAAACCTGATAACATATAAAATAGAGTTTTGAAATGATCATTTCATTTACTGAGAGAAAAAAAAGATTCACAATTAGATTTAATCTTCAATTTTGGGTACACAAACAAATAATTTGACTAGATATTCAAAATATATAATTTATTACAAATATATAAAAAGCCAAAATAAAATACATTTTATTTTACATTTTATTCTTTAGTATAAATATTATTGTAAATTCCATATATTGTATAAATTGAACTATATTGCAAATATATTTACAAATATATGTGTGTATATAATATATAAACAAAACAGGCAGACATGGTTGAATTAGTGAAAATATGTTATCGATTTGGGCACCCTGATTGTTGGATGACAGCCTGGGGGAAGAAGCTGTTTTTGCTTTAATTCAACAACACTGGAGGGGTTTCAAGCATGATCGTCTTTACACAGCGATAAAATGTGATTTAGGTCACAAAACCATCGTTTTTCACTGCTGATTAACCCAAGTGCACTTGAGGTTAAGGTTGCAAACTGGTGACTGAGTATTGTGCTTCAGGATTTTCTGGTCGCGGTCTGAATTCGTGGTTCCATCAGTTAAGACAAGTCGTCCAGGTCTTGCCACCCCCAAGTTTAACTGCTGGCATAATGCTGTTTTAGTAAAATGCTGTTAGTTTTACGTCACATGCAACAGGACCCACATCAAAAAGTTCCACTTTTGTCACATCAGTCCATTAAATATTTTTCCAAAATTGTTGGAGAACATGAAGATTTCTTTTTAACAGACGTGTGAGGACCAGTCCTTGTGGACTTTTGGATTATTGTTGATTCATGAACACAGACCTTAGCTGAGGGGAGTGAGGCCTGCAGTCTTTTTAATGAAGTTCTGGATCCTGTGACCTCCTGGATCAGTCATTGTATTTTTTATTTTGTATTTTGTGTGTAGTACGTCAGCAGGTCAGCCACTCTTGTGAAGGTTCGCCACGGTTGTGTGTTTTCTCCAGTTGTAGATAATGACTCTAACACTTAGATGTTGTAGACGTTGAGACTATTCAACAGAAAACCATATAATTAATTTTGAACAACATGTACATTTTTAAATTAACCTACTCAGTAGCATATTCCTTTGGATTGGAGTACACTGTTTTTTTTTTTTTTTTATAGCTACACAAGATTTATGTTGAAATTTTGCCCTTAAAATATTTTTATTCTGTTTCTGTTTTTATATTTTGCATATTTCTGTCTTTATTTGAATCTACTGGTTGTGATTGCCTGTCACTTTGCTGATGTTTCACAAAAAATGTCCCCATTGTGGGACAATAAAGAATATTTCAATTTTATTCTGACATAGGCACTTGCATGGATGTACAAAAGCATTTGCAACTTCTTCAAAGAAATGAGAAACTGCGTTTTTGATGTGCACAAGTGACACAATGATTTAAAGATTGAATAAGTAGTTTTGAGAATTTCAATTCTGATCTGAGAAATGTACCAATACGACTTAGAAAAACTGTAATAGCAAAAACAGTTTCTAATACTTATTTTAATATTTTACTTATTATTATGGATGTATTTGAGACATGTTTTTTAAGAAGCAAAACTTTTTACTATTATGATTCTTTTGTACTTTTTGTTTTAGCTTTATTCACAAATAGGGGTAAATTCAGCTGATATTCTAGTTTCCTACGGTCCCCGAATGCACCGGCAGGTTTTCCCTCTGACGTAACCGTTAAAGTTGTCCAGAGAGGGGCGGAGCCCGGTGGAAAGATGGCGTCTTTACGCTGTAGGAGAGATCCCTGTGGCGTTATCTGCCTGATTTTAACTTATTTCAGCGTTTTTTACGCGGACTATGTGGTCATACAGTATGTTCTCATCCCTGCCTATGCTGACAGGTCGGTAGTGGGAGTTTTAATACCGAGAAAACAGTTAAAAACAGCCGACATTGCGTCTGTTTCTGTTCGCTTCCTCTCCATTCATTTTGCAAACAGGTCTGACAGCATCCTGGGTCTACTCCGAAAGCGGTCGTTTATTTTAATTTTGAATTTAATTTTTATTTATTTTTATTTATTTATTTTACCACGAATAGCAGGGTTTGGGTGAATTTAAGGTGGATATTTGTAACAGTTAAAATCAGATAGCATGTCCTGTCATTTTATCTAATACCGAGACAAAAAAACAAAAACATTGAGCTGTTTGCAAACTAGGCTTACGTCAGTTGATGCCATCCTATGTGTGTGTGCCTTTTTATTACTCTTAAATATAAAAAACTGTTTTAAAACAGTTTGATTGAAGCTTATTTTTGTTTCTAGTGCAGTTTGTTGTCATGTGGGGATTAAGGCCACAGTTTTGAATATGTTTAGGTGTTGGTCAAAGAAAATACACAATAATATCATGCTGTGTTTTCAGTTCTTCCTTCACTTCATGTGATTTTTTTTTTTTTTTTTTTTTTTTTTGACCCAAACAGTTTCTGTGGTCTGGGAAATCATTATTCATGATATAAACGCAACACACCCGCTTTTATGATATTATAAGAATCTGTTTTTAAGTGAACAAAAACACTCAAAAGATTGAGTCAGTCAGTGTTTATTGCATGAAAAAGACATTGCTATGGAAACGCTATGTGTGGGTAACAAATTAAGCCTTGCCTGAGGTTTAGTTTGCTGGTCTGGAGAGTACCTGTGTTTTATTGTGATGCCTCAGAGAAGAAACTGTTGCTGCTCATCAGTCTGAGAAGGAGTAAGGAATGAATAAGCTGTCAGGAAAAAGAAGAGATATTCTGTGTACAGATCAAACCAAGTACCAACTGTTGAGCATGGTGGTGGAGGGGTGATGATGTGGGCTTGTTTGTCAGAAAGCTAGTCTGCCAGAAAGCTGAAGCTTGACCCAGACTTGGTTAACACCAGGATGAACTCAAACACAGCGGCACATTTAACCACAGAAAAAAAGAAGAATCATAATGCTGAAGTGGCCTAGTCAAAGTCCACACTTCAATGCCTCAATTAAGCTGTGCAGAAACAATAATCTACGTACCTCGATGAATGAGTTAAAAAAGAGTGGATTAAAATCCATCCATAATAATGTGAGCCTGACCAAGTCATATATTAAACACCTGCTGCTGATCTAATATAATAATTTAATCTGGAGTTCATAGTTTGGTGCATTATATCCTGATACGTGAGGAATGGTGTGCTTTCTTTTTACCGGGACTCTGATAATTAAAATAGATTGGTTTTCAGTTTTTATACATATATTCCTAAGTTCATTGAAGCTGGAAAAGAAGAAGCTTTGACTGTGAACGTTGGGTTTCTGAGACTCTAACTGGATTTTCCCCTCGCTGGTCTCTCTGGCAGTGTTTGGGGAACTCTCCATGGATCCTTGTTCAACCTGATCCTGCTGCTGCTGCTGGCCTGCCACTCCAAGGCTGTCTTCTCTGATCCTGGTTGGTCAACGCTGCTAAACCCTTCAGCTTCAGCCTCTTATCTTCGGTGTAACTGTTGTGACACTAGGCCGTTGTAGCCGTGCGAAGGTCATAAAAACTTTATTTAATGTTCTGTCAACTAAACTCAAACATCCAGAGAGGCCTGAGCAGAATTTAAGGTCAGCTGTCAGACGAACTTTAACGCAAGTAAAACTGCAAGCATGTCAAAGATCTGACAGATACTAGTTGTTCCTTTACGAATAAAGAGCGAATCAGTGTTTTTGTAGTCCAGAAGACTTGTAGTTTCATTTCAGGTCCAGCCAGTCAACAGGTAACATGTTAATATAACATGGAGGCTGTTCTGGTAACGTCCAGGGATTCGAATGCTAGTAAAACTAGAGGGAGGAAGCTCTGTTACACTTGAAGATTAGTGGTGAAACCCACTATCTGCTTCTGTGTTTCATGTTTCACGTTTGTGTCTCCAGGTATGGTGCCTCTCCCGGACACGGCCTTGGACTTCTCTGACCTGCGCTCTCAGTCGTCTCGGATGAATGAGCGGGTCGGTTTTTCACCGTTTCTGTTCAGAAGTAAAGGAAGTTCTGATCTCTGAAGATCAGGTTCCCCAAAGAGTCTGTCAGACTGAAAGCTTTTAGTTTGGATGCCCTGAACTCGGAAACAACAGCTGTTGCAATCTGAGGTTCTGGACGCATTTTGGTTTGCTTCCATTGTAAAAGCGGCCCATACAACAGACGCCACGTTAGGCGCCTGGGTTTAACCCCAGTCCAACTGGCGGTGGAAACGCTACTGAATACGCCAAGACCATAAAATAGTGCCGAAGTGCACCGACCCGTGCCGAAGCACTCAGTGGAAATGAGGCATAAATGTTTTAAGAGTGGGCCGGCCGGATTCCAGGGATAAATCTGATACGAGGTCAGCTCTATGACAGACTATTAGGGCCAGGCTACAATTTTACATTTTTTAATTCCAAGAATACTACAGTTGTAGCAATACAAGAATAAAGTAGTAAGATATTAAAGTAGAAATAATGTGAGAATAAAGCGTTAATATTACCAGAATAAAGTCATAATGTTAGGAGGGTGAAGTAAACATTTTCTAAAAACTCCTACATGAAAAATAAAATACTAAATGAGGAACGCTGAGCATCTTGTGAAGTCATACTTTGGTATCAGTTTTACAGATGAGGTAATACTTCAAATTTGAACACATCGGCATCACCTTATTTTCAACAGAAGGATGTTGAAACGATTGAGCAAACAACAGTCTGTTTCGAAGAAACTCTGCTTTTCACGTTAGATCTCCATAACTGGAAGCTTTTTTTGATTAAAACGACTTTTTTCTCATAATTTTAAGACGTTCTGGTAAAATTGCAGCTTTATTCGGCTAACATTTCTCGTAAATAAGCAAAAATTCTTGTAGCCTGGCCCCTGAGCTTCCATCGTCCAACTCGCAGGAGGGACGGTTGAAATCATTCGAAATTGTTTTCTGTCATTTGTAATTTCTTTTTTAGAAAAGAAAGCAGGAAAAAACAATCGATTAAACTTGGTTTGCCCGGACACCCTGGAAGTAAATCATTGTTTTTAAACATTTTTCCTCCTTTGTTATTGTGTTTTTTAAATCTTTTGAGAAGTGCCTCATCAGAATCAAACCTCCTGGTTGAATAAGGATAATTTTCAATCCAAATCTGTCAGGGGTATGAATAATTTTGGGCTTCACTGTATATCAACATGTACCTTTTTTCTGAAAATACCATGAAAATAGCATGATTGCAGCTTTTCCTTGAACTCTTTTATTATCAGCTTGAAACAATGTGTATCTGAGAGCGCCTCTGTGTTTCCAGCTGGTAAGCTTCACCTCTGCTCTCTGAGAGCATTCAGCTAGCTCTTTCTCAATTAGAAAACTTTGAAGATGTCACTTCAGGATTATGTTTTCTTTATTCTCGTCTCTACTTGAATTTTTCTTCAACAGAAAGTTCAGTTATTTTCTGGTTTTAGCTTCTCCAATGTTGAAAATGTGCCGCTTTCTTGAAGAGTGACTGAAACCAACATGTTTCAGCTGCTGGTCGAAGTAAAATCCAACCAATTAGACGATGAGTTTGAGCCCTCACAACTGGAATGTGCCGATGCAGAGGGTGCAGCCGGTCAGAGTGTGACGGCATGCAGCAGCCAGGAGGGATGTTTGAAGCCTGGGTGGCTCTGAATGCTGCTGAGCTCAGCAGGCTGCTCAGTCTTTGGGGCTGAACCTCTCTCGTTGTCGTCCTCAGGGCTGCGAGGGCTGGACGGTGTGCAGCCGCTGTGAGACCTACAGACCTCCCAGAGCGCACCACTGCAGGGTCTGCCAGAGGTGCATCCGCCGCATGGACCATCACTGCCCCTGGTGAGAGGACCAGCGTCCATCTCGCGGCATGCTTGGTGGTCCGTCTGTCTGGTAGTTTGTTTATCCATCCGTCCATCCATCCATCGGTTTATCCATCTGTCCGTACATACGTCTATCCATCCATCCGTCTGTCCGTCCGTCCGTTCATCCATCGGTTTATCCATCCATCCATCCATCGGTTTATCCATCCATCTGTCCATCCATCCATCGGTTTATCCATCTGTCCGTACATACGTCCATCCATCCATCCGTCCATCCATCCATCGGTTTATCCATCCATCTGTCCATCCATCCATCGGTTTATCCATCTGTCCGTACATATGTCTATCCATCCATCCATCCATCCATCCGTCTGTCCGTCCGTCCGTTCATCCATTGGTTTATCCATCCATCCATCCATCCATCCGTCTGTCCGTCCGTCCATTCATCCATTGGTTTATCCATCCATCCATCCGTCCGTCCATCAAACCATCCATCCGTCCAACCATCCATTGGTTCAGCTATCTGTCGGTATATATGTCTATCCATCCATCCGCCTGTCCATCCATTCATCCATCCATCGGTCCATCCATTCATCCATCCGCCTGTCCATCCATTCATCCATCCATCGGTCCATCCATTCATCCATCCCTCTTTAAATCTCCTGATTCCTGTCCCTCCTCCTCCATATTTCAGGATCAATAACTGTGTCGGGGAGTTGAACCAGAAGTATTTCATCCAGTTTCTCTTCTACACTGGTGAGTAGCTGCAGAAATCTGTTTATATTTACTGTTTCAAAACAAGCAGCTCTTCCACCTTTGATGAGCTTGTCTCACAAACCAAACTGCCTCGTTTGTTGGAAGCAGAAGTGAATTCACTTCAATCACAGACCTGCACGGGGGGAGGGATGTAATCAGCCAGAGTGTTTAGAGACGAGCAGAGGGAGCTACCTTCCCCTCTCTCTGGGGTGTAGAGGGTGGAAAAAATGTCTCAGAAGGTCTTTTCCATCCATAATAGTGTTTCAGACATTAAAAAGCTGGTTTGGGCTTTTTTTTTTTTTTTTTTTTTTTTTTTTAAACCTAGCTGTATTTCTGTGCATGCAGGCATCGCCAGCCTGTACTCCATGGTGCTGGTGGTGTGGGCGTGGGTGTGGAGGATACGGAACGAGAGGGAAGGCGACGCAGACAAAGAAGGGGAGGAGACGCCGAGCAAACATCTGATAGTGTGAGTTCAGGCGACAGCAGGGAGTGTCATTTCAGCCTCTGGGTGTTAAAGCCGCCTGTTTACTGTATGTCTTCCTTTCTCTCCGCCTCAGTGCTCATTACATCATCCTCCTGGTGGAGTCGGTGTTGTTTGGAGTGTTTGTCATGGTCATCTTCTATGATCAGGTAGAAACGTTTCTACTGGCTTTTTCTCTAAAAGGGATCCTGGCCTCGAGTCTGCAGAGTTTTAAAGAATAACCTGAATGAAATGAAGTCACAAGGGGGTAGTTTTTGAAAATTATTACTCAAAATGGCTGAACTATGTCGAAAATGTCAGACCTGAGTTTGTGTAATTATCTAATTTCACTTTTATTTTATTTTAATTTTTTCTCCCACTGATGTTGCAGTTTGTTCTATCAAGAAGTCTTCAAGTGGCAGTTTTAGCATCACTCAGTTCAAATTCTATAAAAAATATTTAAAAATCTCCTATTAAGCACCTTTTTCGATGCATTTATTAATCGGTCAATCGCAAAAATAATCACCAGATCAGCCCTACACTATTGGTGTTAATTCAAGCAGAAAGGGGGGAGTTTTTCACATGTTGATGTTAGAAGGATTTTTTTCAGCTGCAGACAAATAATCAAGCATTCATTAAAGGAATGCTGTGTTGTTGCATTTTAGGCAATAAAATGTTTTTTTGTTTTTTTTTTATTTAGAAAATGAATTGAATTATTTTTTGTTTCTAATACCATATTAAAAAAAGCTTAAATGAAAAATCTGCAGAATGTGCCAATGTTTTTATCTGAATCATCACTAGATTAATCGAAAGCTAAAATAATTGTGAGCTGCAGCCTTTCGTCGTCTCCCCTCAGCTGATCTCCATCATCACCGACGAAACTCCCATCGAACAGATGAAGAACAGGCTGATGATCAGAGACCGGAGCGCCTCCTCCTCTTCGTTATCTGCCGCCTCATCACAGCAGCCGCCCCACCACCCCCCACACGCCACCCGGAAGCCGAAGCTGGCTCTGCTGAGGGAGGTCTTCGGGAGAGGTGGGTGTCCAGGTTTGTCTGCCACTCACCTCACAGCTGAAACCGTAGCCCGACTCATCAGGTTCCTGCTCCTTCCTGCCCATCTAGGTTCAGTGTTCTGCTGGCTGCTCCCGCTCCACTCCAGCCCCCCGTCGCTTGGAGGAATCAGCTACTCCACCCTGCCCGACTACGATGTCTGACCTATGACCTGTGAGCAGAGGAAGGGAAAGACTTTACTGCCTAAAAACGACGTCTCAGCTTTTAACTGGGAGGTGAAAATGAAGAAGGGATGATTGAGAGTGCGTTTGTGTTCACATGATGAGTGAATGAATGAGTCCTAACGATTTACCCTCTAGGACCTAAAGAAGCAGTTCAGCTTCAGACTTACCAGATACTTTTTCCGGACCTTCCTGTGACAGGGAAACAGCACTGAGCTTCTTGTGGCCCGATCTGAAGTTTTATGACCAGCAGTCCTCAAATCTTTCTTAATTTATTTATGGCAGCATTTCTCTGGAAACTGGGAGTATTAATCTGTTTATAACGACTTTTTCCTGAACGACATCTCAAATATGCGTTTGAGCGGGTCTCCTAGATCCAAACGCAGAGGTATAAGTGGTAACCATGCAGAATCACAGAGCGTCTGATACAGATCATGCAGGGTTAATGCAGTATGTACCTGCTCTTCAGGTGTTTTTGCATGTTCTGTATGATTGTTGTGGAGTTCAACAGCAGACCTTGAAACACCCAAACAAGCCTAAATCTTTCAGTTTCATATTTACATAAATTAGGGTTAACTTTTCGCTTTTAAACAGCGGCCATACACTTGAATACTCATCAGTTCGTGATAAAATTTAGCTTAGCATCCAGGTAAAGGAAAGCATTTACAGTCTGACTGAGCTGGGTTTTCTCAAGGAAGACGATGCCTTCAGACTCTGGTTTGGACGACACCATCAGCGGACAGGAAGATCACATCACGTTTTAAAGGCATAGAGTTACCATGATTGGCTTATTAAGACATTTTTATTGTTTTAAATTCCTCTCTGCAGCGCCCCCTGCTGTCTATTCCAAGCTTTTTTTTTTTTTCTAGAGAAATAAATTTTAGATTTTACAAATTCATAAAGCTCAGGAAACTTATATAAGACAAATGTGTATCCAAAAATTATTTACTTATAATTATAAATAAAATTTGAAGGACCTGATTTATGTTCTATGGCTCTGATACTGAGCAGCTTATGTGGTAAAAAGCTGATGGATGAGTCACTGTTTGTCTTGTCTGACTTTAAAAAGCCTCTAGAGGAAGTTAATGAGGTTTAAACAAAAAATTGTTTAAAAAAACTGAATAATCAGATTTTATTTTCAACTTCTGTTTTATTCAGTTTTTACAGATTTGTTTTAATGTTATTGATTTTTAAGGCAGACAGGAATATTTTTTTAATTATAGCACTGGTGTTAAATGTAGTAAAGGAAATGTTGATATGAGGAAGATATGTGTATTGTATGTAAAACACACCCCTGGATATAAAATGTGACATTTCCGACACAGTTTTCAAAGCTGTGAAAGAATATGAAATTTGATTTGGATAAAAATGGGAGAAAGAAAACTGTTTCCAGTCTGTATTCCTTTTTTGACATTTTTATTTTCTAAAACGTAAAGTTCTCTTTTACATTGTTTCATATTTAAATGTCATCCTTTATCTTTGATTTGCCACATCTTAACATGCATTCTGTCCATCAATAGATTATTTACTTTTTGTTACCAACTAAGTAATCAACAGTAATTCAGAAATAAAAAGTGTATTTTTCTGTTTTTCATCTAGACTCTCTTCAATCAGATTTTAAAATGAAAACTGGGTGGGTTTTTTTAGATGCCAACCCCCCCCATTTGCATTTTTGTTTTCTGTTTAGAAAACAAAAATATCATTAAAAATACTGGTAAAGCCAGAAAACATAGCTAAACTGGTAAAAATTTGTTCCCATTTGAAAGCAGAACTCCAAGGTTGATAATGGATGTTTATCACATCTCATCCCACAGCTTTATGCAAACCAGTCCAGTCCTCCCAGATCTGATGATGCCTCTTTAAGTTTCCTGTTGTCCTGGTAAAAAATGAATAGCTTCCCCCAAAATATGAGTATTTGAAATCAAATGTGACTTTCTTTCATTAAACCGATGGTGCCAGCCCAAACCAGCAGTTTTTATAATCCTTTACATGTAAATCCCAGCGGTTGATCATTTTAAATATGTTTTACTATCAAATCATAACTACTGTTAGTTGTTTAAGTCATAATTTGAACAGAGATGTTTCGGGGAGTTACTCTGATTCCTGGAAAATGAAATTGTTGCATTCCCACTAAGTAATCTCTAAATTTTCTTAATGTTATCTTCCTCATTCTTGGGTTTACGTACAGACAGCTTTTATATGTCACTAACTAAACTGAGTTAACTTACAGATTTACATTAATGCTAAACACGAACGGGTGCAATTCAACAAACGTGAAGAGCATTGTTTCCTACCTTTATTATTTACTCTTTCTGACATTTGCTCCTTCATTCAGAATACACTCACTCAGTGTTCTGATACATCATTGAATTATTTATTTATGTATTATTTCTAACTCTAACTATAAATGTGTATTTTATGTAAGGGGTGAAGCTGCCTTTACACACTGAAAAAGCATTGAAATTCCTGCTTGTTTAATGAGGAAGGAGTTCGCCCTTTAGGTGTTCTGCTCATTTCAACCCTTCTCCAGTTCGTTTTGGTTTGTTTTCCTGTTTTGGTCATTTTATACCCGACTTCCACAAGATGTTTCACAGTGTTAATTCCATTGACTAAACCTATAAAAAATATATATATACTTTTGTCAACTGCCTTTTTTCCACGTACACAAATCTAAGTAGCATTGTTAGAGTAGTAACTTGCAATTTTAGCTTCAGTTTAGCTAGCATTTTGGTTGAGCTTATTCGCTCACATTCCCAATTCATAACTCGTGTTCCTATAGATTTTATTAGCATTTCCAGACTTTAACCAAAGATTTAGGTGTAGTGAAATACATAGTTTGTGTTTTAAATATCATAAAGAAGCTTGTCAGTGGCATAGATGCTCAGCTAGCATTTCTTAGTTAGCCGCTTAAATTGCTAGGGCTACAACTAACGTACCTAAAGAGCATTTAAATATCCAGTTTTTCAACGATATTAGAGTGGTTCTTCCAAATAAGCAAACCAAAGCTGAAAACCTAACAAAAAATATGGTATTATAGGTAAACAAGATGTTTATTTTATACAAATAAATATCAAGGAAAACATTCAAGTAATTTCTGCAACTAGCCAAGGCATTGCTAGTTATCAGTTAGCTATTCAATCATTTTTCATCCAGACCATGCTCTATATATTTGATTTCTGTTTATTATACCACAGATCTAAATCATTGTCTCTTCCACTGTAATGAAACCCCAAATCTGTTGATGTTAGCTAACATTTGGGCAGTTTTAACATGTACAAGTCTGGCAGCGTTTGTAATCATCACCTAAAGCTGTTGGATAAATGCTGCAGCAGAACACATAACAGGTTCCTCAGAACTGAAGCAGATCATTTGGAAATGAAAATGTTTCAAAACAGACACAAAGGCAACTTCATCCTGACTGTATTTTTATGTAAATGTGTATATAGTTATTTTGAATTGTGTGTGGGCTTAACGGTTTCAGACACACAGGTGCTTTATTGGTTTATATGAATTATTCTCAGCTGTTTGCATCACAAGACTAACTGCTGGTTGTAAAGATGGAATGGTTTTACCCAGAAAATTCTTTTTTTTTTTTTTTTTTTTTTTTTTTTTTTTTTTTTTAATGAATTATGTGAATTTTATCGCTTTAATTAGCCTCTACACCATACACGTCACTCAGCATAAAAACATGGTGAGTATATTTAAAAGAAATTATGAGAAACTTGCAGAGATGTCAAAATGCATAATAGTCTTGCATTCAAGCTACTTGGCTGATATTTGTCATGCTTTGTATATTCATAACCCGCCAGCATGCTCTGGCTCCCAAACTGATGGACCAAAGCATTTCTGTATATAAACATACAGAAAGGCTTAAACGTATGTGTGAAGGGAAGTTTTGCTCAATGAAGGGCTTTTTTTCAGGATCTGAGGGCATAACTAGTGTGTAGGACAAGTTTCATTTTGAAGAAGAGTCAGTGGATGCGACATTTAAAAGCAAAGCGTCTTTCAGCTACTTTAGCATTTGATAGTTGATATTTACAGTTTCATTCTGCCTGAGCATAGCCAGAGCCTTGCTTAAATGCTAATCAAAATGAGTCACTAAAACTGGACACTGCATATGTTGGTCCATTCAGGCCTGAAAGAGTTCCTCAGTTCAAGTCAGGTGGTGTCATTCTTAACTGGAAAAAAACCACTATTTTTCTTTGATAAAGCAGCCTAACATAGTTTTAAATAAATAGGTTTAAAATATGAAAAGTTTATTTTATGTTTACATCCATTTTCAAAAGCTAATAATTGCTGGTTTTAGTGAATGTCACTTGGAGCGCTTAAGTTTTAGGTGAACAGTGATTCGATTTTACCACTTAAAGGGCTCTTTATGCACTACTGAGTGAAACTTTAGTAAGTTTAAATGTGTGTTCAGGTTTTTTCTTAGAAATGGGCAAATACAACACTTCAGTTGTAAAAATTGCTGAAACTTCAGTAATTTTACACTTTAATCGACCTGCTTATAGACTCAGCAGTTCCAGGAGTCTTATATTTCCATTTAAAGCAGTTGATGCTGCATCCACCAGTCAGTGGTGCTTGTCGGGAGGATTCACATTCACAGGGGGAACTAAGGCTGCCTTACTGTTGTTAGTTTGTCATCTGAAGGTTTCTCATAACGTCTGTCCACAGTGGTAATCCTGATCCAGGTCTGGCTGTGTGTGTACATATGAAGGTTCCTGTTTTATACTGAAGCTGTGGAATCCTTATAAAGGAAGACGTTAATGAATCTCAGAGATATTTGTTATGATTTCTAATATCATCATTGTATAAAAGGTTTAAAATGTTTTCACCAGACAGAAGGGAAACACAAGGTTTTGTCAAATTAAGTTGAATTTTACGGATTTGGTGAAAATAATAGTCAAGCACCTGAAAACATTCCAGACTATTGTTTTTTACTAGATATGTGTGTGTGTGTGTGTGTGTGTGTGTGTGTGTGTGTGTGTTTGTGTGTGTGTTATTATCAGGGTGCTGGGTTCCTTGGTTGTGATAAATGCAGTTGATCTGTTTTTCCATTTGTTTTTTGTTTCATCAGGATGCGCTTGTTTTGCTTCATCTCAGCTCCTTCTTTAACCACCATTTCAGATAAGAACCCATCAGGTGAACAAAACAAGCGCACTCTACATGTTTTATTAGACAGCGTGAAGGAATGTCTGCACAAACAGAGAAGGCCTGAAGCTAACTGTTAGCCGCCACTCAAACCCATTCAAGGGTCCAGTTTTGGAGTCGCTGCAGTATTTGGGCTCATAAAGTTCTTGTTTTTTTTTTTTTTTTTAAATTATTATTTAATGAGGAAACCTTGACAAAAATATCACATCTAGCACTGTTGTCACACATTAAAACCAATAAAAACAGGTGTTAAGCTTTTATTTGGAAAATTATGATGGAAAAAACCTAATGTGCAATTTTAAAAAAGCAGTTTTGAAGCTGACAGAATGTCTTTTTATACCAGTCAGCGTTCATATGTTTCTACTTCTCATCTGTTTGGCTGCAGCGGTTAATTTCAAGGCCTGCAGAGTAAAAACTGAGGTTGATATCGTGTGGTTTCTTGATGAACAAGTTTACAATTGAACTTTGAAATTTGCTTTATGATGTGTTACAATCTTGAAACCGTGACCTGTGTATTTTTTCTTCTTGATATGCTGCTCGTTAAAATCCAAATAAAACCGATGTCTTTTAATCTATTCTGCCTCGGTTTGTCGTCTTTAATAATGGGTTGGCTTTATAGACTTTAAATTTTGCTCGTTGAAATATAGCAAAAGGAACAGTTTTTATATAATCTGGTTAATTGCCCAGTTGACGCAGAGGATAGAAGAAAAACAGCTTCAAAAGAGATTGTCACATAAAAGCCTGGTTTACATTTAGATGCCATGAAAAGTATTTTTTGGTGGAGCTCCAAAGCTTTAGAAATTAGCTTGCATTCCTTTCTAGAGAGATGGATGCCTGTTCTTAAATATGTTTCTTTTTAAGCTTTACAGCCTACTTCATGTTGTTTGACAGGTTCTATTTAAGTGACATAGAGTAGGATAGAAATAACCTTTATTGTTCCTCTGTGGCGAAATTCAGATGTACCAGCTGCAAAGTAACCAGCAATCAAAGCATGTAGTTTCAAACAAATAAAAAAAATATAAAAACAGGATTAAGAATGGCATACTGTACAGTAAGGGGAAAATTAGAACATAAAATACTATACATTTATTAATATATTCTGATCCAAAGAAATGTGCAACTGAGTAGGATAAACTGGAAGGAGAAGAGGTGAAAAATCAGGTCCAACAGTTCAGTCATAGTTCCAGAAATGGCCACAAGAGGGCAGTCGTAACATCTAAAAAAAAACAACGTAAATTATTTCCAAAAAGTAAAAATAAAATGTTTTAATGCATATTTCTTCTGAGAGCATCACTGATTTTTACATATTTTCATTATTTAAAGCTCACATGTAACATGTTCTTAAATATAGCAGGTAAACCGTTTTCTAAGTTCCTTTTACTAGATGTAAATAATGTCTGCTCTAGACTGAACACTTTTCAAACCTTCAAAATATTTTTTGCTTTTTTTTTTTTAGGCTTCTTCTGTCTAAATGTGCCTTTTGGTGTGATTTAGTGCATGGTTTTCCACCTGCTATGATGAAGTTGCAGGAAATTAAGGAGATTAATAACACAGGATGACAATAGCAACTGTTTGCTTTTACTTCTTTGATTTAAAGATTTCTACATTTCTGGAGGTACATTAGTGGAGTAGTTTTCAGCATTTCTTGTGATTGTTTCTGTTCTTCATCTCCTCTAAACATCACTCCTGAGGCTTTGGTCACCTGATCTACAATATGCTCAAGAAACAGAGACAGATGGTAGAGTCAAAATGTTTGGTAGTTTATTGTGATCACGTCAAGTCAAAAAAGATGCCTGTCCAGGCTATAGATGTATAGATGCCTAAAACTATACAACATGATCAAAACTTAAACACCTAAGTTGTGGATTAAATCAGTAAAAACTATTCACACCAAGGATGCAACACCTGAAGGCTGCAGCTGTAAAGCTCCTGAAATGAGATCAGGAAGAGAAAGTTAGAGGAACTGTGCAGTTAGTTAAAGGATTAAATGTATATATATATTTAAAAGGCACATTCACCTGCATGGATAACTTGCAACTTTTATGATTAAACAGTAGGTGTAGCTGTTGTATTGACTATCCTACTGCTGCTTTTCAGCACAAGCAGGGTGGAGTTTGCTGGCAGCCCCAGGTTCACCAGCTCATCTTTAATCTAGAAAAGCAAAACAGAAAAGAAAATTCTGAGGGACCTCCCTTGCTGTTCTCTGGTTATTTAGGAATCTTTTTGGTGCCCCCTCATTAGAGCAAGAAAAAAAAAATAAACAAACACTAGTAGCAAAATGCAAAGGCAATGCAAATTTATCTGCACAGCAACATCAATTTGACAATTTGAAGTAAATCAACGGCTGTGATGATGAAGAAATATTGATTTATGTGTCAAAAACAATGTGCTTCTTGTTTAGATAGTATTTTAGAGTCCATGTGAAATTGAAACGATTACCTGATTATCTCAATTTATGCACAAAGTGCATCAAAGCACATGTCTGCTGATGTGTTTAAAGGCTGAATAAAGGGGGAAGATTTAAGTTTTGATGTAGTTCAAGAACAAACAAACAAAAAAAAAAATCTGAATTTTCAGCATTTGACTTGCTGATCAAGTGAAAATCAGCCTGTTTTGTTCACTTGTTGATCGACTGGTGCATCACCCTCTGTTTTTATGTAAGTTATGTTGTAAAGTTAAAAAAAAAAAAAAAAAAAAAAATGGGGAAGAAACAGCACCATTCTTTGGCGATTTGGACAAAAACTCACCTGTTGCAGGACGACATCGTTGATGTTTCCTCCTGGTGATAATGAAGACAAAATCTTCATGTTCACTCTGGCTACCACCCCTGAATGACATGACAGTGAAAGTTGGTGGAGCCTTTGAACCGGCAAACATTTCTAATGAACATGCATGCTCATCAGTTTCATCACATAATGGACTGACTCAGATCAGGATGGGGAGTTTGCTCACCGTACTCGACTTGCACAATGACACATCGAAGCTCGGACTGATACTTGACCAAGCTGTGAAAGGAAGAGGTAGAGTATTAATGTAAGAAACTGTAGATCATAGTGAACGTCCTTACAAAAAGCTGAATATAGATCTCTAAATGTTGAGTATTTGAGTCAGAGAGGTAATATTAGGAGAACAAACCAAATAAAAAAGTAAATACTGAACAAATAACCTTTGTTCTGTTTCAGATCAGTCCTTTACCTTTGCACAGCTGCGGTGGAGGTGATGAGAGATGAACTGGGTTTATCAGTGTCTCTGCAAAGGCGTTTTGTAGGGGTGCTGTTGCAGAATGGGGTTCTGGGGAGGCTTTTAAAGACTATCTGGTTCTGGTTTACCTAAAACAAGAGTTCTGCCTGCATCTTTTGCACAAAGTCAAGCTTGTTTCCAGTGAGGGCTCTAGTCCCTCGCCAGTATCCAGCTTGTAGTGTTTATGGACAGGCTCTCAGGGCGCAGTTAGAGACAGGAGGTTGTCTGGTTTGATTGTTGACCTTCAGCGTGAACCGAAGCGATTCACAGCCAGATGTGAAGAGGCGAGGCAGAGTTTCAGCTTTTCTGGGTTTGCGGCCATGAGTCTCAAGTGTAAAAACATCAGGGGTCAGTCTATCTCAAGCGAAGGAGTTGAAGTATCGCCTTGTTAGTGATGGCAGGAGATGGACAGGTAAAAAGCAAAGCACTTGATTTACCGGATAGTCTACGTTCCAACCCTGATCTGTGCTCAGAGGATGTGGAACATGATCCCAGAAAAAAGTGGCTTCTATCAACTTCCTCTGTACAGCAGCTAAAGTCAGCATTAGAGCCTCTGCTCCGCCACACTGAAAGGAATCAGCTGAGGTGGTTCATGTTGCCTCTTGTCAGCCTCCCTTTTGAGGTCTGCTGTTCACGTCCGTGTGGGAAAAACCTCAGAACCGAAACTTTCTGTAAGGATTAAATATTCAGTCTGCACTGGGATCCCACAGAATGAGCTGAAGGTATTGAAGCGTCTATCATTACCCCATTGAATAAGTGGCAGAAAAGGAAAGGGTGCTCTGCTTTAGATCATTTATTGGTTTGGGATTTGTTCTATGATTTCTTGTATATCAACGGTTGTTATTTATATATGCAGTATATTTTAAAAAGTTCAACTGATACTTTACTAAATGATACTGACTTTAGCGTTGCCTGGACAACAAAGCATATAGGGTGGCTTTCTTCTTCTTCACTAGCAGACGGCGTCCATCTCAGAGTGAAGTTTCCTGATCCTGATGAACTCTTAGCCACGCTGGACGGCCCGC
Organism: Anableps anableps; assembly: GCA_014839685.1. NCBI lineage: Eukaryota > Metazoa > Chordata > Actinopteri > Cyprinodontiformes > Anablepidae > Anableps > Anableps anableps. The sequence goes on along the minus strand of CM026085.1, from coordinate 25,579,546 downwards.
TGAACAGGAGCTCAGAGATTCTTTAACAGAGAAAAGCAAAAGTAAATTTCATAAAACGACACCTAAAAATGAATGTAGGAAGCAGACATGTTTCTTATGACAGCAATACCACTAGTTATACCTAACCTCTTGTTTCTGAATTTATTGTTTGTAAAAAACAAACAAAAAACAAACAAAAACATAACCCTCTGTGATTCTTCATCTTGATTTAACCTTTATTTCAGGGCAAATAACTGGAGTAACTTGCTGTAATATTCTAGTAGCAGTTTGGCTACAAAAGATTTTTTTAAAATTCAAAGCCATGAGGCATTTCAGATGGCGTTTTAAGAATTGCAGACAAGCCGATCTCGCAGCTGTTTCCTGTTATTCCCATGAATAATACCTGTGTTGTACTTCTTGTCAGGCGAGAGATCATTTTGCTCGCTCCAAACAAACCTGGAATTTCATAAATAAACAAACATCGAGGAAAAAATAAAAAAAGGAATATCTTCAGGAAGCTGTTTGGTGGATCACTGCTCTGGAGGCAACTCCAGCAACCTATTAAACGTGGCTGACAGAAGCCACAAACAGGCTAACTAACTTATCTTTAAATGACCAGGCTTCAGTCCACCACATTTAGCACTGATGCCTCAAAATCCATGTTTTCTGTCCAGACCGTTATCATCTCCATACTTCCTTCAATAGGTCCAAAAAACCTGAAATTTTCTACAGCACTGGGCTCAAAGTGGATATTAAGAATTTATGTGCCCGGTAAAGGACCAATTAAAAAAAAAAACTATAACTGGATTCAGAGTAATGGAAAAATGTGCTGGTTGTAGGGGAAGTAGTGCACAGGGTCAGGCTTTTAAACACACATCACTGCTGACCAAGCTTGGAGCTAAAAATCCAGATTTTTCGTTATTCAGCCCATCAGAGTTGGGGCTACGAGTACTGCTGCAGCTGAATGCATTGTCTTTCACCTGAAACCACTACAAACCTAATGCCTGTTGATGCATATTCTGCACATTATATTAGAAGCACTTTGTTGCCATCTATTGGTTGGAGTTGTGCCAAATTCTTCCTTATTTAGCAAATTTGCAAACCAAATAGATTAATTCATATCAATGAATTTAGGTGTTAAAGGATTAGCCAATATTAAGCTTCTACCAAATAGAGATTAGTAATGAGGCCTAATAATACTTATAATTACTGTTACTTGTAATTATACTTGTAATAACTCAACCTTTTCTGACTGGTGAAAGATTGTGTACAGGAGGTAGAACCAGATTATGGATTAAAGAGAGACTACAAAAATTTAGCTTGAACGTAAACAGCAGAGGCTTAGCTAATGTCCAAATCACTCTCAATCAAAAAGTTAGAAAATATCTTTATTTTGCAAGAAAATTAATTACTTAGAGCTGTCAGAAATGAGCAGTTTACCACCTTGATACGTTTTACCCAGAATAAGCAACATTAGTGCTCTTCCAGTAAATGAATATAAAAACCTGAGTTACATACACACACAAAAAAAAAAAAAAAAAAAAAGAAATCACATTTTGAATAGAGGAGATGTTTTGGTATTCACTCACGTAGCATTTTTAGCCTCTGCAGTGATGCTAATTTCCATTGGTTGATTCACCCTGGCGGACAACTTGGCTCCATTTGCTGGAGTTGGAGGTAGGAACTTCGGAAGAAACAATCCTTCTGTGCATGATGGTACAACAGGGTCCACTGTAATGAAGCGGAGAACCATTATGGCAACGTCAAAAGAAAACAAAAATGTACAGTGGCAGACCAGAGTGTTGCTCTCAACTTTTACTTCCAGAGAGTAAGGATGTAACGTTACACATATTCATACTGAAAAAATATCCAGTATAACCTAATTGGTTCGGTACACACATACCAATGAAACGTTCAGTAATGCAACTTTAAAAAGCAACACCAAAACAAAGCAGAGGACTCCCGGCTATCACTAAACTCGGGTATTTGGGAACATTAAGGTTTCTCATGGAGCTACACAGGAGAAAGAACATGGATTGAAACAAACGTTCTGTACTTAACTTTACGTACTTCATGTTTACTTTATTTCTCACCAGAAAAATTATTAAGCATTTCTCGCACTGTAGAAAATTTTGAAAAAGTCCAAATCCAGCTGTCTGCAGCACTTAGCCAGTCCAAAATGCTGTACAGTGGAGGGGTCTTTCTGACCAGTGGGGATTTCCCGACAACTGCACTTTTATGGTGCATTCAAGTACATTCTGGTACACTGGAGTGTCAAGATATGAAAACAACAAAGTGAAATAAACCTTTTTAATTTGAAATGTCTGAACAGTATGATTTAAAAATTCCTAAACAATAACTTGGAAATTTTCAAGAGGTTTTATTACTATCCATCCATCCATCTGGTTCTATAATAACCACTCTTTCCTGTTTCTCTTGATTGAAGCAAACCAAAAACATACCCAACCGTGCCTTTAAAACCAAAGTAGGTACAAACTGTGATTTTTGTGAAACGTTACACCCCTACTTGACAGTGCAGAAGGATTGTGGCTGTGAACCCTGCATGTTAAAATAGAAAGTCTTACCATATAAAACAAACTGGAATGGTATTTTGCTGATTGCCTGACTGGTCGTTTTGGTATCTAGAGCTCCACTGACATTAGTCAATGTAATTGTTTGCCTTGGAAAGTCCTCCATTACCAGCTGCACTGCATACGGACCTTCAGTGAGGTTGCTGGTTTTGTTGTAGGAGAGAGTACAAGACTGCATAAGAAAATACAAATTTAGTCAGAGGAAACATTGTTTTGCTGCATGAAGCGTGGCAAAACCTGTGTACAAGTAGAAGTTTTTACTGTTTGTCACTCACTGAAGACAGGGTGAGGTTAGACGGTGGTGCACAGGGATTACACTCATTCAAGAAATCAGATCCAAATCTGCATTCAACGTCGTCTCCATCAGGGTCAAACGCCAACAAGTTATAATCTCTCTGACAGTTTGAAGGGACTCTGAAAGATAAAGGTTATTAGTTGTTGTTTTCACTCAACGTTCTATTCTCATCCTGGCTTTTGTTTGTCTGCGTCAACCTGGAACATATACGTCTTTATGACGCACTGAACCTGCCATCCTTCTTTTCACTTAACCTCTGGTTTTCCCACAGTTCTCCAGTTGCTGCCTGTTCTACTTTCTCCGTGCCACTCCGTCCACATTACTTTGGGGTAAAACTCTCATTTCTAAGTTTGCTTTCTTCGTTCTAGTTTCTCGTTAGGTCTAATCTTCATGGGGATCCCTAACCACCTTTCTTCAAACTCACTGTCATCCTCAGCGCAAAAGCAAGTTGTTTACCAATGTTTTGACCTTTCACTTTGCTTGTCTTCAACAAGATCAAAACAATATTTCAAATTCCAGTCGACTGACAGTCCTTGAAGTTATCGTAAGTAAGCTGACTTGCAGGTTCTTCAAGGTGATAATTAGGGAAGCTTTTGAAGTTTGAGATAAACAATTATATTTTATGAGTTTGATAAATAACACTTATCTTTTTAAGTGACTCTTAATTATTTCTAGGTAGACTTAAAAATATGTAGTGAAAGTGAAAGTGCTCACCTCACAGCTGGGATGATGGTGCTCTGAGGGGAAATGTTTGGTTTCCAAGTATCAGATCGTCTCCTCAGGTCCACATAAGTCAAAGCTCTCCAAGACACAACATTATTTTGGATGTTAACTATCCAGTTGCCACCTGCCAACCTTTAGTGAAAAAAGGAGTTCAAAACTCTTTATTATGTGGGTAATGTGTCCACAACTGTTTAAACAGGTTACCTCCAAGTAATAGATAAATGTTAAAAACAACTGCATTGTGTGTTTTTTAAAGCACCCTTACACAAACTCAGTGAAAAAGTTCGGAAAAATAACCGGAGTCATTATTCCCTCTTGCTGACACCATTCTCCACTGGCCTCCATGTCCACCACATCCAGTGTGGGACTCAGGTTCCCACAGGAACCAAAGCAGCTCCATGTGTCAGAGTGAAAGCAGGAGGTGAAGCTCAGCTTGTAGCGTAGACTCACCTGCACAGTTAGAGGTGAAAATGTTTAACTGAAGACAGCTCCATCTGTAGATGCTTCTAAACTGATATAATCACGTACCGTTATGGATCCATCTGGATGAGTATGTTTTGGGTAGTAGGTCATCATTGTGCCCAAAAAGTGACTAGCTTGTGTGCTGCCGAGCAGCGTCAGGAGTAGCATAGAGAGCAGCATCGTGAATGTTTGAGCTCGTCTGCAAGAATGTTGAATGACATGAAGAACTCAGATACCTTGTCTTCTGCACCGCCTCTTTAAATCTCGTATTTCTGATGACACAGTAACATAGCGAACGGTCCAGTAAAACAAGATGTTTGTGTTCTTTGATGCGCTCTGATCATTTTTTCATTTCTGTTTAAATTTCCCAGCTCGCACCATGGCCCTCAGGTGCCACATGTGTTGCTCCACAAGTATCTGTTTTGTTTTAGAGTCCTCCCTGGACATTAGTTTTTAGTCATTTTTTTTTAATTTCCTTTTTCAAGTTATTAATTTTTTTTTTTTTTTTTTTTTTTTTTTTTTTTTTTTTTTTTTTTTTTTTTTTTTTCGCCAGTGCACGACAACTTTAAGCAAAGAACTTAAAACAAACTTTTTTTGAGACATAAAATCTTGACTCATCAGCTGCAACCTGTAAAACAGCCAAAGCAAGGTCACAGTGAACCTGTTTATAAAACATTATGATAAATTTCCACTTAAAGATGGTAAATCAGATACTAAGTTTTACCTCTTTCAGGATTAATTTAAGTTTTATCTTTGAATTTCTTGTTGCTTTAAGAACTTTAAAGATGCAGTCCACATTGATTGTTACCTTTGTTAAAGATGTGTAGGAAGATAATTTCGACTCTTATGGGGGCAGTATAATCTCACACTGAAAATGTAACATGTAACATTTTTTAGTATTTAAATTTGACCATAAGTATTATTTTTGGTCTTTTAAAAAATCCCAGTGCCACAATTATTGCAATTCTTCACAATCTATACAGAATAAATGTACCTGAATATTTTTTCTAACATATACTTGGCCACTCTTCAAAATAAGAAAAACAAGAAGACATGCCATTAAAGTGGGACAAAGTTGCATTTATCTTCAGAAGACATTAAATAGCAACAACAACATAACTGCTCCTCTAAATTTGTCCATATTTACAGTCAGAGTAATTAAACTAGAGCTACTAGATGTTTATCATCACATAGATAGTGGGGGAGTTAAAAAAAAAAAAAAAAAAAAAAAAAAGATAAACCTGTTAACCAGTCGCTTAGGAGGCAGGTCCCCATCATAAACATAAACACCAGGAGCTTTCTGAGCTCCTCTGGTTCTAGTTTAAGCTGCAAAATACTCAACATGAGTCTGACCCTGAAGCCAAAGAGGATTATTATGTAGAAAAGTGCTTTGAGTCCACTTTTAGGTATGGTGGAGGATCTGTGATGCTATGGGCCTGGTCCTCTTCCAGGGCTGAGGAAACATGTTAATATGTAGGGTGAGCTACAGAAATGCTTTTTTTTTTTTTTTTTTTTTTTTTTTTTTTTTTTTTAAAACAATGCTGCTCAGTTCATTTTATTAGAGTCCTGACAGACAAGCTTTTTCCTTCACAACAGTTTGCCTAATTTTAGATGACACAATGAATGAACAATCATTCATCCAGAAAAGACTTCCTGCCACATAAGTAACGTTTCTGTTTGACTCAGGCTTCCAGACTGCATGAGCAGGACTGATTAATGTCAGCATTTACTGGTGTTTTTATGATATTAATGTAGATATCCCTTTTTGATTCCTGTGCATCTGGTCCAAGGTTTGCATTATGGTTTGTATTCATTTATTCTTATTTCATTTAAATTTCAGGCTGTTAAATAAACCCTCTCCTTATGATTCAGCCTTCCCCGTGTCTGTGTTTAAGTCCTCCATAACAACAGTCCATGACTCACTTTTACCAAATAACTGGAATTAAATCAAATAATGCATTTCAAAGCCTGTCTAAAAATTTTTTACGCTGTTTAATGAATGAAAAATAACACTCTTGTCAATGGTAGTAAAAGATTAGGTTACAGATTAAAAAAAAAAAAAAAAAAATTAGCTTTTGTAACAAACAGCAATGATATAGTTTATCATCGGAAGACAAAAACAACTATCAGTCACTCATGGTGCTATTTCTAATATAAACATATACCTACTGTTGTGCGTCAGAGTTAATTAAAATGATGGCTGCAGGGTAATTTTGGAAGCGTTCGAGTTGTCCTCGGAATGGGAAATTTCAGACTTCCCAGTCATAAAACTCGACAGGAACAGCCTCCCCACTGGGAAACTGGGAGCTACTCCGACTACCCCCAGTTATGACTTGTACAGCCGACGTCGCGTTTCAATAATATGGCCGCTCCTCGCATCAACAGTAGTAACATCTGGTGGGAAATTCATTTTATAAGATACACATGAAAGAGTGTGTCTAAAATCAACGTTACACGTAGCGCCTGCAGCTCTAAGCTGAAAAAAAAAATAATAATAATAATAAAAAGAGGTGTTTGCTGGTGGACAGCAAAGCTTAAAATGATGTTTGTATGATCTACTGCAAACAATGTCTATGGGCGTCGCCATGTTGAAATTCTGACTTCTTAACTTGAACGCCATTACCTCAGGTCTGACATCAAGCTCCGCTCCGAGTTACGACTTCCCAGGATTACACTTGGCTTCATTTATCTGCTGCTCCTGTTCAGACTGGCTTTGCACTGGTGAAACTAGTTAAATGTGATTTGCTGACATACCTGAGTCAGCCTCAGCTGTCTTCTCTTATCCTGGATTACTGAAGACTAATTCTGTGAATTGAACTCACATGCAGGATGTAGTAGTTTGGCTACAGCCATGAGACCAGCAGAAGGCGAGAGGAGAAAAGGAAAAACACTCCAAGAAAACAAGTTTCATTTATCTGACAGATATCTAAATGAATGACTTGTACTTTCATAACTCGCCACTAAGTGTAGCTGTTAGTGTAATCTTTACTCTGTTTCTTTTCATCACTCAGACTGGTGATTGTAGGAAGCTGCAGGAAAGATTGCATTGCTCAGATATGAGTGATACAATATAAAGGAAAGAAAGAGAGAATTTATGAGTTCATTCATTCACATTGAAATTGAGCTTTTTATGAAAACTAAAACAAACAAAGAAATAAACAAACAAAAAAAGTTCTTGAACATGTTGCTTCTGTCAGCAGTAAGTTCTTGTGTTGAGTTTTATTATAAATTTGGAGTAAAGCTGAAGTTTTGCTGTTTTACTTGCTTCTCACATTGTTTTCCTTGCATAGTCCAGTTTAGATTGAATTTTGTCAAGATCCAGACTAACGGAGGGTGTAGGGAAGATTTGATTGCTGCTGACGTTCTCACTAAAACTAGGAAAATGGAGCACAGCTTAGAAAATAGACTTTAAAATACTTCTGTTAGTTTATAAATCACTGAACATCTTAGCGCCAAAATACATTAAAGACCTGTTGGTATTGTTTCAACTTTCCAGACCACTCAGGTCATCTGGTTCTGGTCTCCTCTGCATCACCAGAACCAGAACCAAGCACGGAGAAGCAACATTCAGTTTTAATGCTCCTCTAACCTGGAACAAACTTCCAGAACACTACAAAACTGCTGAAACACTGAGTTCCTTTAAATCAAGGCTAAAAACTCCATTTGTTTAGAGCTTCCTTTGATTAGTAGTAAGTGGAACACCATTAGTTTTGGTCTGGATTGCAGCTTTTCATTGCTTCTCTTTATTTGGTACTGTAATTTATTGTGTCATGTTCTAATTGTCATGGTTCTCAGAGGAAAACTTTCATGCCATCATAATCTTAACAACGCAGGACGAGGAGTTTTGTGTGAATAACATTTACTTACTGATGAGAGTTCTGGCACCAACGGTGGAGAGAAATGTCATACTATAACCTTGCATGTATCAAGGGAAGAGTTTCAAGGAACAAGCGTGTCAGTTGTATAAGCGTTCTAAAAAGATGTTTAGGAGTTACTAAACTCGGTGTTCTTCATTCCTCCCAACTTCAGGTTGTCCCACAGCTCTACACTTTCTACCTGCCTGTTTTCATTTTGCCTCTGGAACTCTGTTGACATTATTTGGGCTCAAGTCTTTGGTTCTGGATATTTTTTTGCATTCAGTCTGTTTCTCTTTGCACATTATCTTGTTGGACTTATTTAATTAGCTTTCCCTTTCTTCAAAGTTTATTTTTTTCACCCTCAGGACAGAAGCTTTGTGTTTGCCAGCATCTCAACCTGTTTTCACCATGTGTCAGAGTAAAAGTTGCATAAAACCAAACGAGGTCAGAAATGTTTTAGATTCCATCCTATTGACTCTCATCTAAGTTACAGTAAATGCTTGCCTCACAGTTTTTTCCCCAGATAATCAGTAAATGCTTCTCTTTCTCTAAACTTTAGGAAAAAAGTTATGATTTAATGGATTTTGCAAATTAAACAATGCTTCTTTAAATTTTCTTCTCAGTTGTCATTTCCACAAGACATTAGGCCGGACAGCATCTTCCCTTCTACTGAAGTCCCAGCTCATCCATGGTACATGTCCAGTTACCACCCTGTAAACCTTAGTGGAAAAAGAGGAATGAAGTTTTTATGTGTTCTTGCTGACATTTTTGACTCTAAATATCCTTCAACTGGAAATAAAATGCAAAGAGCATCTGCTTGAGACTTGATAAAGCAGAAAAAGGTTATGATTGCATATCAAAATGTTTGAAAAATTCCTTCACTGCAAAAAACACAAAATCTTACCAAGTATTTCTGGTCTAGTTTCTAGTGCAAATATCTTGAATAGACTTAAAATAAGACAAAACTAGCTTGCAAGTAACTTTTTAGCACAATGTAGGAGGTTGTTTTAAGTCAATAATTCCTTAATATTGATTTTAAAAAAGTACTAGCTACAAGTGAAATAATCTGCCAGTGGGACATGACATTTTTCCCATATTATAAGTTAAAATATCTTGTTCCACTGGCAGATTATTTCACTTATGACTAGTACTTCCTCATCAGTGTTACGGAATTATTGACTTAAAACAACCTCCTACTGTATATCGTGCTGAAACATTACTTGTAAGTTAGTTTTGTCTTATTTCAAGCCTATTCAAGATATTTACACTAGAAACTGGACCAAAAATACTTGATAAGATTCTGTGTTTTTGCAGTGTTTAAATGTCCCCAAATGAATTGTGGGGTAGTCATGTTTCTGCTTTCAGGTCAGTGAGGTTGGAAGGCTTATCACTCCATTGTTTGGTTGGACCACCGACGGGCACACGAGTGCTGCTTTCTTGTTCACGATGACTGTCCATGGGTCAGTGTTGTCATTGGTAAAGTTAGTCTTAGAACTGTAAAGATTTGAATCTGTAGTGCATTTTCCCCAAAATCTTATGAAAGAAATAGTCCAGGATTCTTGAAGAATGCACCTTCAGAAGACTTTTGACAGTACTGAAGTAACAACAAGTAACGATAGCCACATACACATAAAATAAGTCACGTTTGAATGTCCTTTTCAACTAAAGTAACCTTGATGGCAAACTCGAAATTCTTTCTTGACAGATTGTCAAATCTCTCCCCAAGGTAAAGAGGGTTTTGAATCCATCTCTAATGAGCAAAAACCAAAAAAGCTTATTGTTCTTTATAATCCTAAACCTATATATGATTTTGTTTGGGGAGTACAAGTTCCTTTCAACCTTCCAGGTATTTGTTCATTTAATGTTTAAAGTTACAGTATACACTGACATGTTAAGGGCCAAACCATCATGTACAGAGAGATCAGAGGCTCCCAGGAAACTTTTTAAAGGGTTTGCCAGAGTCAACGATTCTTTAGCTCATTTTTGTGTTCTGCAGGCTAGAACAGATGTATGTAGTTCTTCTGGTGAGGTCTAGGTCTTCCCCAGGGCCACCTGGGTCCAGTAGGCTTCCTGTTGAGGTGAGAACAACCTCAGATGACTCCTTTTAATTTGGAGAAGAAGCAGTTCAGATTTGCTCCCTTTCTACTGCCAGACCTAATCACCATAACTCCAAGGTTGAGTCCAATCATCCTAAGGAGGAAGCTGTTTTTATCTGGGATCTCATTTTTCTTGTCCTTATCCATATTTGATGACCATTGGTGAAAGTTGCAACGTAGCTCAATAAAGCGCTTCACCTTTTTGCTCAACTTGTTCTTCACCACGACAGACTGGAGGAGGTCAAGCAGTGCAGCAGGCCTCTGGGACCTTGGGGATATCTCTTTCAACATAAAGATATCCCCTTCAGTTCCTTCAATGACTGTGGCCCTGCTGACCTCAAACACGTGTTTTGGTCCCAAGCTAATGGACTAGAATATTTAAAACACAACAGAGCTTCTTGGCACTTACACATCCTCTTTCAGGTCTTTTTGTTGTCCCAGTTCCCTGTGGGCTGAGGCACGTCATTCAATGGCTTTCTATTCCGTACTGGAGAGATGGCTAATTCTGCTTAAGATATCTTACCTTGGGGAGGAGGTTGAGAAGTAGTGAACACTGTTGATATCTTTAGTTTGGTAAAAACCCTGTAGCTGTACCTATTGCTCAATGTTTTGAAAAAAGTATCCTTACTTGAAATACTTCCATATCCAGAAGGCAGCTGCCTTTAAATTTGGTTTATTTCAGGGAAAAAAATTTAAATCAACGCTGAAAGAATAAAAAAATGAATGATATTTGAACAGTTTCAACCACCAATAATTTATGTATGGACATGAAATAAAGAAAAGCAGAACTTGTACATGTTGACTGCTGGGTTTAAACAGGGGTTCATGAGTTTTGAAAATACATTTCTCTGTAGAGATCAGTTAGTTCTTCAAGATGCTCCTCTAGGGGCTCGCTGTTGTGACGACCACTGTATCGCTGCTCAGGAGGCGAATACTTATGGTTGAAGGCAGCCCTTTTTCAATCAGTTTATTTTTAATCTGCAGAAGAAAACAGTTTTTTTAACATGACCTTTTGCCTTTTTGTACTCAATCGAAACTACTTCTGAAAAGTTTCAGTTGTTTCCCAATTGGTATGAGCTGCTAATGGCAGCTGGGTTGATCATGTTTAAATGTCAAGATGCAAAGACACTACACTGGTTCAGATGAGAAAGACACTTAAGGCTTCACAGGAAAATCAGCCCAGCCTGTCAGGCTGAAACTGATTCCTTATCATCTGTTTGAAGTCAAGAGGGTTACTGACCAGAGTTATGATGGTATCAGAATCAGTCTCCATTGAGAGCGTGGTAGAGACCTTCATATTCAGAGCGATAATATATTCTAGTAACAGAGAGAATCAATTTTACAATCTGGGCCAGAAGACTTCATATAACAGCTTCGATGCAGTAAAATACAGACTCTGTAAACATCCTACTTACCTGGTCCTGGAGCAGATGTTGTTACGTTTGCTGTGGATGTAGCAGGGGTTGTCATAGTTGTGTTTGGTAGGGTGGTTTGTACAGTTGTTGGGGTTGTAGTTGCATTTAAAGCTGGTGTAGCCATTGTTGGGCCAGCAAACAGAAAGCCAGATCCATGTTAACCTTAGGAATGGAGAAAACCACTGATGCACTTTAAAACATGAGGAACAAGAGAGAACTTTACTCACCGACTCCAACCGTCACAATAACACACCGAAGGTCAGAGTTTAACGAAGTATTGAGGTAACTGTGGAAGTAATTTGTGAAAGTACAAAAGCTTTATTATTAGATTGTTGTGAAAAAAGCAAAGTCTAACAGTGATTCCAGAAACAATGTAAGTTTATCTATGAGAGCATATGAGAAACTTAAAATATTCCTTCTGTTGTATTTACAGTTGCAAAGGATAAAAAATTTTTTGTCATAAAATATGCTAATATTATTTATGGCAAGGTGTTTGCTAACACTGTATGTACTTTCTTCATCATGCATTGGTTGGTATTAAATAACATGCCAGTTGAATTTAATAAAGTGGAAGATCTTTGACTGCAAAGACAACTGCTCTGGTAAATGTGAAGATGCATTGAGAAATAAACTGATTTTCAGCCCAGACCAGTGGTCGGCCAGTTCAATGCACTAGTAGCGATGCTACTTTACCCTAACGGCAGCATTCTTCGGCATGGACGCCGTCAGTAACTAAAAAAGACTCAAAGTTGGCTGCTCTCAGCATCACTGAGATGTTTTATAATCAAGTAAAAGGAAGCACAAAAGCACTTCAGATGAAGTATGTTGGGGCCTTTACTGTGCTAGTCGCTAGTGGTCAGTTGCTAAGCAGCACAGCTTGAAATCAACAACAGAATCATTTAGTCTTTGGTTCAAATGAGTAAAATACAGTTTAACAGCAGCCACTCTCTAAAACAGATGTGGTGATGTTGCCTCTACTTTGTATATAAATAATGGGAAACTTCTAAAGCATAAAGGAAAGAAATGAAGGAAGGAAAAACGTATTTTGAAACCTGTTACTCACAGATCCTAAAAAGAAATAGGTACTGGGTAAAATCGCAAGCAACTGCAAAACTCAACCATTGGGCATCACTAATGTAATATAATTAAAACAATAATTACAGTGTAGTCATAATTTTTTCCACTTATAGTGGAATTTTAAGCATTTTAAAATAGTGCAACGTTCATCAGAAAAGACACCGACTTTGCCTGGACGACAAAACAGATGGGGTGGCTCTGCCCCTCTTCACTCGCAGATGGAGTCCACGCCAGAGAGAAGCTTCCCAGTCCAGTTGAATTCTTCACCACATCGTGAGGGCCGCTGTACAGGAGGCCGGTGATGCTTTTAGCCAACAGAATACAAACAGAGTTGTTAGGATCAGTTTTTCGTCAGCTCATTATCTACATGGTCTTGAGAGCCGGCTGACTTTCCTTCATGGTGGTTTTCTAATACTTTGCACAGGAGTGTCATATGTTTTTCTTGTGTTTTTGTGAACGTTGTGATCATGTTATGTGGCACGACATATAAGATCGAATTTCTGACTCTGGGTAAACATGTTAAGCTGGTTTGCAAATTTTGTAACTTGTAACTTAATTACAGGCTGAAGGTTTGAAAGAAAAGCCAGTACAGGTCAAGTATTTAGAAACAGCTACTCCTAGAATACACTTGGTTTATAATTAGACTTTGCTGTTCATGCTTTCATTCATTTAGGTTTTGCCAGAGTAAAACGTAGCAAAATAAAAGAAGGGCTTAGTTTTTGGGTTGAGTAGTTTGCACATCTCATAAATAAACTATTGCTCTTAAAGCCAGACAAAGTTACTTTTAAGAATGCAAAGTTTAAACAAGAAAACGTCTAAATTTATACTGATAAGTTACTCTTTGTATGATAACCACGTTTATTCATCAATGATCTGGAATTCAGATTTTGTCCAGCAGTAAACCTCTCGAATGTGTTTTGATTTCACTTACTTGGACTGAGTCGCCTCTGCTCTGATGGTGATTTCCAGAGCCTGACCGGCGGGGGTGGAGAGCTGGGCTCTGTTGTCTGGAGTCGGAGACAGGAATCTGGGCAGATAGGTGCCTTCTACGCAGGATGGCACTGTTGGACCCACTGAAGTTACACAGGAAAGCAGGAAACTGAGCAGAGATGTCAAGAATGTCTGAGAAAATGTCAAACCTTTCTCTCTATCAGGAAATTCAAATTTTACTTTGGAAAATGAATCTTTGTAACTTTTGTGTTCAACTCTTTGCAGCTCCACTCTTGTTACATTGGGTCTTACTTTAAATTTTGCTTTGCGACATTACTCAGGGTGTAAACATTTAATTGCTTGTAATATATGTCTATCTGAACAGTTTAATGAATGACAATCAAAAATTCATGTTTTTAACCTCAGAGCAGCTTTCTGTGGCAGTAAAACAAGATGCCATAAGTATGGGATTGTACCTTTCAAAACAAATTGTAAAGGTATCTTGCTGATGGCATCACTGGTAGTTTTCACCTCCTGTGCATTATCAGTTCGAGTCAAAACAATGTTTTGTGTGGGAAAGTCCTCCATCACCAACTGGACTGCGTATGGAAGCTCAGTAGTGCTGTTGGTCGGGCTGAATGACAGAGAACAAGACTACAAGGAGACAGGAAAGGGACAAAAACATGAGGAAAACACACATATTTTATGCTTGTTAGCTTTATTGGAATGTAGCACTGAGGTTTAAACATGTGCAACATTCAACCCCTGAACTGTCACCCTAAAAATCCTTCATGCAAGCCAGTTTAAACTGTGCACTCAACCCAGTGTTAAAATGGTAAAACTGTAATTACATACCTGGACATATTACACACACATAATTATCACATTTTTATCCATTTATCAAATGGAAACGGGTCACTTCTGAAAACTCTAGACCTAATGAGTTGGGTGCATCATGAGCAACCCAGTTCGCAGAAATCAAGACGTCATATGTAGTATGTACTAAACATCTGGGGTTGGACTACTTTTTAAGGGTTTTTTTCTACCTGTAAAAATGTGACCATCTGCCCACATGTCTCTCGTGGTGATGTACTTTCACACTGAAACTACATCACTATATACTGCCATGGTCCTAAGATTACAACTTTTGCAATTTTCTATACATGTAATCCCTTTGAGACAGGAGCTCTCACTCTGTGGAGAAGACTGTAAAATGAACCAAAGTGAACAATTACTGTATATGCTGCTTGGAAAATTTTATTCTGCTTCAGGTTTTTTAACAGATTTTTGCCGAATGCAAACCTAGATTTGATCACAAACAGCAGAAACAAACAACAGATAAAACATTTAAACCGATCTTGTTTTGTTTGGGTTTTTAAAAAAAAAAAAAAATCTTTATTTTGGTTTTATGATTTAAAAAAAAAAAAAAAAAAAAGCTTCATTAAAAAAATTAGAAAAAGTTTTTTAACTACTAAAAACAGTTAGATAATGTATCCCAAAGAGAGTGAAAGTTTAAGCAAAGATTCACTTTCAAACGCAAAGACCTTTAAACAGGATGTTATTATTAAAAGATAAATAAAATTCACTCCAACTGTTTGCATCATCTGCACAAATGTGACCTTGTTACTTACAGATGAGAGGCTGAGGACAGATGGCGGTGTGCACGGGTCACACTCTAAATCTGATGTGTTTCCAAATCTGCAGCTAACATTGTCTCCATCTGGGTCGAAGGCCAATAGATTTATGTTTTTGGGACAGTTTGAAGGAATTCTAGGAGAGAAAAACTTCCACATTAATATGGATCAGTGGGTAAAGTAGTTGTCCTGCAATCGGAAAGTCTGACTCCAGCATCCTACTGTTAAATATCGATATGCCTCTGGGACAGGTACTGAGCCTAAAGTTGCCAACTGATCTGTGATTGATTAACGACAACTCTAGCTTAAAGCTCAGACAGTTTTAGGTTTGAACTCTGCTGCAACAGTAATGTTTTGCAGAGTCCCAACCAGAGGATCTGTGAAGGGACCTAAAAAATAGGACGATGGCAAAGAGCCCTTACAACCTCCGTATTGCTCATCGCAAAAGATAAACTTTGAAAAATACCAGTCGTGCAAAAATCTTGTAAGCAATTATAAGAAACATTTAAATGCCAATAAAAGGTTATTCATTGGTAATTAGGAAGAGTGCAAATTTCCACATGGAATGTTTTGTTAAATGCAAATAAAATTAGAATAAGCACTTTTTCTCAAATAATCACGTATCACATGATATACTGGGTTTAATGAAGTACCCATCCGTCATAGGTCATACCTCAGAGCTGGAAGGATGGTGGTTTGTGGGGACGTGTTGGGTTTTCCGGTGTCGGACCGGTTCCTCAGTTCAACATCAGTCACAGCTCTCCAGGATAGAACATTATTCTGTATGTTATCGATCCAGTTTCCACCAGCCAACCTGCGGAAGGCGATGTGAGACGGTTTCAGATGCTACGTAGTGAGTTCTAACACAGATCCACTAAGCCCAATGAAACCTGGAAAAAAAACTGTGCGCTGTATATCTGTGAGTGTGTGTGTGTAAATATTTTTTTTATTATTGAAAAGAAGTGGTTTTTAATGACTGAATAAAGTTCTGAAAGTGGAACTTTAGATTTGATTACTTCTCAGTAATATTTAAAACCCTATCGAATGTGGAGCACTCACACACTCTCAAATCCAGTGTTGTTGGGGAGCAGATGAGTTATTGCTCCTTCTCTCTGACACCATTCACCGCTTACTTCCTCAACCTCAGACAATGCGAGCGTCTGGGTCTGGCTCCCACAGTTGCCACCACATTGCCATGTATCACTATCTATGCACGAGACGAAATTCAGCTTGTAGCGAAGGATCACCTGTGGATTTAAAGCAAAGATATTTTGAGAACAATGAAATACTGAAGACCAGACACAAAATTTGACAGAGAATATTATCTTACTGAGACTGAGCCGTCCGCATGAGTTTCCTCTGGGTAGTAGGTCATCATGGTGCCCAGAAAATGTGTGGCTTGTAAACCGCTGACCAGCAGCAGCAGTGGCACCAAGGAGAGCAACATAGTGAAGGAGTCGGTGTCTCTTCACAAATGCTGGGAGACAACAAAGATGATGAACATTCATACTCGTCTCTGCCTCTGTTTCCCATCATCTCATGTCACTTGACAGACGGTGGAATGCTGCTAAACGTGTAGCTCAACTCAGTAAAACCAGGAAATCATCTAGAAAGAGGATATGTCTCGGGACTGTGAGATAAAGATCAGAGATTTTTAAGGAAAACTCACTGTGCGGTAAATGAAGATGTCAAAGGGCATCTTTAATAAATCAGAGAGAAAAATATTTCTTTATAAACTACATTAAGTGTTAGAAAACAAAAGTATTATCTCTGGATAAAATAAAGCAATGATGAATGCCTGTCATGTGTATGGAAGTTGCTTTTTTTCTTCTTCTATTCTACTTATAGATTAAATTATTCTCATTTTATTTAGATGCAGAGAAGACTGAGAAAAAGGCTGCAGGTACCACCGTACTTAAAGATGTTAATTCTAGCTTGCGTTTTTATGCAAATCTCTTTGAGATGTATTTCTTACTGCATTAATGATTATGTTCAACAGTGGTTTAGAAACAAAAGCCACCTCCTGCTAACATGGTTCAGAAAAATCTTCCCTTGCAAAATAATAATAAAAAAAAAAACACTTTCTACAGCTTCTCCAACATCATAAGATTTGTTTTTTTACTCTGATGTAAGTATTAGTAGCAAGCTAAATTTAGAGTTCAAGAATAGCAAAAATGAGGCTAACAGAAGAAAAATATGAGTATTTTATTTAACATTTTCCATTTAAGAAGATATACATTTTTGATGATGATAAGTGTCCATCTTTACCAGCACCCCAGGCCCCGTTTTCACTTTGGAGAAAACTTTCGATCTATTTAGCATTAAGAAATGAGGTATCTGATGTTTTTGCAGGATTTTGAAATGGGGTCATTTCTAGTCAACAGATGTGGGAATTTAATGTGAAGGTTTGAGGTCTGTTCCAGGTTCAGGGAAACCAATTGCAGCATTAGTAATAAGTTACCAGAGTTACATTTGCTCTCCAGTCTGCTCAGAATACATTTTCAACACTAGAAATACTGCAAATATGCAGAAAGCGGTGCCAGTGAACATGTATGTAATCTAATTGCCAATTGAAAACTTGCAAAGTATTTCCTCCAAAATGTCTTCAATGGACAATACACCCAGAAGAACATAAATGTGTACACATTTGTGATTGTACCCGCTATGGCACGTTATTTTATCACTTAATCACTCCAACTGGCTGGTAACACAAAGGCTAACTCCTGCATTAAAATCTAAGGTAAAAAAAACAAAAGCAAAATCAAGGTAAATACAGATCACCTTTAATGATTCAATAATAAAAGAATAACATATTTTTTTATTCTGGCAAACCTAAAAATTTTACTTCCTTACTTGGAAAAGCTTTTCTTCCCCTAAGTAGCTTTTTTTGATTTAAGTACATCATGAGAGAAGTTAGGTGTTCTTTAGAAACATTAGAAAATGTTCCAAGTTAAAAAACATAAAGAGAAAGATAACAGATGACAAAAATCATTTAAACTAACAACTTTCTTTTTACAAACCTGACAAAACTTTTAATACAACAACTTTAAGGGATCCACATGACGACACACAATTCAACAACCTGAAATAAAGTAAAATTATCCACATTATATTCACATATGATTTATAAATAAACAGGCTAAAGACATGTATGGAGCTCCCAATAAAATATGGTCAACAATATTCATATAGGAGAGAAAACAATGAATGAACAAAGAATATCTGGAAATCCATTTTTCTGTAGAGCTCAGTCACATCATGATTTTTAGCCACTAAAAGACAGTTGTTCTAACGTTCAGTGCGTTGTTTCTATGGATGTTTATGATTATGTCTGATGGTACCCCTCGGGAAATCAGTTCATCCTTAATCTGGAAAATAAACACAAGGTTTAGTTACAATACATTCAGTTACGTCAGTGTTGTACAGATAGAGCTGAGATTCAGTCTTCTTTCTCCATGCTGGTGGATCCATCATCAACCATGAGAAATTATATGTCACGCATTCTTCAGTGCCTGTTAACTTCAAAGAATTTACTGACCAGTTGCGTGATCTTGTTATAATCACTCTCCAGTGACAGCGATGTTGAGATCTTTGCATTCAAAGCGAAAATATAATCTAAAAAAAAACAAGGAATCAACATGGCAATCAACTAAAGAATAGTTTCATTTACAAGATTACAACTACATCTCAAAAGATTAGAAGATCATGAAAAAATATTCTATATTTTTCATCACTCATTTCAAAAGATGAAACTCATTTATTGTATAGAGTATTTGCATTGGTCTAATTTAATCATTGAAATTCCTAATTTTGATAATTATGGTTTATAGATCATGAAAACCCAAAATTGAGTGTCTTAGAAAATGTTAACATTACATATAATCAATAAAAATGTAGATTTTAAGCACAAATGTCAGGCTTCTGAAAAGTATGTTCATTTCTGTGCACTCAGTACTTGGTTGGGGCTCCTTTTGCTTAAATTGAAGCATCAATATGGCGTGGGATGGAGGCAACCAGCCTTTGGTTCTGCTGAGGTATTCTGGAAGCTGAGATTACTTTGGTAGCGGGCTTCAGGTCATCTGCATTGTTGGTTCTAGTGTCTTTTATCTTCATCTTGACAATACTCCATAGATTCTCTATGGGGTTCAAGTCAGTCCAGTTTGCTGGCCAGTCAAGCACAGTTCCACCATGGTCAATGAACCAGGTTCTGGTATCTTTGGCAGTGTGGGTCTGTACCAAGTCCTTCTGGAGAATGAGATCAGCATCTCCATAAAACTTGTCAGCAGGAGGAAGCAGAAA
The DNA here is from genome assembly GCA_014839685.1 of Anableps anableps. Taxonomy (NCBI): domain Eukaryota; kingdom Metazoa; phylum Chordata; class Actinopteri; order Cyprinodontiformes; family Anablepidae; genus Anableps; species Anableps anableps. The sequence continues at coordinate 25,560,188 of CM026085.1, read as the reverse complement.
GTGCTCTAAAATGTCCCAGTAAACGGCTGCGTTGATTCTAGACTTCAGAAAACCCAGTGGACCAGAACCATCAGATGACCTGTCACCCTAAATCATCACCAACTGTGGAAGCTTTGCACTGAACTTCAAGCAACCTGGATTCTAAGCCTCTTCATTTTTCCTCCAGACTCTGGGACCTTGATTTCCAAACTAAATGCAAACCTTACTTTTATCTAAAAAGAGGATGTTGGATCAGTGAGCATCAATCCAGTTCTGGTTCTCTTTAGCCCAGGTGAGATGCCTGTAGCCCATCAGTAGGATTTGTCCGTGCGTAGTGGCTTTTGATGTGCTCACTGTCTAAAAAGCTTCCCCAAATATTTGAATGGATTATGCTAGACAATCCTCTCAAGGCTGCAGTTATCCCTGTTACTGGTGCACCTTTTTCTACCACACATTTTCCTTTCACTTAACTTTCTATGAATATTCTTGAACTTTTACATAATATGGAAATTTTCTGAAACACCAAATTTTGAGTTTTCACTATCCGTAAGCCATATTATCAAATGACTATAAATAAAGGCTTGAAATATTTTACTTTATGTGTAATGAATCTTTAAAATATATGAGTTTTTACTTTCTGAAATTAGTGACAAAAAAATATTGAACTTTTTTATGATTTTTTTTTTTATTTTTATTTTTTTTTTTAGGTGTACTGGTATATACATTTCTATTTCTGATAATCATGGTATTGACTATTTAACATACTGTGGTCATACTTACATGGTCCTGGATCAGATGTACTTGTAGGAGGTGGGGTTGTTGGGACACTGGTCTGGGGTGATGGTGGCATAATTGGTGTAACTGTTGGTGAGACAACTGTAGTTGTAGCTGGGAAAGCTGTCGTTGTTCCTGGTGATATAATTGGTGAGACTGTAGTTGTAGTTGCGGGTTGGGACGTTGTTGTAGTTGTGGAGTGGGTGGTTATCGTTGAATGTACGGTTTCTGTTGCTGATACTGGGAAAGCAGTAGTTGTAGTTGGAGATTGGCTGGTCATTGGTGATACCATTGGTGTGGGAGTTGCTGAGACAACTGTAGTTGGGGATACCGGTGTTGTTATTGTTGTCATGGCTGTAGCTGTAGTTGGGGTCACAGTTGTCACCGGCCGACTTGGTGCAGTGTCTGAAAACAGAGCAAGATATTAGCAGAAACATAATTAGCTGTGTAAATAAATAATCCATTTTTAAAAATGAGAAATAAGACAAAACTGTACTCACGATTTCCAACTTTTACAATGACACATCTAAGATCAGACTGATACACAGACGAAGCCAAACTGTGGAAACAATGCAATACAGTAGTTCATTATTATCAAATTATGATGGAAGTGCCCTTTATTTTAGTTTAGTTAAGTCTAAAAACAAATGTTTTGATAAACACATTTTAGAGATATACATTTGCCATTTACTGCTGGAGATAGCCACCAGCCCCCCAACAAACCTGCAAAAAGAAGTTGGTACGCACAATGGATGGATGGACATCTTAATTTGGCTTGCAGTTTGTGTACTTAGCCTAATTTACAGGAAGAAAATTTGCCTGAAACCACATCCTACAACTATTTGAAGAAAACAAACTGACCTTGACTGGACGACAAAGCAGATGGGATGGCTTTCTCCATTTTCAAAAACAGATGGTGTCCATGTCAAGGTGAAGTTTCCTGATCCCTGCGAGCCATTCACCACATTATGGGGACCGCTGAACAGGAGCCTGGTTATCCTTTAGGAAACAAGAAATTAAGATGTTTTTAGGTGATAAATCTCGTGTTTTCCAAACTTATATTCCAATCTAACCTCTATTGTTTTGCTTTCACCTACGTTGATTGAGTTGCCTGTGCTCTGATGTTGATTTCTACTGCCTGATTGACATTGGTGAGGATCTGGGCCCCGTGGGCTGGAGTCGGAGAAAGGAATCTGGGCAGATATTCGCCTTCAGTGCAGGACGGCACTGTTGGAGCCACTGGAACAACAAAAGAAAGCAAGAAATTTAGCCCTGGTGATATTTCTTAGGAACAAAATGCTGCCTTTTATGCCCACAATTTGGACCAAATGTTTTACTTCCAATGACAAGGAAGATGACAAGAGAGATGTTTTTCATGAAGACACATTCGTAATTTTGTTGATCCAACCTCTGAGAGGAAGTATATGTTTAAGCCCTGTTTACATGACAACATTTTCTGGTGAAAATGGAAGTTTTGTTGCGTTTGTGCTGTTAATTTACATGACAACAGCGACTGTTTTCTCTGACAACGGTACAATTGGAGACCGGGTTTCAGAGTGTAATGGTTCGAAAATGTCTTGGTCTCCGTTGTTGTGTAAACAGATATCAGAAGATGCACATCCACACAACAAAATGGCTGCCTACTATTTTAAAAACCACAGAAGAAGAAATTATCAACAATGGCAAATGGCTTGAAATTTAGAGGTTTTATAATTCAAAGTCACCTTAAGCAACAGTTGAACCACGTCATCTGTCCCTAGAAACACTTTGTTCTCTGCCATCTGGAACGTTTATTAGTTGTCCCGGCTTTTAGTCAGAGTTTTCAAAGAACATAACACTAGCTTATGGCATGGCGAGAGAATTTTACCATTTTCATGTCTCTGCTGTTGCCGTGTAAATGGAGATTGTAATTAAAACACTGGTATGTAAACGTGTTAACAGAAATGGGGAAAAAAATGCCGTATTCAATGGATTGTTGTCGCGTAAACAGGGTCTCAATTGCCTTCATTAACTCAGATTATAAAAATGTAACAACTTGTAAACTCAACCACTAGCTGTAAGTGGTATAAGACCAACTTCGCAATGGAAGATGTGACTTTAAAACAACTCCTAGTGGTTGTAAAACCTTGAGATCTGAATATTCGGTGAGACCTTTCAAAACAAACTGGACTGGTATCTTGCTGATGGCATCATTGGTGGTCTTCTGCAGTAAGGAACCATCGGGTTGAAACAGATCTATGTTCTGCCTGGGGAAGTCTTCCATCACCAGCTGCACTGCGTACAAACTTTCATTGTTGCTGTTTGTGGGGCTGAATGACAGAATACAAGACTGCAAAAAGGACAGAAAAGACATGAAACAGTTAAACTTCATGCTCAATGCTTGGTAATTACTATCTAGATTGTACATAAGTCTCCTCCCACATATCTTTGCCTGGTATTTCGAAAGAGCCAATTAAAGGCCATGCAAAACAAAGCAAAGTGAACTGCTTTGTGAATTTCCTCTTAAGAGCTGTTACTTACAGACGAGAGGCTGACGACGGACGGAGGTGTGCAGGGGTTACACTCTGAATCTGATGTGATCCCATTTCTGCATTTAACCTCATCTCCATCAGGATCAAATGCCAACAAGCTGATATTTCTCGGACAGTTTGAAGGAACCCTGAAAGCACAGGAATAAATATGTATAACTTATTTTAACAGCCACACCCAGACTCATTCACCTCAGTGTGCTTTATACAACTTGCCTAACTTGTTTTTTTTGTGCCTTTATTTTCGTCAGGACATTAGTGTGATTCATGTGTTCCTTATCTCTTCAAGAAACTATGTGGTAATGACCGTCTATTGAGTCTAGTTGTCCTTTTCTGCCATTGTTAAACCTTTTTGAAAGCAATCTTCTTTCCTAAAACACATGACTCATATTTATTCACCTGTAACCAGTCCTTTTTCCATTGTTCTATACTAACTAGTTCAAACAGGGTAATAAAAACAGCCAAATTAGGTCAATGTGTAAACAGTCTTTGTAGTGTTACTAGTGTCCACATGTATCTAGTAAACTCTTGTGCCGTTTTTAAATCAGTCTGAGGTTCATGGACCTACTGTGTTGTGTGAAGCAACTCTAAAGCCTCTGGTGCAACATGAAGACAATTCAGGGATTTGAATGCAAACAGTGCAGCTTAGAAGTGACATTTAAAGTGTAATGAGGCTAAAAATTTGAACTCTGATGTGAGAATGTGACTGTAGCAGATTTACCTTAGAACCGGGAGGATGGTGGTCACTGGTGAGGTGTTGATTTGGTTGGTGTCAGACCGGAAACTCAGCTCAACATCAGTCACGGCTCTCCAGGAAACAATGCTGTTTATGATTCCAGTTATCCAGGGTTGACCAGCCAGCCTGCAGGGGTAGTTATTGAGAAGTGAATTGTACGAGTACTGAGGTACTGTGGAGTTTGAGCTCAACATGAACCGATGAAGTTGCAGGGTTTTCACTCCTTATTTACAGCTTAACCATCACCAGAGGTGCCTAGTAACTAGTTATATGTAGTTGAGTAAAATCTTTTTGGATTTCTTTTACTACTTCAATGGATCATTGTCACGTAAACAGGATCTTAATCTCCTTATTTAATCTCCTTTCACTTGAGTAATGTTATTTTGAAGTATCGCAACTCTTATTTGAGTGAAATTTCTCGATTCTCCACCCAATGCGAGTTACTTTACTTAGTAAAGAACAAACATCTTCTAGCTTGAACTTAATGCTACTTTCTATCTGCTGAGCCTTTTGTACCATTTGGAGATCAAGTGAATATTCAGTAAACACCATATATTGGCCCTAAAAGTACTTTCCCCTGTTCTAACATACAGTTTAAACCAGATATTTTCATACACTGAATAAAAAGACACATACACCTTTTTTTTTTCTAACTGTCTGAAGTTAAATCAGACCAAACTTATTTGTTTTAGGTCAGTTAAAATTATCTAAATTATTTCTATTTGCTAAATGCCACAAAAATGAGAGAAAGATTCTGTCAGAGATTTATTTGAGTTTATGTACGGAATGATTACTATCTCTTTAAACAATGAGGGAAAGCCGGTATGGATTTACAAACCTCTGACAGGTTGACTGAGGCAACTGAGTTAATTGGAGGTTTACCATTTTAAGGCCACACCTGGAACACACTGCTTTCTGGTTTGACACAATGAGAAAGTCAAAAGAAAGCAGCAAAGATATCAGGAAGAGAACTGTGGAGCTGCTCCAGTCTGGTTCATCCTTGGTAACAATTTCCAGATGCTTGAAGGAGTTGCATTCAAACATTGTATCCCAGCAGAGACATGATGGGAATGTTCAATCATCATACCGCTCAGGAAAGAGACGGGTTCTGTGTCCCAGAAATGAACGTGTTTTGGTTCAAAATGTGCAAAATGGCCTCAGAACAAAAGCCAAAGTCCTTGTGAAGATACTGCTGAAGCTGATAACACAATGTCTTTATCCACAGTGAAGTGTGTCCTGTACCGACATGGGCTGAAAGGCCACTTAACGAGGAAGAAGTCAGTGTTCCAAAAGAAACATCAAAAGCCAGACTACAGTTTACAAATGCACACAGGGACAAAGACCTTCACTTCTGGAGACATGTCCTGTGATCTGATGAAACTAAAGTGGAACTGTTTGACCATAATGACCATCGTTACATTTGGAGGGAAAACAAGGACGCTTGTACCACCCTTTCTGTGAAGTACGGGGGTGGCAGCATCATGTTTTGGGGCTGTTTTGCTGCAGGAGGAACTGGTGCCCTTCACAAAAAAGATGGAATCATGAGGAAAGAACATTATGTGGAAATATTGAAGCAACATCTAAAGACATCAGCCAGGAAGTTAAAGCTCAGGCACAAATGGGTCTTTGAAATGGACAATAGCCCTCAGCATACAGCTGAAGCAGCTATGAAGTGGCTTCAGGACAACAAAGTCAACGCTATCACAAAGCCCTGATGGCAGTCCTATGCAGAAGTTGTAGATCTGAAAAAGCATATGAAAGTGAGGCGGCCTAGAAACCCGACCCAGTTCCGCCAGTTCTGTCAGGAGGAATGGACCAGAACTTGTGGAAGGAAATCCAACAGGTTTGACCCAAGTCATACGGTTTAAAAGACAATTATCCCTCACTCTGATCAAATGTATGTAAACTTTTGATTTCAAAGAAAGTTACAAAAAAATCTCCGAAAAATGTTCACGCTAAGTTTTCTGTCTTTTTCTCGGTGTATATAAACTTCTGGTTCCAACTGTACATACACATTAGCTATTGGTTTCATCAGTTCAATATTGAAAAATTATTATTTGGAAAGTGTTTCATCTGCTTAAAATTAGTTGTTTTGTAACTGTTATTTATTTGTGTCATTTTTTTCATTTTAATCTTTAAAATATCAGAATTTGCACATAACTATTTTTTTGTCAGTCTGATTACATCACTGTAAAATATTAAATCAGATGTTAGGATCAGTTACTCGGTAACTAGTAGCCTTTTTACAGAATACTTTCGAACCCTTAGTTGAGTAATTTCTTGGATGGCTTCTTCTCAGTTCTACCAGAGTGAAATTTTGTTGAAGCAGTGATAGTCTCACTTGAGTACAGGTTTTTGGCACGCGACCCTCCTCTGACCATCACCATATATGAGTTTGGACACTGATAACTCACACAAGCTCAAAAGGAGTGGTGCCAGAAACCAGCCGGGTCATGATGCCTTCTCTCTGACACCATTCTCCGACGCTTTCGTCAACAATGTTTAGCTCAACACCCATCGTCTCGTTTCCACAGTTGCCGCTGCAGCTCCACGTGTCATTGTCTGTGCAAGCGACGAAGCTCAGCTTGTAGCGAACAGTCACCTGCAGGTTGATGACAAAGAGGTGTTAAGAATAGTGAAAATTTGGAGAGTAAACACAAGAGTTTTTTTTTTAGGGAATCTCAGCTTACCAAGAGAGATCCATTTGCAGCTATTTCCTTTGGGTAGTAGGTCATCACAGTCCCATAATAATGAATGGCTTGTGAACCGCAGACCAGCAGCAACAGCAGCACAGAGAGCAACATGGTGAGAGTCAATGTCTCACGAGGAGCCGTTAGTGACAATGAGCACTTTTTCTTTCACTGTCATTCTTTTATCCTCTGCCTCTCCTTCTTACTGTTCATAATACACATTATAGGGTGTGGTTTCTATTCAAAGAGCGTGGACTTATATAGCATGATACTCAGCAGAGGGGAACTATGCAGCAGAACAGGATGTGCAGATGCCGGCGTTCGTTACTATCCAGACCCGATTAAACAAACCAAAGATGAAGGAACTGACATTTTCTCAAATCTCTGGCTCTTATGAACCAAAAACAAAGTTTTCAGTCTTGTTCTCGGCCACTACATTTAGAAAAGTCAAAAGTTCGTGACTCTCTGTAGCACTCATATTTTCTTTCATTGCTCATGTTTTCTGTTTCTTTATAAGAAACTTGATAACATTAGCTTGAAATATGTAACATGTAAACTTCATCCTGTATGTCTAACCTACTGTCTTCAAAGCTCCTTTCTGCAAATCATCATACAGACAACACTGAGGGACTAGTTCAGTAAATTAATATATCACTCAAAAGTTTGTCTGTTCAACTCAAACAGTGAAATTAATTTTACAGTATAAGGTTCATTACACACACTATATGTTTAAAGCATTTATTTGAGTTAATTTGAATGAAAATGGCCGAAGAAAACAAAAATCAAGCTTCTTTGAAAATTTTGAAATTGGATCAGACTGTCATGTTAGAAAGGTTGATCTGCTGAAAAAGAAAAAAGAAGTAAAGTATAAGTATACACTCAATACTTTGTTGGGGCTCCTTTTACATGAATTACTACATCAATTCATTCAACCCTTATTTAACCAGGTAAGCTATTAAAAACAGGTTCTTGTTTCCAGTAATGACCTGACAGGGAGGGGAAACCTATAGTGAGGACAAGCAACAACATGCAGAATGGCATGGAGGTGATCAGCCTGGTGTGTAATGGAAGTCCAGATCGCTTTGATAGCAGCCTTCAGGTCACCTGCATTCTTGCTTCTGGTGTTTCTCGTCTTCATCTTGACAACAGCCCAGAGATTCGAACAGTGATACAGTTACTGGTGCTTTCTGTGGTGTGGGATGGTCCCAAGTCCTGCTGGAAAATGAAACCAGCATCTTCATACAGCAGGAGGAAGCTTGAAGTGCAGGAGAATGTCCTGGTCGGCGGCTGCATTCACTGTGGACTTCAGGAAACCCAGTGGACCAGAATCAGCAGATGAGATTGCAGCCCACATCATCCCTGACGATAAAAACTTCACTGGCCTTCAAGCAACGTGGATTCTGCTCCTCTCCACTCCTCCTCCAGACTCTGGGACCTTGATTTACAAATGAAATGCAAACAGCACTTTCATCTGAGAAGAGGACTTTGGATCACTGATAACAGACGAGTCCTGTCTTTTTCCCTCTGTCTCTTCTAGTAGTCTTGGACTTTACTTTCTTGCAGTCATTGCCTAATTGCTTATAAAGAATACATTATCCCAAAATCTAAAAAACTTCGCTTAAACTGCCAAACATGCACATTTATTTATCACCTGAGCACCAAATCAAGGCTGAATGATTAAAAGTAGGTGAAAATAAAGCATCCAATAAAATAAACCACTCGGATTAGCTTTATCTCAGTTCTTTTAGTAATATGTGACTTTGAAACATAAAATCAGGGAACATGAAGTCCCATTTTAAAAACAATACACTTAAATCTGACATTTACCCCGTCACCGAGCAACACCTGTTATTTCAGTCACATAAACAATGCCAAGCCTTCAAAGTAGCTGCTTTTACTTTCTGTTTGCTACAAGGAAACATTTTGTGCGATCAGGTTATTAAATATTACAATAGTTTATGATCAAATACAGTGAAACAAAGTAAAGATCATTTAAATCATTTAAACTAATTCAGTTCAATTTATTTATATACAACATGTATCTCGGCACGTTTGCAAAAAAGTCCATTTAAATCAATCATACAGACGGATTCCAAAGCAAGTGCATCCATTACAATTTGATTCTAGTCATCAAACAATTCAGTCAAGCTCAGTTTAATAGTCAAACTGGTCTAAAAAGTTTTCTATCTAAGGAAACCCAGCAACGAGTCATTGACTTTCAGCATTCACTCCTCCTGGACAAGCATGTAGTGACAGAGTTACTGAATATAGAAATATTACATACTACAACAGGCTGTGGTTTTGGTCACACTGGTTTGGTAAATCAGAGGTTTGATTGACAGATAAAATAAACTGATGATGCCAGTTTTTGTAAGTAATCATTGCTGTTTATCAAAATTAACATTGAAATAGGCACAGAGGAGAAAAAAATGTATTTAATGTAAAATCTGGCCTGACCAGATCAACAAGGTGAAACGCTACCAGATGTAAAGTATGTACATCAAAGAGGGTGGTGACCTGATTTACAAAAGGCTCATTATTATTCTCATTCTTTTATGAAAGCTTCACACTCAAGGCAATCAGATAATCTACAAGCACCAGAGAAAGATGGTAGCAAGCTGTGTTTACTCAGTTAAATTTACTTGAGTAACCTTTCTGAGAAAATGTACTTTGAGGAGAAGTTTTACAACATTGTACTTTTTACTTTTACTTGAGTAATATTATTATGAAGTATCGCTACTCTTACTTGAGTAAAATTTCTGGCTACTCTACCCACCACCAGTAACTTCATTGAATGAAGAACAAACAAATATTTTAACCAAAAACGCACCAGATACAGACCTACAGTTTGTGTCAAAGTGAGACCTCTTGTGTGTAAACAAGCTTTGTTGTTTTAATGTTATTTTCTACCTACTGAGTCTGTTGAGACATTTGCAGGTCAAGTCATTCAAACACACACACACACACACACACACACACACACACACACACACACATATATATATATATATATATATATATATATATATATATATATATATATATATATATATATATATATATATATATATAGTCTTGCAAGGACAAGAAAGATTAAGTAATCAGTAATTAATTAATGATTTTAAGATTACCTATAGTTTCAGCACCAACAATAGGTCATAATAAATAGGCTCTGAATAATTTAGCATTTATTATGGCCTTAAGTTGATACACTCACCTCTTCTTTTTTAATTGACCAATTATAACCGTGTATGAAATGATGGTAGATCATTTGATGATCATTTCAGTTTTTAAAGTCTGTTGTATTCAATTCTTTCTGATAATGTAATGACAGTGACATCTTCTCAATTCTGATATTACAAGTAGTCACTGATAAATAAGTCATAATGTGTCACTGCGCTGAAATATGGACTTATGTTCCTTTGAACTTTAATGCTGATTAATTTCTGACAGTCACTGATTATCGGGGTCTTTCCATTGGTTTTCCCAGGGCACCCTGGCTTCCTCCCACGGTCCAGAAACTGGTCTTAACTGGTCTCACTAATTTGCCCTTAGATATGGATAAGTGTGTGCATAATTGTGTGCCCTGTGTGTCTTTAAGTTGTGACGGACTGGTGACAGGATATACCCCACCTCTCGCCCAGTGGACAAAAATTACTTCATCAGATAAAGACACATCTTGACAGCAACTAAACAGCAGTTTATGAGATAGATTTCATATATTAAAAAATATTTCACTATCACATGATTGTACTACACCCCTTATAAGTAGAAAAAAAATCACATATAAACACAACAAGCATTGATCCTTGGTCTCAGTTCTGGGTCACAGTTTGTATGACCTGAATTAGGTTTCTGCCGTTTCTCCAGCATGTTGCAGAGATATATCTCTGTTATTTATGTTTACTTTAAGATGACTTCGTAAAATCTCTCAAGTCAAACTTTTATATAATTTTTATTTGATATATTTAGTTCAACAAGGTTTAAATGAAATGTTTTGAGCTGATGAATCCTTACATTGAGGAAAACATTTGTTTAAAACAAGGCTGTACTTAATAGAGTGGTCTGGCTATTGTTTTATTGTCGGTTTTAATTATTATTGTCCACCGCTATTTAAGTTCTGAGACTTTATTAAAGTGTTTGTTTATTTTGTGAAGTTTTAATTTTGTGGATTTTGCAGCATAAATATTATTTTCTTTGAAATAAACTTTTTTCCTTTAACCTTTAATATGTAGTTGGGTTTTGCGTCTGCGTAGTGTGACTCCCTGCTTGCATATGGGTGAAAAACACACCCTGTTTAGTTGCTCATCAAGTCAGTTTGCCTCCATCTTCTGGTCTCAATGTTAAAGTACATCTCATGTTTTGCTTCTGTCATTTTAAGCATGAACTTTATTCAAATGAGAGAGCAGTTAGCCAAACACGGAGATTTCGGGGCTGTAGGGGGAAGCTGGAGTACCCGGAGAGAACATGCAAACTCAATATAGCATGACAACAATAATAATTGCGCCATTGTGTTATAATCAGGATCAAATTGGGGTGCATGTAATTGAATTCTGTCTGAATAATTTGGTAGTATTGGTCTGACTATGAACAGGATTTGTCTTATAAAATGCCTCTGAGTGACATTTGTTGTGAAAAGGGCTACAAAATTAAATTAAAGCTACATTATGTAACTTTTATGAAAAAATATGTTTTTTACATGTTTGTTAAAATTATTATGATGTTTTGACAGTTTAATATCAGACAGATAATCTGTGAAAAAAAAAATCAAGCTCCTCTGCCTTCTCCCAGTGCTCCCAGTACTAACTGCAGAAATACACCACTCAGTCAGAAACAACCAATCAGAGCCAGGAGGAGGGTCTTAGCGCTGTCAATCACCCTCATGTACGCGCCGCTCACACCCTCCCCCTGCTCTCTGCTGCGCTGCAGCTGGTTCACCACAACATAGCTTAATGCTAATGCTAAGGCTAGTTAGCATGGCCACCGATGATGGCGGATAAACAGTTTTCCTGGAACGGTGAGTTGTTTCTCCAGCATTGTTTACAGGGACTTCAGTTTCCATTTTATTTGTTGTTTCGGCTGTTTTGTTTCTTTATTTTGGATATTTAAAATGTCTTCTAGTTCCACTTTTAAATGTTTGTTAGAAATTAAAGTTTATTGATTTTTGAGAGGGCGGACTTGCATTATTATGCCATTACCATTATATTACTTGAAAATGGTCTTAAAACGACAATATTGAAGTTTATCACAATAATTTCTGGGACAATTTTTCGTCCAGCAAAATTTGTTGTTGTTACAGGCCTAGCTATGTCATAAAAAAAACAGTAAAACCCTAAATTAAGAAATAAAACCAAACTTTTGGATATTTTGATGTTTGACTTAATTTTCTGAAAGCTTCAGAAATGAATTTGATTAAGATATACAAAGAACCCCCCCTCCCCCCCAGAAAAACAAAACAGCTGAATCAAAACTTTACCAAACACTTTTCCCTGCAGGAATCAAGCTCCATTTCCACAATTATCCACTAGGGGGCAGCAGCTGTTCTTACTTGCACTAAACTGCTGCTCAGCAGGCATAGGCTTATGTCTGATGGCAGCCCTTGTTTAATCAGTTCTTCTTTACGCTGTAACAGAAAACACAGAAGCTTTCACTAAGATACATTCAGCCAGTGCTTCATTGTAAACAGAACTGATCTGCAGTGGTGCTCCTCGCATGAATAGTGCCCTGGGCAATTAGTTGCTTAGGCTCCACCCCACTAAAATGAACTATTTTTATATTGTAGTGGGTTTATAGCAATATGTATATGATGAATTTCGATAGTGAAAAATATGCAGGATGCAACAATAAAGTCAAAATGTGAAAATCTAAATTAAGAAATAAAAACTAAAAATTTCATAACGTATTTTTCCAACTAAACAGTTAAAGTTACTGCGAGTAAATTATCAGGCTAAATGGTTATAAAGTTTCTCGTTTTTGTACAGGGTTATAACAAGGAAAGGTTATTTCATATACTGGTAGAAAAATCAGTCAGAAATTGTTTTGCTCGAGATCTGTGTTTGTGATCAGTCGTTGTGAGCAAATACAACCTGCATCTGATTATTAATCGTTCAACCATTGGCATGGATCAAGATTGTGTTTTTTTCAAAGTAATTATAACTGCTTGTACAATTAGGTGCCACAGTACACATCATATGCAACAGCAGCTAAAACAAATAACTTTACTCAGTTACTGACCAGCTGAATGATAGCATCCTTATTATCCTCCAGTGTCGATGTAGTGGCAATCATTGCATTCAGAGCTATGGTTTTTGACATCAGCATTTCTAAAGATGTCTGGTTCTTCTTGGAACTTTATTACAAAAACAAAACAATCACAGATGAAACGTCACGCACAGCAGCGAATACAGTCGACCTCTTTTTCAAGAGTTTTATCCGGTTTATCTAAAAATGGGAAACTCATCTTTTTTTGAGATCGTTGAAACAACATTTCCTGTCCTGAACAGTTGATGCTTGATTACGTTTTTAAATGTTATTTCAAATAGAGACCTAATTTTTTACTTATTTGTTGAAATGTGAATAATTACAGATTTTCTTTTTATCAACTAATACTTCCTTTAAATTGTCTCATTGTACTTTGTGAGATGTATTTATCTTTATCTATCAGAGACGCAGTTGAGTGAAAACAGTTTAAAATGTGACTCTACCAGTGTTTATGGTGATTTTTTTAAACTTTGTTTCATTGTTCTATGCAACCAAAAGATGACAGAGAAATGTGCTGATAACAAATGCTTGTCCCTCTAAATGTAAACTAATATATCAATATAAATCAATATAAATTTGACAGTTTATGTATATACACTTTATGTCTGTGCTGTGAATGCTTAAAACTGAAGGCAAATACCATTAAAGGTGATTCTGATCAGCAGAAGAACAATGATTTTGGAATCATGGGAGATTACTTGATTGCAGCCAGGTGAAGCAGTTGACTGCTTTAACCACCAGAGGGCGCAACTTGATTGTAAAAGGTAAAAATATGGAGACATAACAGAACAAAATTGAAAGAATGGGGATACTGATATCCTATGACTCCACACTCACTAAAAGTGTTAACTATTGGGCTTTAAAATATTAGTAATAATTCCAGCTGATAAATAACCAGGAAAATAACAGACATAATGTGAACATTTATTTTAATTTCCAATTAAGACACGTATAAACAAACTGAACTGAAAAGTAAGAGGACTAAATGAACAAAAACTTAGGATATTTTGATGTCTGACATATGCAGAAAGCTTCAAAATGTATTTGATTAAGAAGAGACAGAAAAAAATATGATTTTGATCGAGCATTTTCCTGCAAGAACTCGCTCCTAGGGGGCAGCTGTTGCTTCCACTGGACCAGTGCTCAAGACCCGAACTCTGATGGTTGATGGCAGCCCATATCTAGTCAGTTCTTCCTTAATCTGGAAAAGAAAGCATAAAGTTTAACTGGGATAATACCAGTGCTTTATTATAAACATTACTGATTAATTTTTGTGCTCAGAATAAAGCAAGTCAATCCATGAATAAAAATTGTTGCCGTCTAAATCCATCCCAAGCAGTGGTGGAAAGAAATCACAGAAGGCCCTTACATAAAACTCAGTTCAACCAGCAAAACCAGCTGAAGCTGTGATTGTTGTTACTCACCAGCTGTGCAAGGGTGTCCGTATCATTTATCAGTGACGGGGTGGTAAAGATCTTTGCATTCAGGGCAACAACATAATCTACAAGATCAGGACACAAACATGAAGAGCAGCTCAGCATCGTTAAAGTTACAGCTTCAACTCTAAAAGTGAAACTGTCATAGTTACATGGTCCTGGATCGGCTGTTGTTAGGTTTGCAGAGGTAATGGCGGATGTGGTGGTAGTTGTTGGTGGGCTGCTTGTTGCTGTACTCAGTGCAGGTGCTGGTGTGCTTGTAGTGGGTCCGGTTGTAGTTACGGCTGTGGCCGAGTCTGTCGGCAAAGCAGCAGATCAGCAAAAATACAATGAGTTCGGGAAGAAAATGGCAGCAATTTAAAAAAAAAAAAAAAAAAAGGTGAAAGGCTGACGGTTTCCACTTACAGTTTGCAACCGTCACAACAATGCATTGAAGATCAGAGGTATACACAGAGCTGGAGAAACTGTGGAAGTAAGTAAGAGAAACTTTAACAACCCTTCAAATACAGCTCAAATCGTCAAAGAAATGCGTTAATATCCACAACCTTGCAGAAATATTTATACCCTTTGATTTTTCACATTCTGTGACATTTCATCCAAACTTCAGTGGATTTTATTAGATTGATGGATCAACAGAAAGTAGTTCTGTTGTCTTTGCACAGGCAATCATCAATCTTTCACACCATAGAAAAAGATTCCTCTCCAAAGCGTTTCAAAAAGTATTAAATTATGGTAACATTTCAGCCAAGACGCAGAAAATTGTATTTTTTTAAAGGTAAAGATTGGGAGGTGATCATAAACTGGGTGCCCCTCGTTATCTTAGCATGCTCTGGAGTTTTTATTGGGGCCAGGCCATGAATGAAAACAATACCACATGCTGCCCAAACTGGTGTTTAACAATCACAACCACCTGCATCCATTTACTTCATAAATCAGATCTTGCTCTTAATTGCTTCACCTAATTAAATAAAGGGTAAATAAATTATTATGAAAATTAAAATGATTTAAAGTAAGATGATGTCTTTAATTGCCAAACAATGGCAGTTTCATTTTGTTAATTTAATTACTGCAATCAGTTCAAGTGGACTGATTAATGATTAGGATTAATTACAGTGTTCAACATGGGAGTGTCTCAGGCTCGACATCTTTCAAACAGGTACTACAACGTACTTGATTTGTATCTATTGAATAGTGAGTATTGTAGTGACCTCTGACATTTGTATATTTTTACACTGTATTTTGAACAGGTAGATAAGATTTTCATAGATACAGTAGATTAGAGCTGCTGCTGTTATGGTTACAGACTCTGAAAAAGACAGTGATATACCTGACAGTCATGATTCTGATGATGATTATTAGATGAACAGGACCTGGAGACCAGCTGCACTTCTGATTTCAGTGTTTCTTATGAGCAAAGCTTTACAGTTTCAGTGTCAGACAGTCGGACATTACCGACGAGTCCTGCGAAAACTTCAAATCGTCAGATATGCTGACTGACCTGCTTCTTCTCTAACCTTGCAAAGAAATTGCCGTTGAAAAAAATCCTTGAAAATCACAAACTGTGGATTATCTGTTGATAATTTGCAGGGACATTTTTCTGAGATTGTCCCTGATTAGCTGGCTAGTAAAGATTTTTTTTTAGCGCTAGTGGCCTTTATTGACGGTTACCAGACAGGAAGTGGGCAGAATTAGAAGGGAGGGAAGACATGCAGCAAAGGTCTCAAGGTCTGGAATCGAACCGAAGACAGATTTTTACAGGTTTTCATAAAATAGTATAATATTGATGGGACTGGATACTAACTTTGCACGGACAACAAAACAGATGGGGTGGCTCAGTCCTCCTTCAAAGTCAGATGGCGTCCATGTCAGGGTGAAGTTTCCTGATCCTGATTTGCTCCTGATCACGTTGTATGGTCCGCTGAACAGAAGGTCAGTGATCCTTCAAACACAAAAATCAGAAGTCCGAGGTGATTTTTCCAGTATTTCCACAGTACTTTACATTTTAAATGGGCTCATTTGTCCATCCGTCGTCTATACACATTTGCGCTTGTAGGGTCGCAGATGGTCGACTGATCACTAGAGACAGTGCCGATCTCCAGAGGCGGGGTACGCCCTGGACAGGTCACCAGTCCGTCGCGGACAACCACGCACACTCACACCTGATACTGATGGGAAGTTCGGCTCTTTTCAGGCAGCCGGTTCTTGAGGAATGGCTCCCAAAGAAGAGCCGGTGCTTTCGGCTCCTGAATGGCTCCTCAGATTTTATCAATCAGTCAATCAATCAATCTCTCATGGTGCGCTCACTGTGCTGCTATGTTTGGAACCCCTCCCCTTCTTGTGAAAAACGGCTCTCGGTGAGGAGCCGGCTCCTGTCGTTCACTTCTCAGAGCCAAAACATTCGCGACCGACCCACCATTTACAGAGAACCCACTCGTGCACAGGGAGAACATGCGAACTCCATGCAGAAAGTACTCAGGCCAGGATTCGAACCCAAGCATCACAGCTATCCACTGTTCCTCCATGCAGAACGCTGCTTCTTTGTAGAAAACCTAAAATTGTTGAATGACTTTTAATGACGATAAATATTCTAGTTCAGTCTCTTACTTTTACCAATCATGTCCCTTGCCTCTCTTAAACTCAACCATGTACATTCTCGACAAACCTGTCTAACCAGAACCAGTTCTTCCCACCAGTTTTGTTTGTATTCACACTCAGCCTCTTTTTAAATAACTTTTGCTTCCACTTACACAGACTGCGTTGCCTCTGCCCTGATGGTGATTTCTAGGGTCTGATTGACGGTGGTGCTGATTTTTGCCCCATGATCTGGAGTCGGAGGCAGGAATCTGGGCAGATAGAGACCTTCAGTGCAGGACGGTGCTGCAGGATCCACTGCAACAAAACAGGAAAACTTCAAACTGATAAAGTGCATCAAAAGAATCACCCTTCAGGTGTTGGTGTGTAAGTGTAGATGTTTAAATGTTTGTGCAGCTAGTTTCAAACATCATGAGGCTAGTTTTTTAAAATTAATTTATATTCACGTGACTTCCTGTAATAGATAATAATCTCACCTTTCTTTTTAAACCAGCCGATTTCTCTAACTTGAGCAACTTTGTGTGGACATAAAACAGTTTAATGTTGTACCTTTAAAAACAAACTGCACAGGTATCTCGTTGATGACATCTCCCGTGTTCTTCACCGCCTGCCCACCGTTTGCTTGAGTCACGGTGATAGTCTGTCCGGCGGTGTCCTCCATCATTAGCTGCACAGCATATGAACCTTCGTTACTGCTGCTCGTGTGGCTGAATGCCAGAGCACACGACTCCAAGAAGGCAGAAGAAGAGAAAAGGGTCCAAATCAAAACCACAGCAAAATATGTACAGAAGCTGAAATCCTAAACGTCACAGCAAAAGAACGCAGTTGCTGTTGCTAATATGCTTCGTTTTCATTTACTTTTTTTATGATTTTAAATACTTTTGGTGCATTTAAAGTGCTTTTGCTGGTTCTTAGAACCAACTACTGTCTTAAGGTCCTCACCCCACTGTTTTCTACCTTGTATGTTTGCTGATGTATTGAAAAATGTGTGTTAGGTAAGAAAACAGGAGGATTTTGGAGAATCAAGTCCTGTCACATCCCTTTTCTGTGCTGCTCTCGATGCGCTCCCACCTCTGCAGAGTCAGTGCCTGTATGTGTGTTGAGCTCTTTGGGATTCAGTGTTGAGCTGAATCAGGACCAAGTATGTTACATATGTCACAATCTAATTCTATTCAGTTTGTACAGTATATATTAAAAGGATCAACTAACTGACTGTGAATTAAATTTCAACACTATGTGAGCGCCCCCAAGTGGCCCGATAATTATTGGCAGAGTTGAAGAGAAGTCTCAATTTTCAAAAAAACTCACAGTGAGGTGTCATTTTCTTTTAATATATATATATATATATATATATATATATATATATATATATATATATATATATATATATATATATATTTTTTTTTTTTTTTTTAATTTAACCTTTGTCTTTGGAAGAGCTTTCCTGAAGACCTGAGGACCACTGGCAGTTTTGGAGTTTTTAAAAGGGAAGTAACTTATCTTTTCAGCCTGGCTTTTACTTTGGTTTCATTTATCATTTATTTATTGGAAATTTCTCTCCCTGTTTTCATTATGTATTTATTTTCTAATACGTTAACTATTTAAATATGCTTATCTTGTTTAGTTTTATTGTACATGAAATTATTTTCCAGGTTATCAGAAATATTTACATTTGCTGCTCAAGATTTATGTTTCAGGTTTCTGTTCCTTTATGATTTTTATGTCAATTTCCTCACTGCACAATGGTATTTCCTAATTAAATTTATTTATTTTTGTATTAAATTTTTTAATTATATTCATATTTATATTTACTTAGATTTCGAGTAATTTTTGTATGTTTCTCCAGTTTTATCCTGAGTGAAGAACACTGCGTCAGACTTGTCTGTTTGAAGCAACTCAAATAAAGTTTAATTTAGCAAACATTGCATGGATAGCATCTCTTGCTCATCATTAAAGGTTGACTAGTTTCCTGTTCTTTTACTACAGACCTGAATCAGGTGTTACTTACTGATGAGAGGCTGAGGACAGGCGCTGGTGTGCAGATGTCGCACTCTGATAGGGCGTTTTGTGCATATCTACATCTGACCTCGTCTCCATCAGGGTCAAATGCCAACAAGCTGATGTTTCTCTGACAATTTGAAGGGACTCTGAAACAGCAAAACCAAAAAACCAGTTTTATACCCACACATCAATTCTGTCATTGAGCCCCCCCCCCCCAGTTTGTTCACATTTTAAAAGAAAAGTGTTGTGCTCTGCTTCAAGTATCCTGACTGACCAGTTCAACATTTCTTTCTACCACATTGCTCTGTTTAAGTTCCTTGAAAACATTTTGTCCTTTAAGGAAACTTTCCTGCATGTGACCTATCCTAATAGAACACATCCTTTCCTAAAAATACATTATTTACATCATAAAACATTTATTTACTTGTAATTACTTTAAAAAAATATATTAAATACTTTCTGCTGTCACTCGATTCAGACACTTTAGGGAAACTTAAATGTTGTTTTGTCCCCAAGGAAATATGTGAAAGGAAATGCTAGGTTACCAAAACATGCAGTAAAGTACCCGGATATTAACTTCTCATGTTGGTTTTTGTATGTTAACATTATTTTGTTTTGTCTTACTGTAAAGATAAAGCTGATTTATTAGCAAAAACTGCCATTTGATAATGAGTTTGGCTCACATTTAGGGCCAAAAATATTCAGATTAAGGTTTAAAAGTGATCTTTTTATTTTATGAACATGTTTCTCTGGCCTGGAAGTAATATTAGAAGCCCAGAAAGAGTTCAGACACAAATCTACAAGACAAGGGCTGCCCCAGCGTTGTATAGGCCCTCAAGCAGAATTTGACTCAGGGGCCCCTCTTCCTGTTAAGCCCATCATCACCACTGACAGCATGTCTGGGAGAGGGGGTAAAGTTTATTTGGCTGAGCTTCAAAGCAGTCACGGATAATTGGTTGTTGTTTGATGGGGTGTATTTGTGAACACACCGACCTCAAACGTAGAAAATATTACGCGTAAAACGTCAGATTGTAGCTGTGGTAACACAACAATCAAACCATGAAGATAATTATGACAAAGTAAACTCATTAGTTGCTTTAAATCTTAAACTTAAATATTAAACAATTTAAAATCTTTGCATTTATCACTGCTGAAGCCATCAAATCAAATTTAACAGTGTTCTCATTCTCAATTAACAAATATTAAAACTGTAGATCTATCATCTGAGTTAAAACTCAAGCATATATGGGAGGCCCCTGAATGTCTGGGGGCCCTAAGCAGCTATTAGCTCCCTTGTGCGTTGGGCCGGCTCTGCTACAAGAGAATTAGGGTAATGGCAAGGAGGCTTTCCAACCTCCAAGACTTGGAGCTCATCGCCAAATATATGTCATACATCAGAAAATAAACTTTTTATAACTTTATCATAAAGTAAATGTGGAAATATGGAAAACACTATAGGCATCAATTATAAGAAAGGGTTTAATCGCTGTAATGCTAAATGTTATTGAGAAGTTAATAACTAATTTGAAAATAAAAACGATTTTAAAACGAATATTCCTTAGGTTTATTTCTGTTTGGAAGATGTTTGTCATGTTTCCTATCAGAAACAAACTTCTT
Organism: Anableps anableps; assembly: GCA_014839685.1. Taxonomy (NCBI): domain Eukaryota; kingdom Metazoa; phylum Chordata; class Actinopteri; order Cyprinodontiformes; family Anablepidae; genus Anableps; species Anableps anableps. The sequence goes on along the minus strand of CM026085.1, from coordinate 25,539,574 downwards.
GGTTGAACTTAAATAATTTCAAATCTTAACCTACCACAGTAATTTTAAGCTTAATTGTATAAGGAATAAAACACAGAAAAATGTTGTACGAGACAATAATGAGGTTGATGTGATGCAAATATCAGGAAGAGAAAAAGAGAAGCCACCTCAGAACAGGAGGGACCGTGGTCAGCGGGGATGTGTTGGGTTTGCCGGTATCGGAGCGGATTCTGCCCTCGTCCTGGATTCGGACTCTGAAAGAAACAACCCCGTTTCTGTTGTCTGTCCAGTTCCCACCAGTGAACCTACAGTGGGACATAATGGGAAGTTTTCAGGTGTCACTGGGTTATAATTTAACATAATATGTGTATCTTCAGGAATAGAAAAACAGTGAAATTAGCTGAACTGATCATTTATCTAAATATTTTATGTTGATCAGTCCTGAATTTATTTCTGCATTATTCTGAGTTGAGCTCACCCAGACTGACTTAGCTGGCTCCCATTATTCACCCAGATAAATAGTCTTTCCTTCCATTCGCCGCTGATTTCCTGGATTTTGTTCAAGATTATGCCTGGAATATTGCAGCTGCCTCCACAAGCCTGTGCATCAACCTCTGCACATGTGCTGAAGCTGTACAGGTGGCGAATCACAGTCTGTGGATTTTTTTTTTTTTTTTTTTTTTTTTTTTTTTTTTTTTTTTTTTTTTTTAAAGAGCCTGTTTAATACAATCCAGAGATTAAAAAAAAAAACAATAAAATGCTTGAACTCACCAGGTATCCACCTGCTTGGAGGTCTTTAGTGGAGTAGCTGTGCACAAAGCCATGATAAGCAGCTTGTGAACCGCTGATCAGAAGCAGCAGCAGCGGCACAGAGGACAGCATGGTGACTGAATCAGTGCCTCTGCACACAGACTGGATGTTATGAGAAACAATAGGCTTTATGCTTGAAGCCGCAGCCTCTCACCCACTCCTTTCTTCTTCATCTGTTCAGCTGGAAGTTGGACAGCTTGAAGTCTCACGAAGGACAAGGAGTTCACCTGGTCTGAGGAAACATCACAGTCTGCTCCATCTCTGCAGGATGGGAGGTGTTGAAGTACAATAAAAAACAAACTACACAGCTTGTATTCATTTAAGCCGAAATTTCATTTAGTTTGGGGACTAATTGAAACTTAGATATCTATGTACAATATTTCCTGATCTAAAGAGCCAAACTAAGCATGGCGCTTTACACCTGTTGCATGTTAGGATTTTCCACAGTTTGCTCTCTATTAATGATGGTTACTTTGTGGGAATTTATTTGAGTTCCTCTGCTTTGTCTTTTCCCTTTGCTTACGACATCTGTGTTAATGCCACAATATTTCTTAGAACAAGTTTCTCTTTGTTTCTATTATTGTTCAGCCAAGAAATATGTAAGCATAATGAGTCACACACACTAACCTTGTCGTGGGTCACATTCATCTCTTCTTTCACACCTGGATGAATGTACAAGCACAGAGCAATCCAGCTCAGACATGCTGACAGACAAGCCCATGAAGGCGGGCTTTAGTTTGGTGTCCTAGTTTTTCTAGTCCTATTACATAAACTTTGATGATTGAGGTGAGGAACATCCATCCTCTTTAAGTCTCTAACTACAATAATGGAACAGCGCTTCTCTACAGTCCTGTTGTATTTCGTTAAAAAGACTGCAAAAGATAAAACCTTATAACAAAAGTAGCTTTTTCAAAATGTATTTAATCTGAACTTTTTCCCTCTTTTATGTTTTTATTCACTGTTTAACTGTCTCCTTTCTTCATTGTCTATTTATTATGTAAACATTGAGCTTCAGTTAAGCAGATGTTTCAGCATTTATTTTTGTTTAGCATTTCAACAGCGTGAAAGCAAAGAAAGAGCACCAGTAATCGTGTTGTGTTGCTACAAGCAAAATGTGCAGCAGAGACTGAGCTTAATGAATTACCATGAAGGTATGAAAGTACAAATAAAACTAGCAAGATATAAAATCCAAGGGTCTTTGTTAGTTAATATGTTCTTACAAAAAACCTCCCAGAAATCTTGAAGGCATCTCAGGTCAACTCAAAACAAAACATAGATTCATAGTTTTGATCAAAACTGAGGGAGGTATGACGTTTCAGGAAGGCATTTCCTGGACTGTTGCTAGGCACTGGTGTGTCCTCAGCATAAATGCTTTGTGGTGTATTTTTCATCGCATTTGTTCTCCACAAGCCCAGACTTGACATTGCTTTGTTTTCCTTTCATTTTGACAAATACAAGGAAATCTATTTTAATGCACAGAAGAAGTCATAATTTGATGTAAACGTTGAAGGATTACTCTGAGACCCATCATGTGTTGGTCATAATCTTTATTTTCTAAGCAGAGTACAACACAACAATGCAGACAGGAATACATCGAATAACCGTTTAAAGAACCAAAGTTTGTGATCTTCATGTTGATTACAAGCATCTGTAAACTTCATGGCATGTTTCATAACCATAACTCTTCACCTTTCACCTCTTCAGCTTTGAACCTTTTTGCCATGACAGACTGTATCTGCATCAACAAGTTATAACAGCAATTTATTCTGCACCTAAACACAAAGTTAAAACCTGCAGCTAATGTCATCAAGAATAGTCCCCAGTGAACAAGGAGTCTTGATATAATTGCAAGGAAAGCAGAAAAACTTGATTTTAACATCTTAAAGTGAGTTTGGGATTCAGAGATCTAAAACATGAAAGATGAAGTTCTTCTGAAAACTAAAAACTTCTCAAAATGTTACCCAAAAACTGTCTCTTAAAAGAATTCATACTATTATAAGGCAAAAGGACAGTGGTATCATATATATTGTATTCTGTTTGCATTAATTGATAAATAATTGGAAATAGTATCCATCAGAGCATTATGGCTTTACTGCTTTGTTCACATTCAACAAAACAATAATAACTTCTCATTATGATTCATTAAAATAAGTATAATGCCATGAATCAGACGAGAGACTGAAGAAAACATTAAATATCAAACCACATTTCCCAGGAAGGATCAGATTCATGCTGTTGTAACCTTCACTTAACCAATGCTTCGCAGATTTAAAATGATGTCTGATGGCACCCCTCGTCTTCTCAGCTCATCTTTGATCTGGAAAGTTAAAATCACATTTCATCTAGGAAAGTAACAATGCACAAGACGAAGACAAAACATCGGTTTACCGCAGAAACAGCTAAACCTGTTAGACCAGAATGAAACTGATTGCTATCAGGTGGCGATAGAAGTGAAGGAAGTTACTGACCAGGTTTATGATGGTTGCAGAATCATTCTGCAGCGATAGTGAAGTGGAGATCTTTGCATTCAGAGCCAAAATATAATCTAGAAGCACAGAACGTCAACATTATTATTGAAAACAGGATAATTCACCCCGAAGGATCTATTGCCTGTGTTTATGCAGACTTAGCAGAGCTTGAGCTGGTCGCGTATTCTGGCAAGAGTTTAAGGTTTTCACATTTTCCCCCCTTTAAGTCTTTAAAACGCCTTTTAAACTAAATGCAGAATCTGTGTCCATTTGGTAACTTTTATTCGACCTCCATTTTGTTAAATATGCAATTTAGTTTCTGTTTTCCCCTGAAGTTGAAACTCAATATAAACGTCATTATTTATTACTTTCCACTTAGTGAAAACTGATTGATTTGTACAACAAATCAACCAGTTTGCATATATGGGATAGAAAAAACAAAACAAAACACCTTTTTCATAGTTTTTTTAAATCCTGAAAACACCTAAATATTGATTAAACATGATGAGGATTAAAGATAATAATGGCATTCATGGAAATGGGAAATAAAATATTCCATCAGATAATATTTGAATGAGAATTTTGAAAAGAGCGATTTTTGGGGACAAAGATGGAGCAATTTACTGACAAAAATGGAATAATCGAAGTTGCTCCTCGTTCTCTGACGTTACTTACATGTTGGTACATATTTCTACAGAAATTTTTTAACATCTTTGGACGAATGAAACGAAGAGACATGTAAGGTTAAGAGCAACGGGCTTCAGTTAACAGTCTGTTTATCTCTGACATCAGCTTCTGTCACACTTACATGGTCCTGGGTCTGGAGTTGAGTTTGGGACGGAGGGAGGCATAGTTGTGGTGGGATGGGTAGTTGTAGGTGTGAGCGTAGTCGTATTTGGTGGCGGGGTAGTTGTGAATGGAAGTTGGGTTGTTAAATTAGACATGAATGTAAACATAGTTGGTAGGGGTGCCGTTGTAGTCGGAGGGGAAACAGTTGCTGGACCTGTGGACGGAGCGGCAGATTAGCAGCGACGTCATCAGTTCAGGAAAAAGCTGATTGAATTCAGACTCAAGAGCGAAGCAGAGGTTTCCACTCACTGTTCCCAGTCGATACAATGATGCAGCGAAGGCCAGACTGGTAGACAGAGCTGGAGAAGCTGTGGAGGTAATTAGAGCAACAGCTTAGATCTAAAACTGCTGCTGATCACTTCAGTTTGACAAAGTATCAACACATCAGTTTCAACAAACTCAGTACAAAGGAGATAAAATGTAAAGATCAATCCAGAGGTGCAGGATTTTAGATTCAGATGTGATTAACCTACATTTTCCTCAGTTTTCTCCTTATTCTCTCAGTTTGTCAACAGGAAGATTTATGTTGTTCTGGCTTGTTCTCTGACCTCCTGGATGAGTCTTTGATGAGCTCTTGGTGTAATTTTGGCGAGCCAGCCCCTTGTGGGAAGGTTCTCCACTGTTCGGTGTGTGGATAATGGTTCTCACTGTGGTGCTCTGTTGCGCCAATGCTTTAAATGTGGCTTTGTAACCCATTTTTATCTCAGATCTCTTCATGAATTTCTTTATGATGTGATGGTTTTTGATATTTTGGTCTCCTTCATGTTGTCAGATTCTATTTAAGAGACTTATTGATTTTGCCGTTCTGACCGTAATCAGCGCTTGGTGTGGCTGGGGCAAATAGAAACAAATAATCTGATTAGTGAGAGCTAATTCATGATTTAACAGGAGGGGTAATTACTTCTTAAGATAACCATTTTTTGCATCACTTGCTGACTTTAATTTATTTGTGAAGGAAAATGAAAAAACAACAACGACACAAGGAAAATTATGATAAATGACCTTTTTTGTTCATAATAAAAATCTGAGAAGTCTGGTGTACATTTGTACTTGGGCCCCTTTACTCTGATACACCAAAAGTAAAATCTTGTGCAGCTAATTGACAGAAGACAGGAAGGTGGGGTTGAGCTGAATACAGGACAGTCTTGGAAGGAAAACCTCTTAGAGGCTGCCAAAAAAAAAAAAAAAAAGACTGGTTTGGATTTTGCTCTTGGTCTACAAAGCTCTAAGTGATTTTGGGCCAAAAATATATTTTAGTCTATTTTGTCAAGTATGAACCATGCAAGCCCCTTAGGTCTTTGGAGAGTTGCCTGCATAGTGTTGACAGGACCAGAAGTAAACAAGGTGACGCAGCATTTGGTTTCTCTGCTCCTCAGCTCTGAAACAAACTCCCTGAAAACCTGAGATGTGCAGAAACTGTTGGTTCCTTTAAATCAGGACGGAAAACATTTTTGTTTACTACAGATTTTGATAAAAGAATATTATGAATAAACTCTTTGAAATTGTTTTTTTTTTTTTTTTTTTTTGCTTCTTTTCTGCATTGCTTTTATGCGTTTACCTTATTTTCTCTTTTTCTTTGATGTCCTGTAAAGCACTTTTGATTGCTTTGTGTATGACTGGTGCTATACAAATAAATTTAGCTTCCACTTAGCTTTATTTTTTAATAGTTTGTTTTAAATGAGTAAACATTTGTTGTAAAAGCAACAGGATTTCTCATTGAAGCAGTTTTTCCATGCATTAACGAGACACTAACTTTGCTTGGACCACAAAGCAGAGAGTGTAGCTCCTTCCCCCGTCACTGTCGGATGGCGTCCAGGTCAGGGTGAAGTTTCCGGATCCTGCTGAGCTCTTGGCTACACCGTGCGGCCCGCTGAACAGCAGCTCAGTGATCCTTTCATAAACAGGAGAGACAGTTTGTTAGAATGATGCTTCCACAGCTTCCCCTCCCGCAGCGGGTTTTTTTTTTTTTTTTTATTGACATCATAACTATGATGAACTGACTGCTGCTGGAGGTCTTGTTTTCTTTTTAGGTTTTTTATTGTTGCTTATTTTTAGGGTCAGAAAATTTATCCAAAAAACTTTTTTTTTTTTTTTTTTTTTTTTTTGGCATCAGTGTTGCTTCAATAGATTGGAGTTATTTAATATATCAGATTAGCTTAAAGTCCAGACTCGGTCTCCGGAAAAGTCACTTTGAGGAAGCGCATGTCACGATCACTCACACAGCCTGGTTTGCCTCCGCTCTGACGCTGATTTCCAGAGTCTGGTTAACGTCGGTGGAGATCTGAGCTCCGTTCTCAGGAGTTGGAGGCAGGAACCTGGGCAGATACAGACCTTCTGTGCAGGACGGTGCTGCAGGATCCACTGGAACGAAAAGCAACAAATACCGCTGAAAGGAGCTGGTCAGTCGGTTCAATCAACCCCCAGCTGAGAGCTGGAAGCATGGGCGTCACAATAATTATGTGTGAAGGGGACGTGCGCCCCTCACATTTGAAAAATATCCTCCACACACACATTTACAATAAAACATTACTTCCCCAGCACTGTTTCTATTGCTTCACTCAGGAATCTATTCCTCTCGATTGATAGGAGGATTCGCATACTGCTGAAAGAAACTGCACTCTGGGTTTTCCAGGTTACCTGCAGCGATTCACTGCGCACATGCTCCAAGCACAAACAACAAGGTGACTCGTTAGTGCAGGCAGCTGAAAACTGGATGAGGTAACATCAGTTACTGCAGACGTGTGTAAAGCGTCTTTGCTGGAAAGAAGTTGATTGGAGGAGGAAGATTATATTTTTTTAAAAATAAAATGCTTTTCAAATTAAAATACTCCACAAACTGCAGTTAAAGGGGCAGTATTATGTGTTTTCCAGCCACACAGAATCATTTTATAGCAACAATCAAGTCACTATGTTATATAATGCTATATATATCAAATATGACTTAAAAGAAATTTGACTTTGTAATTTAACACCTTTAAATTGTGCCTCTGTCTCTTTAAGAAAGTCCAGCTCTTTCCATCACTGCCTCCAGGAAGTCATCACAACAGCGCTTCTCTATTAACAATGTTTTTACCAGCGTTGCATGGAGAAGTAGCTCATATAGTGAGCTCAGCAGATGCACAGTTCCACCAGGTGTTTGCCAATTGCTACTGCTGGTCTGAAGGAGCTGAGTGGGGAGGTCACGGGTGACATAATACTGCCCCTTTAAGAGGAGAACCTTGATTGACCAGTCAAGTTGCTGTGAGCCGTAAGGAGCGAGAGAAAAGCCACATGTTGCTTGCGCTGCCTTAGCCAACAACCCCTCTCCCCCCACATTACAAATGCTCCTGACACCCCTGGTTGGAAGGTAAATATTTAATGTACCCAGATATTATTCCAGCTCACCTGGTTATGTTTAGCTTTGCTACATTCCTTCATGTACATACGGCCTAAAGTGTGATTTTCTATATTAATCTGTCATAGTTATTGACATTTCAAATGTTAACCAACACATTCAACCAATTTGGCTCCGAAACAGATGTTTCTAATCCAGTGCAACTCTATGTGGTTCAAAACAAGCTCATCAAATTACGCAGTTTTACCTCTAAAAACGAACTGGAGAGGGATCTTGCTGATGGAGCTGCTGGTATTTTTCACCTCTTGTGAATTATTGCCGTTAGTCAGAATGATGGTCTGTCTGGGAAAGTCCTCCACCACCAGCTGCACCGCATACGCACCTTCAGCACTGCTGTTAGTGGGACTGAATGACAGAGAGCAAGACTGCAAGAGGACAGAAAGGAGAACAAAAAGCTCCAGATTAAAGCTGGATCAGGTTATTTATTGTCATTTTATTGTAAACAAGATACAATAAAACATGACAGGGTTCCTCTGGGATCATTCAACAGATAGAAATAATAAAATAGATGAAACACACATAAAATACTAAAAAAAAAAAAAAAATCAATTGATGTAAAGTGCATTATTTTAACAGCAGGTCAGCCTTTGAACCTGTTGAGGCAGACTAGTGGTTCTTTTATGAGGAGGGTATGAAGAACCTCTGACAATGTTCAGAGCTCTTTCAGGTTAGTGTTAGGGGTTCAGGACACGCCAAACAAATACTTTTTTTTTTTTTTACCAATATTTTGATCTAAACAAAAGGTTAAGAATTGCTTTGCACAAAAAAGTTTTCACAACTTCACAAGAGGTTCAAAAAGTTGCATAATGCATCCCAGAAGAGTGAACTCTTTCTAAACCACTCTTTAATCACTTTTAATGAAAAAAAAAGCTAGGTAAATCCAGACCAATTAGTTTTACTGACTGCAAATCTGGCTCCTATAACGCCAACATTTGATACTTACTGATGAGACACTGAGGACAGACGGTGGTGTGCAGGTGTGACACTCTGAACCAGCTGCATATCTGCATCTAAAGTCATCTCCATCTGGGTCAGAGACCAACAAGTTGATGTTTCTCTGACAGTTTGAAGGAACTCTGTGAGAGTAAGAAACATGCAACAGAATGTCATACAACCTATCTATGCATTACCTAATCTATCTACATCTATGCATTCCTTTCATGGCTTTGTTTCTAAATTTAAACCCGTCTGACTGGATCTCAAAGGCTTTTTTCTTCACAACACTAATTGTTTTGATTGCTGTGTTTCCTTAAGGAGAAACCTCTAGAACTGTTTCAGTTCAGCTTCCTCTAATGACGAACTCTCTCCAGAAAACACACCTACTAAAATTTGTTTTACACTGAGTCATCTGATCAGTTGTTTTAAATAGAATAATGTTTACTTACAATTACAGCATCAGCTGAATTATCACAACAAAGAATCAACTCATGTAACCGATCTTGTATTTTTATGACGTTAATCATCTTTAGCTTTATGTCTCTGTTTCAGGATGACTGATTCAGAGTTTTATCTGCAAATGCTTGTTACGAATATGAAACAAAACAAACAATGATCATCTAAATATTTTGTGTCAATAAAATGCTTTTTTAATTTAGAAAAATTAAAGGTGAAAATCAGAATTACCTCAACAGAGGGAGGATGGTGGTCTGTGGTGATGAGTTGGGTCTGTTGATGTCAGACCGGTTTCTCAAATCAATGAACACTTGCCCCAACGACAGTTCAATCCCATTTCTGTTTTCTGTCCAGTTTGTAGCATATAACCTACAGTGAAAGATTTTGAGATGTTCTGTGATGTTACATGAAAATAATGTAGCAAGACCAAATCTCTAAAGACCAACAAGACAACATTTCTCCATCCTCTGAGTATTACACATAGAAAGCAGCAAAACCTAATTAGCATAACTGATGAATCTGTCTTGTTGGAGTTCAGGATATGGATCAGTGCTTGGTAACAATCTGAACACAGTAAAGTATTTCCATTTAATGCTTCAGTGGACTTACGGAGTATCTAATGTAGACAGGAACTGAGCTGGTATGGTCAGAATATAGTTTTTCTGACACCATTCACCTCTGCTTTCATCAGCTGTATAAACTGGGAATCCAGTACAGTCTCCATCACAAAACCAAGAGTCGAACTCTTCACATGAGCTGAAGCTCACCTTAAAGTGACTGGTTACCTGTGGAGTTTCAGTGAAGAGATGGTGAATACAATCATTAAAAAAAAAACCAAGTGTGATGTTTAACAAAGACACTCAACTTACTGGGTATCCATCTGGCTGAAGGTCTCCAACAGAGTAGGTAAAGACGACGCCATAATAGGAAGCTTGTGCACCACTGACCAGCAGCAGCAGCACAAACGACAACATGGTGACCGAATCAAGAGCTCCAGAGAAAGACTGAAGCTTATCAGAGGCAAATGAGGTTATACTTCCACAGCCAGCCTCTGGTCCACACCCTCTGTTCCTTTCATGGAAGATTTAATGGTATGCATTGGTATAATTAGCCAGAGAGTAACCTGGTATGAGAAAAATGCTTGATGGCAAAAAGATTATATTCAGAAGTGCAAAATATTAATTCTTATGAACATTAACTGCAAAAGTCACAAACTAGAGGTAGGAAATCATTCAGAGACGAGAACGAATTTTATCTGTGAACAGATTTCAAACTCAACCACATGGTTTTGCAAAAATGTCAATATCTTCCAGCTTAGATTCATATTTACAGCTCAATATTTAGAAGCATTCGTTCAAACCATCACATAGAGTCGCTGCCTTAGTTACATATATACAATGTTTCGATGATTAAAAACATGAATTCATGTTAACAAACTTACTGAATTATATTTTGACAAACGTTTAATGACTGTTTAAAACACACGTTCGTGGATTTAATACACTATCAAAACAGTTAATCACAAAATAAAAATGTTGTTTGTGTTTGGTTGATATTGCTGTAAACCTAAATAATTTCAGTCAAAAAGTCTGACAAAAGTGAAAATATCAAACTTCAGTAAACATTTCTCTTTAGTCACTAGGAGGTGCTGTTGTAGCAACTGAGCAACAGATCAGCAACTTTGATACATCAGAGCTACATTTTCAAGACACCTGATAGAATAAGAATTAGAATAACTTTTTGCTCAGCTATTATGAAAACAAAATAATTTGCTGTTCACAAGACATCTTATTGTGGTTCAGATGAGGAAGGATTACTCTGAGACCCATCATGTGTTGGTCATAATTTTTATTGTCTAAGCAGAGAACAAACTGAGATGGCGGCGTTTCAAAGAGCCAATAAAATACCTGTGCATTCACACTCTCCGTTACTGTGCTGCTGAAGGTGGTGGTTGGTGATCACAGCAGTGGTTTTAGGAAATCATAAACATAAAACCATGCAATAAGTAATTTATCTAATATATGTTTAAAACAAAATGAGTTTCCTCTGCAGGGTATCTTGGCTCTCCCTTAGAGATGGGGGGGAGAAGCTCTGTCATCCGGGAGGGGCTTAGAGTAGAGCCAGTTGAGGTGGCTCTGGCATCTGGTTATGACGCCTCCTGGTGAGGTGTTCCAGACGCGTCCTGCTGGGAGGAGACCCAGAGGAAGACCCAGGACACGCTGGAGGGACTATGCTCCTCGGCTGGCCTGGGAACGCCTTGGGGTTCCCCTGGAGGAGCTGAAACAAGCGGCTGGGGAGGGGGAAGTCTGGGTCTCCCTGCTTAGGCTGCTGCCCCCACAAAACGGTGGTTTTGTTTGGGCCTGTTATGAGTTTCAGCTGGATGTGCACATTTGTTTGGAATGACGGCACACAGTTCGTCTCGGACCGGTTTTCCATAAACACGCTGGAAAACAAATGATGGGGAAAAAAATTCTTATCATAAACATCGATAAGACCTCGAATAAGCGGAAGAAAATGGATGGATGGATGGATGGATGGATGGATGGATGGATGGATGGATGGATGGATGGATCATCTTTGTAATAGTTGTGTTTAGTTCGTTTGGAGCCCCTCATTTCAAGCCATTGCTCTTTGTCATGATGTAAAGATCTGGATCAGAGGAGAGAAAACCTAAAGAAAAGCTCTGGTGTAAAATGCAATCGTTATTATGAGCACTGAAATCTTTTAACTTACTGACTTTCTTTAAGGTGGTGTGATAATACTAAAAATGCTGTTTGGTGCCTCTTTGTTGTGGTGATGAAGTTCTAGAAGAACCACAATGTATTGGTCTGTTCTTGTTGGATGTTCAGGTTCTGTTTTTCCAGCAGTTTGGCTCTAGAGTCAAGCTTATAAGTGACATCTGACTGCAAAGATTATCGTTGGGTTCGTCACCTATTAACTGATATGATTCATTGCAAACTACACTCTCCAACATTCCCTGGGAGATCCCAGGGCGTTCCCAGGACAGTAATAGGATCCCTCCAGCAAGTTCTTCTCTTCCATGGTGTCTCCAACCAGAAAGTATCTACTAGAAAGTACCCAAGAGGCATTTTAATCAAACGCCTGAACCTCCTCAACTGGCTCAAAGGACCAGCAGCTTCACTCTGACCTCTCCACAGGTGACAGAAAATGATGCCGTCTATTACCCGGATCACTTTGTTGTGCAGCATCGATCCTGTTGAGCTACTTATAACAGTTACTGAGTGCCCAAGTGTCATGTTGGTTTGGCTAAAGCCCTTGTGGAGACAACAGTTATGGATACAAAGGCAGGTTTGGACAGTTTATTGTTACAAGTAAATGAATAAATGTTTTTTCTGAGTTTACAGAGGAAATCCGGAGGAGGAGAGGTAAGTTAGGGTTTTCTACCAATGGAGTTGGTACTTGCAATCTAAGATATTGGCAAAAATATCACTATGCCTTTACACACACATGAACTTTAATGACATTATATCCTCAATGCACAGGCTCTACAGAGGTCCATAAACTTCCTCAGCAGCAAACCCAGTAATTCATGTCCTTACGGACCTGGCTTTGTGTTCTGGTGGGGGGTTGTTAGGGTGAAACAAATGCTGTTTTAGGGGTGTGAGAGATGAGTACTTTTAGAGGGGTGCAAATATGTTTTTAAAGGAAAAAAATAGTATGCTAATATGAAAAGTTGAGTCTTTAACAGAGATCTGAATTCCTTTAAAGCTCCAGCAGACCTCAAAGAAACAGGGCGACTGGTAACAAGCCAGGTTCTGGGAACAGCTATGAGGTTCTGTTCTTGAAATCTTAAAGTTCTACTGGGGACGTGTGGATGTAAAAGCTGTAAATTGGTTGTGGTTGTGGACGCAAAAGCTTAAAATCAATTCTAAAATAAACAGCCAACCAGTGGGGGGAATAGAAAATCGGGGTGATATTTTCATTCCTTCTTGTCCCAGTTAACAGACAGGCAGCTGAATTTTGAATTAGCTGAAGAAGGCGAAGAAGAGACTCGTCAATCTCAGTGTAGAGGGAGTTGCAGTAGTCCAGCCTAGAAGTAATAAAAGCATAAATAACCATCTCAAGGGCTTTCTGGGGAAGATAATCTTTAATTTTACTAATTAGCCTAAGCTAGACTGGGCTACTGCACTGACCCAAGCATGCACTGAATGATTGTCGCTCTTTCTCTGGGGAATTGTGTGTGCCTTAGTGACTCCCCATCACTCGAGGGTTGCAACCTCCGAAGCAAACATCTGTCCAACATCTGCCATTGAATATTTCAAATTTGGTAAAAGGGAAGTAGTTAAGATTAACTGACCTAAAGTTGTTCTAAAAGTCTTAATTAAACATAAAAGAATATTTATTATTAAACAAAAAATTAGAGTTTATGTAGATTTATTTCTTATTTTATTTGTCCGGATAAAATTTCTGTCAGGATCAAAAGTTTAGTGTGAGGTTTTTTTTATATATTAATTGATGTTGAAATGAATTACAGAATAGACCCATGAAACTATGAATGTATTTTGGTAAGATAAGACCAGAAAGTAATACTTATGAGAGAAAATTATGAGTGATAAAATAACTGTGTCAAGCATAAAAGGAATAGCCCAATGAAGAATTGCAAATACTTCTGTTTGAGTGTCATGTTGGAACTGCTTTCACCTTGTAATGATACAATCCTGATCAAGATCCTGCAATGATAAGCTGGTAAACATTGGATGGATGCGTTTGGAGGATCATAACCAAGTTGACTTGAGCTTCAAAATGCAAAAAGAAGAAACAGAAGCAAGAGATAAACACAAAGTAGCCTGAATATTGAAAACTGTATTTAAACTCAGACAGGTTGTTCATCAACTGGTCAAAGCAGATCGTAGCCATCAAAAGTCAAAATCTGTGCATAAATCTGGGTTTCTGTCTTTGAATGTGGCTGGATTGTTGAGCTGGAGGATCCAACATTTTCATCCCAAATTAGGGCCTTTAAAATTGCATCTGCAAGAGAAGAAGTTAAAGACAAAAATTGCATTCTCAGCTCATGTTTCCTCCAACTAACAAAAATGTCCCTTTGGGCTTTTCAAGGGACATTGAAAGATGGAAGAAAGTTTTATTGTGTGATTAGAAAGAAGTTTTTAAGGCTGCTGATCATTTCAAACATGCAAGTGATAACCTACTGGAGATCATTTCCACCTGGCGCAGGAGAAGAGGCTAAAACCACAGCTGGATATGTAGAGATTTAACTGTGGGAATTTCAAATAACTGAGGATCCTCGTCTGTTTGACAATGACTGGATAATTCGACAGGACAATGCTGCTGTTTACAATTTCCATCTGACAAAGGGTTTCTTCCAACTGAATAATCTCCTTATTTGGGATCCTCCATCATCTACGCTTTAACTACTTCAGACGTCATTTTTAGATTAAAGGCTCGATGCATGAAGACTTCTTCAGCAGACGATGCAACACCCCCAGCAGTTTACTGGAAACAATCACATTCAGCATTTCAAAGACACACAGCAGGATCTTAGCTGATCTTGTTCACATCATGGAAAATCTATAGTTCTTAGAACAACATCAATGTTTGAATGTTATTTTAGATAGAGGGTCAGTGGGTGATTTTGAATTATCTATTTACTAAAACAGCTCTTTTCAAAGACAGTCAAAAAGTGCAGAACATGATATGATATTAAGGACAATAAAAACCCCAGAGGTGTAAATGTTAGACATGCACAAGGAAGGCGGTAATAAAGAAGTACCAAACCCTCGGTAAATATCTGCCTTAACAAATAGTTCCGGATGACACCAAATATTGATCTTTTTACACATTTCTTCATGTTCATTCTCTTCATGTTAGCAACTAATAAACAATTCTAATTTATTCTTATGAAAGCATCCCTATTTTACAGAGTTTTTCGCGCACAAATAAAAACCCACACAACTATATTTGCTTATTGTCATAAGTACGTTTAGTCCTACTACCAAAAACAACCGTAAGTCCCTAAAGTAATTAAAAGGTACAAGAAGTAAAATACGGATAAACCCAGTCACGTTCATTCTCATGATTAGCCACTAGGGGGCAGCAGTTGTGTTTTTAACTTCCACTGAACTGTCTGCTGGCAGCCCTCGCCCGATCAGTTCATCTTTGATCTGCAGAAGAAAACATGAGATGTATGTGAGATACAGTCAGTGGTGAATTATAAAATATACTGATCAGTTTCTATGATTAACGTTAAAATCAACAGCAGAGCTGAACTGCATCACTGTAGTGAAACTCTGGGTTATGATTTGACATTTGGGCTAAAGCAGTTTGGATTAAACTCTGGATGTTATGGTTTGTGTTAAAGTCAAGAACATCACCTACCACTTTTTCTATTATGTCATGACGTGCACATTTTCACGCTGTTAATATTTGTGCATAATTGCTTGAAAAAATGTACAGGAAACATTCAGACATCTGGAAATTGTTCCCAAGGATGAGCCTGACTCATAGAAGCCCAAATCTTTTGGCTTGTTTCTGTTTTTGTTGTGAATTATAAGTTTTCAACGTGACATCATCACCATTACCATGTTGTTTAAAGATATAATAATCTGTTAACTTCTCCATCTGAAGTTCTGACAAATATACATACATATTTCTTAATGTTATGGCATGTAACATAAATAATTTTAATCATCCTAACTTAGTCTGATTTGATGTCAGGCCATATGTCCTCTGAAACTGTGGATTTAAATATCTTGTTTCCAGTGTATACATGTTTTGAATAAAGTCAGAGGATGGATGCTGACAGATATGATCAGTTTCCAGATAAACTGAAATTAAACCTTTTAGAAAAGTGGATCCAACAAGCAGCTACTGTGTGCATCATTTGTTTTGATGCTATTTTAAAAGCGTTTTCCATTTATCTACTCAAACTGATTTGCTTCTGCTCTGGTGGTAATTACAGTAGTCTGAACGTCCGGCACGCAGAACTGAGCTCTGTTGTCTGGTGTTGGAGGCAGGACTATGGGCAGACAGAGACCGTCTGTGCAGGATGGTGCTGCAAGATCTAATGGAAAAACAGAAAAAAGCAAGAAACCGATTCTTGTTGAATTGAAAATTAAAGTCCAGACGTTTGTGTCCATGAGTCGTTCCCCCACTTTGTGCCAATTTATTTTTCAGTAACTTGTTTACAAGATGACACTGTAGAATCAGCGCATGCACAAGTCAGATATAATCTTTCCCTACATGACACTACTCTCTAGTTCCAGATCATTTAGGCGATGAACTTTACATTGACTGAAAGCTTTAAATCCATTATTGACCATATATTTTAATATTGATACTTAATGTGTAAACTTCTTAGCCTGGTAAGAACCAGCCTCTTGTTCTATGCTTTGCTTTGTACAGAGAGTCTGGACCCTCGACTGTTGAGAAACAATTGCCATTTGGCCGTGACGTATGTAATGCACCAGCCTGATCGTGAAGGAAGCTACGCTATGTAGCTTACCAGAAACTGAAATGCCTTAAACATTCCTCTTTTAATTGCTCAATATTTGGCAGCATGGTCATCACGTATTAAATGACTGGTTGGTTAAGTCTTGGAGAGCTACTATCCTGTAGCTTTTAGATGCATCCATTCTCCAGCACACCTTAATCAAATGAATGGGTCATTATCAGACCAGAAATAGTTATAGGATAGATTATATATGAATCTATAAATATTTCTAGTCCGCTAACAGTTTTCCAGGAATCTTTCTCTTCCAGTAATCCTGTGCATTGCATTTGTGTCCTCCTCAACTACAGCTCTCCATCTTGTGGAACAGCAGCGTAACTGTTACCATTGTTGCGTCACAGAAATGTTTCTGTTTCAGAATCTCAGCTTGGGCTCTTCTGTGAGCTGTCCACATGGATTTCATCGGCTTATTTTGTTTTATAAATAAAAAAAACATATCTAGTAAAACACAAATTCTTTAAGATATTTAGTCATTCAAAAACATAGATAGAAAAAAAAAAACAAATGACTTCAAACTTCAGAGATTAGATACATATTTGGTCTCTAGGGACTTTTTGTTGCTGCAACAGCCCTCAGAAGGCGAACAGTCATTGTTGATGGCAGTCCTCGTCTGACTAGCTCATCTTTAATCTGCAGAGGAACACACAAGGCTTTGTTGAGATAAAATTAGTGGCACATAACAAATTTGTCTGCATTTGTTTTCATTACATTTTGAACTAAACTGAATTGTTTTTTGCAAAAACTGAGATTCTCCTCTGGCATGGGCAGCATGCAATAAATGGGCTCTTGAATTTAAGTTTCTCGAGTTCGAAAGACATTTTAAAACACCATAACAAGAAAGAAACAAGCACAAAGGAAGTGAAAATATCATAAGATGACAGAAGAATCAACATAATCTCTTACATGACTGAAAATAAGATTATAATCACCATTAGAATTCATGAGGTTACTGACCTGTTTCACAATGGTTTCATAATTATTTTCCAGTGACAAGCTTGTAGAGATCTTGCCATTCAGAGCAACAACATAATCTAGAAGTAAAGAGTTACATTTGTATTCAGAAAGGAATCGATAATAAAAGCAGGTTTTAAAACTGAAGTGGGAAACTTTTACAAAAATATATTTTTTTTATATATTTGTTAAAACTGTCACTATGTCCTGACAGTATAATATAAGACAGATGATCTGTGAAAAAATCTAGCTCCTCTGCCTTCTCTCCATGGTCTTGCTGCCATCTACAGAAATACACTGCTCAGCCTGAAACAACCAATCAGAGCCAGGAGGAGGGTCTTAGCGCTGTCAATCACCCTCAGGTATGAGCTGCTCACACCTCTCCACTGCCCCACAGCTCCTCCCCCACAATGGAGCCTGCCATGAACGTGCAAGCTAGTTAGCATGGCCACCACATAAACAGTTTTCCTATAACATCAGGTTGTTTCTCCACCGTTAGCACATCTGCAGTAAATCAGAAATCTTGAGCTTGTACTTGATGTGCAGAGGAGGGCATGAGCAGCGCATACATGAGGGTGATTGAGAGCGCTAAGACCCTCCTCCTGGCTCTGATTGGTTGTTTCTGACTGAGCAGTGTATTTCTGTAGATGGCAGTAGGACCATAGGGAGGAGAAAGAGGAGCTAGATTTTTTCACAGATCATCTGTCTTATAGATGCAGACTGAGGGTGGAATCCTGACGAGAGACTTACTGTGATGCCCAGGAGACCACAAAATTCTTTCCAGAATTTAGAAATGAACTGGGGTCCTCGATCAGACACAATGTCAGTAGGTAGACCATGCAAACGGAACACCTCACGGGCCAGAACCGCTCCCAGCTCCTTAGACGAAGGCAGTTTGCGAAGTGGTATCAGGTGGGACATCTTAGAAAATCGATCCACAACTGTGAGGAGGACAGAATGGTTAGTGGAAGAGGGTAAACCAGTAACAAAATCCATGGATATGTGGGACCATGGGCGGTGAGGAACCGGGAGGGGCCGCAGAAGCCCAGAGGGTGGTCGACGGGATGGTTTAGCCTGACAGCACACTCTGCAAGCCTTGATAAACTCCTTTACATCTTGCAGCATAGTCTCCCACCAGAAACACCTCCTGACCACAGCTAGGGTCTTAGTGACTCCTGGATGACAGAAAAATTTAGAGGCATGACAAAAGGATAGTACCTCAGGTATTAGTTGCTCAGGGACAAATAGTCGATTCTTAGGACAGCTCTCAGGGATGGGGCTTTGCAGATGGGCCTCTCTGATTCTCTGCTCTAGCTCTAGCCTGGAAACTGCTAGCCGCACAGATGAGGGGAGCACATAGTCCACCTGCTTAGCCTCTTGACTCTCCTCCATAGTCTCATGCAGCCTGGAGAGTGCGTCTGGCTTTGTGTTCTTACTCCCAGGTCTGTAAGATAGTGAAAAATTAAAGCGACTGAAGAATAGAGCCCACCTGGCTTGCCTGGGGTTAAGTCTCCTAGCAGACTTGAGGTACTGCAGATTCTTATGATCAGTCCAGACCACGAAGGGTTCCTTAGCTCCCTCGAGCCAGTGCCTCCACTCCTCGAGGGCCAGTTTGACTGCCAGCAGTTCCCGGTCACCGACATCATAGTTGGTCTCTGCAGAAGACAGTTTTCTAGAAAAGAAGGCACATGGGTGAATCTTCTCATCAGTGTTTCTCTGGCTGAGTACGGCTCCCACCCCAGAGTTAGAAGCATCCACTTCTACAATGAATTGGCGAGAAGGGTCCGGTGCGCGGAGGACAGGAGTGGAGGTGAAGGCCTTTTTAAGGTGGTCGAAGGACTCTGCAGCACTCTTACTCCAAATGAACTTGCACTTGGATGAAGTAAGAGAATGAAGTGGAGAAGCAACAGAACTGAAATTGCGGATGAACCGTCGATAGAAATTAGCAAACCCCAGAAACCTCTGAAGTTGTCTACGGTCTTGTGGGCAGGGCCAATTCTTGATGGCGTCCGTCTTGCTGGGGTCCATGGAAATCCTGTTAGGAGAGATGACGAAACCCAAGAATGAAGTGGACGATTTGTGAAACTCGCACTTTTCTGCCTTGACAAACAGGTTATTCTGCAGCAAGCGGAGAATAACAGAACGGACATGAGTCTGATGGGTAGTGAGATCCTTAGAGAAAATTAAGATGTCATCCAGATAAACATAAACAAAACGACCGACCATGTCCCTGAGGACATCATTGACTAGAGCTTGGAACACTGCGGGAGCGTTGGATAGGCCAAAGGGCATTACCAGGTATTCATAATGGCCGGTTGGAGTGTTAAAAGCCGTCTTCCACTCATCCCCCTCCTTGATACGGACTAGATGGTAGGCATTTCTGAGATCGAGCTTGGTAAAAACTGTGGATCCCTGAATCAGGTCGAAAGCAGTGTTCATTAGGGGAAGTGGGTAACGATTCTTGACTGTGATGTCATTCAATCCCCTGTAGTCAATACAGGGTCTCAAAGAACCATCCTTCTTGCCCACAAAGAAAAAAACCTGCACCAGCTGGAGAGGATGAAGGGCGGATAATGCCTGCCTTGAGTGCGTCACCGATATAATCCCTCATGGCCTTATCCTCCGGGCCGGAGAGGGAGTATAGACGGCCTTTGGGAGGAAAGGTTCCAGGAAGCAAATCAATTGCACAATCATAGGGCCGATGGGGTGGAAGGGAAGTGGCGCGATGCTTATTAAAGACTTCCCGAAGGTCATGGTAAACAGCCGGTACCTTGGATAGGTCGGGATATGTCTCCTGTCCCGAGATAGGGACAGAAAAAGGGACCGAAGCTGCTAAGAGGCAAGTGGAATGGCAAGATGGTGACCAACCCAACACCTCGCCCTTCACCCAGTCAATGTGGGGGTTGTGTTTTCTTAGCCAAGAAGCCCCCAAAATGACAGGGAGACCAGGGGACTCTATTATCAGGAAGGGGATAAGTTCATGGTGATTCCCAGAAATACTGAACTTAATGGGACCCGTTTCATGGGTGATCTGGTGAAGTACATGGCCATCAATTGCCAACACTTCAAGACACTTAGAGGTAGGTAAGAGTTGGATGCCCAGAGATTCGGCAAGACTATGGTCCATGAACTCAGTTACTCGCTTCCTGCCTTGTTTGAGTCTGAGCAACCCACGTGCAGCCTCCCTCTGAGGCAGAACAGGATCGAAGACCCTGATTAGCTCCTTGGAAAAGTCCTGGAACCGATAACAAATGAGGGAGTCCCTCCGCCATTCTGCAGTTCCCCATAATTTGGCTTTTCCCGAAAGGAGGGAAATAGCGTCTTCAACACTTGAACGCCACTCCTGTGTGGGTGACGGGTCCATAGTGGCCAGATTATTCTGTAAGGACTCACTGGGAGGACCCGGAAATTCAACCACACACAGAAGTACGTAAAGGAAAAACAAGTTTATTTAGTATCAGGAACTGGTAGCAGCTCAGGAAGAATCAATGAAGGTCTCCACAAGGGAATCCAACGCAGCACCAGGGGCTAGACGATAATCAGGCAGAGGTTATACACGGAGAGGCAGAGAGAGCAAACTTAACTTGAGGGTTAGGCAATACTCGGTGGTCGTGAAGCGGAGCTTGAGTCAGGGTCCAGAAATCCAGAACCAAAGGAATCCGTAACGGGCTTGGCAGGAGGGGAAGATCCGTGGACGGAAATGGGTCGAAGAAACACAAGGAGGCAAGGCATGAAACGCTGGATTTCTACTGGCTCGTGGCTGTCGATAATCTGGCAGGGAGGCAGGGGCTGAGAGGAGTTAAGTAGAGCAGGGCCCAGGTGGCACAGATCAGCAATCAGGTGACACAGGTGAGTAGAATGAAAACTAATTACAGCATGGGCAGGACCAAACATGAATCATAACAGGTGTGATGCTTGTGAACTGCAGACCAGAAGCAGCTGCAGCACAGAGGCTTTCTGAAAACCAAAGACTTACAGGTTTCACAGACAATCAGCATTTATACTTTCACAGACAGCCTTTCATCCAGTCACTCTCCTTGTCTGTTTATCGTCCATGACAGGGTTTTTTTTTTTTTTTTTTGGTTTTTTTTACCGTGTGGTTTTACACAAAAGAGCAGGAAATCACTTGACATGAAGATAAAAATAAAGAATTGGTACAGCAAAATGTTGACGTCAGCAACAACTTGTAACACAGTACAGATACTTTGTTCCCCTTTGTGTGCAATTGTAAACGATCAACAAAGGTAGCAACATTTTGAGATTTGAAAAAATGAGCCAGCCATGCACTTCCAAGGTGTGGGGTTACTTATTTTTACTATATATTTTTGTTTGTTTATTTCAGAAGTTTTTTTTAACAGTTTATTAATTAAATGCTCTGTTGTACACTTCTAACATGCAGGAAAATGGATCTAGAATCACCGTTCTGGATTATCCATGTATTAACATAACACTGGATAAAAAAAACATTCAACCAGAAAGACAACAAAATGTACCAAAAAATGTTCTAAAAATATACACTATCAGGATATAAAACAGTTTGAATTACATAGAAATAAATAATGAACAAAATACA
The DNA here is from genome assembly GCA_014839685.1 of Anableps anableps. Lineage (NCBI taxonomy): Eukaryota > Metazoa > Chordata > Actinopteri > Cyprinodontiformes > Anablepidae > Anableps > Anableps anableps. The sequence continues at coordinate 25,517,672 of CM026085.1, read as the reverse complement.
AATAAAAATTGACTGTGACAAAGTGACGTTGGAGGTAAATAGTATGGTATATGAAAATTACCCGTCTTGGATGCAATTTTTTTTTTTTTTTTTTTTTTTTGTAGAATATATGACTGTGCATTTTTAAAATATACAGTATATGTTTAAAATACTCAACATTGTGAGCGAACCTCAGAAGGAATCAATTATGGCATTAACCATTAGGTGTCACTGTTGTTTTAATCTCCAGTGAGCCTTTTTTTCTGACGTGCATGTTTGCTCGGTGGTATTCCTTAATCAGTTTATCTGAGTTCTGGTCGAGTAAAACCAAAGAGGTAATAAGATACAAATCTGGTCTTTCTTACAAAAATACTTGACCCGTGTTTTTGCCTTGTTATTAGAAACTAAACTAAACCTTGTCTGGAAACCAGAGTTGTTCTTTGACAAAATGCTGTTGTCAAAGAAGATATACATGTACATAAACATTTACATAATAAAAGAAAAGCAAATAAAACAATATATGCTAAATCAAAGCTTTTCTTTGGGGCTTGATTGATTAGAAAGGGCTAAATACCAAATTTGATCAATCAAGACATAGCAACTAAGTGGAAGAAACATTTCTTTCCTTTGTGTTTTACAAAATTCATGTGTTTATATCTATTTTATCTGGTATAAACTGTATGTGGACTTTCTTTAACTCTATACTCAAATATTCAGTTTGACACAACTATTTCCAGTGGTGCTGACATGAACAGTTTTAAAATACACAGACACAGATTATAATCTTCTACTAATTCTTTCTTTTACAGGAAGCAGTATTTTGAAAATAGTTGAAATAGTTATAGGATAGATTATATATGAATCTATAAATATTTCTAGTCCGCTAACAGTTTTCCAGGAATCTTTCTCTTCCAGTAATCCTGTGCATTGCATTTGTGTCCTCCTCAACTACAGCTCTCCATCTTGTGGAACAGCAGCGTAACTGTTACCATTGTTGCTTCACAAAAATGTTTCTGTTTCAGAATCTCAGCTTGGGCTCTTCTGTGAGCTGTCCACATGGATTTCATCGGCTTATTTTGTTTTATAAATAAAAAAACATATCTAGTAAAACACAAATTCTTTAAAATATTTAGTCATTCAAAAACATAGATAGAAAAAAAACAAATGACTTCAAACTTCAGAGAACATTATCTGCAGGGATTAGATACATATTTGGTCTCTAGGGACTTTTTGTTGCTGCAACAGCCCTCAGAAGGCGAACAGTCATTGTTGATGGCAGTCCTCGTCTGACTAGCTCATCTTTAATCTGCAGAGGAACACACAAGGCTTTGTTGAGATAAAATTAGTGGCACATAACAAATTTGTCTGCATTTGTTTTCATTACATTTTGAACTAAACTGAATTGTTTTTTGCAAAAAGTGAGATTCTCCTCTGGCATGGGCAGCATGCAATAAATGGGCTCTTGAATTTAAGTTTCGAGTTCGAAAGACATTTTAAAACACCATAACAAGAAAGAAACAAGCACAAAGGAAGTGAAAATATCATAAAATGACAGAAGAATCAACATAATCTCTTACATGACTGAAAATAAGATTATAATCACCATTAGAGTTCATGAGGTTACTGACCTGTTTCACAATGGTTTCATAATTATTTTCCAGTGACAAGCTTGTAGAGATCTTGCCATTCAGAGCAACAACATAATCTAGAAGTAAAGAGTTACATTTATATTCAGAAAGGAATCGATAATAAAAGCAGGTTTTAAAACTGAAGTGGGTAACTTTTATAAAAATAGGGGGTTTTTTATATATATTTTTTTAAAACTGTCACTATGTCCTGACAGTATAATATAAGACAGATGATCTGTGAAAAAATCTAGCTCCTCTGCCTTCTCTCCGTGGTCTTGCTGCCATCTACAGAAATATACTGCTCAGCCTGAAACAACCAATCAGAGCCAGGAGGAGGGTCTTAGCGCTGTCAATCACCCTCAGGTATGAGCTGCTCACACCTCTCCACTGCCCCACAGCTCCTCCCCCACAAAGGAGCCTGCCATGAACGTGCAAGCTAGTTAGCATGGCCACCACATAAACAGTTTTCCTATAACATCAGGTTGTTTCTCCACCGTTAGCACATCTGCAGTAAATCAGAAATCTTGAGCTTGTACTTGATGTGCAGAGGAGGGCATGAGCAGCGCATACATGAGGGTGATTGAGAGCGCTAAGACCCTCCTCCTGGCTCTGATTGGTTGTTTCTGACTGAGCAGTGTATTTCTGTAGATGGCAGTAGGACCATAGGGAGGAGAAAGAGGAGATGCATTTTTTCACAGATTATCTGTCTCATAATTATACCGTCTTGATATAGTGACAGTTTTAACAAATATGAAAAAAAAAAAAAAACATTTTTATAAAAGTTACCTACTGCAGCTTTAAAGTACAATTTGACTTTTAGCATTATGGTGGAAACTCTAAAACATCAACTTTAGTGAGACTTACATGGCCCTGAAGCATGTGTTGAATTTGTGGGAAAGGGTGTTGTAGTCTTGGTTGTAGTTGGGGGTGGGGTTGTTGTTGTAGGTATGGGTGTGGTGGTAGTTGTAGTTGTGGTAGGTGGCTGAGTTGTTGTAGTAGGTATAGGGGTAGTTCTGGTCGGGGGTTGAGTTGTAGTTGGTATGGGTGTTGTTGGAGTTGTAGTTGTAGTTGGGGCTTGGGTTATTGTAGTAGGTATAGGGGTAGTTGTAGTTGGGGGTGGGGTTGTTGTAGTAGGTATTGGTGTTGTAGTTGTAGTCGTCGTAGTTGGGGCTTGGGTTGCTGTAGAAGGTATAGGGGTAGTTGTGGTTGGGGGTTGAGATGTTACAGTCTGTATGGGTGTTGTTGTAGTTGTAGTTGTGGTTGGGGCTTGGGTTGTTGTAGTAGGTATAGGGGTAGTTGTAGTTGGGGGTGGGGTTGTTGTAGTAGGTATTGGTGTTGTTGTAGTCATCGTTGTAGTTGGGGCTTGGGTTGCTGTAGTAGGTATAGGGGTAGTTGTAGTTGGGGCTTGGGATGTTGTAGTAGGTATAGGTGTTGTAGTTGTAGTTGGGGGTGAGGTTGTTGTAGTAGGTATAGGGGTAGTTGTGATTGGGGGTGGGGTTGTTGTAATAGGTATGGGTGTTGTTGTAGTTGTAGTCGTGGTTGTAGTTGGGGCTTGGGTTGTTGTAGTAGGTATAGGGGTAGTTGTGGTTTGGGGTGGGGTTGTTGTAGATATGGGTGTTGTAGTTGTTGTCATGGTTGCAGTTGGGTGTGGGATTGTTGTAGGTATGGGTGTGGTGGTAGTTGTAGTTGTGGTAGGTGGCTGGGTTGTTGCATGGATTATTGGTTGTTGCTGGGTTATAGGGATAGTTGTAGTCAGTGCAGGTATAATTGCAAACGTTGCTGGACCTATGAACAGAAAAGCATATTAGTGGAAATAACATCAGTTGAGAAAAAAACTAATAACTAAAAAAAAAACCTAATAACTAAACAATAAAAAAACAGGAACAATTCAACTCACTGATTCCAACGGTTACAATGACGCAACGAAGCTCAGACTGGTACTCAGAACTGAAGACACAGTGGAAGTATTTTGAAAAGTAAATGTATTATTGATTTACTGGAAAAAAAAGTCAAACTAGTTAGGAAAGTCATAAAAAACAAAAGCTGTTTCCTAACATACACCACAGATAATCAGTTGATATCAATTCTCATCTACATGGATGCTTATTTTTTCTTTCGCATGAATCGCGTGTGATGTTGAGTATTTTTTTCCGAAGACCTTGTAATAATTAAAGGTGAAGTCAAACTGCTGCTAAAAAGTTAAATAAGTGGTAGGGTCTGGAGACTGTCCATTGGACACTGGACAATGTCTTACTCTCTCTAAATAACATTTTTCACAATTTGCACCAGAGAAGTCCTGGCCAGCATGAAATCTCTTTAAAGAAAATTTTAAAAATTTTGTTTTAACAACTGGAAGCTGATTACTGCATCAAATTGGATTTAACAAATTGTTTTGGCCTCAAACATATTAATTTCTGTTGCTAAAACCACTAAATGATTTTGCATTTCATACTTGTATATATTATCTTCATGATAAGTTAATAACTCTTAATAAAATATATCTTAAAAGGTTTCTTGTACATTTCAGAATAATGTGATGTTTATCAGACTGGATACTGACTTTGCCTGGACAATGAAACAGATGGGGTGGCTCTCTCCATCTTCAGCCACCGATGGAGTCCACGTCAGAGAGAAGTTTCCAGATCCCAGTGTATTCTTAATTACATTGTACGGCCCACTGAACAGGAGCTCAGTTGGTCTTTAACAAGCAGGAAATACAGAGAATAGATTTAAATATTTTCCAAACAGAGTTTCCAGCAGTTGTTTTCCTTGATGTCATAATCTAAATGTGTTGACAGACATCTGACTCTGGCATGAAAACTTTTCTCTACAACAGATAAGAGCAGATTCTTGACCAAATGGCGTGACGTACTTATAGTTAAAACCACTTATTGTGTTAACTTTTAGTTGTTTTGTGGGGATTTCATTCTTACTTACGTGGCTTGAGTTGCTTCTGCTCTGATGGTTATTACCAGCATCTGATTGACTGGCGTGTTGAGCTGAGCTCTGTTGTTTGGAGTTGGACTCAGGAATCTGGGCAGATATTCACCGTCTGTGCAGGATGGTGCTGCAGGAGCCACTGTAACAATAAAGAGAAACCACAAACTCAGCCATGCTGAAGGAAACTTTGATTCTTCTGTTTATACAATAGTCCACCACCTAAATTTATTAGATCAGAAGATAAACCCTGATAAAACAAGGAGGCTACATACGACCTTTGTTTTATCCAAACGTTTATTGCTTGTTTTGTTTTTTTCTTAGATTTGTTTCAGTACTAGCAGCCTTTACTTGACAGGAAGAGGGCAGAGAGAACCAATGACGGGGTTCGAACTCAGGACAGTCGCATTGAGGTCTACATCCTCTACGGGGCATCCACTCTAACCACGGTGTTTTTTAAAGTGAAATTTGCTGCTGAGCTCACCAGTCTGACTCTCCCAGATCATTGTTTCTCTCACGCTTGAGACTCTGCATTACTGAACTCAGTACAAGGCCGTGAAACACGCTGCTTTGAACTAAGTAACCCTCCGCAGGAGAGAGGCTTTTAGGTCAAAACAGATAATGCGATTAATCTGTATTATGTAACATTAACGCATTAAACTTTTTAGATCAAACGCATGCTTTAATGCAGTGACAGCCTGAGTTTCTATACACAGAGCTCAACAGTTTGTTTCTCTTTGACCAGACAATGATCCTGCCATTAGCTGTACCAACATTGAACAGATGTTTTCATTATCCTGTAGAACTGTTTTACTGCTACTGCTGCTCTCCGTGGCTTTGAACAAGGTGGTGATGATATGCGCTTGTACCTTTTAAAGCAAACTGGATGGGTATTTTGCTGATGGGATCACTAGTCGTTCTCTGCACCTGTAAACCATTTGTTTGAGTCAGAGTGATGTTTTGCCGGGGAAAGTCCTCCATCACTATCTGGACGACATATGAACCTCGGCAGCTGTTTAAAGATGAGTTGAATGATAAAGTGCAAGAGGACTGCAAGAAAGACAGAAAGGAAACCATCAAAATAACAAAAATCTTTGAGATTAGCAGTAGCAATAAATCCGTACTGGAAAAGCCATAACATGACCACTATTTCAGAGTTTGGACTGAGGTGTGATGTGACTTTTAACAAGCTTGCCCGGGTAATCTGGATCTTCAGACTAGTTTGAGCTACAGTTCAGGAAACAAGATTTAATTCCAATAATGTTGCCAATAAAGTTTGGCTGATGTAAAAATGCAAACAATGCATTGGTGAGCTTTAAGTTAACACCATAATTAACTAAAACTAGGTTTGAGGTTAATTGCTTAGTTTATTGTCTAAAAAAATTGGATGAACTCAGTTGTTCAGCAGAAGTAGAATATATACGCTTCTGACGGCTCTGTCATGAGTTTAGCTGTTGATGCTTACAGATGAGAGGCTGAGGACAGACGGAATCGTGCAGGTGACACACTCTGATGAGGAACTGGATGCATATCTGCATTTAACATCGTCGCCATCAGGGTCAAAGGCCAACATGCTTATGTTTCTCTGACAGTTTACAGGAACTCTGTGACAGAAAAGATATACAGACATAAGTCATGAAGTGTTGTCTACAGATTTGTTTTAATCTCACTGAGCATATGAAAGAATATCTAGTTTTTACCAGGCTCCAAAGTTATTTAAATCCTACTTCATGTCTACAAAACACACAGCAGGTCCCACAGATGATTTGACTCTAAAATATTTAGGAAGGAAGGAAGGAAGAAAGAAAGAATTAAAGAAACAAACAAACAAACAAACAAAGAGAATTACCTCAGAGCTGGGAGGATGGTGGTCTGCGGTGACGTGTTGGCTTTGCCAAGGTCAGATCGGTTCCTTAGTTCAACATCAGTCACAGCTCTCCAGTTTTTAATATCATCTACATTATCTATCCAGTATCCACCATCAAATCTACAATGAAAGTTGAGTTCAGTTACAACACAATCTGGAGCATTTTGGTGTTTTACGTCTTTAAATAGCTGAATCCATAAGCCGAGCTGAGCTCTGTCATCTCTTTTCCAAACAGCCTGTAATTATCTGAGCCACTGACATTTTGGAATAAGCATGTTAGATCTAATATTTCCTCGGTGATACTGGAAGAATATAATTGAGTAAAGTGTTCAAGAGGACTCACTCAAGCGTAAGTTGAGAGTTGTTGGGAAGCAGCCGAGATGTTACTCTTTCAGTCTGACACCATAAATCGTTGATTTCCTCAACTTTGATCGAATGAGTAATCAGGGTCTCAACCCCACAGTTGCTGGTGCAAGACCATGAAGCATTAGTACATGAGAGGAAGTTCATCTTGTAGCGAATGATCACCTGTAGATTTAAAGTAAAGAGGTTTTTAGCATAATTCAACTTTTAAAGGCAGATGTTGAACTGTATCATCTGTACTTACTGAGACTGATCCATTTATATATGTTTCCTTTGGGTAGTAGGTCATTATGGTGCCATAGAAATGTGAAGCATATGAATTTCTGACCAACAGCAGAAGTAGTAGAGCAACAGAGAGCAACATGATGACAGCATAAATATCTCCACACAAAGACTGAGTTCTGTTAGAGACTAGGAGAGTTCATACTTTAACAGGCAGCCTGTGATCCACACCCTCTCACTGTCTCTTGTTTCTCCCGGAAACGGAAGAGTTTATGTTATGGTTTTACATAGAAACCTGACATAAGGAACTTTTATTCAGCTGAAAGATAATGATCAGAGATAAAATAAGCAAATAGAAAACAAGGATGTGCGTGAGGGTCACTGCCAACATTATATTAAACAGTGATATATTTATTTTGTTGTGTGTTCAAAGTGTGAATTATTTAATGCATTTTGTGTTTGATACATACATGCACGTTCACTAACAATGCTGATAAATGTACTTTAGCATGCTTTTTATAGTCATAAATTAACCTGTTATAATTCTGATTAGATGCTTGACCTTCTCTTGGCAGAACTGGTAGATCTTCTTCTTTGACTTGGAACTGACTTGTTTAAATGTACCATTCAAATAAACTCGACTTGACTGGAAGTTAAGTGCTTGCCCGCTTTATCTATTGCAAAGCCAGCGTCGGTGTGTGTTGAGTGTCACCGTTCTATTGTTACCCCTGACTGCGCCCAAGTTTCAGCCAACTCACCCAAACTCCCAACCTCAGATGAAAGAAACTCAGGAACCAGCAAGGTTCAAACCTACCATTAACTGGAAACTGCGGGAACACCAGTGTCACTATCCACAGGAAGCAGGTTCAATGTCAATGTGGTCTGAGAACAGAGCAAAAAGGAAGCATGTGCTTAAAAAAAGCCGTCAAGCCTGACTGAAATTTGCAGCTGCCCACAGGAACAATTAAAATGCTTTCTGGAGAAAGTTTAAGCTGTTTGTGAGCAAGAAGAGGCAAAATGAGGCTTTAAAAGCTAAAAGCACAGCACCATCTGTCAAGCACAGAGGGGAAAGCATCATGATGAGGGTCAGTTTCACTACAAGTGGTGGTGGTGCATTGGAAGAAGAAGATGAAATAGTGAAGGAGGAAGACCACTTCTAAATTCAAGCAAGTCAAGCCAGTTTGTGGAACTGATCAAGCTCAGAGATGCAATGGTCATGAGCAGGTTCTGGTAACTTTAGAAGTGGGCAGGTCCCATGTCTGGCAGGAGAATGAAATCAGCATCTCTATTAGGCTTGTCAACAGAGGAAAGTGCTCTAAAATCTCCCAGTAGACAGCTGCATTGACTGTGGACTTCAGAAAAGGCAGTGGACCAGAACCAGCAGATGACATGACACCTAAAACCATCACCGACTGTGGAAACTTCACTGGCCTTCAAGCAATGTGGATTCTGTCCCTCTCCACTCTTCCTCCAGACTCTGGGACCTTGATTTCCAAATGAAACACAAACTTTAGTTTAATCTGTAAAGAGGACTTTGGGCCACTGAGCAACTATCTAGTCCTTTTTCTTCTCAGGCCAGGGAAGACCCTTTTCTTTGGTTCAGGAGTGGTTTGACACAAGGAATGCAACAGGTGTAGCCCATCCTGATACACCTGTGTGTGGTGGTTCTTGAAGATCTGGCTCCAGCTGCAGACTGGACCTTGTCAGTCACCCACAAACTCTTGAATGTATTTTGCTTTACAGTCCTCTCAAGACTGTGGTTATCCCTGCTGATCATGTACCTTTTGACATTACACATTCCTTTCACTCAGCTTTTATTAATATGCTTTAATTCAGCACTCTGTGAACAGCCATCTTCTTTATCAATGACCTTTTGCAGCTTAACCTTTTTGTAGTCATCGTCAGGGTGTGATAGACAGCTTTATAGTCAGCAGTCTTCTCAGTGTTGGCCTTAACATGACAACTATCTCCAGCAGTCATTGGGCAAAACAGACAGGGTAGACCCTGGACAGGTTGCCAGCCCATCACAGGGCAACACAGAAACACGCAGGATAAACTCACAACTAATGGCAAATTAGAGAGACCAGTTAACCTAACAGTCATGTTTTTGGACTGTGGGACCCAGAGAGAATGCATGTATGCACCGAGAGACCCTAGACTAGGATTAAAACCCACAACCCTCTTGTTTCAACACTACGATGCTATCACCGACACCACCGCACAGGCCATAAATATTGATATGGCATGAATCTAAAATTCCAAAATAGTTTTTGGTAAGAAAATATCCAGAAACCAAGTGAAACTAAAAAAAAAAAAAAGTTTCAATCCTAAACAAAGGAGATCAAACACTGTGGTTGTGATTTCCTTTGAACCATGGCTCAGTTATTGTTATGGTGGTTAAATCAGTTCATCTATGACCAGGAGCAAAAAAAAAAACAAAACAAAAAAAAAAAAAAACAAAAAAAAAAACAAATAGTTTCAGATAAAATCAGAGCTGCATTATTGTCACGCCTGATCTGCGTTTATCCATAGCCGTTGGAAAAGAAATATAACTCTATCGAGTCTGCAGAGCAAAAAAAAACCCGTCCGTTAGAACAAATTGTTTGTTGCCTAACTATTCCAGTTTGTCAGAATCCATGCCACCACACAGGTGGAGAGGATGGGAAAACAAGTTTTTTTCCATGTAAAATCAACCTGAACTGTTTGAGTTAATTTAAGAATGATGGTCAAAGTGAAGGAAGGAACTAACCTGATTTACAATGATCAGGTTAGTTCCACACAGACCTAACCTGTACATACACCTTGGTTTTTGACGATTCTGTAACGACACTCAGGGAAGACCCGGAAATTCAACCACACACAGAAGTATGTAAAGGAAAAACAAGTTTAATAGTTTTTCGGAAACTGGTTGCTGCTCAGGATGAAGTCGTCAAAACCCGACACTGGAGCAGTAGACGGGTGGAGCAGAGGAACTACAGGTCTCATGACAGGGAGGTGCAGGAAACCAATAGAACAGGCTCCGGAGGAAACAATGAAGGTCTCCACAAGGGAATCCAAACGCAGCACCAGGGGCTTAGACGATAATCAGGCAGAGGTAATACACAGGAAGGCAGAGAGAGCAGACTTAACTTGAGGGGCAGGCAATACTCGGTGGTCGTGAGGCGGAGCTTGGGTCAGGGTCCAGAAATCCAGAATAAAAGGAATCTGTAACAAGCTTGGCAGGAGGGGAAGATCCGAGGACAGAAGGGGGTTGAAGAAACACTAGAAGGCAAGGCATGAAACGTTGGATCTCTACTGGCTCGTGGCTGTCAATAAACTGGCAAGGAGGCTGAGAGGTGTTTAAGTAGGGCAGGGCCCAGGTGAAACAGGTAAGCAATCAGGCGTAGCAGGTGAGTTGAATGAGTGCTAAACACAGCATGGGCAGTTCAGAACATGAATCATGACAGATTACACATCTTCACATCTCATTGTCTTCACATAACATCAACATGCAGAGTGAATAACCTGAAACTTCTACTTTGTCACATTTACATGGTTTCCAAGAACCTGGCATCACAATGCATAATGGATTTTGTTTGCATAATTATTGTTGCTGTAGCTTCAGCTGTAATTGTATGTCAGAACAAAGCTGCAGTCTTTGCACAAAAGCAAATTAGCAGAAACATGAGAAAACCATTGAACAACTGTGGAATGATTAACATGAGGAACAAGGAAGACATTCACTGACTGGTTCCCACTGTCAAGGTGAGGTGAAGACTTCAGCAACACCTGAAATACTGGGAAACACATTTACTACCAGACCAATGCGTTTCGGCTTGTGGCCTTCATCAGGGTCAGGGTTCCCACTGTAACAAAGACACTTCAAAGGTTGCACAGTGGTGCAGTTGGTATCTCTGCTGCCGTGCAGCTAGAAGGTCTTGGGTTTGAAACCCAGCCTGGGGTCTTCCTGCAAGGAGTTTGCATGTTCTCCCTGTGCACGGTCTCTCCAGGTACTCTGGCTTCCTCCTACAGTCCAAAAACATGACTGTTAGGTTAATTGGTCTCTCTAAATTCTCCTTTGTGTGTGTGTGTGGCTTTTCCTGTCTGTCTCTGTGTTGCCCTGCGATGGACTGGTGACCTGTCCAGGGTCTTGCCCACTTCTTACCCAGTGACTGCTGGAGATAAGCACCAGCCCCCCTCGTGATCCTGCATGGATAAGCGTGATGATAATGGATGGATGGCCTTTAAATGTAGAATTTAAGCACATTTTTGGAGAACATATGCAGGTAGACATGATCCAAGTTTCTGTATTCTGACATTTAGGCTGCAAGGGCCGGTTTCCCTTTTTTTTCAGGCTGGTGTGCAGTCATGGCACTGATGGGTTGATCACGTCAGCTACTGCCGCTGAACGGCCTTAACATACATGTTTCTTGCGTGTGCTTTTCTGTCACTTTTAAATGTTTCAGACCACAAACAAGTTTCAGTATCAGATGAGATAACCTGAGTAGATATAAAACGTAAAGTGAAACAGCCATTTATACCAATCAGGCCCTATGAGAAAAAGCAGATGCCCCTTTGCTGAATCATGAATTAATTATGATTAACCACAAAATTCTGAGTTCAGTGTCATTCACTGCACCCTAGGCAAGGTAAGTTTATTTGTATAGCACACTTAAGCAAAAAGATAATTTAAAGAGCTTTAAGTGATGACAAAATAAAAAGGGAGTAAACCGCAGTGACATAAGTAAAGAAAAGTTGGACTACAGACCAAAATCCACTGATGTTTCATTCAATATTATAACTAAAACAGTCAAAGGCAACTCTTAAAAAAACTGTGGAGATACTTTCTATTACTAAAGTCACTAACTTGCCTCAAATTGATTCTGCATCCAGAAAACAACTTGAGACATGCAGAACCATCTTGAGCATCAAGAATAATAAGAACTTCAAGAAGCATCTGTACTGACCGCATGGTTTCTTGATTTCATAATCATTGCCTGTTTCCAGAATTATAAAATGGCACATTGAAATTTGAGCTGGTCCACCTTATGGGATATCTGTAGTTCTTAGAACTACATCCAAGTATGAATGTTATTTTTAGACACAGGGTGAATGCTGCATGTTAACAAAATGTATTACTTTTACAGAGCTTTTTTCACACAGTCAATATTCACTGAACACAACAACATATTAGGGTTAATGCACATGGAGGGTGTGTATACAGAAGTAGTATACCCTCAGTAAATACCTGCCTTCATAAAAAGGTCAGGTGACACCAAATACATATTTACATTTTTTTTCTGTTGGTTCACCTTAGATTCATAACTAATGAAAAAATCATTATTTATACTTGTGAAAGTATCCCTATTTTATAACATTTTTTCACAGAAACAAAAAATGCGCACAACTACATTTGCTTACTCTCAGCTAAATGTAGTCGTATTACTGAAAACAACCATAAGTCTCGAAAGTAACTGAAAGGTACAAGAAATAAAAAAAAAAAAAATTAAAAAAAAAATAAAAATAAAAAATCTGATGATACCAGTCATATTTCCTGCATGAGTCACGTTCATTCTCTTGATTAGCCACTAGGGGGCAGCAGCTGTGTTTTTAACTTCCACTGAACTGTTGCTCAGCAGGCGGAGTTTTATGTCTGCTGGCAGCCCTCGTCTGATCAGCTCATCTTTGATCTGCAGAAGAAAACATGAGATGTATGTGAGATACAGTCAGTGGTGAATTATAAAATATACTGATCAGTTTCTATGATTAACGTTAAAATCAACAGCAGAGCTGAACTGCATCACTGTAGTGAAACTCTGGGTTATGATTTGACATTTGGGCTAAAGCAGTTTGGATTAAACTCTGGTTGTTATGGTTTGTGTTAAAGTCAAGAACATCACCTACCACTTTTTCTATTATGTCATGATTGCCTTTCAGTGACAGCGTAGTTGAGATCTTCAGTTTCAGAACTGAAAGATAAGCTGAAAACACAAGAGATTAACATGGTTTACAGAAATACTTCCAGTTACTTTCACTCCTGCTTCTGTTCTACTTACATGTTTTGGGGGGAGGACTGGAACTTGTCAACGGGATGGTGGATGTAACAACAGTGGTTGAAGTTGGTGCTGGGATAACAATAGCAGAAACATCATGAGTTCTGGACATAAAAAGTAAGAATAAATCAAAGATGAAAAATAAATAATTAAACTCACCATTTCCAACAGTCACAATAACACATCGAAGCCCAGAGTGGTACACAGAACTATTGGAGATTCTGTGGGGATAATTCAGTACTAGAGCTTTAATATTTGACATGTGTTAAAATGGCCATCAAATAATGTTAAAAATAACCTTAGAGCATCAGATCCAGTAACCATGATAAACAGCAGGTGTACAGCTTGCTATGTTTATCTACGTAAAGGGAAAAGCTTTAATTTTCTATGTAAGTTAAATAGTTTGTTCCTGCAGTGAAGAACGAGAGGCCTCGACTGAGGCAGAGGCCTTCGCCCTGTTAAGACAGCACAAACAGGAACAAACCTGAGAACCACCAACGCACTAGTGGGCAGAGGCTCCAGCCAACAGCAGGGAGTGTGATGGGCCTCACATTTGGTGGGGGGCCTGAAATGATCCTGCGCACCAGATAGCTCAAGACCCAACCTGATAGATAAACAGGCACCCACAGGCACAATTACACATTACCACCCTCACCCAACCCCAGATGGTGGACAGAGAATAGGGGTGTGGAAAGACCCAAGCATCCCACCATGTCAAATGTGATGCAGACACCCCCCCAGCCGGACAGCAGCCAGTGCAAGCACGACCCATACCCAGAACTCTCAATGTCTATACACAATTTAACATTTGGAATGGGGCACAGGCACCAGAGGTGAAACTGATTGGACAAGTCAAGTCAAGTTTATTTGTATCGCACATTTCAGCAGCAAGGCAGTTCAAAGTGCTTTACATTGTAAAAACATCAAGCAGGTATACATCAGAATCATCAACTAAATATACATCAAAAATACTGATCAATGTTCCACTTACTACTAATCGCAGCTCTGAACAGGTGGAATTTTTACCTTAATTTAAAGGAACTCAGTGTTTCAGCTGTTTTGCAGTTTTCTGGAAGTTTGTTTCATATAAAGAAACTGAAAGCTGCTTCTCCATGTTTGGTTCTGGGGATGCAGAGCAGACCAGAACCAGAAGACCTGAGTGGTCCGGAAGGTTGATTCAATGACAGCAGACCTTTAATGTATTTTGGCGCTAAGCCATTCAGTGATTTATAAACTAACAGAAGTATTTTAAAGTCTATTCTCTGAGCTGCAGGGAGCCAGTGGAAGGACTTTAGAACTGGGGTGATGTGCTCTAGTCATAATGCAAGCAGCAGCGTTCTGGATCAGCTGCAGCTGTCTGATTGACTTTTTAGGCAGACCTGTTAAGACACTGTTGCAGTAATCAATGCAACTAAAGATAAACACATGGATGAGTTTCTCTAGATCTTGCTGGGACATTAGTCCTTTAATCCTGGAAATGTTTTCCAGGCGATAGAAGGCTGACTTTGTAACTGTCTTTGTGTGTTTCTGAAGGTTCAGGTCTGAGTCTATCACTGCACCCAGATTTCGGCCCTGATCACTAGTTTCTAGCTGTAATAACTGAAGCTCGGGGACAGGGGACAGATACCCTCTGGATGTCATTCAATGTGCCCATCCTCAAGGACCTACATGTACGTGTCATGAGAATGTTATAAGTGAGAGCGCCTAAGTTGTACAATAAAATTGGGGCCCAGGCCACCATGAATCACGAAGATGGAGAACCTTCCCTACATCTTAGTGACACATCTGTATCCCAAAGCTATAAGACGTGGTGTGATGGAGCCGTGAACAGTGTTAACAGTGATGGTGTTTCTTTCTCTAGAGCAATAATAAAGCTCTGCTCAGAAAAATATCTTAAACTGCCAGAATTTAGCAGAAACAATTAGATTGTTATGAGCAATAACCATGAATTTATTAGAAATTATTGTGAAAAATTAGAAAACATCAGAAAAGAAAAAAAATGATGCTTACTTCACACTTGAAATTGCCAAATAATAAGCTTCCAGTGCCTGAACCAATTAAAATGTTCGAAAGAATGTGGCACAGCAGCCACCCAATTGGTGACAATCTCTCATGTAACATTGAAAAAATGGCTGTGTTTTCAATTCCATTTTTTTAAAACAGCAGTATAGGATTAGGGATTAGGGTACACTTTGCACATTTATAGTGATGGTAATAATGACCAAATACTGACTTTGCCTTGACAACAAAACAGATGGGGTGGCTTTGTCCTTCTTCACTTGCAGATGGAGTCCATGTCAGGGTGAAGTTACCTAATCCTGATGAACTCTTGCCCACATTGTGCGGCCCGCTGAACAGGAGCGCAATGATCCTTTATTGGTTAGAAAAATAGGTTTGCTAAGTAATATTTACAACTTTTTAACACCTACAGATAGATCAGCTATTTCCTTTAACATCGTAAAGTTGATATTTTGACAGCTGAAGAAAATATTTTTTATGATATTTATTGGTTATTAAACTGGAACCTTTCTTTGTGCAACTGTTTTTACTAACATATACATTCAAGAAAAACTGTGAAAAGTTAAACTCAGAACAGAAATTGAGTTTTCTATATCAATGTTACAGGATGTTTATACATATTATCACCAACACAAAAGATCTAACTTCAGCTCAAGCCAAATATAACCAAAAATAACCTGAGTTAAATAAAGGTACTGCTCTGTTAATTATATTTTGTTTTGTCTCTTCTGAATCTAATTTTCATGTGTTTTGCATGTTCTTACTCAGACTTATTTGCCTCCGCTCTGATGTTGATCTCCAGAGAATGACTGACAGGACTGTAGAGCTGAGTTCCATGTTCTGGAGTTGGAAACAGAAATCTTGGTAGAAATTCACCTTCTGTGCAGGACGATACTGCAAAATACACTGGAACACATCGGCAGAGAAACAACTTCTGTCATTGTGAAATGAACATATAAATGCAGACTTGTTTGTCTTCAAATCGTGTGTCTTTGGCACAAATTATCCTGCAAAAACTTGTTTAGAAGATGAATCTATATTTTTTGTGATCAAACCTTTGTCAAGTTATGTCAGATGGAACTTGTATGCAATTTGTTTTGACACATTTCTTATATATATATATATATATATATATATATATATATATATATATATATATATATATATATATATATATATATATATATATATATATATATATATATTTCAATAATGGCCTTCAGCTGGGCTACAATGTTGATTTTGGTGTCTCTAATCTTCCTCTAGTCAAGTCATGTCAAGTTAAGTTTCTTTGTGTAGCACATTTCAGCAGCAAGGCAGTTCAAAGTGCTTCACATCATAAAAACATCAATCAGGTACACATGAAAATCATCAAAATCATCAAGCAAATATCAGTGCATCAAAATCATGTGGATCATCAACCAAATATCATCAAGCAAACATAATTTGAAAATATTGATCAGTGTTCTACTTACTACTAATCAAAGGCCTTGATTTCAGCCTTGATTTAAAGGAACTTGGTTTTCGGCTGTTTTGCAGTTTTCTGGAAGTTTGTTCCAGATTTGTGGTGCATAAAAACTGAAAGCTGCTTCTCCATGTTTGGTTCTGGGGAAGCAGAGCAGACCAGAACCAGAAGACCTGAGTGGTCTGGAAGGCTGATACAATGACAACAGGTCTTTAATGTATTTAGGTGCCATTAAGTGATTTATAAACTAACAGAAATATTTTAAAGCCTATTCTCTGAGCTAGAGGGAGTCAGTGAAAGGACTACAACTGGGGTGATGTATTTTATCTTCCTGGTCTTAGTGAGAACAGGAGCAGCAGCATTCTGGATCAGCTGTAGATGTCTGATTGACTTTTTAGGCAGACCTGTTAAGACACTGTAATCAATGGGACTAAAGATAAACACATGGATGAGTTTCTCCAGATCTTGTTGAGACATTAGTCTTTTAATCCTGGAAATGTTCTTCAGGTGATAGAAGGCTGATTTTGTAACTGTCTTTATGTGTTTCTGAAGGTTCAGGTCTGAGTCCATCACTGCGCCCAGATTTCGGGCCTGATCACTAGTTTCTAGCTGTAATAACTGAAGCTGCATGCTGACTCTAGATCGTTCCTCTTTGGGTCCAAAAATAATAACTTTAGTTTTGTTTCTGTTCAGCTGGAGAAAGTTTTGGCACCTCCACGCACTGATTTGTTCTAAGCATCTGTTAAGTGCTTGGATGGGTTCTACATAATATCCCTCAGATTCTCTAGAAAGGTTAAATTCTAGATAGGTTTAGGTCAGGGCAGTTTGAAAGTTTTTGAGATGCTGACAGTGTTGGAGGGTGCTAAGACTCACTAAGCAGCAGACCAGTCCATTGTCTCCTTAGCCCAGGTGAGACACTTCTGATGTGTCTGGTTCAGGAGAGGTTTAAGACAAAGAATCTATCAGTTGTGATTGTAGAGATCATAGCATGAATTTAGGATAACATTTCTGTAATAGAAATCATTTTACTGGTATTATATATATATATATATATATATATATGAGAATTTTTGGATTATTGTCAAGAGGAGAATTAGAGGCACCAAACAATTCATACTAGTTGAATGCTTCAAACAAACCTCAGCTTATATCATCCATGCTACACTGCACCAATGCAGTAATTGATGCAAAAATCAATCCCAGCCAAGTATTAAGTACAAATATGGTTCAGTACATGGACACATTTTCATAGGACCAAAATCTTGGTATTAAAAAGTTTTTATTTTCATTAGTCTCATTTCGCATTTTTATTTTCTGAGAAACGCAGTTTTGGGTTTTCTAAGCTCCAAGACACAATTAAGATACTGACACAAGTAAACACCTAAAATCTGGCACAAACCTACAGAAAACAGCCAGAAACAATGAGTTCCTTTATATCAAGGCTAAAAACTCACTTGTTAAGAGCTGCTTTGGTTAATAATAACTGGAACATTGATTAATATATTTGATGAGGATTATTCTTGATGATTGCATTCGACAAAATGTCATGTTTATTGTTTGATTCATAATTGATTACTGTATTAATTTTTTATGGCGTAAAACACCTTGAACTGCCTTGTTGCTGAAATGTGCTATATATAGCTTTTTGTGGCTGTTAATATGGCAACCACGTGATCAGTACCTTGAAAAGCAAACTGGATGGGTATCTTGCTGAGTGTGTCGCTGGTAGTTTTCACAACCTGTAACCCATTAGTCTGACTCAGGCTGATTGTTTGTCTGGGAAAGTCCTCCATCACCATCTGAACTGCATACCAGCCTTCACTGCTTGAAGTTGCACTGAATGACAGGGTGCAAGTCTGCAAGGACACAGAAAATTAAACCACAAACATTATTGGAGCAATTATCCCCCCAAAAAAATTCTCTATGATGTAGTCAGAAGTTCAGTTTTGATTTATGAAGGGAAGTTCTGTGAAGTTATCTGTAATGGCTTCCTCACCAGTATACATCTTCACATGGAGTGGGACATAAACTTATCAGACAACTGTGAGACTATCGGGACATTATTTAAACAATTTTGAGCCCCCAAAAACATTGACCATCTTCGATGGTGCTGGACAACTGGTACAGAGTCCCAAAGTTTACTTTGTTCTTTGCAGATCTAGAGTGTACTGGTGAGTCACAGCTGATCTGGCAGGTTTAACCAGAGCAACTTCACACAGAAACACAGATGTTTTCTAACTGGAAGATGTTTTCTTGGTGTCCTGAAAGGATTTGATGTGTCTCTACCTTATCACACCTATATCATATAATTAGGTCATTAGCAGGACTTTCTAGAACCTGACAATACAAGGAAATAATTCAGTCTCTTAATTCAGGTGTGTTAGACTTAAGGCACATCCAAAAGTTGCAGGACTGCAGTTTGAAACCCTTGTTATTGACTATTAATATCAGCTAATGCAGCGTTGTAGCCCCCTGATATGAACACTTTTACTTTTAAATTGCAAACATTGTGTACCTCTGACAAGCTGTTATCGTCTTCCAATCCTATTTTAATTTCAAACAAGCTCATAGTAACATTACATCCTTTGGTGTAATAAGTAATATAACATCTTTCTACTACAGATAAGGTAACTATTACATGTAATACCTTCACAGAACCTCACTTTGAAAAATCCAAACTGACCCTCTAAACAATCTGTAATTTAAAAAAATCCACAAATTTTATTTACATTTATTTTCTTGAAGCATGATGCTCAAAAAGAGTCCCTGTTTCACCAAGCTGGTTGAAACAATGAGACTGAGAGAAAAAAATCATCAAGTAGAAATAATCAATAAATTATTGCAACCTGTTTTTCTAGGAACTTTTTTTGGCAAAAGATATAAAAACTAAAAAATAAAATTAAAAAAAAATAATTTTTAATTCTCAGTTCAAATAAAACCCACACAAGTAAAATCAGTTCTTAAAGAAATTTGTAAATATTAAAAAAAGGTTGTTGAATGAGAGAGAAAAGTAAAATATAAAATTCAAATAAGGTGAAGCATTCATTTAAATAGATTTAGAGAACGCAGTTTATTTGCTTGTGCTTTTAGAAAATAACTGAAGCTTTTCAACTTGTTTCTGATTCATATAAACCACGGATCTGTCTAACATGAGATCAATCCTTGTTACTTACAGAGGACAGGTTAAGAACAGATGGAGGTGTGCAGGGTGTTTCACATTCTGTCAAGGATATGTTAGCATATCTGCATTTAACCTCGTCTCCATCGGGGTCAAAGGCCAACAGGTTAATATTTCTCTTACAGTTTGAAGGAACGCTGAGAAAATAAAGAAATAAATAGAAATCCATTACTGCACAACATTCATTTGTTGTGATTCTGCCATTAATGTGTTGCTCTTTTTTATGCCATGACTAATCTTACAGTTAAATCATTCTTTTTAAGTCCCCACATCAGACCCAGCCACCGCTGAGGCATCCATCCTCCTTTGCTAATGTAATTCTGATCACAGTGGTTGATGGAGTGACTTCATATCGTGACTTTCCAGTCATACTGACCATGCTGTGAGCAGCTGACCCAAAAAGGAAGGCTCTTGATTTACTGGTCTGTTTACATTCAGACCCTCAACTGTGGTCGTGAAATATGGATTACGACCGAGAAAACGAGATCCCGGATTAAAGCTGCTGGACTCAAACTTAGAGCTCCATCATCTGTGGGGGACCTCGAAGTAGAGCAGCTGCTTCTCCACATCAAATGGAGTCAGTTGAGGTGGTTTGGGCACCTGACCAGGACCAGGATGTTCCCTGGGCGCCTCCCTTTGGAGGTTTTCCAGGCACATGCCACCAGGACAATACCCTGGGGAAGACCCAGAACTCGCTGGAGGAAACAGACATCCCGTCTGACCTGGGAACGCCTTGGGATCAATCCCCCAGAATGGGAAGAGGGATGCCTGGGGTTCCCTCTTGAACCTGATGCTGATGCGACCCATTCTTGGATAAGCAGAAGACAAAGAATGGATGGACATTTTGACAATCTTCTTCTTTGGCTATCTTTAATCTGACTCTTTTTTTTTCAGTCAACGTCACTTGGAAAATTAGGTGTGTAGTACTTTCATTCTTGTACCTTTGTTTCTGATTAGAAGTTCTTTACCTAAACCTTAACTTTTTCCATAAGTCCTGCTAAAAAAAAAATCAAAACCTTTAAAACTAATAAATAATGAAATAGAATTATTTGTATAATCAGTGTAAGATGTTCACAAACAATTTTAAAAAATAATCGTACATCATAAGAAACGCAATTCGAATAAAAATATCTTATTTTGCTCCTTGTAACTCCCTTATTTTTGTCAAATATTAAACCCGTGTCTGATAGATAACTCTAGGAGTTCTACTAACGCAATTAAGGAAAAATCTTATTTTCTGACCATCTTTTTTATTGAAGTGAATTCTGTGTGTATCTGGATGGTGACATCATTTTCTCAAAATATAATTGCCAACATGTGATCCAAAAGCTACCAGAATTACCTCAGGGCTGGAAAGATGGTGGTTAGTGGTGATGAGTTGGGTTTGTTGGTGTCGGACCGGTTCCTCAGTTCAACGTCAGCCACAGCTCTCCATTGTATAATGCCATTTTTATTGTCTAACCAGGCATTACTGGCATACCTAAATGCATGATAACAAAAAAGATCATTTTCCTTAAAGACCTGGTATTTATTTGAACTAATGAAGCTTCTGAGCTTCTAATCTCTCCTCATGTTGAAGATTTAAATGGCCAAATATTGCTTTAAACATTGTTAATCTGAACTCACACAAGCTGCAATGGGGAGTTGTTGGGAAGCAGCCGAGATATGATTTTTTCACTCTGACACCAAGAACCACTGACTTCCTCAATCTTTGTGTTTGAAAGAATCAAACTTTCAACACCACAGTTTCCAGTACAAGAAAATAAACCTTCAGCGCAGGTTAGGTGGTTGAACTTAAAGCGAAAGATCACCTGCAAATTTTTAAGAAGTATAAAATGTGATCAAATTTTAAAAGACTTGAACATATATGAATTTATAAATAATCTGTACTTACAGAGACCGATCCATTTGAATAGGTTTCCTTCGGGTAGTAGGTCATCATAGTGCCCCAATAATGACTGGCTTGAGCACCACTGACCAGCAGCAGCAGCACAGAGAGCAACATGTTGAACCAGTCAATGTCTCCACAGAACAACTGAGCTTCTGGAGATCAGGAGGGGTTATACTCCTACAGACTGCCTCTCATCCACCTCCTCTCATCGTCTATTTATAGTCCTGGATGCTGAACATTTTCACGGTGGGGTTTTAACCTGAATGTGGACCAGATCTTCACCTGTAAGATGATGGTCAGGTAGAAAAAAAGAAAAAGATACTGATCCAATCATGAAAAATCAGGAAATGCAGAAAGTCAGCTGAGGTCAGCCTTGACTTTGTAAATATTCCACTTCATTGATCAACTTCTTCTTTTAAAGCATCATTGGATCTTTGTATTTATGGCTGCAGTTGATGTCGGTGCTCACCACTCGGATGCAGATCATTTAACACACTTAGCATATCAGAGGCAGAGATAACTGATCTTTTTTGCCTGGAGCTTTATTTTGTTTGTTTTGTTTTTCCTTTTTTACCTCTGACTGCAACTTCAGTCCACAGCAGCAGCAGGTTAGCAAGAAAAGGAAAATCCTGGCCATGCAGGTGGTGTCCCAACGTCATCAATGTGAATAATATTTGAATATAGGATGTGCTGTGCAAAAAGAGGCTGTTGTTCGACTGAATCTAAAAAAATGTGGTTCATTGTTACATTTCTATTTGAGAAAATCATCTAGTTTTAAATTAACCAGTTTTCTCTATGTTGGTTTTTAATAATAATGATAATAATAATCAGACAACAGTTATTGATACAACATGTTTCAGAAAATCTTCTTTCATTCATTCATAAAAACTGTTAAACTTCATGAATCAGAAACGCGTACAACACAAACCTGTGCTTGAATATTTCATTATGCCAAATGATGCAAACACTGGAGCACTTTTGAAGAGACGAAACCTCGAGCTTGACGGAAAAGTGAGGGTTCAAACAAAGGCCTCATTTTTACATGAAACGGTGATGCAAAAGATAAACTAAAGGAAGCTATGATGGCAACATGATTTTTTATTTTTTTTTTTTTTTTTTTTTTTTTTTTAATGAACCTATAAATTCATCAATAATTCACTCTGTTTTCTTTCTTAAACACCAAGACTGATTGTGTTCACCGCCGGTGAAAACTCCAGATTGCTGAGCAGGAGCTGTGTTTTCCTTTGACAGCAACTGAATTCTGACATTTTGAGCAACTTCAGAGCTCAGTATTCTCACTACTATTATTATTGTTGTTTTTACACCCAGCTCTACAAGTCTGAAGAATCATAAAAAGGTTTCATGCAAATAAAAGTGTCCGTCACGGATGTGAGTTTGAACACAGACTGGGTCACAGTGAGGGCTCATTCACAGGAAACCGTAAAGACCCACAAACACCATCTTCTGTTTGTTTGCCATCAAATCTATTTTTGATGAACTTATTCAAACTTCGCCTCTGCTCTGATTTGCATAGTTGATGGTGATCTAAAGCTGAGGATGGAGGCAGGACTCTGGGCAGCTGGAGACCAACAAACTGAGCCAAGCTGGGCTGAAACTGAAACTCAGACCTGTGTCTCCGTCCAGTCCATCCACTTTTAATTATCTGCAGCAGCTTGATTCATCTGAAATGTTTGTATTCAAGAGCTCTTAAGATTTTCCACATTTTGTCACCTTCCAACGACGATGATTATCATTATTATTTTTTATGTTCATCATTCTGGTTCCTTTGATATTATTTTTGTTCTATTTTGTTGTTTTATAAAATCTTTTCATCCTGTAGAGAAAACTGTTTCTCCCCAGAGGTGGGCAGAGTACACCCAATTACTTGTAATCAAGTAAGACTAGTGGTACTTCATAGCAATATTACTCAGGTAAAAGTAACTTGCACGGTGTGGTAAAGCTAATCGATTTTTATTTTTATTTTTTCCGAGTTACTCAAGTAAATGTAACTGTAACAAAAATGTAAAAACGGAACAAGACATTTTCCCATATTAGAAGTTAAAGCATCTTGTCCCACTGCCAGATTATTTCACTTATAACTAGAACTTTTTCATCAATTTTCAGGAATTATTGACTTAAAACCAGCTGCTACATCTGCTGAAAAGTTACTTGTAAGCTAGTTTTGTCTCATTTCAAGTGTATTCAAGGTATTTGCACTGGAAACTAGACCAGAACTACTTGGTTAGATTTAGTGTTTTTGCAGTGCAGGCGATCCGCCTCCTCTCCGCTTGCAGACTCATCGCTGTCCTGGATCAGACCAGTGACAGTGGCGCAGTCTGCAGACTTCAGGGCTTTTACAGACAGGTCAGCTGAGGTGGAGTCATTCGTGCAGAGAGAGAAGTGGAGTGGATGACTTAGATTTAGGATGTTTTAATCACACTAAACCTATTCAGTGACGTGAAAAAAAAAATCTGACAATTTACAGCAGTCCCATCCCCCTGCAGCAGCCCTCCCCCCACCTACATCCGCAGTTTTCCAATCATATGAATTTAAAATAGTTCCTATTATTGAGACACCTCTCTGAAAACCTTCTGGAGGCGCCCCTTGTTGCTTCACATGAAATCTGTCATTGCAACAGAAGTTGATCAAAAGAAATGGAAAACATCACAAAAACGTCTTTGTCGTATTTTTGTCCTGCTCCTTTCAAAATCCTCATTTTGGATGAAAACCTTCAAAATGTGGTTTGTGATGAAACTGTTCAGAGGCACACAAGCAATTTTTGTTAGCTTACTACCACCTGCTGGCATATAAGTGTAAATGCACAACAGAAGAATATTTTACCATTTTCTCCCGGTCTTTATCGATAAAAAGGAAAACAAACAAGCACCGAAGTAAAGTCCAAACTATTTATGCTCTGCAGAGCAGATAAAAACAATGTGAAGTCAGCTGTCGCGTAATCAAATCATAATAAGTTTGAAATAAAGCAGATTGTTTGGACGAAGACTGCAAAGCAGTTCAGTAAAGATTATCTGCAGCCATCAAAGCAAAGGCCAAACTGAGCTGAGGATCTGGTCGTGTTTAATGACATATGAATGCAACCCATGTTTTTAACGTGCCTTAAATTTAATCTACATTTGGAAAATAACTTAAAACGTTCAACAAATGTCTCACATCTGTGCTCCTCAGCTCTAGAAACTCCCTGAAAACCTGAATACATACATACATACATACATTGGAAACATCTTTGCTATTCAGGTCAAAGGTATTTTATTTATTTCATGTCTTTCATGTTTAAGGTTTTTAGTTTATTTCAATTAGCATTTTAACTCTTCTTTCTTTTGATATGATGCTTCAATTTCTAATATTGTTCTTTTTTTATGTCGTGGCAGATGGCCGCTTGTACTGAGCCAGGCTCTGGTTCTGCTGGAAGTTTCTTCCTGTTAAAGGGGAGCTTTTCCTCTCCACTGTCGCAACATGCATGCTCGGTATGAAGGATTGCTGTAAAGTCAAGGACACAATGCGAGCGATTATCTGCTGTCGCTACGTGCTCGTCCAGGAGGAGTGAAGGCTGCAAGTTAATGACTCGATGCTCTGCTGGCTTTCCTTAGAAACTTTTTAAACTACTTTGAATAATTAATTGAGCTTAATGTGCTGTTTAATAACTAGGATACATTGGAATATGATTGAACTTAAATGATATTTTGTAAAGTAGCTCAAGGCGATATTCTTTGTGAGCTGGCGTTATTTAAATACACTGAATTAAACTGAACTGAACTGAACGAGAAGGGACCAAAATGTATAGTTAGTGAACCAACAGACTTACTGCGAGCTACTGCAAACACCAGACCAGACAATGAATCTCACTGTTGCTCACTGGAGTCCCACAGTCGTAGAAACTGCTTTATAACTCCTTCCCGACTGATGCCAATGACGTTGTTTCTTATCACAAGGAATTTTATTGGTACATCTTTCTTCAGAATCACTGAAAACACATTTCCTTTTTATGAAGATAATTGATTTTTATGTTAAGCCCTTTTAAAAACAACAATACATGTTAACATTCCTAAAGATAAGTTTAGAGGGAAAAAAAACAAGTTTGAATTCTTACAAATTTTTAAAAAATGGTTAGCATTTTCTCCCCTTGAACGCAGCAGTAAGTGTTGAAGAGACATATAATATTTATTTACAGAGAGAATTACTTAAAAGTGTAGAAACATTTGAGAGCAAATCGATAAGCCGATGAAAACGTGTGGTTCTCATGGATTAAAAACATCTCCAGATGTCGTGGAGCCCCGTGTCCAGTGCTTCTCCAGGTAATGGTTCCCAGCAAAGGTCATTCTCATAATTAGCCACTAGGGGGCGGATATTTTGTTGCCACCACTGACCCGTTGCTCAGCAGGCGCACAGTTATGCCCGCTGGAAACCCTCGGTTTTTTATCAGTTCTTCTTTTATCTGGAGAAGGAAAGGCAACGTTTACTTGGGATACAATCATAACTGAACCAAAACTAAAATATATCAAGAATCTGTGTTGCTAAAAGCTATTTGCATATTTGTATCAAGATACAAAACCAGTGCAGCGGAGGTAAAAGAAATTTAAAAATAAATAAAACGACAAGAACAAAATGAATCTCAACAGGTTGGATTAAACTGTGACTGTTTGCATCAACACAGCTACTGACTGATTCTTTGACGATGTTGTTATTGTCCTTCAACGAGAGCGTGGTGAGGATCTTCAGTCTTAGAACACGAACATATGTCGCTGTGAACACACCAGCAGAACAGCAGAAACACCATCGGTTCCGGTAAAAACAGAAATAAATGCAAACCAGAACAAACTTGGAAAATTACACTTACCTTTTTCAACAGTCACAACAACGCATCGAAGCGCAGACTGATACACAGAGGTGTTATAACTGTGAAGGGAGATTTGTAAAGTTTCTTACTTATTGCTTTAAATATATTTATTCAATATTTGCTTTTATTTACACATTTATGACATTAATCAACATCAGTAGTTTTCAAAAGTCCTCTTTTATAAATTTTAGGTTGTATGAAATTACTGATGAAATCGCATAGGGAGACTCAGGGGTCATTCGACCTGATTTGTTTAATTTAAAAATTGCGTGCTCAGTTTATTGTTGAACAGTTGAAAATGCTTCACAATAACTTTTAGGAGATTTCCGTTTTGTTTTGGGGTTTTTTTTTGCCTGTGTGTACTTTTGACAATTTTGGACCTCATGACAAAAAGTTTAGGCTCTGCCGCTGCTTTACAAGAGCAGTTTTAATTACCTCAAACTTTTTGAGCTCACTTTTTGATGCCCAGCTGTCTGTTTTTAGATTTGCAAGAAGTGTTGCTGTACAGTATCAGCTGTTTATTGAAGCTGGCTGTCAGTATGAAGGACAAGATTTTTACATTTCAAATTACAAAATTTAACAAAGCTTTAAAACACACTTCCAATCAAAAAAATGTCATTTTAAATTCTCTAAATTACGTATGCCAGCCAATAGCAAGTCAAGTAGCACTGAACCTTGGTATTTTGGCTCCCCACGCTGCATTGTCTTTTGGTGATTTTTACATTTGTTCTTCCAATAAATCCCCGAACAGGCGAAGACATAAACACTGAACTTCAAATAGGCGGGAGGCCACAGTAATGAGTCACACACACGCCACTCCGCGTGTCCCTAACCCATTATTAATGGGACAGTATTATGTAAAATCAACTTTTTTGAGCTTTTCATCATGTTATGTTGTTATGTTATTCCCTCATCAAAAACATACCTGGAGTGTTGCTTTGATTCTTTTATGCATGTTTGAGAAATCCTTTAATTTCCTGGGGCAGCCATTCAGCTGTGCAAAACGCCTGCGTAAATACAGCTCCGCCTTCGAGACGCAGCTCTTCCTCAGAGCTGCAGTTTCCGAGCTTCCGCCTCACAGAGCCCCCCTCCCCCGCAACTTCCCCACTCAGCTCTTTCAGGCCAGCCAGCAGCAATTAGCAAACACCTGGTGGAACTGCGTGTCTGCTGAGCTCATTATACGAGCTACTTCTCAGTGAAACGCTGGTAAAAACGTTGTTAAAGGGTCGATAGAGGAGTGCTGTTGTGATGACTTCCAGAAGGTGGAGTTTCAGAAAGAGCAGGAGTTTTTAAAGAGACAGAGGCCAAATTTCAAGGCATTAAATTACGAAGTCAAATTTCTTTCGAGTCATATTTGGTATGTACAGCATTTTTGTAACAACTGAAGGTAACATAGTGACTTGATTGTTGCTATAAAATGATTCTATATGCCTGGAAATCACATAACACTGTTTCTTTAAGGCACTCTAAAGCCTTTTTGCGGTGCAGGGCCAAGCCTGAAACTAGTTTGATCCAGCCATAGTCGGCCAGCTTCTGTTGCACTCCAGCCTTGTTGGCCCCCATCTTCAGAGATCAGGAGGAACACTTTTTTGTTCCATGAAAACAGCATGTCTACAATTTTCGGTGTGAAGTTATGTTTTACAGTGCTGCAGCAAAACACGTTTAATTTAAGGGTTTTTGTACATCCTTACCAGCAGGGGACAATAGATTACATTGCCACAGTAGTTACTTATTTCATGGAGTATACCGCAATAGTTTTTCTGTACACTTTGTATATTCATAGTGATGGTAATAAGGGCCAAATACTCACCTTGCCTGGACGACAAAACAGATGGGGTGGCTCTGTCCTTCTTCCCTTGCAGATGGAGTCCATTTCAGGGTGAAGCTCCCTGATCCTGATGAACTCTTGACCACATTGTGTGGCCCGCTGAACAGCAGGCCAGTTATCCTTTATCAGACAGAAAATATGCAGAATTGATTCAAATGTTTCACCATCTACAAACAGATCAGCTGTTTCTTGAACATCTTAATGCTGATGTTTTATTATTTTAATTGGTGTTTAAACTGGAACAGTTCTAAGTTAGACTATCTTTACAAACAAATATATACATTTAAGAAAAACTGAAATGTTATAGGGGCAGTATCATGTAAAATCAACTTTTTTGAGCTTTTCATCATGTTTAAATGTTATTCCCTCATCAAAAACATACCTGGAGTGTTGCTTTGATTCTTTCATACATGTTTGAGAAATCCTTTAATCTCCTATGGCAACCATTCAGCTGTGCAAAACACCTGGATGGACCAAGCGCCGTCTTTGAGAAGCAGCTCCTCCTCGGAGCTGCAGTCTCCAAGCTTTCGAGCTTCTGCATCACAGAGCTCGAAGTTCCCCACAACTTCCCCACTCAGCTCCTTCAGACTAGCCCGTCGCAATTAGCAAACACCTGGTGGAACTGCGCACCTATTGAGCTCATTATACGAGCTACTTCTCAGTGAAACACTGGTAAAAACGTTGTTAAAGGGTTAATAGAGGAGCGCTGTTGTGGTGACTTCCTGAAGGTGGAGTTTCAGAAAGAGCAGAAGTTTTTAAAGAGACAGAGGTCGAATTTCAAGGCGTTAAAGTATGAAGTCGAATTTCTTTCGAGTCATATTTGGTATGTACAGCATTTTTGTAGCAATTGAAGGTAACATAGCTATAAAATGATTCTATGAGCCTGGAAAAATCATAATACTGCCCCTTTAAACTTGGAATATCAGAACAGAAATTATGCTTTAAATATTTATTTCACAGGGTTTTTAGAAATGTCTCCAAGACTAAAGATAAGGTCCAATTCCAGCTTGAGTCAAATGTAATCAAAAACAACCTGATTTAAATGAAGGAACTTCTCTGCGTACCACCTTTTGTTTTCTTTCTACTGAATCAATTTTCATGTCATTTGCATTTCCTTACGAAGAATAAGTTGCCTGTGCTTGGATGTTGATCTTCAGGTCCTGATTGACTAGAATGGAAAGCTGAGCTCCGTGTTCTGGAGTCGGAAGCACAAATATTGGTCGATAATAACCTTCTGTGCAGGACGGTGCTGCAGGATCCACTGGAACACATCAAGAGAGATGTGTTTCAGTCATTGTGAAATGAAAATATAAATGTAGACCTGTTTGTCTGGAAATCATGTATGTTTGGCACATAATATCCTGCAAAAACTAGTTTAGAAGCTAAAATAATTATATTTTTGTTTATCTTAGTCTCCATCTTCACTCACATCAACAAGTCTCTTGAGCTGTGTGAGACTCTCTTCTGTTTTAATCATTCTACCCACATTCTGGTCCCTATGAAATGCACCATCAAGGGGTCAAATGTCAACAGGACTTTTGCCCTGACGTCTGTGGTCATGAAGTGCTTTGAGCGACTGCTGTTGAAGCAACTAAAGGACAGTGACGGTGCGCTTTGAAGAGCAGAGTTGAAAAACACTGCTCTAGATATTACTCCTCAGATTCTCTTCACAGGTTAAACTCTAGATAGGTTTAGGTCAGGCCGGTTTGCACGTTTTTGTGATGCTGACAGTGTTGGAGGGCGCCAAGTCTCATTAAGTAGCAGTCCAGTCCGTTGTCTCCTGAGCCCAGGTGATGTTGTCTCTGGTTCAGGGGTGGCTTAAAGCTGCAGTATGTAACTTTTATGAAAGATGTGTTTTTTACATATTTGTTAAAATTGTCTTCATGTCGTGACAGCATAAGTGAAAAAAAATCAAGCTTCTCTGCCTTCTCCCAGTGCTCCCAGTACTAACTGCAGAAATACACCACTCAGTCAGAAACAACCAATCAGAGCCAGGAGGAGGGTCTTAGCGCTGTCAATCACCCTCATGTACGAGCCACTCACCCCCCCTTGCTCTTTGCTACGCTACAGCTGGTTCACCACAACATAGCCTGTCGCTAATGCTAAGGCTAGTTAGCAGACAGTTTAGCAGTTTAACATCAACGCATTTTGGTGCAACCGGCCCTTGAGAACATTCAGGATCTTGATATGGCCCAAAATGAAAATGAGTTTGACACCCCTGTTATGGAGGGTGTCAGTGATCCCAGTCTGCTGGACAACTTTCAAGTCAGAGGTTTTCTGCATGATTACAGAGGCCATAACAGATGCAGTAATTAATGCAAAATTCAGTCCCAACTGAGTACCAAGTGCAGATACTGTTCAGTACATGGACACATTTTCATTAGACCAACATTTCGGTAATGAGTTATTAAAAATTTTCTCAGAAACCCTGTATGGGTTTTCTTTAGCTTTAGAGCATAATTATTTAAAAGTTGATGACTAAACACCTAAAATGAATCCCTATAAAATTAATGTGGCTCTTTTTGGCTGTTAATATGGTATCCAGGTGATCAGACGATTGTACCTAGAAAAGGAAACTGGATGGGTATCTTGCTGATTGCATCGCTGGTAGTTTTCACAACCTGTGACCCATCAGTCTGAGTCAGGATGACTGATTGTCTGGGAAAGTCCTGCATCACCATCTGGACTGCATACCAGCCTTCATTACTGCTTGAAGTTGCACTGAATGAAAGGGTGCAAGTCTGCAAGGACACAACAAAATAAAAACACCATCATAAAAGAAGTTGTCAGGGTAGAATATTGCATTGTGCATTCAAATAAATCTTATTATTTCCAACATTATTGCAGAATTTATCTCAAACATAAATTGGAGAATGCAGAAAATGTTGCTTGTGTCTGTACAAAGTCATTACATGTGTCTATTCAATTGATTTGTGATTCATATACTAACAGTCAGAGAGCTCAGACTGATACCATGCATTTTTGACTAGTTCAACAATGTCTTCCTCTTTTGTAAAAACATTGTATATTTAGAAGAAATGTTGTTTTTTTTTTTCATTTCAGTTGTATATATTCATATTTTCAATGTATTTGCTGAGAGAAAAGTGGAGCTAAAGTTAAATTCCTTCTTTCTGTTTACAAATTTTGTGAATAAAGCTGATAATGATTAGTCCTGCTACTTACAGAGGAGAGGCTGAGGACAGGTGGAGGTGTGCAGGGTGAGTTACATTCTGTTAAAGAAAGATTAGCATATCTGCACTGAACCTGGTCTCCATCGGGGTCAAAGGCCAACAGGTTAAAACTAACTGGACAGTTTGATGGAGCCCTAAAGGAGCAAAAATATATAGAAATTCATTACTATGGAACATGACTGCTTTTATTTGCTGTCATCACATCAAAGATGTATTGCTGTTTTGTAGGCGGTCAACTGGAGTTTGGACTGGAGCACTGTTGCCTTGATGCAAGAAGGTCCTGGGTTCAAATCCCAGCCTCACTGAAACCTTCACACTCACTCGTTTCACAGTTTTGGTTCTAACCTGGACTGAATTGATTTATCTAATGCTGTACTAATCTAAGCCGATAAGTCCTCCTAAACAACAAAAACTTCTTACAGCTTAACAAACGATTTGTGTTTTTGTTGGAAACGCAATTTGAATCAAAACATAAACGTTTGCTTCTTGTGACACATCTGTCAGACCTGCTTCTGACAGTTAAACTGATGCAAATAAGTAAAAGTTTTATGACTAAACTTTACTATTTTCATTTATTAAACTGGATTTATGTACCAGAATTGCACTAATAATATGGAATTACACCATTTTCTTATAACAATTGATTAAAAAAGTAACAGAATTACCTCAAGGCGGGAATGATGGTGGTTTGTGGTGATGTGTTGGACTTGTTGGTGTCGGATCGGTGCCTCAGATTGACGTCGGTCACGGCTCTCCAGGCTACGATCCTATTCAGATTACTAAACCATCCACTGTTGTCAAACCTGGAATCAATGTTCATTATACGTTTTGACAAAACCACTCATGCAATTTCACTTCAGTCTCAATAAATCATTGAATGATCTTTATAGAGTTGGTATTTATTTGAACTAATGAAGCTTCTGAGCTTCTAATCTCTCCTCATGTTGAAGATTTAAACGGCCAAATATTGCTTTAAACATTGTTAATCTGAACTCACACAAGCTGCAATGGGGAGTTGTTGGGAAGCAGCCGAGATATGATTTTTTCACTCTGACACCAAGAACCACTGACTTCCTCAATCTTTGTGTTTGAAAGAATCAAACTTTCAACACCACAGTTTCCAGTGCAAGAAAATGAACCTTCAGCGCAGGTTAGGTGGTTGAACTTAAAGCGAAAGATCACCTGCAAATTTTTAAGAAGTATAAAATGTGATCAAATCTTAAAAGACTTACAGGAATTTATAAATAATCTGTACTTACAGAGACCGATCCATCTGAATAGGTTTCCTTCGGGTAGTAGGTCATCATAGTGCCCCGATAATGACTGGCTTGAGCACCACTGACCAGCAGCAGCAGCACAGAGAGCAACATGTTGAACCAGTCAATGTCTCCACAGAACAACTGAGCTTCTGGAGATCAGGAGGGGTTATACTCCTACAGACTGCCTCTCATCCACCTCCTCTCATCGTCTATTTATAGTCCTGGATGCTGAACATTTTCACGGTGGGGTTTTAACCTGAATGTGGACCAGATCTTCACCTGTAAGATGATGGTCAGGTAGAAAAACGGGGGGGAAATGGAAAGAATTCCAGGAAGTGAATGAGACCAGCCATCACTGCAAAAACAGAAAATATTACCAAGTATTTCTGGTCTCGTTTCAAGTGCAAATATCATTAATACACTTGAAATAAAACAAAACTAACCCACGGTAATAAATGTGAATAATATGTAAATTTAGGGCATGTTTTGTGAGACTGACTGTTAAAATTTGTGTGTTTTTGTTATTTCTCTATCTGAAAAATTCTGAGTTTTAAATTAAAAAGGTAGCATTCTGTTTGTCTTTAATAATAACCATAACACAGCAGTGACTGAGTCGCCATGTTTCAGAAAATTTTACTAATTTATTTCTAGAAACAAATTTAACCTTAAACAAAAAACATAAAATATTATAAACAAACTTAATTAATCAGGTTATGTGTATTATAACACACTTTGCTGGAATATTTAACTAACCAAATAGATGCAAACAAATAATGTAAAGGTTGGGACATTGTTTGAAGAGACAAAACTACGAGCATGAAGGAAAAGTGAGAACTCCAACAAAAGCCTCCTTGCCACAAAATCGTGTCAGATGCCGTAAAGTTGTCACTTATCAGGTAGGTTTTTATTGTTCTAGAAGCTTAAGTGACCATGTGATACATTTTTACTTAAACAGTGATGCACAAACTGAAACTGAAGGTGGAAAAGTTGATAAATAAACCCCTAATTTCATCTGTTATTCACTGTTTTCTTTATTCAAACACCAAGACTGAGAGAGTTGGGTTCCTGTGTTCAGGGTTCCTAGAAAAATTCCCTGATCACTGAGCAAGAGCTTTGTTTTCCTTTAAAAGGAAAGACAAAGACTTGCAAATTGAAATTTCCCAACTTTTACCCATCAACAAACACAACTGTTTTTTTTTTTTGTTTTTGTTTTGTTTTTTTTAACATTTTAGCAGCTTTAAGAGCTCAATTTCTTAAATACTATCATCATTGTTTTTACAACCATGTCACCATGTCTGAAGAATCGATCAAAAGTTTCATGCAAATTTAAGCTTTGTTGCCGTCATTTATTTACACAACTCACACCTGTGACAAAGTGCTGAGATCGATGGGAGTTTTAAAGCAGAAAAGGTTGTGCTGAAGTCTGATTCACAGGAAACCTGGAAAAACTGCTCTAACAATGAACTGTCCTCCGTACCATCCTTCATTTTGTTTCCATTAAATCTATTTTAAACATCTTTATAGTGACCTATTCAAACTGATTTGCCTCTGCTCTGATGCTGATTTGCATAGTTGATGTTGGTTTAAAGCTGAGGTTGGAGGCCAACAAACCAGCAAACTGAGCCCTGTTGAGCTGAAATCAACATTCAGACCTGTCGATCCACTTTTAACTATTTATATGCAGCAACTTCATCTGAAATGTTTGCACACTGCAAAAACACAAAAGCTTATCTAGTATTTCTGGTCTAGTTTCTAGTGCAAACATCTTTAATATACTTGAAATAAGACAAACCTAACTTACAACTAACCTTTCAGCAGATATAGGAGCTTGTTTTAAGTCAATATTTCCT
Organism: Anableps anableps; assembly: GCA_014839685.1. Lineage (NCBI taxonomy): Eukaryota > Metazoa > Chordata > Actinopteri > Cyprinodontiformes > Anablepidae > Anableps > Anableps anableps. Next base: position 25,483,108 of record CM026085.1, on the reverse strand, counting down.
TAATATTGATGAAAAAGTTCTAGTTATAAGTGAAATAATCTGCCAGTGGAACAAGATATTTTTCCCATATTATAAGTTAAAATATCTTGTCCCACTGGCAGATTTTACTTCATATCAAATCTCGTATTGCAACAGAAGTTGATCAAACGAAATACGCAACATCCCAAAAATATATTTTTTATGTTTGTGCCTTGCTCATTTCAAACTGCGCACATCTCATTAAAAAAAAAAAACTTTAAAAAAAATTGAGGAGGCGCATTATAAAATTTAGTGCCTTTACTATCCCCTGCTGGTCAATTAGTGTAATTGCACCATGGATTACGAGAAGATCATTTTTGGCCTTTTCTTTAGGATTTGCAGCAGGCGCAAATACTATTTGCAGTGAGATACAGAACCGATACAAGGATCGTATGCTGAGGTATTGGTCTGATAGGACAGTTTATCACCCACACACACATACACACACAAGGCCTGGGAATATCTCAGTGTGTATTTTCTTGGAATAGGGTCAAGTCAAGTTTATTTGAATAGCACACTTCAGCAGCAAGGCAGTTCAAGGGGCTTTACCCGATAAAAACATCGAGCAAGTATACATTAAGATCATCACAATCATCAAGCAAATGTAATTCAAAAATATTGTTCAACTTTCCACTCACTACTAATCCAAGGCAGCTCTAAACAGGTGGGTTTTCAGCCTTGATTTAAAGGAACTCAGGCTGCTAGCTGCCCTGGAATCTATTATCATTATTAAACTGGGCCCTTCCTATGTCAGTGAAATTTTTACAAAGATATACACAGATGAAGCAGTTGACATAAATATAGTTTCGTTCCCTTCACTTAATTTAATTTGCATCCTTGGGGACGACACACTCGCATAGATGGGAATTATGAAACAACAGATAAGCTCAAACTGCAAGCCTCAGTTTCCTTAAACCTTGCTGAATATGATCCTTTGTTTCGTTAACATTAAACAAATTCTGAATGTGTTAACTAGGCTGATTTCCTATGGAAATCACTATCATAACAGGTGATTTCCATAGTCTGGAGCTAAGCTCAAAGAGGCAGGTTGCAAGGGTGTTTACTTGAATATGTTGAAGTAGTGTTATTCTTACACTACTTCACAAGTGTCAGTCTCTGCCTGAAAGGTCAAAAACACCTGACGCTGAGAATGTTGAAATCAGTTTGTGGGGACTTAAACCATGATTGTAAGAGAAGCTGTGTTTGTAAGTGCAACAGCTGTTGGCGTCGGTTTAAATGTTGAGTTTAATGGTTGTGACTGGAGTATAGTGGACCCAGTTTGGTGATTTTTTTTTTTTTTTGTGGAACATGACTATCATTATTTTAAGGACATATGAATTTAATATGACTATTTAAAAAGGCAGTTTGAATGACTAACTTAACCTAACTTAATCTTGCATTATTATGTTTAAGACTTGAAATTTCATGGTATACAGTGGATGCCCGAATTTTTGCAGATTCAACCACTCGCGAATTTTTCTGAGGAAAGTCACTCCAAATAATTTGCAAAAAACCCACCTTTTATTATCTTATTTTTTTCATAGCGTGTATCTAAAATACTCGGGGGGGGGGGGGGGAGGATGCATCTTGAAATACCTGGGTGCAAGGCTACTGGACTTAACGCCCCCCTGGCGTTTGCAAGGTAGCCAGTCCACGAACGCCATTTATTTTCTTTGCTGCTGATTGACTGAACCCCCGAGAGCAGATATAAGGAACATTGTAGATGTTAGCTTCTGAAGTCGTGGCAAGACTTTTCCCAACATGCATATTAATGCATAATAATCTGATGTTTAAACTATGAAAATAGGCAGTTACAAGCGTTTTTAGACCGGGTCTCAAGTATTAGCAGAATCAGCTTTTAGTGGGCGGTTCTGGTCCATAACCCCCGTGAATACTGGAGGTGCAACACTGAAATATGTGGAGGAGGTGAATTATTCTGAGGGATATAAATGGACATTTATACAAACAAGGTTCATATTTAGGTTCACTGCACATCTTTAAGGAACTGTTCATGGATCAGTGCTTTCTGTACCAAACACTCTAAAACTGACGCTTTTAAGGAAAACCTTAAACTTTGAATGCTATTAAATAAAGAATAAGTCATGCTCTGAAGGTACATTCAAACAAAGACATTAAAGACGGTTGTGAGCAACATTATTACTAACGCACCCAATATTAGCTTACACTGTAATGAGCTGTTTCAGCAGTTTTCACTTTATGTTGGTTTTTAATAACCAGCCGGCATTTAAATATCATCATACAAAAGGAAAATCTTCACTCATTCATTCAGAAAAAAGAATAAAACCTAAAACACAGAAATCAAGTCTGATAATAAAAGTTTATTCTTACATGTACAACAACACACTCTGCATTTATTTGGTTTAATTAAAAACCAAAGCAAACAAATGATGAAACATTGGACCCTTGTTTGAAGAGACAACATTTATAGAACGAACAAAGAGTGAAGATTCAAAGGCCTCCTTTCTACAAAACTGTTAGGAGCAGTACAGGTGTCATTTATCGGGTAGGTTTTTATGAATCATTATGAAAATTAACATGAATAAGTTGATGACCATGACTTTCCTAAAATAAACTCATAATTACATATATTGTTCACTAACAAATATCAAAATTGGTTGAGTTCAGTACCTTTGTTCATGGTTTCTAAGCATCAGTCACATAAAAACTCCAAACTCAACTTTTCTTTAGTTTTCAGTCCTTTATTTTCAGGTTGAGTTATGAAACATTAAGCTTCTCTATGAATGTATGGAGCGGGCAGAGCTTAAATATGGAACCTGTGAAGAAATTAACATAAAAACAAGGATGGATGGACATTAAAGGAACCACAGAGGGAAGAAGGATGGAAAGAAGAAAAGAAACAAGGAAAGGATTTCGGAAAAACAGAAGGGAGTTAGGAAACAAGGATAGAAGGAGGACAAAATGAAGTACAGAAGCTAGGAAACAAGAAAGGACACGAAGGAAGAGATGTGAACAGCACAGGAGAAAGAAATGAAGGAAAGGAAAGCAGGATGAATGGAAGGAAGGAGAAAACGAGGGGAAAAGCTGGCAAGTTGACAATGGAAGAAAGAAAGTAAGGATTAAGATAAACGAACAGCAGAACCAAGGACAAAACAGCATAGAGGAAGCAAGATCACAAGACAAGGAAAGAAAAAAGGGAATACGGAGAGGAGAAGAAAGGAGGACACTACATTTAGAGAAGAGTATTAATGAAGACTCTAAATCAAGAGATTTGTCCATACTGTCACAAAACAAGTAGGAACCTCATTTGCTTTTTGTTGGGGTTGGCTTCCCACTTAAGCTCTGAGAACATGTCTGTCAAAGTTTGCAGCTCTTGTTTAATATATACATCTAAAACCAAACAAAAGCACAAAAACTTAAAGGTCTAAAAGGTTTAAGTAAAAACATTTTTAAAAATATCTTCAATGTTCTTAATCGATTGATATGGCTCATGACAGATCACCGAACACATAAAATGGGTGTGTGAAAGTCTCTGGTTTCACTTTTTATAGAGAAATGAACTGCAGTCGTAAGTTGATCAACTGGAGAAAGATTCTTGGACACTTTCAGTCGCTGTTCCTGATATTTTCTGTTTTAGCTTCTGGTAATGTTTCTGAGAAAGAAAATGGAAGAAAATGAGAGACCAAGAACGAGCCAGGAGTCAGTTTTATGAGTGTTTTTCTGAACGTTTTTGTGCGTACCTGCAGGTTGTCATAGTGTTTCTGGCTGCTACAGTGGATTTTCTTGGCAGTGGTCTCATTCAAATAAAAAACAGAGCACAAGTTACAGAAAAATCCAGACTTGGGAACCACGAATTCCTCACCTGAACAGCAACAGAAAAAAAGAAAAGATGACAGTGAATTTCAAATTAAAATTGCCCATCTCTCTCTCTATTTTTTCAAATGTGTGGATGTCTCACCAAGCGGGTTGGCGGGATTAAACGGCGGCAGCTGGAGGTCCACAGGGACGCTCGGACACTGAGAACGAGACCGCTTTGCTTCGGGTCCAGCGAGCTCCTGCTCCCGTTTATCAACAACTAAAGAACAAAAACTTATGAATATATCTTCCAGCTTTTCCTCGTTATCTCGAAGCAGACTTCTCAGCTGAAGATGGGGTACAGTGCAAATAGATTTCTACAGTTTCTCCTGGTTATTGAAGGCTTAGAAAATGTAACCTTTGACTAGACATATTGCTACTGTGATGCCCCTTTTCTAAGGGAAAACATTAAAAATGGATTGTTCTATTGATAAATCTGTGTCTGAGTCCTTCCCATTTCTCGAGTTTTCTGAATTTAGACATAACGAATTAAGCAATTAAATGTACAACTCCATCAAGAACATCCAAATCACAGTTCCACTTCAGAACCATGTCAGACAACCGTTCTAAAATCAGGGGCCTCGTGTTTTAAAGAGTGCGCAGCTTTCATACTGAAAGTTTGTGGTAGGGAGAAACTCTGAAAATTCAGCACACAAAAAAATTCAGATGCATAAAACTATGTAGACATTTAGCAGCACACGCTGCCTTTATAAATCTATTTTTGCAGTGAATTGGGTGCTGCTGTGTGTGCATGCTAAACTGCTCGATCTCCGCCCCTAAATGCATACACAAATTAGTTTAAATACCTGGAAGGCTCCCACCACGTCTGGATAACCATGGCAACGGCCCTTGCTTGTACTTTGTTTACAACTATAACTACTAATGATAATAGATTATATTTAAAAGGTGCTTTTCAGGGCATACAAGGTCCCCTTTAAAAAAAATAAAAGCAATAAAATTAGAAGCATAACATTTAAAATATAAAAATTGAGAGAGTAAAATGATGCGAAGTGTTAATCCATCAAAGTGAAAGTGAGACACAGTGCCAGAGAGTCCTTTGTAGTGAGTAAATAAATAAATTACTCCTCAGTATGAAGGAATCATATGTTGAGCCAAGCCGATGTGCCACCATTTGTTAGGCATGTTTGCACATCACATATAAGATGCACGTTAACATCATGGAAATGCTTTCAACTCACAAAGGCACATTCCTTTACAGATGGTGCGCTTACAGCAATATGAGTGCAGTCGACAGCTCTGATCACATTAGGAAATCGGTTCGTCGCTACAAACTGCAATTTAATTTCTATCCCATACAGTTGGCATGGATCAGCTGAGGGATGACTGTGACGTTCCCGATCTGTTAGCCAATTCCCGCTGAAATGCTCCGGTTGCAAGTAATCCCAGTGTAGCGAGAACTTAAACTGTCTCCTTCTCGTTTCCCTCTGTAAGGCAGTTTCACACAGAGCTCCAGGACGATGATCCTGGGCAATCTGAAGCAGCTGGTGACCCACTCATCATCATGTGCCAGCAAATCAATATGATCTCAGAATACACACTTTTCTGAATTCTTCCATTTGTGATGTTCTCCAGCGGTGCCAAAGCTGCCATCATTCCACAATTATGTACACCTTTGCACAGCCATTTATGTGCATGTGGGATTGTCTACACCTTGTCCATCTTGAGAAACATCAAACCTGACCTGTTCAGAGTTAATCGATTGAGCCATTTGACCCAGTTTTCTTTTTCAGTGAGAATGAAAGCGCCCTTTAGACAATTTACATGCATGTCATGCGCATTTACATCTACATGTGACAAAAACAGAGGAAATGTACTATTTACATCCAGCAGTGTAGGATATCCCTGCCACCACTTGTAATTTATGAATGCCAATAGGCAACTTGTTGTTGAGGGCTTATAGCTAAAATATGTTTAGAAAGATGCTAATGTTTGATAATGATATAAAAACAAACCTGTGTTATCATCATGTTTACGTTTACAAGAGTTTGAAGCTTGAATGGTTTCCTTTTCACCTTCCTTCTTGTCATCATTCGGACCAGCTCCATCTAAAGCTGACAAATTCTGAAATGAAACATGACGGGGAGAGATTAAAGCAATTATCTGAGCATTTTTTGACTGAAACAAAACTTGAATGAGTCTGTAGTTTAACCGCACCTCTGGCTTTAGAGGGTCCACTGATTGCCTCTCCTGAATCTGAGGCTGGGATTCAAGCATTCCTTGTTTTTTCTGTTGACCCTCTTCTGTCTCAGCAACCTCATGAGGTGCATCGAGCTCCTGAGGTTCTCCCTCTGTGATCTCTCTGTTGTTCGTTGCAGCAACTGACACTTCTTTCTCTCCTATCTCATGTAGAATCACTGACTCACTGCTTTGACTCCTTTGATCCCGAGTTTCTTTCTCTACAGATCTTCTATCCTCCTGTTCATTTTCTGTTTTAGTAGCAGTATTTTGTCTTTTATTCACCTCTGCTTTCTCAGTAGCATCATCAGGATAATTTTCCTCCTCTGCACCCAGGTTAAATAAAACATCTGTTGCTGTTGTGTTATTCATGTTTGGTGGCTCATTCTTCTTCACTTCTTTGTTAAAATCTGTTTCTGATATACTCTTCTTTTCTGAATCAGATCTTTCAGCAGGGGGATCCTCTTTAGCCTCTACTGCATTATCATCCTTCATTCCAATAGCTTGATGTGGACCCTTCTGCAGACTGGATGCAACTGTCATGGTTTCTTCTTGATCTTCTTCTAGAGAATCTACAATCTGATAAACAGGCTCTTCCACAGTTTGTTTTTTACTTGTTTTATTGTCCTTCTTTGGTCTTCCTCTTCTTGCTTTCTGTGTTGTTGGCTGGTCATCCTCAACAGCATCCAATTCTTCATGAGTACCGTCCTCCTCACCAGTGCTTGTTACAGCAGCGGCACTCTTCTTTGTTGATGTACTTCCCTTTAGAGGAACATCTGTTTTTGGAGTTTTCGCTCCTCCTTTTTCTTTGGAATCTCTGACTGGTATGTGTCTTCTTCTTGTGGGGGTCTTGTCTTCCTTCATTTTAGTATTTTCTTCAACATTTTTAACTGTGTTTTCTCTCCTTCCTCTAGTAGATCTTGTTACCACTGGTTTGTCACGGGGACTCTCCTCTTCCACAGAGTCTAAAACTCTGAACATTTTCTCTTCCTCTTTGTCAGACCGTGTAGGTTCTTCTACCGAAGGTGACGTCTTCTCATCTTTTTTGTTTCCTCTAGCTGTCCGCCTCCTACTAGAACTCCCTGTGGTTGAGGTCTCTTGAACAGAATCGTCTTCAATGGAGTCCACAACCTTATAGACCATCTCCTCGAAATTCTCAAGACACTCTTTTTCTGTCTTGCTGTCCTTCATTTGTGTTGCGTACTTTGCTTTATCCAGTTGCTTTGGTGATTTTTCTTTCTCTTCGCTTTTAGATGTTCTGCTCCTTGAACGACCTTGTCTTGTTGGTCTGACATCTCTAGAGGCAGTTTTGCTTTCTTTCTTTCTTTGTTCCTTCTTCTCCGTTTCTGATTCAGTCTCGGTTGTTGTTGGGCCATCCTCCAATGAATCTATGACCTCGTAAACCTCTTCATCTGTGGGTTCATTGTCTGCTTTAGACAGTAAGTCAGTGGGAACTACAAGTTTCTGGTCTTTTAAAGTGTCTTTGCTGTCATTGTGGTCTTCTTCTTTAGAAGTCTGACCAATCTCTTTGGAGGTTTCACAGACATCCTCTGATAAAAGGGTCTCATCCTTTTGTTTTACATTTACTGCAACAACACAGGTATTTGGAGTCTGGTTGGTTTCTTCACTTGTCACTTGATTTCTATCAGCTGTACCTCTGACTGATGACCCCTCCGAACTCTGGACTTCTTTCGTCTCATCCTTTTCAGAAACCTGCATCATTGTGGTGCCTTCATCTCCATCTCCATCTCCTGTAGCTGCCTGGTCTTTAGGTGCACCATCCTGCAGCTCGGTAGACTCATCTGCTTCCATTTCCTGGCATTCATCTGATCGGGCGTTGTCATCATCAGCACTTTCCACAACCGGAAGGCCTCCTTGATGAATGGTCTGGTCCTGCTCAGGTGCAGGTATTTGGATTTCAGGTCTTCTGTCTTGACTATCCTCCTTGTTTTTCTGTTCATCAGATTTTTCATTGAGGGAATCAAGGATTTGTTTATTCTCATTGTTGCCTCTCTTCTCCTCTGTGCTTTTGCCATCCGTGTCTTTTATCTTTTCCTTTGCTTTGTTTTTCTTCATCTCTTTGACGATTTCATCTCCAGCAGTTTTTGCAGCACAGCCCTCTGCTGACACTTTGTGGTCAGACTTTGCCATTGCACCCTCTGAAGGTTTTACATCCTTTTTATGTTCCTGCTGAGTTTTTACAGATGACTTAGTGGCTGTTGCTGATGAACGGGTACTTCTACCCGAGTATGAGGGTTTTAAGGATCTGACAGGAGCCTTACTCTTGTTTGATTGAACTTTCTGACCAGAGGAAGGTGGTGTTTCTACAGACTTTGAAAAGGAGGAGGAATGAGAACTTTTAGTGTCCTTGGCAGATGAGGTTTTGGTTTTAGATTTTTTGGGCTCAGGGAAGCTTTTACGCTTGTCTGATGGAGAAGATGTGGAACAAGAGGATAAGCCGTCTTTTGAAGGCTTGGATGAGGAGGAGGCTGACCTTGTTGAGGTCTTTCTGGCAGCAGAACTCTGCCTGTCTTTTGTCTCTTTGGATGTTGGCTTAGATGAGGAAGGCTGATCTTCCACAGCCGTATCTTCCATGTCCTCATTAATCTCATCAACTGTCACAAAGTCTCCAGAGCTAAAGTCAAGCTCATCAAACCGTCCTGAAGCATAACTTTCACCTTTATTTTTGTCCTGGGTGGAGATAAAATGTCAGTTCGACTTCAATTCTGTTAAAAAATTGTGATTAAAAAAAAAACTACTTATGGAAAATGTTGTATTTAAAAAGTAAATAACTCAACAGTAAATAAAAAAAGTTGGAGATATTTTTCTTTTTTACAAAAAACAGATTGTAAAGAGGGGAAAGAAAATTCAAATTTACTTTTGTATGTTGTGTATTTTTCTGTTTTGCATCTTCAGGAGGCGTCTTGCTTACGGTGGTGCTCTGCAAAACAAAAATCTAACTGTTACTAACCAATTTTTCCTGATCAAAAAGTAACTTATCTGAATAAAAGTATTCATGAACTGTCCACCTACACTGCTCGATACAAAATCAAGACTTATACTGAAATGATTAAAGGGGCAGTATTATGTGTTTTCCAAGCACATAGAAAAATTTTGTAGCTCAATCAAGTAACTATGTTACCTTGCGTTGTTACAAAAATGCTGTATCTATCAAATATGATTTACAAGAAATTTGACTTCATAATTTAACACATTGAAATTAGGCGTCTGTCTCTTTAAGAAAGTCCTGTTCTTTCTGAAACTCCACCTTCAGGAAGTCATCACAACAGCGCTCCTCTCTTAACCCTTTAACAACGTTTTTACCAGCATTTCGCATTTCACTAAGAAGTAGCTCGTATAATGAGCTAAATAGGTGCGAAGTTCCACCAGGTGTTTACTAATTGCTGCTGGCTAGTCTGAAAGAACTGAGTGGGGAAGTTGTGGGGGAGGGGTGCTCTGTGAGGCAGAAGCTTGGAAACTGCTGCTCCGAGGAGGAGACTCAGCTCCTCCTCCTTGCGACGTCCAGCCAGGTGTTTTGCACAGCTGAATGGTTGCCACGGGAGATCAAACGATTTCTCAAACATGCATGAAAGAATCAAAGCAACACTCCAGCTGTGTTTTTGATGAGGGAATAACATTATAATATGGTGTAAGGCTCAAAAAAGTCGATCTTACATAATACTACCCCTTTAAACACAAATAAAGCATCTCAATGAGGTTTAAAGCCACCATTACCTCTTTGTCCTTGTTTTCACACATGGCTCCTTTAGTTGGTCTGTGCTTGTTAATTTCTGTTGTTAAAACCTTAAAAATGTTGTCATCCAGATGGGAAAGTTTAGCAGCATTTTCACCTGAACCACTGACTGATGTTCTGGTGGAGGATCCAGCAGGAATGTTTGCAGGCGTTTTAGAAACTGAAGAACTGGTTTGAGGTTTAGGTAGCTCCTCTTTATTTGAACAGTCAGAAGGACTCTGAGGAAAAAATAAAGTTTTACAGTAAAAACACATAAAAGGACCAAAAAAAAAAAAAAAAAAAAACCAAGTCACTGCTGTGGCTTAAAGCATACAAATCTGTTGATTTCAAGATTTAGAACCAGAGTTACATCTTGACAAGGCTGTGTCGCTGAAAATAAGCTAAAAAAAAAAAAATTATATCATCACATCAATAGAAGTATTGTCTCTCATCCTCTTTCTTGACAATATTAGCTTCTTAAGTCTGGGAGGAGTTACAGATCCCTTTTCGTGGAAGCTTACCATTGATGATGAGACACTTTCCATCTGTGCAGAACCTGTAAAAGAGGTTTTTAAGTAAAAATTAAAAACAGACTAAATAAATAAGGAAATCACCTCATGTAAAAAAGAAAAAACATTTAATAGGTTTCTAACCTATTTCTGTGTGTTGCTTTTCCAAAGCCAGGCTTAGCATGGAATGTGACGCTGTAACGCTGCCACAAGAATACAGCAACATAAAGGTGACATGGAGCGTGCCTGAAGCTCACTTGATGTGGCTGTGACATCACCAGTTTCAAAAGACTGAATTTCAAGATTTTTTTACTCTGAAACCTACTTCCAAAAAAAGTCTTAAAACGGTTACCTTATAGACATAACACCAAAATGACACACAAAAAAAAACATTCATGTTTCCAAATCATAGGCATAGCACAGCTCAGCAGCTGCAGTAACTAAAGAAAAAGGTGAAGCTCTTTAAAGTATTTGCTGATCCAAATACAGTGACAGAGATCCCAACTTCTTACCAATTCCTATTGTTTGGTCTTTTGTCTCACCCTAACTGGCTTATATATACATATTTTTTTTTTTTAACATGTCCTGTCCAGCAGTCAGAATTGCTTTGGGTTTATTTCAAATGTAATGGAGATGGAGACAGAAAACAAAGCGAAAAAGAAAGGGAGAAAGGTGGAGAAAAAGGTTTAAAGGGAAAGGAGGAAATAGGAGTAGAGGAGAGAAAGAAGGATACAGAGAATACAAGACAATACCCTAGAAGTCTGCTTCTACACCTGCAGAAAGAGAAAAAAAATCCAAACCAAAACCAAGAAACCAAAGGAACAAACATGAATATATAGTAATAATAACTACAGCATCATTGAGAAGTACATGGTATGAGTTAATTCAAGTTGATTTAGTGCCAACTGCAGCCCAACAGATCTGAAAACACCTTAATCTAAACACCTGTGTGAGCATGTGTTCAATATGGCTCCCCACACCCACTATGTTCAATAGTGGGTGTGGAGAGCTAACTGCCATTTTATTGCTGTCAGAAATGGACAATAAAAACAAAAGCACATGAAACACGTTAAAATAATTTCAAGTGGCTAACTAAGCCTGATTCACACAACATGTTGCAAAACACTAAATATTGAGCTGCTTTTTTACAAAGACTAACCTTGCTGTGTATTAGTCATCTTTGGAGATTGTTTTAGCTTTTCCCCAGTATCAGTTTTGGTCTTCCGGTGTTCTGCAGAGGACTCTGAATGTGACACTGTACTTGGATGTTTCTCTGATGAAGCCTTCACAGATCTTTCTTCAGCTTTGACAGTGGTTTTTGGTTTAGAAGTGGATGTTTTTCCTTTAACAGATTTGTTTGACTGCTGTCTGACCTTTGATGTCTTATTTGGTGCAGATTTACCACCATCTCTCACAGGCTTTGTGTTTGTTACTGTTTTTTTAGTCTTATCAGCAGGAGGCCTGTTTCCTGCAGTCTTGGATTTTGGGACCACTGAAGCTTCTCTTCTCCCTCCAGCCGACTTCCCAGCACTTTTCCCATTTGCACTGGATTTTTTGACAGTTTTAGCTACCTGCTTTGTTGATATGCTTTTTGCTTTGGAAACCAAGACTTTTGCTTTAGAGACAAGATTGCCTTTTGTGGTGTTTCTAGTCTCAGAAGATAAGGGCTTTTTAATTTTCACAGTGGTGTGTGATTTGGTAGTTTGGGATTTGGAGGCACCAGACTTTCTGTGAAGAAGACGGTCAACAAGTGGTTAGTTAAGAGGAGCGAAAATAGAAATGAGGATTCAACAATCTAATTTTCCATTTTAAATTTAAATACATCTCCAGACACACATTTTCTAAACAACTAGGCAAACTGCTTTGATTTTAAACATAAATACTTATTATCAAAATCTTTTTTTTTTTTTTTTTTTTTTTTTTTTTTTTTTTTTTAATTAATATTCCCAAAGTACAGCAAAAACAGTTCAACCGGAGAAGTATCCAGAGACATAACTTACTTCTCTGGAGCTGATTTCTGCAGAGAATTCTTCAAAGCAGTGCCCTATAAATAAATCAAATACACTGTAAGTGAGCTGTTGAAAGTGTAAAGTGAGTGTAGTTAAGGACAAAGTGAAGTACCACTGGTCTGTCAATAGAGACTGGCAATCCCTTCACATGACATCTCTTTAAGCGCTGCAGTTTCTTTGCGTCTTCTGATTTCTCAAAAACCACACGTGCCTGCAGAAAAAAAAAAAAAAAAAAAAAAAAAAAAAAAAAAATGAAATATACATGTATAGCCAATCTTTACTATCACATCAGTCTATGTTTTGGTTATATCAAGATATCATGTACAGTGCCTTTAAAAAGTATGTTTTACCCTTTTATTGCGTTTACAAATCAATCATGATTGACTATGATTGATTTGGCTTTTTTAACAAAATACAGAAAACCTTTTAATGTCATAGTGAAAACTGATTTCTATGAAATAATGACAAATAAGAAGATAGAGCATTTAATAAGTGATTGCTTAAATACTCAGCCCCTTTAAAGTGACTGATCTAATTCAGCAGAGGTCCAGCCAATTAGTACTAGTCGTCTCACAACAAGTGAGTGCAGTGAGTGTGTTTCTAGTGACTGTAGGATAGAGACACCTGGTTCTGGAAGGTCCATTCACTGGTTAATCAGCATTCCTGGCTACCATTACAGCATGAAGACTAAAGACCACTCCAAGCAAATCAGGAAAAAGGTGGAAAAGGTCAGGGGATGGATAGAAAAATAGATCTCAAACTCCCTAAAAATCCCCTGGAGTTCAGTTAAATCCATCATCAAGACATGGAAGGAATATGGACTATGTGTAAATCTGCGTAGATCAGGTCATCCGCACAACCTGAGTGACCGTCCAAGAAGGAGGTTAGTGAGAGAGGTGACCAGGACACGTCTGACTACGTTGAAGGAGCTACAAGCTTCAGCAGATGAGATGAGAGAGACTCTGCAGACAACAACTGTAGCCCAGGTTCTTCACCAGTCAAAGCTTTATGGGAGAGAGGCAACGAGAAAAGCCACTGTTGAAGAAAACTCAAGTCAAGGCTTGACCAGAGGTTGCCAAAAGGCACGTAGGAGACTCTATGGTCAAAGGAAGAAAGTTCTTTGGTCTGATGAGACCAAAATGGAGCTTTCTGGCCATCAGATAAGACACAATATTTGGTGGACACCAAACTCTGCTCATCACCACAAACACACCATCTCGACAGCAGGTTCTGGCTTATAAAGGCTGAAGGTGCAGCTAAATACAGAGAAACCCCGGAGGACAGCTTGTTTCCATCTGCCAGAGAACTACGGTTTTAGAGAACACTTATGTTCCAGCAAGACAACGACCCGAAGCATCCAACCAAAACTATACAGAAATGGTTTGAAGATAACACGCTGGATGTTCTGGAGTGACCTAGTCAAAGCCCAGACCTCAAACAAAAGGGCTGTTCACAGCTGATCCTCACCAACCTGACAAAGCTAGAACAGTTAAGCAGGAAGAATGGAGGAAAACTACAACATCCAGATGTGCAGTCTGACTGAGACCTGTCCACACAGACTATGTGCTGGGATGGAAGCCAAACGTGCAACTACTAAATATTTACTTGAAGGGGGTGAATATTTTTGTAGTCACTTATTGTAGGTTAAATATTTTTTATTTGTCATTATTTTGTAGAAATCCAATTTTACTTTGACATCAACAGGGGTTTTTTTTTTTTTGTATGTTTGTTTGTCAAAAAAGCCAAATTTTGTTGACTCTAACTGATTTGTAAAAGCAATAAAAAGTACAAAATATCCAAGAGGGTGAATACTTTTTATAGGCAGTGTACAACAAAGTATGCATATAAATGAGGGAAACAATGCCTACCTTTAGAGTGGATCTGAACAAAACTACAGATTTTACTTTTCCAAACTTCTCCATGGCTTCAACCATGTCGGTGTGGGAAAGAGAAGAAAAAACTCCAGAGAGGTTCACCACGCAGGGTGACGTTGATCTACCAGACTGAACCAAGACACGATAAATGAATGAGTGAACTGTTCAACAGATGAAACGAGCAGCCATATTTGCCAAATAAAACCAACCGCAGTTTTTGTCGAAGAGCTTGTCCCGCTCCTTGGACGGCTGGACAGGGCTTTAGATGATTTATGAGAAGATGTCTTCTTTTCTGTCTTTGAAGAGGACAATGACGAGGCAGCGGAGGAGGAGGATTTTAAATTCGCCAGCTCAGCCAGTAAGACAGGGGCCAAAGTTTTAACCATGGCCTCCAGGTCAGATTGTTTGGATAGAGATTGAACAGCTAGAAGAACAAAGATACAGATGTTTCGTCATTTAAAAGTGGGAATTTACCAACTCCTTTAAATGCTAACGGTTAAAAGATCTTTGACAATTATCAAACCTTTTTTCTCCAGGAGTCTCTTAGCAAGTCTGTCGGCACTTCTGGACCTTTTATGTTGAAGTACAGATCTCTCTCCTGATGACCGCCTTTCATGGCTTCTCCTTGGTGAAAAGCATCTCTCGTCACTTCTTGGAGACAATCGACGCTCATAGCTTCTCCTTGGTGAGGGCCACTTGGCTTCTCTTCTCCTGGGAGAGGATAGTCTCTCGTAACTTCTTGAACGTGAGCGGTGGTAAGACGAGGTTGGGCGATCGTACGAATGGGAGCGGGGCCTAAAAGAAATAATTTTAAAAATGCAATACCATAAAATTCTGTTCACACCTTGTAAAGAAGTACGTTTTTTTCCACACCTTTGAGTGTATCTGGAGGTCTGTGGCGACCGTGATCTGCTACTTCGTCTTTCTCTTCTACTTTCAGAGGCATGATAATGGTGTGGACTGTGAGATCTAGAAGGGCTAAACCTTCTGTCCCTTCTGTCCAGTTTTTCCTTTCTATCCTCTGATCCACGTTGACGCCGAGGGCTGAGCGAACGTGACGCATTCTCATGGATGGACTTCTGGTGGCGGTTCAGCAAATTATGGCCAGCAGTTGCAGGTGCAGGTTGAGAATCTAAACCTGAAGCACTATAAAAAAAGATGAATGAGTAGTGTTAAAGTAAAATCTTGGAAACAGCACAATAAAACCAGGTCATAGTTATTAGGGATGCAAAGATATGAAAATTTGGACCAATATCGATACTATTTACCAATATTATATATACTACCCTACCCTTTCAATGCTATAAAAAAAAAAAAAAAAAAAAAAAAAAAAAAAAAACCACACTGCAGACATGGCTGCTATCACTGAATTCTTTGCAAAAGTGCTATAAAGTTTATCATTGTTGCTGTTAAGTAGTAGACAAGGACAGTGTCAGCTGTGGTCGTGGAGTTGTAAAAGAGGGACAGGATAATACCAGGATGAGGTGTATGTGGAGGGACTGGAGAAGAAGCAGGAGAGTGAAGCAGTAACCACTAAAAAAAATTAAAAAAAAAAAAAAAAAAAAAAAAAAAAAAACCACTGATTTTGGCATTACATCTTTCAATGGATTGTAGTCCAAACCCTGGCTGGATAAAACATAATTTCACAGACTATGTGAAATCACAAATTTAAGTATATATTTAAGGGATTTTTTTTTTTTTTTTTTTTTTTTTTTTTTTTTTATGTTTTCAGCCGTTTAAAAACTCTAGGTTTTGACTAAACTTCTCTGGTCTAAAGAGCTTAAGACACTGTCTATTTACTGTCATGTAGATTAAAAATGACTATTTCCTTGTGTTAGGGGGTTTAATGATGAAATAGTCTGTATAGCTTTGGAGGTAGGTTTTTTGTTCCATGATATTTGTTTTGATTATTATAAGATGCTTGTTTGATAAACTTTTGTTGACAGATTTTTGACGGACACACAGTAGTTTTGATTGTTACAAAAAACAGTGTTTTTAATACCGCAAATAAAAGTTATTTTGTTTTAAAATTTTGGTTCCACTTTCATCCATTGTGCAATCAGATAAAAGGCTGCTGAATTTCAGCTCCAGCCCGCCCCTGCAAATGGACAACCTCTTTCCCTCCACTCAACTCACTCCAGCAACACAACTCCAAATAAACAGCTGATACTGGTAGTAATGCAAATAAATATAACTATGAATGCAATCCAGCTGCAAGGCCAGAATTACCTCAAAAACTCTTGTGTCCTCCCATCCCACTCAGGGTATCTGTGGATTATCAAACATACTGATTAACATAAAAACTTCTGTGATTCGTTTTTGGACAAAAACAATAATACCCAGCCCAGCAGAAGAACAATGGTGGGGATGTGAACCAAGGTATAATCTCACAGTTCCAATCAACGCTTTTTTGAAATGGTCAACAAAAACTACCAAACAAAAACTGTGATAGAAGTCAACATGAGGATAGTCAACTTGAGATACCGCGTATTTGTAGTTAAGTATTCATGGCTTCCCCTGTACGTAGATTATTTTGTGGACCGTAACTCCAAATTATTTGTGGAAATTTCACCTGTTCACCCATTTTGTTGTAGTGCATAACTACATATTTTCAAAAGAACTTCCAGCTTGGGAAGCTGAAATATTCTACTTGACACACTATTGGCTGGCATTTCCAAAGTGACCAATCCATTCATTTTGTTTGACACTGATTGGCTGTTGCCCTTAAGAGCAGAGATAAGGAAGGAAGTCCATTTTTTGTAGTGTCACTGACTCAAAGTAGCATCCTCAGTTGAAATTTAGCATTTTAGGCAATTAATTTTTAACTTTTAGACAAAGTTAGGTGTGATTGTGTACAGCTTGGACAACACAATCACACCATATGCATTGTTCTGTTTATCTAGAAAACCTGATACTACAGCGTCTGGAAGGTCATTGTTCAGAGAGTCTAGCAGGACAAAATTAAAATGAAGTTAGAAAGACAAGACTGACCGTCCTCTTAGCAGTCTGCAGTTCTCAAGGTGAAGGCCAGTATTCTGGTGGGAGAGCCAGTCCTAATCACAACAAACATGTTTTAAACACCATACTTGTTAGCATACCTTAAATTAACGCATCAAAATCTTTAAAAAGGAATTTTTACAAATCTCTGGATTCTCAAATGGTTTGCTTCCTGTCCAAATAAAGTCAGACATCAACCAATGAACAAAACAGCTCTTTTCCAAAAAAAGAAATGTGTAGCAAAACTCTAAAAGGACTGTATCATATGAAATATTACACTTGATTTTGAATGCAACAATTTACCAATCTTGGTCATAAATAACATTTTCAACATTTAACATGGTAAACAAAAGTTTAAAAAAACTCCTTATTGGGTTTGGGAATTTGTGGTGTCCATGTCTTTAGTCTTCTGGGCCGTCAGAATCTGAGGCTCCTGAAGGGTCATATGGAAAGTGATCTGCTTCATATCAGGACAAAAACACTCCAGGAGGGGATATTATAGCTGAAGAAAAAGATGGCCGCTGAGTTGACCAGGGAGAAGAGAGAAGAAGTGTTTCCATCCATCGTCCACACCCAATTGTCCTTGCAGGGGACATTGGGCGAGAGGCAACGTAAACCCTGGACAGGTCGCCTGACCATCACAGGGCAACACAGAGACACACCGGAAAACCATGCATGCACACACACATACCAAAGAGAAATTTAGAAACACCAATTAACCTGAACACTTTTTTTTTGGACTGCGGGAAGCCAGAGTATCTGGCAAAAATGCACACACGCGTGGGGAGAACATGCTAACTCCACGCAGAAAGACCCGAGGCCGGGATTTTAAACACAGGACCTTCTGCTGTAAGGCACAGCGAGAACATTTACATTTCAAAAATACAAACTGCAAAGTGAAACAAAATGTGTTGGTTTAAAATATGTCCTCTTAACGCTGACATCAGGAGTTAGAAACAGTTCCAACAAAAACGTACCCTCTTAGCTCCTGTGGGGAAAAACCCAAACAAATTAACATCTCATCAAGTACCAACGGTCCATCAACTCTTCCACACTGTTCTGGTCGATGTCCATGAAGTCGCTCCATTTTTATCAGTCAACTCACAACTTGGCTCCTCATCCTTTCACATGCGGTTATGATACAGTCATGGCTAATCTGGTAATATTTGCTTTTTCCTAAATAATATATTTATAAAGTCCAATTAAAAGGCATTTTCTGACAAGTATCAGTGTATCAAAATCATAAAGTTCTACATTTAATTACAAAAATAGTTCAGAACAACCCGAGGTAGCAACATTTTGGTACACAACCATAAGTTCTGAACACGATTGTTAACAGACTAGGCTGAACAATAAACTACACTTTTAATCAATTGCCACCCAATTAAAAACAATTTTCTAAAAAGAAACTTCTCATTTTGTAAAAAAAAAAAAAAAAAAAAAAAAAATCATCATGACTATGTCCAGCACACACCAACCATGTCCTATTTGCTATGGGAGCAATCGGCAGCCTTCCACTCACCTTCGCACTGGTACATTGTTTCATACAAAGAGAACAGGTATGAGGAAATATGCTTGGTGTTGCTGCCGCGTAGTCTTCCATCAGGGATGGCGATGGCAGATGTTTGGACGGCCCCAACCGAGTCACAGCATCCATCTGGCCTGGCCCTCTAGTAGATGGGGGAGGACGACAGGGGATGAGTAGTAAAGGAGCTGGCTTCGTAGCAGGAAAAACTTTAGGCTGTGGAGGTCGCTGATGTAGCATCTGGAGCGGCTGCTTCTGTCCACCTTTGGCTTTATTCTGCATCCTCGGTTTAGAAGCTTTTGAGGCTTGTCCTGAAGATCTGGTCTGATCGTTGCTGTGACTCTGGGCATTACTGCCGATAAGCACGAGCCCAGGACGCCCAGGGTGAGCTCCACGAATTAAATTCGAGGGTGGTTTGGACGGTTGGGTTTTGGAGGCTGCCTGATGAGCTGGTGCTGGTTTCTTCGAAGGAAGAGTGTTGGGGACTTCAGACACGAGTTGTCTTAAATCTGTGTCCTTGTTCAGTGGCCCAAAAGAAGACAACTCTGATTTTGAAGTGTGTCCATAATCAATCACTTTGCTTTGTGTAACAACCGTGGAAGTTTTTTGACCTGGATCCAACACTGGCCCCCTGGAGGTAATCAACTTGTCCAATTCACCCATACTTCTCATCGGTTGAGCTTCGTCGTAGGGTGTCGACTGAACTGAAGTTGAAGATCTCTTCGCCTTCTCCAGTCGGATTTGCCTTAAGATGAAAGGCAGGTTCTCGGGGGTGATCTGGTGCTCGGGAAATGAGGTCAGGTGGTCCAAGTCGTCTTTCTGAAGCCCAAAGTGCAGGAGGATGTTAGAAGCCGATTCTGAAGTGTAGTTGGGATGAATGGCCTCTCGAGGAAGCGTGGATTTGTCTGACATAGAAGTGTCATAATTACCCAAACCTACAAATGCTTGGATCCCACTGTCACCACTGCCTAGGAAGCTGGACGAAGCAGATGGATACATTTTTGACGATTCTTCCACTGGGGCCCAGTCCAAGGAGGTGCTGCCTCTGTCGACAGTGAAGGGTCTGTTCACTTGAGCAGCAAGAGGCATCAAATACGAGGTCATCCCTGTGTTTGACGAAGGAAACGTGTCTGCTTGAACATTAGGAAATTCGTTGAAATTTGTTGTTTGGGTGTTTTGGCTTGCAGAATTTTGCATAGCATCCTCCCTAGCTCTGCTGATGTTCAGGTTCAAACATTGGTCCATGTCCTCATCTACTGGTACCTTGCTTCTCTCAGGTCTGTAGTTTACTGGCAAAGACAAAAGGGATGGTATAGGTCCTCCTGAGGGTCCATGACTGACAGCAGGAGATCCAGAAGAGCCAAAGTTGGAACCAGGACCAAGGTGAGGCGGTGGCCTCCGAGGGTCCCGCTCCATTTGTCCACTGGAGTGTCCATATGGACCCTGGGGGGGCATCTGCTTACCAGCGGTGAAGGGATTATACATGGGATGAGACATGATGGTGGAGATCTTCCGAAGGTTCAGGACACCGATGGCTACAGAAGTTGGTGAAGATGGTGCTCCGGGATTTGTGGGGAATCCCGGAGCAGGTGCCTTGGGAGTCCAAAGTTAAGGTCACAGAACAGCTGCAGGCCAGGAGAACACTGTTCATGTATCAAGCTGAACCGACTGGAAAGATGGAGCCTGCACTCCTGCCAGTGGCAAGCTCCCAGGAAGCCCGCCAACGTGGGGGGCTCCTTCGGTGCCCAGGAGCACAACACGGGCTGCAATTCTACAAAAGCAAAGAAAAGCTGAAAAGTTTAAAAGAACAAAGAATGGGGTTAATGACTGGGACTAGACTTTAGCTTTGTGGACGAACGAAATCCAACATTTGGATTAGAGGGTCTCTGTCCGTTAGCCAACTCTTCTGTTAACTAACCTGATTTTTTTTTAAATAAGGTTCAGGTCTTCATTAGTGAGAAAGGATAGAGGGGTAAAGTCTTCAAGAATGAACAGAGGAAACACTGTCATAGTACATCCCTAGATTTTTTGTTTTTAATTGTATTTTGTTGCTTAATGACAAAACTAAAGCAACAAAAAACAAATCTCAATCATTATACATGGGCTGCATCTGCTGGAACCATCTCTTTAAATTTAGATCTCCGACATCTGTTTACTACAGCTAACCATAATTTCATTTTTCAGGATTGTAAATTATACCTTTGCTCCTGAATGTAAATGTCTTCAAAAGTCCTAAAACTCAAAGATCTGTAACAGAGCTTCCTAGCTGGTGATAAATCCAATATGTATATCTTCAAAAGAGACCTGGAACACTGAGTGCAAAGGTTACGTATAAATAGAAGTATGTGTATCAACAAATGCATGGATAAAACTTTAGCCTCCCCCTCTTTTCAAAGCACATTTCTGAATTAATGTGCAACAAAACAATGAGAACCACATGTATAATTTTATGTAATGAGAGTCTGATTTTCCACATCAGATTTAAATACTTGTCAAGTCTGGATTTTTACACATATCTCTCTGACTTAAGAGAGCTTGCAACAACCTATTTTTCATCCTGCAAAGATAAGAATCACAAATACAGGTCTGCTGGAGGTTTCTTCCTGTTAAAGAGGAGTTTTTCCTCTCCACTGTCGCTACATGCATGCTCAGTATGAGGGATTGATGTAAAGTCAGCAACACAACACAAGCAATTTTCTACTGTCGCTACATGCTCGTCCAGTAGGAATCCTTCAAGTCATGACTCAATACAATCTCCTGGGTTTCCTGAGACAGAAACATTTAAAACGACTTTGAACAACTAATTGAGCTTACTGTACTGTTTGATAACTAATATCAATTGGAATGAATGTATGATTGAAATTATTTTTTTGTTAAGTTCCTCAAGACAACATTGGTTGTGAATTGGTGCTATATAAATAAAACTGAATTGAACAGAAATATTTACATCTATTTGCATGTTTAAATAGGGATTTGTCATTCCTCCATGTGTAATCTGTACTTCATGATTTGGATAAACAAAAGAAATCTGCTTCGATTCAGATGTATAAACAGTTTCATACATCTGGATTTGTTTGTGCATGTGAAGCTTTCTTAAAAGGGGCCTCAACAACATACTAGTTGAGTGTGTGTGTGTGTGTGTGTGTGTGTGTGTGTGTGTGTGTGTGTACGTCATTGCTTTTTTATGTATTAGATTTGCTACCTCTAATAAATTTGTTTTTCAGTTCAACTGTGAAAAATGTGTCATACACAGTAATGCTCATCTGTCAAAAACATTCGGAACAATAAACAATAAACTAAAGAAAATGAAGAAAATCAGTCAATGAACCAAACACATTGTGGTTATATAAAATAAATAAATAAATAAATAAATAAAATAGCTTTGCAAAAAGGTCGACCGTTGTGGATATAGGCAACAGGCTGTTATCTCAACTCCACCTTTTTCAGATCTTCGGATCAAACGACAAATGAAAGATTTTTTTGGCTGAAACTGGAAAAGAAGAAAGTAGCCTTGTCTTTGGATTATGTGCCTCACATCTGGAGCGATCTTTAGAGGTTTCTCCTGCATCACAGCCATATACCCATGGATTCTGTACCACTTGCCAAAAGCCAAAGCCCAGTCTCGGCACATCTGGCACAATCACACAAGCGCACCCTGATAGAGAATGTCAGCAGACAAGGTTCATTCTAGAAAATTAAGCCCTAAAAGCAAACGTTGCTTGTCAAGCCCTCCAGTTTAAGTATTAATAAGTACCATCGAAACTTACTGTTTTCAATAAATAAACAGCTTGAGCAATATAGTGTGTGTTTGGGGGGCGGTCTGTACATCTTTATTTCCCAATCCTCTGCAGACAGCCAGAGTTGTGGACAGCTTGGGGATGGTTCCTCGGGTGACAATGGAAAACAGAAACATCTGGTATAAACTGCTGCATAGCTCCATCCGTGTAGTGTCAAAGAGCTGCTCAGCAGACTTGGGGGAGTATTAAGTATTAAGGGGCCATGCTAGCACCCTTTGACCTGGAAAACCGCATCTGCAGCATAAACAATTCTCACACGAACAGTGAAATAACAGAAAAAAAATATAGTCAAACAAATATAAAATCACGCAATTTATCGGAGATATTAAAATCATCGCATCGTATATGTAAATATGTTATCTCGCAATAAAGTCTCATTATTTTTCATCCACCTCTGCTAACAGTCGATAAATGTTACAAATTCATAACATTACATGAAGCATCGTTGATGCTAATATTTCCTTCGGTTACCGGGGCACACAAACGGTCAAAATTAAAACCAAAAGCAGCAACTTCTCATCAATCGCTATTTTTTTTTTTACATACCACTCGGTAACAGTGCGTATATTCCACTTATCACGAACTCAAACAGCTCCAGCGGCCGATTAAAGATTTATTTTTAGCATCCTCCATTAGCGTCTTCCGTTCTTGGCATCGGTGAGCGGATATGACCTACAAGTATTTCCGGTTTGAGAACCTTCGGTGTAAAAGCACGAATATCAAGAACCAGGAAAGGGGTCCGCACCATTTTTACGACGGCATATGCTGGAAAGCCATCACAGAATTTGAAGTGTTTATCTATTTTAATTTTAAAAGCATTCTTCTTTACGCTGTTGGAACATTTTGTCTTGAAACGATACCTTTTCTCTACTCTTCATCTTTTAGTCTACTCACCAATGAGCATCTCAGACTTCATCAATACAGGCAAGACGTCTGCAACCTTTGCAATAATAAACATTTCTGCACCTAGTACAGTTAACGAAAACTTCAGAACCGCTTGACCTTATTAATATCAACTATAGGAAATTTGTTGTAATTTAATGTCATTTGTTAAGAAAAAACAAGTTTTTCAAGCTGACAAAAAAGTAACTCAATGCAATTATTAAAAAAATAAATAAATACGATCTGCTAAGACCTGGTTTTATAACTATATTTAAAAACATCAAATGACTCTTTTTTTTATTTTTATCCGACGTTATTATGAGCCAATGTGGAAGATCAAAAGGGCCACTTGCTGCTCCAGAGCCACAGGTTGCAGACTCCTAGTCCAGAACTTTACTTTTGATTTGATAAAAATTGGGCTTCTTAACATTACCTTGAAGTGGGCTGTTTGTTGATCAAATCATTTTATTTCAGGAATTTCTCCTAATAGGTTTTTCTTCTTTTCAATACTTTCGCTTTAGCCATCAACATATAGAAAGCATGTTAGTTTATTAGTTCTATTTTTCTGTTTTTATTACCAACAGAAAGTGGGCCTGGTTCACACTGCAACTGAATGCACCTTTCCCACATTTAAACAAAGTATAATGAATGTATGGGTAATTTATATATCTATATAGATTTATGTAAGTAACAGTCTAAGAAAATAGCTTGGCCTTTATTCCCTCCCAAAAAAGTTGGGTTACACAGAAAAAAAAAAAAAAACACTTGCTGAAAACTGGTGGTAATTTCAGAAACAAGAATACATATTGGGGAATTGTTGCAAAAAATTCCTCCTCTCCCCCAGTGAGGTCTGCCTGATAGTTTTATAAAGAATTTTTCTATTCAAATAAATTGTGTATGTTGTGTTGAAAATCATGTCGTTTTTTTCCCCAAAAAATATAATGATGAAATGTTAAACCTAACTTAGGCTCTTTCATTGGTTTTTTATCATCTCAGTCAACATTCAAAAGTCATTTCACAAACAAAGCGATTCAACATGTTTCAAACAAGCTTTACTCATTCTCACAAAGCCTAAAACTCACTTTCAAATCAGATAATTACACTTTAGGAATCTTTACATGTGACAACATATTTTAATTGTATGTTTTAAATAAATGTAAAGAAATGAAATAACACATTGGACCCTTGTTGAAAGAGAAAACACACTGCATGAACAAAAAAACGACTCAAACTGAGTCTCCTACTACAGAACTGAATGAGGAACAGCAGCTTCCGTTAATCAGGTACTGTTAGCAATTCTACTTGTTCAAATGAAACTGAAAGCACTTTTGCATGAAACCAATGCACTGCTGTCACACTGAGTGATAAATTAATGTGAAAAAGTTGATGGTAACATAACATTTTGATTTGTAGAATAAATCCGTCATCTAAACAGTCCACACCAGTAAACAGTATCTCAATTACTGTTTGTCTCAAAATTTTTTGAGTTGGTAATAACTATTAGTTGTTTTGTTTCCTAATTCAGTTAGGAATAAACCACGTATTACAGTTCTGAAAGACCTATACTCTGCCATTCTTAACTGTGAAATATTAAACTTAAGCCCAAGAAGGCTCAAAAACCGCTGAAATACGGAAAAGTTTAAGTAAAAAAGATAAAGGAACTAAATGTTTCAGCTTAGAGACGCCATCGTGGCTCATTACACATCACATGGGTGCTGGAAAGCTTTGGTGGTTTCACATGTTACAGAAAAATGATCTGAAGCTGAAGTTAATCAGTCAGTGAGGGAGCTTTGGACACCTTGGTGAAGCCTCTGGTAATGGTTCTGAGAAAGAAGAACAGCAGACAATTAAAGACCAAGAATGAGAAAAGAATTTGTGCTGTGGTTGAGTCTGTGCTAAGTCATTAGCGTGTTTGTGTGTACCTTCAGGTTGTCGTAGTGCTCCCGGCTGCTGCAGTGGATTTCCTTGGCGGTGTCCTCGTTTCGGTAAAAAACAGAACACAAACTACAGAAAAATCCAGACGTGGGATTCACAAATTCCTTACCTGGGCAGGAAAAGAAAGACAACAGGACATTATTCCTTTCTCTTTTCTTGTTTTGTTTTTCTAAATGTGTGCGTTTCTCACCGAGAGGGTTTTTGGGATTAAATGGCGGCAGCTGGAGGGCCACAGGGACACTCGGAGACTGAGAACGAAACCGCTTTGCATCAGGTCCCATCAGCTCTTGCTTCCGTTTATCTATGACTAAAAAAGAACAAAGCTCATCAATACAGGGTGCAGTTTACTCCTGGTTTTTTCCCCTTGATATTTAACATTTAAGCAGTAATACCAGTCTGTTAAAGTTTGGGAACAGTTGAAACCGTAAATCAACTGGTCTGCGGAAAAATATAAATATATAATATTTCTCTTGGTTATTGTAGGACTGGAATATATGGACTTTAACTGGGTATACTGGCAATGCAACAGGCCGTTACTACACATTCATATAGACTTTTCTGCAAATAGATTTACACGTAAAACCTGTTGTAAATATTTAGTGGTGGGACTCGATAACATTTTAAATCGAGTTAACTGCAGAGTCTATAATTAATCGCAATTAACCACATTCTAACTGAAAACCAAATGTCGACAAAATAAGCAACATTTTCAATTTAAAAACCCTTTTGCTGCTACAGTATTGAATAAATAGACATATGAACTCAACAGCAAAGATATTTATTGTTTTTAATCTGTTACTTCGGTTATTCAACCACCAGATCGGTGCAAAGTGCTATGAAACCCATTCAGCTTTCAAGTGTTTCACCAACCCCTGAGCATTCATGGAACTTCTTTAGAAATATGAACTGTGGATGCTGGCAGAAAGAGTAGCGGACGTCTGTGCTGCTGCTACATGTTCAGCATTGAGATGCTATTTTAAGTCTGGATGGCTTCGGTGACGGGCCGACTCATTTTAGCACAACAAATAGTCTTTTCCAGCATCCCATCAGATCGGTTTTTTGAAGCTAAAATTAACCCCCAGTGAGCCAAGAGAAGCGGCTTCGTCGTCAATCGATGTTGTTTGCGGATGCAGCTTGTGCGTCAGATTTACCGGCGTACCAGAAACATGAATACAAAGGTTTCAGCCGGAACCTTTTTAAATAAAAAAAAAAAACAAAAACAAACATAAAATGCAATTAATTGCATTAAAATTTTTAACGCATTAAATCTATGTAATGAATTAATCGAAATTAATGTATTGAAGTCCCAGCCCTATCGATACATTAAACTAATTGCTTATTAAATGAAGTAAACCTGAGTTACCATAATTAAATTAGTACAAGATAAGAAATGTGAGAACTGTTGGCCTAATGTGATGACAGAAATCGTGTTTGACGCGCACCTCTGCTGACTTCAAACTATTTACAGCATAAATGTTCAATTACTAATAGCATAAATCTGCAGAACAATAACAAGAATAATCATTTTCAAAATGATTCCATTTCTCACTAAACAACTTGGTTTCAGGTGTTTCATTAGGCTGCATAGTATGTCACGAATATATCGTCGTTGCATTATCAGTGTGAGCAATATTTATATCACAAACACCTGTTTAGAGTGTAATTATTGTTGGCTAATATATTCCGAATGTTATGAACTTGCTCATGTCATATTTAGCCAGTTGGACAGAGTCTCATGGCAGCGGATGCTCACATTGGACACAAATGACATCGTCTAAAATGATAAAATTCACAGTGACCAAAGTACAGATGAGAAAGAGAGTACAGTAGAAAACAGGCAGATAACATCAC
Source organism: Anableps anableps (assembly GCA_014839685.1). Taxonomy (NCBI): domain Eukaryota; kingdom Metazoa; phylum Chordata; class Actinopteri; order Cyprinodontiformes; family Anablepidae; genus Anableps; species Anableps anableps. The sequence continues at coordinate 25,455,948 of CM026085.1, read as the reverse complement.
TGAGAACGTTACTGTAAGATTTTCTAATATTGTGCAGCCCCAGTGTTTAACATGCTGCGTACCTTTAACAACAGCCCTGCTGTGCATTTGTTTCTCCGCCTCCTCAGATCCTAATTTCAGTCCATCATTAGGCAGAGGCTGATGTTCAGCGGAAGCAGCTCCGGTGTTCTTTTCCTCCTCCATCCTCTCGCTCTCGAGCTGAACGTCACCTGTCGCACCAGATGTGTCCAGAGTCGAGGAGGAATCCAGTGAAGCAGGGGGGAGGGATTTGTCTCCTTCTTCTCGTCCATATGGTTCTTCCTTCACAGTTTTGCCTCTGGTAGATTTTCTCACTGTAGAAGAAAATTAGTAAAACTGAGTTTCATGCTTTAATTGTTGTTGTAATTACTACAGTTGTGTTTATGTTACCAGGAGTCTGTCGGCTTCTCTTCCTGGGTCGACTTCTTGTTGTTACTGCTTCCTTTCCCTCCTCTTCTTCAATCTCTCCCAGCTCATCAACAGTGACAAAGTTCCCACTTTCCTCTAAACCAAAAGGTTAAACAGTTTCAGGTTTATATTCAAACCAGTCTGAACAAACTATTCTGTTCCAAACTGAATTTTAAATTAAAAATAAAGTTGTGCAAAACAGTAATAGTAGAAATATTGGATTAGATAGCATATTGATTTACAAAAATATAAATACATACATCTTCAGATGCTCCACCGGTACTGATTTATGTCAGCAGGTGATAGAGTTGTACCTATTTGAGGCAATTAAACCATAACTCTTTCAATTTGGAGAGATATTTCCACCACAGTAGAATGAACTGTAGCCTATTAATATTAAACAAAATAAATCTTAGTATTTTTGCACACCTGATAGTCCAGTAAACTCTGTTCGATTGTGATCCAAAATTGCAACATTGTTGCATTTTCAGTTCGTGCGGTTCGCGTTCATACTGCACTGTGTCAAACGAACCAAACTTTTCGAAAAACCTGTTCCCCTCCTCACCTGTGGTGGTGCTGCACCAAGAACTACTGAAGGAAACGACACAAAAACCTCTAAAAAAAAAAATGCTGAGCGCACTTCCTTCTTCACGAAATGTAAACAAAAATTGAGTGGGGGCAGATTTTAGAGATTGTAGGATTTCTCTTTTTTTTGTCTTTGGCAAAAGACCACAAGCCATTTCACTCGTTAGTGTTCGACTCGTGCGTTTGTTTTGGCTATATTTACCCAGAATGCCCTGCGCTATAGTCCGCTTCCTGCTTTTGAAACGGTCTCTGGTCCACTTGGCATTCAAACTGCACCACAGTTCACTTCAACTGAGTCGAGACCTCGGTTTGTAGGCGAACCAGAGTTCGCTTTTTTGGTCCGCATCAGAGTTCGATTACGCATTCACACCTCCCCAAACGAACCAGACTTTCCAGGCAAATGAACTAGAGTTAGATTAAAGCGGACTAAACAGGGCTGGGGTGAATGCACCCTTAGCCATAAAAACATTTTCAGTACTATTTAGCCCAGTTTAGAAAGCAGTGGACACCTGAGGCCTGTTTTACTAAGCATGATAAGTGGCTTAATGAGTTAACTTCAGCCTCACTCGATGCGTTTCCATTATAAAGATGCACAAATCTGTTGATTTTCTGCTAATGTTGAAAAAAAAAAAAAAACAATTTTGCAATTGTGGTGTTTCCATTAAATGAGAAATTAATTTAAAATCACATGTGAATAAGCCTGTTCACATGATAAGTCATTAAAAACATGCTGTGCTATGATCCTCCAACTACTTGCTGTTGTCGTCTTCTTCGTGGTTTGCGCCAGTGGGCAACATCTGGTTGTTGAACATGTGACTCGTGATGTGAAAACAGTGTTTCCATTGCAGTTTTGCAAAATACACCAATTTCGATACAGACAAAAAAACCACCTCATCCTAGCGGCAAAACTTTTTCTCGAAAAAGGAGAATTTTTTCAAAATGCCGTGTTTCCATTAAACAAATTTATTTTCATTATTTCAATTTGCGCAGTTTCAAGGTTAATGGAAACGCAATTAGTGTGGGATTTTCAGCATTATGAAGCAGGTTACTTCTTACCTGGACCTGTTAAGATGGTTACTTATCCAGGAAACATAACCCTCTCAACATGAAGTTAAACCAAAAAGACTGAAGCCAAAGTACACAATGTTTGATCAGGACATATGTCACAAACCTGTGGTGTCATCGTGTTTACGTTTAGGCAAGCTTGAAGGTTCTTTTGGATCGTCATCTTTCTTGTCCTCAATCCAGGCAGTTTCTGTCAAAGCTGACAAGGTCTAAAAGCAGACAAAAAAGTCGGCAAGATTCATGATGCTACCTGTGAAATACTGTTTAATTAAAACAAAACTTGCATGAAGCTGGGTCTCAACCACACCTCTAGCTTTAGAAAGTCCACAATCTGGCTCTCCTGACTCTGGGGTGGGGCTTCAATCTTTCCTTCCTCTTCCTCAATAATCTCATCCAGCGTAACAAGATCCTGCAGTTCTCCCTCTGTGAGCTCCCCGTCCCATGCTGGAGCCTCCGTCACAGCTTCCTCTTCAACTTCATCTTCTCCCACCTCATCAAGAGTCACCAGATCCTGGGTGTCTACTTCCACCTTTTCCAAATCTTCCTGAGTCGTTTTCTCTGTTTCGCTTGTCAATTTCTCACTCTCTCCTCTGCTGCTGCTTTGACTCCTTTGCTCCCTAGTTTTTCTTTCCCTGGACTTTCTCTCCCCTCGGTCATTTTCTCTTTTCTTAGCCGCAGCTTGTCTTTTCTTCAGTAGTTCTTCCTCGGCTGCATCATCAGGATAATCTTCCTCCTCTTCGCTCACCTGATCCAGGTTCACAAGAACATTTTTGGTTGCTTTTGTGCCCTTTCTCTTGGGTGACTTTAGCATATTTTTCTCTGATGCACCAAGGTGACTATTTGGCTTATTTAAAGACTCGTCTTCTCTTCCAACATCTGCTTTCGATGTACTTCCCTTCTTCTCAGTATCAGACCCTTTAGCAGACGGATCCTCTTTATCCACCAAAGGCTTACCAGCTAACCGAGGCAGAGTCTTATCCCCACCATCTGTTTGTTCTGATAGTTCTGCAGTTGAAGGGCTGGATAGTATATGGTCAGTACCTGCTACCGTATCTTCTGTTGTCTCACTCTCCTTCTGCATGGATGTTTCTGTCATTGTCTCTTCTTGAACCTGATCTTCTTCCAGTGAATCTACAATCTGATAAAGCATCTCTCCTTCCTCCTCATTTAATAGAGACCTTATTATTTCCTTAGCTATGTCATCATCTGCAGAAGTGCCCAACGCACTTGCACTCTCAGACTGGTCTATAGGAGCTCGATCATCAACCACCTCATCCTCAACAGAGTCAAGAATCTGATATGCTGCTTCTTCTTCTTCAACTTTTCTGGGTGAGTCAACCTTCTTCAAATCTGTTTGTTTTTTACTTGCTTTATTGTCTTTCTTTGGTCTTCCCCTCCTTGATGTTTGTGTTGTCGGCTTAACAAGGTCTTCCTCAACAGCATCCAAAACTTCATAAGTAGTCTCGTCTTCACCTAAGTGCCTAGCATCACTCTTATTTGTTGGTGTACGTTCTTTTAGAGGAACACAAACATCTGTTTTTGGAGTTTTCGCCCTGTCTTTTTCCTGGGAATCTCTGGCTGGTGGGTGCCGCCTTCTTGGTTTCTGTGTTGTTGGTTGGTCATCCACAACAGCATCCAATTTCTCAGAAGTACCGTCCTCCTCGACAGTGCTTGATACAGCAGCAGCACTCTTCTTTGTTGGTGTACTTTCTTTGAGAGGTATTCTGTCTTTTTCCTGGGAATCTCTGGCTGGTGTGTGTATCCCTCTTGTGGGGGTCTTGTCTCCCTTCATTTTGGTAAGCAAACCTGTGTTGACATTTGGAACCATTTCAGCTTTTGTCTCACTTTCCTTCTGCAGACTGGATGCAACTGTCATGGTTTCTTCTTGATCTTCTTCTAGAGAATCTACAATCTGATAAACAGGCTCTTCCTCAGTTTGTTTTTTACTTGTTTTATTGTCCTTCTTTGGTCTTCCTCTTCTTGTTTTCTGTGTTGTTGGCTGGTCATCCTCAACAGCATCCAATTCTTCATGAGTACCGTCCTCCTCACCAGTGCTTGTTACAGCAGCGGCACTCTTCTTTGTTGGTGCACTTTCCTTTAGAAGAACATCTGTTTTCGAAGTTTTCGCTCCTCCTTTTTCTTTGGAATCTCTGACTGGTATGTGTCTTCTTCTTGTGGGGGTCTTGTCTTCCTTCATTTTAGTATTTTCTTCAACATTTTTAACTGTGTTTTCTCTCCTTCCTCTAGTAGATCTCATTACCACTGGTTTGTCATGGGGACTCTCCTCTTCCACAGAGTCTAAAACTGTGAACATTTCCTCTTCCTCTTTGTCAGACCGTGTAGGTTCTTCTACCGAAGGTGACGTCTTCTCATCTTTTTTGTTTCCTCTAGCTGTCCGCCTCCTACTAGAACTCCCTGTGGTTGAGGTCTCTTGAACAGAATCGTCTTCAATGGAGTCCACAACCTCATAGACCATCTCCTCGAAATTCTCAAGACACTCTTTTTCTGTCTTGCTGTCCTTCATTTGTGTTGCGTACTTTGCTTTATCCAGTTGCTTTGGTGATTTTTCTTTCTCTTCGCTTTTAGATGTTCTGCTCCTTGAACGACCTTGTCTTGTTGGTCTGACATCTCTAGAGGCAGTTTTGCTTTCTTTCTTTCTTTGTTCCTTCTTCTCCGTTTCTGATTCAGTCTCGGTTGTTGTTGGGCCATCCTCCAATGAATCTATGACCTCGTAAACCTCTTCATCTGTGGGTTCATTGTCTGCTTTAGACAGTAAGTCAGTGGGAACTACAAGTTTCTGGTCTTTTAAAGTGTCTTTGCTGTCATCGTGGTCTTCTTCTTTAGAAGTCTGACCAATCTCTTTGGAGGTTTCACAGACATCCTCTGATAAAAGGGTCTCATCCTTTTGTTTTACATTTACTGCAACAACACAGGTATTTGGAGTCTGGTTGGTTTCTTCACTTGTCACTTGATTTCTATCAGCTGTACCTCTGACTGATGACCCCTCCGAACTCTGGACTTCTTTCGTCTCATCCTTTTCAGAAACCTGCATCATTGTGGTGCCTTCATCTCCATCTCCATCTCCTGTAGCTGCCTGGTCTTTAGGTGCACCATCCTGCAGCTCGGTAGACTCATCTGCTTCCATTTCCTGGCATTCATCTGATCGGGCGTTGTCATCATCAGCACTTTCCACAACCAGAAGGCCTCCTTGATGAATGGTCTGGTCCTGCTCAGGTGCAGGTATTTGGATTTCAGGTCTTCTGTCTTGACTGTCCTTGTTTTTCTGTTCATCAGATTTTTCATTGAGGGAATCAAGGATTTGTTTATTCTCATTGTTGCCTCTCTTCTCCTCTGTGCTTTTGCCATCTGTGTCTTTTATCTTTTCCTTTGATTCTCTTTTCTTCATCTCTTTGACAGTTTCATCTTTAACATCTGTCTTCAGATTCTGGATCTGTGAGCTCTTTCCCTCAGCAGGTTGATTCTTCTCCCATGGTTTTATTTTCAACTCTGACTCGACAGTATTTCCAGCACAGCCCTCTACTGACACATTGTGGTCAGACTTTGCCACTGCACTCTCTGTAGGTTTTACATCTTTTTTATGCACCTGCTGAGTTTCTACCGGTGACTTGATGGCGGCTGCTAATGAACAGGTTCTTTGACCTAAGGATGAGGGTTCTGATGACCTACTGGGAGGCTTATTCTTGTTTGACTGAGATTTCTGACCAGAAGAAGGTGGAGTTTCTACAGACTTAGAAGTGATGAAGGGAGAAGTTTTAATGTCACTGGCAGGTGAGGTTTTGGTTTCAGATTTATGAGGTTCAGAGGAGGGTTTTTGCTTGTTTTCTGACTCAGAGGTCGAACTTAAAGATTCACTTTCCTTTTCAGACGTAGATGAGAAGGAAGCTGAGCTCTTGCAGTCTTTTGAAGACCTGGTTGAGGTCTTACTTGCAGCAGAGGACACATCAGGGTTCTGCCTTTCTGTTTTATCTCTGGATATTGACTCTAATGAAAAAGAGGTGTCTTCAACCGCTGTGTCATCCATTTCTTCAGTAATTTCATCAACAGTTACAAAGTCTCCAAAGTTAAAGTCAAACTCATCAAAAGGATCCGAAAAATTATCCTCATCTTTGCTTTCATCCTGGGTGGAAAAGAAACAACAACAATTACAATTCATTTGATTCACAATAAAAGGAAAAAATCTGACATGCACAGTTCTTAGTATAGAAGTCCTTAAAACATTACCGAGAGAACACAAGGAAAATCTACACCAAAAATGCCAAGATTAGGGGGAGAAAAAAACGCTAATTTACCTTTGTGAGAGGTATGTTTTCCTCCTCCGTTCTTTCAGAAGTTATTTTGCTTATGGTGGCATTCTAAAGAGCAAAGATCAAAAAATAAATCAGTTTTCTGACTTTTAAAGCACATTAATATGATTGTGAAGTTCATTCAGACCTCTATCAGTTGTTTGGTTCACAAAAAAGACCAGCTTTAAAGTCAAGCACTGAACAACTAACAGTTTATTAACTTAGTTTAAGTCCCAATTCTGACTGTATTAAGTCAGTAATTATTATTGAAGTATTAGTTTCCTAGAATTGCTGTATTAGCAGTACTTTCCAGTACAAGTCAATATCTGGATACCATTTAGACCCAGGCTTACCTCTTCACTTGTATTCTTTTCACCCTTTCTTTTTCTGTGCTCACGAAGTGCTGTGGTGAGCGCCTTAAAGAAGTCTTCATCGATCTGAGGAAGTTCAGCAGCATTTTCCTCAGGTTTGCCCCAAGCTGTAACTGACATGGTGGAGGTGGACGGAGCAGGCATGGTTTGTTTTTCAGCAGTGGTGATCGGAGCTTCTGGTGACCGCTTTTTCTCTTCGTTCTCATTGGACTTACGAGACACAGTCGGGACTGCAACAAGCTCTGTTTTGCTTTTTCTAGCCTTCATATCTGAAATAGTTGATTCTGCTTTGACAGAACCTGGCGGGATGAGTTCTGCTAAGACTGCTGGAGATGGAGAAACTGAGGCACAGGTTTGAAGTGTAGGTTGTTTTGCATTATTTGAATCTTCTGAAAGAGGCTGTGAACAAAACAGCAAGCTAATTTTAGACAGTAAAAAAGTAGAAAATAGCTAACTAAACTCTAAAATTTACCTAATCAGTCTTAAATTCAACATTTAGAATATCCCTGGGAAAAATTTCTATATTTTATTTAAGTTCTGAGACCAGCAGTGTAAAAAAAATATATATAATAATGTAGATATTCTAAAAATCTGCAGGGAAGCCAAAAGCAAGTAAATCAAATGGCCAAAATGATTTTCAATAATTGTATTTTTAATTCCAAGCTTATTTTTTCAACCAATAACTAATGCGATTAAAAGTCCTTGTAACACCACAATACAGTTTTAAACTGCAACAGCTTCAGTTGCAATTTAACATTTGTCATATTTGTGTTTACATTATGGCTGCCCATATCGATATCATGCATATCATACTAATTCGACGTAAATGACGTATATGTATACTTATACATATCTACAAGTAAGAAAAACAGATGTCATTCTTTATTGTGCCAATTTTATATATTTATATGTTAAATGCTTTCATTAAGAGCAAAGCGGGACTGAAGTCGAATTGGTTGTTTGTGACCACAAACTTGGTGAATAAAGCTGATTCTGATATTTGTATTTATATTTGTATATTTTACTGGTATACACACCTGCTCAGGCACGACTGGTGAAAAGTAGCAAAATTGCTATAATTTGCTGCAATGGACCCTTCCATGTATTTTACAAGGTTAATGTTTTTATTCTGCATTGTCTCTGACTAAATATCCATCTATTCTAATATCAGCTAAGAAGCTCACAATCAGCTTTAATATATTCAGAGCTGACATTCCTAATAATGAAAGATAAGAGGGTCTTTTGGTTTTTAAAAATCACTGAAACATCTAAGTCTTTAAAATGGAGGACCTCATGGCCTTAAAACAATTTAACCTGCATCCACAGCTAAAGATCAGCCTTCCTCACACCCCAAATAAACATTTAACAGGTTGGAACAAAGGTTAATTGCACATAACAGTTGGAAGTTGGCTTCTACCCGTAATATAAAGACAGTCGTTATAAAAGATTTGCAACAACAACAACAAAAAAAAAACAAAAAAAACTTACCATTGAGGACTTGACAGTTTTCATTGGTGTGCGATCTGAAAAACAAATGTATTTTTTCGGGAGAAATGAAATACAGGCTAAATGAATGTACGATCGCATGCTGGAGTTATTTCACAGACTTCTTACTTATTTCTTTATGTTGCTCCTGCTTTGCCATCTTCTTTTCTCCTGCTTTTCCTCCCCTGATTGTCAGGGAGGAAACATCAGCTGCTGCTGCTGGATATGCTCCTTCTGCAGGCTTCGTTTCAGCAGATGTGGGTTCCTCAAGCTTCACAGCTAAAACGTTGCTCACAGGTTCTGGCGTCAGATGACTGCTTACATCTGTCGCAGATTGTTCAGAGGAAAATAAAAGGAATTCACACAAATATATATTTTTAAACCATGCTCTGATGAATTCTAAAAACAGTGGAGCTACTTATCAGGACAGCATTTTTTCCCCCGCCTAACCTTGTAAAAGACCAGGTAATAAGTGGTGGTTATCTGCTGGTTTGAACAGGATTAAAGTAAAAGCCTTTCCTACATAAAAACAGCTCAACTAGACCATTTTCTTTTCTACAAACTTTACCCAAAACACTTTGTAATTTCATAAAATATTTTCATGCAGGCAGAAACACAGAATCTTAAATTCAGATGGCTGCATTTTGTTTTTCTATGCAACAAAGGGGTGCAGATTATTGTTTAGGGGCTCCTAAAATGCAGTTTTTGCGCTAACACAAGGCAGAAATGACCAACTCTTGCTTATTTACATAATGCCGTTCCCATTTGGATAACAGCTAAAAGGCTAAATGGTATGAGTGAGTTTGCTGAACCAAGTTAAAGAAATAGTTTTGTAACACAGCCCAAAAATTTTGAAGATCTATTTGATGGGAAAAATGTGTAATTTTTTACTTAAAAAAAATCTATTCCACTCAAGAAAAAAATGCATATATTTGCTTGTTTTGATTCAAAGCGCTACAAATCAATGTTACTGCTTTCTCATATAAATGAAAATGGCCAGAAAAAGATCTTTCAAATATCAACCATAACACACTAACAGCATAAAATCAACTGACTTGTTCACATTAATATTTTTTTCTTCACATTTTGAAGTATCGCATTAGGAATGGTCGATGGAAATGGCAAAATTCAAAATAACTTCCTCAATTTCGCAAAAACGTTTTTACGCTCGCTCAATGTGGTTTTTGGCTTTTCCAAAAAAAAAAAAAGTTAATTTGCTAAAGGGGAGATGGAAACACATGTGCCGAATAAGTTCTGACGTAAGGAATGCTCCTGTCCACTAATGGGCCTGTGCCTTACCAGAGCCACAGATCTCCAAAACTCCAGCTGGGGGGGTTCTGTCCATGCTAGTTTGCAACCTCACATTTTGTTTACTACAAACATGTGTAGCGTCAACATTTAACAAAATTTCGTTTTGCATAGCCTGGTTGATCCACTCCAAACCAGTACATGGAAACACATTTATTTCTCCTTTTTTGCGATTTAAAAAAAAAAAAAAAAAAAAAAAAAAAAAAAAAAAAAAAAAATCACTCAAAATTCGCATGACATCTGGAGGGATGTCATGCGAATTTTGTCTCAAACTAACCTTCTGGCTTTGTCTCTGTCTTCACTGAAGACTGCTGTTGCTCAGTTTCTGTGTTCAGCTTTTCTGCAGGGGACTCTGATTCTTCCGCTGCACGCGGCTGGGCCTGAGATGAGTCTTCCACAGACGCTTCTTCAGCCTTCACGGTGGTTTGTAGTGTCTGAGGTGGATCAGCAGAGGTTTTGGGTGGAGACGACGAGCATGGTGGGGTTTTAACTCTCGCTGCTGGTTTTAAAGTCTCTGAAACTCGGTCTTTGGACTCAGCAGAACTCACTACTTCCATGGGCTCTGCTGGTCCAGTCTTTCCAGGTTCAACATCTTCAGCTTTAACTCTTACAGCATCCACTTTGACACATTCTTCTGCTTGCTTCTTTTCAGAGGCTTCTACTGTGTCGACAATTTTGGTCACCAGGTGGGGCTGTTCACCTTCTGCTTTGACAGCAACTGGCTGGTTTTCTGAATGTGCAGATTTGGACACCAAATCTTTCACACCCGGGGCGTCTGGTTGGCCTTTAGCCTTCACCGTGTTTGACGATGTTTTTGCTTCAGGAGTTAGGTCCTTCTCCCCTTTATCTCCATCACCAACAGCCGTATCCGACTCGCTGGGAATATCCGCAGATTTTAAATCGTCACTTTCAGGTGTTGTGTTTGTTCCTTTGTCTTTGGAATCACCAGCACTGGGCGTCTTCACTGGACTTTTGGGTTTTTGGACCCCTGAAGCCTCAGTTTTAATTTTAACCGCACTTTTTCCAGCTGCACTGGGTTTTTTTACACCTACCGCCTTGGCGGGGACACCCTTGGCTTTTGTGACAAGTTTGCTTGTCGTAGTGTTTTTAGCCCCAGATAATGCAGGCGTTTTATTTTTTCCAGTGGGGGTGGATTTTGTACTGGACCCTGCAGGCTTTCTGTGAAGAAAACAGTCACATGGGATAAAGTAAGAGGCCGAACATCTGAATCAAAGAAAAAGAAGGTTTGATGGTTGGGTTTTTTTTTCAGGCTAATTTAACACATAACCAGCCTTGCAAAATGTCCTGTCATGCTGCACAACCTGGTTATGCATGAAGAAATGTTTCAAATCCTTTGCTACAAATGATCAAGCGTGCACTAAAGGACTGCTGTTATTGCATTTTAGGCAATAAAATGTTTAGTTTCTTATTTAAAAAGAAATTAAATTATTTATTTGTATTTTTATGTATTTTTAATATTGTACAAAATAGGCTGAAGTTGTTAAATGAAAAATCTGCAGAATGTAGCAATTTTTTTTTATCTGATTAATCGCCAGAATAATTGATAAGACTTGATTACTAAAATAAGCGTTAGCTGCAGCCCTAATTTATGTACATATTCACATTAAAAAAAAAACTTATTCATATTTTGCATTTTTTTTATTTACCTTAAAAGTCTTTGTTGATAGAAAAATGGAACCAAACTCAAATGCCTTGTTTGTGTGCACAAAATTGGCAAATAAAGCTCATTCTGATAAAGCAAAGTACTTAATCCTGATCATTTTAAAATCAAATATCTTTTGATACTAATATTTCCAAATATCTTAGCTAATTTTATGCTATTTTTACATGTTGAAACTTAGTAGTTCAACCTGAGAGTTACTGTGAGGCAAAACTTACTTCTGTGACGCTTCCTTCTGCTCTGACTGTGGCTTCTTGGAAGCAGCACTCTAGAAATAAATAACACAGATTCGGATTCGATGCTGTTATTGAGTGCATAAAATTTGTGCAGTTAAAGAGAAAACTAATTACCGGTTTCTTGTCAACATAGACATTGATTCCCTTCACTTGGAAGCATTGTAGTTTCTTCAGTTTCTCTGCATCTGCCCTTTTCTCAAAATGTATGATTGCCTACATGTACAAACAAAACAACACAGATGCACAAGTCAGATCAATGCAACCCACCCCAACCCATTCATCTACGCTTGGATAGATCAACACATTATAGGTTATCTCACCAGAAAGTATGAAAATATACCATATATAGGAACCAGATTAATACTACATACCTGTAGTGCGGATCTAATTATAATCACTTGTCTGACTTTTCCAAATTTCGCCATGGCACCAAACAAGTCGTCATGGGAAACGGAAACAGGAACGCCACAGAGCCTCACTCTGTTAGGATGTGAGGACTCAGTAGACTGAAGAAACAGAAAGGAAAATAAGTAAAAAGATAAAAACATGAGGAGCCAATACATTTTTGCAAATCATGTTTTAAGCATCACCGATTAATCACAAAAATGCACATTTTCAAAAGATGTTTAAGAAACTCTTATTGTCTCAAACCAAACATCTCAGTTTTCCAGGTTTTCATATTCGGGAAGGTTTAAAAAAATAAAAAAGTCATTTTGTTTCAAACGTAATTTAGAAATGTTAACTATAAACTGGTTGTGCTTCGGTGGAAGGATATTTCACCGTTGCAGTGAGTAGGCTACATGCTACCTTAGTTTGATCCAAACGTCTATTGCAGTGGCGTTTGGGGTTTTTTGTTCTAAAAATGTTTTTGGCATGTGTTAAATGTGTAGATAAATCACTTGCGTTAACGCTTTAACATTGACAGCCCTAGAATAAACGGATTAACGAGATGTCATATCAGCTTGTCAAATCAACCAACCGTAGGCTTAGTTGAAGCGCTTGTCCCGCTCTTTGGACGGCTGGAAGTGGCTTTAGATGGTTTAGTAGAAGACGTCTTCTTTTCTGTGCTGGTAAAGGACGATGACTTCATCTTGGCCAGCTCAGCCAGTAACGCAGGAGCCAGAGTTTTAACCATAGCCTCCAGGTCAGATTGTTTGGACAGAGAATGAACAGCTAGAAGAACGAAGAGATTTTGTGATTAACCAGCATGAAGATACTCGTTTGTTTAAAGTTGAATCTTAAAAAAAAAAAAAAAACTTTAGGCATTCTTCAAACCTGTTGTTTCCAGGAGTCTCTTTGCCAGTCTGTCGGCACTTCTGGACCTTTTACGCTGAGGCGCTGATCTCTCCGCTGGTGACCTTGTTTCATGGCTTCTCCTTGGTGACGATCGATGCTCATAGCTTCTCCTTGGTGAGGACCGCTTGGCTTCTCTCTTCCTTGGAGGGGACCGCCTCTCGTAACTTCTCGAACGTGAGCGGTGGTGAGACGAGGTCGGGCGATCATAGGAACGAGAGCGGGACCTGAACGAAACAATCGTTCAAACATAACAGACTTAAAATTTTTACGGTAATTATGAAAAAAAAAATATTTTTTTTAAATCGGTTTGTATTTTTAAAAGAGACCTGCGAGAGTGTCTGGAGGTGTGTGGTGATCTGCTGCTTCGTCTCTCCCTTTGACCTTCGGAGGAATGATGGCGTTGTGGACTACGTGATCGAGAGCGGCTGCTATGTTTTTGTCTTCGACTCTCTGATCCATAGTGGTGGTGAGGGCTTTCCTTTCTATCCTCCGATCCATGCTGGCGGTGAGGGCTGAGGGAATGCGAACGTGTCTCGTGGAAATTCTGGCCGGGAGTTGTGGGCGAGGGTTGGGTGCCTTTACCCGGACCACTGCGTAGAATTATGACAAAGAAAAGCGTGGTTGAAAAACGGAAAAAGATCGCAGGGTGACTCATAACTATGAATACAATCATGCAGAGTTACCTCAATAACTCCAGTGTCGTCCCATCCCATTCAGGGTATCTGTGGAGCAAAAAAAAAAAAAAAAAAAAAAAACACTAATTAAAATCAAATGAAACAAGAACGCAAGAAACCAACTGATTTACGAACAATTACATCCACTTTGTTGTTCAAAAATGTGAGTATCAACTGAAGGAATTCAAAACTTGAGTACATGAACACATTTCTCACTCCTTTGTTTATACCACAGCTATGCTGTTATTGTTGTTTAAATGGGCAGTATTATGTAAAATTGACTTTTTGACCTTTACATCATGTTATAGTGTCATTCCCTCCTCAAAAACACAGCTGGAGTGTTGCCTTGACTCTTTCATGCATATTGGAGAAATCCTTTAATCTCCCATGGCGACCATTCAGCTGTGCAAAACCGCCTGGGTGGATACAGCTCCACCTTTGAGGTGCAGCTCCTCCTTAGAGCTGCAGTTTCTAAGCATCCGAGCTTCCGCCTCACAGATCACCCTCCCCCGCGACTTCCCCATACAGCTCCTTCGGACTAGCCGGCAGTAATTAGCAAGCACCTGGTGGAACTGTGCATCTGCTGAGCCCATTATACCAGCTACTTCTCAGTGGAACGCTGATAAAAACGTTGTTAAAGGGTTAATAGAGGAGTGATGTTGTGATGACTTCCTGAAGGCGGAGTTTCAGAAAGAGCAGGACTTTCTTAAAGAGACAGAGGCCCAATTTCAATGCATTAAATTACGAAGTCAAATTTCAAAAGTTGTATTTGATATAAACAGCATTTTGTAAACAACTTTAGGTAACATAGTTACTTGATTGTGCTATAAAATGATACTGCCCCTTTAAAGCATGTCTTCTGAAGTACAACTATAAACACCTAGTCCATGAACATCAGAGTGGGATTTTGATTGTCCCACAGTGGGGAAATTATGAAGTGAAAGCTTGACATTTAAAATAAACTCACCGTAACCTCAGCAGTCTGCAGCTGTCAAGATGAAGACTAGTGTTCTGGTGGGAGAGCCAGTCCTATTCACAACAAAAAACAGATGTATTAAAACACCACACCTACCTACTAAACCTAAAATTAACTCATCAAAACCTCTAAAAACAATGAATTCTGACATATTTTTGCCTAAAGTCGATTCAGACAATACAACTGCCTTTTTCCAATTGCAAAAGAAAAAAACAAATATACAGAAAGAAATACATAGCAAAAAAAAAAAAAACCTTTCATGACCCTGTATGAACCCAAATACAAAATTAAAACAATTAAACATCTTAAATGTAAGAGTACAATATTTATCATAACAAAAAGGGTCTTTACAAGATTGTAACAATAAAAACAAGCTTTCAGGTAATTCCATCGTCTGATCCTTCTGTCTTCTAGGTCTTGAAAAATCTCAGAAATTTCCTGAATCCCATCAGGAGCGTTCAGAACCGGATGTTCAGATCAAGGAAGACAGAGCCGCTTGAGAAAGGGTGGGAGTTGATGAGAGGAGAGTTGAAAGGAAAAATGTCCATCTTTAACACACATAATACTAATGGAAAACAAAGAAGGTAAGACCTACTGGGCTACTTGAAGAAGTTAACATTTAGAATAAATTAAACTATCTTGTTTTAACACTCGAATGACTTCCAAACAATTTCTCCAAAAGCTCCTACAAAAACTAAACATGTTGGGGGGAGAAAAATAAAAACAATTCTGCATCTTGTCACCTTCCGCCGATCCTTTAGTTCTGCAGAGGGTCTCCTTCTTCTCAATGTCCAAGAAAACATTTTTTTCCAACATTTTCATCAGATTACACAACAATCGTGGGTAATCTGGTAACATCCATTTCAAATATCTATAATCTAATACAAAACATTTCCTGACTAGTTTCAAGTCAACAAATTAGTATTATAACAGAAACTTTACAAAACAATCAAGAACTATAGCTACAAACATTTTCGTACATAACCTTTAGTTTGAAACAGGACTGTTAACCAAAAAAGCTGAACAATAATTTCCATGATATGATATTCAAATGTTAAACTGTTGCTCCAATAAAAAATATTTTCTTAATCAAACACAAACATGTCAGTTTATATTGAAAATCAGGATGACTCTGTCCAACACACACCAACAACTTCCTAAATGTAATAAGAACAATTTCTTCCACTCACCTTCATATCGGTACATTCTTTCATACAAAGACAACAGGTATGAGGAAATATTCTTGGTGTTGCTGCGGCGTAGTCTTGCATCATGGCCAGTGTTGGCAGTTTGGACGGACCCATCTTTGCTACTGATGTCTGGTCCTTGAAAACTGGAGGTGGCATATGAGGCATGGCATCCATCCGGCCTGGGGCAGGCGTAGGCAGAGAAGGTCGAACTGGAACTGGGGCTGAAGTAGGTAGAGAAGGACAAACTGGAACTGGGGCTGAAGTAGGTAGAGAAGAACGAATTGGAACTGGGGCTGAAGTAGGTAGAGAAGAACGAATTGGAACTGGGGCTGGCGTAGGTAGAGGAGGACGAATTGGAAAGAGAGCCAACGAGGGTGGCATGGCAGCAGGACGACCTTGCTGTTGTACTTGTGTCAATGGTTGAATTGGCTGCAGATGCATCTGCGGCTTCAGTGGCAACGGTGCTTGATGCTGTAAAGTCTGCTGCACCGACTGCTGTTGCGCTGGCTGCTTATTCACCTGTTCAGGAGCTTTTAATCCTTGCCCTTGAGTTTTGCTCTGATTATTACTGTGAGAAATGTTACTGTGAATAAGCACGAGGCCAGGACGCCCAGGATGAACGCCACGACTTAGATTACAGGGTGGGTTGGACTGCTGGGTTTGAGGAGGTGCCTGTCGAGCTAGCTCTGGCTGCTTCAGGGGTGGCGTTTGAGGGACTTTGGACTTGAGTCGTCTTAATTCTGTGTCCTTGTTTAGCAATCCGAAAGATGGGAAGACCGACGCTTTAGTCTGATTTGTTTGGACTCCCAGTTTTTTAGATGGGTCGCTGCTTGATGGCGCCACAGAGTTCCTCAATGAGTCAACACTGGAGACAGAGCTCATCTTCCCATGTGACGAGACAGACGATCCGGTTTTCATCTCCAACTGGCCTCTTTGAGGTGGCTCTCTTACGTGACTGCTAGGTTTGAAAGTATCCGTACTCAACAAACTTCCACTCGCACCACTCACAGTTGAGCTGCCAATAGTTCTTCCAACTTCATTCCCAACCCCTGTGGTATATTTGCCAGTGTGTCCATAATCAATCACTTTGCTTGGTTTAAGAACGGTGGATGATATTTGATCTGGATCAAACACTGGCCCCCTGGAGGTAATCAATTTGTCCTTCTCACCCATACTTCTGTTAGGTTGAGTTGCACCGTAGGGTTTGGACTGAACAGCAGTTGCAGCTTTCTTTTCCTTCTCCAGTTTGATTTGCCTTAGGATGAAAGGCAGGTTCTCAGGTGTGATCTGGTCTTCAGGGTAAGAGATTAGGTGTTCTAAGTCTTCCTTTTCAAGACCAAAATGCAAGAGGATGTTAGAAGCTGATTCTGAAGTGTACTTGTGGCGAATGGGCTCCGGAGGAGGCGCAGACTTTGCTGGCCTTTTCATGTCATAGTCACCCAACCCTGGAATGGATGACATATGTTTTCCTTCACTGGAGGTACTGAAAAGACCATCACCACTGCTTAGGAAACTGGAGGATGCAGATGAATACTTTTTTGATGACTCCCCCACTGAAGCACTCTGGCAGATAGGCAACCAGTCCAAACTGCTGCTACTACTGTCGACAGTGAAGGATCTGTTTACTTGAGAAGCAGGAGATGTCAAATATGAGGGTATTCCTTTGTTTGAAGAAGGAAATGTGTCTCTTTGAACATTGGTGAATTGGGTATTTTGGCTAGAGGAAGTCTGCATCACCTCCTCCCTAGCTCTGCTGATATTTAAGTCCAAACATCGGTCTATGTCCTCATCTACTGTTATTTTATTCCTTTCGGCTCTGTAGTTTCCTGGCAAAGACAGAATGGACGGTATAGGTCCTCCAGAGGGTCCACGGTTGAGACCAGAAGATCCAGCAGAACTGAAGCTGGAACCAGAGCCAAAGTGAGGTGGTGGCCTCCGAGGGTCCATCTCCATTTGTCCACCAGAGAGTCCATATGGTCCCTGCTTACCAGGGGCAAAGGGATTATACATGGGATGAGACATGGTGTTAGCGATTTTCAGAAGGTTCAGGAGATTGATGGCCACAGCAGTTGGCGAAGGTGGTTTTGTGAGTAATCCCGGAGCAGGTGTGTTGGAGTTTAATGATAAGGTTGGAACACAGCCACCAACAGCGAGAACATTGTTCATCTGCGTTAATGCTATCTGAGCCTTCAGCTGGGCCAACTGCAAAGAAGCAGCTTGCCTTCCTGTCAATGCCGAGCTCCCAGGAAGCCCGCTGAGAAGTGGGGTTGTTAGGGCCCCTGGAGCAGGACACGGGGCACAATTCTCCAAAAGCAAAGAAAAGCTGAAAAGTTTAAAAGAACAAAGACACAAGGTTAATGACTGGGGCTCGACTTCAGCTTTGTAGCCGAATGAAATCCATCATTTGGAGGTTCCCTGTACATTAGCCAACTCTTCTGTTAGCTACACAGAAATTCTGACAATATAGTTTCCAGGTCTTACAGAATATATCAACAGACATTGGACAGAAAACATTCTCATAGCAGTTTATAAGACATAAATATACATTTTTTTTTCTACGGACATTTCCATAGTAACAAAAGAGCAGAAAAATCAAAGCTCATTGCTGCAGAAGATCCAGAGTAGGTGGAAGGTAACTGATTTGATCTTTTCTTAATTTAAAATAAAATGTACATTGAAATTTATTTTGTCTATTTTCCAACTAAGGGGAGTTTGATGGTACACTAAGTTTTTAAGGTTGCAAATTGCTGTCTTCGCTGTAAGGTCTTTGGAAGCCAAGGAAATGTAACAAAACTTCCAAGATGGGGATTTCCAGAGGAAATGATCTATCTTAAAAAGAGGAACAAAAGAAAAAATAGAGTTGTCATATACAAAGTCAAAATGCAAATTAAAGTAATTATTTCTTGTTTCAAACATATTAAAGCTAATCTGACATAGGGTCTTGATCTAAATCGAACAGTCTCCTGAACCACAAGACATTTTAAGGATCCAATAAAACAAGTAAGGCTCTGAAGTTTCGATGCCCCAAATCAATTTTGCTAATGACTTGTCATCTCAACTTCACCTTCAGCAGATCAGATGTCAAAAAAAACGACTGTGTGGATGAACCTGCAAAAGAAACAAAGGGTGTTTCACACCCAATAGTTCGGTAGAATCGATTCGATTGGAGACCAAAATTGTAACATTTGTTACATTTTCAGCTGTTGTGGTTCGCTTTTACGCTGAACTGTGTCAAACGAACCAAACCCTTTGAGCAACCTGTTCATGCCCTTGCCTGTGGTGGCGCTGCATCAAGAACCACTGAAGGAAACAACATGAAAACCTCTAAAGAAGACACTGAGCGCAATTTCCTTTTTCACGAAATGTAAACAAGAATGGAGTGGTGTCAGATTTTAGCAGTTGTAGGATTTCTCTTGTCATTGGCAAAAGACCACAAGCCATGTCTCCTGCTAGCGCTAGACACGTGCATTTGTTTTGGTTGTATTTACCCAGAATGCCCTGCACTATAGTCCACTTTCAGCTTTTGGAGCGAACTCCGGTCCACTTGTTATTCACATAAGCATTTGAACCACATCAGAGTTCACTTCAACAGAACTGAGACATAGGTTTGTAGGCGGACCAAAGTTCGCGTTGCATCAGAATTCGATTACGCATTCACACCTCCCCAAACGAACCGGACTTTCCAAGGAAACGAACTAGAGTTCAATTAAAGCAGACTAAACAGCACTGGTATGAATGCACCCAAAGTGGCTTAATCTGCTTCTTTGGATCACATTTTTGATGCCCCCTTCAGTGGATCTTCTGCATCACAGCAATGTACCTGTGGGTGCAGTTTCATTCGGCAAAGGAAAAACATCCAGTTTCAGCACCTCCAACAGAGCCACAGGCGCCCCTTGGATACACAATGTGTTTCTAGGACCAGTAGACAAGCTTAATTGGCAATAATGACTTCTTTTTATTTAGTTGAATGAAGAAATTTAATTAAAAAACACTTTTGTTCGAGTCCATGACCAGTGGAGATAGGCAATTCCCCCCACAATCCTCAGCTTGTTTGGACAATGGATGGATTGATGATGAATGGTCAGAGGTAATAAATGCTGTGATAGAATAAGTATTACATGGAATATTTTGCAACTAAATTGAACTTTTGATTTTTTTAAATCTAGAACTGTGCCGTCCATGGGAACATGTTGGAGTAGCTCTGCTACATTAGTCTTATTTTTTGTTTTTGTAGACTTTTGTCCATAATTATTTTGTATGAGGCACTGCATGTTTGGACAATTATTCTCTCTTATTTACACACTTTTTAGTTTCTTCATACACTGTAAATAGTCCATTGTCTTTTAATGCACACGTACACATGCACATTACACAGTTTTTTAAAAAAATATATCCTACTCAGCTGCACATCCCTAGGATCGGAGTACACCATTTCTGATACATGCACAGTATGTTTAAGTTATAATCTTGTCCTTCATGTATAGTATGTTATTCTTACTTTTGTTTGTTTGTTTTTATATGTTTTTTATTACTTTTTTATCTTTGTGTGACCCTACATGCCCCAATGCTGCTGGTACACCTGAATTTCCCCACTGTGGGACAATAAAGGAAACTTCTATTCTATTATCATCTGAAATAATAACTGCACTACGATCCCAAATCCCAGAGGAGTTGAAACGGAGGCTTCATGGATGCAGAGTGGGGCCACAGAGCAGAGTGAGTGTGAGGAAGTTCAAACCATCTCTTCCATCAGTCATTATGGGCAAGGATTGTATCCCCAACTCCAACATCTTTGTTCCTTACGACCACACAGAGATTTAAAGAGTGGTAAAAACAAATGAGGTGGATCAGCAGTGCTTTCCAACAACTGATGGTGTCCTCCAGGGCATGTTACTCTGATATAGCATCTTTGGTGCACGGAAATTGAGCTGTTAGAATGTCACACAGCAACAGTCTTCGGTCAGAGGCTTCTTCAGATTAGCTGCAGGACTGACTGCTACTGGAGATCCTTCCTGCCCACATGATCAACATCCACAACAACTCTGAAGATACTAGGATGATATGAGTTACAACGTCTGATCTCCCTTTGGGATAAATAAAGTATCTTTGGACTGAATTGAAGGAGCTACATAGGGTATGACTTAAAATAACTCCACCTACATTAATTTCAGTTTTATACAATCGTGTGGTCACACTTAAGAGTCAAATTAAAATCCCAGTGTTTTTTTTTTTTGTTTTTTTTTTTCCTCTTCCCCCACTTAGTTTCCAGTCACTGTGGCCCTGCTTGTTTTGCTGTTTTGGTGACAGAGTTGAGGAGACGGTCAGGACAGCAGGTGCAGCAGTCAGCAAAGAGATGGATCCTCAGGTGCTTCCGGTCCAAACTGTTGTCAGGAAACCAGCTGAACAGCATCGAGGAGCCTTCAGAGAAGCAGGATGCTGTCACACAGCTACTCAGAGGACAGGGGAGGAAAACAGGTCTCTTGGTCTTCATGTTAATCCGTATTACCCCCACTTTAACCTCAAATACCCACCATCTTCAGCACCAACAATCCTCTCATGAAGGAAGTTCGGAATGACATAACAGCGAAATCACGTTTCGAAAATGTTCAAATCATCGCATAGCTTATTTGGTGTTAGTTCGCAACCGATTCCGTTTTTCTTTCATCTTTATTAAAATATCCAATATTACAGATATGTTATCGTCCTAATAAAAAAAATGGCATATGTTGTTGCTGACGTTTATTTCAGCCACCAGGCCTGTAGAAACAGGTTCAAATTAACAGCGATTTCTCATCGTTCGCCGTTTTTACATCAACATTGGGTACATACCACTCGTTATTAGTGTGCAGCTTCCATTTTTCACGAACTCAAAGCGGTTCTTCTGGTCGATTAAAGTCTTACTTTAGGTTCCTCCATAAGCTTCTCCAACCGTTAGCAGGTAGCCAGGTTACAACTGAACAGACATGCGCAGAACGATCCGTATTTCCGCTTTGCTTCCCTCCAGTGTAAAAGTCCGACCGTTGAAAAGCAGAAGGAGGAACGGTCTGACCGTATTCACGATGGCGTATGCCGGCTGTCCCGGTGTTTGGGTGGCGACTAAGTAGTAGTTTGTCATTATTTGAACAGTACGCAAACTTTTTCTACTATACGGCTAAATTTAACATTACAAGAGTCACTTTCATTGCTTACAACAGCTGTCCTCATAAAGTCACCCCTTCCCCGCTCTTCATTTGTTAACCGGCTCGCCCAAGTCTTGGAAAGGAGCAGACCTACTCTCTAACAGACTTCTCAGAATAATGACACAACATCCAGAACTAGTATCTTCTAATTAAACAAGATGAAACAATTAAAATTACATTAAACTGAGGGGCTTGAAAGGCTATTTTCTTTGAGTATATAAAAACAATATTTTCTCCAATGGAGGATTAGGGCCACTAATAAGAAATTCTGATTTTAATCTCAGAATTTTGACTAATTCTAATTAGTCCAGTAGTCAAATTATGTTTTTACTTGTATTCCCTCAAGCTATGAGTAAATACATATATTTAAAAAAAAATGGTAATAACAGATTCTTACATGACAACATCATCAGAACTACACTCAATAAGTCGGGCTTACAAACTTACAAAACATGATTTGGTTACTACTGGGAAGAGTAAATACATAAATATATTCAAACATTCACCCACCCAAAATTTATTTTGTTTTATTTGTATATTCAAAATAAGTATGTTAGACTGTTATGGATGTATGATTTTGTGGCTTGTTCTGATTATCCATTTGCTGCCCTAATTAAACATATCTTCCCTACTTAATTCCTTATCTGCCGTACCGCTCACTGCTGCATGCTTACATAACCATAACCACTGATACCACATGTGACGCACACACAGTCAAAGTTAAACTGATACAGTAACATGACACCCCTTAGCAAGGGTTAAGAATGAGGCATCGATGAAAGCAGGACTCGTGCTCCATTCTTTGCTCCTCTCGGTTTATCCTTAAGATGGGCTGGGGTGGGGTGGGGGAGGCTGGTACTGAAGGTGAACGTCACTATGTATTTGTTCCATTTGTATACTCTGTGCACTGATCATTTTTTGGCTCTAAATCTTGATTTTA
Source organism: Anableps anableps (assembly GCA_014839685.1). Classification (NCBI taxonomy): domain Eukaryota; kingdom Metazoa; phylum Chordata; class Actinopteri; order Cyprinodontiformes; family Anablepidae; genus Anableps; species Anableps anableps. The sequence continues at coordinate 25,433,232 of CM026085.1, read as the reverse complement.
TACTTAACCAATTCTCATTATTTCACAAGGTAAATAGGTTGCTGGTTTTATTGGTTGGGTCTCGGAACTGGAGAGAAATGAACCTGGTGGTGCACAGAAGGGGAAAGAAGGTGCAACGCTTTTAATACAACAAGACTTTTCAGTAAAAATTACATCAAACTGCAACTGAGTCCTCTCGACATACACAATTACTCCATAATCCTCCAAAACATTTCCAGATTTTCCAGCTGTATTTAGCAACACATCAAGACATGTGCTGTAACCAGGCCGCAGCATATGAGCTTCATATCTTTGATAATGAACAGCCATTGACTTTATAGACTGTTGAGTCAACAGTTAATCAAAAGGTGTTGATGAATATTTTCATTAACGGATTATTCACTGATCGGTATTGCTGCAAATTACTAATATATCCCCTTCATCCCCTCTCCTGGACCACAGGGCTTAACACCTGACCGCAGCACAACAGCTGACTGGCAGAAATCCTGCAGTGTGTGCCGCTGTGAGTCTGGAAGGAGAGGCTGAGCCAAAAGAAGTTCAGTTTATTTTCAGTTGTCATCACTACTCTGACAGAGGCTCATTTCAGCGACCTCAGAGCTGACTGCACACATGTATGGACATGGAAGCATGACATATGCTTGAATGAACAAATCTGTCTTAGAACAACCAGCAATCATCGATTTTAATCAATATTGTCATCATCGCAGCATTTTTCCAGCATCCTTACATTATTGAAAAGAAATATGTAATTCAGCAAAGGTTTCCGGTTGATTTTAAGACATATCTAAATTGATTGATTAGCCTTTCTCACTTTCTGTCTTTTCAATCATCTATTGTCTTTGCACTTTTTTGTATTAAAAATAAATATGAGTGCTATTATAGGCTCACTTTATATATGTGCTATCTAAAAGATGAAAAACTATATCTACAAAAGCATTAATACCCCTTTTGTCACGTACAATAAACCTTAGTGTATTATATTTTGCCATTTTAGTTTATTCCTTGTGTTTGTTCAGTTATTCTCATTGTTTGTTGGTTTTTTTGTTCTGTTAGATTATTTATTTCTGTTTACTGTTCAGGTTTCCTTTCCCTTTCCACTCTCTTAGTTTTTGTTTATATTTTCATCTCACCCTCAGCTTTCCATTTGCTCCCCTTCCTAGCTGTTAATCATCTCCTCATTTGCCCCTACCTCCTCTCTTCTCCAGCTGCCTTCATTCACCTCTGATTAGTTCCTCTGGTTCTCCTGCCGTCTCCTCTACTATCTCAGAGTATTTAAGCTTGGTTTGTCTCACTCATCTCCATCTGAAGTATATGATAAGATAATGGCAGCCATTAATTTATTATCCCCTATCTTTTGGTGAGCCTATTTTTTTCTTTAAACACCGTCAAATTATAAAAATACAAACAATGAACACTGATCAGTCTCAGTGTTTGCAGTAATGCCATTAAAACCTCTCACAGTGCTTTCTATCGCCCATCACATGCTGCCCTGACGACTGTTCCCAGTTTATGTCACATGGGTATGTTGTTGCCTCAGCAGTTTCTTAGAGTCCATACCCTTCTTTGACATGCCCAGCAACAGGCAGAAGGGTTTAAATCGTCATGCACTTGGGACAAGAAGTCCAAACTGAAACCCAAACCAGACAAACACTGCTGCTACACATGTCTTGGCCGTAAATCTCTCTGTGGCTCTGGCAGTTTATCACCCACCCCACTTACATATTCTCGACAAATGACTGGGAAAATATTTATGTCTGATCTTAAATTAACGATTGTTGGTTAAATGTGGAAATATATAAGTGAGGTTTAACTGGACTTGCTGAGTAATCTAATCCTCAAAAGCTGCTGCCATATGCTGAAGGGCATTTAGGATTTAGGTCCAGTCAGTGCTGATGAAAATAAATCATGTCCGGCTCAGACAGAGAGCTGCAGTCACTCAGCACCATGAGGCCTGGATATACAGGTCTGGATCAAACGGAAACTGTTGATTAGTCCTTTGACTACAGAGTGATGAAGTTTGATGAATAATCAATGGAGCTTTTTTGTTATTTATACAATTGTTTAGAACTAATGTGGATTTTTAATTTCTATTGGGAACCACCGCAGGTCAAGATGTTTAAATTTGTCAAAATGCTGACCATTTAATATCTGAACTAGAATATTAAATCAAGATGTATTGGTCTGAACTGTCTGACTATAAATCCAAAGTCAAGTGTTGCTACGTTGAGAGGTCAAAGTCACATTTCAAGTACTCTTCTCCGTCACAAGCCTGCATCTCTGGAGGTGTTAGCAGCAGCTGCTCAAACTTCAGTTACAGTTCAAGCATTTACAAGGCGGAAATTTCTACAGGACCAAAAGAAAGCCTCAACGCTCAATAAAAGGTTTAGATAAGCTGTGATTAAATTACTACATTATGGGATACTATGATTACACTAGCTAACAAGGCCATTGTTAGCTTCCATGTGTAGCGATTTAGAAATTTAAATAATATATTACACATAATTTTAAAAAACTGATATGCACAGGTACAATGTTAAATGATAAATATTGATAAAAGTATAACTAAAATTGCAAAAATGTTAGCTAAAATTATCATAGTATTTAATGTAAATAAGCATTTATATTTGCTTTTTTAAATAACTTTGCTTTCTATCAGGCAGGCATAAATCATTCCGGATAATATGTTTAAAAAGGCATAATTTCACAAGCTAAAGCTGTTTTTCATGATCTTCTTACTTAAAGTTAGTAGTATGTAGTATGCATTACCGGATAATTTTCTTCTTAAACCACAAATTTTTTTCTTTTTTTTTTTTTTTTTTTTTTTTATAAGAAAAGGTTAATGTTTATGTCAGCCCAGTCCATACAGCTAGTTCTTTTTATAAAATGTACTAATTTCATCTCCTGAGTTTATTGAGTTGAAATTAGTTGTGTGTGGTTTCCATCGGAATTAATTGTATTAAATAAATGAAAAATATGGGTTGTTTGTAATAGGACTCAAGCAGGACTTGTCAGTTTTCTTAAAAATATCCTTTTGTCAAAAAATATTCTAAGTAGAATAAAATCCTATCTATATTTAATTATTTGACAACTGGTCCACAAAGAAAATGGGCAAATAGCATCAAAACTACATTTTACTACAAGGAAATTTATGTAACAAAAAATATGATGATCAAATAAAAACATGTCACAATATTTAAACTGTGATTAAATATCTGCACTCACTTATCAACATCAAACATTTTAACCTATCCTTGAAGCTAGCCACATTAGCAAACAAAGCTAATGTTAGCCTGCTGCTGTAGTTTTCTTGATTTAAGGTAAAAAAATTTAAAATTTGGAATAAGACCAAATGTTTAATTGACATAATTATATGCTGTTGTAGAAAAAAATGTAATTGCCAAGCACTGTTAGGTGAAAATCACTCACTAAGGTTTATTAATACCATTTATGACATAAAAGCTTATAAAATCAGACACTCATGGACAGGTCAGAGTAAAAGCTCTGCCAACAGGTGGAAAACATAACAGTTTTATGGGGACAGTTGGAGGAAAAAGAATCACAACAAGGAAAACAATGTGAGACTGTTTGGATCTTTGCTCCATTGAAGGCTATTTCTCCAGGGAAAACCTTCAGTGTGCTAGCTTAGACAAATTCCTCCCTGACAAACACATAACATCAGACGGATAAAGTCATAATATATTACCCGATAGTAAAATGTTCCACCTCAATGCACTACAATGTTGAATAATGAATTGTAAAAAGACAACAGCCTTCATAAAACTGCAAAAATGTTAGCTGAGATTAGCATTGACGATCATAGTTAGCTTGTTTTAGCATGCTTAGCATATAGTTTAGCATACACAGATTTTAAAAATGTTTTTAATGATCCTCCAGCTTACTATTTACAATTTTCTTTATTAGTGCTAAAAACCTTGTCAGCAAGACTAATTCTTAAAACTTTGTTTCTTCAATTTATATATAAGTACTATTTAAATTATCAATGACCACACCAAACATACATGCCACTTTAAACCTGTTAGAATTGACTTAGTTGTGATTACTTGTTTTAAACTTATATTAGTCATTCACATACTAATGGTAGCAGTTAAGCTAACATTAGCATTTTAGCTCATTTTGATATAAAAACTACATTTAACATACTAAATGGATTAAGATGATGTTAGTTACCATTCTAGCGATAACTCGCATGCTGCTGACAGCATTTTAGCTAACGTTAGCATTTTAGCTAATTTTGATATAAAAACTACACTTAACATATTAAATGGATTAAAACAACATTAGTCACCATTCTCGTGATAACACACATGCTACTGACAGCATTTTAGCTAACCTTTTTATTTTAGCTAATTCTAGACATTTTCATGACATGCAACAAAGAAAGAACCAAACTGTTGTTTTAAGCTGGTTCGGGTTCAATGCTCAAACCTTAGGACCTAACTTTGCATCATAACATCTGATTTGAATCTGAGAACCATGCACACTTTGCCAGGCCCCTTTTAAATTTCTTCCGAAATTTTCTAGTATTAACATAATCTTCTTGGAGCTGAGAAACAGAGCACTTTTGAATCTTCAAGGTCTTCTTCAAAATATGTAATGTACTCTAATTACTTTGCTCTTTCTGTGGTGTTCACACTGCATGAAAGAGTCCAGCGCTGTACATTATATGTGGTCAAAATAAATTAGACTTTGGCTTGTGAAAACTAAAACTGACTCCAGCTCCTTTCCTTGGGCTACCAACAAAGAACTGGGTGATAGAAAAAGTTAACAAACCTTTTCATAAATAAGTCAGGTTCTTTGACTTACAGTGAACTGAAATACGAATTTCAACTCAAATTTCTAAAGCATAAAGTCATTGCCTCTCTGCACTGAAAGGAGTCAGCTGAGGTAGTTCAGGTTTTCCAAACCACCAAAGTTTTAGCAATGTTTTACAGCATTTAACCTTTACTGAAGAGGTTTGAAAAATTCTTTGAATAATGTGAAAATCAAAAAGTTTAATTCAAGTCATGCATCTGTAGTCTTCAATGGAAGACCAAGCAGACTATTACCACGTTCCCCAACAAGTCTTAAGTATTTGAATATAATTTTTTGTTCTTCACAGGATAAACTTTCACTCAGTAATGACAAAGACAAACTCCCCTAATTTGAAATAATAAAAGTATCTCCTGTCCAACTTCACAGGGAGCTAGAATGAGTTTGACAGTGGAAAATGATAGTCATACGAGATAATGTAACAGCGGCGAGTTTGTGCCTAGTTTGAGTTACATCATCGCACCAGAGCTTCAATTACAGCTGAGACATTTCATCACGTCAAGCTACTTGTCATCATGTCCCAGGCACACTCACACTCTTGAAACTGTTTCGACTGATATGGTGAGCAAGTCTGGAGACATTTGCTATTTTAAGAAGCTAAAACTATAAATGAATGAAGGAAGATTTTATTTAAAAAAAAAAAAATGCTGACCAGCATTAAAGCTTGCTTCCCTTTTATTCCACTTTTCATCATATAGCTTAACACAATCAGATGCAATTAAAGCTGCAGTATGTATCTTTTATGAAAAATGTCTTTTACATATTTGTTAAAATTATCATGTTGATGGTATAATGTAAAACAGATAATCTGTGAAAAAATCAAACTCCTCTGCGTTCTCCCAGCGCTCCCAGTAATAACTGCAGAAACAACACTCAGAAACAGCCGATCAGAGCCAGGAGGAGAGTCTTTGCGCTGTCAATCACTCCCCCTGCTCTCTGCTACGCTCCAGCCGGTTCACCACAACATAGCTTGATGCTAATGCTAATGCTAGTTAGCATAGCCACCGATGATGGTGGATAAACAGTTTTCCTGGAATGGAAAGTTGTTTCTCCACCATCAGCACATTTAGCAGCGCGTACACGAGGGTGATTGACAGCGCTAAGCCCCTCCCCCTGGCTCTGATTGGTTGTTTTAGGTCAGGAGCGGTTCATTTCTTTAGATGATAACAGCAGCTCAGGGTGGAGGTGGAGGGGCTCCATCTTTTCACAGATTATCTGTCTAACACCAGACTGTCCCAATATGGTGACAATTTTAACAAATATGCAAAAAAACATATTTTTAGCACCGGCTCTCCACAAGGCTGCGTCCTAAGCCCCCTACTCTACAGCCTCTACACCTATGACTGTAGCCCCATCCACCCGAACAGCACCATCGTAAAATTCGCTGATGATACCACGATGGTCCACGATGGTGGGGCTCATAACACCGCGCACAGCAGGGGCGTCAAACTGGTTGTTTTTGTGATTTTTTTGCAATCACTGATTTTGTGGTGCCAGTTTAAAAATCGTTGCAAGGAAATTTGCAATATTTGCGCGTATGTATGACAGTAAATGTGACTTTTCGTTACTCGCCACATTGATCACGAACTATAACTTGAAATCAAGTAAGACTGAGGCAGCAGTGTAGTAGAAGAAATACTGCCACCTGCAGGTGGGAGTTAGTATCACTTAAACCCGACGTGTTTGACCATTTTTGCAGAAAATTTGCAATAAACTCAAAATTATGCATGAGCGGGACCTGTTGATTTTGAATTTTCACGAAAAACGTCTTTGATTCGATTGATAAAATAATATTTCAGCACACATCCGAGATCTTAAAGTTTTTATTCATGTGTTCCTCTGGAGTCTCGAGGGCCACATAAAAAGTTATGGCAGGCCAGATTTGGCCCCCAGGCCTTGAGTTTGACACATGTGGTGTACAGAGTGGAGGTGGGACTTCTTTCTGACTGACGCACAACCAACAACCTCATATTGAACACCTCCAAGTCGAAGGAATTGATTGTCAACTTTAGGAGGTGTCAACCAGACATTGAGCCCATCATTAGAAATGGGGACAGGGTGGAGACGGTGCCAAATTTCAGCTCTGCTGCGGCAGAGAGGAAGCAGCTCCAGAGGGTCATAAACACTGAGACTGATTGGCTGCACCTCTTCCATCTCTGGAGGAGATCTCCAGGACCCGCTGCCTCCGGAGAGCCCACAGCATCATCAGGGACCCCTCACATCCTGGCCACCGCGCCTTCGAGCTCCTACCCTCAGGGAGGCGTTTCAGGACAATAAAGACAAAAACAGACTAAAAAACAGTTTCTACCCAAGAGCTGTTGTTGCCCTGAACACCGCAAATTCATCTCAACCCTGATCACCATTTTCGCAACATTGCATTTCTGTTGCTACTATTTTTTTTTCCATTTTTATTTAAATATATTTATTTATTTACTTATTTATTTTTGAGAGTTGCTATTTTTAAAATTTTGTTGTGAATTCTTGCATAATGATAATAAAGAGACTGATTCTGTTTTCTCTTTTGTAGTTTGTAAAAGATTACAAGCCATTTCTCCCGCTAGCGCTAGACACGCACATTTGTTTTGGTTGTATTTACCCAGAATGCCCTGCGCTGTAGTCCACTTCCTGCTTTTGGAGCGGTCTCCGGTCCGCTTGGCGTTCATATGCATTCGAACTGCACCAGAGTTCACTTTTTTGGTCTGCATCAGAGTTCAATTACGCATTTACACCTCCCCAAATGGACTGGACTTTCCAGGCAAACGATTTAAGCAGACTAAACAGGGCTGCTGTGAATGCACCCTAAATGGTACATTTATTTATGTCATGATGTATTTAATTTTGTCCCTTTTACCCCAACATACACCTCAGGGGTCACATCACTATGATTCTGAAAATCATTTCGCGACCCCTGCTTGGTGTCCCATGACCTCTCTGGGGGTTCCGACCCCCACTTTGGGAACCCCTTATTAAAGTTTGCTTTTTAAATGTAACTCTTGTCTAAAACGGTGCATAAAAGTGCACAACCAAAGATTAACCACTAAATTAAAAAGTCCCTCTCTCATTGTTAGGGTTTTACCACATTTGAATAAAAAATGGACGAAATCTGTCTCTGCTATATTTAATTTCCAATGTCCCCCCTCGGTCACATAAAGAGATTATTATTAGGCTGTGATAATGTTGTCAGATAAAGATAAAATCAGTCAGCTGACCAGAAACATTCTTCAGGTTCTCATGATGCATGATGCTAAACTTAAACCAGTGTAACCAGTAACATCAGCCAGGGTGAAGGAAGAGCGCTGGGAACGCCATGCTAAGGTGTTAACGGTCGACAGGTGGGAGACGGCGAAGCCACAGGAGAGAAACAGGACACCTTTAAACAATGGTGTGAACTGCAGGAAGAAGTCTGGGAAGATTAAGGAATGAAAACTGATTGTTCAGCAACAAGAAGAAAGAAAACGAAAGAAAAGGGAGCGGCTGAATGTATCGTTACAGCTGCTCAGCAGCCGCGGTACGACTGAAACCCAATAAAAACCTTTACGAGGTGATTGGTCATATGGTGTGTGTAGGCTAAATGTGTGTGAGAGGGGAAATGTCATCTCAAAGTCAGGGTCTTTTTAATCTGAAGGAGCTATTCGTCGCTGCAGCGGGGGTGTCCAAACTTTTTGTCACATGGGCCAAAATCGTCAAGTCAAAAAAAAATAAATCAGAAAGTAATTCTATTTTAATTTTTTCGTTTGTTTTTTGTATGAAAGGGATGTTATTCATCGTAGATCCAAAACTTAAAAAGGATTTTGAACGTTTGCTGTATCAAAAGAAAGGCATCTAATATTCAAATTCTTTTGGGCTCGATTTAACAAATTAATTTTTTAGTTATAGTTTAGTTATAGGAGCAGGATTTGAGTCTCTTTCTTTCAAAACGTTGCTATATTTAGCAAAGTTTAATAAATGAAATAAAAGCTGATTTGGGTGCAGCAAAATCAGCTTTTCAGTAAAAGTCTCTGGATAGGTGTGGTTCTACTGATTATCAAAGCTTGGTTATGAAAACATGAATACTTTGTGTTGTACTTAACATTTTCCTTTGTAATAATATTTCTTATTTCAAATAAAAAGTCTCCATCTGCATTAACCACCTGTGCTGGACGGGTCAAAGTTGTATCATTCTTGAACTGCAGTTGGAGGCCACACAAAGTCAGTCCAAGGGCCACAAATGGCCCCCGAGCCACACTTTGGACACCCCTGCACTAGTGTTCCTCAGTAGTGCTGAAAAACCAACTGAGAACTAAATTCCTGTATATATTGACAACACGAACAAGCTGATTCGTTATTTCAGCAGACGGGTTTGGCTTTTTAGCTGTGAAATAGTCCCAGTGATAAAAACCAGATTAGTTGTTTCTCGACGTCGTCCATCTGTCGGCCATCAGCACCTCATGCAGCTGGTTTGGCTTCGCTGGTGTTAAGTTTAGCATCATGAACAAGTTTCAGAGTCACTTCACGTGCGCTGGGTGTGAAACTGCAACATTATCTGTCTGCAGCTACAGAATCTCAGACCACCTCCACATCTAGTCTCATAGTTTGAGAGTGAAAACGGAGAATAAATGAGTTAAAACCATTGTTTTGTTACAAAGCCATCTGTAAGTCAAATCCAGCATCAGACCATTATGAAGGCTTGTTAGCTTCTTGTTTCCCCCAGAGTTTCTGTTGGAAAAGAATGACTTCTTCTTGTGTCTACTTGCCTTAATATGATCATCCCCTGTGAGCCCAAGGGATAATAACCTTTGTCACAATAATTAACGCCTAACTAAAGCCTGGGCTGTCTGGAAAACCTGATAAGAACTGCTTTGGGACCCAAATCGAGGCTTTATAACGGCTCAGAAATTAGCACTAGTGATTCAAGCTTTTACTTTTGGAAAAGTAGGGTGAGTTCCAGCGCTTTCCTCTCCATCTGATCAAATATCCATGTTGTTTCTGCAGAAGCCAATAAAAAATATTATTTTTTTGTATCCAGGAGTGGATAAAAGAGTAAAATCGTAAATAGGCTGAATTAATAAATTTAAAAAACAAATTTGTTTTCATCTACAGGGAAATAAAGAGCCCTGCATGAATGGATGGACGATATTGGAAGGTGGATGGATTGATGTAGAGACTGACAGACGGATGGATGGATGGAAAGACTGATGACAGATGGATGGGTGGATGAATGAACAGATGAATGGATGGATGGATGGATGGATGAACAGATGGATGGATGGATGAACAGATGGATGGATGGATGAATTGATGAATTGATGGATGAACAGATGGATGAACAGATGGGTGGATGGGTGGATGGATGATGGATGGATGAACAGATGGTTGAATAGATGGATGGATGAATGGATGGATGAACAGATGGATGAACAGATGGATGGATGAACAGATGGATGGATGAACAGATGGATGAACAGATGGATGAACAGATGGATGGATGAACAGATGGATGGAAGGATGGATGGATGGATGAACAGATGGATGGATGAACAGATGGATGGATGGATGGATGAACAGATGGATGGATGAACAGATGGATGAACAGATGGATGAACAGATGGATGGATGAACAGATGGATGAATGAACAGATGGATGAACAGATGGATGGATGAACAGATGGATGGATGAACAGATGGATGAACAGATGGATGAACAGATGGATGGATGAACAGATGGATGAACAGATGGATGAACAGATGGATGGATGAACAGATGGATGAACAGATAGATGAACAGATGGATGGATGAACAGATGGATGGATGAACAGATGGATGAACAGATGGATGAACAGATGGATGAACAGATGGATGGATGAACAGATGGATGAACAGATAGATGAACAGATGGATGGATGAACAGATGGATGAACAGATGGATGAACAGATGGATGGATGAACAGATGGATGAACAGATGGATGGATGAACAGATGGATGAACAGATGGATGAACAGATGGATGAAGAGATGGATGGATGAACAGATGGATGAACAGATGGATGGATGAACAGATGGATGGATAAATGGCTTTAATGTTGGAATAAAACCGAAATATCAAACAAACTAAATGAACTGATTTCTTCAGTTGTTTTGATCCCAAACAGGAAATCACTGCAGTATTTATGGATTAATAACTTAATCAGTGGATAAACAGGTGGATCAGACACTTAAAGCTGTGAAGCTCTACACTGTAACAAGATCAACGTTCATTTTTATTTTTCAAATCATTTTATATGAAGACAAAAATAAACAGTGTTCTCATATTTCTGAGACACTAACAGCAGGTTTTAGTCTGGAAAAGTGATCAAATTTAACCGCCTGTTCATTCTGTTCTGTTTCATTATTTAACAGTTTAGTGTTTCTCAGCTGATTTGTTCTATTACATTTCCACAGCAGCAGAAATCCACTGTAAAATCCTGAGGAAAACAAGCCACACACAAGCATTCTTGCAGAAAAACGCTTCATCTCTCACCTTTGTGGGGGACCGCTGACGTTGCCGTTGGTTGCGGCGGCGTTGGTGTTGAAGTTCTGGATCTTATTCCTGCTAATATTTGAAGCTGTGCTCTCCTGTGGAGACCCGGCTGCCTTCTTTTCCTCCAACATTTCCAGAAACAGCCAGAAACATTTACCCAAACCAGAACCTACCCAGTTTACCTACCCTACCCAAAGCAGGGAATGAAAAAAGGTAAAAGACGGATATTTCTCTGAGCACCAAACAAGTTTGTGCACCAGTTTAGTCATTAAATCCCAGATTTACTCCAAAACGAACTTCAGCAGTCCAGCTTTGGAGGGACTCAGAGCCTCAGAACGGTGCGAGCCACAAGAAGCAACTGGGAAAACCGCGCTTCCCTGCATTACAGTCATCCGCCTGAGGCAGCAGCTGGATGGGGGTGGGTGGGGTAGTCAGGAAGGAAAAAGCAGATGAGAACCCTCCAAAGTTGTATTTAACAACATTGCAGAACATTTTAACTATTCACTGAAGCTCTTGAATTGTTTTGTGTTGCAGAATACTTTGAAAAAATATCTAAAAGTTAAGTCATGTTTATATGTGTAGCACATTTCAGCAGCAAGGCAGTTCAAAGTGCTTTACATGATAAAAACATCAATCAAGTACACAGCAAAATCATAAAAAACATCAAAATCATCGAGCAAAATCATCAAAATTACCAACAAATACACATGAAAATCATTGGCAAAATCATTGGGATCATCAAGCAAATATAGTTCAAAAATATTGATCAGTGATCCATTTACTTTATTTAACTGATTTACACTCAAACTTCCACCCTTTGGAGAACCAAGCTTATCTTATCCGGATTTGTTTGCAGATTTATGGTCCAGACTACGAATCAAAGGCAGCTCTAAACAGGTGGGTTTTCAGCTTTGATTTAAAGGAACTCAGTGTTTCGGCTGTTTCGCAGTTTTCTGGAAGTTTGTTCCAGATTAGTGGAGCATAAAAACTGAAAGCTGCTTCTCCATGTTTGGTTCTGGTTCTGGGGATGCAGAGCAGACCAGAACCAGAAGACCTGAGTGGTCTGGAAGGTTGATACGACGACAGCAGATCTTTAATGTATTTTGGTGCTAAGCCATTCAGTGATTTATAAACTAACAGAAGTATTTTAAAGTCTGTTCTCTGAGCTACAGTGGAAGGACTTTAGAACTGGGGAGATGTGCTCTATCTTCCTGGTCGCAGCAGCATTCTGGATCAGCTGAGGCTGTATGATTGATTTTTTTTTTAGGCAGACCTGTGAAAACACTGTTGCAGTAAACAATGAGACTAAAGATAAACGCATGGATGAATTTCTCTAGATCTTGTTGAGACATTAGTCCTTTAATCCTGGAAATGTTCTTCAGGTGACAGAAGGCTGACTTTGTAACTGTTTTTATGTGTCTCTGAAGGTTCAGGTCCAAGTCCAAAAGCTAAATTAATGCCTATAATATCTTGGAAACTTCAAGGATGTTAGAGAAAAGCATCAGGTTTGTCAGTGAAGACATGAAGAAACTGGTGTAAATGTGTTTTTAAAAGTTACTGTGTTTTTATAAAACATACAGAACAATTCTTGAGAGCTATTGGTGTTTATATCAGTCTGGACAGTAGTGATATGCGAATCAATAGAGAAATATCAATACTCCCGATACTAGATCTTTATGCTCTAAAATTGATTCTCAAATCAAAGTAATGACACTTTTGATACTTCAGTTTTTGAAGTAATGTATACCATTAACGAAAATACAAGGAAAAGAAACTAAACTATTGAGATCTTGTCTAAATTTTTTGGTTGCTGAGGAACTACTTTTCCTTCCGCTTGGGTAAGTGCATGCCGCTTCTGCTCAGCTCAGTCAGTAAATCAATAAAAATAAATACCTATATTTTAAAATAATTTCTTTTCTGAATGTAGGTATTAACAAACATGTGCAATAACTGTGGCATTTAATTATTCAATTAAATATTTTACTGCCAATTTCTATTTGAGTCACTCCATATGAGAAAACAGCAACACTTCTTTCTTCTACCATGTAAAATTGACTTTTTTTTTTTTAGCATCATGTTATAGTGTCATTCCCGCACCAAAAACATACCTGGAGTGTTGCTTTGATTCTTTCATGCATGTTTGAGGAATCCTTTCATCTCCTATGGCAGCTGTTCAGGTGTGCAAAACGCCAGGATAGACCTAGCTCCACCTTTGAGATGCAGCTCCTCCTCAGAGCTGCAGTTTCTAAGCTTCCGCCCCACAGAGCACTCCTCTCCAGCCACTTCCCCACTCAGCTCCTTCAGGCTAGCCAGCAGCAATTAGCAAACACCTGGTGGAACTGTGCATCTGCTGAGCTCATTACATGAGCTACTTCCCAGTGAAACACTGATTAAAAATGTTGTTAAAGCATTAATAGAGGAGCGCTGTTGTGATGACTTCCTGGAGGTGGAGTTTCAGAAAGAGCAGGACTTTCTTAAAGAGACAGAAGCCCAATTTCAAAGCGTTAAATTATGAAGTCAAATTTCTTTTAGGTCATATTTGATATTTATAGCATTTTTATGACTGAAGGTAACATAGTGACTTGATTGCTGCTATAAAATGATTCTATGTGCCTGTAAAACACATAATACCGCCCCTTTAAATGCATGTTTTCTACAAAACAAACCCATTAAATATTATTGTGGAAAAAATAAATTTGCTAAGCACTATTACATGAAATCACTTAATCGGTTTTATTTACATATTGTGCAAAATATAGAGAGCTCAAAAGACAATCACTAATGAACAAGTCCAAGTAAAAGCACCGTCAGACAGTTTTACACCAAAAACAAGGAATCCTAATCAGTAGAGAGACAGTCTGGGTCCTTTGCAGCTGCAGCAACATCTAACCGTGGGTGTTTAGCCCAGACAGGTTCATCTGGTGAAACTTCATAAGCATTTAGAATAAAGACATAACATAACATGACTATCGGATTATTGAAGTCATGATAGATTACCTTATAATAAAATTTTCCACCACAATATGTAATTTTAAACCTAAATAAAACCAAAGAGTGGTTTGCCATTATAGTTTATATGCCATGTGAATCACCCAAAGACATTTTTAGGTCAGTACAACTCCACCTATCTTGATTTATTTTTGTTTAATTGTAATTCAGATTATTTTCAGTGACTAAACCATGGTTTTCATTGCTGTATAGATATTATAACACTTTTTTTTTTTTTTTTAGTGCGATTGGTTCACATGGTTCTGCAAGCAAAAGTGCATTTAAAGATGTAGTAGAGTTAAAATAGTAATTCTGAGGAATCTATTTTTAAATTTTTTACATAAAATAAATACAAAAACAAGAAATAAATAATTACAATTTTTTAAAAAGAGGAATCTCTAAATGATCAAGTACACTCTACTTGCTTGTTCTAGTTGCTTCAACTCACATATAAGCGTAGTCTATGAAGGAAGCACGAGTTAATCCAACTCAAAATCCCGAGTTCTCTTTAATTGCTTTTAAGTGCAATCAGTTTGAATGCTTTTTTTTTTTTTTTTTTTTTTTTTGTTAATAATAAAAACTAATTCTAATTGGATTTTACAGAGTACCATTCAAACAGAAAACAGTGAAGATGATGACAAACAGTAAAAACAAAATTCAACACAGAAAAGCTGGTCTGGTGAAGCAGCTGGGTCTGTAGTTTTATTACGGACAGAATCACACAGAAGAATTGCTGTGACTGTTGATAACTTCCTCGCACAAGATCAGAAGTTCGCAACCTTTACAACCCCAAGAGTCGTTTTCGTCTTCAGTCCAGCTGAGAAAAATGTGTTCAGAGCCACAAAATCAACATGACTCTTCGAAATAAATGTTTTTAAAACGCCTACTGTAGGAAATTTGTTTAGATTTTTAAATTTAAAGAACAATTTCATTCTTGTTTTTAAGTTTAATTCAACGGGACATTTGATTTTTTACAAAACATATCAAAAAGCACGTACTTTGCAGCTTATTAACTAAAGAAAATTTATTTACAGAAGAATATTTACAATATTAATATTCTTTGTGGACATATTATGCATGTATTGCATGGAAACACAGGAAAAAAACGGCTAAAGATGTCATTTTTATTACCTTTATATATTTACACATTGCTCAGTTCTTTAGCGTTTTTGGACAATGTTTTTCAGAGCCATTGCGGAGGATCGAAAGAGGTTGCAGACCCGTTTTAGAAGATCTCATTTCCTCCTCGCTGCTGACCTCTTGTGGTTATATGACGTAAAACTCTGACGTTACTGCTTGTGCTTTTGGCTTTGTAACTAAGATTGAAGCAACTGTTTCATTCATGGCAAATTGATATTAATTACAGATAATCTGCTGCATATTATTGTGTCACATTTGGAATAAATATTCATATAAAATCGCTGCTTCTTTGATAATAGTTGCAGTTTTTGTGTCTTTGCAGCAGCACATTTTAAATTCACTGGAATCAACTCATTTCTTTTCTTCATTCCCCTATCCCTGCAGTTCAGGTGTCCCCTTGATGCAGTCGTCCTGGTTTGAAACCAGACCTTTGCTCCAGGTCTTCCCGACCTATTTTTCCCACATTTTTCATGGAAAAATGACAGAATGTAGATATTTAGAATAGGAATGTTATTTAGGACATTGTACAGCAGATTAGGCCCCTTTTTAAGGCATAAATTTAAGATTACAGATTTTTGTAGCTCTTTTAGACCTTGAAGAAACACGAGGAGAGTGCTTCCCAACCCGGGTCCTCAGCTCACACTGCCCTGCACGTTTTTTGATGGTTTCCTGCTTTAACACACCTGATTCTGACCACTGCTATTCAGAAAAAGCCTGTTAATCAGCCATCAATTGAAATCAGGTGTGCTGAAGCAGGGAAACATCTAAAACATGCAGCAAAGCGTGCTTTGAGGAGCAGGGTTGGGAAACACTCTCCTATGGTTCAGTCAAGGTCTTAAATAAATCTACAATAATCTTGCTTTTAGGCCTCAAAAGTCTTAAATTACCCTACTTTTCCATACAATATCTTAAATACCATTTATATACTAAATATGTACATGTATTCATGTCTTCATTGCTTCTTTTAGCAATTTATTTAATTTTTAATTTATTTATTTTTAGAAATGCACTGTTACCATTAATTTGTTTTTGGATTAAAACAGAAAAACAAAACAAAACATTAAAACAAACAGATAAACAAAAACAAACAAACAAACAAACAAAAAACACACACACATTCAGCCAAGGACTTTGTTAAAGGTATTACTTTGTTTCACAATATACAAAATAAAGCATCCATCCACCAAAAATACAGTGAAAGAACCAAACAGCAGTAGTACTTCAGTACAAGGTAGTGCAACATGTCACAGTCAGCAGGTACATACATTAATCAAACACAAGGGGCAGCAGAAACTCCTGAAATATTTACATTTCCACGGAGACATTACCGCTTATTAATATACATTAGAAGATTTAATTAGATTCAGATCAGAGTTTTCTTCAAAGACTCCAATAAATTCATCTGAATTCAAAATCTTACATTTGTAAAGTTGCTTAAAATAAAATTTGACAGGTTTGATTTTCACGGATAAACAGAAAAAAAGGACAAAAAAAAAAAAAAAAAGACAAGTAAATCAGATATGTTAAAAAAAAATCCCTGTATGAGATGAATCTGAGATGCTAATAAACATGAAGATATAATTAACTTAGTTAAAGCTTCCCAAAATCATTTGCCTATTAAACTATCCATCTGCTTCATCTTATTTACACATTAAATAAACTGTGATTGAAAAAAGACATTTTTTACACTCCCTCTAAACTGAGCAAAGGCCTTTCATTGGTCACAAAACTTACTTTATTCCTTTTAATCAGAGAATAAATCGATTTAAATGGTTACATTAAATTAAAAAAATGCCACTAAAGTGAAACTTGTTTCCTCAAATGTGTCATATTTTAGATGTTATGTTCATTTAGGCTTCACGAGGTAAATCTTCTGACGCCTTCTTGTTTTTGAAGAAACTCCACCACCAGGTGATGCTGGTGGCTTTAAATTATTTAAACACATTAAACCTTCATTCATTTATTCAAGTCAGACTAGTTCCTAAAAGAGGTCAAGATGAACAATTTTTTGAGTCAATTTCAGGTGGTTTTTGTTTTAAACCTACTGCGAGAACTGAACTCTGTCCAAAGCAGATAAAAAGTGCTGGACAATAAAAACACACGAACATCCAGTCAGTTGGACACATTTAAACTTCAGCTTTCAAGATGTTTCTATGCCAAGTGGTTTCTGTTTATTAACTCTAACCTAACTCCCTGCAATGTTCCATACAAGTACAGCAAGAAAATATCAATTCATCAAGGGGATAATTATCTCAACTGGATCCATTTGAAGACAAACGCTTGTATTTGTGTTGGTAAAATTGAAATTTTGGCATAAATTTGAGTCAACGTCATTTTTATGACATTAGTCAGTGTTCAAAACATGACAGTTCAGCAAAACATCACTTAATTCCTGTTTTCATTTCATTTTTCTTTATAATTCTTAATAATCTGGCAAAACAAAAATGCTGACCTTTAAACAGTTTCATACAGAAGGTGATACGACGTATCAGAGAGGAGTCTCACTACTTGTACTACTTTGTATCACAAAGCAGGCTCAGCATGTCTTCAGCAGCTTCAGGTGATCTGAGTTAATAAACACACGACCATATTCCACCCAAGTTCACCAGCCGTTCATCTTCAGTCACTGGGATCAGATCCGAAATGACTTGTGGATCAGAAGCTTCATATAAATCAACAAAAACATAATCCTGATATGAGCATGTATTTATATCAGACCAAATGGGTTCAGTGGAAGATGGAAAACTGGGGGAAAACAATGTGAAACTGCTCGACTTCATACCAGATTTCTCCCTAAAGCTCATGTAGGTCTGATCTTTTACGGGTTTTTAATGGATTAATCTGCTTAAAGAAGTTTTTAGTCTTTGAAGATTCAATTATGTGATCTCAGAGGTGCAAAACATGTAAAAAGTGCAAAATGATCCAGTGTTTGTTTTAAAAATATTGTAGAAAATAAAGAATGTCCCTAAAAGGAAACTACAGATAGCATAGGCTACAATTTTAATTGCACTGCGTGGTAAAAAGAAAGTTAGAATTCAGAAAAAAATGATTTTTACATTAATTTAGGGTCTTTTTATACACAAATCAAAAACATTTCAAATGCTAAACTGGTGCTCTCTCTCTGTTTCCACTGACAATCAGGACAAACTCTGGCCTTGTAAAACCAGTTCCATGACAAACCAACTCTAAACTGGGCCAAAGAAAAGAACTGGGCAGTTCAGGAGCCGGAGACGGGCTCATTGTGACTGAAGGACAAGCAAAAGGTTCTGAGCAGCATGTTTGAAACCTCTGCGTTGGTTTCACCTCTTATCTTTTTCATTTAAGCCAAAAACGGTAGAAACACGCGAGCTCATCATCTCTCATTATATAACTTGTCACAATTTAAATAAATATGCCCCACAGAGCTTTTACTTCCAGCTAAATCTATAGACTGCTTGCGACATTTATAAATACAACTATTGTTTAAAACAGCCTTTATAGATAGAGTTTGTGATATTTTGACATCTGTGAGCGGGGATACTGAGATGAATACTGGGACAGTCAGAAACTCGAAATGCAACAGAGGGAAAATCAAACATAAACTGGACGAGACGTTTTTTCTACATTGCTTTGGTCCGCCTGTGAAAAACCACACCGGTAGTTTGTGTTTTCAAGGAACGAGCTCCAGCCTTATTTTAGCACTGGAACCGATTTGGTGCAAACACTGTATTGGCAGGAGCAGGTTAGTTTTACGGCTTAATCTGCGAGTGTAAAAAGCTCTGCGACACCTGAAGTTATCTCGCTAAGATGCTGATCCAGCTTTGTAGTTCAAATTCCTCTTCTTTTTCTATTTTTTCTACTTGATGATGGCAATAAAACAGAAAATTCTCAACAAGATCTGTGTTGTTTTTGGACAACTAGCATCTTTTTCATTTCTTTAACCCAGTATACCACAAGAAAAATATTTATAATTATCCTAAATTCTCTTCAATTAATTTTTTCCTTCCTGTATCATTTTCAAGGTTATCAAACTACCTCTCACATCATTTACCAGTTGTCTCGTGTGCTCCTCATCATGTACTTGATCTCTGACAGGAACTGACTTCATTCTTTTAGTTCTTCCTCTATGTGATGTTGGATACAGGGTCGCTGATCTTAAAACACCGCCAGTACATGGTTCTTATCAAGGTAAAAAGAGCTAACACGATCAGGAGCACCCACGCCACATAGATGCCCTTTGAGTGCTGGGCCGGTTTCCATGTGCCAACCTGAAAACACAGACACAAACATACTTGTTTACGTCCTTTCAGTTTTACTTCAGAGACACAAGAGTTTTCTGAAAGCATAATGACTTTGAGGTACTTTTTAGAAGGCATGACAACCCAAATCTGCTCCTACAAATATCTTTAGGTGATTTTAAGCATATACTGTCATTTTAAATATAGTACATTAAGTTCGCAAATGACAGCTGACACGCCAACATTAGCATTTTAGCTCACAATACCCTATAATCAATTGCTAAGTACTTAGTTCATCATACTAACATTAGCATTTTAGCTACTGTCAATATTTTAGCTCACAATAGCATATTACTTGTTGCCAAGTACTTGGTTCATTATACAAATATTAGCATTTTAGCTATTGATAGCATATAATCTGTTGCTCAGTACTTAGTTCATCATACTAACGTTAGCATTTTAGCTATTGTCAATATTATATATTACCGTGAGCTAAAACTTGCTGTCAAGTACTTAGTTCATCATACAAATGTCAGCATTTTAGATATTGTTAGCATATAACCTGTTGCTAAGTATTTAGTTCATCATACTAACATTAGCATTTTAGCTATTGTCAAGATTTTAGCTCACAGTAGTATATAACTTGTTGCTAGGTACTTAGTTAATCATACAAACGTTAGCATTTTCACTATTGTTAGCATTTTAGCATATAAAATGTGTTGCTAAGAACTTAGTTCATCATACAAATGTTAGCATTTTAGCTCAGGATAGCATATAACCTGTTGCTAAGTACTTCGTTGACCATACCAACAAGTTGCATTTTAGACTAATGATTACATATAAGTTGCTATTAGCACTGTGAACAGTAAGTTAATGTAAGCCAACTTTCTCGTATAGCAAATGTGCACAATCTCGTTAGCATTTTTAACTGAGATTACATACTCAGAATTACTATATAGTTTAAGTTAGCTAACATGCTTAATTTAGTCAACATGTTAATGTAAGCCATTTAGCTAACCTTAATATTTAAATTCAATTAAATTATAAAATCTACTATTACCATATTGGATGGTTACTTCATGTTAGCTAACCTGCTAGGTTTAATCAACATGCTAATAGTAGCATTTTAGCTAACTTTAATATTCTACTCTAAACTATACACTGTACTATTACCATATTGGATCATTACTTCATGTTAGCTAACATCATAGGTCTATAAACTGCAGCAGATTGGAGAAGTTGCTAAATTATCTGTAACAAGTTTGTACAAGAGGTGTGAGTTTAGCTCAAGCCAAATGACAATACAGCTACCGTTCTGCTTTTAAACCAAGAATTTTCATTCTATTAAGGGAATAGCTTATTTTCTTTTCCTCTTTAGGTTGGCACAAACTCCTCAAATGAAAGAAATGCATTATGAAAACAATAAAAACACAAATTCTATCAGAAAGTCAGAGTCTCCAAACAAATCTATCATTACTAGGACAGTTTAACACAGATATAAACTCACCAAAAGTCCAGCAGTGGATGCTGCCAGCACAACAAAGAGCAGAAAACACAGCCAGCTCCTCCTCCTCGGGTACTGCCGACCAACTGAAGAACTGATGAATAAATAAGGAAAACCCTTTTATGTTAAAACAAAACTCATGTCACAAATCAAAGGAACAGATGTATGGATCCGTCTCTCACAGATGCATAGAGTTGCAGGAATGCTTACACTTTTCGGCAGTGTGGACATCGGGCCAAAGTTCGGTCTGAAATCTCTGTCCACTGGAAAAAGTTTAACAAAAAACAAAGGAAAGATCAATAAAAGTAAAAAAAATATGTGCTTCCAGTTGTAGTATTTACTATCTCCATTACCAGGAATGTGTTGGAGCAGTGTCCACAGATGACCCTGAGCCCGACAGGTTGGTGCTGTGGTTCTGGACTGTCGCTGCCGATGTGGACTGGTCCTAGGTTGATGATCCGCTTACTATCCAAAAACAATAATAAAATCTACATGAATAGGAAACTGCTGACTCATGACAGAAATCAAAATCATTTCTAAATAAAAACTACCACTCCGTTTTTTTTTTTAGCAGTTTCTGCAGAAATACAGTCATATTCAATACATCAGAACATTAAGAACATTTCCTTCAGCAACACAATCCACTAAGTAAAACACATTATATAGATTAATTACACACAAACGGATGTTTTCAAGCTTTTTTTCATGATAATTATTATGATTTTCTGCTTACAGGTATTGAAAACATTAGATTTAAAATTTGATAATTACATTTTTCTGAACTGTGGGATTAAAGCTGCAGTATGTAACTTTTATGAAAAATATGTTTTTTATATATTTGTTGTAAAAAAAACAATGTTAAAAAACATATTTGTTTGTAAAATTATCATTATGCTGTGATGGTATAAAACGGATAATCTGTGGAAAAAAAAAAAAAAAAAAAAAAAAAAAAAAAAAAAAAAAAATCAAGCTTCTCTGCCTTCTCCCAGTGCTCCCAGTACTAACTGCAGAAATACACCACTCAGTCAGAAACAACCAATCAGAGCCAGGAGGAGGGGCTTAGCGCTGCCAATCACCCTCAAGTACTCACACACTCCCCCTGCTCTCTGCTACGCTACAGCTGGTTCACCACAACATAGCCTGCTGCTAATGCTAAGGCTAGTTAACATGGCCACCGTTGACGGCGGATAAACAGTTTTCCTGGAACGGTGAGTTGTTTCTTCACCATTAGCACATTTAGCAGGGCATACATGAGGGTGATTGACAGCGCTAAGCCCCTCCTCCAGGCTCTTATTGGTTGTTTTAGGTCAGGAGTGGTGCATTTCTTTAGACAGCAATAGTAGCTCAGGAAGGAGGTGGAGGAGCTCCATCTTTTGACAGATTATCTGTCTCAAACCAAACTGTCATGACATGGTGACAGTTTTAACAAATATACATAAAAACATATTTTTGTGAAAGTTACATACTGCAGCTTTAATGAAAAACTTCTTTAATACGTCCTTAAAGGTTATTTTCAAAAGGTACTTTAATCTGAAAAACAAGCCTCATTGGAACACATATTCTAACTTATCATATAGGACTGTATTTTTTTTTCCCCAGTCTTACCAGTACGGCCTCGGACAGGCGATCCTCTGGGATGTGACTTTGCAGATCAGCAGACAGTTACACGGACAGCGGACGTACTTCTTTCCAACAGGAGCGTTCTTTATCGGCTACAGACAGAAAACATGAAAAAAAAAAAAAATTAGAAATTTAAAACTTTCAGTCAGTGAGTCATAATAGGTGAGATCTTCTGATAAAACATCCTTTATAGGGTTAAATTAGCCTTTTTATGACTTACCGTAGCTTCGTTGCAGATGCTGCACTTCACCACATGCTGATGCGTCTTGCCCTCCACAGAGATGGCGGTCTGACAGACCCGACAGCTGATGACCAGGGCGCTGCTGCTGTCTGGACTGCCCTGAGGTGAGTACGGAGGGGGAGCTTCACTGGGCGCCACAAAGCTGGGGAACGGCACTATACCTGAAGACAGAAGGATGATGAAGCGATGTGCACTAAAAAATGTGCTTCATGCACATGCATACCTGGCTAGGGAATGTAGATTCCTTGTTTTGGAAGGAAATGGTTAGTATAGACTGGGAATCAGAGGACACAAGCAGTGACAGCTGCAGGAGCATCCAACTTTCAGTCAAAACAGTGTGTGAAGGTAAGCACACAAAGTAGAGACCAGTAAAGAGTTCACTACCTGGGTCCAGCTCTTTGCGAATCAAATTATTTACATAACCATCACAGGTCTGCTACATGAGAACCAAGTTACATTCAGCTCAGAATGTTCTTTTAGAGTACTCAGAACCACACTGATCTCATTTAGGGCACATTATAAGCAATCCAAGGATAATATTTTATTTCATTTCATTGAATAATTTTTCACAGCCCAGATGGCAGAGCTTTGTGAACATTTTGGTAAAACTATAGCCTCCAACGTACATTATTTTAAGCACATAATGTAACTCAAGTATAATACATCAAGTTTGCAATTGATAGCTAACATGCTAACATTAGCATTTTAGTTGTTCTTTGCATTGTAGCTTAAGATAGCATATAACCTATTGTAGAGTATTTACAGTTCATCTTAACTAACATGCTACAGTTAGCCAACATGCTAATAATAATGTTTTTGTAGGTGCTGCATTTAAGACCAATGATTTCATATAAGCTTCCATTAACATAATGGCTAGTTAATATGAGCTAACTTTCGAGAATTATCATTTTAGCTAAGAAATCTCATTAGCAACAGCATTTGCAAATAATAAGTAGGGTTAGTCAACATGCTAACAGTAGCCTTTTATCTATCTTTCCAGCATTAGAAAATGTACACATATATTAGAATTTTACCTAATTTTCTAGCATTAGAAAATGGAAATATATATTAGTATTTTAGCCCCACATTCTAGGGTTAGTCAACAAGCTAATGGTAGCATTTTAGCTATCTTTCTAGTGTTATCAAATTTGCATATATATCAGCATTTTAACTAACTTTTTGGCATTATAAAATGGAAATACATATTAGCATTTTAGCCACCAATTTCATTAGCATTTTTAACTAATGAGTTTACATACTCAAGATCACTATAGTAGTTAGTTTAAGTTAGCTAACATGCTAGGGTTAGTCAACACGCTAATGATAGTGTTTAGCTATCTTTCTAGTGTTATCAAATGTACATCCATATTAGCATTTTAGGTAACTCTCTGGGCATTAGCTAATGTAAATATACATTAGCATTTTAGCTGACTTTCCAGCATAAGCAAATGTCAATGTATATTAGCAATTTAGCCAACCAATTTCATTAGCATTTTAAACTTATGAGATTACATATTGAAACTTATTTTCCACTAATTTTCTTTTATTTGCTCTTACAGTCATTGTTTGTCTTATATTAGGTTCACTCTGTTTCCACACTGAAAAAATGTTTACATATTTACATATAGTAAAATTGTAGTGCACTTAGTACAAAAACTACTAGTATTTTTTTAAACTGTTTCTTTTATATTCACCCTTTTTTTCAAAGACAAAAAAAAATTATATTATCTGCAAATTTCACAGTAAACATTACCATAAAAATGAGTTCACAAACACACTGCTTTAGTGGTTACAATAAAACTTATCAGAATTTAGGTCAGTAAACCATGATAAGCTCACCCTCTTCTTTAATTATACTCAGTCATATACTTAACAAGAACAGCTGTACAAGTTACGAGAAGAGTCAGCATAGTTACCAAAACACAACTGAGAGTGAAAGGGGAAGCACAAACACTGAAGTAGGTTTACAGACCGAAGGAACTAAAACATATATTAGGAAAACTACAGTTTCAGAGCATATAAAAAATAAACTACATGTAATGGATGTAAACATATCTATTTCTGCTAAAACATTAGAACATGAATATTATTACAGTTATAATTTTCATCTTTTTTTCATTCTAACCTACAGCATATGTTTACTGTTATTTTAACTTTGTTTTGTAGTTTAAAGCAGATTATAGAGAAAACACCAGCTGATTATTTAGCAGTGTTTTCATGTGAATGTGCAGGATAATACACCTCTTCCCATTCTGCTCTCCATAGAGTAATAATGGGAACATAACATGATGATAACTGCCTAATTAGTTAGGTTATCTGCTCGGGTAGAGCATGCAGTCTGTTTTTTTAACAAACATGTCACTTGCAATTTGCCAACTGTAGTTCTAACACAATGACTGTCCTTGTTTTTCCTGCCTGAAATTCAGATCAATCTGTCATTCTCATAAGCGAGCCAGATGACTGGCAGTGCACAGCAATAGGTGGAGGAGGGGCAGAACTTTGTTGCTCCATGCAGCTGGAGGAAAAAGAACAGGTTAACAGGAACAGTACCACAGAATATTTCAGTGGTTTTAAAACTGGAAGTTTTTAAAACTTTGGTATTCCTTGTTCCCAGTAAGCACCCCATGGTTAGTCTAAATGAAATGCTTAAAAGTGAGGTTCAAATGGTATTTTACAGGATACTGTGATAGAAAATGGCAACTAGTTAGCATTTCATGTTTTAAAAGCCTCAAATGACTGCTTTAGTAAAATACTTTTGTTCTAAACTCCAATCTGCAAAGAGCTGCATGGAGTTTGACACCTGAATCGATAAAATATTCGTAAATGTAAAATATGTACTCAATTATTTTGAGTACACACTATGTCTGTATTCGCTTTTGTGGATTGTGCATGCAACAAACAAACAAACAATAAATAAATAAACAAACAATAGACCTAATATGCTAAATTCTAAACAACTGCAGGCCATTTTACAAACTTAACATCAGTTATTTATCACTGCCACTTTAGAGAGAGTAATTTAACTCTTATGAAACCTGTATTAGGTGTGTCTATATTTCCCAATCGACTTCCACTGTAATCCATACTCAAAGCTAAAACGGCTAAGCTTGCCTACGTTAAAACGTTTCCAAGGCTAAATACATATGTAAATGTTTTACAGGCTCTGGAGTAAGTTAGTAAGCATTTCTCATTTTGGTTTTAGTGGCTAACAGAAAAAAAAAAACTGGGGACATACTCTGTGGATATCCACCCGAGCCTCCTCGCGGGAAGAAGCCGTTGGTCCCGTATTGCTGCTCGGACAGCAGCGGTGACCGCTCCTCGTCCGCCATGGCTGACCGCCCCGGACCCAAGCCTTTCAGAGCGCCCGATGGAACGAGCTCTGGAGCGGCAGATGTACCTCGGGATCTCGATAAAGATTCCCGGGGGATTGGAAATAAAATCACCCCAAAGGTTTGTGTTCACATGACACGGCGAAAATCACCCACTGAATGCGGAAACGACTCTACGAAAACATTCGTCACCTGACAGCAGTTTGAGTCACAATTCTAAACGACACAGGGCTCGACCAATGAAAACACTCGCTGTGTAAAAGTGGGCGGGTCCAGAAACGTCCGAGTGATGCAGCGTTTAATTTTTTATTTGTGAGTCGGATTGTTGACTTTACAATTCAAAAACATGAACAGACACACTAACCCCCACGAAGACGGATGTTTTTCTTCATCTCTGACCTCAATTAACAACACAACTACTTTGTAAATTATTGATTTTAACGTGTGTTAGTTTGTTTTATTTTGGAAATTAGTCTCACATATAGCATAGCACTGTACAAAATGTAGTAATGAACATATCCGAGGTAAATGAAACGCAGCAGGTCATGTCGCTTGATATACATGAATTTGTTTGAGAACATCACTATTCCATCCAGTTATTATAAATTATCGACCCTATTGTTGAAAATAAAATCTTTATTACTACATTATATCTTTATTACTATATATATATATATATATATATATATATATATATATATATATATATATACACTAAACATCCACTAAACTAAGGTATTTTCTAGTGCTTACTGTGTACAATGTATATATACAATCATATTCAATAAATTCATTTATTTGAGTCGCTCAAGACACTAAGTGAGACACACAAGGATTGACACACAGACTGATGTTTTCAGGCCTTTATTTACATTAAATGCAATGATTTTCCGCTTACAGCTGATGAAACACAACCTTTTAGATTAGCTTTAGATTGCATCAGACCAATAAAAAACATTTTTAATACAGAAATATGGGCTAAATAGAAGGTATGCAACTTTCACTGCATTTGAAATGTGACAGCCATATTGGACACCAAACTCTGTGCTGATTGGAGACTAACAAATTTGGAATTTCTAACTTTCAGGGGTGTTCTTGTTCTATTTCTGACACAGAATAATCTGACTTCTTATACTCATATGATTTGCTATATTCACTTGGAAGTTGGAATTTTCCAACTTTGGAAAGCAAGAGATCTCTGGCCAAACATGAATTTGTAAACATGTTCCTTTGTTCTTTGAATACATAGAACAGAGTAATATTTACCAAAGTATTCTGCTCGTTGCCAACTAAAGAACAGTAGCTTGTGACTTGTGGGCTTGTGACCCTAACTATCAATTAAGTACAAAAGGAGAATTATTTGTAATTGAGTTAAACAAGGGTATTGTGTGTTAGCAGTCGCTTAAACCCAGTCTTTTTGACCATTTTATCAAAAAGTTTGCAATAAACTCACAATTATGCATTAACGTGGAAAAATGCTGGGATCTGTTGATTTTGCGTGAATTTCCGCAGAATCGCGAAAAAATATTGGGACTGTTTAATCTGCAACATTTCTTAACATTGTTGTGCTATGTGACCACTTGAGGAGTGATCTGCATGTGATAAAGTCTTTCATTTGTACAAAGACATATGCTACAAAACTACAATATCTTCGGCGTCCCTCATGCTCCTCCAGCATGTTCCGCGTGTGGAGTTCATCTCTATTTAGTAAGACTTTTTATTCAGAAACTGCGAGAAAATAAAGGCTTTGCTGTGGGCGTCCATCTTCTTTCCCACAACTGAAATGCGGTAAAGTGGGAAATTACGTCACACCGACTTTCCATTTGCGAATTCCGATGTAAATGGAATAGAGCATATGGCCAACTTCGGGTTTCAATATGGCCGCTCCTCGCATCAACAGCTGCAAGCTGTGGTGAAAACATGTTTATTTTGGACCCACTTGTAACCTAAACTCAATGTTACATAAACGCCTGCAACTCTAAACTGAACAAATTAACGCAAATAACAAATAACGCAACAGCAACCTTCTGGTGTTCCCGCGCCCTGACTCGGATGTGACGTCACACGAACTACGCCTTAAGAGAAAAAAAGAATGTCACCTCAATAAAACCTCCCAAAAAAAACAGAATTATTGTCTTTAAAACCCGATACCGGCCATATTAGATTATAAGATTTGGTGATATATGAATCTCTGAATTATTCAGACTTCGAAGGTGCGTTTTAGTTACGCGAAAATTTCGATGTACGTGAAGAATTGCGTGGTGCCGTCCACCCCTCCGTCCACGGAAGGGCAGTAATGTAGGCTCGCAATCGACCGCAGCATCACCAGGAGAGGAAGAATGGGCGGCTCAGCGCTCAGAGGAACATCACGCCTCCTGAACGCACCGTCTCCATGCTTCTCCACATGGGTTAAAACGCTGCAAACAAAAGGTAAGAAGCTGCAAAAACTTTGTATAAAACAAAGAAGTTGCATGTTTTGAATGTCATGCACGTATATATCAGCATGTCATCGGTTTTTATTGTCGTTAAAGCAATCATTTAGGTCCAGTGATTGAGTTTTTTTTTTTTTTTTTTTTTTTTTTTTTTTTTTTTTTTTTTTAAAAAACACTAGAAGTTTGTGAAAAGTTTGATTTTTAAGCCTGCAAACAACAGTCGATAGAAATGTTCGGTCATTTTCCTCCGTGTTTAGTTGTTTTGAGGCTTTGTTGCCTTTAGGAGACACTTTTTTTTTTTTTTTTTTTTTTTTTTTTCCCCAAATTCACAATTATGGGGAACCTAAAGTTTTCTGCAAGTAAAATAAAGTGGCTCAAAAATCCACTTTTTTTTTTTTTTAAAAAGGATTGGTTACAAATAACAATGGAAACTCCAGAAAAGGGAAGTTTAGTAAGAAAAACAAAGGAGTGCGCTAAAGCTTTATATGCATGAAAAAGTTTTTTTTATATGAATGAAAAGTCTGTATCTAAATGCATTTAAACAGAAACCAGCTGGAGACTTTTTAATTTCTTTTCATTGCATTTTAGATTGATATAAAAATAGCGAAAAATCAGAACCGATTTGCGCAATTAAAGAGTGTTTTTAGGATGAGTTTCGCACAGTAGAGTATCACAATTTCACAGTATCACTGTGCTTACACGAAAAATTAAAACAATAACATTATTCAGATGCTTTATTCATAATTCTTGCTGCTGCAGAACTTGTGCCATCTTCACCACCGTGTTATTAAGGTTAGCAGAGCAAAAATATGTTGTCTGTTTTGCAGAATAACAAAGTTTTTGCAGTTCTGGTCTTTTTTGAGGAACAAAAGGCGAAGAAGCTCTTAATTAGCCAGGCTATCTGCTCAGGTAGCTTGCCTGCAGTCAACTTCTTCAGACATGATGCTTGTAGCTTGCAAAGTTTGGTTTTAATGCAACATTACCTTTAAAAAGAAAGCATGTCGGAGCCCCTTTGGTATCCACATCCATGTCTTTCTGTATTTTAGATTTCGGAATAATGTTCAAATGGTCAAATTTGGCTCTCTTGGAAAGGGTCGGCTTCTCCTTAGCCAGTTGACCTGCTGTGTGTAGCAAGATGTGGGGTAGATGTAGTGCTGTTTGGAGGAAAAATGGAGAAAACCTTGGCCTTACCAATACTTTCTCTGGATTTTCATTAAAAGAAACAAGCATTCGGCAAAGTACGATGGGAACTTTGGGTGGTTTTGAAACCATAACTCGGTATACTTTTATTCTAATAACCAGCCCATGCCTTGCACATAAGTATAACACTCTTAATATTGTCTGAATTTTTCTGATACTCTTTAATAACAGTTTATCCTCAAGTTTACGTTTGAATTTAACCAAAGACTCACAGCAGGGCTAATAAAGCTCCCACTGAGAGTCAGAAGCCCTCTCTTCACTGTGACTTCAGTCACTGTTGAGCAATAACTTCTGAGTGTGACTTGTCTCTTATCTGATGGCCTCTTACTGCATTGTTAGCAAGCCTGGTTTAGAGCTTTGTTTTCTAAAAAGGCTTGAGGAATGTAGTGGAAATGGTCAAAAGTGAAAAATAAACATGTTTTTTTTTTTTTTTTGTAAAATACACGAACTTATACCCTAATGAGTGTGGTGAACTTTAAAAGGAAAAGACGACTGAAAATTTAACATTATGTGCATACCTTAAATGTACCAAAAAAATATGATTTCTAAATCAGTTCCCACCTTATTATTGATAAGATGAAGCCAAAGATGGAAAGCTGTGTTTTAATACTTCAGTTCACTCCTTCACTACAGTTTGTAGTACCTCTTTTAGCAGCAAGAACCAAAAGCAGTCAGAGTTTTACATATGACTGGTAATCCACATTGTTATGGAGCCGTTCTGGTCTGTTCTGCAATTCCAAAAGAAGCGTCATAAACCCTCATCCATTGCAAATACTTGAGTCACAACATCTTGAAAAAAGTGCAAATGTGCACAACAATAGAAACCTCCCCCAGTGTATCAGTGCTGTGATGTTGAATTTAATCCCAGAACTGCAGGGTTAAGACGTGCCATTGTGCATGCAGATTCACTCACATATACCTGTTGGCAATGCTCAGCAATCTCAGCACTGGTGGCTGCTTAGTTGCTGCTCTTATTTGAAGCAGACATTCCTGATGCTAACTAGATACTCTTGGATATCCCTTAACCTTCCTCTCTGCAACTGAAACTGGTCCCTTTTAGATTCTATTTAAATTAGTTTTCTAATTCAAAGTGCGGCTATTCTCAGCAGGGAAATTCCTGCATGTCGATAAATGTTAATTTCAAAGTAACGACTGCAGGCTTTTCTGTGGAGGTAAAAGGTGCTAACGCAAAATGGCAATTAATGCAAGCATTTCTGGACCTCAGATCTGCTAATTAGATTAATGGAGATTTGTGCTTGAATGTTAATATGCTGATCTTTTGGTACCAGGCTAAAAACAGAGACAAAATTGTTTTTGTTTTGTTTTCAGTTAAACTTCTTGAACTTAAAGCTGCAGTATTTAACTTTTATGAAAAATATGTTGTTTTTTTTTGCTTTTGTTTTTTTTTACGCATTTGTTAAAATTATCAATATGTCATGACGGTATAAGACAAATGGCTCCTCTGCCTTCTCCCAGTGCTCCCAGTACTAACTGCAGAAATACACCACTCAGTCAGAAACAACCAATCAGAGTCAAGAGGAGGGTCTAAGCACTGTCAATCATCCTCATGTACGCACCGCTCACACACTCCCCCTGCTCTCTGCTACGCTACAGTGGGATCACCACAGCATAGCCTGATGCTAATGCTAAGGTTGGTTAGCATGGCCACCAACATGGCCATGGCGGACAAAACAGTTTTCCTGGAACGGTACGTTGTTTCTTCACCATTAGCACATTTAGTAGCGCATACACGAGGGTGATTGACAGCGCTAAGCCCCTCCTTCTGGTTCTGATTGGTTGTTTTAGGTCAGGAGCAGTGCATTTCTTTAGATGGTAATAGCAGTTCAGGGAGGAGATAGAGGAGCTCAATCTTTTCAGAGATTATCTGTCTCATACTGTCACAACATGGTGACAGTTTTAAGAAATATGCAAAAAACATATTTTTGTAAAAGTTACATACTACAGCTTTAAGTTTTATTTTCATAAATGTTCAAGTATCTACAAACTGGGTAATAAACTGTACAGAAAAAAATTGAATTTATTTGGTGTTATATACCTTTTTCTTAATAAAATCCTTTTTTATGTATTTTTATAGAATGTTTCTGTATGAGATTCTGATTAATTTCACCTGCTTGTGGTGGTGGTACTTATTCCTTTTCAATAACCCTGGTTGTTATGTTTTTCCTTTCTTCAGTTTGGTGCCTCCTGAAGGTAAGGTAAAGGACTGCTCCATGGGCCTGAACAGGCTCTCTCAGGGAGTTGAGGACCAACTCATCTGAAACTCCATCCTGCAGCAGCTGTTAAACAGCGTTGTTCTTGTTGGTGGTTGACAGCAGAACCAGCTAATTAGCTCCTGTGGCCACAAATCTCCTGAAACATCTGAGAAACATCACCCTCCTCATGTCTTATCTCATGTTCAATCCATTTGCCCCTGGGACACAGAATGCCTCCCAGGGGCAAAATGGACCCTTGAGTGTTAAAACGGAGAGATATCTTTGGAGGACACCACCAAATGTTGGACCTGAATCCAGCTTTAGCTTCCCTGGAAGGTCTCCTGGGACTCATGACTCATCTAAGGAAAGAGATGTGAAGCTGTTTTCTTTGCCAGTTAGCAGCTACAGGCCTGAACACCACCTGAAATCTTCACAGAGAACCTTCAACATTCCCGTCAAAGAGGAGACTGAACATCAACCTATAGATCGGTGTGCTTTCTTTACCATCACCCAAAAAGAAACCTCATCAATTTCAGTCCCAAAGAAGTCTACCTGCCCTGTCTTCTCAGCTTCCTATGGACATCAACTATCAAGCACCAGCTGTAGCTCCTTCAACTGGTTGCCACGACACAAAAGTATGACTAAAGATTTCTCAAAAACTGCGTCAAATTTACCTGTTCGTGGCACTCAAGCAGAGCCCAGTTATTTAAGCTGCAATCCACAATTGGCTGCGAACATCTTGGAAAATTATGGGCTGGAGAGCACAGACCTGGACGAACTTCTAAACTATTCTGAAGAGCAAACTACAGCTGAGAATCTGCCCTACCTCTTACAAAGCATTCGCTTGAAGAAGGCTACGAGAGCTGCATCTTCCGTTCAGTCTATCTCCGACTCTCGGCCCGCTGCAAGCACAAGTGGAATAGATGCACAGTTTAGTTTTGAACAGGCAGGAATATTGCAGGATAAAATGTCTTCATCTACTCTTAAGCCAATCAAAGTGGTTAAAAATGAGCAAAATGCTGCATGTTCTGCAGAGGTTGATGTTACGACTGGCAGGAACATTCAGAGAACATCAGTGACCTGTGGAAACGCTTTGCTGATGGATAACTTTCAAACCAGCAGTCAAAGTAAAGAGGGGCCGCTTGCAAGTTTCACTAAGATCAAAAGTATTGGTTGGGGTTCTTCAAATGACCAGAAAGGGTCTATTATTGTTGTGCCACCTACAAGAATTGATCAAACTAGACATCTTCAAACCCAACCAAACCAGACGAGTGGAATGAGCCGATCGATTGGTTTTGGACAAACAGCAATACCCAAAGATAAAAAGCCAGAAATTATTATAAAACCAGTTCAAGTGTTTGACTGTGTACATACTGGAAAATCTATGACAGATGTTGAGGATAAGTCTGTAAAGAACATTGACAATACAGCTGGGATTGGTGGAAAGACTTTACTGATGGACAGTAAGGAAGCAACCCAAGGAAGTTCGGCAGAGTTAAAGAGCAGCAGTGTGGTTTCCTCAGAGGACCAGAAAGTTTCTGCTCCCGGCCTCAACCCACTGAATGTTGTGACCTCTTCAAAGAGGAATTCAGCAGAAAAGTTGGAGACCCAGCAAAACTATACATCACAGTCAGTTCCTACATTATCTGTGCAACATAAAGCCAGAGATGCTACATCCAGTGGTGAATGTGAAAGTCAATGGCAAGGATCAGAAATTACAGACCCAATGAAGAATCAGCAAATGCTACAGAAAACAAATATACAGACAATTTTGCAGATTTTGCTGGCTTTGCAGCCGGTCGTGTCTTCTGCTCCAAAACCAGTTTCTCAATCATCTTTCATTCCTAAAATGCCAGAAGTCTCAGATGCTGTTTTACCTTCTGCAGTTGTATCCAAGAATCCTGTCTCAAGCGTTTCTCAGTCTCAGCCAATCATAAAAACAGACTACACCGCTCATGCGCCATCTTCTAACCCTCAATCTCCAGCCAAGACTGGGTCCTCTAGGGATCTGCCATCCCTGGCTATGATGCATGATTTTGCGGGAGTTATTCCAAGAAGATTTTCATATACCTGCTCCTTATGCAAGAAAGAATGCACTCAACTTAAGGTAAGTTGGAGTTTTTGGTCTCCTTTGAGGAAAAAAAATACTTTATATTTCATGGGGTAAAATTTTAATTTTTTATTTTTATTTTTACAGAACTGAAAGGTTTTCAATATTTGTAAGGGTCACATTTTCTAACAGTTACAGAGAATAGTGAGTGCTTAGATTGTCTGGATAAGGCATTTAATTTTGACGGACTTTTTCCAACATGATGTGACCATTTCCAGTTGTATATTTTGAATCCCGTGAGATTTCTAACTCCACTGAAGGATCAACATTTGGACATCCAAAGTTCAAGAGCTCAAGAAGACCTCTATTTATTTCTGTTTGCATTAATGTTAATCCTGAATTTTAAGATGCACTCATGCATTCAGTTGTCTGTTTAAAAAAACGATTTATTAAATTACAGCCTTTTAAATATCTTAGCAACATTATTTTTTTGCAAATGTAACACCAAGACAGACAGAGATGTTTCTAATCCTTTCTTTGTTGCTCTGATTTTTAGGATTGGGTTGCTCACCAGACGACCAACCTACACCATGCAAGCTGCAACCGCCTTCGCATCCAGTTAGTAAATTATTTGAATTATTTTTTTAAAAAAAGATTTTAATTCTATTTTAAATTTATAAATTTTTGGAAAGGCAAAGGGCTATATAATGGATTTCCTTGACCATTGTTTGTAATTGATTGATTTACAACTAAGAAGTTATTAAAAAAAGTTGAAATATGAACTTTAACCCACTATGCTGGTGGGCTTTTGAGACAATGTTATTTTGTCTTCCTAATATAAAATCGTCTCAAAAACCCACCAACCTTGTGGGTTTAAGGGAAAAAAGTTAATGTTTCAACTTTTTAAAAAAATCATTTCTTAGTTGTAAATCAAGGATTTACAATACTTTAGAAGACCTTCCTTGTTTGAATGTTCTATTGATGTTTTCACAGGTACCCTCATTGGGATGGGGTGGTGCCATCATTGCAAAGGTAAATTTTTGTCTTCAATTTGGCTACAATAACAACCAGAAACTTTTGTTGCCAAGTTTCCTTTCATAAACGGTTGATTTTGCTCTTGTTCACTGCTCTTGTTCACTGATCTTTTTAGGGATGCAGTTAAAAGTGCTAAGACTTTGCCTCCAGCCTCCCCACATCGTCAACAAAAAAACAAGCGTGATAGTCGTTCCTATTCCCGCTCAAACAGCCCCAGCTGTTCCAGCTCAGGAGATAGAGGTGACAAATCTGTCAGTCGTTCTCATTCCCGCTCGTACAGTCCACGTCATTGGAGGTGCTCAAAAGATAAAAGGGAAAAATCCAGCGATGGTTCTTCTTCACACAGCCACCACCACAGCTCAGAAGATAGACGGCACAAAACAAGCAGCAGTTCAAGACATAGAAAAAACAGATCCAGCAATAGCTCCCGTTCTTATAGCCCCAGCCACCACAGCTCAAGGGATGGAAAGCACAAATCTAGAAGTAGATCAAGACATAGAAAAAACAGATCCAGCGATAGCTCCAGTTCTTATAGCCCCAGCCACCACAGTTCAAGAGATAGAAGAAACCAATCCAACAGTAGTTCTTGGCAACACCGATTTCAATGCCACATCTCAAGGTCTAGGTCTCGTTCTTGCTCCCCATGCTATAATCGCTCTGCTCGCTCTAGTTATCGATCACGTTCAAGAAGCTATGGGAAACACTCCTCACCAAAGAGAATGAATAAGAAATCGATTTCACCAAGAAGGAACCATGTGCGACAGTTGTCACGAGGAAGAAGCCGTGAGCGACGATTGTCACCAAGAAGTGATCAGAAAGAGGGGTCAAAGAGATGCCTTGAGCGACAGTCTTCCCCAAGAAAAACTGATGACAAACGATTGTCACCTGTAAGGCGCCACATTCCTGAATCGTCCCCAAGACAGACTGACAATAGAAGATGGTCACCAAGTAGTGGCTGGGAGAGATGGATGTCCCTGAGAAGAAATGATGACAAACCATGGTTACCAACAAGCAGCGGTGAGCAAGTGTCATCCACAAGAAGTGACAACAGAAGATGGTCACCAGTGATGAGCCATGACCAACAGTCCTCTTCAATCCGGTCTAACTATAAAAGATGGTCACAGACCAGAAACTGTGAACAACAGTCATCCCCAAGAGAAACTGACAACAAAAGGTGGTCACCAATGAGGAGCAGCATGCAACAATCATCTCCAAGAAATGTAGATGACAGACAGTGTTCACCATTTAGGTCTGTTGACAGACTATGGTCACCACAAAGAACCCATGAACAACAGTCTTCCCCAAGAAGGATTGGTAATAGAAGATGGTCCCCAACGAGAAAACGTGAACAACAGTCATCTTCAAAAAATGCTGATATCAAGCAATGGTCACCAGCAAAGACCAATGCACGACGGTCATCTCCAGGAACGACTGATGACAAACATCGGTCTCTACCAAGAAGGACTGATAACAAACATTGGTCTCTACCAAGAAGGACTGATGACAAACATTGGTCTCCACCAAGTAGCCATGAACGACAGTCATCCCCAAGAAGGAATGATGATAAAAGATGGTCATTGATGAGAAAACATGAACGTCAATCATCTCCAAAAATTACCGATGACAAACATTGGTCACTCCTAAGAAGAACTGATGACCAGCAATGGTCACCAAGAAGGAGCCATGAATATCAATCATCCCCAGGAAGAACTAATGACAAACAAAGGTCCCCTACATGGAGCAGGAAATACCAAAGGAGGTCCGACAAACTACAGCAACTGATGAGCGGCAAAACGTGGAATGATGATCCACAGTGGTTGCCAAAAAGGAGCCAAAGGCAGCAATCATTCCCTGAAAGAGATGAGAACCAATTCTTGACAAAGCAGATTGATGAGGAAATGTCGTCTGTAAGGAAAAGCCGCAAGAGACATGCGTCCCCAGATGAAGAGCTGTCCTGTCAGATAAAGCAAAGCTGTAGTGTACAGACACTGACAAAGCAGCTGCTGGAAAATTCAGGTTAGATCTAGAAACATTGTTGAACACATAAGATCAAAGTGTAAGCAATGTCTTTTACTTGTAGAATGTCTCTGTCTGTCCTATAACTATGCCAAATCTTTCTTCTGCATTTTTCTCCTTCTAGCGGTTGAGTCTGTGTCAGGACAGTCCAACATCAAAGATGTCGTAAATTTAATGGTTCCTGTTTTACTGGCTGAGCTAGCAAAGAACCAGGATTCCTCATCGCCATCATTAGCATTACCCTCACAGGACAAAAGCAGAATGGTCTTAACACATTCATCTAGTGGAAGCAAGTTATCATTCTCTTCTGCAAAAATGGACTCCAAGATCAAGTGGAACCAGGCAAGATCTTCTAAAAAGCCCAAGGTTAGTGTGCATCTTTGAGTTCATCCAACTAAGATCCAGTATTTGGTTTCATTGTCCCTACATTTTTGTAGCCTAAATAAATTGCTAAAAGTTTGGCTGGGATTCAGATGTTTTAAACTTCAAGGTCTTCAGATTTGGGGTTGGCCATATGTATTGTCTTGGATTATTCTATGGGAAAATTAGATTCAACTTGAATTTATGGTATCTCTCACATTGCACAAAAAGTGGAAAAACCTAATTTTGTTTAGGGTGGCTTCACACCAGCCTTGTTTAGTTAACTTTAATTGAACTCTAGTTTGCTTGCCCAGAAAGTCCTGTTCATTTGGGGAGGTTTGAATACGCAATGGAACTCTGATGTGGACCAAAAAAACGAACTCTGGTCCGCCTACAAACCTAAGTCTTGGCTCGGTTGAAGTGAAATCTGGTGCAATTTGAATGCATATGTGAATGCCGGACTGGAGACCACTCCAAAAGATGGAAGCACACAGGGCATTCTGGGTAAATACAGCAAAACAAACCTGTGTGTCTTGCACTAGCGTGAGAAATGGCCTGCAACCACTAAAATCTTTTTTTTTTTTTTTTTTTTTTTTTTTTTTTATGTTTCGTGAAGAAGGAAGTTGCTCTCAGGGTCGTGTTCAGAGGTTTTTGTGCCATTTTCTTTATTGGTTCTTGGTGCAGCACCACCACAGGTGAGTAGGTAAACTAGTTGCTGAAAGGGTTTGGTTCGTTTGACTCAGTGCAGTGTGAAAGCAAACCGCACCAGCTGAAAATGTAACAAATGTTGCAATTTTGGTTCCCAATTAAACAGAGTCTGCTGGACTATCAGGTGTGAAAACACCCTTAGTCATGCAACCACAGAGGTGGCTAGATGATTGTGTCTGATTACAAAAGCGGTGCAGATGTCCTTCAAGTCACTGTCTGTTGCTTTTGGCCGGTCGCCTCTGAAAAAGCCTGTAGCCATCACTGCTTTGTATAAAATCTCACATTTTTGGAAATCAAGAATATTGCACCTGATAGAACAGTTTTTGGCATCATGAACTGAGGGTAAACAGTTCAACTCTTGTGAAGAAGGCTTCAGGACATCCAAGCATCTCCAGCAAACTACAGGTTAGAACGTTGTGTTGCCACCAGTGTGGAGCTCGTTCAGCACTGGCAGCAGTAGGTAGGGTGTGGGTGGATTTGCACGCACAAGGCAGCTGGTTTCACCACAGACTCATTGCTGAGAAATCTTTGCCTTTCTAAGCAGCTACTTAGGTCCAAGAAAAACGTCAAGGACAGGCTGAATTTCAGAAATAAAATGATCAACAGCAGGAGGCTGGTGCAAACTTCTCACGTATAAAGCGTATTGCTTTTAGTGTAAAGGTTCAAGTGTAAATGTAAGAAAGATGCAATTGGCTTTTTTCTAATGCCTTAAAAGAACATTTTCATCACCAGAACTTATGGTTATGACTGTAGATTGCATTATCACTAACCTGAGCCATCTATGATGTATTATTTTACAGGATAGTGTTTCCAAGACGGCCCTCTCCATTACAGCAAAAGATCGAAGAAAACATAAACTGTAAGTTGTTTTTGACCTAGCTGAAGTTTCTTTTCTACTTTTGGTTCAATATTTTTTCTACATTTTTTTTTTTTTAATAACAGTAACAATTACCAAAAACTGTCAAACTTTATTATTTTTAGCTAATATCTAGTACTGAAGTGTTCAAGACCATTTTTGGATTGTCTTATTTGAAAACCCCAATTTAGAAAATGACTTACTTTTATTCTTGCTCTCCCACACATCCCACCCTTTATATCGATTTTAAATCTGAACAATTCTGGATAGATTAACTATGAATAATAGATTTGGAACTAAGACAAGTGACCGTGTCCTTGGTTTTATGATGGGAGCAAAGAATGGTTCTGAGCTCTTATGTTGTGAATACCACTCACTGACCCTTTGTTGAGTATGAACTACTTGTTTAGCACCTTTTTGGCGGCTGCAAGGTTTGGGTTGCCTTTAGTACACCAGCGTAATATTATGTAAGTTTACAGGAAAAGAAATGCTGTTTTATCTCACTTCTTACATTTC
Source organism: Anableps anableps (assembly GCA_014839685.1). Taxonomy (NCBI): domain Eukaryota; kingdom Metazoa; phylum Chordata; class Actinopteri; order Cyprinodontiformes; family Anablepidae; genus Anableps; species Anableps anableps. Next base: position 25,393,480 of record CM026085.1, on the reverse strand, counting down.
TTTTCATTTGTCTCTTTAACAGGAAAGCTGAGGTTACTAATGAACTGAGTTTGTGTGAGAGCTTGGATCTTCTTCCAATTAAAACACTTTTATCTTTGCATCAAAAACTCGTGAGAAAAGCAAAACGTTTGTCTTCCAAAGGAACACACATCTCCAGATCCAAAGCCTACTCGCAAAAAACACGGACTTTGAAGTCAGTTGTATCAATAAAAGAGCCTTTAAAGCCATTGGTTTCCATGAAGTTTAGAAATCTGGAAACGAGGCCTTATTTTGGTCTCTCAAATCGAAAAAGTGGACCTATAGTTTTCAGAAAAGATCAAGATTTCGAAGATACATATAAAGAAAAGACCAAGGTTAAAGGGGTAAGGAGGATTATTCTTGCTGACTCTAACAAAGGAAAGAAAACCATCACAAAGGTAAAGGCTGATTCTTCAAAAACATCTGCAAATAAACCGCTGGACAAAACTGCCAAATATTCCAAAGTTGCTAAGCTAATAACAGTTGAAGATTCTCAAGGAGATAAACGACAAACTTCAAATGCTTCGCAGCCTGAACCGAAGGACACTAAGCCACTGGTCGGTAAAGTGGTGACCACATCAGATCCTTCTCCAGCTCAGGAGATGATCATCAAAACTCAAGAAACCTCGGGCATAGCTTTGCCAAAAGTCCAACAAAGAATGAATCCAGTTTCCAAGAAATCCAAAAGCCTTGGAAAGAACCCTGATTCAGGTGGCGCAAGAGACAAACCAGCAGCTAAAGCTTTCAAAAAAGACAAAGACTCTCAAGTTGCAGTTAAAGACACAACCAAGGTTGGAAAAATGTTAGACAAGACTGTTACTGAAGCAAACAAAGGCAAGGAAACTGTCACAAAAGTTAAGGTCAATGTTTCAGAAACGTCTACAAATAAAAAGCAAGATGAAACTGAAGATAAAAAGCTGGAAGAAATTGATAAATGTTCCTCAGAAGATAAAATGGGAAAACATTCAGAAATGGACTTGGTTATCAACACCAGTAAATATGATCAACCAAACCACAAAGAAGCGGAAAACCCCTCTTTAATGCCAATTATGACATCCACATTGCCAGTGACAGAAAACAGTCCAGATGACTCTGGGATTTCAACACCTGAGATCAGCAAAGAAAAAGAAGAAACTTCTTCTGAGGACATAAATGTGTCATTCAAGATTACGTCGTTGGAAAACCTCCTTGAGGTTTGTCAAAGCTTAAAAACAGAAAGCTCTGAAATAAAGGTTGACAAATCTGCTGTCTTGTCAGAAGACACTGCTCAGGTTGTAAAGGCAAATAATTCAACAGCTGAAATAAGCAAGCAGACGAAATTTACACCTGATGGTAGTGCGATTACAACTAATGAAAGATTAAAGCCTGGAAACTCTGCATTTGTGGTGCCCGCAAAAATGGGTTTTCCAGTGACCGAAGGAGATGAAGCAGCCGCCACAAATGCCTCCCCACTTAAACCTGAACATTCTCAACCAGTCAGTGACGTTATCACCATTCCAGATGAACTGTCTGATCCAACTCTGAGTCAACAGACGATAAATAAAACTCGAGAAATCTTGATCGAAGCTGTGTCACAAGTCCAACCAAAAATGGTGCCAAATCCAGACCTGGCAGCACTAAACCCAAAGACCAACGGCAAACAGCTGAAGGTGCAACCACCGTCTGCAGGAAGCTCTGCTGATGCACCATTGGGAATGGTGCAAAAAACTGGAGGGGAGGAGAAAAACAGTCACAAAGGTATGTTGGAGATTCTTTGTTTGATTGTAAACCCCTTTCACCATACCAACTTGGGCTGTAACAATTCATCGAATGATTCGAGTACCTCGATTTATTAAAACTCCTCAAGGCAAATTATCTGCCTCGAAGCTTTGTTAAATTATATTTTACGATTTAGCGCCACATGTTTCGGCTGGATAATTATTTGTGTTGCGCAACGCTCTCACTTCCACCAGTTGTTGACAAGTGCTAAGTGCTATTAGCACAGCGTAGGGTGACCAAACGTCCTCTTTTTCCAGGGCATGTCCGCGTTTTCAGCATTTTTCGGGGGATCAATAGGCATCCTTAAACTGACTGGTGCAATTCATGGAATACGGCAGCATATGTTTTTCTGTGTATGACAAAGGTGCCAAAAATCCGTTACCCACATGGACACAAAAGCTACAAAAAATCCGTGTAAAGTGAGAGTTCCTCTATTACATTGACTGAAGATGAAAATATAAACTAAAGACTGGAGGATTCTTTTTTTTGTTGTTGTTGTTTTGTTTTTTTTTTGTTTTTTTTAAAGTGTCTTTGTCAGCCTACTTCTTTTTTAGTTTTTTCATTAAATTGAATATAATTGCAGATTTTTATGTAATTTTTTGTCCTGGTTGACTTGAAAAATGAGCTGTTGTTGTTACAGGTTCATTTTCTAAGCTACAGAAAAGTAATTGTTTGGGACGAACAGATATGAGAATTTGATATCCAGAATTTAGCAATATTTTATCAAATTATTTATTTGATCACTCAATTATTTCATCAGAATAATCAATAGATTACTCGATTATGGATCATATACTGTGTCCGAAATAAAGTAATGAGTGAATGAATGATGACTAAAATAATTGTTTACAATACCCCTAATACCAACCATGTATTGTGTGAATGCTTACATTAAATATTGGCTTTTTTTTTTTTTTTTTTTTTTTTTGGTTGGAGCTTAGTAAAGCATCACAACAAATGCACCCAACATATTACAACTGAGAGTAGATGCTCATTTTGGAGGAAAAAGAAATTGGTAAAACATATTAACCCAAAGATAAGCTACAAGATTTTAGAGAAAAATCCACAATAATCTATAATTTAATTGCTGTAATATTTAAAATTGCTTGTCCTCTGTACTGATCACTTCTCCTCTGAAGATGCCGTTCTGTCTGAGACCCAGAAGAACCGACTACAGAACCGCTTTGAGCCCTTGGTGACCGTTGGCGAGAGGCTTGGGTATTACCTCAATCCACAGAGTTTCAGTAAGAAAGCTGCTTGTGTTTTCAGAAATACTGAGCGTCTCTTTTGATTTTAATAGTTTATCTTTATTTTGACCCTCATTCAGATTGTGTCCCTGCAGAAATGATCCTGTCATCTAAAGTAAGATTTTATTCTTTTTCTTCTTTTTCTCTGTTCATTTACCTTTTGGCTTGCTGATGTAGCTTGTGTTGTTGAGGGGAAAACTTTGCTAAAACTTGATGTAATACATGACTCTGAATTTCAGGAACAAGCCACATCTCTTCTCTTGAACATTTAAAATATCCAGCCTGGTTACTGAAGTCTAATAATTTTATCTACAAAGTTTCAACTTTGTGTTTTTAATGTCGATGTTTTAAATAAAAAGCTAAAGATATACCGCTGCATCTTAATAACCTAGAACCTCATAAAAGGGTTTGTTAATTTCAGAAATTCAATTTACGAAGAGAAACTTGCATAGATTCATTACAGAGTGACGTATCAAAGCTGCTGATTAGTTAGTGCAAATCTGTGTATCAGGCTTTTAAATTAAAAATATTCAGCATTTTCTTCAGGATTTTGTCCTCAGTATTTATAAGAAGCACTTTTTCTTTCATCTCATTTTTCTTCCAGCCTTATGCTCTCAACTCGACGCTGCTATTAATAACAAACCTACCGGTGAAGAAAGGTAGCTCCTACACGGAGGAGGAAGTTGTAAATCTTCTCTGTGAATTTGAATTTCAGTACGCACACGACAAAATCTACGTTATCCCTCAGACAGGCATGGTAAGCACCTGGTTGTATTTTAGTGTTTGGTTAAGATTCTCCATTCTCGGTGCTTAACGTTTTCTTTTTCTGTGACTGTACTTTTGTGTTGATCCATTTTATACCAAAACATCGCATTGCCTCTCAGATTTCAGTCATGTTGCTTTTTTTGTTGCATAAAAATTTTGTTCCTGTATGTTTTTTGTTTAAAGTAAAAAGTTATTGGGGGAGGTAGTGAGAGAATGCAGATGTCGAACTTTATTCCTAAAAAATTAATCTAGGAGAAGCCAAGCGCGCTAAATGTTTTCAAAGTTATCAAAAGCGCTAAGCTAAAAATTAACAATGCTATTAGCGCATTAGCGGAAGTGTGCCCGCCACTGCTTGTCAGTCTATACCAGGGGTCTGCAACCTTTGTCATCGAAAGTGCCATTTTGCTCCCAGTTCAGCAAAATCAAACTTGTTTAGGACCACAAATATTACATGATCTTCTGAAAAATAGACTACTTATAATTTTGGATACATATCTACTATAGAAAATATGTTCTAGTGTTTAAAGAACCATCATTTTATTTGTATTTTTAGGTTTTAAACAAAGAAAGAGACTAAATTTTTTTTTTTTTTTTTTTTTTCCAATAATGTGGCTGGATACATTTTCTTCTATGGGATGTTAATATTTGTGGAAAATGCTATAAAAAAAATCCTTTATTTCTTTTAACGTTTATATATTTATACGTAATGCGCGTATGCTGCAAGTGCTTGAAACTGAAGTCAAAATTCTTGTTGGGGCGCACAAACTCAGGTGATTCTGAAAAAGCACATAGTTTCCATCCTAATGACAAAAAAAGACCAAAAAATATTACTGGTTGCTGTGGAGTCATTCTTTTATGGATATTTAGTGCAATTATTCCATCAAAAACAATGTAAAAGACTGCCAAAACCTGCATTTAATAATATATCTTTATTTAGAAATATTAGTTGGTTCTTTTTTACTTTTTGCAAAGTAATTAAGAGCCACTGTGGAAGGTCCAAAGATCCACTTGCAGACCCCTGATCTATACAATACATTTTCGAAGGTCTTTTTGTTCGTTTTGGTCAGTAGTGATTTTCCCCTTTGAAATATCCCATTTTTGCTCAGTCTCTCTCTCTCTTTTATTGTTGAATCATGAACTCTGACCTCCACCGATGCAAGTGAGGCCTTCTGTTCTTGTTCTTTTGATTTCTGGATGAGTTGTTTCAACCAGGCAGCCACTCCAGAGAAAACCTCTCCATGTTTTCTCTGTTTTTGAATACTGGCTCACGTTGTTAGACACGTTCTATTTAAGCGATTTCTTTAATTACAGGTATTGCTGTAACCAGGGTTAGCATAGTTGGTGAAACTGAACCCCAAAGTATTATTCTGGGAGGGGAGGCAATCATATTTTTACGTAGGTATTAAAAAGAAAAAGGGTTTAAATGGCTTTTATCATCAATTGAAAACTGAATTTTGTGTTTACTCTGGTTATTATTGTCTCATGCACCAAAATACAATCAATCTGAAACATTTGAGCAAAACCAGAAGAAATTAATAAAAGGTAGCCTTTTTTTTTTCTTCCTTTTTTTTTTAAATAATTTTTTATAGAGTTATATTTTCTAACTTTCTGTCCTTTCAGGCTTTTGTGCTCATGCCAAATGTGCGGTCAGTAATTGGCCTCGTCCTCGCATCAGTGCATGGCCATCTCTCTTTCAAATCACAAAAACTCTTCTTGCAAATCGTGGAAGCAGACATGTTAATGACACCGGTAAGTATATAAAAAAATATTTCCCCTGCTTCCCGTTAAACTGCATCTAAACCATAAAATGTCTTATATTTCTCAGTCATTAAAAAAACTTCAACATTAATACCCAAAAAAATAATCAAAAGATACTCGAAACTTTTCTTGACTCCATTTTGGTTTCAGCTTGGGTTTTATAAATCTCTCATCGAACCAACGCCTCTTGTGAGTAACCCAAACATTTTTGAATGTTTTCGCCGCCGCCTCTACTGAACTGTCTAGTTTTGCCTTTCAATTTATGATCCTGAAAAGTAAGGACACCCTTGCTTAGTTAGAGGAGCTGTAGCATTGCAAACATTTTCCAAAAAATCCACCTGTCCACTTGTTTTTTCTTTTTTTGAGGCGCTGTTCAAGTCATCTGTTGAAAATTTTTTCATATTGCAATATATTTATCACAGGGTTGAAAAAAAAATAGCAATGTCAGTTTATTCCATTATCATTCAGCCCTCTGTTTTTTGTTTTTTTTGTTTTGTTTTTTGAATAAAGAAACAACAAAAATTTAAGGTGCAGCTGACTCAGTGTGAAGCAAATAAGTTAAAGGACAGATTAATGACAAAACGAATAATAGAAAATATTACTGTTAATGCAAGAAGTCCACTCTTGTAAATTAATAGTGCTGTTTGACTTATCCTTGCACACTGGGGAAGGATACGGAGAAAGTTCTACGGTTTGATTCTTAAAAGTGACAAAAAGCTCAAAGAGCTCCATTTTGGACTTTACAGGTTTCAGTCATGTTTATAGCAGGATGATTCTGATGAACTAGTTTGATAAGGTAGCGAGGAGAAACTTCTTCTCAGCTACAAGTTTTATCTACACTAACGACACCTTAAGATTTGGGGTTAAGCTCCGGCTTATTCCTAAAAGTCTGAAAAATTATCTTCAAAATTAAAATATGCTGGATACAAATGACTTTAGGGAAAACCTCTAGTCAGGAGAGTTTATTCTTTAGTGCTTGATTATAAACCAACAGTAACCAAGCCTGGCCTGGCCAGCATCTTCTTATGCAGTTCTGCTCGATTCTCATCTCCCTTCAGTGCTCTGTCTGGGATTTCTCCCATTGAACTGGATTTCTCCGGTTGAATTTCAACCAATCAGTGAAGAGGAGGAGAAGTTGTGAACGATGACGTTGATTTTCTGCGCTGTTTTAGAGTTGTAGTCAGCCTGTGGTTTAGCAATGGCAGCGGAGGAAGTGGACAAAGGCGTTCAGTCCATGTCGGCCACGCTTCCAAATGTTGAGCAATTAAAGTCGGAGCAAGACGTTTAAGGTTTAAGAAAACAAACAAAACAAACAAACAAACAAAACAAAACAAACAAAACGTTTAAGACGTTTTATTGCTGGCAGAGATGGATGCTTGTTTACTGTGCATGCAATTTCAGGTAAGCTTCATAGCTAGCACATTACATACGTCACGGCCAAACATTAGTGATTGTAAAATCAGATCAAATTGTTTTTTAAGTTCAGCAGAGTCCACGTCTGCAGCAAGCAACCGTTTCTCAATAGCCGAGGGTCCAGATCCTCTATACGAAGCAAAGTGTGGAACAACGGGCTGGTTTTTACCAGGCTAAACCATACGCAAACCTTTTCCTTTTCTACATATCAATTAAAGGAGGACACTCAGTCAGGATTCAACTTCTTGATTTATGTTTTTTTTTTTTTTTTTTTTTTTTTTTTCTATGCTCTGAGATGGAGTTTCTGGACGTCTTTCCTGCTTTGAAGCTGCCGGTTTCCCTTCAGACTTACACAGTCTCTATTGGCATTTTAGATTGATATGGGCTAGATCTGGGTCGACCTACATTCAAATAAGGCCTTTTTAACATTTCTGCGCAGAAAACTCTCTGCCTGCCTCCTTCAAGGCCGAACGTTTCGGTTACCTTTTAACGCCAAGCTGATATTTCCCTCTTTGTGTACTCAAAAGGCTGAACCATAACCTCCTTCCTGGGCACCTTTCAGTCACTGCCACGCCAATAAACTCCTCTATATACTAAAAGTTAAATGGAAGGTCACAGAATAGAGTGAGGGTGTCCTTAATTTTGACTGTTTACCTAAAAAAAAAAATCAACACTAACGCTTTCATTTTTGTTTATTTTTGTGTTTTGTTAACCATTTTCCTTTAAATTAGAGCTACTGTATAACTGGGGTTATAAATGGAGGAAAAGCAAGAATAACATGCATCTCTGGTTGTCATCAATGCTCTCCGGCTGTCGCTGACGCAGACGATGAGGGACGATGGAACGAGTATAATCTACATCCAGAACATCTCACCGAGCGACGTCGCTGATCTCAGGAAAGCTTTGAGAAGGATCGGCCATGTGAGAAACTTCCTGCCGCTGCTCAACAAGGTATTAAACACACATTTAAAGGTCTAGATTCAAATCTACGTAAAGAAGAGGGCCTTATGGATTTATTTCTGCTTTTAGGTTTTTGTTGAATTCGAGACGGTTTACGATGCAGACCGCCTCGGAGTTTGGTGCAGCCTCGTGAGAATGGGCTGCCTCTACGCAGTCGACAGGCTGAAAGTACCACGAAGCAACAAGAAATCACAACGTAAGCAAATATAAGCTAATGCATTTACTTAAACGTATTTGTTTTATTTCTGGATGAGAATAAAAATAGGAAAATATAATGATAAGCTAAGAATACCATGGTCAAAGTTATTAATTTAACAAAAGTAAGTAAAACTTTCTTGATTAAAACAGCTTTCAAGATATAAAATCACGAAGTTACTTCTATATCTTATCCGACTTTTAAAAGAGACCACAGAGTCGACTGATCTCAAGTCCAAAGAAAGGAGATTTTTTTGAGTCCGGGAGCCACTGAGCTAATGGCTCCGTCTCCTTTAGTCTTCAGCTTGGTATGGGGAACCATCAAAGTCAGTAAAAGGATGTTCAATTGCACTCTAAAATAAACCGTAAGACAGTGTAATTGCATCAAGATTAGTCACATGTTAAAACTTGAAGGGTTTTTGTCAGCGTTTAGAAAAACGTGCAGCCATTCAAGGGAAGTTTTGCTAAGGCGTGTATTAGGTGGTGAAACAAATGGAGCTTAGCTTGGCAATATTTCTCAGATGGTAAAAACTTAGGAGCATTAGAGTGCAACGCCAAAGACAAACGCATCCTTGAACACGGCAGTTAATTTACCGTATGTGCAGACAAACACGGATTCAGAAATCTAAACGTTCCTTCAACAAATGGATCAAAACTTAACTGGAGAAATTTAGTTTCAGTCTCTCTTAATGTCTTTTTAATGTTTCCACTCTGAATGTGAGCGCGAGAGAAGAACAGCATGTTTCCAGTAACATCTGGCCACAAACGTCTGTTATAAACATTGGAGTATAAAGCAGAGATATTTGCCAAAATCCTCAGAGTTTAGGGAAAGCCCCAAAAAGAGGCGGAGCTATAAAGGAGCAGCCTAATAAAAAGAGGAGGCAACGTTGTACTTTGAATTTACGGAGTTAAATACACTTGACTTTTGTGGGGAGATCTAGAATGAGATTTCAAAGTAATGTTTAGTTTTCAGTTAAGTTTTCACTAAGGCCCTGTTACTATGACAACACCAGGACGGTAAAAACGCAAATATTTTTGGTGTTTTAGCGTCTCGTTTACATGGTCTCAGCATTTCAACTGTACAAAACTGAAAAGGTGCAACAGCGGGATTAAAGACGGTGTAAACGCAAACCAAAAACATCTGGCTACGATGGCGTCAATCACGTTTAGGCGTGTCGCAATAAGCAATGAATCAATTAATCGTATGATAAATTAAAAGGAGCTCAATAATTTCCATGCTGATGATTATTATTTTTAAAAAGGGGGCTTTTGTTTACAGAGCCTTTTATAATCCATTTCATTTATGTTTTCGGTTGTGTGTGGTTTTCAATTCCATTTTATTTACTATTTTTAATTGTCGCGTTTTATTTTGGATATTTATAAGAAATACATTGGACAATACATTGAATAATAATTAAAAAAATATTAAATAAATACAAAACATGGAAAAATAGGAAAAAAATAAACAAAAGACGAATAAAAAAATGTACTAAATTACAGAATAAGGAAAACATGGGGGAAAAAAAACTACATAATGAAAAAGTGATAACTTAAAAAATGACTAAATAAAAAAAATAAAAAAAAAATTGAATAAAGGCATCTATTAAAACAATAAAATTGGAAATAAAATGGAAAATTAAATTATAGCGATAATAATAACTTCCATCATTATGCCATTATCAATTTCTCACTTGAAAATGGTCTCAGAACAACAATATTATCATTTATCGCAATATTTTGTGGGACAATTTATCATCCAGCAAAATTTATCGTGACAGGCCTTGCCTGTTGGTGCTGCACTTCTTCACTTTTTGGCTTGTTAAAGGCAAAATTTGTTGAATGTGGAACATGTATGCCGTCATTAAAGACGCATAGATTACGCGCACCAGATTATGTGCCCGTCTGTATTGACAAAGGGTTATAAAAACACAACTCTGGATAAGAAAGCTCACAAAGTTTCACTGCCTCCTACAGGCCTGGCATGCGCACTACATCGTTTGCAGTGCTGTTTGTGTTCTGATCTGCACGTGGAGCGTTTTCGTTCCATACACGCGGCGAACGGAAATCAGTTTTCGGAAACGTCATCGTGTAAACATCACAAAATAACCTGTTTTTCACGTTTAATAAGTGCCTCAACAAGATTTTAAAATGACCAGATTGTTGTTTTTTACCATTAAGAACATTCTTCAGTATGTTTACAGGAGGTGAGTAAAAAGGTTTGTTGTTACTGTGATAGTGTTTGAAAGGGTTTACGCTACATTTATCCACTATAAAACAAGAGTTTAACCCATAATTCATTGCAACACGTAATATTTTTCCACTTCTCTAATAAAAAGTAACCAACCACTCTCCTTGTTTTTGATTGTGCAGCACCAAAACTGCCGCTGAAAGCTCTGCCATCCAGTGAGAAGATCTTACCTGACTCAGGAATACCAAGCATAAAATACGGCATTCCTCAGGGCACCACTGCGCCGTGTTGGGTCACCCTGATGACTCCGCCGTATCTCTTCCCAACTGTGTGTCCCTGGTTTAACATCCCCAGTAAGAGAAGCTAAATGCAGACATACCTGGCTCTCTGTTGGTGACTTTCACTGATTGTTTATTTTTTTCATTCTTAGATTTTCTGACAGTCCAAGGAGAAGAAGACATTTTGGTGAGGCCCTGCTTCCTGTACAAGAAATCAAAATCTCACTGTTAGTGTGGAATTGATGCAAAAAAGAAGTAAAATGTTTATGCATATGAGAGAAGGCCAAATTGACCTAAAAGTTGAAGTGTTTTATGAATCGTTTGAATTAATGTGAAACACAGTCAATCCCTCAAGTTTTTATTTTCTCTGAACTTGATGTCCTGTAGACGGCTCCCCGCTCAGGCTCTGAGTTCTTCACCGTCATGTTGACTGGTTTCCCAGAAGGAAAATACAAACATGAGGACGTAGCGAAGCTGGTGTGGCGTTATTTCCCCAAACAGAACCTTCAGACTCTCTACTACAACATTTTGGTCCTACCACTGCAGAGGAGGGTAAGGAGCTGTTCCTGCAGACCGATTCATGCACCAATGTTGCCTTTTGCACAAATGTCCGACCCTAATGGTTGTTGAGGGTATTAAAGAACAAATATTGCTTTATTTAACCTTCCTGTTTGAGAAAAGATGAGAATACATGCAGGAAATTGCCACAAGTTGACTCAAACTTACTTGTGCTGGTTTATTTTTGCTCTTTTACAAGAGATCTTAGGTTAGTTATCGTAATGTTTGATGACCAACTAAACCTCCCATCACTGCCTAAGCAAACTCTGCAAAGATTTCTATTGCTAATTTTTTGCTTTAGATACTGCAAGTTCCTTTACCAGGTCTTCCACAGAGCAGAGAGAAACCTTACAGATGGTCTAAATCTGTAGAAGCATGAGGTTGGTTGGCTAAATCACGTTCAAGTCAGTGACCTGCTGTGAATTCAGTTTCTACATGCAGGTGGGATGCAGTGTCTGCTGTTATCGCGTCAGTTTCAAGGCAAAGCGAGTTTATTTGTGTACCATCGTTCATAGATGAGACAAGAAATGCTTTCCAGCAAAATAAAGGGACAGAGGTAAACAAATGAGTAAAGTAATCATAAAAAAAAGTCCAATAAAACAACACAGGTAAGATAGGATAAAAATGAACTATTCACATTTTTTGCATTTTTGAAGAAGAGTTTCAGCATATTTCAGGTTTTTAGGCAGTTTGTTCCAGAGCTGAGGAGTGTTGAAGCTCAATGCTGCGTCTCCTTGTTTAGTTCTGGTTCTGGACCCACCGAATGAAAAGCTCCCTCACTTCCCAAGGAATGGAGATGGCTCATATCCAACAAACTGTGAAATATATTTGGGGTGAAGATCATTCAGTGCCTTGTACACCAGCAATAGTATTTTGAAACCTTTCTTTCAAACAGGAAGTGAGTTCAGGGATTTAAAGAGTAAGTGGCCCTTAAAACCAGGGTTGGGGACCACTGTTCTAACTTCCTGAAAATGAAAGCAAAATTAAAATGTTGGGCGACTGTAAGTCCTTAATCTAAGTTTCCTGTGAGATTTTTGCGTCTAATTGAGTGCTGATCTCTAACCTTTCTAAAACCAATGACTTCACTGAGTTTGGGGGCAATTCTGACAAGTTCAGTCACAAACATTATGATCACACGAGTTGCGTTTCCATTACAAAGGTGCGTAAATCTCTGTTGATTTTCTGCTAATGTCGAAAAAACACAGTTTCACAGTTGCGGTTTCCATTAAATAAAAAATGAAATTAAAATCACACGTGAATAAGCTTGTTGACGCGATAAGTCATTAAAAACATGCCACACCATGATCGGCCAACTACTTCCTGTTTTCAACTTCTTCATGGTTGGTGCCAGCGGCAACATCCGGTTGTTGATCATGTGACTCGTGTGATGTGAAAAAAAGTGTTTCCATTGCAGTTTTGCGAAATAAACCAATTTTGATACGGACATAAAAACCACCTCATCCTTGAGCCATAACTTTTTCTCAAAAATATTAATTTTTTTGAAAATGGCGTGTTTCCATTAAGCAAATTTATTTTCATCATTTCAATTTACGCAGTTTCAAGGGTTAATGGAAACGCAGCTACTGACTCGGTGACCGTAATGGACAGTGGTCATGTGGGGACACTGAAATATAAAGTCTGTCATCGGCATATGTTTGGCAGAAGATGTAATATTCGGATATAGATACTAAATAAAAGTGGACCGAGAACAAAGCCTTGAGGAACACCACATGTGAAAAGTACATGCTTTCTCGTAGCTGGAGACATGAGGATTTTTGTTGACATGACTGTTTTCATAAGGATCTGCAGATTTAGGCAGATGAAGTGTTCAAGTGTCAGAAGAGTAAATAGCGAAAAGGATGATCTTCTTATGTTGTTTACAATGCAAGTATCAGAAATAAACAAGATCCATAAGAACTGCTGTATGTCATAAACCTCCCTTGGCTGCGGTTAGGGTTATGGAGACTTTTAGAAACTAGTTATTCCAGAAGAAGGTTATTGGTTTATGATAAATGCACAGAAGGGGTCGTTACTATGTAGCTGTAGTATGAAGACCAACCTTATCGCTGAGCCAAATGCTCAGTTAAAGCACATTGGATATGAAAAATAATGCATTTATTATTAGTTGCAACAAGGTATTAACATGAACTCAGCAGAAATATGTATATTTCTCAAAGTTACAGTCGGGGAAACTTTAGCTGGGGTTGATTTTTCTTTTAATCGTAACTTTGGGTTTTAATGTAACCGTAAAAAACACATTTTTCTCTCTGCTGCCTTTTACCATTAGGCCTTCGTGTTCTTCTGCGACTGGGAGGCATGCCGCAGTTTTGTCTCGGATTGTGTCAAAAAGCCGGTGTCTGTCAGGAACGGCACTCTCAGTGTCCACTTCGTGTTGGAGGACATTCATCCTGGATCCAGTGAGGTATGGATACCAAGGAAAATGATCTGAGGATGCTCTCTGGGCTTTAACCTCCAGCAGTCTTTGTTTTTTGTTTACTTTTAAACTTGATGTCCATTATATTTTATTTAACTCTTAGTTTGTTGGGTAATTTTTTTTAATTTTTTTTATTTGTTTTGTTTTTTTACAGGAAATGATGTACAGAACCCAAATGAAATGGAGCAGTGGTGTATGTTTTTACTTTTTAAATGCAGATGTCAGTTGAATAAACCAATGTGCTTTAACAAACTCTTGGTTTTGCATTCTCAGTATGTTCCAGAGCTTTTCTTGCTGGAGAAGCGGCTGGTCTGTGTGGAGATCTATGAAGCGAATGTGAATCTCATTAAGCGCGTCATGAAGGAAGTGGCCGCCATTGCCAGTTTTGTCAGCTTTGTGCCTCTCAGCAACAGGGTACAGCGACACCACCCACCTGCATTAAAATATAGCAAAGATGCATTAAAATGCAGCAAAGATATTAATGATTGTTGGATATGAGACAAGTTTGATTTGCTTTATTTTGAACACTCATTTATTAGGGCCAAGAGCAAATTAGCGGTTTTAATACGACATTAAAGTGTAACTAACCCCCCTGTGAAAGCAAAACTACCAAAGTGGGCGGAGCCAAGAGGCAGGGCCAAGAACGGAGGAGGTAAGAGGGGCTGTGGTCAGGACAGAAGAAGCACTGTTGTCAACTTATCCACTTTATTGCTATATTTATCAACTTTTCAGACCCTCTAGGGACTTTTTATAAAAAAAAAAAAAAAAAAAAAAAAAAAAAAAAAAAAACCCAACAAGTGATAAATCTAGCAACGTTTTTTCTGTTATTCCTCTCCCGCTTCCCAAGCATTGCAGTCAGTCGTCCGTCCTCCAGTATACCATCGCCAATAGTCAGAGCAGAGGAGACCCATTCCTCTCCATGTCCACATTGTAAATAAAATCACACATTTGCAAAGTTGAGTAACTGTCGATCAATGCTCGCCGTAGTCTCACTTGGATCTCTAGTCCAAGTCCTGACTCGCCACCAGGCGGGCGGGGCTTTGCGTCTGGGAGATGGTTTTATACGCGTGGCTGTGGCGTAGTGTACCAGCTGTACCGCTGCAACCAACAGGAATATTCAATTGCCTCTGAACCATTCGACCGAAGGAGGCCAGCACTGACGATTTTAGGCAAAACTAAGCAAATTTAAACGAAAATGTCAAAATTCGCTCAGAAACATAAAGAGAGAACCCTAAATGACCTGTTTAGACAGTTTATCTGCAAAAAGAAAAAGTTGATTTGGGGATAGTTACACTTTAAAAGTTACTGTTGAACAATACTAAGCGCTGAAGACGCTGGAGGGAACCCGGCTGGACAAATTTAAGCTTTTTTTTGTTTGTGTCACACCTTCAATTAATAGCAAACACACAGGAATACAAGAAGTGTGGATAGATAAATTCCAATCACACTTTTTCTGGTCATCTCTCAAAATTTAATCTTTTTGGTAAGATGATTATTGGTTCTGTTAATGTATCTTAAGTTGCAAGGTCCCTTGGGATCCTTACGTCTGGGGTTTAATCCCAGAAATGGGTTGAGGGGGTGGACAAGACATATCTCATTTTAAAATAATTTTTTGGGGGGCAAACAAGAACTTTTTACTCAGGAATTGTCTAAAAAAAGTGATGCTTGTTGAGTTAAAAAACAAAACTGTGTGGTCGTTAAATTTGAGAATAAATCACAAAATCATTGCACTCCATTGTGAATTTATTGAGAGCTCAGAGCTTGGTTTGCTCAAGATCAGCCCCCCCTTGTGTCACACAGTATTCCAGAGATGGGTGGGAGCTCGTTTCCATTTACTTGAGTAACGTTTTAGACAAATGCTGTATACTTTTAGGAGTGTGCAACATTTGGTATGACTACATATAAAAATAAAATGGTGCAATGTTTGACGTTTTTCATTTCTCCTCTTAGATTTGCATCGAGATGGTCTCACCTCGTTGTGCTACAAAGGTGCAGCAGGAGATGCCTACGAGGAAGGTTTTGTCTACGTATTTTTGGTATGTTGTCAGTAAATGAGGGTTGGATGTTAAATTTAATAAGTAGATAAGTTACGAACAGTTTCTGAAGCTGAATTTTGTGGATCGACTGCCTAAGAAATCCACAAAGTAGGTTTTCAAAGGTAAAACAAGACATTTTAACTTACAATATGGGAAAATCTCTTGTTCCACAGGCAGATTATTTCACTTACAGCTAGAACTTTTTCATCAATATTAAGGAATTACTGACGTAAAACAAGCTCCTATATCGTGCTGAAAAGTTACTAGAAGTTAGTTTTGTCTTATTTCAGGTGTATTAAAGATATTTGTACTAGAAACTAGACCAAAACTACTTGGTGAGAGTTTGTGTTTTTGCAGTGTGTTGATGCATGTGTGGGAGTGAAGGCTGGTCCAATCACCCGAAAGGTTAATGTAGCGGAAATTGCTGAAGAAGTTGATGCTGGTTCTGGTGCAAAGGTGTTTGTGTCCTATGAAATCTTGGCTTCGGTTCAGTTTATTTATATAGTGCCGAGGGTGGGCACCGCTAACACTAAAGCACTAATCATAAACATTGGTTCCGCTAGCTAAAGCGCTACAGCAACATGGTATTTAGCGGAAGCTAATGCTAAAGCATGTGTCGCAACATGTGTTGCAATATATTATATCACCCTCAACAGGTTCAAATTTGTCATTACACCTACCTGTACGGTTTGTGTTTCAAGAAGTGATCCTTGAGAATATATCTTTATCTATGTCAGTTTCTGTGTCAGTTTTATAGTTGTTGAGTTTGGCTAACTCTGTTGCTGATTTTGCTGAATTGACCACGGTAGGGCTTCGGTCAGAAACATCAGTAGATGTTAAACTGTTTCTGAGTACAGAAAAAACATCTTTTTCTGCACTACATCACGGGTGGCGAACGGAAGGAGAGGAAGCGGAACTGCTGCGTAAAGTCTTCACCCACTTCAAAATAAGAGCATGAATATAAACATCTAACTACTTGAATTTTTTTTTTTCCAACTTTATTTATAGATTTTTAATTTTAACATACACAACAGACAGGCACAGAAGAGATCACGACATGACCATCACAAAGAAAAACGAAAAAAAAAAAAAAAAAAAAAAAAAAGATACATAAAGCAATAAAATTTAAAAAAACATTAAAAATAAATGTATAACTTTAACAGTCGATAACCAAAGCACAGATTTCAACACAGATTTCGAACTTTGTTCAGCTGAAAGCTTAAAAACAGCCAAGTAAGCTGGCGCTTTCAGAGTTTATGTGGAAAAATTAATTTATGGGAAGCTAAGTGCACTAATTGTTTCTTAAAGTTAGCAAAAACACTAAAAATTAGCTCAGCTATTAGCTGATTCTAATGCTACCATTAGTGGAAGTGTGCCCACCAGTGATAGTGCCAGTTAAAAACAAATGTCTCAAAAACGAGACCAACATACAATTGTGCAAGTGGTGATAGTGTTGTGCCTGATCTGTGCTTTGGCTTTCATGCACGAAATGATGTTCAGAAATAATGTTATTTGAAACTGCATAAGTAAAATGGCGTATAAAACAACCACTTTTCCTTTATTTATGGTTTGTCACCAAGCTATTTTTTTATTTACCTCTACAGGACCAAGGTTGGACGTGTTGAGTGGTGAGTATCGCCATTTTTAATGTGTGTTTGTGAAGCAGAGGAAGCCCGTAATGATGTCAGATGCCAGATGAGTGTATAAGTCATAAAATTTTACAATATAAAATGTTGGTTTTTCTAACAATTAGTTTATGTACCAAAAGATTTCTAATTGTTTGCATGTTTTTAGAATGGTTAATGTTCTTTAATCGAGACAAAACCTATAAAAAGACAAATCTAGATTGGTTCAACATCACCATGTGGATCAAAGATGGAAGTGAAAGTTATTCATGTTGAGGTATTTAGTCAGAAAGGATTCTTATGCTATTTTGTTTGGTGCTGGATCCATATATTGTTTTAGCAACTGGGTCGATGTGTCCTCTTTGATTTTTAGTGTGAAGGATCTAAATCAGCGCTTAAAAGAGACCAGAGAGATCAAGATAAACCTTGAGGCGGAGACACCAGGAGTCAGTGGTCAGCCTTCGGCCTTGAAAACTCCAGGGCATTTTCCCTTCTCGGAGCCTCGTAATGATGATGTTGCAGATGCTAATTCTGCTTTACCTGCGGCCTTCGTCGAATCCATGATTTCTAACTCCAAATCAACGCTGGAAGAAAGACTTACTGAACCTCCTGATGTCGTTCTGGAATCCAAGACTGAAACAGGCTCAACACCAGAAGAACGTCAACCCTGCAAGAAGATTTCAGCTGCAGCAGGTAACTGTCAGCTGTCCAACATGTATGTTTATGTTTAAAACTACAGGTTGTTGGTGTGTTGTTTTTTTTTTTTTTTTTTTGTTGTTTTTTTTTAAGGGAAATGTGTTTGTCAGATTCCAAGGGGCATTGTTTCTAATGCTGCGTTCAGACCGAACGCGCTTTGCGTTTCAAAAACGTATCCAACGCCTCAAGTTGGATGGTTGTGCACTTTGAAGTCAGATGCTTAAATCACTCTTGACGCGTGTCGGGAGCAGCTCCTATACTTGACTGCTTCGCATCAACTCTTCCACCTATTGCACGTTTCCTCTGAATAAATGCATTAATTCTTCAGTGTGAAACTAGTAGTGGCTTCACGTTGTGCTGGACGGATTTGACTCGCTCAAATAGTAAATGGAAAATAGTAAGGTAATGGTATAGGAAAATGTAAGGTACACAGTATTCATCCAGGTTTTTGCTTTTAATTTAATTTATTAGTAATAGAAGCTTTTTCTAAAATCTAGACTTGAGCATGCCCACTTAATAAACTTGGCAAAATTAAGCAAAAGTGAGCAAAATCCTGTTCTTGTTGCTAAAAAGACAAAAAAAAAAAAAAGTGTAGAGAAAGATGATCAACCTGAGAATTTTAGGATATGCTGCTTTTTTGTTTGAATCTGGCAAATCTACAAGACTTTCTTTTTTGGTTTTGTTTTTGTTTTAAATCCACAAGGCTGTACGCATCGCTTGTCTACAGAAATCTACTTTGCTTATTTCATTAAAATATTTTTAGTTTAGTTTGTTTATTTTTTACCCGCTAAATAGTTTTTGCAATTATAATTAAAACGAAAATTACTAAAACTTGGTGGCCCCCGGAGTACTTCCATCTTGACATTTTGGGCCCGCATGGCGAACCGTTTGGACATCGCTGCGTTTAAGAAACAAATGGCATCAACAGAAGTCAGGTAAGATGCTTTGACATTGGTAAAACATCTTGGGAGATATTTTAGACATGAAACCCTGTGGTAGACTTATAATTTGCCTAGGAGATCATATGGCTTGGGATTGCCTCTGTGTACCTGGGGAGGGATCCTTGACTTACCTGTTGTCCCTCAAAGGCCAGTCAAGGATGAATTGATGGATTTGACCAGAAGAATAATAACAGTTGGTGCTATTATAGTTTTTGCAACTCTTAAGATGACAGGAAAAGATTTGAACACAAAACAATCAACTGATGAAATAATCATCCTATTATTGCATATGTTTGAGTTTGAGGAATTTGAGTTTTCTTTGCTTTTAGATCCCGACGAGAAGACCCAAACAGATGCGCTTTCTAAAGCCATCGGCAGCGTTTCAGACGTGTCCACTGAAGCATCTTCATCTGTCAAAACTGAGCCAACAGCTGAAGAAGTGGTCAAAGAACAACCAGCTGGTGTAGATTCCTGTCTCACTGCTGGGGAGAGGATAGGAAGTTTGCTACAGCCACAAAAAATTCGTAAGAAATCTTAATCTGTTGAAATCAAACGTGTGAGGGCAAAAAAATGCCCTGGCACGTGCAGACAACCAGCTTCTTCATATGGTATGCCTGGAATGTCGAGGCAGGATGCATGTGGGAAAAAAAAAAGAATAAAGTCATTTAAAGCTGCAATAGATAATTTTTTATAAAAAAAATTATTTTTTTATACATTTGTTAAAACTGTGACTATGACAGTATAATATGAGACAAATAATCTGAGTACATCGGGCTCCTCTGCCTCCTCCCTGTGGTCCTACTGCCACCTGCAGAAATACACTTCCTGGTCAGAAATAACCAGTCAGAGCCAGGAGGAGGGTCTTAGTGCTGACAAACATGCTCATGTACGCGCTGCTCAAACCCTCCCCCTTGCTCTCTGCTGCGCTACAGCCCCTCCCCACAGCGGAGCCTGCCATGAATGCTAAGGCTAGTTAGCATGGCCACCGATGACGACAGATAAATAGTTTTCCTGTAATGTTAGGTTGTTTTTCCACCATTAGCCCAGCTGCTGCAAACCGGCAATCTTGATCAAAACGAACATTTCAGGGAACTCCGGTAGCTGTGGTTGGTGTTTGCTCGCCTAAATAAGAAAAGAAGCGTTTGAAATTAAATGGTTTTGAATGCTCGTAATCATTTCCTGAATGTCTGTTTTTATTTAGATCCTGTGAAGAATCCAGCCTCAACAGTTTCAGCAGCTTCAGCTGAAATTGTGCCAAACACAAAGTCTTCCGCTGTAGGAACAAATTCACAGCTGCTTGCAGCTACATCTTCAACGGAACCGTTTCCTTTGACTCCCGGAGAGAAGCTGCAGCATTTTCTGAAACCAGTTAAACTCTGTGAGAAATTAACTGCATATAAAGATCAGAAATATCTGCGTCAGGTTCTGGTTTTCTTTGACTTCTTATTGATCTCTGGCTCTTCTTCCCAGCTCAACTTGATATAAACACCATCTTGTCACCAGTGGTAAGTTTTTGTTCCCCAGCTCTGTCACTGAAGTTATATAAACACCTTGTCTCCTCTGAAAGCTGGATCTTAAACTACGTTGTAGGTTTTAATTGTGAAAAACTGGATCTGGATTTAAAAATGTTTGATTTCATGTTTGTCTTAGATTTTTGACGCTTAATTTGCAAAAAAGAAACTTGAATACTGACGCATTAAGCTCATTAAAGGTCAACCAGGTGGATATAGATTGATGTGCTGTTGTCATATTCGAGGTAAATGCTGTCCAAGGCAGAGAAGAGGCAAATAAAGGTGTGTTTCTCCTGGAGGAACCACGGCCAGATCAGACAAAACGGGTTAAAATCTACCCCATAAGACGGCTCTGATTAGAAGACCCTACTTTCCGGACCCTTAACCAAAGATCTGAATTTTCTGAACCTAACATTAAATTATAAAACAGGAGTAACTGGGTGGTTTTGTTTGAGAAATGCAAAATTCAAACCCAGTTGTTTACAGTATTACCTTTCAAATACACTAATGAATTAAAAGAAGGCATAGCTCTCCGTTGGAGGCTGCGCCAGTCAAAATCTGGGGATTTAAACCAGTAAAGTTGGAACATTTTATTTCCAATATGTGCTGAAATACAATTTGAGAGGATAACAACTCCATGCCCAAGTTTAAGTTTGGAAAAAGCAGACTTCCTGAACCAGCTGCCGTGTCTCTGCTCTGATTTACACATTGAAGTCTGTCTGTGAAATCCATTTAATCTTTCTTATGCTTATACCTTAAAAGTGGAGTGTTTGCATATGTTATAAAGTCGCTGTGGTCAGTAATGGTTTCACTGGGGGGAAAAAAAAATCAAACCTTTTGTCTTTTTGTTTCTTTCTGATAGTTTTATAATTTCCTTCTTTGCTACTTTTGGTGGGTTTTTTTTTTATTTCATGTTAAGTTTCTTTGAGGTACAAAGTTAAGAACTTTGGATGTAAACAGTTTTAATTGGTTGTAAATGTTTCATAGGTTTTAATGGTTTGAATTTGAACGTTGGGAAGCTTGATGAGTGACTTGAGTTACATAAAGTGTTGTGGTTTAATGTTCCCTGCAACTGTTATTGAAATTAAATTCAAAAATGCTTTTATCCCAAAGGCAAATTAGATGTAGTTGTAACTCATATCATCCAAGTATCTTCAAAGATTTGTAGATGGTGATGCTGTGGGCAGGAAGGATCTCCAGTAGCAGTCAGTCTCGCAACAAGTTTGGAGAGGCCTCTGACTGAAGACTGTTACTGTATGACAGTCTCATGACCGTCATGACACGCTAACAGCTCAATATCCAGGCAGCAGAGATGATATTCGACAGTAGCATGTACTGGATGACATCATCAGTTGTCGGCAAGCGCTGCTGATCCGCCTCATTTGCTTTTGCCGCTCCTCTTTAAATCTCTCTCTGGCCGTATGGTTAGAAAGCTGAGCAGAGAGATGGAGCTCGGTGGAAGAGAAGCTACTGCTCTGCATCCATGAAGCCTCCTTCTCAGCTCTTCTGGGATTTGGGGTTCAGGTGTTATTTGAGCTGTCAGGATGCCAATCGGCTGCTATCAGTTGGGGGAAAAAAAACAAGACGATACGGTTGATACGGTTAGGCACCATTACAGCAGCTTGAAAGTAATAAAGTAAGAGCAAAAATCATTCCAGCTCCACAGCATCCAAAACCAAAGGGAATAATTGTCCAGAAAAGCAACTCTTCAGCCAAAATAATTATGTATTGAAGTCGAGAAGCTCAGATTTTTAATTTTAAGAAAGCAATAATAATGAATTGGTAGCACACCCTGTAACTTCTGCTCAGGTTTAGATTTGCTGGGCTTTTCTCCCTGACAGGAACCAGCTGTTGGCTGTTACTTATTTATTTTGTTGTTTTTTTTGTCCAACCGTTATCATACACCGACCTTGAACAATGAATTGTTCTAATTTTGTTCTGAACTTGCATAATTCGTCTTGTCTGCAGGTTTTTTCCCTCAGCGTCACCCTGGTTATAACTAACCTGCCAAGGTGGTCCGACGGCGCCTACACAGAAGCCGAAATCATCGACGCGCTCCGGAAGTGTCGAGTTCAGTGCGAAGACGATAAAATCTTCGTCGTCCCTCAGTCGCAAATGGTCGGCGGCGAACTCCTCTGAGGCTGGCTGGCGGTTATTTTTAGGTTACTGGAGAAATAAATGTTTCTTGTTCTGCTTTCAGGCGTTTCTCGTGATGCCAAAAGTGGACGAGGTGCAACGTTTGTTCAGAGAGTCACCATGGAGGCACCGTTTCTTCAAGGGAAGAAAACTTGGATTCCATGTTGTCTCGAGCTACACACCAATGACTCTGGTAAGTTGTTTTTTGTTTTTTAAGTTGTGGTTTCACATTGGAATTGCTTTAAAAAGGATAGAGTTGTACAGGAAGGCTGTTTAGTAAAAAAAAAAAAAAAAAAAAAAATCACCTTTATTGTGTTTGCAAATGGGAACATTTTGATTCAAGCTTATTTTGTTGTCTTTTTTCCAGTTTGGGTTTTATAGATATTTGATGTCTTTTACCGACTTTGTAAGTATTTTACTTGTTTACTGACTTGTTCTCTTGCTCTTTTTCTTGAAATCTACGCTCATCACTTTAAACATCAAACAAATTTTAAGAGACAAAGAATCCAACTGAAAACTGCATGCAACAAACTTTTTGCTGATAAATGTATTTGTTTACCGTCTCACCAGCTGACATCTTGGAGGAACTGCGACGCAAAAAGCGTTCTTCACTTCCAAAACGTTTCGCCGAGTGAAGCCAGAGATCTGAGGGAAGCTTTGAGGAAAATCGGCAACGTTATAAACTACCTACCTCTGCTTAACAAAGTAAAAGCGCACACACACTGACACGCTGAGAGACGCCGGGGTTGAAATTATTTTGTATTAATTTCTTGCCGTGTTCCAGGTTTTTGTTCATTGTGAGACCCCCTCGGATGCCAGTCGACTCGAAGTTTGGTACAGCTGCTGGAAACGGAGCCGTTCCCACAACGGTCAACGGACAGGTGTGGGAAAAAATAGTGAATACTTCAATACGTGAGCGGTCAGGGTGCACCAGCACCAGACAGTCACTCTTTGATAAGCGCATAGACGGAAAATGACTACAGTTCCACAGTGTTATAACCTTCTTCATATGGCAATAATAACATGAAGGGTTAAACTAGCTAAAAGGTCTGTTCAGTCACTTGCAAAATGTACACAGGATGTCCGAGAATCCTTAAAAAGTCTTAAATTGATAAATCTAAAATTAATGCCTGAAAATGTTTTAAATTCATTAAAAAATTAGTTGACCTTAAATGCATTAATCACAGGTCTTTCATTTTGTTTTGGCAGGACTATTTAATCTCGTACACTTCACAAACACAAAGTATTTCTGGTCCAGTTTCTAGTCCAAATATCTTAAATACACTTGAAATAAGACAAAACTAACTTCTAGTAACTTTTCAGTAGATATAGGAGCTTGTTTTAGGTCAATAATTCCTTAATATTGATGAAAAAGTTCTAGTTATAAGTGAAATAATCTGCCAGAGGAACAAGACATTTTTCCCATATTATAAGTTAAAATGTCTTGTAACTTAGTTTTGTCTTATTTCATGTGTATTCAAGATATTTGCACTAGAAACTAGACCAAAAATACTTGGTAAGATTTTGTGTTTTTGCGGTGAAGGTTTTTACAATTTATAGCAGCTGATTAAGATGAAATGAAATAATCTACCAGTGTGACAAGACATTTCCCCCCATATTATCATATATATTTTCTCATATTATAAGTTAAAATGTCTTGGA
Organism: Anableps anableps; assembly: GCA_014839685.1. Classification (NCBI taxonomy): domain Eukaryota; kingdom Metazoa; phylum Chordata; class Actinopteri; order Cyprinodontiformes; family Anablepidae; genus Anableps; species Anableps anableps. Next base: position 25,369,301 of record CM026085.1, on the reverse strand, counting down.
GGGGGGGGGGAATTTCTAAAAAAAAAATAAATAAATAAAAAAAAATGGTATAGGTTAGTCACTGCTACAGAAGTCTGAAATTAGGAAAAAAAATTATTTATATATTAATTATTTAATTTATATATTTAATTATATATATATATATATATATATATATATATATATATATATATATATATATATATATATATATATAGTCAAACTAACAAGGCAGCAGCAACACCTGCTGACCCAATCACCTTTTTGCAGCAGATGTTATATGTTTAAGTTCAGGATAGTAGGTTTTGATCATTTTAAACCAGACATCTTTTGTTTGTGCAGCACCAAGCCTGTCGGCACACGCTTTGCAGCTCTGGCAGAATATCGCAGTTGCAGCCAGCGTCCCGGGGACAACCGGCGCCATCCCACAGGGCAGCACAGCACCTTTTTGGCTCACCATGACAATAAGTCCTTATGTAGCTCAAGCTCCATCTCCGTTCTTCAAGATCCCAGGTGAGATGAGCACAGGGAAGCTAAATGTAGCCGTAAAACAACATTTTGAATATAAGTGACTGTTTTGGTGTTTAAACCACCCGTTACCTTGTTGAGCTGATCACGGTTTGGTGTTCAGGGGTTCTGATCTGATCACTAACACCACATTCACTACTTATAAAAAAAACTGAAGTCATGTATTAAAGAGCCTCTTTCATTTTAAACACGTTTAAGCCTTTATTGTTGTTGCATCACGTCTAAAATTCACCTTTCGGTTGCAGATTCACCTCATATTTCATAATAAAAGGTCCTTCTGCTGCCCCTGTGTGGTTTATGCCCCCTGCTCTGTGTAAAAATAGCGCCTTAGTGGGCGACCGGAAGTGACGTAACTGGAGGGGACCGTTCTTGACTGTGCTAATTAAAAAAAAAACAAAACTGCCAGATGGCTCTGAGAACAGCTCTATCTCTGATTTTCTATACATACGGCTACCACACTAAGCACTGCTGATGTTTGATCATATTACGCATGGATATTTAGTGTAAAATGCCTTTGTTTGTCACTACTAGCTTTTCAGACCATCAATAGGAAGACCCTTATGGAGGTATGTTTTTATTCCTATACTCGTTTAATTTTTTTTAATACAATTAATTGGCATTTAACATTAAAAACAAATGTCTTACAGCATTTTTCCAATTAACTGAAAGCTTTCTAATGTTCTTTTTCTTCAAATCGTCAAGTCTGTTCCAATTTTTAGTAAATAAGTTTATTTTAACTTCTCTTCCTGTAGATTTCTCGGCGAGATTTGAAGTTCGCGACTATCATGTTGACTGGTTTGCCAAATAGAACCTACACACACGAGGATGTGGCTATGCTGGTGTGGAAGCATTTTCCTGATCAGAACCTTCACACTCTGTACAACAATGTTGTGGTTTTACCGCTGCAGAGGAGGGTAAAGGCCAGCTGCAGCAATGTTTTATCAATTTCTGCTTGATTTAAAATGATTTTAGTATGGCTACAGTATATCATGATTCTTCATATCTCTTCATTTCCAGGTTTTTGTGCTTTTCAGCAGCATTTGTGCTTGCTTAAGATTTCTTCAAGATCAAAACAGGAAACCAGTTTTCTTAAAAGAAGTCATTCCCAAGATCCATTTAGTCTTGGAGGATATCAATCTTGGATCCACTGAGGTATGGGAATTTCAGAACACAATTTGCTCTTTTCCATCAGTAAATATTTGCCTCAACTCGGCTCTACTGAACTCTACACAACTCGGGTTGTATTCCAATGGAGTACAACCTCGATATGTGTGGGGGTGTCATGGCAAGGTGACTTGGAAAGTAACATGCACTAAAATGTCCGTACCTGAACAGATGCTTAGAACAAATCAATGCGTGGATATGTCAAAATTTTCTCCAGCTGAACAGAAACAAAACTGAAGTTATTATCTTTGGACCCAAAGAGGAACGATCTAGAGTCAGCATGCAGCTTCAGTTATTACTGCTAGAAACTAGTGATCAGGCCAGAAATCTGGGTGTGGTGATGGACTTGGATCTGAACCTTCAAGAACACATAAAGACAGTTACAAAGTCAGCCTTCTATCACCTGAAGAACATTTCCAGGATTAAAGGACTAATGTCTCAACAAGATCTAGAGAAACTCATCCATGCATTTATCTTTAGTTGCATTGATTACTGCAACAGTGTCGTCACAGGTCTGCCTAAAAAATCAACCAGACAGCTGCAGCTGAGCCAGAACGCTACTGCTGGCGTTCTCACTAAGACCAGGAGGGAAGATAAAACACATCACCCCAGTTCTAAAGTCCTTCCACTGGCTCCCTGGAGCTCAGAGAACAGACTTTAAAATATTTCTGTTAGTTTATAAATCACTGAATGGCTCAGCACCAAAATACATTAAAGACCTGTTGTCATTGTATCAACCTTCCAGACCACTCCGGTCTTCTGATTCTGGTCTGCTCTGCATCCCCAGAACCAACCATGGAGAAGCAGCTTTCAGTTTTTATGTACCACAAATCTGGAACAAACTTCCAGAAAACTGCAAAACAGTCGAAACACTGAGTTCCTTTAAATTAAGGCTAAAAACTGACCTGTTTAGAGCTGCCTTTGATTCATAATAACAGGAACATTGACCAACATATTTGTATTGATGTTTTTAATGATGGTACTTGACAAAATGTAATGTTTGTTACTGGCCTCACAATTAGTGACCGTTTGTGTTTGATTTTTTTTTTTTTTTTTTGCTTTCATGATATAAAGCACTTTGAACTGCGTTGTTGCCGAAATGTGCTATAAAAATTAACTTCATTGTTAATTAGAAATTCACGTTTATTTATATAGCACATTTCAGTAACAAGGCAATTCAAAGTGCTTTACATGATAAAAACATAATACAATAAACTAACAACAAAACATTACATTGCAGGGTGACTTTACTGAGTACAGTCAAGCTTGATTCTGATTCTCTAAACTGAGATTATTTTCACTGTTGTATATTGTAGGTAAAATGCTTAAAAGGGCAAAATGGTGCCACTCAACCACCCTTCAAAAAATATTTGGTTAACTTCTAAGTTTACTAACACAGCATATATTGAAAGTCTAAGTTTATTTTTATCTATTCATATTTTATTTTGATTAACTTAATTTACACACTATGTAAAACTCTGTCCAGGACATAATGAAAGCTGCTTGTGTCATTAAAATAATGTACTTAATATTAATGATGTCGTTCCAGGAATCCATGTACAGATCTCTGATGAAATGGAGCAATATTGTAAGTGAATTATCACTTTTTGCAGTATTTTGTAATATAAAGTCTGCTGTTTCTTTGAATTAAAACCAAAATCCTGGTGGTTTCCCAGCATGTTCCAGAGCTGAAGTCTTTGGAGGAGCGGCTGCTCATTGTGGGGGTTTCAGGGACAAACGACCAGATTGTGATGGTGGTCATGACAGAGGTGGCGAGCATCGCTACTTTTGCCAGCTTCCTGCCCCTTGCCAACAGGGTATGAGGAAAAAATACCTGTAAAGCCACCTGGCAAACTGCTGATCAATATAATGTTCCTTTTTTTTTTTTTTTTTTTCCTATGCTCTTACTGATTAAGTCAAAAACTTTGCATTTTTCTGTCTTTTCTTTTATTTTCCACTTTTGTAAGTCTAGTTTGCTTATGAACATTTTTTTTTGAAATGGTGCTTTTGAGAACATCTAACATCTTTATCCAACTGGAATTGGATTTTCATGTCCCCGGTTTTAAAGAAGCCCTCTGCAAATCTAAATTTTAAAAAATCTGTATTTTCATTTCTTTAGAACAGAAAATAAACATTTATTTATATGTTACAATGTAACAGAATTCTATATGAAGCCCGTACGATTGTGTACACATAATTTTATAGCCATAATAATTCCTTCCTTCTCCCATGCTTTGGTTTGCTGCATCCACTGCTGTTGATTCACAACAGATTTACATCGAGATGGCCGAGTCCACCGGAGTAATAAAGGTGATGGAGAAGCTGTCTGTGCGCAAATTATCTGAACAGCATGAAGCTTGGTAAGCGTGGGAACTTGAGCAGTTACTGATTTTCTAAGAATGTCTTCCTGAAGTTTAACTGTGGCTTTCTGTTTCCCACATTTTTCAGGAAACAGGTTGGACGCGTTGAAAGGTGAGTATTTCAGTTGACTACAAACATGGTACCTGTGATTCTATGTTCTGGATAATCGAAAAACCCAACTTTTCTGGAGTGAAGACCTGTTTCCCAAACATTTGGCCGTTTTTGTTTTGTTTTTTTATAGTCTATTGAGCCGAAAAGAGCGACTGAAGGACTGTCGAAAGATTGGAGTGAACCTTGAACGCGGCACCATGAGTCTCAACACAGCGGCCACGCCACTGAATAGAATGGAGGAGAAGTCGGCAGCATGCAGTGCTGTGCCAGCTAAAAGTCTGACCACATCTCATAAAAGCACAAAATGCCTTCAGATTGATTTAAACACTTTGGATGAACATGTCGTTCTTCAGCACAAACTTGAACAAAGCTCCACGCTGACTAAAGAGGTGATTTTATTTACTTTATTCTTTGTAAATGTTTCTAAAACCATCAGATTATCCCTTGGGTCCGCAACCTTTGGCCAACCACAACAGAGCTAATTTACTTAAAAAGGAGCGAAAAATAGTTTAGATTTGAAGTTAAGAAGAAAAAAAGACAGTTTTTGTGTTTTATTTTATATCGGCAAAAGATCTTACAGAACATAAAGTTGTAAGGAATTTAATTCACTATTTGTAGTTTTTATTATGCTGCACAAAGCATTTTCATCTTTACATTCAATGAAATTTTTAGTCTTGTTCATTTTTTTTCTTCTAAAACCTAAAAAAAAGATACATTTGATAGTTTGATTTAAACATTAAATATTTTTCTACAACAGTTTAATTTAAAAAATGGGCAATAAGGTAAAATTATTTTTAAAAAATACATTCAAATCAGTGTTATTAATCTTTCATATATTTTCCTCTAGATCTCCAGTGAAAGTGACAGCAACTTTAAAAGTTCCTCTTCCTCCAAGCAGGCCACCAAAGAAATGAAGATCTCACTTTCATCACCTGCAACCAGCGATATCCTAAAGTCGATTAAAGACTGCAAGAGCTCTGCCTCATCATCTGGATCCACTAAAAGCAGCTTGCTGTCTAGCTCCACGTCTTCGTTAGTAAAAACGCAAAAAGACGCTTCTGAGTCTACAAAATCTCAAACTAATCTGTCCTCTTCTGCAGGTGGCAGTAAAACTTTTCCCTTCTCTTCGTCAAAATCTGTTAGGTCTTCAGCATCCTCTGGTGAGGACAAGAGCGAGACTCCTCTGAGAGCATCACAAACACCATCCACATCCACAGGTCAAAGTACTGGTTCACCTGCAACAACTGCAGAAACTCCTCAGTCAGATAAACATGGAGCAACACTTACTGGGGCTGCAGTAGCAAAGTTTGACCACAAAGTGTCAGCAGAGAGCTGCATTGCAAAAACTCAGTCAGCCTCAAGAGTGGAAACATCAAATTTTGTACCCACTCAAGGACAAAATTTGAAGTTTGCCAACCAAATCCAGATTCAAGACTGTTTTAAAGATGAAACACTCAAAGAGGAAATTGAAAGCAAAGAAAAAGAGGGGAAAAGGGACAATAATGTGAAGAATCAGATGAAGGACAGTAGTGACCCTGAAAGTTATCAAATCACTGATTCAGTCGCTGGACAAAAAGATACACAAAACTGCAGCACTGAAACCCCTGGAACTGAGAAAACCCAGGTTTTATGTCGGGTAGGCCTTCATGTTTCTGACAGTGTTGAGGACCAGAAGGAGGCATTTATAAAAATGGAGAGAGAAGCATTTTTTTGTCCAAAAGACAATGCCACCAAAGAGCATTCAAAACATCTGATCAAAGATGAGGGTTCAAAAGTAAAACCAGACCAGAGGACAAAGGCTTCTACAAGTGAAGAAGGAGCGACTTTACCAATAAAACAGGAGCGTTCAGATGAATACTCTGAGACAAAAGCAAAGGACAGCAATGAAGAGACTGGAGAGAGGACAATGGAGATGGTCTGTAAGGACCCAGTTCTTGATGAATCTTCCACACATATGTGTGGTGGGAAAACTAACAGAGAAGCCAATGAAGATGAAAGTAATCAATACAAAGTTTCCTCTGTTGTACCAACAATCAGTCAGTCAGGGAAAGATGCTGCTGTTGAAGAGAAAGAGATCGCAACGGATGACCATGGAGCTTCTGTTAAAGAAGAAAAACCTCTGGTGAAAGATGAAGGTTTGGCAGTAAAACCAGACAAGAAGAGTAGAGTGTCCGAATCTGATAATGGAGAAAATTCTGCAAAAAAACAGAACTTGGATAAACGACTTGAGACACAAACAAAGGACAGCAATGCAGAGACTGGAGAAAGGACAGAGGAGATGGCCTGTGAGGACTCTGTTGAAGATAAATCCTGCAGAAAAAGATCTTTCAGACAGTCTACCAGACTAGCCAATCAAGATCAAACCAATAGTAAAACCATCATTACAACAAGCTCTACCAGCAAAAGGAGGACAATAATTGAGAAAGTCGCTTTAAATGGAAGAAAAGACAGGACTCCAAGAAGGAGAAACACTCCTGCCAGAGATTCACAACAACAAAACAAAGCGAAATCTCAGAAAAGAGAAGCAATGTTTGTTAAAGACCTCACACCAACAACCTGTGAGCAGCAATCACAAGAGATCTCAGACGATGTTGACTTCAGAAAGACTGTAGAGGAGGAAAAAGAAGCTACAACACCCAGGAGGAGAGGTCGACCCAAGAAGACAGCTGGACTGGCTCTGGGTGAGACACAGAGCTCCATCTCTCAGATGCTTGCTTTAAAATCAATATAACAAGAAACCCTGTTAATTTGTCATCTTTTGTTGCAGTAAGAAAATCTACCAATGGGATGAAGTTTGGAAGTATAGGTGAAAAGATGATGGAAAGATGTGCCAAGGAAGAAACAAGAGAAGAAACCAGCAGGGACAATGTTAAAGGTACAAGGTTCTGTTAGAGAGCAGAGGAAATGTTGAATACGGAAGAAGCATTTTTGAGTTGGATTATGTTTTAGTTGTATACGTTGCTTTAACAAATATTGCAAATGCATAACCACAGGAAGAAACTTTGCATATGTTGAGCTGTGAACATCATATTTTCTCCTAAACTGTTATAGCAGCTAACATTTCTGTTAGCTTCTCAGGGTCTTAGGAGTGTTTGATGTCAAGTAAACACAACAGCAACCAAATCTTGGCTTCCTGTCTACTTACAAATTAATCCTAGCACTGTAGTGCAGATATTTCTTACAGGAAGCTAGAAAAGCAGCAGCAGTATCCTGTTTTCACTGTTTCAGAGTTGGAATATGTTTTTGGATAGTGGGCTGTACAAAAACTCTTTCTTATACAGGGGGATGTAGATATTAGCAAATATTTTAAAAAGAAAATACATTAATTCATGAGTACAACAAACATTTCACAAGTAGGAGCATATTTTATCATTAGCTGGAAAGCTAATGAAGCCGTTGGTTGATCTAACAACGTCCTTTTGTTATTAAGTGTTGAGGGAAACTAATCTTCTGGACCTCAACTTATTTGATATGCAGGTGTTGTATGTGGCTCAAAAACATTTAATATAATACTCTGTTGTGTCTATGGGGAAAAATTGGAGACTGGAGTAAAATAAGTCTTCTGGAAACATAAATTACGAAGCGGGAGCTTCAATTCAGCCAAAAACAAAGTTATAGGCTGAACAAAGCAGTGAGCCAACCACAGGATTGACAAACTCTTTCCCTTGTATACCTTCAAGTGGCACCTCCTTTCCTTCCTGTTTTTATTCTTCTTTACAGTGGTTATACACAATCAATACTACTGCTAATACTGGAGCTAATGTTTCTTTTAGCGCCTTAGCGTTTTTGCTAACTTTGAAAATGTTTAGCACACTTTGCTTCCCCTAAATTAATTATTCCAGATAACTTGTAAAGCGCTAATTTACTTGGCTGTTTTGTAAACTTTCAGTTGAATGAAGTTTGACATCTGTGTTGAAGTTTTATGAGCTCTTAAAGTAATTGGATGTTTCTATTAATGCTCCTATTTCAAAGTCTGTTTACTCAGCAGTTCCATTTCATCTTCAATATTTCTTTTTAATTTTTTTTTTTTTTTTCTTTTTTTTTTTTTTTTTTTTTTTTTTTTAAAGAAAGTTTATTGAGCAAGTTGCAAGTATACAAGCAAAAATGTACATGGATGAATTTAGAGAGCCGTGCAGCAAATGTTTTTCTGTACCCAGAATGCATCGCTGTTCTATAGTAACCATTAAAAAAATCTACTGAAGTTCATCCTGTTTGCTTTCTGACTGAAGCTATACCATGGTCAATTAAGCAAAATGAGCAGCAGAGTTAACAAAACCCAACAACTCTAAAACTGAAGCCATGAGTGAAATGTCTGTTCAAAAGAATCACTTCCTGAAGCACAAACTTGCAGAAAGGTGTGCAATAACAAATGTAATCCTGTAGAGGGCAGTATAGTACATGTCATTGACATGGTGGGTATCAATATAGTTGAATTTAGTGGTTTACCATGTTGGTGTAGTGCTCAGGGTGAGCAGAAGTAATGTTTATGATTAGGGCTTTAGGATTAGCAGAATTAATTTTGCAGTGAGTGGTTCCTGCCACTGGTTAGTGATTGTTGATAGTGGATTCTTTAATGTTACCATTGGAAGTTGCGTTATTATTGGCTATTCGTCAGGTTTATTTGTACAGCACATTTCAGCAACAAGGCAGTTGAAAGTGCTTCCCATCTTGAAAACATAAAAACATCATAAACGCATCAGTCACCGGTTGTGAAACCAGTAACAAACATTACATTTTGTCAATTGCCATAATTAAAAACATCAATACACATCAAATATGTTGGTCAACGTTCCAGTTATTATAGCTCAAAAGAAACTCTAAACAGGTGAGTTTTTAGCCTTGATTTAAAAGGACTCAGTGTTTTGGCTGTTTTGCAGTTTTCTGGAAGTTTGTTCCAGATATGTGAAGCATTTTTTAGTAAGCATTAAGGAAAAAGAATCCTACCAGTTTCATAAAATTTGATTTAAAATCTGTAAATTCGGAGCAAAATAAAACTGAAGTCAGATTTTGATTGTTCGTCAATCAAGCTGATTCTGATCAAAGTCGATTCCCCCCCCCATTGTCAGGTTTAAACCCCTAACATTTTACATGCAACCTGCACAAAAGAAGACACAGAGAATTAATGCTGTTTTACTTGCAAGGAGAGTGCTCGGAGACTGCTCAGTTACAATCCTCCAACCACTCTGAGGCAGTCTCCGCTCTTCAGGCTTTTTATTAGAAGTGGGAACGCCCTGGTTACATGGAGCTTCAACTGCTAAGGGGAAGGGCAAAAACCGGTTACAACCAGTTGAAGCTTGCTTATCTCACATTCTGTACGTATAATTCATACACGTTATCTCAGTATCGCTTCTGCATTCTTTCATGAGGCATCCGTACATCCCACACGTGCAGCGGTTGGTACTGCTTGCATATCCTCCCACAGCTGCTGTCTCCTGCAAACAGTTCTCAGAACATGTTTCATAACAACATCATATATCATCACATCAACATTAAGAAACATAGTAAAAGTAGAATAACTTATGTACACTTACTCTAACACCCATCAATGAGCCATAGGTTGCCAATGTCTGTGAATAAGCAAATGGGTACATGGCAAATATTTTCAACAATCAATGGATAAAACATGCATATGTGACGTAAACAGCTATTGTAAGCCTCAAACAATGCTATAACTAGATTCAGTTTTTATCAGATTGTTTGTTTGAATTCGCTCTGTGGAAATGTGCCTTCCTGTATACATAAGTCCAAGATGATGCTTTCATGTTTTTTCTTATCCAACTAAATAGAGATTTTTCTTCTTCCTCAGGCCGACGTACCCCTTCATCTTCGGCAGCTGTTAAGACATTGGTACAAACTAATCAGTCGCAGGAAAAGGAAGCAAAACCCACCGAGGCTGCAGGGGTAAAATCTGAAGGGAAAGTAACCGCAGAGAGAAAAGCTGCAAAAACTGCTGAGTCTAAAACGGAAGCAGCAACAGTGGGGGATCAACCTGCACGGCGACACGACTTAACCAGCAAAGCTGATTCTTGCTCAGCTGTTCAAGAGCAAGAACATCTGGTCAAAGATGAAGGTTTGGCAGTAAAACCAATCCAGAGAACTAGAGTATCTCAATCTGAGGATGGAGAAAGTTCATCAAAGAAACAGAAGAGTTCAGATAAACAACCTGAGAGACAATCAAAGGACAGCAGTGCAGAGATGGAGACTGAGAGGACAGAGGAAATGGTTTGTAAGGAGTCTGTTCAAGCTAAATCTGGCATAAGACAGACTACCAGATTAGCCAGTCAAGATAAAGCCAGTGAAGACAAAGCGGCCACAAAAGCACCCACCGTCACAAGATCTACCAGCAGAATAAGAAAAATAACTGAGACAGACTCTTCAAATGAAAGAAAAGAAGATAAGACTCCAACAAGAAAGAGAACTCCCGCTGGAGATTCTCAACAACAAAACGAAGAGAAAACTCTGAAAACAGAAGAAACGTCGTCTCCTAAAAACGTCACGCCAATGACCTGGAAGCAGAAACCATCACAAGAAATCTCAGGCGATGTGAATGACTTCAGAAAGACTCGAGAGGAGGAAAAAGAAGCTGCAACACCCAGGAGGAGAGGTCAACCCAAGAAGATAGTCGGACCGGCTGCGGGTGAGTAAACAGGGCTGCTGGGAACTAAAACATGGTGAAACCAGGTGTAATAATAATTCTGCACACAGTGTATATTTTGCAAAAAAGAAATCTGTTGAAACTAACATCTTAAATCAGATTTTCCAGTTTACCTGACGTTGGTAGTAAATGATAATGTTGGTAAAATTAACTAAGATTATTGCCAGTATTATTGTCAATCCTTTGTCTTCAGTCAGCTGTTTTATATGAAAAAGATGAAGAGTCTCAAGAACCTCTTTATTCAGAGAAGAGTTGTAGATTTATGTTGGCCTGTTGCAATAAGCAATGAATCAGTTAATCGCATGATAAATTAAAATCTGCTCGATTATTTCCATTCTGATTATCGATATTTTTTAAGGGCAATTTTGTTTACAAAGAGATGATAATCCATTTTATTTATGGTTTTGGTTGTGTGTGTTTTTCATTTCCATGTTTATTGTTTTTGGTTGTCGTGTTTTGTTTTGGATATTTAAAATATTTTTAAAAATTACTGAAATACAGAAATATGGGAAAAAACTTGTGGTAAATATAAAATAACCTAAAAAAATACAAAAAAATGAGAAAAAATAAATGATGAAATAAAGGTAACTAATAAAACAATAAGATTGGAAATAAAATGGAAAATTAAATAGTGATAATGTTAAGTGTTCTTTACAAAATTAAAGTTTTTGTCTTTGAGAGATTGAACTTGCATTATGCCATTAACAATATATTACTTGAAAACGGTAAACAATATTATTGTTTATTGAAATAATTTCTGGGACAAGTTAGCGTCCAGCAAAATTTGTCATCATCACAGGCCTAGATTTGTGTGGAAATTTAGACTAAATTGTTACCAATTCTGTTGTTTTTTTTATTTCTGTTTTGCTCCCATTTTTTTTTTCTAGAACGGAATAAACAAAAGATGGAGTTTTCTGGACCCGAGCCGAATCGACGTCGCTCTCGGTTTGCTCCTGTTTCCGCTGATGTCAGACGTTCTCCTTATAGACCTCGGAGACCTCCTCGGTGAGAAAACAGTGCAAAAACATCCATCTACTGCAAATTTGGGAGGGGGAGAGAAAAGGAGGAGGAACATGCAGTTCTTCTGTGGTTTTACTGTATGTATAAGGGGGACCTAAAACTCACCTGGTCTTTTTACACATTTGTTTAAATTACTTTTATGTCGTGACAGTAAAAAAAAAAAATCAAGCTCCTCTGCCTTCTCCCAGTACTCCCAGTAGTAACCACAGAAATACACTACTCAGTCAGAAACAACCAACCAGAGCCAGGAGGAGGGTCTTAGCGCTGTCAATCACCCTCATGTACGCGCCGCTCACACACTCCCCCCTGCTCTCTGCTACGCTTCAGCTGGTTCACCACAAGATAGCCTGCTGCTAATGCTAATGCTAGTTAGCATGGCCACCGATGTCGGTGGATAAACAGTTTTCCTGGAACGGTGAGTTGTTTCTCCACCATTAGCACATTTAGCAGCGCGTACACGAGGGTGGTTGGCAGCGCTAAGCCCCTCCCCCTGGCTCTGATTGGTTGTTTTAGGTCGGGAGCTGCGCATTTCTTTAGATGGCGATAGCAGCTCAGGGAGGAGGTGGAGGAGCTCCATCTTTTCACAGATTATCTGTCTCAGACCAAACTGTCATGACATGGTGACAGTTTTAACAAATATGCAAAAAACATATTTTTGTAAAAGTTACTTAGTGCAGCTTTAAGGAGGGGGTTGGGCGTGTGATATAAGTTAGGTCATGCGACAGTGATAATGATGCGGCGCAGGATTTTGGGGTGTTTAACTTAGGCTCAGAAGCAATATCGGCAGATGGTCATTTTTTTCATGGCGTCATAATGGGAGGAAAAAATATGTAATACATATGATATTAGTAAATTTCGGTTATCAGCCTAACAGCAATATTAATAATGGTTATTGATATCGGCCCAAATTTTCAGATCAGTGCATCTTTAGTTGAGATGTATAATAAAGAGGAATCTGTTGTGGTTTTTTACACTTGAGGTTAAACAGTTTTAAAAACCAGATTATTTGTAAAGTCATAGAACTGAAATGTGGTTTATGTCATGACTGCTGATTTGTTTGTTTTTGTTTTTCATCCTACTTTTCAGAAAAGTTTCAGGATGCTCCCACATGAAGCTCTAAATGGAGTTCTTTCTCATTGATGACCTGTTTTTGAAGAATGTGAATCTGCTGAGTTTCAGGAGAGAACGAGGGCAGCAGGAACAGTTAAGGTTTTTTCTTTTTGCTTTTTTTTTTTTTTTTTTTTTCTCCTGACTGGTTTGCTCTTTTTTTTTTTTTTTTTTTTTTAAACATGTTGCACAATTTAAAAAAATAAATGTTTTTATTTACCTTTTTTTTTTTTTTTTAAACATGTTGCACAATTAAAAAATAAATGTTTTTATTTACCTTTTTTTTTTTAAACATGTTGCACAATTAAAAAATAATTTTTTTTTTTTGTTTTTTTTTGTTTGTTTTTCAAAATCAGCACCTTGTCGCCGACAGATCAATGTTATCTGTGTCACTGATTTGTTTTTGCCTTTTTTGGAAATCACTGGCAATTATTAGTAAAGTAAAAGTTGATTTTATATGTATATATTTTTAATACATAATGCGTAGCTGTTAGAGTACATGGTTATTTGGGGTAAACGTTTTTCTTTTAGGGTGCTCCAATTTGCTAAATCCTTTGCATTTGTTTATTATGTCTGTCAAATCTTTAAAACAAAAGTCTTTTACTTGTTTTTAATTTTTTTTGATTAAAATATGTTTGCTAGAATTTTTTTTTATTATGTTGCCTAATTTTTCTTTTAAAACAGACTAATCCAGAAGCACATAGACAGATGATCCATAAATGTAATCTGGATGATTGTTCCCTCAGGACATACACTGGGAAACCTCTTTGCCCTGCTAAATGCTTGAATATGTTCACTAAATGTGAACTAACTTGAAATCAGCTGGATTAAAATACTAAGATGTCTCTAAAAGTTAGCTTTTTATCTTTTTGATGCATTGTTTTGAATATATTTACTTTAGATTACTGGTTCACAAACTTTCCAGCTTTTGACCCACAACATAAAATCCTAATAGGCCTGTGACCCTGACCCTTGGTTGATTCAGTTGAGAAGTGGCGCAATGGCAACGCAATCAGCACCAACAGCAAATATATCAACCAAAATGTTCCTTTTATTTATCAGTGTTTTTATCTTTTACACTATTTATAAAGTCTATTGCTATTTTTGGCATTGAGATTAATCTTTCAAGAGGATCTCAAAACCCGATACTGACATGTTGGTGACCACAAGTGGGGCCCCGACCCCAACTTTGGGAAATTCTGCTTTAGACAACTACAGTTTTTACACTTGGAAATGCAGTCCAACAAAGTTTGATTAGTTTATAATTTATCTTATAAATAATATGGTGACAGGAAGCGTTTTGTGTCATTTAAAGGGGCAGTATTATGTAAAATCGACTTTTTTGAGCTTTACATCATGCTATAATGTTATTCCCTTGTCAAAACATACCTGGAGTGTTGCCTTGATTTTTGGAAAAATGCATATTTGAGAAAACTTTTAATCTCCCATGGCAGCCATTCAGCTGTGCAAAATGCCAGCTCCACAGCTGTATTCACCTTTGAGGTGCAGCTCCTCCTTGGAGCTGCAGTTTCTAAGCTTCTGAGCTTTATTTTTTTATTTTTTTAAATAAGTGAAATAAGTCCTGCATTCAGTTTCCACAACAGAATGAAGCAAGTATTAGTACTATTTATTTTGTTTTTCTCATCACATTGGAAAGAAATTGCTTTTTTTGTTTACATCATTTTCCACAGACAACGTGGAATACACGGCATACATGCATATGCACTGTTTATATCAAGGTTCTGCAACTGTAGTCCTCGAGGGCTGGTGTCCTGCAACTTTTAGATACGTCCCTGCTCCAACACGCCTCGAACAAATGAGTGGTTCATGACCAGGACTTAGGAAACCTTGCTGGTAATTCAGTATTTTGAATGTGGTGTATTGACACAGGGATGCACCCACAGGACACTGGCCCTCGAGGATGAGAGTTTCAGACCTCTGGTTCATACTGTTAGCCAAAATGTCAGGGCAACCTGACGTTTTGTTCAGGACTTAGAAGTTAGTTAAGAGATAGAAGATGTTTTTGGAAGTCAACCTAATCTTTCAGGCAACTCTTATCCTTGTAAAGTAAACGGAGCTAACAGAACAGAAGCAGATATATTATCTGTATGTATCAGAGTTCAGGAAATCCACTCTTCAAAGGCCGCCCTGCAGCTTTTGGATAGGTCCCTGCTCCAGCGCACCTGAATCAAATTTATGGTCAATGACTCTGCAAAAATTCCTTCCTTTTTTTCCAGTGTTTGTTTTGGGCGCTATGGGCCTTTTTCCATTTTTTTTTTTTTTTTCGGACAGCAAGTTGACAGGAAAGGTTCAGAGAAGGTGGGTGAAGACATGCGGCAAAGGTTCTGAGGTCAGGAGTTGAACTTGGGAGAACGGCGACAAGGACTATAGCCTCTGCCTACAGGGTGCCCGCTCCACCCATTACGCCACGTGATACCCGCCAAGGCCTTTTTTTAACAGTGCATGCCATCATGCACTGCTATCGCTCTGTTATACGATGTTGTAAGAACTTTGTTCTTTATAGATAGAGGTGAGTAGTAGATGCATTTAATTAACTTTTTGGAAAAAGACTTACTTGAATAATGTAAAATATTGCTAATCTTAATGGAGTAAAATGTCTGGATACTCTACCCACTGAATGAAGAGCAGACAGATTTTAACCAAAATGCACCACACAGAGACACACCTACAGTTTTTGTTGAAGTGAGACCTCTGTTTGTACACAAGCTTTGTTCTAATGTTTTCTATCTGCTGGACCTTTTCTGCCATTTGGAGATCAAGAAGATATAAACAGCGGATGTCACTGAAAGTAATTTACCCTATTCTAACATATCAACTGCCTACTGGGTTACTTTCATAAGGTTTATATTGCAAAATGATTTGGGACAGTTTAGTAAAGTAATTTATTAATTTGTATACATTTTTTTTATTTTGATCTTTAAAATACCAGAATTTGCACATATGGTATTTAGCTATTTTTGTTTCTGATGACATTTTAAACATTAAATCAGATGTTATGATTAGACACTCAGTAGTCTTTTTATTAAATATTTTTTGCTCTTGTAAGTTCTTGGATTACTACTTTTTACTTAAGTAAAAATATGTTGAAGTGGTGCTACTTTTACTTGAGTACATCTTTTTGGGTAAACTACCCACTTCTGTTCATAGGTTTCTCCTCCTGCTTCACATTTCTCAGACTTATGGATTAAATGTTCCCACATGAGATGAGCCTGTAGCTGAAACATCTACTTCCTTTTCCCCTTTTGGAAACTCAAAATACCAATAGCAAACCTGTAATACATGCTGGAAAATAATGGAACAGAGTTCTTCAAGATTTTTATTATTTTATTTAACCATTATTTTACCAGGATAAAATCCCATTAGGATTAAAAACCTTTTTTTCAAGGGTGTCCTGGCCAAGAGGCAGTAAAAAATACAACACAAAAAAATTACACCATTAAAAGAAAACAAGCTAAAAAAAAACCCCCCAAAACAATCAAAAATGTGTGCATTTCACTGAATCGGCCTCGAGAACTGTTCGTTTGGGTGTAAAAGCTCTAAATAAGATAAATTCAGTCAATCTCAAGGTTTCTTGTTTGCACATTCAAGGATAAGGGAGCAGACTGAACAAAAGCCTTCTTACCCAACTTTGTCAAAGCAAAAGGGACAGAAAGTAACAGCAAGTTGTGAGGGCGAAAATTGCTGTGCAGATATAGGCCGGCAGGAGTCCAAGCAATACCTTGTAAATAAAAGTGGGCTGGATCTTGGTCATTCAGACTTTTTTTGTATTAGGAGGATTTAAAATTCTAGTTTGGATTTAACAAACGTATTTTTTAAAATTACATGACAAAGACCGTCTCTGCAGATGCCCTTTAGAAAATATCTCAACCGATGTTCTGGAAATCCAAGCCCTCGCAGTTCATATGACCAGCCAGAAGGTGGCAGTATATAACATTTACAGGTTCGCAAGCTGCCTGTCAACAGAAGTCAGGAAGTACGCAGCAAGTTAAAAAGAGAGGAACAGTCACAGCAGAAGTGGATCAAGGCACGCGAACTACACCCAGAACCGAAGGTAAGAAGCTGAAGCTTTTAATGAGACAACGGAGCAACATGTTTGAACTTTTCGTGTCTTCGTGGTTGCACGTGCCAACGTATCACGGGCGTTACCGTTACGCCCGCAAGCGCTCGACCCTAACGGTCCAACACGGTGAAAGTTTTGACAAGTTGATTGACGTAACTTTTTTTATTTTCCCTCTTAAATACAAAAACTAAAAAAAATAAAATAAGTTTTTATGTCAGTTTGCTTTTCTTTAACGCTTCGTCTAAATGAAGAATAAGGCGCTGTCTTGATGATGGGTTTCGACGGTACATGCCTCGCCATAACTGGGCAACCTGGGGATGTGGCTCTGATTTTGGAGCTTGTTTTTGACAAAGACTGTCTGGCAGGATTAGTCCTCCACCCGCTCCTCGCTTGGACATTGTCCAGTGGACAAACGCTTCTTACCCCGAGGTCGGGCTGACCTGTCAATGAACCATATGGAGAATGAAATTGTAGTCCAACTTATAAACCCCAGACCCGACAGTAGTTTAAGACCGCTTTCAACGAGGTGCTTAAAAATTAAGTTCACAGTTGGACATAACTATTTAACACTTAAAAAACGACCATAAATGTTGTCACTTTTTTAAAGCTTTTTTTTAATTATTATTATTTGCGAGACAGACCTAAAGAATATATAAATCAAATAAAGGTTCTGGCAAATCTGTTTTGTAGACTCTACAGTGAGTATTTAAGAACCAAGTGTATGTATGACTATCTAGACATATAATATGTGAATCCTTACCAAACATTGTGCAGAATTTTTTTTTTCTTGAAGTGTTGGCAAATGGTCTGGATAGGAGCATCTCTTCTCTTACAAGACAGCTTGTAGCTGTTTTAAGAGATTTGCCTTTCCAAACATTACAAAAAGGAGAGACAAGTTTTACCCAACTTTGGTAAATATTGAATACAATTATTAACTTTTATATGCTGATCATTATTACAGATGTAGTGAAACGTTGCTCAGTTTTGATGTGCAATGAGTAGCATGTTTACTTTGTTCATGACTGTAATGAATAAATGTATCTTGCTGTTTCTCTTTGCAAAATATTGCCTGATTTAAACATTTAATTGGTTTATACTTCAACCTGTATTTGTGACGTTGACTCTATTTAGTCTGTCTGTTAAGCCATTTTCTGCACAAACTTGCAGAAAATAGAAAAGTGTGAAGACTTGAAGAGAAAATGTAAACCTGACTGCACAGGTGGTTTAAATATGCTGTGAACATTAAGACTTCTGAACTTTTCAGCAAGCAGAATATGTTTCTTGGAGGTGGAGTAGTTAGTTTGTATCTAGAAACAGATTTTCCAGCAGAATATTAGTCAGGTGGCTGGAAGTAGCTCTGTTTGTTATATTCACTTGGCCCATTAAAACCTAGAGGATGTTGAACTGTGAATGTTGTGACTGGGTGGGTTTTGAAAATGTGAAACTATCTGAGTTTAAGATAAGTGGGAACCAGTGACCCTATGGGTTTTCATTAACTTGAAAAGTCTTCTCGTTGGCCTGTTTATCAGCCCTCTGTTCTAAGAAGTCTCCCATAAACATTTTACCATCATTGTACAAGGGGACATATAAGCTTTAGTTTTTTAAGACATAAATAAAATAGAAATTCATGCTATTTTATATCAACAATAATACATGGACAGATTAGGGGTAGGCATTTATCGTATTCTTTATAATTTATGGTGAAAAATCTTATAAGAATTTTGACTTATTGTTGTCTTGATAAATTCCAGTTAATGATGTTGGCTAATAAAACTGACTGTATTATCGCAAATGTTATTTTTACTATTTTCTCCACTGTTTGTTCCATGAGAGCATCAATAAATATTAGTAAATTGGAAAATATGATTTAATTGGGTTACTGTGAGCAGATTAGTGTTATAAATCATGCTTCTTAAGTAACTGACATCCTGAAGAAGCCTATTTCAAATGGGAATGTTTTTCAAGAGCAGTGTTTGTGGTGCTATGAATGCTGTCCTGCAGTCACAGCCATGCAGTTACTATTAAGGAAACATTCAAGGCAGAATCAAATCAGAGACAGATACTCACAAATGTTTGTTTCAAGGGTTTATTTGATCAAGAAGACAATGAGGGACAATGCATAAGTCACTGAACTTCTAAAACAGAGATACCTTCACTATTTATGCTTCTTCACACACATTTACACAAACATTAGGTGGTGGTCTCTTCAGCTCTGGAGACCTCCCTCCCCCTAAACAATGCATCCATATTTTTCCCCCCAGGTCTCATCTCATGATGGGGAAATAACCAATGAACTCAACCAATTGACATGCGTTAGCTTCCACTTCAACCGCCTATATGTCCATTATTCTAAACCATTCTGTGTCTAGAAATGTAGGTTAACAGCAGCAAATGAATAAATGATAAATCAAATCAATGTAATATATAAATGTAAAATAATTCTTAGTATAATAAATCAAATGAGTAAATGACCATATAGTAAATAAGTATAAAACTAAATACTTGATAAGTAAAATAAAGATAATAATGCAATGAGTAAATATGTTATAACATTTTTCCAACAAGTTACCTAAAAAAGAATAGTTTTGTTTTTTTTTAAATTGTTTTTATCATTATGACAATAGTACCACAAAGTGTAGTGATGAAAATCTAAGTCCAGATTGCCCACCCTTAGGACATATTACAGTTTATTCATTAAAAGAAAATTTGAATAAAGTTAAGTATAGTAAGACGGGATGCACCAATCTGAAAATCTGGGCCGATATCGATACCTGATGTTAATGCCAATGTTATGGTCAGTAACCAATATCATCCATATGATCATATTATCTTTCCCTACACTTTCGACACTGTGTAAAAGTGACCACACAGTCTACATTGCTCCTCTGCTTCAGAGAAACACCCCACAATCCTGTGCTGCATCACTGTGACATGACCGAACAAATATCACATGATCAGACCCCTCTTCCTCCTGAAACACTAACTGCAACAAGATGAAAATAAACATCAGTTGTTAATATCGGCCCAGCTTTACTTATCGGACTGATACATGTATTAAAATAAAGAAAAAAAATTAACATCTGTCGATACCAATGTTATTGTCGATATATTGTGCATCCCTGACAATAAGTGTGTTTTAAAACAACAGATACCGTGCACATTAAAATCCAAGGTGCTGCCAATCAAGGGTGCTGATTAAGTCATCTTCAGGTCAGGAAAATCTTTGCATTTAGGGTCAAACAGGAAATTGATCTTGAATAATCTAAACTGTAGATTAAATAAATCAGACAGAGTCTCAGATTAGAACCTATTTTCCTTTGAACGTCTCTAATCCTAGATCAGCAGGTCAGATACTGAAACTGAATTCCTACCATTTTTAGTTCATAAATGCATCTGTCGATAGCATGTGCTACCATTACATCAAACTAAATTAAAGTGAGTTACCATTTTCTACTTTATTCATTCATTTTTGTCAGCAGCATAATGAGGAATAATGTTCTTTTGACTCATGAGTCATACTGAATTGTGTGGTGCTGATACCTTTTTTTTTTTCTTCTTCTTTACATTTGCTTACACTCCTCTGGTCTTGTACAAGTATTTGAACTTTCACAAACAAATAACTTAAATAACTGTTGTGTGTACAAATATGTCCTGTCTGTGTGTTCTCTTATCTGCTGTTGCTCCTGTATTGTTGGTCTCACTCTCTGATATCATCTGCAGTCATAAAGAAATCTTCGCTACATCTCACGGATGCCCTGGTCCAATGATGTCAATCCTGCATGACATGTAGGATCATTGGATTGAAAAGTTAATAAACATTTTGTGGTTGTAAAATTCTCTCTTAGCTTTCCTTATTTTTTTCATGTCTTTAATTTGGTTTTAAATAAACTTCTGAAGAGACCATGATGGTAGAGATGAGAGACCACAAACCTATAAGTTGTTAGGCATGAGTAGTGGAATAGATGTGTACATTAGAGCTGTATATTGTTGGGAAAATGTTATAATGATATAGTTGAACATTACATCGTTTACAATTTACTACCCACATTGTCCTAACCACTCTTCAATCTCCACCACTGTCCCTAAGCTTTATAATCTTGATCACCACAATAAATACATCAGTTGTGGGTGTAGAGGAGACTGAAAGTCCATCCGAGCAGCCAAAGACCTTATTGGCAATAGTTTTAATGCACAGCACCGTTAGTATTGTAGCCTCCCAGGTAACACTGAACAATATCTCGCAAAAATATCACCATCACAATATTGGTGTCCGCAATATTCATATTGCAAAGGACTGTTTGGAGTGCAGTATTTGTTGGCTAATGTATTCAGAGTGTTCTGAACTTGCATTTTACATGTTAATGTAATGAGTCTTACGGCAGTAGATGTTCACACTGGACACAAATGATGTTGCCCAAACTGCTAAAGATTGTAGGGTGATGGAAACACAGATGAGAAAGAAAAGAAATCAGAAGATAAGCAAGTATCGCAACTGTTATTGTGATCGCAACATTTTCTAATATCGTGCAGCCCTACTCCCAGGTATTGCATCAAAGCAGTCATGTTGCAGTGAGACACTTCACACTTTGATATTGTAATGACAAGAACAATTCTTGGATTATTGATGCTAACGTCAACTACTTGTAGGAAAGACAAATGATGCACAACCAGCTCTTTATCTACCAGTTCAGACAATCCTACAGCACCTTTCTGTTAACATTTACTTACTGTATATTGACTTGTGTCTCTGACAGGAACAGCCTGAGTGAGCAGACAAAAGTTGGCAGGTGATTAATTCCCCACCCCCATTCGTGGACTTTAAACTATCCTATTGAGTAACCATTGTTATTAATCTTCTCTTTCCACCTCAGCTGTTCTTTCCTGGCAGTTTATTTGCATCGTGTGCAGCTCCAGTGAACAAGCTGTTGGAGGGATCTCAAGATGTTCTTCACTGACCATTAAGAAGGCTGCATCCTTGTCGCTGGTTGATCTGAAATCCCATCTTACATTGACTTTGTTCAACAACATTCGCGGTGTTGTTGGTTGGACTATGAACTTTACATATATGTATCCACAATACCATCATCACAAACTGCTTTGACCATAGATCTATCAAACTTTCTTAAAACTGCTGACCCCCATGTCTTATCCCATGTATAATCCTTATGCCTCTGGGATTATAAATGCCTCCCAGGGACCATATGGACTCTCTACAGGACAGACAGAAGGGGATATATTGACTAATGTTGGACCTGGATCCAGCTTAAGCTTCCCTGGACAGTTATCTGGTGGATTTAGTGTGCCTGCAATCAACAGGCCTGAACCAGGTCAAACCACTTCAGACATCAGTTTACAGAGTACCTTCAACTTTTCTGCCAGAAAACAAATAATGTACCAACCTACTGGCCAAGGTGCTCTCTTTACCAGGACGCGAAGGGATGTTTTATCGCTCTCAACCACAACAGAGTCAAGCTGTTCTGTCTCATCAGCTTCTCAATATCATCAACAGTCCAGTGTTGGTGGTGGGAGTAGTTCTTTTAACTGGTTCCCAGATTGCAGAAGTTACAATGAAGATTATTCCTCCAAGTCTTCTTTAAATCCTTGTGATGACACACCTCAACCAATCAGCCAATCTCTACCCCATGACCCTGTGTACACACCTCAGCTAGCTGAAAAGATTTTATTGAATTATGGATTTCAAAAAGAAGACTTGTATGAACTCATAAATTGTCCTGATGAGGAAACTACAGCTGAGAACCTACCCTACACTTTACAAAAGATTCGTATGAAGAATGCCAACAGAGCTTTATCTGCGGCCACTTCAGACTCTACATCTCAACCAACTACAAGTGGGACGGATGGAGTTGCTGGTTTGAAACAGCCAAGAATATTCCACAATGAAACACCATCAATCAGTTGTCCTACAGCTGAAATGGCTCCAGTTAGACCTACTGGACAATTTAGTCCAAATGTTGAGGATAAGACTTTTGAGAACCTTCTCAGTAAAGCTCAGGCATGTGGATTCACTGTGCTGAAGGACATTGTCAAGACTAGAAGCCAGGATAAAGAAGTGCCAGAACAGCATTTAGAATTAAAAACCAGTGGTTTGATTTCATCACATGACCAGGTGGGCTCTGTTAACAGTTTGATCTCAACAAGGAATATTATGACTCCAGCTCAACAGGTGGAGACTCAATCAAACCAAACTTTGCAATCAATCACCCCTGCTTTGTCTCTACAAAATAAAAATGGGGACATTACAGCACCAAACTGTGGCCTTTTTGGGTCTCCACCTGCAAAAACTCAAGACCGAGATTCAAAGATCACAAAGATGATGCCACAGAAGCAGATGTGGAAGCAGTCACTATTGCAGATTACACAATATGTGCAACCTGCAGAGCCCAGTGCTCTGAGTCCAGTTCCCCCTCCCTCTTTCATCCCCACAGTTGCAGATGCTTCTCCTCCCAGTCTACATTCTGGCATCAATGCTGTTTCTCCGTCTGTCGCAACCTTGGATCTGGTCAAGACCACTGATGTTCAAGAATCTAAACAGCAGTCTCCAGTAAAACCTGCAATCTTCAAGGGTCTGCCATCACTTGCCAAGATGCATGATTATACTGCGACCAAGCCAAGAAAGTTTTCACATACCTGTTCTTTATGTAAGACAAACTGTTCTCAAATGAAGGTGAGTCAGTCATTGCACTATGTTCTCTCTCCAAGTTGAATTTAAGTAAATGATTTTTTTCTGTATATTTATAAGCCCTTATTGTGGTGGTGTTGTTTCTTTCCCCTCTTTCTGTTACATGGAAGGATGTGTTGTGGTCACAGGGTTTTAAAATTTTAACATGGATTTCTATGTACTGAAATTCAGTTTTGACCAAAGCTGAGATCAGTGTGGGAATCTGCTACAAATGTGTGAGTACTCAGAAATGGTCCCAATATTGGAGAAAGACACATTTATTAGTGGGAATGCTTTCACAAATGGTCATTAAAAAGGTAGATCTAGACTCTTAGTAGGGTGACTCTACCATGTTTACCAACACCTTCCTCTGGGGAAAAGTATTTGGCTTGTCAGTGTAGGAGATGTATCTTCAACCCAGGTAAAACGAAACACTGATAGATGAGGAAAGTATGTAGGTAGGTAGGCCAAAGAAGCATGATATTCAATAGGATATTAACCAATACATGTTGTTCAACAGGGATATTTGTAAAGACCTTTTCACATATCACATCCTTAATTGGGCCTGATGCACCTGTGTTGTGTATTTGCATTTATATTAACACTGAGGCCAGAATGGGAACTTCTCATGAAGCCATTACTGAAAAAAATGCCTTACTGATGTGTGAAAGGGGCTTCAGACAACAATTATGAACATTTCACCTCATTGAAATGACTGAGATTAAGACATAATTCTTATTGGATACATGAGTTGTTGGTGCATGTAGCGGAAGATAAAGATGATTACTCCATGCTACAACTAAACTATTTGATGGCTCTATGCCAATGGTCTCAAACTACAGTCCTCAAACGCCGGTGTCCTGCAACTTTTAGCACACCTGGCTCCAATATTAGCTCATTAGCAGATGTTTGTAGAGCTTGAGTGCATGCTAGTGAGACAGTTTCGCCATTTAATTCAAGTGTGTAGGACAAGGGACACATCAAAAAGTTGCAGGACTCTGACCCTTGAGGGCTGCAGTTTGAGACCACTGCTCTATGCCATAAACACACACACAACCTCAGGCACAGCAAATTTTGTCCAGCTTTAAAAGATTTGCAAAACCAATTGAGAATGTTTGTGACTGAATTGTGTATAAATATTTTTGTAGCACTCTGTGTCAATAAGTTGAGTCATGAGAAGTATAATGTAGCATAGCTGTTGGAAAAATACATTATTCTGCAGGTTTAGTGGTTGGTTTGTGGCATTATCTACCCACCACAATCAATGTGAGGACTGAACCTTTCTGAGTAAATCACTGCATTTCAATGATATGACCACTGACTTATCTGTAAAATCTCATCTGGAACTTTTCTCAAATTTAGAGATGAGACACTTGACTGGATCTGAATAAAAGCACTCAGAATAAGTTGCTGACTATAATCCCTGTGACCCAAACCAGTTTTAGTTGTTCGTAAATGAAAAAGTTGTTCTTTTTAAGGAATGTTGAAAATGGAATGAAGATAAACAAAGGGCAGAATTTCACAAACTAAAAAAGATGGATATTCCAGTATTGTTTCCCTTCCTATGTTGTATACATAACTTACCCTATATAGAGGTGTTCATTTTCCCTGGCATTTGTTTAAAATTCACCCGCAACCATTTTTAATGGACCCATATTGATGGAAAACATAATTTTCAGTAATCACTGAAAAGCGGTGGGTTACTAAAAAAGAAAAAGCCTATATATTACAATTGTTATTCAACAGGCTTATGTCTGATCCAGTCATCAAAGGCATACTTTTGGGGGGACCCTACAAACAAGGAATCCTACTGTATACTATGAATTTAGACCCATACAAAGTAGTGCATAATTGGAGAAGTGGAAGGACCAAGAAACACCAGATCAGGGGTAAAATTATGTAGATGCTATTAAGGTTGGGAGAAAGTCACAAACACATCTCCAATCACTGTTCAATTTATCATCTGAAATTTACATCACCTAAACTGACAGGCTGAGCAAGAAGAGCATTAATCAGAGAAGCAGTCAAGTGGCGTATGGTAACCCTGGAACAGGTGCAGAGATTCATAGCCAGTGTGGGAAAATGTTTCGACAGGACAGCTTTTGGACGTGCATCACACAGAGCTGTTTTTAATGGAAATGTGGCGAGAAGAAAACCATTATTGATAGAAACTTCAGTCAACAGTTTGCTCCATGCGATGTAGGGGACACGGCTATTACATGGGGAAGGATACGCTAGTTGTGTGACATCACAATTTTAACTATTAAGGGTTCAAGACACTGCACACCACCCAGAACATACCATTCTGACCATTAAACCTGGTGGCCACAGCATTCTGCTTTTCTTCAACAAGGACAGGGAAGCTAATTAAATTCAAAAATACTTTATTTATCCCAAAGGAAAATTAATTAATCAGAGTTAATGAGGGGATGGTTGAAGGAAACTACAGAGAAATCCGGGAAAGCCTGTTAGAGATTGTAAAAGATTTTATCCTGAGACCAATGGTTCATCTTTCAGCAAGATAAACTTCATTCTGCAGCCAGAAGTGAAATGGAATAGTTTAGAGGAAAGCATATTCATGTTAGTATTGACTAAGGAGGATTTAAAAAAAACATAGCAAAGCAGAAATTATGCTGACAAATATGAGTTTTAATTTAGACTTGCAAGAATTTCTTAAAACTACTTTAATAGCTTCCTGATAAGATCTGGGTGATCTCTTGGCCAAACTTTAGACGCCCACTTGATGTTCTCACTCCATGTGGGTCATCGTATTCCTGTATGCAGTAGCAACAATTACAACCCAGAGTAGGAAGTGTTACTTTTTGAGTCACCTTTCATTTTATTGCATTGTTTTATATGCTTTTTTGTATTTTTTTTCTCAGCTTGTGTATTTATGGCCTGGAATGATATCTTGTACAAACCTGAATTTGAAATGTCACCATTCAAGATGCAAGATCTGGGCATCAGACTCAGAAGCTAAAGGACATACTTTTATCTCTGCTGTTGGGTTCTCATGTTGTGACTCCTGAATTTGCTGCATTTTTCAATAGATTTTGTCATTAGAGTCAGCCTGTCAGCTCTAATAAATATAGTACCATATGACAGAATATCGAAAAGTCAAAAGTCTCTCGTTATCTGACCGCCCTCAGAAATTACGGTGTAAATTTTAAACCAGTGTAATAATGACTGTTCTACATGTTTCTTTGTTATTGTGACCGTCAGGATTGGACTGATCACCAGCAAACCAGTCTACACCTTGGAAACTGCAAACGTCTTCGGGAACAGTCAGTTTTTGTTGTTTTTTTTTTGTTGTTTTTTTCCCAAGTGTATTTTTAGGTTAAAGAGGAATGTTTAATACGATCTTTGTAAATGGACAGTTATATTAACCAAAATGCAATGAAAGTACTTTAAAGAAACAGGTAATGGAACGCAAGGTAACTTTTCTGATTGGTTGTTTGGGCCTATTAAGAAAATTGACCCATTTAATGTCCATTCTAAGCCAAGTTACTTAAGTCTCTCATGTTGGGAAGCTAATGAAACATTTACACTACTGAATTGTAAGAATGCTGTTTTATTTTGCCTCATATACTCACTGACCACTTTATTAGGTACACCTCATTAGTGCTGGGTTAGGCACACTGAGGATTCAGATTTTATTCCATCACATTCCAAAGGTGCTCTATTGGATTAAGATCCGGTGACTGCGGAGACCCCTCGATTTCAGTGAAGTCATGGTCATCTTAATTAAATTAGTTTGAAGATTGTTTGACTGTTGTGACATGGTGCATTATCCTGCAGGTAATGCAGCATGTCAAGCGACAGGAATGGTTAGTGATAGAAAAATTTGTTCGCTAAAAAGGATCAACTAAGACAGAAATCACGCGAGTTAGTCTCTGTAAATCTTCTACTTGCTAGCAAAAAGAAGTGCAATGACCACACATTGGTTACATCAGGGCACTTCTAACAAACAGTTCAAAGCATTCTGTTTATATACATTTCTGCAAGGCTGCAAAACCACCCACTGACCATCTTTGCAGACTCAGACAACACCTAGCAGATGACCGTTCTGCCTTGTAGACAGGAAATGAACTAATTTTCTGTGAACTCTGTAAATATTACAATGAGCAAAGTTAACTTCCACCACCTGAATGTCATGCTGTTCCACTGCCAGACTGTGTCTGGAAAGAAGGCCAAAGGAAAGAATAAATGATAAATGGCAAACAATGTAAAAATAAATGACAATTGGTGATTAGTAGATAAGTAAAATATAAAATGATTATAATGAACAAACATTTTCCCCACAGTCAGCAACAATAGGGAGATAGGGTGGGGTGTTTAAACTTTGCTTAGTTGGAACCAAAGTGTCCAAAGTGTTCTAAGAAAAAAAAAAAACCCACATGATTAATCAGACCAGGCAAAGCAAAGACTTTTTCCAATTATTCAATTTTGGTGAGCTTGTGTGAACTGCCTCAGTTCAGTGGCACCAGGCATAGTCTCCTGCTGCTGTAGCCCATTTGCTTTGAGGTTTGCTGAGTTCTACCTTCAGAGATGGCATTCTGTATACTCCGGTTGTAACAAGTGATTATTTTTACTGTTTCAGTCATCTCATACCAGTCTACCAATTCTCCTCTCATATCAACAAGGCAGTTTTTTCCCATCCAATAGCTGCTCACTTGATATTGTCTCTCATTCTAACCATTCTTTTT
Source organism: Anableps anableps (assembly GCA_014839685.1). NCBI lineage: Eukaryota > Metazoa > Chordata > Actinopteri > Cyprinodontiformes > Anablepidae > Anableps > Anableps anableps. The sequence continues at coordinate 25,340,910 of CM026085.1, read as the reverse complement.
AAACCAAGAGGTGGTTGAGCATGAAAATCCCAGATCAGAAGTTTCTGAAATACTCGGACCAGACCTTCTGGTGCCAACAACTCCACCACATTTAAACTAGTATACATCCCCTTGCTTTCCTCATTCCAGGCTTTGATTTGAACTTCAGCAAATTTGCCTTCCCCTATGTCTGGATGCCTAAATGGATTTGGTTGCTGCGATTGTGTTATAAAGCAATTGACCTGGGGTATCTAATAAAGTGGTAACATGTAGAGTTGTGCTTGTACCTTTATTCTGAAATGTCTGTTATGGAGCACAAGGGCTTTTTTTGTTTAATTGTATTCTTAAATTTTCCACAGATACCCAGAGTGGGATGGCAAATTACCACTGCAAAGGTATAGTTCTGTATTTGCACAAACGACAATGATAATAAATATATCTCTGATTGATGGTAAGTTTTGCTATTCTTTTCCTTTTATAGTGTTGCTGTTAGAAGCTCCAAGATTTCTCCCTCAACTTCTGACAATACTTCCCATAATCATAAAAAGAAAACCAGTGATGAGACAAATTCCTGGTCTTGCTCTCACACCCCTCGCCAACGCTGCAGCTCTACTCATAGAACCACCACTTCCAGCAGTAGTTCTTGCTGTAAAAGCCCTCACCGATGCTGCAGTTCTCGGCATAGAAAGACTTCTACAAGCAGTAGTTCTCGCTCTAAAAGTCCTCGCCGACACTGGAGTTCTAAGTATAGAAGGGCCTCTACCAGCAGTAGTTCTTGCTCTAAAAGTCCTCGCCGACACTGGAGTTCTAAGTATAGAAGGGCCTCTACCAGCAGTAGTTCTCGCTCTAAAAGTCCTCGCCGACGCTACACCTCCAAGCATAGGACCTCTTCCAACAGTAGTTCTCACTCTCAAAGCCCTCATAGACGCCGCAGTTCTATGCATAGAAGGGCCAGTACTAGCAGCAGCTCTGATAGCCCTCGTCAACGCCGCAGCTCTGAAGGTCAAAGGGGAAAACGGAGCAACAGGACACAATCATTGCACAGCCGCAGGTTTGTGTCAATTAAATATTTAAGTTTAGAGATAAAGATATCATACTAAACAACAGACATCAATGTTAATTAGTATCTCTAGTTTCAGGTCCGTCTAATTAGAGCTTTATGTTTCCATCAGGTCTCGGTCTAGATCTAAATTTCCACAGTACAACCGCTGTATTTCCTCCCACAATCAGAGATGTTCAAGTCCCCGGGAGAGGCGGTTTTCATCAAAAGGAAGGTATAAGACTCTTGGTTCACCAAGAAGGAACTCTGAGCTACAATTGTCTCCTAGGAAGAATAATGCAAAATCACGGTCTCCAAGGAAGGGCAGGGAGCAACCACCAGGTACGACTAGAGTGCGACAAGTGTTACATAAGAGTGATGAAAAACAGCTGTCAAGAAGGAGTTCCAATCAAAAGTTGTCTCCAAGAAGTGATGAGAGAGAGAGGTCACGAGGAAGGAGCCGTGGCCGACGATGTTCACTTAGAAAGAGCAGTGAGGGACGGTTGTCCCCAACAAGAGCTGGTAATAAACAGGGGCCAGTAAGGACTGGTGAGCAACAGTCATCGCCATTATATCATGACAAAGAGCGTTCAATGCAGAGGAATCATGAGGCACAGTCATCACCGAGTAGAAATGATGGGAAGCAGTGTTTATCAAAGAAGTGTGAGCATCTGTCTTCAGTAAGTGGAAGCCATAAGCGACAGCTCTCCCTAGAAGAATCACCTTCTCAGAAAAAGAAGTCACGCAGTGAACAAATTCTAACAGAGCAACTCATTAATTCAGGTTTGTTTATAAAATATTTGATACATATTATCCATAAGACTAATTAAAAATGTATTTCTTAAGCAAGTCTGTTACCCAAGAAGAAGTTATGCCCCCTTTTGTCAGACTCAGATACAATAGACTAGTTTGTGGTCTTAAAAAAAAAGGGGGTAGTATACAGGAAACTTTCTTTCCCAAACAAGGAACTGATTCTCCAGAATTTCCCCACTGTGGGACAATAAAGGATATTTCTATTCTAGTGTTCTGAGTCCAAGAACCAAACAAGGTCAGCTTGTCACTGTATTTGTACTGGTATCAGAGGCAATACACTACCGATATCACTAATTCAATAATTCAGCTGAAATGGCTGATCACAGGAGGTGCACCTTGTGGGTGACCGGGGTACCTTCTTGGAGCCAGGCTTTGGGGGAGTAAACCTACTCCCACCCCATCTGCAGAAAGGGTTGTCTGGTGTTGGAAGCCTTGGTGTGCTAATTTCTGGCTGCATAATCTGGCTTTAGGGATATGAAATGTCACTTCACTGGCAGGAAAGGAGCCATTAGTGTTGTGTAAGGTTGTCTGGTACCAAATAGAAATGGTTAGACTCACCTCTATGCATACAAAGGGCTCTGGAACCCAACTCCTCCAGAGGGGCTGGACTCTGTCCTGCTGGACTTGCCTAGGGAGAGAAGTTGATGGGGGTATACACATGATGCTACACCCATGCCTAACAGCTGATAGAAGGTTCTTGGGTTTAAAAGCTAATCTTTGGCACTTCTAAAAATGCTACATATCCCTGTGACAACACAGTTATATCTTTGTCTCTTCTGACAACAAAACCTTTCTTCAGAAAGCATTACACATGTCCAAGTGGGAATTGTACATTTTTGTTGAGCTTGAAGATTTAGGTTTTGTTTCAGAGGCTTCCCTCTGAATCTTTAAATATGTAAATGTAATCCAAATCTCATGCACTTCATGGCAGGCTTAAATCTTGGCATTTTCTGGGTAGATCCTGAACATCCTTAATGTGTTTTCATTTGTTAGTGGCCATGTGAGTCTCTACCAGACCTCAAGTGGTGTCTCATCATAATAACATTTATTGAACTTTGTGAACTAATCATCTTGGAGTCTGTAGTTGCTTAGAGATGGTTTGGTAAATCTAAAATTCTTCTACATAGATACTTAGTTCACTGAACACTCTCAGTATTGGTCAATCTAATGGGTGATGTTGACCAATTTTTCTTTTTGCTGTTGTTGCTTGCTAAAGCAATCCACTAGCTGACTAGGCTGTATTGGAATTCTTTTTAGTTCTGGTATATGCCAAAACTAACTCCTTCTTTTTGGTTTGTTATTTTTCAAGGTTTTTCTGTGCCAGAGCAGCTGAACATTGCCAGTGTGTTTGAGCCTTTGTTTAATACTATACTGGCTGAGCAAGTCAAAAAGACATCTTCATCATTACAATCATCATTTACCTCATTGACCAACAAGAGGGAGACTTCCACATCATCAAGAGGCAGCAGTCCAACATCTGTTTCCTTGTCATCTTCCTCCAACCTAGCAAAGTTGACATTGGACACAAAGTTGGATCTGGTGCAGCCTGATCTTCCAAGGAGTGAGGAATGTTCTACAACTATACCCAAGGTTGGCGTTTTGGTCTGATATTTCTGAAATTTGTTGGTCAAACGTTTCCTGTTCACCAATCAGAATGTTTTATAAAACTAACCTTTGAGCAACTGATGCTGATTTTGGCCAGTTCTGACTTGTCTTATTTTAACTGTAAGGGAAACGTTCTTTGCGGAAATCATAAGCAAAAAACGTTAATAGTGCTCGTGCCTTGTTTGCCACAGTTGATAGATTGACAAACTCATCTGTGACTGTAACACCTGAACTCCACTCTACCAGGGCCTGCAATGAATTTGCCAATTTTTTTTTTTACCGAGAAAATGTAAAAAATTAGAGGGTGCAGATTAGCACATCCACATGTAATCCCTAACCCCAAACATAAATGCAGAGAAACTGTCTGAATTTTACTCAACCATGAAAACTTAGGAGAAAAGTCACATGTGGAGTACCCCAAGGTTCAATCCTGGGACCCCTCCTATTTAGTATCTACATGCCCCCACTTGCTCAGATTATAACAAGAAATAAAATTAGCTACCATAACTACACAGATGCACAGCTCTACATTACGATGTGAATTCACCAGGTGAATTTGAACCCATCCAAGCACTGAACAGACACTTCGAACAAATCAATGTGTGGAGGTGCCAAAACTTTCTCCAGCTGAACAGAAACAAAACTGAAGTTATCTTTGGACTCAAAGAGGAACGATCTAGAGTCAGCGCGCAGCTTCAGTTATTACAGCTAGAAACTAGTGATCAGGCCCGAAATCTGGGTGCAGTGATGGACTGAGACCTGAACCTTCAGAGACACATAAAGACAGTTACAAAGTCAGCCTTCTGTCACCTGAAGAACATTTCCAGGATTAAAGGACTAATTTCTCAACAAAATCTAGAGAAACTCATACATGCGTTTGTCTTTTGTCACATTGATTACTGCAACAGTGTCTTTACAGGTCTCCCTAAAAAATCAGACAGCTGCAGCTGATCCAGAACCCTGCTGCTCATGTTCTCACTAAGACCAGGAAGATAGAGCACATCACCCCAGTTCTAAAGTCCTTCCACTGGCTCCCTGGAGCTCAGAGAACAGACTTTAAAATACTTCTGTTAGTTTAAATCACTGAGCGGCTTAGCACCAAAATATAATAAAGACCTGTTGTCATTGTATCATCCTTCCAGACCACTCAGGTCATCTGGTTCTGGTCTGCTCTGCATTCCCAGAACCAACCATGGAGAAGCAGCTTTCAGTTTTTATGCACCACAAATCTGAAACAAACTTCCAGAAATCTGCAAAACAGCTGAAACACTGAGTTCCTTTAAATCAAGGCTAAAAACCAATTTGTTTAGAGCTGCCTTTGATTAGTAGTAAGTAGAACATTGATCAATATTTTCTGATTATATTTGCTTGATGATCCTCATGATTTTGATGCATTGATATTTGCTTGATGATTTTTCTGTATACTTGATTGATGTTTTTATGATGTGAAGCACTTTTAACTGCCTTGCTGCTGAAATGTGCTATACATATAAACATGAACTTGAACTTAAGGTTTCAAAAAGATTGGCAGTATTTTAAAAACCCAGAATATTCCAACCAGACAGAAGTTGAAAACTCAAAAGGATCAAATAAGGCTACAGCCTGTGATATGCTTCAAGTCTTACACTCTCTTGCTATCTCACTGCTGTAATTGACTGCATGTGTGTCTCAATACATCATAGAAAATACACTTTCCTTTTAGATTGCTTCTTACTTCTCTGTTCTTCCTCTAGTGTCATTTTAAACACCTCTATGAGACTCAAAGCTAATTTTAAGTCTTCTCCACCCAGTAACAACCCCACAGTGAAGCATGATGTTTGTGATGGGTCCACAGTTGATCCAGTTGGAAATCATTCGGTTCTGGTCAACAGTTTCTTGTTGCATGTCTAACCCAGATATTTTGCTCAGCAATGAGAGGGAGAGAAAACCACAAATATCAGATTCCAATGCCTGTTGTGGACAATATTTAAATCCAACCTCTATATTTCACCACTTGTCATCCATAACAGCAGTTTCAGTTATTTTAAGCAGCTTTTTTTTTTTTTTTTTTTCTTTACAGCCAGACAAATTTACATTTCTCTGTATTTCTTACAATTCTCCACAGCTTCCGTTTTCTTGTCCCAGTAAACCGTCACCTCCAACCATGTTGAGGCTCAAGGGCAATTTTGATGCTCTCTCTCATGGTGATGTGATTGCAGCCATGGAGTCCTTTGGAAAAACTAAATCCCTCTTACTGTTTAAGTCTAAACAAGAGGTATGAAAACAAGAAAATAAACCCTGTCTCCTAATGCTATATGAATATTTTTGCTTTGCTTTGTGCACATTTTTGAACTTTCAAAATTATTATTTCTTAATTTAGTTTTAGTATTTTTTTGTATACTGTTTATTTACACAGAGACAATGTACAACTTTTCATTAACATTTTAAAAGGAGAGATGCATGGTACCAGGTTATAGCAAAAAATGCTAATTTCCACCTGCAGTCCCTGGACAGGTTGATGGAATCAAATATAATTGTATATATTTGCATGACTTTCAAGAAGAGAGTTAGATAAGTTGCACATCTACTAAAACCTGTGATAAAATGGAACAAACTTAAAATTTTTAGTCAGATTTTTAGTCTTTCCAAGCTGCAAAAAATGACAAAAAATTAGACAGTTTGCATGCTGTGTCGGCTCTGTATCGTCTCATCCCCACCTACATCCATTTTGTGCCTGTAAATAAAGTTTGCATAAACTTAAACTATCAGTTTATTTGCAGGAATTTTGAAGAAAATCATAAAAAATCTCCAAATCTCATGTACAATTGAATTTGATTGTAATTTTTTGGATCATTTTATATTGCTGTGAAATATGAGACACTGAGACCCTTCATCAAATGGATGGTTGTGGATCTGATTCATTGAAGAGATGTATAGTAATCACACTGCCCTACAAAAAACTGATTAGATGATAGAAAATTACTTTAAATTTACAGATAGTCACTTGTGAAAGTGGCTATGAAACGTGTCCAAGTCAGTTATGAACGGTTACTAGGTTGGTATGACACATCCTGTTAAAAATTGACTTAATTTCGTGTATGAAAACAAATACAACTGAAAAAGTCCTTCATAGTTGAGAGTGAAATGACGAGGAGCTGCTTTTTTTTCTTTTTAAATTTTTTTTTTCAGTATTTGAAGTATTTTCTGTTCCTGCTGGTATTTTTTTTTTTTTTATTACAAATATCTTATATCAAGGCGTTCAAACTCAAATACATCAGGGCCAAACTTGATCATTCTCAGTTTAAAAAGTTGCCTGTACTTTGCTAAACTTTAGTGTACACAGACCTGCTAAAATTCATATAAGAAATAAACTAACAGGCCATATAAATGTATTACAGGAGCTACATCTTCAGCTTTAGATGATCTGTCATGTACAGATTTATGTTCACGCATTACAGAATGAGAGAAACTACCACTAAAAAGCACTAAAACAAACAGAAAAGCTAAAGAAATTAACCATTTTAAAAAAGTTTGGAAATGATCTGAAATGTAAAACAAAACATATTTTGAATATTTTTAAAATCTCCCCCCACAGCACATTTCTTTGTGCCAAAAATGGGGAAACTAAAATTGTGTCTGCATTTTTGCTGCTTGCCAACTCTTAATCCTGCTTGTAACGCTTGTGTGGAAGTAGTTAAATCAGTTCTTACTGTTGATTTTTTTTTTTTTTTTTTCACTCATGTAGGCGACCGTGTGTTTTGAAAAGGAAGAAGATGCTGCCAAGCTTAAGAGCATAAAAAACCTAGAGATAAAAGGAGTATCCCTCACTTTTGTCGCAAAAGAGGTATGTTTCTCCAGTTAATATAAATTTGATTCTGTTCAGTGAGCTCATGTTATCAATAATCTGATCAATTCACAATGAATTGATTTGTAGGACAGAGTTTCAGAGGCGTCTTCATCCACGTTTGCAGAGGATCAGAAAAATCGTTCTCCAGAGTAAGTTCTGATTCACACAGACTCCACTTCCACACTAACACTGATACAGTGGTTTAAATTATTTACCACCCTTTTTTATTTTAGTCTAAAACCTAAGATTCTGTAAAAAGTTCTGAATCATGATTTTATATCATTCTTATTGTGAAAAACAAATAAGCAAGAGTTTCTTAGTATTCTGGTATTTTTAGTGTTGTAAAGATCCTTGGGATATTTGAACTTGTGGATAATTTAGTTGCCTTGTTTAATTCCTCTTAACTTTTATTTTAAATCTCAACTTTGGCCCTTCTAGTTCTGTACAGACTGTCAGACAAAGAGGTTTTGAACTGCAGCATGTTTGAAGTTGCTCTGTTGCGTTCGTTCTGATTCGTCCTTTTTGAAGACCTTTGTTGATAGGTTGTTTTGGTTGAGTCGTTGCATGTTTGGATAAATCCCCCTGGTTATAGATGCTGTGTCACTGGAAGGATTTTTGCATTTACTTTGGTGCTTTCAGACAGTTGCCATCATGCGTAGCCATGGCAACAAGCTATTGTCTCTACAACTGGGAGCAGCTGATTAGAGTCCCAGAAGCTCAAATAATTCAAGGATCCAAGGATTTCTTTTTGTCATACCAGCTCACATTTGCATTTTTATGGTACGAAAGAAGCCTAATAAATTAATAAATATAAACAAATAAATAAGAGTATATATTTATACTCTTTATATATTTTTAAAGTATAGATGTATTTGAACTACGACCCCAAATCGCAGAGTTGAAAAGGATGTTTCTTGGATGCAGAGAAGAGAAGGAAGGAGGAAGTTCAAACTGTCTCTGTCATCAATCATAATGAGCAAGGATCATATCCCCAACTCCGTCTCTCTGCCTGGGGTCCTAACCATTCAGCCAGACAGAGCTTTAAAGAGAAGCAGCAAAAGCAAATGAGGTGGATTAGCAGTGCTTGCCAACAACTGATGGTGTCATCCAGGACATGTTGCTTTGGAATATCGTCTCTGCTGTCCGGAAATTGAGCTGTTGACAATAGTCTTCAGTCAGAGGTCTCTTCCAATTTGTTGCAAGACTGACTGCTACCTCAGGTCATTTCCTGCCCACGGCATCACCATCCACGACGATTGTTTAAAGATACTTTAATGATATGAGTTAGCACAACATTTAATTTCCCTTTGTCGACAAATATTTTTGACTTGAATTAAGGGCTCAATCCAGAGGGATAGAGAAGAGATGGTGACTTTTTTTTAGTACAGTTTTAAACCTTGTCTTTCACTTTTCCTTCACAGGAAGCCTGCTGTGTCCCGTCAGTCTGTTTTTGCTAGAAACTTGGTTCTCCTGCCAATTAAAACGCTTTTGTCTATACAAAAAAAATCCAAAAAGAGCACAGCAGTCAAGCTTGTGAAAAAGGCAAAAGTCTTGGTTTCCAAAGGAAAGTGTGTCTCCAAGAAGCAAGTTTATCAAACTGTAAAAATGGACAATGTGGCTGCAAAACCATCTGTTAAATCAGCTAAAGAAAAAAAGGAAGCTCCAAAGCCAGAAAGTACACCTAATCCTGGTAACTTTAAACAAAACTCAAATAAAATGTCTGAAGTTGATGCTGAATATTCTGGGAATGTACAGAAAAAAACAGCCAAGACTGAAAAACCATCAAATGTGACAACTGCTGGAAAACATCAAGGCAGGGAAGACATCCCAAAGACAGAAACCACGTCGAAACTAAGGCTGAAACAAAATGATGAATCCTCTGTGGGTAAAGAGATACAAGTGTCAGAAACAAAGGTCCTGCAAACTGAGTTGAGTGAAAATATTCCCCCCAGCAGCAAGAAAATGGCAACAAAGCCTTTAAATACGTCATCCAACTCTACAGAGTCTGAGACACAAACTCACAAGGCCGAAATCTCAGAAACAAAAGATCAAGAATTTGTTGCGCCTGAAAACTCTGGTAAAGTCCTTGAGACACCAAGTGACACAGCTACTGAGATAACCGAGCAGACTCAGCGAGCAGCGCTGGACAAAACTGGAGCAGCAAAGCCAGTGACAGTAGATTCTCTTGTAGAAGAAGAGCAAAAACCAGCTGCTGAAAAGTATTCACCCCCCAAACTTAAAGACGCTGAACCGCCAGTCAGTAAAGTTGGGACAGCAGTGAGTAAATCTTCAAGCGGTCCGCCTATGAAACAACAGACAGCCACTGAAAATTCAGAGACCTCTGTCAAAGCTGTGAGACAGTTCCGAATAAAAACTGCGTCAAATCCAGAGTCCACTGCACAGAATCTGAAGGCCAACAAGAAGCCTTTGCAGTCAGAACCACAGACCGCAGGAAGCTCTGCTGAAGCGTCTATTGAGACGGCGCCAACAGTCTGGACCGAGGAGATGAAAACAAGTCAAAAGGGTAAAGACAACTGAACAAATAATCTCTTTTAACTCTTTTCCTCAGCAAAATAACTGGCTAATCTTTCAGATTTTTGATTTATTTATTTTTTTTGTCCCCTGAAGATACTGTAAAGACTCAGATGAGCCCAGTTTCAAAGCTTCCCACAGCAGCTAACACCAGTCCAACCATTAAAACCACTGCAGCACAGAGTAAAAATCAGCCGGTTGGTCCCGTTTGCCCAGCGTATACCACCCTCACTGTTGGGGAGAAGATTGTTCCTGGATACCTGAATCAACTAAAACTGAACAGCGAAGGTGATTGTCAGACACGTTTTGTTTTGGTAAGATAATTACAGGGACTGGGTTTCACTGCTCTGTTTTCACTTTGACTCCCTTCACAGAATTTGTTCTGGCAACAAGCATCCTGTGGACCAGGGTGAGTTTTATTCTTCTATATTTTCTGTACCATTGCACAAACTGCTGCATATAAAACTTAATCACTTTGGCTAGACTTAGTAGTTTCCTTTTAAATTAAGCCATATAATTAAAATATTAATTTGGTTTCTGTTATTATATGGAGGTTTTCTGCACTGATGCGTTTTAAATATTAATCATTTGTCTTGTTTCAAAGATGTTAATCAGTGGTGGGCACTGCTAACGAAAAAGTTAGTTGCGCTAACACTAAACCACTATACTAACATGGTATTTAGCAGAAGCTAATGCTAAAGGGCTAACTTCAAATTATATCTGCCCTTGAAAGACGACAACTTGTCGAGAACCAGTTTAATTTTGACATTATTTACTTGTTCTATTATGCCCTTAGATATTATGTTTATATAATGTTCCCTACTGCCAGTGTTTTATATTGTTCCTGTACGTTTCTTTTTTTAAATAAAGTTTTTTTGAGGGGGAAAAAAGAGACGGAACCTAAGGAGAGGAAACAGAACTGCTGTGTAAAAGTCTTTGTCCACTTCAAAATAAGAGCATGATCTTTATTCAACTGAAAGTTTACAAAACAACCAAGTTAATTAACGCTTTAGAATCTATCCAGAAAAATTAATTTAGGGGAAGCGAAGTGCGCTAAACAATATTAGAAAGGTTGGCAAAAGTGCTAAATGAATAATTAGCTGCGCTTTTAGTGCAATAGCAGATTAGCGGAGGTGTGCCCACCACTTTTTTTTTTAATTAGTGCTGCCTTTACCCTCTGATGTGTATTTGCTTGATGATTTTAATGACTGTATTTGTCAAAATGTAATGTTTATTGCTCATTGACTCTATGATGTTTTTATGATGTAATGCACTTTGAACTGCCTCGCTGCTGAAATGTGCTATACAAATAAACTTGACTCTATTAATAGGTTTCTGTTTCTTTTATTTCCTCTCAGCCGGTCACAGTTGACTCAACGTTGCTGCTAATAACCAACCTGCCCATGTATAACAGCTGCAGCTACACTGAGGAGGAAGTTGTTAATCTGCTCTGTAAATTTGGATTTCAATACGCTCATGACAACATCTATATCCTTCCTCAGGGCTGCATGGTAAGCACCATGGTATATGTCTGTTATTAGGCTGCTATACCATAAAAACTGTTGGATTTTATTTTATTTTTTTATTACATCCAAATTTCTTAAAAGTCTGAAAACATTATTTAGGTATTTTCCAGTTCTGGATAGGTATGGAAGTTTCTCTTTGTCTAAAAGTTGTCTGTTGATCTTTCCTTTTGTTCCTTCATTCTGCTGTTCAAAAAAACTTTTCATCCTCTAACTGATTTAGCAAAATCTGCCATAAATTCACAGCTATTCATCAATGTGTCTATTTTTCTATTTATTGATCTGCTTCAATTTTGTTTTCAGAATCAGAATTCCTTTATTGTCATTGTGCAAGAACACACAACAAAATTTAAAAATGGCAACTCTTGAAGGCGGTGAAAATGAATAAATAAGTAAATAAATATATTTAAATAAATATGAAAATAAACAAAAAAGATTAGTAGAAACAGAAACAGGATATTACGAAAATGGTGATCAGGGTTTAGGTGAATTTACGGTGTTCAGGGCAACAACAGCTCTTGGGTAGAAACTGTTTTTTAGTCTGTTTTTGTCCTTGTTGTCCTGAAACGCCTCATTGAGGGTAGAAGTTTGAAGGCGCGGTGGCCAGGATGTGAGGGGTCCCTGATGATGCTGTGGGCTCTCCGGAGGCAGAGGATGCTGTAGATCTCCTCCAGAGATGGAAGAGGGCAGCCAATCAGTCTCAGTGTTTATGACCCTCTGGAGCTGCTTCCTCTCTGCCGCAGTACTTTCTTGCTTCCACCAAACGTAGTGAGAACACTGCTCGACTGCCTTTAAATGCTTTTTCTGGTACATGAATGACTTTGTTTTAGCAATTTGCTGTTTGAATTTTAATACTTACTAGTATGGTCACTTCTCATTTGATGCTGAAGGAATATTTACATTTTTCTTATTTTATTTACAGTTAAGTGACATCTAAGTGTTTGTCACCCCTAGTCTTCAGGACTCAACTGTCCTCCATGTTTTAGCTGTATATCTGCTCCAGCACACCTTATTCAATTGATTGCATTACCTCTCAGTGCTGCCGATGCCTGTTAATGTTTCGTTCATTTTAGGCAAGTTTGCTGCAGAAGGGAAATGCCTGAAACATGCAGGACCTGAGAAACCCTGTTTTATCCATCGGCCTATCTAATATGCGTCTAGCCATCAGTTTAGCCGTCCATCTGTCCAACCCTCCTATCCATTTTTCCATTCATCCATCTATTTGTCTGTCCACCATGTTCCTGCCTTTGAAATAAAATGGAATAATTTTGAATTTTATTTTATTTTATTTAAAATTTTATTGATTTAAATTTATTTAAAAACTGACTAAAGAGGATGAAGTAGTCTAGGAAAGTTTGAAATTTGTAGTGGATGAATGTAACATGTTAGATCACATGTTAAATGATCTAACATGTTGGCTAAAGTGTACGAAATGGCGTGTCAATTTGACTCGCACTGACTTTGATCATAAGTCAATCAAATGCTCCATCAGTAATTATAAAAATACCTGCCAAATGTTTTGCCATTAAAAGTGAGACCAAATGTGTGTGTTTTTTTGTTTTGCCATTAAAAGTGAGACCAAATGTGTGTGTTTTTTTTGTTTTCTGATTTTTTTGTCTTTTTTAGGCTTTTGTACTGATGCCCAATGAGCGGTCGATGATGGACATCGTTAAGGCGTCAGCACACAACGACGTCATCCTCAAACAACACAAACTTTGTTTGTACGTCGTAAAAAAAGACATTTCAATGACCCCGGTAAGTACTTGTTGGTTATTTTAAATGGGGGGAAAAAAAAGAAACCTGTACATTTAGGCTTTAAAGTTGGATTTTAAATTTTAAAATCATGTTTCTTCTGACTGAAAGTAATCTTTTGGAGTGGTTCAGACAGAATCTTGTTGAGAATCTGTGGAAGGAGATAAAGATTAGGGTGATGGCAATTAAGTCTTCTGACCTCAGAGATAAATCTTCAAAATACCAGTGGAAATTTGTTGAAGCATTTTTTTATTTTCTCATTGCTGTAGTCACAAAAAATATTATTTGACTGATTATTAAGAAAGGTATAACCAGTTTTCATCATGTCTATGATTATTAAAATGTAAATTAAAACTGTTCTTTTTTTTTTTAGGCTTTATACATTGTTTAATGATATTTTTTTTTTTTTTTTTTTAATTTTTTGAGAGAGATACCTGTCTTATTTCCTTGTCTTAAATCGAGTCTATTTTTTGAAAACATATTGACTGAGCTTTCAGTTTTTATGCTCCACTAATCTGGAACAGACTTCCAGAAAACTGCAAAACAGCTGAAACACTGAGTTCCTTTAAATCATGGCTAAAAACCCACCTGTTTAGAGCTGCCTTTAATTAGTAGTAAATGGAACATTGATCAATATTTTCAAATTATATTTGTTTGATGATCTTCATGATTTTGATTCATTATTTGCTCAATGATTTTTATGTATACCTGATTGATGATTTTATGATGTGAAGCACATTGAATTGCCCTGCTGCTGAAATGTGCTATATAAATAAACTTGAATAGATCAAAAATATTCTTTATTTTTATCTCAAAGCACCTTTTGCTCACTCTATTGTTTTCCTTTCAGCTTGGATTTTATAAGTCAATCATGAAGCTAGCATCTTTCGTAAGTATAGGAATCGGATCTTTCTCTTTTCTTTTTGCTTTGATCTTTAAAGAAATGATAGTTGCTGGAAGACAGCTGTGTAAATGAGGTCAACCCAACTCCTTTAGTTCCTCAACTGAAAAATCAACGGCTGCATCCAGCAACTACTAAGTAGAGAAGTTTGGCTGTAAAGCACATCACCATGGTTGGAGAAAACCCAACAAGAATATAAGCACAATTATCTTATGTCAGCTGTTGTAGGGGAATAATCAAGTTGTTTGTGCCGTTCCAGATCATTATGACCTGGAAAGAATGTGTTTGCGCGATGATAGCAGATCACCTGGCCTGAAAAGTCAGGAAGGAATTCAGATTTAAGGAGAGATAGAAATAAAAGTCGCAAAAGTGCTGTAGACAGACACGTAGTGAAGTCTTGAAAGATCCCAGCTGTGCACGAGTCTGGGAAACGTTCATAGGGTTCCAGCATGAAACCTGCTCAGAAATTTGCGTAAGTTAAAGAAAGTGACGTCATTGGTTAAACCATCCAGATAGACACCCATAGATATGTAATCCTATAGAAGGTCTGTGTTTTCTGTGTTTTCTTAAAGGGAAAGTATTTTGTGTTTTCAAGGCACATAGAATCATATTATAGCACAATCAAGTAACTATGTTACCTTCAGTTGTCATAGAAATGCTGTATATATCAAACATGACTTAAAAGAAATTTGATTTCATAACAACATCTTCAGATTGGGCCTCTGTCTCTTTAAAAACTCCTGCTCTTTCTGAAACTCCACCTTCAAGAAGTCATCAAAACAGCGCTCCTCTATTAACCCTTTAACAATGTTTTTACCAGCGTTTCACTGAGAAGTATCTCGTATAATGAGCTCAGCAGATGCACAGTTCCATCAGGTGTTTGCTAATTGAGTGCGGAAGTCGCAGGGGATGGTTGCTCTGTGTGGCAGAAGATCTGAAGCTTAGAAACTGCAGCTCTGAGGAGGAGCTGCACCCCAAAGGCGGAGCTGTTCCACCCAGGCGTTTTGCACAGTTGAATTGTTGCCACGGGAGATTAAAGGATTTCTCAAACATGCATGAAAGAATCAAGGCAACACTCCAGCTGTGTTTTTGATGAGGGAGTAACATTATAACATGATGGAAAGCTCAAAAAAGTCGATTTTACATAATACTGCCCCTTTCAAAAGTGGGAGATTTGGGGATTTTCTTTAATTGTGAAACTTGTAATGTGCACGCAGATGTGGTAAAACAAAATCTCCTCCCTGTTGGCCTGATCGGAGCAGAGGTTCGAGTCCTGAGTGATGATTTTTTTCATTAGTCTGCCACTTTTCATTCCCAACACTGTCGAGCACAGTGGTGGAGGACTTATGATCCGGGCTTCTTTTGTCGACTGACATCTTAGTATAGTATCGGAGTCAAATGTTAGATGAGAATTAAATGAGGGTGCACTGCTTCTGACCATAAATACCTTAAAACTCAAGGAGACATTTTTTTATTTATGTATCAAAATTCAGCTAACATAAGAAGAAAAATAGGAACTTTTTGTTTAATTGTTCACTGTCTGTTGTTGGAGCAGACAGTTCTGGCGACAAATGTCATCTACGTCGAGAACATCTCCCCGGGTGACGCCATTGATGTCAGAGAGGCTTTGAGAAAGATCGGCGCTGTCAGAAACTTCCTGCCTCTGCTCAACAAGGTTTAAACACAAAGTTTGTGTTTTATATCAGTGTATAAAAGATTTCAAGTTGTTTTACATTTTCATGTTTTTAGGTTTTCATTGAATTCGACTCTGTTTATGATGCCGACCGCCTCGGAGTTTGGTACAGCCTCATGAAGGTGGGCTTCACCCACAAGGTTGAAAGGCTGATTGTACCGAGAAGCGACAAGAAATCACAACGTAAGGAAATGCTGATTTTTTTAATTTTTTTTTAAAGTAGTTTGGAATCATGAATTGCACATTTTAAAGGCTTTAAAAGCTTTTTATAGGATAAAACTAAATTGATATTAGTGGAAGTGATGCAGTTGTATGTGACATCAACAAATGCCATCATATATATCTATATTGTTCCATCAGATTGATTTATGTCAAAGAAAAGCTAAGGTTCAAGTTCTTTTCAATGGTTTTTCTCCTAAGAAAAAGTGTTTTTCACACCATTTTTCACTTAACTAGATAAGAAAATCTAGGTAGTTAGGTTACCCGCATCTTGATCACTAAAAGTTTTTTTTTTAGTACAGGAAAAATACACTTGGGGAAAAATACAGTTTATGTATGATCTTTCTCCACTGCCCCTGTTTTTGATTGTTCAGCACCAAAACAGCCACTGAAAGCATTTCCAGACACTGACGATATCATTGCTGGGGCAGAAATACCAAATACACAATATGGCATCCCCCAAGGCACATGTCCGCCATTTTGGGTGACCATGACAACGATGCCCTATGTTTTCCCGACTGTCTGCCTTTGGTTTAACGTCCCAGGTAAGAAAAACAGAATTGACGTTATGGTCTATATAATTTCCTGTGATTTACTCTTTTCACTTTGCTCATAGATTTTCTGACAGTCCGCAGAAAGAACGACCTTTCGGTGAGCGGTCCATACACACAAGCCTGATGCTTTGCCTTTTTAGGTTACTGTTTAGATTTCTGCTTAGAAGGTGTTCATCCAAAACCGGGTAAGAGGTGCACATATGGCTGAGGTTGTTCCCTCTGGACTGTTTTTTACTTACAGGTACCCAAAAAAAAAAATCAATGTATGTACCTTGATTTTTGGGTCAAGTTTCGGTTTATGGTACAACTCAACATGAAGCAAAACATTTTGGTGTATTTTGTTGGGAAAATTAGTTAGTTAAAAGAAGAACCAAGACAGAATCACAAAAGTTAGAGATTCTCTTTTAGGTATTTTATTTACTTGCAAGCAAGGAGAAAAATGCAATGATTTACATGGTTCGTTGGTCAGAGCATTCTCTGCCAAACGAAGGAAATGGTGTTGCTTAAATACACTTGTCTGTGCCCCTTTGGGCGGGGTGTACGGGTTTGCAGCTTTGGAAAAGCACCTAGAAACGATGGCGCTTCATCTGACAGTCCTCATCTGATAATCAGGAAATTAACTTAGTTTTCTGAACACTATAAACATTACAATGTGTAAGTTTGACTTCAACCATTAAATGTCATTCTGCTAGACTGTCTGGAAACTTTAGGTCAAATGAACATCAAGGAATGTGAACATCACATAAGTAAATGATAAATCAAAAACAATATAGTCAATAAATTCAATTAACAATTAGCAGATAACATAAAATTACAATAATGAACAAAGATTTTTCCAACATTTCATGTATATATATATATATATATATATATATATATATATATATATATATATATATATATATATATATATATATATATATATACAAACATAAAACTGCAACGTAAAACTGCAAACGGATGCACGTCTAGAAATCTAATGCACACAGAGAGAGGAAAAAATGTACATGCAGGATCAAATATTTACATACACTTCTATATATATATATAGAACTTATATATATATATATATATATATATATATATATATATATATATATATATATATAAAATTCCCTTCTCACCCTCCACGGGTGGTCTTTCTCAACCTCTGAGCTCGGGTCCTCTACCAGAGGCCTGGGAGCTTGAGGGTTCTGCGTAGTATCTTGGCTGTGCCGAGAACTGCGCATTTCTGGACTGAGATGTCTGACGTTGTTCCTGGGATCTGTTTTAGCCACTGCTCCAGTTTGGGGGTGACTGCCCCGAGGGCTCCGATGACCACAGGCACCACTGTGGTCTTCACCTTCCAGGCCTTCTCCAGTTCCTCTCTGAGGCCCTGGTATTTCTCCAGTTTCTCGTGTTCCTTTTTCCTGATGTTGCAATCGCTTGGTATTGCTACATCCACCACAACGGCTTTCCTCTGTTGTTTATCCACCACCACGATGTCCGGTTGGTTCGCCATTACCATTTTGTCTGTCTGGATCTGGAAGTCCCACAGGATCTTAGCTCGGTCATTCTCCACCACCTTTGGGGGTGTGCCCCACTTTTTTGATCTCGGGGCTTCCAGTCCATATCCTGCACAGATGTTTCTGTACACTATGCCCGCCATTTGGTTATGACGTTCCATGTACGCTTTCCCTGCCAGCATCTTGCACCCTGCTGTTATGTGTTGGACTGTCTCAGGGGCCTCCTTGCACAATCTACACCTTGGATCTTGTCTGGTAGATCTGAGCCTCTATTGCTTTGGTGTTTAGGGCCTGTTCCTGTGCAGCCAGGATGAGTGGCTGTCCTTGAGTCCTGCTTTTTCCAGCCATTGGTAGGATTTCCTGATATCAGCCACTTCAGTTATTTGTCGGTGGTACATCCCATGTAGGGGCTTATCCTCCCATGATGGTTCCTCCAGCACCTCATCCTCTGGTCCCCATTGTTTGAGACATTCGCTGAGCACA
Organism: Anableps anableps; assembly: GCA_014839685.1. Classification (NCBI taxonomy): domain Eukaryota; kingdom Metazoa; phylum Chordata; class Actinopteri; order Cyprinodontiformes; family Anablepidae; genus Anableps; species Anableps anableps. Next base: position 25,322,486 of record CM026085.1, on the reverse strand, counting down.
TCGTCGGTTGAGGCTTTGACCTTGATGTATTTATGGATCTTGGATGTTTCATCCTGGACAGTGGCTCTCACACTCGCTAGTCCTCTGCCTCCGTCCTTACGGCTCATGTATACTCTCAGGATGCTGGATTTAGGGTGGAACCCTCCATGCATGGTTAGTAGTTTCCGAGTTTTAACATCCATGGTCTTTATCTCTTCCTTTGGCCAGCTTATTATGCCTGCACGGTATCTGATTACTGGCAAGGCATAGCTGTTTATCGCACGGATCTTGTTCTGGCCATTGAGCTGGCTTCTCAGGACTTGCCTTACTTGTTGGAGGTATTTGGCTGTGGCTCCTTTCCTTGTGACCTCATCGAGGCTGCCATTTGCTTGTGGTATTCCCAGGTACTTGTAACTGTCCACAATGTCTGCTATTGTTCCCTCTGGGAGTGAGACCCCTTCTGTGTGGATGACCTTCCCTCTCTGTGTAACCATCCGACCACACTTCTCTAGTCCGAATGACATCCCAATGTCAGTGCTGTAGATCCTGGTGGTGTGGATCAGTGAGTCGATGTCTCGTTTGCTCTTAGCGTACAGCTTGATGTCATCCATGTAGAGGAGGTGACTGATGGTGGCTCCGTTCTTGAGTCGGTATCCGTAGCCAGTCTTGTTGATGACTTGGCTGAGGGGGTTCAGACCTATGCAGAACAGCAGTGGGGACAGAGCGTCTCCTTGGTATATGCCACATTTGATGGACACTTGTGCAATTGGCTTGTAGTTGGCTTCAAGGGTGGTTTTCCACATCCCCATCGAGGCTGCAATGAAGGCTCTTAGAGTCCTGTTGATGTTGTACATCTCTAAGCATTCAATGATCCAAGTGTGTGGCATTGAGTCATAGGCTTTCTTGTAATCAATCCAAGCCGTGCACAGGTTGGTGTGTCGGGTTTTGCAGTCTCGGGCGACTGTTTGGTCTACCAGGAGTTGGTGTTTGGCTCCTCTGGTATTTATGCCGATGCCCTTCTGTGCTGTACTCATGTATTTATCCATGTGCCCACCTATCTTAGCTGCTATGATGCCTGACATGAGCTTCCATGTTGTAGAGAGACAGGTTATTGGCCGATAGTTGGATGGGACCGAACCCTTTGAGGGATCCTTCTGGATCAGGATTGTGCGCCCTTCAGTTAACCATTCAGGGTGAGTCCCACTTTGTAGCAGCTGGTTCATTTGAGCTGCCAGTCGCTCATGGAGGGCAGTGAGTTTCTTTAGCCAGTAGGCATGGATCATGTCAGGACCTGGTGCTGTCCAGTTTTTCATACCTGAGACTCTTTCTTGGACATCTGCCACTGTGATAGTTACTGGGGCTTGCTCAGGGAGGTTGCTGTGGTCATCTCGTAGAGAGATTAGCCACTGTACATTGCTGTTGTGGGTCGCCTCCCTTTCCCATATGCCTTTCCAGTACTGTTGGGTCTCCAGCCTTGGTGGGTCTGCTCTGTTGTTATTACCCTGCCATTGAGAGTACACTTTAGCTGGTTGGGTGGAGAAGAGCCGGTTAATCCTCCTGGCTTCATTTTCTCTCGTGTACCTCTTTAGGTGACTGGCCAAGGCTTAGAGCCTTTGTTTGGCAGTTTTGAGCGCTTCAGGTATGTGCATCTGGCTGTACCGCTTGGGTACTGGTCTTTTGATTGCACCTCTTTGGAGCTCTGACAATTGGCTCACTTCCCTCCTTGTTACCTTGATTTTAGCCTCTAACCGTCTTTTCCATGGTGGGTATTGAATCCCACGGTTGCTCCTATAGCCGAGCATCTCAAGGATCACTGATGCTGAGTTGTACACCAGCTCATTGGTTTCCGTTATGGTGTTGGTAGGGATCGTTCTCAATGCTGCATTCACATCTTCAATGAGACTTTCTGATGGTACTTCACTCAGCCATTGTAATTGGCATCGGGATTGCCTGGTGTTCATTCGGGCCATGATCCTACCTCTCAGGTCAGTTGCTGCCTCGTTCAGCTTTGATGGTTCGTTCATTATTGGGGCTGCATACCCAATCTCCGGGTGGGGAGTTGAAGCTAACTCCCCTCTGACCTGGCGTCCTGGCTCCCCCTTGCCGTAGCATTTGTGTTGTACCTCGTCTATCTCAAGTTGTGACAGCATTTGCCGTTTGCGGATGTTGGAACACTGAGCTACTAGTTGTTTGGCAGTTAGTGTTGAATGGGGATGTCGACGTAACCATTCCTCCCACATTCTTTGCATGTAACCCCTCTGACTAGGGTTACTTGAGTAGTAGCATTCCAACAGATCCAAGTTTTCACCTCTCACCCAATTCCGACTTGTTTATATATATATATATATAAACAGGATTTGTGAACTGGAAAAAAAGACATTTTAATTTAAAATAAGGGAAAAATGTCTTGTCCCACTGGCAGGTTATTTCACTTTTAACTAGTACTTTTTCATCAATATTAAAACAAGCTCCTATATCTGCTGAAAAGTTACTTGTAAGTTAGTTTTGTCTTTTTTTTCAAAGTCTATTCAAGATATTTGCACTAGAAACTAGACCAAAAATACTTGATAAGATTTTGTGTTTTTGCAGTAATTAATAAATAATTCAAAGTCAGACACTTGGTGTCCAACCTAACACTGGGGTTGTGCTTGTTGAACAGTTGTCATTTTTTTTAAACTGCACAATTGGGCAAGATGGAAACTAGTTGGCAAAATCTATGCCTGATACCAAAGCTCTGGAATAAATATGCAAATGCTTTGCCGTAGTTGTGTAAATATATGCCATTGGTTTTGCCAAATAACTATGGCTCGCTTTCCGCTGCTATCATGCCGATATCAGCTGGCGACCTCCTTTAGGCCAGCTTTAGCAGCTGCTGTTGCACTAATTTGGTGTGGAGTGATTTAAATACACATCTGTGTGTTCATCTGAATTTGAGTTTTGTATTGTATTTTTCACCCTAGAGCGATATCTGTATGTACTGCTATATCCTTATTTTAAAAGTATTTTACCTACTTTTACTTCAAAAATATTTACTTATGACCTTTGCCCCCCCCCCACCAACAGATAACTCCCCATCCAGGCTCTGTGTACTGCACCATAATGTTGACTGGTTTACCAGAGGGAAACTACAAGCACGAAGACATCGCCAAGCTAGTGTGGCATTATTTCCCCAAGCAGAACATTCAGACCCTCTGCTACAACATCTTGGTCCTTCCACTGCAGAAGAGGGTAAGGCGCTTTTGTTGTGGTGTAGTTCCTCATATACCCCAATTTACCACCTTTCAGACCTCTCCAGTTAGCATAAATAGCGCAAACAATGAGAGGAGAGTAGATGATGTACACTAAAAAGCTACTCAAGGCGGGAAGGTGCTGCCGCTCAATACATACTAAGTGTTATTAGAAATGGAAACTTTTTATGACATCCATGAAATGTAAATGTAATCTTTGAGATAAATCTTTGTGAGATTGTGTTTCTAATTTGTAAATCAGTGCTATTATATGCTTAACCAGTCAGTCAGACTGTCATGGTCAGCCCCACTCTTCAGTTCAGTTCATTTATATAGTGCGAAACTGTGACTTTGGATAACTAAATGAGAAATGAATATGATATCCTAACTTTAACCTTAAAATGCAAATTAAAGTATTATGTGTTTTCAAGGCACATAGTGCCATTTTATAGCACAATCAAAAAAGCTGTATATATCAGCTATGACTTAGTCAAGTTGTATAGCACATTTCAGCAGCAAGGCAGTTTAAAGTGCTTTACATCGTAAAAACATCAAGTATCCAGCAAAATCAGAAAAATCATCGAGCAAATATCAATGCATAAAATATAAAAGAAATTTCATTTTGTAATTTAACACCTTGAAATTGGGCCTCTGTCTCTTTAAGAAAGTCCTGCTCTTTCACAAAAGTGCTCCTCTATTAACCCTTTAACATTTTTTATCAGTGTTTCACTGAGAAGTGGCTTGTATCATGAGCTCAGCAGATGCACAGTTCCACTAGATTTTGCTAACTGATACCGGCTTGTCTGAAGGAGCTGAGTGCGGAAGTCGCGGGGGAGAAAACTTAGAAACTGCAGCTCTGAGGAGGAGCTGTGCCTCGAAGGTGGCGCTAGGTCCACCCAGGCATTTTGCACAGCTGAATGGTTGCCACAGTAAATTAAAGGATTTCTCAAACATGCATGAAAGAATCAAGGTAACACTTCAGGTATGTTTTCGATGAGGGAATAACATGAAAACATGATGCAAAGCTCAAAAAAGTCGATTTTACATAATGCTAACCCTTTTAATTATGGTTGATCATTTTAGAACCGAGAAGGGTAAATCTTCTAAAAGATAAATATAAAATAAAATGATCACTCCGGAATGTGTAAAAGTCGACGTTTGTCTAATAGTTTGGCTCTCTGTGACGTATTAGAGAAGAATCCAATACACAGACTTAAGTTAATAAGAAGAGGGTTTTATTACAAACACACAATCTGAGGAAAATCAAAGCAGATCGAAGAGTCTCCCCAAAAAAACTACAGTCAAATCTACAGACACCACCTATAAAAGACAAACAATCAAAGGTTATATCATTACTCTATGGGGATGAGGATTTATTTGTTGCTGAAACTAAAAAACCATTTGATAGTTTTTTTTTCCCCCCTCTTTGCTCTCCTCAACACTAGGCCTTTGTGTTTTTCTGCGACCGGGAAGCATGCTGCAGTTTTGTCTCAGATCATGTCAAAAAGCCGGTTTCTATTGGGAGCTGCACTCTTACCGTCCACTTCGTCTTACAGGACATTCGCCCTGGAAACGGTGAGGTATGGAAACCAGGAGAAAATATCTGAGAGAATACCGTCTATGCTTGAACATTTGCATAAAATTTCTGGACTGTTAAATCCAGCTGTATATTTCTGAGATTTATGCTGGATGAAAAATTCTAGTTGTTTTTAAATGAAATGCAGTTTCCCCACTTTCTCTGTCCTTTTGTTTTCATAGGAAATGATGTACAGAGCTATGATGAAATGGAGCAATGCTGTGAGTCCATTCGTCCTTTTTGTTAAATGTGCAAACTCACAAATAAAACGAGTCACTTCAACAAACTCCTGGTGTTTTTGCTGTAGCATGTTCCTGAGCTGGGTTTCCTGGAGAAGCGACTGCTGTGTGTGGAGATGGATGAACTAAACGTGGACCTCATAAAGAGCGTAATGAAGGAAGTGGCTTCTATTGCTAGCTTTGTCACCTTCCTGCCGCTCGCTAACAGGGTGAGTGTGTCCAACGCCTGCAGCTGTCAGACTTTGGTTCGCTAAATGTACAGCGTTTCTGGAGCTGTGGTGCGAAAACCACTGATGGTACGTGGGCTGTATTTAGTGGCACTAGGGCTGCAGCTAACCATTATTTTTGTAATAGAGTATTTTATCAATTATTCTGACAATTTATCGGATTAAAAAAAAAGGCACATTCTGCAGATTTTTCATTTAACAACTTAAACCTATTTTGTACAATATTAGAAAAACAAAAATGTAAATCATTCAGTTCCTTCTCTAAATCATAAAATAAACATTTTATTGCCTAAAATGCAACAACACAGCATTCCAGTGTGAACGCTTGTTTATTTGTAGCAAAGGATGCGTCTGCAGCTAAAAAAAAAATACTTAACATCAGCATGTGAAAAGCTCAGCTCTTTCTGCTTGACTTGCCATCAATAGAGCGTCGGGCTGATCTGGTGTTTATTTTGTGGAATAACTGATTAATAATTGGACCGTAAAAGGTGCTAAAACTATTCCACTTTTGGAGTTCTGGGTAAAATAATTACAGACGAAGAGTTTTTTTAATCTTAAATGCAAAATGTATATATTTTTTGTACGGTTTTGGCTTAATTACTGCTCCGAACATTATTCTTTCAGCAACTGGCATGTTTCAGTGTCTGTCGACTGCAGTTAACAATTATTGGATGAATAAATTAGTTGATGATTATTTCAAAAATCGATTAATCTGATTATTTGTTTCAGCCCTAAGTGGCACTTACTTTGATATTCGCCACCTACAGGGCAAAATCAAAGCTAATAAGATGTAATTTAGAGCTAATAAGCATGTTGAGCTTTGCTTCAAACCAATACTTGGAGGGGATGTAGAGGGGAGAATATTTTGGAAAGTGGGTGGGTGGCTAAGTTCACACAGCAGGCAAATACAATGTAAAACCTTTTTTTTTTTTTTTTTTTTTCTTTGCCCTATGTGACCCATAAATCTGCTTTGTACCACTTCCACATGTGGTACTAAATCAGATACATATCTGATGATTTTCAAAGTGTCTGCAGTCTGAACGGTCATGTCGCATTTCACCCGACTTTTACGTCATGGACCTGAGACGAGCGTCATAATTCTGCAGCAGAAAAGGCCAGACACTGCAAATCCGGACGTAAACAATGGCTGAAAATGATCACTATGAAATCATGAAGCTTGTAAAATAAAAATCATCACACAGGACTCTAATCTCTCTGCTCCGATCAGGCCAACAGGGAGGAAATTTATTCAACACATCCGCTTGCAGATTACAAGTTCCACAATGACTGAAAATTTGGATGTTTTAACCAATGACGTCCTTGTCTTTAGCTTTCGCAGATCTCTTGGCTCATTTCATGCTGGAGTCCTGTGAATGTTTTAGATATTTCAGAACCAACTATATGACAGCTTATAGCACTTTTACAGCTGTTGTTTCCATATCCCTCTTGACCTTTCAGGTCAGGGTGGCCTGCTATGAAACACACAAAAACATCCTTTTCAGGTCAGTGTGGCCCAGAACATTACCCTGAGTAAAGCTGCACAAACAACATAATAATTCCCCTACAGTTACAATCAATGCTCCACAAAAGCCCATTGCTATTAGTTGTGCTTTCTTTTTCTTAGCTTCCTTTTGTTATGATCTTGTGACGATGCTGTCGGCTCCCATTTCTGAATGAACTTCCGATCCACAGACGGCGGCGTCCATTATTACTTCTGTTAACGGTGCGCTGCTGTGTGACATCAGCTGTAATGGAAAATTTTCTGGTATGCCCATTCTTGGGTTTTAACAAAGTGCTCTGATCGTTTATTACGCCACTCATTCTGTGACCCCTGTGTTTTATTTATTTAGGGAGAACACATTCCAGTCTTATCGCGAGGAGATGTGGTCATAAATGTCTCTGGGAGTAGTGCTGTGTGACCGAAGTGATGTTTCACAGCGGGGGTACTCATAAATACCTGAGGAGACCTCTCACCCTATTTAGGGTGGAGGGCTTTTCTTCCTTCTCCTTTAAAGATAAGATGACGCTCACATAAATATCTGTGATTCTGCTCGGGGCTCTGTTTCTCTGACTTGTTCAGGGACAGAGGCTTCAAACGCTGTATGCCTTTGAATAAACTTATTAAGACAAAGCCTTCTCTCCCTTCTGTAAAAAAATCCACGACACAACGTTCTTGTTCTGTGCATGCGGTTCACTTTGGCGTTGCAAACCGTCACACAGAAGTCTGATTGGGGTTGGATTTAATTACTAGTATGAATGACCACGGCAAAAAAAAAAAAAAAAAAAAAGAGAAAAACTTATTTGAGCTCTGCTTTTTGTGCTGCGTTATATTTAACCTGAAGAGGAAAGTTGGATCTGTGAATAACATCAAAACCATATTCTAATGATTGCAAGTCTGAAAATCTGCAGAATTTACCATTTGTGCCGCTTTATGACCAGGCTAACGCTGTTAGAAAAATCAGTTAACAGCAATTTGTGTCTTTGGGTGTTATTAATAAAAAACACGCTCATGATAATATTTTACATGTATTTATGTGTGGGAAAGACCTGTTTATAAACACAGCAATTACTCTGTTTCAGTTACACAGCAGCCATTTTGGATTTTGAGGCCTGTTTTGGTGAAAAAGTGATTTTATTTTTGCCAACTGGAGCTTGTAAATTTGTTCACTTAAACATTGAGTGTAAACATATACGAATGTTATTTTTATTTTTCTCTGTGACAGTATAGACCAATGTAGAGAGGTCCAACCCTTATTGAAATACTTGGTGATACTTTGAAAACTTCATTTAGGTCGTACGTCAAAAATGTTTAAAAACCACTGGCTTAGTTTAGGTTTCTTGCCATCTACTTCTCATAAATTTTGCAGCTTTTGTGAATGTTTCAGTAATAAAGAAGTTTATTACTGTGGAATAAAGGTCATTTTTAATCCAGCTAATGTAATTACAAGTTGAACAAACTGATGAATTACTTTCCAAAGAAGGTATGCATTGCTGAAAGACACCCAAGTTTTATGAATGAATTAGCTTGGACATGGTAAACATCCTATCAACTCAGCAAATATTTCATGCCACTTATTTCTTCATTTCTTCATTTTAGTTTGTTTTTATTGTCAACTATATTAAATGTTTTATCCTAATCAGATTAATTTGCACCTAAACAATATTTTTTTCCTGTATAAAGTTCGTTTTAGATGTTTATTAAACACATTGCTTTTTGCTGTTTCTCCATGACTGCCTCAGATTTGCATTGAGATGCTTAAATCCAGCGGTGTGAAGAAGGTGCTGGAGGAAATTGCCTCCATAGAGGATTTGTCAACACACAAGACCTGGTATGTTTTGATTACATAGAAAAGAAAACATTGAAGAAATTGAAACACTTACACATCTATTTGGGGTGGAGAGTTATGAAAAATTATTAGTAGAATGAGTGGTGATAAAACTGCATGACATAAGGGGACCAACAGTGAATTTTTCTAATCATCTGGGGAAAAAGTGGATTACTCTCGTTCTCCTGTGTCTCTCCTCTTTCCAAAAGGTGCAAACTGTCTCTATTTCTCTTTTTTTGCCTTTACAGATAAAATGAAAGATTTTTTAAATAAATGTTTTTATGAGTTGTGGAAGAATCATTGTTTTTAGCATAAGAGAGCATGTTCCTGTCAGAAGGAAAGGTATTAGCTTTGTTCTGCTCTGTAAGCTGTCCAAGAATGATTTGGAGTGCCTTGAGTTATTGTGTGAAACAGTCATGTAGGCTTGTTATGAGATCCCACAGATGGTGGTGTTACATAATTCCAGGAGTCAAAAAGTCAGACTGGATTGGATAAGAGTTTTCAAATATGCACCGATGTTATAAATCTCAATAAAAACGCTTTGTATGCTTCAGAATGTTGGGATTTTCGATGAAGATGCTTGTGCACAGAACGTGCACTAGCTTTCCCCATGTTTGGCCAGGAAGAGGGAACACCTCTTGTTTTATATTTTTGCTGCACTCTTCCATGGGTGCAACAGTTCGAAACACTGTCTTGCAGAAATTTGAATATCCTTTGAACCTTTTGAGGTCATGTCGCAATCACTTCAGTGTTTTACTGGGATTTTAAGTGGTAGAGCTACACAAATTGGTCCATAATTGTAAAGTAGGAGGAAAAACATGTTTGTTTGTTTTTTTTGTTTTTTTTTGCAAATAAAAATCTGAAAAGTGTGGCATGCATTTGTACTCCTCTCCCCAGAGGCAATACTTTATAGAACCACTTCTTGCTGCATTGAGCAGGCAGGTCGTCTTGTGGTGTGTGTCTCTACCAGGTGGTCGTTGTGCTTCTGAAATGCGAACCTCTGCACCAGCTTCGAACACATTCTCTTTCAGGATTGCCCTGTATTTAGCTCCATGCGTCCTCCCTTTAAACCAGACTAACTTCCTTTCCCTGCTGAGGAGAAACATCCCCACAGTATGATGCTGCACCCATCAAGCTTCACAGCGAGGCTGGTGTGTTAAGGAAAAGTGCAGTTCAGTGTTTCATCAAATACAGCTCTTTTGCATGACAGCCAAAAAAATTATAGATTTTGGTTTCATCTTACCAGAGCACCTTGTTCCATGTTTTCTACATGGCTTGTGGCAAACGGCGATTAGGATTCTGATGGATTTTTCTCACCAATTACTTTCTTCTTGCTGCTCTTTCATAACAACCAGATTTGTGCAGAACTAATAGTTGCCAGATTCTCCCACCTGAGCCGTGGGTCTCTGCAACCCCCACTCCCCCCTGCTGTGTTTCTCGGCCTTCACCTTCACTAATATTCTCTAACAAGCCAATGAACCCTCCACAGAACACCTGGTTTTATACTGAGGATAATTTGCACACCGGTGGACTCTTTTCTAATTAAGTGCCTTCTGAAGGTAATTTTAACAGGATTTTTACAGTATTCAAGTAAAGGAGGCTGAATACAAACAGATGCCACACATTTCAGATGTATTTGTAAAAATAACATAACTTGAACACCATGCATCATTTTATTTTCTTAATTATGCACTGAAAATGTCAGCGCCACCTGTTAGTGTTGCGATGCGTTTGCTTGTTATTGAAAAGATCAGTGTTTTCTCCATAGCTGAATCTGAACCTTAATGCATTAGTTATGTTGAACTTAACTAGAAACGTAATTTTAGATTATAAATGTATTACAGGCACCAACTTCTCTCTTTATTTACTGTTTATTTGGCTTTTTTAAAATTTTTTTTTTTGCTCGACAGGAGCAAAGTTGGACATGTTGAGTCGTGAGTATTTTTTTATTTTCTCCCAAGTTTCTTCACATTCAAGCATATTGTCAGTAGGAAATGTTTGCCTTTAAGCTGTTTGCTAAACGTAAGCATGAAATTTAAAAAGAATTAATATAACAATTTTATATTCCTGTTTTTTATGTTTAACTTGTAAGAACAATTTTTTTTCATGCAATTACTCATAGCTGTTCAATTTTCTTTTGCCCTCTCTATGACTATAAGGATATATATATATATATATATATATATATATATATATATATATATATATATATATATATATATATATATATATATATAAAATTTTTTTTTTTAAACTAATGTTTAATCTTTTATTTCAGTTTGAAGGACTTTGAAAAGCGTCTAGAAGACTCTGAGAAGATCACCTTCAACCTTGAAGCGAGCACTAAAGGAGGTGGAGTGAAGCCTTCAGCTCCCAACGTTTCTAAACCTAAGGAGAAGTTTGTAGAAGAAGTCGTACGTCCTCCCAGCCTTCCTCAACAGGAGGCTGTACCTGAGGAAAGAACAACTGAATCTACCAAAGTTCCTAAATCAAACATCAAGACTTCAGAAGAGACTCTTCCTAAATCAGCAGCACTTTCTACTCCTTGCTTGGTTAACGCCGCAGAAACCCAAACACATCAGCCCTGCAAGAACGACTTGGCTGCAGCAGGTTGGTCTGTCAGCAGGAGGAAAGAGTGACTTCACAAAAATTCAAAATCTTCTCATACACACATTGCTACAGCAAGTTTATTTTGAGTTCCCCATTACTTAGTACTTTATAGAACCACCTTTTGTTTTGATTACAGCTGCAAGTCTTTTGGGGGTTTGTCCCGCCCAGCTTGGAACATGTGAAGGGTGAAAACATCGCTCTTCACATCTTCTTTCCAAAAATAGCTGAAACTCTCAGTCGGATTGGATGGAGAGCATCCATTCTGATACATTTTCAAGTGTCGCATAGATGCTCAATTGGTTTTAGGCCTGGACTTTGACTAGGACATTCTAACACATGAGAAAATGTTTTGATCTAAACTATTGTCATGTAGCTCTGGCTGTATGTTTATGGTGTTTGTTGCATTGGAAAGTGAACCTCCACACCAGTCCGAAGAATTTAGTTTCATCCACCCTCCAATCACCTCAAGCTTAGGGGTGGGCGTTTTATCGTATCGTTTATCATTTATTGTGAAAAATCTCTTATCACAATAAAAACTTTTATTTATCGTAAGTCCAACTAATGATTTTCACACATAAATTGACAGTATTATCAAAAATGTTATTTTTACTATTTTCGCCACTGTTTTTTCCACGAGAGCGTCAATTAATACCAGTAAATACGATTAAATAGGGTTACTGTGAGCAGCTTAGTGATATAAATCACTCTTCCTCAAGTAACTGGCCATGGCCCCCTCTTGAAAAATGCTGGCTACCCCCCTGGCCCCAGAGGAATCATGTTCATGTCATAAAATGGCATACAAAGTCATCTTCTTCAAACCAATATATGAATACAAAAATATACATTTTTTTTTTTTTAGTTTTTTACTGGCCTGCTCTGGCCACACCTGTAAAAATTTTCTGGGAGCGCCACTGCAACTGTTGAATAAAACCATCCCAAGACTTTGACGAGACATTGTAGGACTTAAAGAAATGACTCCAAACCAGCCTGGAGCTAGCTTGATATTGAAAGTACGGTAATGATTTAGCCATGATTCAGGAAAGAAAAATCCAATACTCCAAGTAGGGGAAATAATGTTTGGTTCAACAGACGGTCACGAACACATATGTAGAGCTTTTTCCCCGTTGTTGCATTTAAAAAAAAAACAAAAAAAACCTACAATAATCGGTGAAAATAGTTGCCTCTAATCTAAATTCATTAACTGCTTCTTTTTGTTTGTTTTATCCTCAGTTTTTATAGTGGTTTTTTTTCTTGTTTTCTTTGCTTGTTTTTGTTTTGGAGCTGATGCAGGTCAAAACAAAACAACTGGAAAACTTTTCTGCATTAAACCACCATTCAGACAACCAAAATTCCACCTCAAGTACAGCAGACTAATTTCAGCAGAGCTTTTCTTTGGATTTTCTCAAATATCTTTTTTTTTTTTTTTTTTTTTTTTTTTTTTTTTTTTTTTTTTTTTTTTAAAGATCCTGTGAGTGTCAGGAAGACCCAAATGGATCCATCTCCAGCAGCTCTCAGCGACGTTTCAGCCGCGCTGACTGAAGCATCTGCAGCAACTGCAAAACAACAGCCAGCTGATTCTTCATCACCTGTGGATCCCTCCCTAACTGTTGGAGAAAAGCTGAAAAGTCTGCTGCATCCAGAAAAAATCAGTAAGAAATATGTTTTGTAGGATAAAAAAAATTTGTTTTATTTTAATACACTAATTCTGTTTTTACTCTTTGTGTTACAGATTGCCTTAATGAAAGCAACATGTCAAAAAAAGTAAGGTTCCTCAAACCCTTTTTTGTTTTCAAACTAAAAACTATTATAATTAAAGCTGCATTATGTAGCTTTTACAAAAATATGTTTTTTTGCATATTTGTTAAAACTGTCACCATGTCATGACAGTTTGGTCTGAGACAGATAATCTGTGAAAAGATGGAGCTCCTCCTCCTCCTCCTCCTCCCTGAGCTGCTATTGCCGTCTAAAGAAATGCACCGTTCCTGACCTAAAACAACCAATCAGAGCCAGGAGGAGGGGCTTAGCGCTGCCAATCACCCTCGTGTTCGCGCTGCTAAATGTGCTGATGGTGGAGAAACTCCTCACCGTTCCAGGAAAACTGTTTATCCACAGTCATCGGTGGCCATGCTAACTAGCGTTAGCATTAGCATTAGCGATAGACTATGTTGTGGTGAACCAGCTGTAGCGCAGAAAGCAAGGAGGAGCGTGTAAGCGGTGAGTACATGAGGGTGATTAACAGCGTTAAGACCCTCCTCCTGGCTCTGATTGGTTGTATCTGACTGACTGGTGTATTTCTCCAGTTAGTACTGGGAGCACTGGGAGAAGCAATTGGAATGTATGTATGATTGAATTGAAAGGATTTTTTGTAAAGTGCTTCGAGACATTTGTTGTGAACTGGCGCTATATAAATAAATTGAATTGAATGTATTCAGTTTAAAGGTCAGATTTTTCTGATGTTTTTAGTATGACAGATTATGCTACTGTAATAAAAGGTATATTTTAGGGTTGTTTGCGTGTATTCACCACAGGTTTAACAAATTTCTTTGTACTTATAGCACAGATTTTTGCTAATAAACCAGATTTGAAGCTGCTTTTTTATAAACAGCTGCTAATCGTCTTGATAAGACTTTGCTTCTCCTTTTATTTTAGTCTTATTCAGTTTACACGAGGCTGTTATTAATAAGCAACCTGCCAAAGTATCACAAAGGCTGCTACACTGAGAGTGACATCGCCAATCTGCTTCACGAGTTTGGATTTCGATACGAAGAAAAAAACATCTACGTTATTCCTCAGGCATGCATGGTGGGCCCAACTCTTCTACGTCGTTACTGAGTAATCTTTGTGCTGATTAATAGTTTTGATAAATTATTTGCCGGTTGTCTTTTCAGGCTTTCGTCCTCATGCCTAATTATCAATGTGCACAACAAGTTTTCAAAGCTTCCCAGGATGAATCCTTGACTCTGAGCGGATCTAAACTCTGTGTCCAGATTGTCGTCAGGAAGATTTTTATGGCGCCGGTAAGTAGGTTTACTAAACCTATGTTATTGTATAATTGATTGCTATTTCCATACTAATTTGTGAATTTGAAGCAAACGGTCTGTAGAGGGATTTTGAGCACGGCTGGGGCGTTTCTTGTTCTAGGTGAACGAGGTGGCTGCTTAGGACCTCCTAGCCACCAGGGGGCCCCAAAGCTACATGTTCAGAGTCATCTTAGAAAACTTAAAATGTCTTATCTTTATCTGTCATTATCTTATAGATTTATTACATTTTTTAAATGCTTCAAGAATAAAGATAAGATATAAATAATTACAAAGATTAACACTGGCTGGGTTTTTTCAACTATAAGGTCATTTTTATTGGACTGCAGCGACTTGGCGGCTGACGGCAGGTGGCATGTTAGCCAGAAAAGTAAACCAGACAAATGTCATCCAAAAGAAGTTTAGTGGCCCAGAAAAACAGAAGAAACAGACATAACAGAGGAAGAAAAACGATCAAAAAAAGGTGACGCATTTGTTGGCGATCTGGGTTGGATAAGAGGAGGTGTAACGCAATTTTTATTTTGTTTGCAAGTTGTTTTTTTTTTTGTCTTGGGTGCTAGCCTCGGATAATTATCTAGCTAGAATGTAGTGTTTGCTTCATGAATATGTCAGATGTGAACGAACAATCTGTTGCAATGGGAACGACTGACTCCAGACCTGTTGATTCAGATTCTAGCAAGGAGTTTTTAGAAACACTTTAAAATTTGTATTTTTTTAATTGACGTATAAAGGATTTCTGTTTTCCTTGTGTTATAGTTTATCAGTTTAATTCACGTAAAGATGTTTAATTTTGTAGTTTTATAACCTAGCGACCCCGAACAGCATCTTGCTCTGGGCCCCCACAAAGCTGGAAACGGCCCTGGTTTCTGGTGTCAGGGTTGAGGACCTCCTATTTCAGCTCCGCCCTCCTAACTCTTACAAAAATCAGAGGATTGTCTGCCGTTTAGTCTGTGTGACTCTCCTCAGAACCAGCAGCTTGATGTGTTTGCAGCAGAACTTCTTTTATAGGGTAGTAAGCCCAAAAACATCCTAAACCTATCAATAATTACCAGCTAATTGGTATTTCGTGTTAATGTATAAGAAAGGATTAAAGCTTGATTTTTATCAGCACTATAGTGCTCTGTTAGGGACTATTTGTAGTAGGGGTGGGCTTTTATCATATTATTTATGTTATAGAAATTTGATTTATTATTGTCACAATAATTTCCAATGAATGATGTTTAAACCCCCCCAAAACTGTCCATATTGTCAATGAAAGCATCAATAAATATCAATAATTTTGGAAATATGATTAAATGCAGTGACTGTGTGCAGTTTAATGATACAAATCACACTTCTATATGTGACTGGTGTTGGAAAGAAGCGTTTTACAAATGGGAATGTTTTTCAAAAGCAGTATTTGTGTTAGTGGGGCTATAATTGCTGTGACACAAAGTCACAGCCTCATAGTTACATAAAAGAGAAGTAATAAATAGTTGTTACTGTCACTTTTATTGTTATCGCAAAATATTGTGGTAAAACCCTAATTTGCAGCCCTTGGACCGATTCTGTGCGGCCCTCAACTGCAATTTAAGATGGATACAAATTTGGTCCAGGTGGTTGATGGAGATTTTTTTTTTTATTATTATTTTTTATTGGAGCAAAATTATCATCGACTAATTTAAATCTCCCTACAACTGAAAATGTTGGGTACAACACAAACTATTGGTCTTTTAATAACACTTTTTGCGTTCTTTTTAAAAGTAAATAAGGCCACATCTTTTATGTGTCTTTTTCTCAAAAGCAGGCTTTGGTGCAGTTTTGATAAATAAAGCAAGCTTTTTCAAAGAAGAGCGATGCAAATCCTGTTCTTTTTTTTTTTTTTAATTATTTAAATCAAGCTTAAAAGAATTTGCAGACTGATCGCTGAGCAATGATTTTCTGGGATTCTAGCTTTTTTTAAAATATTTTTTTGGCCTACGATTACTTTTGACTTGACGATTTTGGCCCTTGTGAGAAAACTTTTGGTCACCGCTGAGTTAGAGTCTGAGCCGCCACAAAATGAAATATAATCCACATCTGATCATTTTAGAAATATCTGCTTGTTCTCGTCTTTGGCTTCACGTTTTGTTCATGAATCCTACTTAAATTAAGCAGAAATTGAAAATATTTTTTATTCTAACCAGGGTCAACCCAACAAAACCTGAAATGTACTGTTGAGTAATCATTGTGATTCAATTCTGTTCTTGTTTCAGTTTGAATTTTATAAATCCCTGATGGACCTGGTTGGTTTCGTAAGTATCTACATCTTTCTTCATCAGCATGACTTTAAAAAGCCTTGAGAACCACTGATCAAGAGCAAGAAAAGTCTGACTCTTTTGAGGGAAAGGATAGAGGATTTATGGATGTTTTAAAACTTTTGCACAGTACTGTTTATTTACTGTATAATCATAGTCTACAAATACAAAAGTCTGTGCGTTTAAAATAAAAAATTGACCTGATTTATTTTGTATATCTGTTAGCTGCAGTAGATATAGTCATTCTGCCTTTAATGTGACACCCATATTGTACAATTCAAGAAGACTGAATGCTTGAATTATATCATAATGGTGGACCAGGACATTATTGGCATAAATAAAGGAGCGCAGCTCCTTTATTTTTTCTCATTATCCCTGCAACCGAAATGCTTGTCCAGTTGAGTTTTACAATGTGAGCATCACATCGAAAGTTTGAAGTGATTTAATTTGGCCTCATTCAAAAACATTTTTCCTGGCATTTATTTTTTTATATCCGTTGCAGATATTCTCTTAAACTCAAACTGTTGCATAAAGTCTAAGCGTAATAAACTCAGTTAGATGTTAAAATCCTCAGCTGTTGTTTTTTTTTTCTTGAGCAGCCAGTCACTGATGATGGGACCAGCACCATCTACATCCAGAACATCTCACCGAGCGAGGCCAGAGATCTCAGGGAAACTCTGAGAAAAATCGACTGTGTTAAAAACTACCTGCCTCTGCTCAACAAGGTAGAAACAAACACCCTCCTATAAGTGGATTAAAGAAATAGTAAAATGCATTCAGTCTGACTCTGCTGTGTTTGCATTTTTATTTATTTTATGTTTGTTTTTGTTTTTTTTCAGGTGTTTATAGAGTTTGAGTCCTTCCGTGATGCTGATCGGATCGGAGTTTGGTACAGCCTCCTGAAACGCTGCCCTGCACATAACATCTACAGGATGAAACTGCCCCGAAGCACCAACACATCTCTGCGTAAGGCTCAGATTTCAGGAAATCATTGTTTATGTTTGGACTGTATAGTAATTATTACAGTAATATTTATATTTCTGAAACCGTAAGTATATTGTAAGTACATAAGTAAGTACTTCACATCTTAGAATCTAAAAAATAAGCGTTTTAGAATCAGAATGCAGATCAGTCCAAACATCTTAGTTACCTCCAATCCAAATAGTCAATTTAAATACTGAATGAGGAGGTGGAAAGTGTTCAGAAGATAAAGTGCCTGGATACTAGAGCTGGATAAGGTTTATTTCTGACAGCAGTTTTTGTTCAGACTTCCATTTTTCACAGTTAACAAGGAAATTCAGGTTGTTCCCTGAAATAAAATGTTGCAACTGGAACAGTAAAAGTTTCTTCCATAATTATTTCAAAAGTCAGAGCTTTGGTGATATCAGTGGTGGTCACCGCTAACTAAAAAGTCAGTTATGCTAACCCTAAAGCACTAATTGTGTAGTTCCGATAAAGCTCAGGGGTTCATTCACACCAGCCCTGTTTAGTCCGCTTTATTTCGTTGCCTAGAAAGTCCGGTTCGTTTGGGGAGGCGTGAACTCTGGTCCGCCGACAAACCTAGGTCTCGGTTCGGTTGAAGTGAATTCTGGTGTGGTTCGAATGCATATGCGGATGCCAAGTGGACCGGAGGCCGCTCCAAAAGCTGGAAGCGGACTACAGCACAGGGCATTATGGGTAAATACAACCAAAACAAACGCGTGAGTCTAGCGCTAGCGGGAGAAATAGCTCGTGATCTTTTGCCAAAGACAAAAGAGTAATCCTACAACCGCTAAAATTTGAAGCTGCTCTATTTTTGTTTATATTTCATGAAGAAGGAAGTTGCGCTCAGTGTCTTCTTCAGAGGTTTCCGTTTTGTTTCCTTCAGTGGTTCTTGGTGCAGCGCCCCCACAGGTGAGCGGGGGAACAGGTTGCTCAAAGGGTTTGGTTCGTTTGACTCAGTGCAGCGTGAAAGAGAACTGCAGCAGCTGAAAATGTAACAAATGTGCCAATTATAAAAGATTACTGGAAAGTGATAAATAATGCCTTATGAGATATTTTCAAGCGGAACATCCCTTTAGAGAGCAAGCTCATGTATTTTGGGATTATACCTCAAGAAGTTTCAAAGAGAAACAAATATCTAATGACAGCAAGTAAAAAGAACATTTCAAGAAAATGGTTATCACTGGACAAACCAACCCTAGATGACTGAATGGATATAACATTTAACATGTATAATGTGAAATGTTAAATAACAGCCTTTTTCAATCACAAAACTGAACAATTTTGTTTATGGTGGCAAAGTTGGGTAGACTATGTGAAACTCAGAAGGTCCGATTTTATTTTTAGAGACCAAGCTTGATAAAACCACCCTGATAATTCACTCTCTTATAATAGATGTGCCTGTCATTGTTTAATACATGACAGGCACATTACATTACATTTCTTACTATTTATTTTTATTTTTTCCTCTTTTGCATTCTATTTTTTTATTCCCATCATCGTAATGGTTCTCTGGGAGGTGGAGTTGTAGCGGTTGTTTTATCATAATGCACAGCTTGCCGTTGCGATGTTGTGAATGCATGTTCTATCAAATTTGCTTCCTTGGGAATCATTAAAGATAAAAAAAAAAAAAAAAAAAAAAAAAAAAAGAGAGAGAGAGAGAGAGAAAATGAAACAACTTTTGCAATTTTGGTCTCCAATTGAACCGAGTCTCCCTATGCTAAATGGAAAACAGCAAATCATGTAAAAGAAAATGTTAAGAAACTCAAAAAGAGTCTGTAGCAGTTAAAATGCATCAATCATAAAACAAAATGGGTTATTAAAACTAAATCCAGTGAATCTGGCTCCAGACGGGCCTCCAGACGCTAATTATCTAGACCTTTTTTATTTTTGTCCTATTAAACTGAAGGATACCCATATTTCTGACTTAATATCACCATCTTCAATATGAAAATCCATGTTCTTCACCCGTCAGGTCAGCTAATTGACCAATTAGCTGCTATAATAACACTAGAAACACACCATTAAACAATCATAATGATTCAGTACCTGAATATTACAGGCAGCTGCGTTGCTGTTCACTTTATTACACTTTGTTGCCTTAACCTGTTTCTCTGCATGCAGCGCCTCGGCTGACGCCAAAGGCTCTGCCAGACAGCAATGATGTCGTCACCGGGGTGGTCGTCCCGGCAACGAACTTTGGCGTTCCACGGGGCAGCACGCCACCCTTTTCAGTCACCATGACGACTGCTCCTTTTATCTTCCCAACGGCGTCTCCCTGGTTCATCATTCCAAGTAAGAGGAATTCAAAGATGAAAAGTATTCACCCCTTTTTTATTGCTTTAAAAAAAAAATCAATCATGATCAACAAAATTTAGCTTTTTTGACCAAAAAAAAAAAAAAAAAAAAAAAAAAAAAAAATCCTTTTAATGTCATAGAGAAAACTGATTTTTACAAAATGACACAATAAAAAGGGTAAAACCTCCAAGGGGGTGAATACTTTTTATATGCACTGTAAAAAAAAACAACCAGAAAAAACAACTTGCGTTGAGATGAAGTATTTCTGAAAAAGTGACTTTTGTATTTTTGGCTTTTAGATTTTAGTACAATCACAACTAAGAAAGAATTATGGGTAAGTGTTTTTATTTTTATTTTACTTCCCAAAAAGCAGATTTAAAAAAAAAAACAAAACAAAAAAAAAAACGTATTGTTTACTGAACTATGATAAGTGTGTCATGTTTTGTTGAAATAAACTTGTATTTTTTGACCACTGCAGACACCTGCCTCTAAGGGCCCCGGGGCCTCCATTATCATGTTGACTGGTTTACCAGAAGGAAACTACACACACGAAGACATCGCCAAGCTGGTGTGGAGTTATTTTCCTAAACAGAACCTTCAGACGCTGCTCTACAACATCGTGGTCCTACCACTGCAGAGGAGGGTAAGGAGCTGATGTTGCAGAAGCTCTGTTATTCCTCCATCTTACTAATAAATATGTCCCGACTTTATGTTTTCACTCCGTTTTAGGCTTTTGTGTTTTTCACCGACTGGCTGTTGTGCTGCAGTTTTGTTGAAGATTTCCTCAAAAGTCCAGCTTCCATCAAAGGCTACAAGCTGTGTATCCACCAGGTTTTACAGGAAATGCTTTCTGGATACAGTGAGGTATGCTGCCCTTGGATTCTCCAGATTAAAATGAATGCAAAATGTTGCCCCATAAGTTATGCTTTAGGGATGTCGCAGGCAATATTTGGGATATTTTTAGTTTGTTGTTGGGAGTCTCTGATGTAACTGCTGTGAATGTGTCGTGCATGTCTACCATAAGCCTCACTAAAGGTTGCCTTATTTCAAGATGAATAATAGACCTATTGGGGTGAAAACCAGTGTGCCTTGTAAGGCACGCTGGTTTTTTAACATTTCATTTCATGACCATTAAGTATTTTATTACTCATGTACATGAAAATAATTGCAAGGAAAACTTTCTAGCTACAAATTATAGTTGCGGGTGTCCGCACATCCTTAAAATGTATTAAATTAAGGCCTTAAAATGTCTTAAATTCATTGAAAAACAATAAGTTGGCCTTAAAAAAGCGTTAATCACAGGACTTATATTTTGTTGTGGCAGATGCTATGTAGTTTTTATAGCATGGCTGGTAATATATTTTTAAACTAATTTTTTTTAATGTTTTTGTGCCATTATATTGGCATTTGTAATGTTTTAAGGTGGTTTTATGTATTCCGTGCAGCACTTTGTTCCTTTTGATAATTTAAAGTGCTTTATAAACAAAGCTGGATTGGATTAGTTTTCTTTTTTCTTGCAGGACTTTACTGTTGCGCAAAAATTTGAGTCTGTGTTCCTTGTGTTCTGTGGCTACCGGTAACGAGCTGCTAATATACCCTTGCTAGCAAGCTAGCTAGCATGGGAAAAGCTAAAGGTTCCTAAAAAGTCTCAAATTTGAGTTGATGAAACCTGCAGAAACCCTGAGTTGTGTAGTCGGTATTAACAGGTCGGTTTAAACTATTATCTCCTCTGGTTTTGGTTGCTGTGGAGCTGAAAGGAGTTTTGTTCCTTTTTTTTTTTTTGTTACTTTTCGACAGTTATGTTGCGTAACCATGGCAACAGGGTATTGTTTTCACAACTGGGAGCGAGGCGATTTTATTCGTGTAGCACATTTTCAGCAACAAGTGCCATCACATCATTGAGTGATTTATTGTTTAAGTGCTACGCAGAATGTATGGCATGCAGTTGTGATGGAATATAGAGGCATTGTACTGTATATTTTAAATTGACTGAGTTTTCAAGCCTTTGTTTGATTATTATTATTAAAATATTGGACTGAGAGTCAGTAAATGCTCAATATTGATCTCTTTTGGGAACAGAACATTTTTCTGAGTGGAAGCCATAATAATCCAAATAAACACAAATAAACATTTGAAGTATGTCACCTTGAGTGGCACATTTGTTACTTGAATTGAATTACTGAAATGAATGAACTTTTCAATGATATTCTGCATCTGTATTGGATTCATCATGCTTAGCAAACCATCAACGTATGAAAATAAAACGTAAACAGTTTTCGTATTGTTTGTTTTTTTTTGCAGGGGATCATGTACAGAAATATGATGAAATGGAGCAACGCTGTAAGTCTCTCTTCCTTCATCAACATTTTCTTGCTTCTGGTCCTGCTTTTAATCAACACTGTATTGCTTTCCAGCACGTTCCAGAACTCGAGGGTCTGGAGGAGCGACTGGTGGTGGTGGTGATGTCTGACATTTCTGTGTACCTCATCATCAATGTCTTGAAGAAGGTGACGTCCATCGCTCCGATTGTCAGCTTTCTGCCGCTCGCCAGCAGGGTAAGACGACACAAGCGCCTCACCTTGTTGACGTTTCTTAAGCTTCCCTTTGATGTGTGAGGATGAAACTGATATAAGATAGTTTCATCTGACGGCTGCAGTTTTACCACAAAAGTGTCTGCAAATCCAACTGAGAATTTCTGGTGATTTTCAGAACTAACCTTTCCTCAATCAATGCATTATGCCAAAAAATTTTAATTGATTTATCGCTTTATCAACTATATACCAAGGGTGTTCAAAGTAGGGCCCAGCGGCCATTTGTGGCCCCTGGACTGATTTTGTGCGGCCCCTCCCTCACCGGACCACAATTCAAGAATAAATTAAATAAATTAGGGCAAAACTACGAATTTTACATTAAAATCTACTCACCAAAATGTTAGATGCAACATAAAGTGATCATCTTTTTTCCAAGCTTTATGGTTGCCTTCTATTGTCAAGGTAACGAGCACCACATCTACTCGTACTGTAAAGTACACCTTGGTGCACCCAAATCTGCTTTTAATTGCTGTATTAAAACTCTGCTAAATGCAGCAAGTGTTTCCAAATGAATACTGACCTAGATACTGTTTTTGTATTTTATTGCTGAGAATAGATGAAACATTTTTTTTCAGTTTTCTTTAATTAAACCTCAAAATAATAAGCAAACTTCATGCCTTTCATGTAACTAGGAGTTTTTTTGTTTTGTTTTGTTTTTTTTTTTAGTTTTGGAGCCATGATCCCATTCCTGCAAAAAATTCAGATTATATTATTTGTTTAATTAAAGTACTTCATGGTTAGTTTATTGTTGAGGATGTAAAAAAACAACAAAAAAACAAAAATTTTTGGTGATTTCAGTTTTAAAAAATTATATAGATATATTTTTTTTTTTGGCCAGCAAATACTTTTGAATAGATGCTTTGGGCCCATGTGACAAAAAGTTTGGACACCCATTATGTATACACTATTTAAGCCAATTAAAACTAAAAAGATCAGATGCATTTTGGGCTGTTTGTTGTTTAAAAGTGCTTTTTTAGTTATTTTTATAAATGAAACTTTCAGGGTTTTCTTTTCATATCTCAAAAAGGTTTTTATTTTTAATTTCACCTTTTTATTCGAGAAAGGCAACTTGACATTACAATCACATCTTACAGTGCAGTCTCTTCATGTCCTTTCTCACATTTTTGGAATGATAAGAACAAAGAAAATAACAGAACAAAACTATACTCATGAACCAAAGCACTTACAGTACAAATTAATTATTGTTTCCTGTTTGAATGAATGTTTTCATGAATGTGTTTCTGTCCCAGATTTGCATTGAGATGGTAGATTCGAGCAGCGTAACACGAGTGGTGGAGAATACTGACAATTGGTAGGTATTGTAAGAAATGATAGATTCTTAACGTTTTTACCACTTTCATTCATTTCTAGTCTTAACTGACAGTTTTTTTTTTTTCCTGCACAGGCCAAATGTTCGATGTGTTGAGTCGTGAGTATTTTACTTTTAACCGTGTTAGCAGTGACTTACTGTAGCTGTTAAAATATTTTACTTTTATGCTTTTTGCATGTCCACCGTGGATGGTAAACATCTACAGTTTGCTACATTGTAAGAAAAACGTTGTTTCCTACAGGGACACAGACACCATATAAGGATAATTTGAACATCAGATGAAAGAAAAAAAACAAACAAAAAAAAAAAACATCCAAAAAAAAGCATTTTGCTTTTATTTCAACATTTTTATCGAATAATCTTTTTGTTTTTTAATATCCTTGTTTAATTTCAGGGTGAAGAGCCTAAAACAGCATCTCAACGAATCCACAAATATCACAATAGACCTTGACCTGGACAACAAACATATATGGACTAAAACTCCAGCTGTAAAGAGTGAAGCACAGCTTCCTCCTGCTGCTGTTTCTGATAACAAGACACAGCCTGGTGTTTCAGCCTCAGCAACAAAAACACCTCAGACTTCTGAGGATAATGTGCCTGAAACAGAAATTACGATGGAAGAAGAGAACAAAAATGTGCCGTCCGAATGTAGCGTTTCAGAAAAACAAGTTGCTATCTCTGGAAAGGTTCTAGAGTCTGTAGGAAAGACTACAGAGACAGGAAGTGAAACAGTGACGGAAAAGAGGCAAGCGGCAGAAGCAGTTAAAGATGATGTTCAGCCACAAGTTGGCAAAGATCTCAAACCAACAGAGCTGAAAGAGACAGAACAAACAGATCAGAGTGAGTTTAAAAGTTCTGGTGAAGCCAAAGCAGAAGTGAAACCCAGCAGGAATTGGCCAGTAACAGTGAAAACTGCACCACATAAACATATGCATCGACATAAACGCAAACATAAACACATAAAGACTTATCCATATCAGAGCCCACAGACCACATTGAAAACCCCAGTGCAAGCGGTCCAAACCCACGCTTCGGAGAAGCAGCAGCAGCAGAAAACAAGAACCTCAGGTAGTTTTGGCTGCAAGATTTGTTTATTACAATATATTAAACTACAGTTTGGGTTTGAATTTCAGGTATTTTACCACCAACTTAATGTTTTTTTTTTTTTTTTCTGCAGAAGAGTTGTAGAAAGTGATGTTGTTTTTAAATTCAAAGTTGTTTTTTTAGCCATACACCAACAAAACCCAAGCCTAGCCATGCCAGAAACCAGACTGCTAAAGTAATAAAATAATATCAATTAAAATAGAAAAAAAGAAACATTGAGAATAGTAAAGTTTCATAAAATGACTCCTTGAGAAACTGATAAAAAAAGAAGCATCTCATTAAGTCAGTATGCCCTCAAAAAAGGCGACAGTTGGAGCCTAGGTCTGTGATAAATCTGTGGATTTTGTCTTTAAGAGCCAACATGCACACACTTTTGCCTTCCACTAAACTTTCCATTAATATTTGGATGTAGCACTTTGTGAACAGCTGCCTTCATGATGTTTTGCAGCTTATCGTCTTTGTGGATTAATGTAATCAGATTTTCTGATTACCTAAATTGATTAACTGTTAGCCACAATCATCAAAACTAACAGAAATAAGTGATTAATATATCTCACTGTGTTGAATGAATGTATATTTCACTTTTTAGGTTGGGTTACTAAAATAAATAGTTGATAATACTTAAATTTATTAAGCTTCACCTATATATGAACAGTTGCAAATTATGAATTTACAGCTACGTTTAAAACTGTTATTTTTTTATTTTTTTTTTTAGTCTGTAAACTGACAAACTGAGTCGTTAGTGTGACACAGGTTCTTACAAGCTTTTTTGATATATAAGCTAATTTCTTGTCTTTTTTTTTTAAGATCTTGTGCCGCTGAGATCGGCATCTAAGGCCGACAAAGTTTCAGCTGTGACAACTATAGTTCCTGAATCTGACAAAACTCCTGGAGACAAGATTGAAAATTTCCTGAACAGGACAACAAATTTCAGTAAGAACTCTGCAGAGTTCAGCAGTATCCTTTGAATTCTCCTGTTTGACTCTTTATTAATCTCTGACTCTTGTTAACAGAATGGGTCTCTATGGGTGTCTCTTCTTCCAAAGTAAGTATACTTAAACAAGCTCTGTTCCTTTATAAAATAATTTTTAAAGTGAATTTTTAAAAACATGTTAGGTTTTCATATAAAAAGTAAATATATGTTTTGGTTGAGTTTCTTTTCTGTTTCCTGGTTGTTGAGTTGCAGAAAAGCTGTTTTTTGATTCAGTTTATGCTGATTTATTTGTGTTTTGGCTCGCAGTAATCATCATCTCCGTGGTTTCATTGTCTTGATTCAAAACATACGTCAGAAAATGGCATAAAAGAAGGAAGCTAATCTCAAAATCAAGTGTAATGTTTAAATAATGCACAGACCTCCAGTTCTGACCAGCATTTTCCCCTGACGTTCAGGGACATTAACACTCCCATTTCAACTCAACAAGGATGACAACTATGTTCATTCAGCAGGAAAATGCAACGCAAATCCAATTTATTTATTTTTTTTTACTGTATTTTCCCACGGCAGTGTGAACGGCCCAGTTCTGATCTTTTCATATGCGTTTTCTGCATATACTTTTTTCCGATTGTTTTGTTGAGATAAGTTAATTTCCCGTTTTCGAAATTAGTTAATTTCACTGATGGTTTTATCGAGATCACAACTTAATTTCACTGATGGTTTTCTCGAAATAATGAGTTGATTTCCCGATGGTTTTCTCTGGATGAGTTAATTTTACCGATGGTTTTCTTGGGCTAATGAGGTGCATGCCACAACGACATGCATCTGAAGGGTGGAATCAGGTTTAACACACATACCAATCATCTCTTCATCTTGAGAAATCGGGAAATGAACTCGTTATCTCGAGAAAACCATTGGGAAAAAGTATATGCGGAAAATGTCTGCTCTCGGCTTCCATAGCAGTCAGAATGGTCATGTCGAAAATTTAATCCGACTTTTACATCATTGAGGTGAGACATGCGTCATAATTTGACACCAGAAGAAATCAGACGCTTTAAATCCATACATAATCTGTGGCTGAAAATGTGTATTAGTGAAGCGCATCACATCACAGTCCCACCACTCCTGGCACCGACGACACATCCAAACAGACTTCTCTACAGAAGCTACAAGCAACGCTCCAGTAAAGGTTGTTTCTATTAGTTGTGCGTTCTTTTTATTAGCTTCCTTCATCTTGTTATGATCTTGTGACGATGCTGTCAGTTGCTCAACATCTTTAAAATCAATCCATAGATGATGGCATCCATTTTTACTTCTGTAAACAGAGCGCTGCTGTGAGACGTCAACATTCTTTTTCTTTGAGTGCGGGTCGGTTTGGGGTCATTAACTGCTCACAAAGAAGTCTGATTGGCATCGCATTTAATTAGTTTTATGAAGGACTGTGCAAAAAAAAAAAAAAAAAAAAAAAAAAAAAAGCTGATTTCAGTCAAAAATCAGAATTAAGCTTGAAGACCTGCTGTGTGAAAGTAGCCTATGTCTGCAGAATACTTTCTATTAGGTTGTTTAAAACATGGAAGGAGCAGATTAGCTCACTTTTTTAGACATTATTGGGGCCTGCCATAGCAATGCATGGAGGCGCCTATTACTCTCCACCTCGAAACTGCTTTTTCTGTTAATGCGTCAAAAATTCCGGCTCGTTCTCGAGATGTGTGCTATTACTCAACTTTTCGTTTCGAGTTACCATGCCGACGTAATTAGCGAAAAACTACCCCATACAAAGTCAATGGAGCGAGGTCCTGAAGACCTCCCCCCCAAAAAAAAAACAAAACACGATTTCTGAGGATTTACTGTGTCATCATGGTTTCGCCTACAAATGCCATTCAAATCTCAGTTTGTAGATACGTCCGTGCTGTGTTCCGAAGTGAAGACGGTATGTTGACACGCACACTTTGGCAGGCCCCTTTTAAATTTCTTCAGAAATTTTCTAGTTATTATTATTATTTTGAGAACAATGTTTTTCACCCCACTAAAACCCTATAGGGCCATCAGTAGACATTAGTTTTCTCAGAACATCTTTGGCCCTGAAAATTGTCTTTAAACTAATATTTAACGTGTGAAGCTTGAAAGGGAAGTCAAAATAATCCTAAATAATCTGTCATTCATTTCGCTCTGACACCAAGAAAGCTACTGCTGTAGCTAATTCATGGCTACACTCATAAATAGATTTACTTTACATGAAATTAACTGTTTTTGACTTTATTTTTCTTTTCTAACTGCTGTGATGATATTTGCATTTTAAACATTCTGAATGCAAATGGGAACCTCAGTTATGGCTGTTGGATCTATAATTAAAATGATGCGTATAATAATTCCCCCTAAATGTTCGTTTCTGTAAAACAATGTTTGAGTTTTAAATTTAAAACATCCTTTTTTTGTTTGTCTCCAGTTGCTTTCACTCCGTGCGACTCTGGTGATATTCAACCTGCCAGAGTTTCGTGACGGCTGCTACTCAGAAGCGGATGTCATCAGTCTGCTCCAAACGTTTGGTATTCAGTGTGAAGATGACAAAATCTTCATCCTTCCTCAGTCTCGAATAGTAAGTACCATGCTTACTTTTCTTTCTCACCAGACTTATTTATTTTTTCCTGTGCATCACTTTTTTTTTTTTGCTCTCGTTTCAGGCGTTAGTTGTTTTTCCAGATATGGAGGCGGTGGAAAAATTGATGTCGGTGAAGGAGGACATCCTCTTCAAAGGGTCCAAGCTCAATTTTGGTGCCATAGAAAGCCATGAACCCTCAAATTTAGTACGTTTGTCTAAAATTTTGCATTAGTGGTATATTTCTAACAGTTTTTGTGTGGTGTTGATGTGCTTGAATCAAGAAAAAGTTAAATCCCCATGATGTTACCGACAGCAACGATACAGTTTGGCTCAACAAACCTGAATATGTTTGCAGATGATATTCTGACTTTGTTTTATTTTTTTCCAGTTTGGCGTTTATAAATTCTTGATGAGTTTCACCACTTTTGTAAGTATCTCACAGCACACGGACTCATTCCATCATTTCTTTCTATTTTGTTTTAGTTTAAGGTGTTTCCATGATTGTTTTTCAGTAAATAGAATTGCATGAAGCATAAAAGGGATAATTTGGATTTTTTTAACTGGGGTTTTGAGGAAGAAACATTGAGCAATTAGTATGTAAATGCTGTCATTTTGGTTAAAAAAAAACCAACTGATATTTGAACCACACAGATGAGTTCATTGCAAGTCAGGCCAAAAAATGAGGCTGATGAAGTAGTTATTATTATATAGTTATTTAATATTATATATTATTAATAATTAGGGCTGGGTGATAAATCGATTTGATCAATTAATTGAATTTTTGGTTTTTGAAGATTTAAGTTTTGGAAAAAATTGTTTTTTTTACCAATTCACTCCTTGTGTTTCTATAGTTCAGAGTGATGTCAGCGTGCCCATGGCGGCCATCTTGTTTGACAGCTTCTATTTATTTGGACATTGAATTCAGGTCAACGCTATGAAGGAATACGAGAGTCAGGCTAACAATTTTTTTTTTTTTTTTTTACAAAAATAAAGTCATGATGTTATAAGAATACAGTCGTAGTAATACGAGAATAAAGTCATATGACAAAGTCAAAAAATATGAGCATAAAGTCTTAATATTACCAGAATAAAATCGTTATATAAGAAGAATGAAGTAGTAATTTTTTTTTGACAACTTCAACATGAAAAATAACAAAAAATTATTTATTCAAGTTTTTTTCTCATTAAAACTTTTTTTTTTTTTTTTTTTTTTTTTTTTTTTTAGACGTTCTGGTAAAATAACATTTTTTATTCTGCTAATATTATGACTGTATTCTTGTAATTAAACAAAAAGTTTTGTTGTCTGGCCCTGATCCTTGTTGTACAACTCATAGAACAGATGATTAAAATAAAAGCCACTTTTGAAAATATTTTGTCATTTATAATGTTTTTTCGAAAAGAAAGCGTGAAACAAATTGATTAAATTTGGAATGAAAATATCTGAGATTTTAGTTTTAAGCCATATCGCCCAGTCCTAATAAAAAGTATTGTATATAGTTTTTATTTGTTTTTACTGTATTTCTTATTTTTATGTATGAAATTGCATGACTGTAAGAATTTTGTGTTTGTTTTATGGGACTACAGATGAAAACTAGCATTTTGCTAAATCCGGTAAATTTACGACAACATTGTACGTTCATTAATCTGCATTGTTCCATTTAGATAAAATCAATCAATCATTCAAATGACGCACCCAGTCTGTGGGGGCAGCACTATGATCTGGGGTTGCTGCAGTTGGTTAGGTCAAAGTTCAGCAACATAATGAGGTCACCATACCTGAAGATGGTGAATGGCCAGGTTATTCCATCAATGATTTTAGGTTTCCTGATGGCACAGATGTAAAATGGTGATGAATGTAACTCTGGATGGAAAAATGCTTTTTTTCCCCTTTCATTTCAAACCACTATAAATATTTTCAGTTTTATTTTTTCATTGCGATGCCTCAGAAAACTACTCTGGACCGATAAATTTTTTTTCATGGATGGTTTTTGCCAAAACACAGAAAAACTTTTAGAAAGCTCAGATGTGGGTGGAATATGGTCAGATATATTGGTTATTAAATGGCTAGAATCAGTTTAAAAAGGACCTTATCTTTGTGGTTTTATCACAGAACTTTCTTATTTTGGAGTCCAATATCCTTACATTATTAATCAAACATTTATGGTAGTAAACTTATCCCTTTTGTTGATCTGTGTCTACAGAGAAACTGTGTTCCAACAAGAGTAGTTTACATCCAGAACATCTCAGCAAATGAAGCCAGAGATCTCAGAGAAGATTTGAGAAAGATGGGGAGAATGATAAATTACCTGCCTCTGCTCAACAAGGTAAAGAAAACGCACATAAACGCACATAAACGCACTGACGATTACAGAAGTTAATGTAAAAATGTGACATTCTGTCTTGGATGTTACAGGTTTTTGTTGAATTTCAAACTTCTTTCGATGCTGATTGGCTCGGAGTTTGGCACAGCTTCCTGAAGGATCGGCGCTCCTACATCATTTACAGGCTGGGGCCGCCATTAACCTTCGTAAAATCAAAACGTGAGTCTCAATACATCGAAGAAGCCTCCTTGAGACAACATGAGCCATTAACTAATATCCTCATTGTGTAAAGGTTACAAAAGGCAAAGAAATTGGAGGAATATTTCTCCTAGCTACACATTGGAGCATCTCGTGAATGACTTTGCAAAAATAGGTGGTGAGATAACTTAAAAAATAGTCTGGACAGATCAGTTCCATACGAGTAGATGTCAAACAATATTGTTTATTATTTATCAAACTTCAGAAAGGCCACTTTATTAATGAAGTGTATAAATGGGGGTCAGAGATGGTGGGGGCTACGTCAAACTTTTATCGTGACTAAAAAGGAAGCACAAAGAAAGCTAATCTATGTGTAAGTGATGTTAGCAAAGCTAGCTAGCTAATGTTAGCAATCTGCCTCTGTGCCTAAATTCTTCACCTGCCCCCTCACTCAGAGGTTTATTAGCTACACATATTAAGTTCGCTTCCTGTGTATATCATATTATATACGTTTTAGGTCACTAGTTTCCATTTCTTATCAGTTTGCCACCTAATTATAATTTTTATATATTTAAAGTATGCCTTCTCTCCGTGGTTATAAACAATAGCTAAATATCAAGCTTCAGATAGGCTTTCACGTGTCAACAAGCACAATCTCATACGCTTTACATTGTTTCAACATGTATTAAAAAAAACAAAAAAAAAACTTCATCCTGAAGGTTTGGCGGCTTTTATTTTGCCGTGGTGGTGATCAATTACATTTAGAGGAAACCCTGATTTATACATACATACACATACCCACATATTTGCATACATATGCTTACTAGGGCTGCACAATATATCGCAAATATATCGTCATCGTAATACCAGTGTTCGCAATATTCTTATCGCAAAGGACTATTTGGAGTGCAATAATTGTTGGCTAATATATTTTACAAGATCTTAAGTTGTATTTTTTTATGCTGATGCAATGTTTAGCCAGTAGTCTGACAGCAGCAGAAGTTCACACTAGACACAAATGACATTGCCAAAAAAGCACAGATCAGAAAGTCATTCGAGAAGAAAACATATATCACAAATGATATCGTCATCGCAATATGTACCAACATTATCGCCATCGCAAGATTTTCTAATATTGTGCAGCCCTAATGCTGACATAAACAGATATATATTTATATATATTTATATATCTACAAATACATGGGCTTCTCTATCATCGCTATCTCAATTAGGGACTAGCGAGCTTATTCATTGCATGCTATTAGCGACATTTTCATACATTTTCTTAAACTGTCTGATATTTGGACTTTGTTTGAGGTCCTCTCTTATGATGATGATGATGATGATGATAATGATGATGATGATAATGATAATGATTATTATTATTATTCCAAAGCCGAACACCGAAAATAGATGCACAGGAACTTTCAAGGTTGTTCGTATGGTTAAGATTTGTAATTTATATTCCCCTTTTAAATTGTTACCTCCCTTGTGGTTCCTAAAAGGGCAGTATTATGTATTTTCCAGGCACATAGTGCAATTTTATAGCACAATCAAGTAACTTCTTCAGTTATAAAAATGCTATATATCTCAAATA
The DNA here is from genome assembly GCA_014839685.1 of Anableps anableps. Classification (NCBI taxonomy): domain Eukaryota; kingdom Metazoa; phylum Chordata; class Actinopteri; order Cyprinodontiformes; family Anablepidae; genus Anableps; species Anableps anableps. The sequence continues at coordinate 25,290,035 of CM026085.1, read as the reverse complement.
TGACTTAAAAGAAATTCGACTTAATTTAACGCCTTGGACCAAGGCTTCTACACACCTGACTTAAATGAGTGGCTCATTATTAGGCCTCTGTAAATCTAAACGAGGCTGATGAGCCATTTAGTTCAGTTGTTGTGGTGGAATAATTATGATTTTTCGGTTTTTGGATTAAAGCATGTGTTTTTATCAGAGTGTATGGATCGGATGTGTGTGCATAGCAGTCGATCACCATAACCGGTTGGGTTTAACCTGACCTGAAAAGTCTTGAGAATTCAACACACACACAGAAGACGGGCTTTAGTGTAACTATGCTTGACTTGGTATGAACAGTGAAGGCTGAGAGAGATTGGTTTGACTTGAACTTGTGTTGTAAAGCAGATGCACTAGAGCCCTCCACTTTGGCCTGAATAAATCAGACAGATACGGAGTCCTGTGTTTTGCAGGATGGTAAATCTCAAGGACTGGACTTGGGCACCCCTGATCTACACCCGATAAGCTGATGTAAATAGTGCTGGTAGAGGTGCAGAAACCTCATATGCGGTAATTATGGATTGTAAGGAAAAATCCTAGTGTAGATGTGATGCCCCAAAAATCAGCAGGGGAGAACCTATGTGGGAAGTAGAAGAGTACTCTAGGACTGCTTTCACATTGAAATGGAGATTTTTTTTTTTTTTTTAAACAATTTTTGGAGGTCCTGGTGACCATGTAAATTAAAAGTACAGATTCGTCAGATGAGCTGTTTTGATGTTTTTTCCCTGCAGCACCGAGAATGCCAGCAATGGCTTTGCCGGACAGGAGCCTCAGCGTGGCAAATGCAGCCATCCCAAAGGAAAACGTGGTCATCCCAGTTGGCCTCACAGCACCATTTTGGGTTACTATGACAACTAGACCCTTTTTGTTCCCTACTGCATCTCCTTGGTTTAACATCCCAGGTAAGGGAAATTCAGAGAAATTTAATGCATCTTATAGCACATCGACTCAAATTGATTGGGTTTTTTTTTTTTTTGTTTGTTTTTTGTTTTGTTTTTTTTACTGTTAGTGAACAAAAAATATATATCATTATGTTCTTATTGCTGCTTATCATCATCATAACAGTTTACTATCATCCACCTGCATAGCTGTAAAAATACTATTTGCCCCTCTTAAAGGTTTCTTCTGTTTATCCTTTTTTGTCACACCTGTTTCAGATCATCCAATAAAAAGATAACCTGGCTAAACAGAAAAAGCACGCAACAAACTATCCAAACAAACCTGATCCTTCATAAATAACTGATTGTGCCACTATTGGCAGCACAACTGCTGTCGAGCATTAACATTAACTGGTAGTGAGTCTTTTACATCACTGTGAAGGAATTTTGGCCCACTCTTGTTTGCAGAATTGTTTAAAAGTTATAAAATTCAGTTAAAAAGCTAAGAGGGTCTTGAATCTGCAAAATGAGAGCAAAGCAGAGTTTGTGCATCCATCTGATTTGCAAAACTATTACAAAAGGACATTTGTTAAAATGTTAAAATTTTATCTTTTTTGTTTCTTTGCAGGTTAAGTTTGCAGGTTTCACTTTTTGCATTTAAAATATGAAAATGTGACAGTTTCACAAATTGAATCTTTAGGTTTAAACTGATGCAACTTCAGCTACTGATATTTTTCATGTAATGAGTCAATATCTGGAGAAAAAAAATTGTAATTTTATTCATCTTACTCCTAGCTTATCGGGAAATCTCTTCAATGGAAAACATAAGGGTAAGAGTTTTTTCTGTTCACAAGATTTTCTTTAAATTTTTATGATACTAGTTCAATAGAACTCATCATTGATAGCTTGAGTCTGCACTAATTTATGCTATTATTTTTGCTCCATTTGATTTTATCGATTATAAAGGGCATTAAAAAAAGTTGAATCTGCAGCAGATTCTGTTCTTGTGTTTGTTTTTCTCCCTAACTGTTCAACTTTTCCATCTTGATTCCTGTAGAAATGTATGTTGGAAGTTTTCATGCTTCCGACAATCATGTTGACGGGTTTGTCAAATAAAACCTACACGCACGAGGACGTAGCGGCACTGGTGTGGAAATATTTTCCTGCGCAGAATCTTCACACACTCTGCTATAACGTGATGGTTTTACCACTGCAGAAAAGGGTAAAAACTCACTTACGTTAGTCTGTAAGGTCTTTGACTCATGAGAAACAATTTGTTTTGATGTTACTTCGGTATGAAATGACTCTCTTGTCATCTTTTCATCTCCAGGCCTTTGTGTGCTTCCACAGCTGGGACGCTTGCTCCAGGTTTTTTCAAGATTACTTCACAACACCAATTACCTTTAAAGGCTCTACTACCTACGCCTATTTGGTGCGGGATATTCTCCCCCTTCCAGATGATGAGGTATGAAAATTGAAGACCACACAGATAATTTGATGAACTTAATGATGGTCACGCTTCTGCTAATCCGCTAATAGAGGTGCTAGTTTTTCATTTAGCGTTTTTGCTAACTTTGAAAACGTTTAGCACGCTTAGCTACCCCTTAATTAATTTTTCTGGATAAATTCTAAAGCGCTAATTTACTTGGCTGTTTCGTAAACTTTCATTTGAGTTATGTTTGACATCTGTGTTGCAGTTTTGGTTATCGACTGTTAAGAATTCAAGTAGTTAGACATTTATATTCGTGCTCTTATTCTGAAGTGGGCGAAAACTGTTTACACAGCAGTTCCCTTTCCTCTTCTTATATCCTCTGTCTCTTTTCCCAGTACCTTTTATTTGAAACAAGAAACATACAGGAACAAAATAAAACACGGACAGTAGAGAACAAGATATAAACATAAATACAATACCTAAGGGCGTTATAGAACATGGAAATTATAATGTCAAAATTTAAATTTGTGTTCGAGGGTTGTAGTCTTTCAAAGGCAGATGTAATTTGAAATGAAGTTAGTGCTTTAGCATTAGGTTCCACTTTAGCGTTAGCAGAAGTAATGTTTATGATTAGTGCGTTAGGCATAGCCTAACTAATGTTTTAGTTCACAGTGCTCTGCACTGGATGAAGTAAAAGTCTAAGTGGGCATTGACTCTGCAAAATGAGAAGTCTGATTTACAAAACTCCTACAAAAGGACATTTGCACCTCCAGATTACACTGCCCTTGTAAATATTGCACAAATAACTCTGACTCAAGTTTGTCTTTATTTAGATGAAGGATTATACAAATGTAACTAATTGTAGACTCCATGCTAATCACCCTTGGTGGGGTTTATCTGTTTCTCCACCAAACTGTTTCCAGCTCTAGTTTTCCAAGCACCAGTGCTGACTTGTGCGCTGGTGGCTACAACTTTTGACAATTTAGTACAAACAAATTATTGTAAACGCCATGTTCCAAGTCTTTACAATGACTAGTCTTCTTGTTTTAAAGTAGGAAAATAGAAAAAGTTAATAAGAGCAATGAGCTCTTTGCCTGCCATCCTCCGTGTTTTAATGTCATTGTGAAAGCTGATTAATAGGCTCCAAACAGCGGCGCTTCCGGTGAATGTATACACTTGTGTTTACAATAATAGCATTCCAGCATCCCTAACCAGATTAAATGCTGTTTTTTTTTTTTGGGAAAAAAGGGGTAATTAACCAGTAGATGGTGGTACTGAATCATTAATTAAGAGGCATGTTCAAAATAATAGCACTGTAGGGTTCAGTCTATTTTGTGTTCCTCTCTGAAAATCTGAGTGAAAATGGGTCATTCCGTATGTTGTTCAGAAGAACATTGTGATTGAATTGAAAAGTTTATTTGAAAGGGAAAAACATAAAGTGCAAAAAATGAAGGTGGCCTCAGCTAAAATGATGTGAAATGTTTTAAAAGAGAAATGAAAAGCAGAAAAATATGAAAGACAATGAAACATTCATTCGCATGAACCAAAAAAATAAAATAAATAGCTCAAATTGGAAGAGACTCAGCAATAAGCTACAGTTAGCTGTGAAGACTATAATAACTAGAAGATACCTAGCCAAAGCTAAACTATTAGCAGGATAGCCTTGCAAAGTTGTTGAAAAAACAATATGGGCTGAAGATGTTACAATTGTCCAGAAACTGTGGTTATACAACTAAATATTAGTTTAGCAATTCAAAGGAACACTATGTCGTCAGGTATTTTTCAGTCTACACAGTAAATGTGTGTAAAGGAAAAATGCAGAGACTATTTTTTTGAACAGCCTACTATAAATTTGAAAAAAAAAAAAAAAAATAAGTTTGCTTAATTTTTCGTAATGTTTTAATGTGAATTAGAAGATGGATTGTTCCCGATGTATTTGCATACATATTAACAGGATTCTGAGTTTTTTCAATTTTTTTTTTTTTTTTTTTAAAAAACAAGAAAAAAACAAACTGCTATTATTTTGGACATAATTATAATTACATTGCTTGTCACTTCCGTTGTTCTGTTGATGTTCACTTTGAGTTCTTGCTATTTTTTTCACAGGAATCCTTGTACAAAACTCTGATGAAATGGAGCAACACTGTGAGCGATTTATCACTTTCTTTCATCAGTTTACGGCTCCAAATCAGCATGTTGTGGGAAAAACCACGATGTTGCTTTGTTTTCCAGCATGTTCCAGAGCCAGAGGGCTTGGAGGAGCGGCTGCTCTGCATCGAGGTTTCAGGGATTGACAAGCATATCGTCATGATGGTCATGAATGAGGTGGCGAACATCGCTACTTTTACCAACTTCCTGCCGCTCGCCAACAGGGTACGGCATTTCCTGCTCTGAGTTTCACTCGGCGATGTGTGGAGGATTTACTTCTTGTATTACAGCCCAACCCAACTTCCTTTATTTCTTTCTTCGATCTGAACCAGAACAATTTTTTTCCCGTTACTGGTTCATTGGTAACATACTGATAAATATAATCCTTGGCAGAATTAACTTATTTAAATTGTCTAATGTTTTGCCATACAGTCCAGTTAAAATATTGGCTGAAAACTTTCCCATCAATAAATCCTCTCAGATCTTTTTATAGCTGGAGTTTTCAGGGTTCTTATGCTATCTAGAAAGGAAGATGATTTAATTTCAGTGTTTTCCTGGTCTAGAGAACATATAAATATAATTTTTATTTCCCGACTTTATTCCATATTGCCATGTCTAAAGGTTGTATCTTTTCATCCACCTGTTCGCCTCGCTGTCCATCCACCCAGTATTTTAAGTTCAACCTCTTTTGAAGTCATTGCAATTAATCAATAGTTAATATCTTTAGTAGTAATTTATAGTTGCGATAGACTGGACTGTCCAGGGTGTACCCCGCCTCTCGCTTAGTTGGAGATGGGCACCAGCCCTCCATGACCATACAAGGGCAGGCGGGTATAGACAATAACTAGATGGATGGATATTGGTAGTTGTACCTAATCATTTAAATAGACTGAAACATTTAAAGACAAAAAAAATAATAAAATTAGAAATGCTTCTAATTTATAGCTTTAATAGAAATGGTGGGAGCCAAATTGTAAAATATTAACGTTTAAGCTATTTTTATGTATATTTTGACAAATTAGGCTGTGGTCTGAGCAGTTTGTCTAACCAGTCCTCTGACAACGTCTCAACATATCATAGGAAATAAATCTTTCTTTTAAATAGACTTATGCATGTCTGTGCTTCTTATGACTTTTTTTTTTTTTTTTAAACTTCCTACTGATACTGAAAACTAGAAAAAGTTAATAAGAAAGAGCCAGAGTAGGGAAAAAAAATATTATGAGAGTAGAGTCATAATATCACGACAGTAGAGTCATAATATTATGAGAATAAAGTCATGATAATCCGGAAACAAAGTCGCGATAATACAAGAACAAAATTGTACTAATATGAGAATAAAGTCAAAATAAAGTTGTAATACAAGAATGTAGCAGAAATTTTATGAAAAAAAAAAGTCAAAATGAGGAATGCTGAGCATCTTGTGGCATTATATCAATTTTACAAATAACTAAATACTTAATAATTTGATGCTGATGTGTTAAAAGATCATCAGTAGCAGGACTTTGAAATGGTTGTTCAAACGACTGTCTATCTCGAAGAAAGAACCAGACGGACTTGCCGAGCTGACCACGTCAGATCTTGGTAACTCTACTGAAGCCTTTTTTCTTGTAATTTTACGGCTTTCTTTTGGTAATGTTGCGTCTGTATTCTGATAATGTCATGACTTCATTCTCTAATGCTCTTAGTCGGGCCCTAACACTCCATCGTAGAAACAGCTGACTTTGAGTCGTCTTCAGTCAAAACAAACGGTAAAGAATGTTGTTCTCAGCATGATCTGGTAGCACTAAGCATTCACCAAACCAAAAAGAAGTGAACTTTTAGCTTTCCAGTCTGGCTGAAAGACAGCTCATTCCAGTCGGACGATTTCTTGAGTCATCTCTATTTGAAAATTATTTATTTATGCTCAATTTCCATCGCTATGATCAAAAATGAAATGCAAATAACTTTAATTACATGTTTTCTTACTTGAAGAGTGCTTTGATAATTCTTTTTAATACTAAAAACATAAACCTCAAACCTTTAACTAAAAGGGAACCAAGAATATTATTGTCATCCTTGTCATTCTTCCATTGTTAGTTTTCCCTGTGCATAATTGTCTTTTTACAGATTTATATTGAGATGACAACATCCAGTGGAGTAACAAAGGTTGTGGAGAACATGCTGCAGCCAAAATTATGTGAAAAGTGTGAAGATTGGTAAGTTTATGAGTCTCATTCATGACAATCAATATTTAGATAAAACCTCTGTCTTCTTAAAATAGTATTTCTTTGTCCTTATGCAGGAAGCAAGTTGGACGCATTGAGCCGTAAGTATTTCCTTTGTTGTGATTTAGATCAAGGTTCATGAACTGTTTGGATGTTCTGTATAAAACTTATTCTGACTGTTGCTTTTTCCTGCCTGGAACTGGTCCTTGTTGCGAGTATAAACGGCCTGCCTCGATTCTTCTAAATAAATTGACCGGAGAGGAATTCAACAGACTCGCATCTTCCTTTTATTAAATGAACGAGCAAGTTTTCACAGCTTTCCAATACCTTGGCACAATGCTACTTGACACGCTATTGGCTGGCGTTTGCAAAGCAGCCAATCCAGGAGAAGGATTCATTTTCCTTGGTGCTGATTGGCTGTAGTCCCAAGAGCGACGATAAGGAGGACTGTGGATGTTCGCTTTTGTGGTAGTGCTAAGATGGTTTCCACAGTGCGTTTTAATGCATGTTAAGGTCTGTTTGGTGTTTGAACTATTAAAATAGGCAGTTATAAGTGTTTTTAGAGGAAGTCTCAAGTATTTCCAGGGGGTGGTGGTCCCTAAACCCCCACGAATATCGGGGGTTCTCTGTGTACATATAAAAAACTGGAGTTATTTTTGGTATCTTTGTTCTGACTGATACTTTCTTATTATGCGATTTTATTTATTATTATTTTTTTTTTTTTTTATCTTTTGTAACCTCTTTGCAAACTATGGCTGAAGCTAAAGGATGTGAAGGAGCAAATATTAAGAAAATCACACTAGGAAAACTTTATGTAAAGTAAATCAGACTCTGTAGGTGATTTTAAAGTGTAACTAACCCCCCCCCCCCCCCCCCATGAGAGCAAAACCCTGCCCCTGGCAAATGCTAAAAAAATTCCAACAAAGTGGGTGGAGCCAATAGGATGAGGGGCGTGGCCAAGTGTGGGGACGAAAGATGCACTGCTACCAACTTGGCGACTTTGTTGCTATATTTAGCGACTTTTCAGACCCCTCAACGTTTTATCAAAAAAAAAACAACCAGTGATAAATTTAGCAACTTTTTTATTTATTTATTTATTTTTTTTAAATGTGTTGGAGATTTTTATGGCGACAACAGCGGAGCTCTGTCGTTCAAGACTGCAGCTCCACAGCAGCTCTGCTCTGTCCTGAGTGAGTGTATTGCCATGAGCCCCTCCCACTTCCTAAGCACTGCAGTCAGAGCAGAGGAGACCCCTCCCACTCCGTGTCCACATCGCAAATAAATCACACGTGCAAAGCTGAGAAGCGCCACTGATCAATGCTCGCCACGCTCACAATTCCAACTCCTGACTCGCCACCTGAGGCGTTTGTCTGTTTGCTTTATACCCGAACGGGGTGGGGGGGGGGCTATGTGACATTGATGCTAACCAAGCTGTAACTGATAGGAAAATTCAACTGCAGCAGACACCCTTCAGCCCAAGGAGGGCAGCACTGAGACGGTTTTAGGCAAAATAATGTAGAATTAAACAAACTTTCACGAAAATGTCAAAATTTACACAGAAATATAAAGATAGAACCCTTAAGAACCTGTTTAGACAGTTGATCTGCAAAAAAAAAAAAAAAAAAAGCTGATTTGGGGTTTAGTTACACTTTAAAACCCAAGAAGACTAAATGTTGAAGTTGGATCAAAAGCTGGATAAAATAAGTATTTTTTTATAAGGGTGTGAATACTTATGCATCCAGACTGTTGCAATCTCTTGATAACACTGAAAACTGATTTGTTGTTATTGTTGTCTAATTATTTTTTTTTACATCACAATAATTGGCTCGTATGCCATAGATATGAGCACTGCTGCTGAGAGCCACCGTATGTTTTTAAATCATCTCTCTGTGAATAAGACGGTTCTTTCCTGATTTAACTTTCAGCATAAAGAGTAGAAAACTTCGCCTCCTGGGCTGTAAAAACATCCCAGTCAGCCTCGACCTGTACTCAGAGGAGGACCACACCGAGCCCAGTGCTGTGAAAAATCCAGAACCGCCTCTTGACACCAGAACCCCTGATTCTGCTGAGCCCGCAGCAGGCTCAAGTGATGCAGCAACACAGGAGAAACGTGAAGCTGAGAAAACGACTAACTCCACCGTTGTGTCTGATATGGAGACAGCAGATGAAGAAGAAGCAGAATCGACAACCTGCTCTGCGCCGCTAACCAGAAGTCTGGTCCGGTCAAAGGAGGAAAACGTAGAGCTTCCTAAAATGGATATGAACAGTTTTAATGTGCTTAAAGCTCTGGTTCTTCAGTTCAGACTCCAGCAAGGAATCTCCACACAAAGCCAAAAGGTGATTTTTATTTAAAATATAGGTGTGTTTATATTTTCGACTATTTTCACCTCATGTTTCATGTAAACAGAAATCAAAAATCACTCAGGATTTTTTTAAATTTGTATTTTTAGAACTGATTAAAACTTTTTATATTAAAAAAATAAGTGAAAATGCATTAAAACCTATTGACCTGTTGCTATTATATGTTCCTTAATATGTCTGTATGATGCCATTTATTAAATTTTCTATCTTTTTTTAAATTTGTCTTCCAGATCTCCAGTAAATGCGACAGCAGCACGTCTGAAGGACCACAGGATGAACACACACCAGAACAAAAGGTGAATGTTTGGGATGCAACAGTGTCACTGATACTAATCCGAGTAATTTAGCATTAGGCATTTATTACTTCCGTCGGACACTTCAGAGAAGTTCATAAAGTCGGTGCCGTGTCAACAGTATGCTTGTATTTTGTTCCAACCTGAGGTTTTGCAGGACTTGACCTTCTTCTTCTTCTTCAACCTTTATTTAACCAGGATAAGACTCCTTGAAATCAAAGATCTCTTTTACAAGAGTGTCCTGACAGCAAAACAGTTAAACAGTTTGCTGCCTCAACACAGAGTTAATTTAGTTAACAAGCTGAAGATCAATCTGACTCGGCATTTATGGTTCGTCTTCACTAAAGTCTTTCTGATAATGTTTTAATGCACCTCGTCTAGGCTAACGTTAGCTTGCTTACTGTTTTGATGCAACTTGTTGATGATTCAACTCATAATATTTCCTTACTCCACTTAATCCTTTGCAGACACTTTGCTTTGAGCATAATAGTTAAAGACTAGTGTTTCAGAAGCTTTCCCTGCAGGCTGACAGCTGTGTGAGCATAGCTTGCAGGTGAGGTATCATGGCACAGACACATAAAGCGTCTCTGTCACTGTGTAAAGAGTACAAAACAAATTGCTTGAGAATACCTAGACTTATTATATTAGATTATTAAATAATTTTGCAGGGTTTAAAATACAGCTTAATCCAACGTGCGCATAAAAAAAGGGCTTTAAATTTTAAAAATCTTCCAGCTTATTAAAAAAAAAAAAAAAAAAAAAAAATCATGCACTGCAGTTTTCTGAAAAAGACATGGCTTACTTCAACGTGGTATCCTCATAATTTCTTCAAGAGATCCTGGTCATATCCCGTGTCGTTTTTGACTGCAAAAAAGCAAAAAAAGCAAAAGAAGATAAAAGCCCGACTGTGTCGGTGCAGCGGTGGATGGGTAATAAAAGGGTTACTAAGTACCTTGATTTGTTTCGACCTCATGGCCCTTGAATGACATAAAAGATGTTTTCTCACTTGCCCACTGTTGCTGTTAACTGTAACGTATCTTTATCAAAACAGAGCCCTGGAAAGAGACGTGAGGGGCAGAGCTCAAACTCAGATGTCCAACCTGCAGATAGCAGGACCTCCACACATTCCTCTAAAAACAAGAGCTCATCCTCTTCATCACCCCCATCCAAACCGTCTTCTTCTGCCAAAAGCCATTGGACCTCTTCTTCTTCAGATTCAGTTAAGACTCAGGGAGCTCATTCTTCATCTTCAGGAGGTGTCAGGAAGTCTGTAGAAACTCGTCAGTCACAGAAAAACGACAGTAAGTCTGACTGTAAAGCCTCTGCAGAGAGAAAAGCTGCTGAGTTCAAGGCAGAAACCTCATCAGAAATAGATCCACCTTCACACGGACAAAACTTAGAGTTAACCGACCAAAACCAGAGTCCAGAGACAGATTCTGCAGATCAAACGCTCAGAGAGATAGCCAAAGAAAAGGAGAGACAAAAAGATGAAGATGACAAAAGTACAAAGGAGATGGCAGATGAGGAGAACTATCTCATCCTTGATTCTCTGAAAGAGCAGAAACAAGACATCAGATCTGAAACTGGATCTGAGATGAGTCTTAATGTAGACCAGGGAGGCCTTGAGGCCAAAGCCTGCAAGGAAACGGACACAAATGCTGCCGGTCAAGACCCAGAGAGCGCCACTGATGACCGTGAAGCTTCTGAGGACAAGGAAACACATCAGGTCAAAGACGAAAGTTTGACAATAAAACCAGATAAGAGAACCAGTGTGTCTGTCTCTGAAGAGGAAGAGGATTCACCAGTAAAACAGGAAACTGTAGACAAACAATCTGAGACTCAAACAAAGGACAGCAGTGGAGAAACAGAGACGGCGTCAGATGGGGGGAAAGAAGATGGGAACACTGTTGATGAATCTGTCACTGAAAGCTCAGTGAGAAGGTCTACTAAAGGATCAAAACAAGATAAAACGACACGAAACAAAGCAGACGCTAATGAACCAACCATCAACACGAGGTCTAGCAGAGGAGGAAGGAAAATACCTTCAGCTGATGGAAAAGAAGACAAGACTCCAACAAGATGGAGGAACACTCTTGCCAAAGAGTCACAGAAGCAAAATAAAAAGGATATCCAGAAAACAGAAGAAGAAACGTCTCCTGAAGACGTCGCACCAGTAACCTGTGAGCAGAAACCATCACAAGAAATCTCAGACGACGTCGGCTTCAGAGAGAATGAAGAGGAGGAACAGGAAGCTGCAACAACCAGGAGGACCGATCGAGCCAAGAAGACGGCGGCAACGACTCCTGGTGAGATTCTGACACCAGAACAGTAAAACACGATGAAACCCGGTTAATTTCTCCTCTGTTACAGTGAGGAAGTCAACCAGAGGAATGCAGTCAGACTCTCCTGATGGACAGACACCAAAACAATGTGAGGAGGAAAAAAAAGATGTTATTAAAGGTACAAAATCCTGTTTAGAGAAAACATTGAGCTGCTGTTTTAAGAAATGTTAATTATGTTGCTCGGGAGGCCTTTCTGAGGTGGCAGAAGCTAACATCCACGGTCTTTCTTATTTCCACACTTGGGGGTTTAGCCAATCAGCAGCAGGGAAAACGAGTGCCGCTCCCAGATTGGCTACTTTGCAAACGCCAGACAATAGCATGTCAAGTAGCATTGCAGCAAGTTATTTCAGCTTACCAAGCTGCATTTTCTAAAAAATATATATATATTTTAGAGACAAAAAAAAAAATCTACAATTTGGTAACTTTTGTGCAAATTTGGGGTTGCGTTCCACAGAAACACCTGCGAATACTGAACCATGAACTGTACATTGTCAAATGTTGAAGGAAGAACCTTTCCACAAATAGAGCTAAAGATCAAAAATGTTATTTACTGTTATAGTTTCATAGAAAAATACAGAAATTTAATTAACACACCTGAAATAAAATCTTCACTTCCTGGTTTACATATAGGTTAGCTGCTTATGCTGTAGAAATAAACTTTTTCTAACACTAATAAATGTATATATTGATTAAATATTTAAAAACTGAAAATGGATTAGGTCATAAGTAAGGAGGCTAACAAAAAATGTCAGTATCTTTGTTACAGAGGAGAGAAGAAATTAAATTAAGATGAAACTGAAGCTTCACTTCATACAAACTAGTTTTAGCACTGCAGCACAGCTGCCTGAAATAGGAAGCGAGAAAAATAGCTGCTGTAATCCTCCTTAAAGATAAATCTTCGAGTTGGATTATACTTACAGCTGCTGGGTTGCAGAAAATTGGCCTTATCTATGTAATTGACCTTAGAATGGTCCATAATAAATAAAAAAAATAATAAAAGCATAAATTTAAGTTAGTGTCTTCACTTGCTGAAAGTGTGATTCCTGCTATGGAAAAGGGAAAAATGTTCTTCGATATTAAATCTAAAAATTAAAATTTAATTTCATTGGATTTTAATTTGAGGTATTTAAGGTATATCCAGTTCCTGACAGTAAATATGTTCTTTTTAACTCCAGAGTTCCTTTAAAGTAAAATAAAAACATCGTACATTTAAGGTTGCTGTGAGGGAAGCTTACATTTCTACGGATAAACATCTGCTGGTAAAACTATGTTTGCAAATTTTGTCTTTAAGAAAAGATTTAAGGAGTTGATCAGTCAGCAAAAACAGTGGTCGTATCTTTTGATCATGTTTTATGTGGTTCCGATCTAAATCCCAAATCAGGAATTCAAAAAATGTCTCAGTCCTGCATGTTTTTATGATTATATTCATCGCTCCTTTCTTTTCAGTCCCTGGGAAACGGAAGACGGAGCTTTCCAGACCTGAGTCAAAGAGAGCTTGTGTCGCTGCCAACATCAAGCTGCCACCATTCAACCCTAAAACACCCCTGGGTGAGACACGCACAATGTTGAAGCAATCAAGCTGGACTAAGCAGAAGCTCATGTACCGATTGAGGAATATTTTTGCGTTTAAAGACAAATTTTATTATGAAAATTATTTGGAAATAGTGCCGTAGAGTTGGTCTCTCCCTCCATGGAGAGCGGTTATTGAGAGGAGGCTGTTTAAGCGCGAACAGTGAATTGTCCCGAGTTTAGAGTCTGGACTTTTCATCGCAAGTATTGCCTCAGTAAATATTGAATTGTCCGGGTACCTTCATACGTTCAGACATTTTAGGTGGAACAAAATGAGTTGGGCTTTTTTCAGAGTTATGTCAATAAAACAGAGCAAAAACAAAATCGTATCCATTGCATGACTCGTTTGATACTTAGAGGATGCGATGACCAAGTTTCAAGTTGTGAAAATCAGCATAATGGAAACCTGATGCAAAATTCAAAATGGGAATCTTGAAAGGTTTCCCCGGAATCTGGAGCAAAATCCAATAAATTTTTTTGTGTATGAAATTTAGCGATTTCAGTTTATTTCCACTCCTGACAACTTGTTGACACACAACCGACCTGTAACCTCTGTAGCAGTTGAAGTACTTGTACCATTAATGTCCAAATTTGGTAATAAAGGTTCGGTTTTCCTCACTAATGATCCGACACTGTGGTGTTTAATTCCTTGTTGCTCACACATTTTTTCTTGTTTGTTCTCTTCTTCAGGGAAGGAGTTTGTGAGCCGTAAGTGGGGGTATTTCTGTAACCTGTGCTCTGTCTCCTACCTGAAGGAGGACCAGCACTGCAATACCCAAATGCACTACGACAACCTGCAGGTTCACACAAACTCAACAGAAACTGATCCACCGCCGTCTTTGTGGCTGCTGCTTGTTTCATGTTTGTTTCTCTTTCTCTTCTCAGACATATTACCAGAAGCAGCAGAGGTTAAAGCCTTCAAAACCGCTGAAGCAAAACTGAGCGGGACATCTTTCTGTTTTATCAGCTTGTTGGTTTTGATGATGAATGTGAGGCTGTTTGGTACAGTTGATAAAATTATGACTTGAACATAAACTTTGTTAATTTTCCTAAATATTTTTCTACTGGAACATCACTTTTGGTATTTTTAATCATTGACAGTTGAGTGAAACAGTTTTATTTTTTTCTCTGATAATGTTCTCAAAATAGATTCACTGTAGCTAAGAGAAGATTTTTTTTTTTTTTATTTTTTTTTTTTGTATGATCACTTTTTTATTTTCTACATTTTTGCACATTTTTCAATAATTTAAGCATTCCTTTGGACAATCTAAATATTATTTGGAGATGAAATCACAAAGCTCCTTACAGTATTAACATGGTTTTGTAAGAAGAAAATAACAGTGTCTCTGGGGAAGGTTCCTCTTCATATTTTTTTTTTTTTTTTTTTTCATGTTGAAAGTTTTCAGGTTGTTCATGTCCTGAATGTTTTCAGTAAAATAAAATTTAATTTTACTCTAAAAGTCCTTGTGTATGTGAACCCCATTACATATTTTACCTTAAACATTTTGTTTTGTCTCTTTAATAATGTTAGAGGACGTTACACATGATAGACTGCATCCACTAGATAAAAAGTTCATTCACACCATTTTTGTCTTCTTACTTCACTAAAATATAGATTTTAACATTAATATTCATGTATCTACACTTTGAGTTAATCTGTGTTTACAGTAACTCAGTAAACAGAAATCTATTGTTTGATCTCATGTTTTACATTTGAATTGTAGTCGAGTGCCAACCGCCGAAAAACTTTTAAAGAAGAAGAATTGTAAATAGTTCAATTTCATTTTATTCTTTCATTCACTCAATACTGGATATGAATAGCTCATTTAACAACTAAGAGAAATCATGAATGAAAAGGAGCAGAAAGAAGTATGAACTTATATCTTTCCCCTATTCACATAAAGAGAAAATTAGCAATTCAGCCCTGAAGACTATTACAAACGTATTTCAAATAGAGGCAAAACATAAACAAAAGTTACAAAACATCAGCGTACGCAATAGTTATGCTTTTATTTTGAAATTCAGCACCTGAACCGGACGTGGCCAAATAACGTCGCCATCTTTTACTGGCGCACCTGCTAACAGTTAATCATTTATGTAAAAATATTACAAACGACAGTTAATCTTGTATCAGTAAACTGAAAGAAAACCAACTAAAGGTCTGTATCATCTCACCGGGAAAAATAAACGCGTACCGAAACAGTTTTGATTAAAATGTCATCTCCGTTTATTCACTTTTTTTTTTTAGCTATAATCTCGTTAGCTTAATGGCTAACAAACGGTTCTTACACGCGCTTGACCTTTTAGCTTGTTCAAGTTTAGATTTAAGATGCGGCTTTAAAGTATTTTCTGCCCCAGAATGTTAACTAATTTTAACATCATTCCTGCTCCTTAATTAAAAATGTGGCTTTATGGGGTTTTTTTCACATTGTTTTTTTGTGGAAATGAGACAGAAAAATCTCATTAGCATAATTCGGTTAACATCTGCAGTTGTGATTTATTCTGACCTATAATTTTTTTAAACACATACTTTAATTAGAATATAATCAAAAAGGTCATTTGTTTGGGTAATTCAAAAAGCAAAAAGGTTTATTACAGACTTTCATTTAGCTAATTATGGCTTACAGATGACTGAAATCAAAATATGTATTAGAAGGTTATAATATCAGACCAAAAAATAAATGGAAAAATAACTGTGCTCAGTACCTGGTTAGGGCTGCTTTTGCATGAATAACTGCGCCAGTGCAGCGTGGCATGGAGGTGCTCAGCCTGACCTCTGATGAGTTGTTTGATAGCAGCCTTCAGGTCATTTGGGTTGTTGGCTCTGTTGTCTCATCATTTCTGTGGGGTTCTGGTCAGTCCAGTGTCAGGAACACCACAGTCATTGAACCAGCTTTTGGTACCTTTGGCAGTGTGGGCCGGTGACAGGTCCTGGTGGAAAATGAAATCGGCATCTCCATACAGGTTGTCAGCAGAAGAAAGCATGAAGTGCTCTGGTTGACGGCTGCATTGACTGCGGACTTAAAGGAATGCAGTGGGTCAACACCAGCAGGTGACATGGTACCCCAAACCATCGCTGACTGTGGACTGACCTCATGCATCGTGGATTCTCCATTCTTACTTTGATTTCAAAATGAAATCCTACAATTATTTTCTGTTGGAATTATGTATATACTTGTTATCCCATTTACTTTATATTCATGATATTATAAGTATGTTTGTTCTAATAAAACATGTGACTAGAACAAATTCTGATAGTAACTAATCGTGTTGTGAAACTGCACCTAGATAAAACAGGAACAGAACATGCGGTAAACAAGTTTGAGACATCTTCTTCTCACGAAGATAAACATGTGAATTGCATCTAGCAGAGCATGATATGTGACCTTGTGTGTAACCAGCGAGTTGTAACTTGGGAATGAATGTGTCTGTGTTTCCCACCCCATAGAAGCTGCAACTCCCATGTAACCAGGGCAACCTGAGAAAATAAAAGCGATGAGAGCCAGGACGTATCTCAGAGTGTGTCGGAGATTGTAACTGAGTACGTCTCTGGGGCACTCTCCTCGCGAGTAAAACTACATTTAACTGTCTGTGTCTTTCTTTCCATGCAGTGTTATAAAAATGTTGGGGGTTTGAACCTAACATTTACTTGGTCCTTCGAGCCGGAATCCAAGACACCTGAGGATTCCAGCAGGCGTGAGGGACTCCAGGTAAAATCTGTGGCCACAGTATATCACACCCTTTCCGGGACTGGTTTCCAACTTGCAGGCTGGGATCCGACAGTTGACGGACATCCAGGGGGAAAGACGGACACACATCAGTGAGTAAAAAGTCTAATTTAAAAAAAAAAAAAAAAAAGGTTAAAAATGGTGGTAAGTCTAATTAAAAAAAAAAAAAAAAGGTTAAAAATGGAATGTATGTTGAACTACGGTAAAACAGGACAGGTCCATTAGGAAATAAAACCCTGTTAAAGAGAGCAGGACAGTAAACCCTGTTAAAGAGAGCAGGACAGTAAGAAATAAAACCCTGACAATCCTAGGCACTATCAGGTAAAAAGGAAGCAGCAGTTAAATCCCGACAGGAGGACAGGCTCCTCTGATCTAATACGACAGTTAAATCCTGTGAGAGGCTCGGGCTCTCCTGCTAAAAAGGAAGTTCAGTAAATAATAAGGCATAAAATAGGTGCACCAAAAAAGTGTGAATGTGTGAATGCATGGGAGTGTAATTACCATTAGGTAAAGACATTCCATATTAAAAGGACAAGGGTTAAATGGTGAGCCTTTGTGGATGTTTGTAGACAAGAAAACTCCACCTGAAAAGGTAGAAGAGAGTTTTACCACAAAAGGTTGATTAATCACCATCTTGTCTGAGTGACTTATCCCGGTGTTAGAACACAGCAGGTGTTGAAAACCCACCGGGTCCAAATTTTAGTTCAAAATGGGACAAGGATCAGGTAAATATCAAAAATATATAGATGAGTTGCAGTGCAAAGACTGGAAAGTCCTACAGAAAGACTTAAGGACAGCAATAAATCCCTTAGGTTATTGGGTTAAAAAATATAACTTCAATGGAAGGTTGTCAACCGCGTGTATAAAAGAATTACAACAACAAATAAAGCAGCACTGTAAAAACAATGAGACCAAAATGAGAAAAGAAGGTTATGAACAAACGGTTATATGGATGAAAGTGGCAGGACAGCGTGAAGAGGGAGAGAGAAAGGCAAAGAAAGACAGAGAAGAAAAAAGGAGACAGGAAAGAGAGAAAGCAGAAAGCAGAGAAAATGAAGAGAAGGAAGAATGCAAAGGTATTGAAAAGAAATTAAAAGCGGATGGATTCTATGACACACAGTATTGGTTACAACTAGCATCAAAAAGACAAAAAGGTGAAAGAAAAGTAAAAGAACAAAGAGAAAAGGATAAAGAAAGTGCAAAAAATAAAGAAGCTGAGGGAAGAGAAAAAAGTAATATAATGTTTCATAGAAAGGAAGATGATGAAACAACCTTCGCCTACGCACAATTAATGCAACAGGATATAGGATTAGGAGGAGGTACTCTAAATGAGTATATAAACCATGCCCTACATGCTGAAAAAGTCATTAAAAAAAAAAAAAAAAAAAAAAAAAAACCCACACTAAAACAGCATCTACTTTTTATCAAGATGAAGAGGAAGAAATTTACTATCAGCATCAGAAAGGTAGAGGAGGAATTAGAAGCAGGGGACGAGGCAGAGGCTATGGACCACGTGCAGGCAGCTCCAGGGCATGTTGGTCCTGTGGTAAAGAAGGACACATAGCCAGGGATTGCAAAAGTAATCCCCATTTACAAGGGTATTCTGCATGACTAGACAAAACAAAATCAGACTCCAACCATGAGAAAATGGAGTTGACAGACAAAACAGAAATCCTAAATCTAGAAGATCTCTTTTTAAACGAAACATTTAGACCAGAAATAACCCTCCTAGTTAATGGTAAACAAATTAAATTCCTGTGCGACAGCGGAGCATGCTGCACAACAATAAGAGAATCAATACCGTCTGCAGGAAAAGGTCCAGATACAGTAATAGTCAGATCAGCACAAGGAGCTTTAAAACATGTTGGAGACTAGTAAAAAAACACCCTACCTGTCCAAATAAGAGCAAAAGCTGAATGTAGACCGGTAATAAAACAATATCCATTAAGACCAGATGCACAGGAAGGAATTGAACCTGTGATAAAAGAACTGCTAAAAGCAGGAGTATTGATAGAATGTAATGACTCACCATGTAATACTCCCATTTTTCCAGTAAGAAAGGCACCTCCATCCGTGGGCTGGAGGATGGTACAGGATTTGCAAGCAGTAAACAAAGCTGTAATTCAAAGAGCACCGTGCGTGCCTGACCCACATACTCTCTTAAACTCACTAAGGCCAGAAGCAACAGTATTCATAGTAATAGACATACCTAATTATGCAGAAATAACAGCACCTCTAAATAAACTCATGTATGAAAAAGACATAAAAATGTCTGCTGCAATAGATTGGACACCGGAAGCAGAAGACGCATTCTGTAAAATAAAACAGGCCTTAGTGAGTAGCAGTACATTAGCTTTGCCTAACTATGACAAACCTTTAATGATAACCTCTACTGGGAAACCAGTGACACATGCACAACTTTTAAAAGAATTATTAGCAGCAGTACAACTTCCTAAAGAATTAGCTATCTGCAAATGCACAGCACACACAGGAACACCAGTTGGTTGAACCAGGAGATTGGGTCCTAATTAAAAGTATTAAAAGGAAGCATTGGCACTCATCTAAGTGGGAAGGACCCTACCAAGTGTTACTAACCACCGGAACCGCGATAAAGATTGCAGAGCGAAGCACCTGATTCACTTAACACACTGTAAAAGAATAATAAAAAAAATCAAATGGATTAAAATAAAATAAGAGATCCTAACTGTGGTATTGCGACTCTTCAAATACCATCAGAGAAAAGTCCGACTACAAAGGGAACTGTAATTTTAGTTTACAGTTGTCTCAAACCCGGTGAAGATTGTCCACACCTCTGACATAGGGTAATTAGGAAGGGTTTCAATCCACAGACAAAATGAAGGAGTACAAAATCAAATGGCTGGTATCTGGTGGCATACTGATGATAATAATATTCTCATTGCTAACGCTAAACCAAGAGACACAGGACAATAGGGAAAAGCGCAGAGTAGGGTATTACAATTCAGGAAGGTCCAAAATCCAACACCGCGTTTTAAGTAACCCCTGCAACTCCACAGACAACAAAACAATAACCACTTCTGAATTGTATTTTTGCTATCAGAATAACAAAACTCAAACTGTCTTCACGTTTAAAAAAGAAAACTTCATGATTGGTGGATATAAAGCGGCGTCCTGGAAACACTATGACTGGTACTTAGATGCCACTGGCATGAAGCAAACAGGACATTATGAATATAAATTAGTTAATCAAGTAGCAGCTGGGTTCGAATCTGCCATCTGTTGGTGGTGCACAATAAACAAAAATGTAGATAGAATCAACTACATCCATTACAATGTTCAGAAGTTAGGGAATAAAACTGAAGAAGGATTCTCCGCCATCCATGAACAGCTGTCTGCTACCTCTCTTATGACTTTCCAAAATCGCATAGCTGTAGATATGTTGTTGGCAGAAAAAGGAGGTGTTTGTTGTTGCACTTTCATTCCCAACAATACAGCAGCTGATGGCAGTCTGACTAAGGCCCTGGAGGGTCTCAGGTCCCTGAACAGCAAAATGAAAGACCATTCTGGAGTAGACACTTCTATGTGGGATGGGATTGGAGAAATGTTTGGAAAATATAAACAATTAGTATTTTCCATATTAATGTCTATTGCTGTCTTTGCAGCTCTTCTGACCTTGTGTGGATGCTGTTGTATTCCCTGCATTAGAGCCCTCTGCACCAGAATGATAACAACTGCAGTACAACCCATGAAAGCTGAAATGTCTGAAATGTATGCTCTTTTAAGTACCAATCAAGATAACTGCCGTGACACTGAGGACGAGGAGGTCTCTATGCATTTCTCAGACCTGTATCCAGATCCAGGTGACTATGACAATGTGTAACCCTCCGAGTGTAAACAACTAATTTTCTTTTATGATCTTTCAGCTGAAAATCCAAAAGAAGTGGCTGCATAAGTGACAAAGAATTTTTGAAAATAAATGTGATAAACAGGAGGGAAATGTTGGAATTATGTATATACTTGTTATCCCATTTACTTTATATTCATGATATTATAAGTATGTTTGTTCTAATAAAACATGTGACTAGAACAAATTCTGATAGTAACTAATCGTGTTATGAAACTGCACCTAGATAAAACAGGAACAGAACATGCGGTAAACAAGTTTGAGACATCTTCTTCTCACGAAGATAAACATGTGAATTGCATCTAGCAGAGCATGATATGTGACCTTGTGTGTAACCAGCGAGTTGTAACTTGGGAATGAATGTGTCTGTGTTTCCCACCCCATAGAAGCTGCAACTCCCATGTAACCAGGGCAACCTGAGAAAATAAAAGCGATGAGAGCCAGGACGTATCTCAGAGTGTGTCGGAGATTGTAACTGAGTACGTCTCTGGGGCACTCTCCTCGCGAGTAAAACTACATTTAACTGTCTGTGTCTTTCTTTCCATGCAGTGTTATAAAAATGTTAGGGGTTTGAACCTAACATTTTCATCTGACTGACGCCGGAGAACTGAGCAGCAGTCCAGTTCTCCTTCTCATTAGCCCAGATAAGATGCATAGCATGTTTTCTTTGGTTCTGTAGTGGATTAAGACAAGGAATGTGAAATGTCGGTGTGGTGGCTTTTAAAGTTTTCACTGTTGCTTCTAAACTTTTTCCTTTCTCAGCACTTTCCCTTTGATATTCTTGGATACAGCACTATGTGAAGAACCAGATTTATGATCATTGATGTTTTGTGGAGGGTGTCATCGATCTTCCCACATGTGCAGACAATTAAGTATAAAAAACACTGGTTCCTATTATGTGGTATTCTCATTTTTCAAGACAGGGTTTCTATTAGTTGTAAGCCATAATCCTCTGAATTAACAAAATAAGCACTTGAAATACATTTGGGTTTAATGAATCTATGGGAGTTTTTCTTATTGAGTTACTGACATAAATGTATATTGGTATTCCAATTTTTTTTTTTTAGCAGTACTTTAAGATCTGTGCTGTATTGAAAACAGGGGTTTAAAGATCTGACTTCGACTGCGGTGGGACAATGACTAACAGAACTCAGACAATGAATGTGTTATCCAACTACTGGGAGAAAAAAAAATATTTTTATCTCAGGATTTTATTAAAGTTCTGGTATTTTGTGTAGTTTAGACTGGGGCTGAAACGATTAATGGTGATGAATCTATTATTGAACTAATCAACTAATTTAGTAAATGATTAATTGTCATCTGGAGTATAGACTCAAAAATTAGCCATTTGATGAAGGAACAACACAGCAGTAATTAAGCCAAAATTGTACAAAAAATATACACATTTTGCATTTAAGATTAAAAAAAAAAAAAAAAAAAAAAAAAAAAAAAAAAAAAAAAAAAAAAACCCCTCCTGAAGTGGCAGTTTTAGATTTACCAGGTTCAAATTCTGTAACAAAAAAAAAAAAAAAAAAAAAAAATCTATTAAGCACCTTTCACATCCAATTATTAATTGGTTAATCCAAAAAAAATAATCAACAGATCAGCCATACACTGTATTGATGTTAAATCAAGCAGAAAGACCTGAATTTAGAACTATTGTTGCCATTGTTGGAAGTTTTTTTTTTTTTTTTTTTTTTTTTTTTTTTTTGGACTTTTTAGGCAGACCTGTTAAGACAATGTTGCAGTAATCAATGCAACTAAAGATAAACGCATGGATGAGTTTCTCTCGATCTTGTTCAGACATTAGTCCTTTTAATCCTGGAAATGTTCTTCAGGTGATAGAAGGCTGACTTTGTAACTGTCTTTATGTGTCCTTGAAGGTTCAGGTCTGAGTCCATCACTACACCCAGATTTCAGGCCTGATTTCTAGTTTCGAGCTGTAATAACTGAAGCTGTGGTGACGCTTAGTTTATAAGATCATTTCTTCTTTGTAAAAGTGCATCAACATGTAACAATCACTGACCGTTTATTGACAGGAACCTGTTTTAAAATTGTAACTTTTCTGTTTTACTACAGATACCCAAACTGGGATTGTACAGTACCACTGTTTGAAAGGTAAACCAAATAAAAAAACAGTTTAACTCTTATTCATTTTTAAAAATTGTTTTTCAAAGTCTTTTTCTGCCAGGCTTAAATTTTTTTTTTTCCCCGCTCTTTGTAGTTTTTCTGATAAAGATGCGCCGCAGTACGCCTCAAACTCTGCTCAGATATTCCAGCGTTATGATCACAGAGTCGGGCCCAGGAGCCGATCCAGGTCTAACAATCCATACAGCCGCAGCAGACTGGTCTGACTGACCTGCTGAGGGACGATGTGGAGGTAAATCTGAATCATCAAGTCTTCGCTCTGTGTTAAACTTTATTGCCTCCAACATGAATGCAAACCAGTTGTTTTGGGTTGTTTTTTTGCTGCCAGAGCTGCTGCACCGTGGAGCGGTCCTCCATCTGCTGGATGTGGGTCCAGATCAGATGGTGTGAAAGAATCGATGCCGTTCAGGCTCCAAAAAGAGCAAAACAGGGGAAATTAGTCGCTGTTGCTTTGTGTGTGTGTGTGGGGGGTGTTTTTTGTTTATACATTTTCTAATTTATATGTCTTCTGGGTTTATGTCTTTATTTCAGTTTTTCTTAATTTTTTTGTGTTTTAAAAATAAGACAAAGTGGTTGATTGTTCGTCACAGAGATGTTCTTGTTTTCGGCGTTTGGGAACCTCTGTAAACGTTTTATTTCAGTTCTGACTTTTGAAAATGTTAGTTTATTAACGCTACACGTTTAGCTGTAAACATCAGCTGCTTCTTGCTAAAACAAACGACACCCATCGTTTTTTGTTTAAAATATCAAATAAAACTAATAACTGTTAGATTAAAATGTTTAAACTCAATTTTTTTTTTTTTTTTTTTTTTTTAGAGGATATCAAAAATATTGTAAGAGCTTGAAACGCGTCAAGTCCAGCTACGTCCTAAAACAAGAATGACGTGTTGTCCGCTCCGATCATTGTCTGCATACTGTTCTTGCAATAAGTGGGTGTTTGAGCAACTATTCATACAGATTTCTGATTTTATGCAATTTCTTTTCTAATCTGACGCTCTGGTTGAATTTGAGCAAAGTGCGCAGCCCGAGTGAAGTTCTTCAAACAAAATCGGTGTCAAACGTTTGTGCCGATATTGTTTTAATAAGTTTCCGGAGGGTCATAGGTCAACCAGCCCCTCCTACATTTGTGAAATTAAACAACTGTGCTATGTTTGTGCTGCTCAAACTTTCCTGCACAAACATTTAACAATTTTTGATTTCTTAAATGTGGGAGGGGCTGGTTGACCTCCGGAAACTTTTAATATCTTAATAGTAGCAGCAGCAGCCAATTTAGTTTGATTTGAAGAAGTTGGGGGCGTGCGATTTGCTGTTTGTGTTAATAAGACAAAGGTGTGGAACAAGATGGAAGACAAAAGATTGAGATGCGTTAAAGTTGATTGTTTATGGAAAGAAAAACTCAAGAAAAAATGTAACTCAGGGTTTTTTTTTTTTGTTTGTTTGTTTTTTTTTAATTAAACCAAACAGACGTTATCCTTCAACAGGGGAAAAAAAAATTATATTAATGCATTTATTCAGCAGATCTGTTCCCTTCATCATTATTTACATCCCGTCAGTCAGAAACCCAACCCTGGGACTTGTCTGCTGATTTCTGCTGGAGCTCCTGGTGACGTCTCTGAAGGAAGAAGGCAACGGGTGAGTCGGCCGGCGCGCCAGCGTCACGCTTTGAACGTGCGTTTGTGTGTGTTTACCTGCAGGTTGTTGTAGTGGGTTCTACTGCAGCAGTGCAGGTCTTTATCTGGGTCCTCGTTGAGGTAGAAAACCGAGCACAGGTTACAGAACCAGGCCAGTTTCTGGACCGTGAACTCCTGACCTGAGGAGATCAAACATGAACACTGAGACGCAGAAATCCTGTTAAACTCAAAAGATTTGAGTTCATTCTCTTGAGGCGATTATAGTGGAACAAGACATTTTGTCACTGGCAGATTATTCCACTTATAACTAGAACTTTGTCATCAATATTAAGGAGTTATTGACTTAAAATAAGCTTCTATATTTGCTGAAAAGTTTTGTCTTTATTTCAAGTGTATTCAAGATATTTGCACCAGAAATTAGACCAGAAATATTTGGTAAGATTTTGTGTTTTTGCAGCGTCATAACTAAATCCAGCCTCAGAGTAATGGGTAGCAGTAATTACTGTGTTGTAAACAACCTGCTGCTGCTTCAGTTCTTCCAACATTTCCCTTCAGTTCAGCGAGCTAAACATGGTCTGAGGGAATATTCCTGAGTTTGAAAGAGAAACCCCCCAAACTAAAGCAGGTACCATGTTTATTTAGCGTTGCTGAGGATCTAAACTAAACACATCTGAATGAAAAATAAAGCGTGGAGCTACTCACCGAGAGGTCGATCGGGGTCAAATGGAGGCAGCAGGAAGCTGGCAGCAACACTTGGAGACTGAGATCGAGATCTCTTGGCTTCAGCTCCGACCAGCTCCCTCCTTTGTCTGCTGCTGACTGCAGGAAAAAAAACCAAAAAAAACCAGCAGATCTTCAAAAGTCTCAATTAGCAGCTTTCTTTGAACTGAAACTTTAAAATAATTATTCTGGTAGTCTGCATTTATTAAACATATTTTAAATAAAGATGTTTAATTCATTTTACCAAGTAAAATATCATCATGATGTAAATTAATGAAATGTAGCTATTAGCAGATCTAGTTTTTATCAGCACATTTACCCCCTCAAACAAAAAACCCTGTTGGAGACGACGAGTCTACCTTTGCCTGAAATATTAAAAGGAAAATGCAGTTTAGGAGGCTGAAATAACCAGACGCAATGCTACTTGACATGCTATTGGCTGGAGTTCGCAAAGCAGCCAATCCAGGAGCACCATTTCTTTCTCCTTGGCGCTGATTGGCTGTAGAGTAGAGATGAGGACGTTAGCTTCTGCAGTTGTGCTAAGATGGTTTCCACTGTGTGTATTAATGGATATTAAGGTGTATTTGGTGTTTGAACTATTAAAACAGTCAGTTAAGAAACTCTCAAAATATATTTTGAAGTATTGGCAACTACTAATGACCATTTTCTAATCCATAGGTCTTCAACCTTCAGACATTTGCCTTAAGTCCAGCTACATAACGCTCACTTAGAGCCGCAAATGTATTAAAGAACCAACATTTTTTTCTTTAAGGTTTCCAAATAATAAAAACACTAAACTTTTGCCAAAAAAAGGGAGAAGTAATTATAATTTTCTTCTGTATGGTATTTATAGTTGTAGAAAATTACTTAAAGCAGCACATTTTCAAACTGACAGAAAAATAGAAAATATTACTGATACTTTAAGTGTGAATGTTGTGGAAATTTGTGCAATTAGAAAGCTGTACTTTAGCTGAGCCATTGTGGAAGAGCCGCAGGTTGCAGACCCCTGTATCTGCCCAGTCCCAAACCCAACTGTGGCAGAATGAAGCCAGGACACATCAGCTCTGGTTTTGTCCAACACACCCAGTTCAAACGCTTGAATTACCTCCTAAACTTGCCAAAAAGCCCTGTAGCAGCCTGCCGCTGTGCCGTACAGGGATGGAGACCCGATGACCAGGGTCCATTCAAGCATCCTGGTCCATTCAGGTGCGATTATTGATGACCTGAGTGATCAATCATCTGATTTAATTTTTCTGTTAAGGGAGTCCTCAGTCATGTTCATGCCTGAATTTAGCGCTGTAGACGTGATAAGACTGACTGGGACAAATGTTAGCGCCTGGTCTGAATGGTTCCGTGTTCTCAAGAAGCATCTTCGACCTGTAGCTTATATGAAGAGTTTCAATCTGGTTTCCAGTACCAGAACCGCCCCGGTAAAAATCACTAGCGACCTCCGTCTCGCTGCCAACTCTGGTCTCTTAAAAGTTCTCGTCCTTCTCATCTGAATGCCTTCGACACCATCCATCCTCCTACTCAGACTAAATCTTGCCTTTCTGGCTGCACTCATTCAGCTTCACTCTTTTCATTCTCAGTCCTCCCACGTTTCTACCGGTGTTCCCCAAGGCTCAGTCCTTGGTGCCCCTACTTTTTATTATCCACCTCCTTCCTCTTGGTCACGTCTTTTGTAAATTTGGCATCCATTTCCCAACAGCATGAATCATTCACAGCCAGTTATATTGCTGGCATGATTCCTCTGGACCACTTTAAAGCCACAGCGTCGGCAAATCAATGAGGAAAATGTACTTTTAGTTAACTTATTGAACAAATAAGCACAACTGAACAAGTTTAGAAATATAAAATGTATTATTATTACTACCTTTCATTTTATCCAAGCTGTATCCTTTCTCCTCCAAGCGTTCTTCCTGTTTCTGTCCCTCAGGACCTTCAAATCGTAGCTGCTGCTCAGCAGAACCGCCGTCCGTTTTCTCCACAGCCTTTTGGGTCTCAGGTTGAACGTC
The DNA here is from genome assembly GCA_014839685.1 of Anableps anableps. NCBI lineage: Eukaryota > Metazoa > Chordata > Actinopteri > Cyprinodontiformes > Anablepidae > Anableps > Anableps anableps. The sequence continues at coordinate 25,262,656 of CM026085.1, read as the reverse complement.
GCCTGAAGAGGCAGACGTGTCCAAAGTGGAGGAGGGATCAAGTGAAGCAGAAAGCGACTCCTTGTCGTCTTCTTCCTCTAACTCTGGTTCAGCACCGACCGTTTGACCTCTGGTGGATTTTCTCACTGTTGAAGAAGGAAAAACTTAGTGAACTTCCTGGATTTGTGTCCTAATCTGTGTTTAAATGTCTCAGTGTTACCAGGAGTCTTCTTAGCTTTCTTTCTGGGTCGGCCTCTGGTTCTGGGAGTCTTTACTGCCTTTCCCTCCTCTTCTGCCGGTACAACATTCACAGTCTCATCTGGAACAACACATCGTTTAACAAGAGGAGCAATCCAGGAAGATTGTATTGCTCCTCTCTGGAAAAGTGCTTTTAGTCAGAGCACATTTTCTTATAATCAATTAAAGAATTGGTTCATAACATCAGATCTGTCAGCATTTTAAATTACAAGCACCTTCTCCTAATCATTTTTGCCATCTATATGAATTGTTTTAAATAATTCTTATACTTTTTAATAATTGTGTTGCAGTTTTTATTTTTTGACAGAATCCATGTAGTCATTTTAACCTTGTTTGTATAACTTTGTTTTTAGCAAGACAAATCGAGCATTGTCCAAGGACGACAGATAGCTAATTAAATTAAATCAGAGTTTCAGCCTCTCAGCAACACTAAACCCAGTTATTTTCCTTCCACTTTGTCGGTCGCTCACATAAATACAACAAAAAACCCCTGAAATTTGTGGTTCTGGCAAATTGTTCACATGAAGCAGGGTTTCTGTAGGCTTTACCAACTCGTATTTAAGGTTTTTAAAGATCATTATGAATGAACTTTATGACCTATATCACAACAGAATTGTACAGAAGAAAACTGGAGTTTTTAATATTGCTGTAGTGCCAACGTTTTTTGCCCAGAATGCACGTAAAATCGTACGGGTTGGCAGCAGAAGTGAGCCAGTGGTGATAAATTTATACTTACCCGTGATAGACGCAAAAAAATCTAGCTAGCTAGCGGTAGCCTCAACCGCCTCAGGTCACAGAACGAAATGTCTGGGTGCAACTCAAACTTTTGCCTGACAGAAAAGTAAACTACACAGAGCATACGAAATTAAATCGTCCTGCCTCGACAAAATCAAAGGCCTGTGAGTAATGTTTTTAAGGATATGCGGACACCCTGATGAAGACATTCTGTCAAAGTGTGATCACAAATAACTCTGGAAGAGTTAAACGAATCTAAATCTTGTTGAAAACAGAGTTAAACCTGGAAAGATTCAGACAAACCGACCTGTGCTGTGTTCATGTTTAGCAGATTCTGGAGTCTCCTCTGCTTCAATCTCCTCAGCTTCATTTCCATCCAATGTGATCTAAAACGAGAGGTGATTTAGCCACGTCCTCGGTGAACACATCCCACAGATGAACTATCATCTTCACCTCAGACGTGAAAGAGCCACATTTCTCTTCTATCTTCTCTTCCTGTGGGTCGGGATCAGCTTTAGTCTCGGTTTCAGGTGTTTCACAGGTGGACTCTGCTGCTGTTATTTCTTTTGGTTCCTCTGGAAGAGGTAAAGCCTCTAAGTTATGGACCGGCTGAGTCTTACTTGCTTCCTCTGAGACGTCTTGCTTTGTCCCTTCAGGATTGGGTACATCCTGATCAATATTTGTTAAATCACCAGCTACACACTCCTCACCATCTTTCACATCGTTAGTAGCCTCAGTCAGACTCTGCTCCTCTGAGATATTCTGGTTGGGCTCCTCTGCAGCAGTTAATTCTCCACCAATGTCTTTCACATTATCAGGAAACCGATTCAGACTTTTTTCCACTGAGGCTTCCTGTTTCGTCCCTTCAGGAGCAGGTAAATTCTCATCAGCAAATTGAGATAAAAACTCTGCTAAAATTTTTATTTTGGACCTTTCTTCATCAGCTAAATCTTTAGCATTGCTGACACCACCAGCTAACTGAGTCAGACTTTCTCCCCTTAATATGTCTTGTTCAGACCCTTTGGCAGCAGATGAATCATCTTTTTTGTCATCAGTTAATTGAGTCAGACTTTGTTCCTCTAAGACTTCCTGTTTGGACCCTTCTCCACCAGGTAACGCTACTTTAGCATCGCTACCACTACCAGCTAACTGAGTCAGGTTTGGCTGCGCTAAGACTTCCTGTTTGGATTCGTCTCCACCAGATAACGCAACTTTAGCATCTTTCACACCATTACCAGCATCAGTCAGACTTGGTTGCACTAAGACTTCCTGTTTGGACCCTTCTCCACCAGCTAACATTATTTTAGTATTGCTAACATCACCAGCTAACAGCATCAGGCTTGGCTGCTCTGAGACTTCCAGTTTGGACTCATCTCCACCAGATAACGCGACTTCACCATCTTTCACACTATTAGCAATATCAGTCAGACTTGGTTCCACCAAGACTTCCTGATTGGACCCTTCTCCACCAACTAAAGCTACTTTAGCATCGCTAAAACCACCAGCTAACAGCATCAGACTCTGATCCACTGTGGAACCAGATGCTATTGTGTCATCTATTTCAGCTTGAACTTCATCCTTTTTGCTGATTTCATCTTTTGCTTCACTTCTTTCTTCTTCGCTCATCATCTCCTGAACTCGATCGTCCACAGAAGCTACAACTTGAAGCTGAGGATGATCCTCCTCTTCCTCATTTCTGGTTGAGCTTGCCATCTCCACCGTCTTCCCTCCATCCTCTTTCGAAGCTGTTGATGTTGTCCCATCGTTAGCTTCTTCCCCAGGAGCTTCTCTGACCGCCACAGAGTCGAGAACCTGCCGATCTGCTTCTTCATCAGCTGCTGGACTGGAGAGGCTCTGCTTCTTCAAAGCGGCAGTTTGTTTTTTAGTCGCTCTCGTGTTTTTTTTCGGTCTTCCTCTCTTTGCTTTCTGTTGTACCGCTGGTTGATCTTCCTCGATAACCTCTTCCTCAACAGCATCTAGTGTCACAGATAAAGCTTCTTCAGCAGCCTCAGTCAGACTCGGGTCCTCCAAGACTTCCTGTTTGGACCCTTCTGCACCAGACAACACTTCTTGAACATTGTTTACATCAGCAGCTAACTGAGTCAGACTCTGCTCCTCTGAGACTACCAGTTCTCCAGCTGTGGAACCAGATGTTGTTGTTTTGTCTCTTTCATCTTTTGCTTCGGTTCTTTCTTCCTTCTCCAGGTTGGAAGTTTCTTCTTCATCAGCTGCCGGACTGGAGAGGCTCTGCTTCTTCAAAGCGGCAGTTTGTTTTTTAGTCGCTCTCGTGTTTCTCTTCGGTCTTCCTCTCTTTGCTTTCTGTTGTGCCGCTAGTTGATCTTCCTCAGTCGCCTCTTCCTCGACAGCATGTAGTATCACATTCGTAGCTTCCTCCGTCTCTTTCGCATCCTCTTCTTCTGGTTTGCTGTTTTTTCCTCTCGTCATGTATCTTCTGGCCATCTTCTCCTGCTTCTTTGGAGAGGTTTCCTTCTCCTCAGCTGTAGATGCTCTGCTCCTCGTGCTCCTTCTGGGCCTTTCCTCTGTCAGAGTTGTAGTGTCGTCTGTTTTTTCTTTCACGTTTTCAGCCTCCAGCTCTGCACTGGGGGTGTCGAGTTTTGGACCTTCAGGTTCGGTTATGGTCTGACAATCAGTCAGATTCACTTCCTCTGAGACATCTGCTTCAGGGAACACGTTTGAAGCGTCTTTCTCATCTTGAATTGAACCTTCATGTTGATCTTTCCTTGCATCAGTTGATGCTTCTCCTAACAGCGCCTCTACAGTAACCATCTTTGTCTCATTGCTCTCTGCTGACACCTGCTGGTCTGCCTGTGCCACTGCGCACTCTGTGGATCTATCTTCCTCTTGATTCGACAGCGGAGTCTCTGCTACGTTTCGAGCAGCAGCTGCAGAACGGGTGACGCGACGTGTGATCCCAGTTGGTGGTTTCTCGCCATCTTTGGGAGACGCTTCGCTTGGGTCTGTCTTGTTGGACTTGGAAACAGCGGCTCCTTCCCCTGTTTTAGGAGGAAAATGGTGTTAAATGTTTGCAAAAACTTTTAGGGTCTTTGCTTTATTTTTTTATTTTTTTTTTTATTATTATTATTTTTTAAAATGCATTTTACCTTTCTGTGCTGTGCGTTTTGGCCTGGCTTGTCGTTCAGCTTTAGCAGATTCCAAGTGTGTCTCGAGGTCAATCGTAAGGTTTCCAGTTAGCTGCAGTCGCTGTTGTAGCGTCATCAACCTGAAATGAAGGAACAAACAAGGTTTAGCAACGCTGATGCGTTTCCCATGTGCACCTTTTTCCTCTCTCCAATTAGCTTTTGCATAGTTTAGCTGAAATCTTGCTCAAAATCTTGGCATTTGGTGACCTTTCCTTCCCTCACTTCAGACTTTATATGTCAACACTCAAAACTCACGGATGTTGGCAGGACAGCAACAATTCAGAGTAGCTGAAGTCTGTCACCACTTTCACCCAGAGCAGTATGCACACATCTGTTCTTATTGCTTTTGGTTAAGGGCCACACTCCACACCAAACTAATGCAAGAAAGGTCGGTAATGACGACAGGCAGGAGTTTAAAGACTCCTGCTTGTTTTTACTTCAGTAGTTCGTAGAGTTTGGGTTTACAGTCGCCATGATTCCATCCAATCATCATGCGAATTTTGGGTGAACTTTGAAAATGTTGTGAAAAAGAAGCGAATTAGTGTTTCTCTCTACTGGTTTGGATCAACCAGGCTACCCAGAGTGTGATTACATCAGATGTTGACACTATGCATAGCTGAAATAAACAGGCTGTAGCGGTTGCTAACTAGCATGGACCACACATCTCAGAATAATGGAGAGGTTTTCAGGAATGTGTTGCTATCGGGGAGGTTGTGTCGACGAGTATTGGTGATGTTCTCTGGAGACGTAGAGGGAAAAAAAAATGCGAAAGCGCGGCGAGAGCAGAAACTGATCCGTCATGTGAGGTAAAAGTTCGCACCTCCAGAACTTAACTTTTTTTGGAAAAGCCAAAAAGCACCTCATGCAAGCGTAAAACGTTTTTGTGAAATTGAAGTTATTTCGAATTTTACCGTTTCCATCATCCTTTTCTAATGCGATACGTCAAACACAGTGATTTATGGCAACAGCAGAAAGGAATCGGTGGCAAACGAGAAGCCCAAAGGTGATTCCTGGATGCTTAAGGCAAGCAGTTTTTTAAATTATTCAATGCCGTTGCTATTCGGCATCATTTTTAACTGCCTGCTTGTCATAGACGTTTCTGCAACACTTGATTAGGGGTGAGCGGTATGGACTGAAAGTTTCATCACAATATTTTGTGGTACAATTGTGATAACAATAAAAGTGACATTACTTCTTTTCACATTACCTGACAGCAATTATTGCCCTACAAACATGCCCATTTGTAATCTACTTCTTTAGGACACCAGTCACATAAAAAAAAGTGATTTCACTAAACTGCTCACAGTAACTGCATTTAATCAGATTTAATAAGTTATTGATGCTCTCGTTGAACAAACAGTGGAGAAAATACAGAAACTAACAGTTTGGGTTTTTTTTAAACATCAATAAATGTTACGATAAATACCCACCCCTACACTTGATAGTTTGCTAAATACCATTAAAAAGATCACGAGACAACACGATACAAAAGCGCCACCTTATGTTCAAACACTGCCACACCAAATGAGTGACTGACATTTTTAACACTTTCTAAATCTGTTTATCTGCAGTAGAGCTGAAAATAAATTTGATCAGAAAGAGTTTTATTTTTATTATTCTTTGCTCATCAATGTACGATTAATCCACCAGGTTTCACATGTTAATCGTTAATAAGATAAAACCAGGTACCAATGGTCAGATTTAATAACGGGTCTGATGTGTGAGAAGATTCATATTTAACTGAAATCAAATTAATCTATGTTTGGGTAACTGATTGGGGGAGCAAAAAATGGAGCACTTACGGCTCGATGCGTCCAACTTTTGTCCTATAAAGACAGGAGAAATTTGTGAAATAATAAAAAATAAAACACACAAAAGAATAAAAATAGCATCAGCCACCATCTTGTCAACATACCAGTTTTCATCTTCCGTTAAGTCGTCCAGAAAGAAAACCTTCTCCACCACCCGAGCAACAGCACCGGAGTCGGCCATCTCGATATAGATCTGAGGCAAGAAAACAGAGTCAAGACAATCAGTGAAACAATCTGTGGGTTTTTTCCACATATTAAACCTAAATCTGAATTACTGAGCTGTGTTTATAGATGAAATATACTCCTGAAATCCCAGTTTTTCATTTTACATGCTGCTTTTTGACTTTATGTTGCTAATCTGATTTGCTTTTCAATATTTAAAAAACAGTATTATGTGTTTTCCAGGCACATAGAATCATTTTATAGCAACAATCCAGTAACTGTTACCTTCAGTTGTTACAAAAATGCTGTAAATATCAGATATGACTTAAAAGAAATGTGACTTTGTAATTTAATGCTTTGAAATTGGGCCTCTGTCTCTTTTTAAGAAAGTCCTGCTCTTTCTGAAACTTCACCTTCAGGAAGTCATCACAACAGCGCTCCTCTATTAACCCTTTGACATTTTTACCAGCGTTTGAGAAGTAACTGGTATGAGCTCAGCAGATGCGCAGTTCCACCAGGTGTTTGCTAATTGCTGCTGGCTAGTCGAGAGAAACTGAGTGGGGAAGTCGCGGGGGAGGGGCGCTCTGTGTAGCGGAAGCTTGGGAACTGCAGCTCTGAGGAGGAGCTGCACCTCAAAGGTAGAGGTAGGTCCTTCCAGGCGTTTTGCACAGCTGAATGGCTGCCACGGGAGATTAAAGGATTCCTCAAACATGCATGAAAGAATCAAGGCAACACTCCAGGTATGTTTTTGATGAGGGAATAACATTAAAACATGATGGAAAGCAAAAAAAAAGTCGATTTTACATAATACTGTCCCTTTAATTTCAACACGTTTATTAAGGGGGTTTTTTTGTAATATTTTTTGCCTCCGAATTTATTTCAATACAATTTTTCCAAATAATCTTATCCTCAATTAAACCTCAAAGTGTATTTAGGTATTAAGCAGATTCTCATTGACGAACAAAAGATGCTTATAAAAATAATGGTCTAAAACTATTTGTTTTGCATTAATTCAGTACTTTGGTAGCTTCATGCAGAGAACATCATACCCTGTTGGCGAGATGTACAAAGTTGACGAAGGGTGTGATGGACGCCACCACTTTCATGACCACAGTGACGATATTTGGAGACGCGTCGAAGACCTCGACAGACAGCAGTCGTTCCTCCAGAGAATCAGAGGTGGGAACAGGCTGAGAAATGAAACAACCAGCTGGTATTAAAGGACCAAAGAGCCAGAGGATGGCAGGTAGGTTTCTGTATCAGAGTTTAACCAAGATAGAACTTACACAGTTGCTCCATTTCAGCACATTTTTGTACAACATCTCCTGTAAAACATGAGAAAACATGAATTTAGTTAGTTTTTGGAAACAATGTAGAAGAAATAAAATTATCTCTCTATTTCAGATTAAATATATGGAAAAACACATTTTTTAAAAAGCAAAATTTAAACATTTCGTGTTAAACTGAGAAAAAATTTCACATTTTAACAACTAAAACACTCAAAAAAAAAAAAGAGTGATAGTAAAACATCCCACAATAATATGTGTCAGTCCAGTTTATACAGGTCCAGGTCTGAGTCTCTGTACCTCGCTGGCTCCATGGTGCTCCATATTCAAGGCGAGGAAAGCTTTGAGTTGGCAGTCATTGATGCTGAAAACTTTATTTAGATGATCTTTGATGAAACGGATGCATGTAGACCAGTCGCTGAAATAGACAAAGGCCTGAAAGAGAGACGAGTTTATTGTTACAGTCACGAAATTCTTAAGAAGTATTTTTTTTTTTAAGATGTTATATGAAAGTGTTTGGGGGTTTCCTAAACACTTGATGGCTGTATAGCACTTTGCATCAATCTGATGGTTGAATAACTTGAATAGCAGAATAAAAATAAAAAAATGCCTTTGTTGTTGAGCTCATATTTATTCAATATTTTTATCAGCAAAAAAGGTTTTTGAATTGAGAATGTTGCTGATGTTAATGTATGGTTTTCGGTTAAAATGCTATTAACAGACCTTGCAATTAACTCGATTAAAAATTTTCATCAAGTCCCACCACTAATATACATACTTTCATATATATGATGAGATTCTTCACAGCCTCCCCTAACCTTTCTCTTTCAGTTGTACACTTTACAGTTTGATATAAATATATATAGTTTTACATATTTTCTTTTTTCTCTGTGCTATGCAGCAACAACCAACTACTGTACAGCAATGACATGTCAATCATCTGGAGAGGCACCCTCTAGCTCCGCCCCTGCCGACAGCGTTTCTATATTTTATTCGCCTTTAGTGTTCAGATTTTTCCAGATTCAACTTTCCGGAGTTTTCAGACATTTATGTTTGTGTTAAAATATTAAATACTGAAGTTTTAACATGAATTTATGGAAGCTGACAAGGAAGGAAGGAAGGAAAGTAAAAGGAACATAGGACACAATGAAGGATGTAGGATACAAGACAAGGGGGGGAAAAAAAGACTGAAAGAAAGAAAGACTCAAGGAAAGAAAGAAAAAAGGAAAGATGAAGCAAAGGAAAGAGGACATAAACTCGGACATACTTCGCTCCGTGGATGTCCGCCCGACACGTTCATGCAAACATCAATTTTTACGTACGCACACTTGGTATCGCACCGTAAACTCCTTGGCGGCAGACCATGTTCGCATCGAACTGTTTTAGGTGCGTCACTGAGCTGATTAGGTTGAGTCGCCATCTTGTGGACAAAATAGTCAAATTTTGAAGAGCGTCTGACGGAAGAGATTAGAACATATTGGAACTTGTATGATACATCAATGAGGGAATATAAGAGAGAACAAAAAATCCTTGACATGACAGAGCTCAGACTCTGGCTAAGGATGAGGCTCTGTGTCGAGGTGAGTGGAACTGTGGGAAATTAAGGAATTTCTCGAGAAATCTATGAAATCTGTACGCTTGACTATGAAATCTCAACTGTCTGCGGACAGTGAACACAGAGTCCAGGTGGCTCACAGAATATGCACAGTATGCGTGAGCCTTAGGGTTCATTGACAGCAGCCCTGTTTAGTCGCTTTAATCAAACTCTGGCTCGTTTGCCTGGAAAGTCCGGTTTGTTTGGGGAGGTGTGAATAATTGAACTCTGATGCAACGCGAACTCTGGTCCGCCTACAATCCTCGGTTTTGGTTCGGTTGAAGTGAACTCTGGTGCGGTTCGAATGCATATGTGAACACCAGGCTAACCAGAGACCGCTTCAAAAGCAGGAAGTGGACTACAACGCAGGGCATTCTGGGTAAATATAACCAAAACAAACGCGTGAGTCTCGCGCTAGTGGAAGAAATGGCTCGTAGTCTTTCACTAAAACCAGAAGAGATATCCTACAACCGCTAAAATCTGACGCTGCTCCATCGTTGTTTACATTTCGTGAAGAAGTTGATCTCAGCGTCTTCTTCAGAGGTTTTTGTGTCGTTTTCTTCAGTGGTTCTTGGTGCAGCGCCCCCACAGGTGAGCGGGGGAACAGGTTGCTCAAAGGGTTTGGTTCGTTTGACACAGTTCAGTGAGAAAGCGAACCGCAGCAGCTGAAAATGTCACACGTTGCAATTTTGGTCCTAAATCAAACCGAGTCTACCGGACTGTCAGGTGTGAAATCAGCCTCAAGGAAAGGAGGAAGGAAAGAAGGACAGAATGAAGTATACAAGGAATAAAACACACAAAGTAGAAACATTTATACAAGGGAACAGTGGATTCAGTTTGGAAATACAAATATTTTCCTTTTCTCATAATCCTACCCGTCCGATTTTTTTTTTTTCTTTTTAAAAACAAACAAAAAAAAAAAACAAAACAAAAAGCATAATCTCAGACTAATATTCCCAGAAACCCTACGCTGATTATCCGAGCCCGGGGTTCCCTCCTTACCCTCCTCTGTAGAGGCAGGACTATCACGTTGGAGCAGAGCGCTGCGAGCGTCTTCTCCTGGAAATACGGCCACGCCAAGCTGGCAACGTCCTCCTGCGTGTAGCTGTCTGTTGGCAGGTTCGTCAGCATGATGGTGAAGAACTTGGGGTTCCAACAGTCGGTTTGCTGCATCACAAGAAGGAAGCTATTTAGGAAACTTATTAGAAACCAAACAGCTGTGTAATAAAAAAACACTAATATGTCAATTGCGAAATACTGAAAGTAGCTTTTAAAATAAAATACATACAACTGTGGTCAGAAGTTTACATATACACATCAGTTTTAGATTATGTTCTTCGGCCAAAATACTTAAATATAGGTTTTCTATAACAGCCGGTTTTTGTCATGAAAATTGTGATACAACTTTTTTTTTTCATTGTATTACTTTCTATAACTTCAAGCCAAGGAAGAGCGATTTTAAATAAACCGTTAAAAGCTCAGAATAAATATGACCTCCTGGCCACGAAATGTGTGAATATAAACTTCTGAACTCGACTACCTGTGGTAAAGAAAACAAACAATCTTACCGCAAAGTAGGAGACTTTATTAAGGTTCATATAATCTGAGAGAAAAGGACAAAACAGTAAGTAAATGCAGTTAACTATGGTGAGGGAACATTTGGGTGAGTAAACGGCTTCAGTGCGTCTCTTACTTGGGATGTCGTACCACGGGGACAATGTTGGGAATATGTACGGGTCGGTTTTCATGCCGATCCAAAATGGCGGCTTGGTATTTGGTGGGAAGTTATATTTCCCTGTTTGGCGGAGAAGAGAATGTTACTCAGAAGATCGGTTGAGCAACATGAAAGCATGCAGGCAGTACTTTTAAAGGGGCAGTATAATGTGTTTTCCAGCCACATAGAATCGTTTTATAGCAACATCCAGTAACTGTTACCTTAAGTTGTTATAAAAATGCTGCATATATGAAATATGACTTAAAAGAAATTTAACTTCGTAATTTAACGCCTTGAAATTGAGCCTCCGTCTCTTTAAAAACTCCTGCTCTTTCTGAAACTCTGCCTTCAGGAAGTCATCACACCAGTGCTCCTCTAATATCCTTTTAACAACGCTTTTACCAACAATTCACTAAGAAGTAGCTCGTATAATGAGCTCAGTAGATGCGCAGTTCCATCAGATGTTTGCAAATTTCTGCTGCTGCTAGTCTGAAGGAGCTCAGTGGGGAAGTCGTGGAGGAAGGGAAGCTCTGAAGCTTGGAAACTGTATCTCCGAGGAGGAGCTGCACCCTGAAGGTGGAGACTGTGCCTGTCACGATAAATTTGGTTGGACGATAAATTGTCCCAGAAATTATTGCGATAAACGACAATATTGTTGTTTTGAGACTATTTTCAAGTGATATATTGATAATGGCATAATAATGCAAGTTCGCTCTCTTAAAGACCAGGAAACTTTAAGTTTTTAAGAAAAGAAAAAAAACAAACAAACCCACATCATCACTGTTACCGTTACTGAATTTTCCATTTTATTTTCAATCTCGTTTTACTAGTTGCCTAAATTTCTTTTTTTTAACTTTTTTTATTTGTTTTGTCTTTTTATCGTCACTTTTTTCAGTTTTTTTTCCTATTTTTTTTCCATATTCTGTATTTATTTAGTTTATTTAGCATCGCTTTTTTATGTATTTTTTTTTTCTAATTTTTCCATATTTTGTATTTATTTAGTAATTTTTTTAAAGATATTTTAAATATCCAAAATAAAACGTCAACCAAACGCAATGAATAAAATGGAAATAAAAAAAAACACATACAATGGATGATGTCTCTGTTAAAAAAAAAAAAAAAAAAAAAAAAATTTAATCACCAGAATGGAAATTATCGAGCTCATTTTAATTTATCATGTGATTAATTTATTAATTGCTTATTGCAACAGGCTTAGCTGTAACCACTCAGGTGTTTTGGACATCTGATGATGATGTAAAGCTCAAAGTACTTAATACTGCACCTTTAAAGCTACAAGTTCAGATCTCTGTCATGTTTGGCGTAGAGAACAGCAGACAGAAGAAATCTCTAAAGTGGCCTTAAAAGGTCATAAATTGTCTAAAAATATCTAAGCTATGCCCATCCAAAATGAACTGAAGATCAAATGTTCTCTCACTGACAAAAACATCCGATTTATCAGATTAAACACTCAGAGGGAACCATTACTGCAACTAGAGGCCATAAGGACTGGTTCTCAGCCAGTCGCCTGAGCATCTGATGGTCAACTGGGACAGAGGGGTTGTTTTTAATATGCAAGTGTCCTACGGGAGCCTCTCCGACATCAGGCCACTGTGCCGTCCGTAAACCCAACATACTGGGTCACGCCTTCCTTTTTCCTGGCATCGATCCTTTTGCGCCCTAAATGAAAAGAGGACTTACCACGTGAATTTCCAAGGCTGTCTGGCGTTTTCATCCTGTGCAGTTTGTGAGAGCGACCCTCTTCGTGCTTACTGTACGAGAGTCCGAACAGATCGACGTCGTTACTCGACTCAAACTCCACAAACAACTGGAAAACACAAAAGCTTCAGCCTGACTGGAGGTCGCTGGGATGTGTCACACAGTCCTGTACAGGTGTGTTAATACCTTGTTGAGAAGAGGCAGGAAGTTTTTGACTGCGAAGCCGTTTATGAGAAGCTCCCGCAGCTCCAGGATTTCACTTTGTGAGATGCCATGGAAGAAGACGGTTCTCGTACCATCATCAGTGACGTTCTGCTCAGAGGAAAGCAGCAAACATTGAAACCAAACAAGAGATTGAGCTCGTCATGGGCACTGCAAAAACACAAGTATTACAAGTATAACACAAGTACCAAGTATTTTATTTCACTTATAACTCGAACTTTTTCATCAATATTAAGGAATTACTGACTTAAAACAAGCTCCTATATCTGCTGAAAAGTTACTTGTAAGTTAGTTTTGTCTTATTTCAAGAGTATTCAAGATATTTGCACAAGAAACTGGACTAACAATACCTAAGATTTTGTGTTTTTGTAGTGATGGCTGGTCTCAGAATCAATCACTGTATTCAATCTGTGACCATTTAAAAAAAAAAAAAAAAAACAAATGCAAAAATTATCTTGTCGGTTGTTAGGTTGTTGTAAGCAACAAACTAACAACCGACCGTAACTCCTCCTCACTTGAACCCATTATTTTATTTTTTTTTCTTTACCCAAAACGCTTCAAGAAAGATTAGCCAACGGAAGTTACGATGAAAGCTTTGAGAAATGGACACATCTGGAGGAAATTTAGAAGGTTTTCCGCAGTAGATTGTGTTGGATTTTAGGACTCAAGCCTCATCGTGGACCTACCATTTTACTGCAGTGCATTAATTGGGCCATCGTGGATGCAAACATACAGTTTTTGTTGGAGACAGCTCTGTTCTGTCAATCATATGAGGCTTTGGACATTATTTTGCATTTTCCAGTGGTTTGACAAAAGAACTCACTGTCTGCAGTTAAGACTGTATCGTTGATTTGCAGACATCACAGGAATCTCAAGAGTCTTAGATTTCCAATTATGTATAACATGGAAATGCATGTAGAAAGGGTGTTGCGAAAAAAAAAAAAAAAAAAAAAAAAAAAAAGCATAACATTGTTGGACAAAGAACGCTAACATGTTAAAGCAGAGAGTGTGTGGCTGTGTTTGCTCGTTACTCACATAGTGAATCAGTTTCATCAGGGTGGTATAAAACTGAAACTGAAACAGAAACGAGAGCACTTTAATAGCAACTGAACATTAAAAACATGATAAACAAAACTAAAGACTGAAATGAGAAGCAACAGATCAAATTAACCTCTAGTTGGTGTTACCCTTAAAGCTGCAGTATGCAACTTTTATGAAATTATCATGTTGTGACAGTTTATCAGGCAGATAATCTGTTAAAAATCAAGCTCCTCTGCCTTCTCCCAGTGCTCCCAGTACGAACTGCAGAAATACACCACTCAGTCAGAAACAACCAATCAGAGCCAGGAGGAGGGGCTTCGCGCTGTCAATCACCCTCATGTATGCGCCGCTCACACACTCCCCCCTTGCTCTGCTACGCTACAGCTGGTTCACCACAACATAGCCTGATGCTAATGCTAAGGCTAGTTAGCATGGCCACCGATGGCGGTGGATAAACAGTTTTCCTGGAACGGTGAGGAGTTTCTCCACCATCAGCACATTTAGCAGCGCGTACACGAGGGTGATTGACAGCACTAAGCCCCTCCCCCTGGCTCTGATTGGTTGTTTTAGGTCAGGAGCGGCGCATTTCTTTAGACGGCAATAGTATCTCAGGGAGGAGGTGGAGGAGCTCGATCTTTTCACAGATTATCTGTCTCAGACCAAACTGTCACGACATGACAGTTTTAACAAATATACAAAAAACATATGTTTGTAAAAGTTGCAAACTGCAGCTTTAAGTAGCTAAAAAATGACCACCAGGAAGGAAATCGTGTCATTTCTATTGCTCATCAACAGTTGCGGTCTTCTGGTATCAACAGAAATGTGTTTTTCAAACCTCTGCTTCAACTTTTGCTTTTGTAGAAATCAGACTGACCAACTCCAAGCACCCTCAGTCAGGATTTATTCCAGTCAATTATAGAAATATAAATAAAAAATATTCACTTAAATTTGTTGTTTTTAACTCATAAATCTTTAAAACTTTGTAATTATTCCTCAATATAACCAAGAAACAACATTTCTGTCACTGCCCAAACTTAACCTGATACCTGAAGGTAGTATGCTGGCCTGTTGGCGTCTATTTACATAAATTACTCAAGGATAAACAGGACGGTCTGATACTTACAGGTGTCATTGGAAGGCTGTTGCAAACAGGTCTTATGCAGAGCTCCTGGCCCTTAAAGGCGATGCCGTCCCACATCTCGGTTATAAGGTTTCGTAGCTCTTCACCACTCGGCATGATGCCCAAAGCCTGATGGGAAAGTTAAACAACATCGGTCAGGATTTAAAAAGAAGCACCTAAAATGAGCAGAAATACCATAAATACGTCAAAACCTTTAGGACGAACTTGCAAAAACCTTGAAGTTTCTCTATCTATGTTCAATACTAAAATTTGTTTAATGATTGAAACCTTTAAGTGTGAAAAAAGGAAGAAAAAAAAAAAAGAAATGTTTGCATAAAAGCTGGTTCTCACCAGGCCAGACTGAGGAATACAATAAATGGTGTCGACTTCATGTTTGAATCCAAAAGGTACGAGCAGCTCGGTCAGCTCCTCTTCGGTGTAGCTGCAGTCTTCATAATCTGGGAGGTTGCTGATCAAAAACACCTCCTCAGGAAACTGAAGAAGAAGAAAACAGTTAGTTCTAACAAAAACTATTAAACTGTGGTTGTGTGAAAATGGTGGAAGAAGTCGACATTAAGCTCCAGTAAGGGGAAAATCTTTCCTTCTGTGTCTCATTTAAACTTTCTGCCTCAGGTAACTTACTTCTGTCATCGACTTCGTTTCTTCGTTTGTAAAACACTCTAAGACCAAGAGAGGACAAGAGTTAAAGGTTGGAGATTGTGGCGCAGAAACAACAAAGAAAACACTGAGTTCAGGTTTTTCTTACTGAAACTTTCTTTCAACAACAACGACTTTAACTGATCTCCAACAGTCAGGGAGGTTTTACAGTTCAAGTGATAATCATCCGCTGTGGGTGGCGCCGCTCGCTCTGGTCTTGAAGCCGTCTTCTCCTCAGTGTTCACATCAGATTCTGAAAGGGACGATATTTAAAGGGGCGGTACTGTGTATTCAGTCATTTTATAGCAACAATCAAGTAACTATGTTCCCTTCAGTTGTTACTAAATGCTGTAAATATCAAATATGACTTAAAAGAAATTTGACTTTGCAATTTAACGCCTTGAGGCGTCGCCTCTCAGTGATGGCTGCAGGGCTCAGACACCTGTCCAGCCATGTTGTCAGTTTTTGTTTTTCTTGGATGGGCTGTACTTTAACAACGTTTTTACCAGCGTTTCACTGAGAAGTAGCTGGTAAAATGAGCTCAGCAGATGCACAGTTCCACCAGGTGTTTGCTAATTCCTGCTGGCTAGTCTGGAGGAGCACGGGGGAGGGGTGCTCTGTGAGGCGGAAGCTTGTAAAATTGGAAACTGGAGCTCCGAGGAGGAGCTGCGTCTCGAAGGCGGAGCTGTATCCACCCAGGCGTTTTGCCTGTTCAGGAGTATCCCCTATAACTAAAGTATTATAGTCTTATAAAGCTAACCTTTGAACACTTTAGATAACTGGAGCATGTATAAGAATGGACTGTCATGACTTTAGAGTGCCAACAGTGAAATCCATCCATCTTCTATACCAGCTTATCCTTGGAGTGTAAGTTGGTTAATTTCATGTTGACTATGTTTAAACCAGTCTTTATGAGCTACACTGGTTGTGCTAAAATAGCTTGCAGAACATCGAGACATCCAGTGGTTTGGATTTCACACTTTTCCAGACCTTTTTCTAGACAGGATTTGAGACATCAGAGTTAAAAACTTTTAGCTAAAATGCCACAAATCATAGGACAGCACAACACAGCAGATGGATTTGAAGTCAGCAGTGTGGCAAATGATTAGTTTATTATAATTTTTTGGAATCTGGACTAACTAACACAGCAGGCCAATATGACAAAATCGAGTGCTGGCTGATATGGCTTATAAATAAAATCAAAATAAAATTTCTGGGTTGTTTTACACCAAATTCGATTTCCGATTTTAATTGAATTTTTGTTTTGTTTTTCTCATTAAAATGACTTTTCTCATAATTTTAAGACTTTATTCTGCTAATATTACGACTATATTCTCCATAATTAAGCAAAAATTCTTGTAGCCTGACCCTGATACTTCGTTGTACAACTGAAATAAAAGCCAATTTTTGAAAATATTTTCTGTCATTTGTAATTTCATTTTTAGAAAAGAAAGCAAGAAAAAAAAATCAATTACAATCAAATTAGGTATGAAAAAAATAGATTTTATTTTTAAGCCATATCGCCCAGCCCTAGGTTTCACCTCGTTAGACCTTAAAATTACTTAAATTCTGTCTTTTCTTTTTCCCACAAATAATTGGTGATCACTCACTAAGTCCCTTCCCCCCCCCAAAAAAAATCACCCTGAAATATTTTACAGTCAAAACTAAACGTAAAAAACATTTTGGTCTTCTTGTATGCTTAAATTTTTAGGGGTCTTTGTACATCTATTTTTACAAAGCTTCACCTGCACACATCACAAGAAGCCTGCAAAGATCAAATCAGCTCAGTGGAAAACCGATAGCACCGTTTTGGGCATAAACCAGCAATAATAATGATTAAAAATAGTTATTTTATGGGGTTTGTTTCAGTAGCTTCAGTAACTAAAAACAATTCTATTTAAAATCATATGAAATATTAAAAGCTTAAAGTAATAATGCATTTGCTATGAAATTCTATTATGGACTAAATGAAACTAACAGCTGAACACATGGACTGAGAAGTTATATTAATCTGTCGGATCACAGAGAGCAGCTAGACAATGTAAGTCATGCAAGTAAAATAGACCGTTTCAATGAAACATATCAGGATAGAAAGTGAAATTTTTACCCTCTGTAGCATCCTGCTTCAGCTTTGACTGGAGCTCTTCTTGGGCAGCAACAGATTCTTGATCATTTACAGGCTCATTTTCTGACTCTCTCGTATCTGCTGCTGCTTTTTTGGTTTTAATCCCTGAATCGTCCCCCTCCGTTCTACGTTTCTTTGCAGCCGAAGACGTTTCTGCTTGAGTGCCAGCTGTAGCTGCTTCATCTCCAGGCGAACTGAGTCAGCGGAGAAAAGGATAAAAGTGTGAAGTTCAACATCACAAAAAACACACTAAAATGCAAACCATGGCCAGAAAGCATCACAACTAAACTGAGGAACTGGATGATTAACAGTGTAAAACACAACTTACGACTTCTGCTGTTTTGTGGAAGCGGAAGCAGGAGGTATGAAAACACAGTCCTGTAAATACATAACTTTTAACATATTTCACCTCAACAAATAGATGTATTCTCCTCACAGACAAATGCAGTTCTTCTCCACTTGTAAGCTGGTATTTGTGGCATTTCTTCCAAGCATGAACATTTTACCCCCAGAAGCAGCATTTCATTGAGGGGAAAAAAACAAAAACAAACTAAAAACACATGAATTTGGACACATACCTCAGTGACAACGGTGATGGTGTCTCCTTTAAAGTCGAAGCTCTCCATGCTCCGAAGTATCTCCGCATCTTCCACTTCCCGGAAAATGACGTTTGCCTGCAATGTGCACAACAAAGACAAATACGGGTTTTAGGATGCTTTTCTCTCTGGTTGTTTACTATGCAAGAGGAAAATGCTACATTTGAAGCATCTCTTGTGTCTTCAGAAAGGCATGTTTAATTCTCCAAAAGGTATTTCAGCATCATCTTTCTCTTTTAAGGCAAAACAAAACAGAAAACAAGCTTTTTAGGTATCATAGTACTCTGTTAGACTGTGAAGAGATTATTACTCAGAAATATTTGTGGGTTTTTTTTCTGTATACAACAGCAACTATCTTAAATAACTTTTTACTTCCAAGAAAGTTTAGGAATTAAGAGTGCACAGATAAATTCAGATTTCCGTCATTTTGGGAGATCTATGATCAGCCGATACATGTGAAACTGATCTTATCCAACTCCTCAAAGGTCTGAAAATCAGCTATTGGCCACCAGGTCACATCTGCACATGCTCGGTGAACAGTATCCCACTGTTTGCAACTTTCTAGACTAAAAAATAAATAAATAAAAATCAGTATCGGGGGAAAAAATTGGAATCAGCAGGTCAGGCTTTTTAAAGCTCACTGCACTCCTATCAAGAACGGATTTTGAGTGGATGCAAACGCCGGATGATGTCCTGAAGGCAAACTGTTAACTAAGTCCATACCACACACCAATCCTTCATCCAACAAACTAGGGCTGAACCTGTTCATTTAGTAATTTGTGAATCCAAAAAAATAATCACCAGATCAGCCCTACACTGTCTTGATGTTAAAACAAGTGGAAAGGCCTGAGTTTTGATGTTAGAAGTATTTTTTTAGCTGCAGATGCATCCTTTGCTACAAATGATCAAGCATTCACTAAAGGTATGCTGTGTTGTTGTATTTTAGGCAATAAAATATTTATTTTCTTATTTTAAAAAAGAATTATTTGCTTTTTTAATGTATTTCTAATACTGTATAAAAAAAAGCCTAAATGAAAAATCTGCAGAATGTGCCATTTTTAAAAAATCTGATTAATCTTCAGAATAATCGATAGATTAATTGAAAACTAAAATGATCTTTAACTGCAGCCTTACAACAAACCAACCATTTAAGTATCCAACCTCAGACCACACTCCAACCCATCCACCCAACCCCTTACCCATCTAACTAATCATCAAACCACCAGATTTTAACTTTCAGAGACATAAAAACAGTTACAATGTCAGCCTTCTATCACCTGAAGAACATATTAAAATGAGTGGGTTGTGCTATTAATAGATATTTTAAATGAACCTCTTGTACAAAATTGTAAAACTGGAAAATAGTATGTAGAAAAGGACATCATAACGTATGTCTTGACAAAATACCTGCTCACTTTTTAATTAGACATACCTCGTGTCTGGATCTATACAGCACAATTGACTCGACTTTCCCAAATGACTCCATGGCATTCCAGACATCATTGTATGAGTGATTGCTAAAAATCCCTCTGAGCTTCACCATGTTTGGGTCATCCTAGAGCAGACAGAAACAAAAAGAGAGTAAATACTTATGGGGTCTAAGGGTAAATATTTAGTGTTCAAAGTGGTTGTATGAAACAACACAAATCATACTCTGGATATTCTTTCAGATGTTTGAATGTTTCTGACAAACATTGTTTTATGTGTAAAAGACGAGGTTAATTAATGAGTAAAATTGATTAGAGAAACAAAGAGAAAAGAGGACATGTAAAAAGAGACCTTAAAACATACAAATGATTAAGACTTGCATTGATGACCTGATCATTTGACCGATATCAACTGATTTAAAAGATCATGGTAAATTCAACAATCAAAAGTTTAGCCACTATGTGTGGGATGTAAGTCTCTTTCCACTTTTACAGTTTTGTTTACCTTACTTAATGCAGGCAATTATTTTTGTTAGTTTGGAGAATAACTTGCCTCAGTGTCCCGAGGACCAGGCCTTGTAATAGAAAATGATGACGATGGCGATGTTGGCTTCCTCTTTTTGAGTTCAGCCAATAAGGCGGGGGTCATAGATTTTACCACAGCCTCCAAGTCCGATTGTTTTGACAGAGACTGGACGCCTAGAAAAGGATGGAAGAGAATCACTTGCTTGGTAGGTTCTTTTTGTTGAATACAATCAAATGTAAAACAAGTAATGTAAAATTGTTGCACAATATTTTACAGGCAATTCATGGATACAACTGGTCAACCAGAACACAAGATAATCCTACATGCTGATGATGTGAGTCTCTTTCTAACACAAGATAATCTTATTTGCTAATGAGAGTCTCTTCCTAACACAAAATAACCCCATATGTTGATGATGTGAGTCTCTAACACAACATAATCTTATATGCTAATGATATCTCTCTTCATAACATAAGAATCTTATATGCTGATGTTGTGAGTAACTTCGCAAGACAAGATAACCCAATATATGCTGATGACGTGAGTCTTTTTCTACCACAAGATAATCCTATATGTTGATGATGTGAGTCTCTTTCTAACACAATATAACCTTATATGCTGATAATGTGAGTCTCTTCCTAAAACAAGATAATCTTATATGCCGATAATGTGAGTTTCCACATAATACAAGATATCCTTTTATGTTGATGATGTGACACTATTTTTAACACATGGTAACAGTATTTGATGATCTGAACAGTTTATGCTGATAAAAATGAGTTTAATTTTTCTTGATTCAAAAATGATTTGATTTCTTGGACATTTTTTTAAGAATATCTGATGTTAGTAGCTTTTATTCACAACATGCACACAGAAAACTCCACATACCCTACTTAAGACATTTAGTGGTTTGGTGATGTATGGGAAACTGAATCTAGACTGATGGGAAGGAAAATTACATAATATATATGTGGGGTTATTTTCACTTAGAAAATTGAGGAAGTATGTTTCGATTTTATTTATTTATTTATTTTCCCACAATGTGAAAAACTGTCCCTTATAAAATATTTGTCAAACCTGATGCTTCCAGCAGTCTCTTTGCCAGTCTCTCTGCACTGGTTGACCTCCTCCGCTCAGGTGTCGATCTTTCCGACAACGATCGTCTCTCTCTTTTCTTTCTCTGCTCTCTCTCGCGGCTCCTTGAACGTGAATGGTAATAGTGGGTTGAACGGGACTTGTGCCGAGGAGACGAGGAATGAGACCGGGACCTAACGAAAGTTTGTATTAAATAACTTAAGACTTGATGAAAAAGTATATTTTATGCAAAAACCTAGACTTTTAGAATGTTTTCAGAAACATGCAGTAATTTTAAACTTTATAAATATCTCAAATCTATTGCTAAATGGTTTCTGGATGTTGATACCTACCTGTCAGTCCTGTGTTTCTTCTTACTCTTGGAGTCATGGTAATGATGAGGGCTGCGGGATAGGGAACGTGAGCTGCTGTTGGCCCTTTTTCCTTTTTTATGACTGCGCTGTGGGCTGCGTGAGCGAGAACGCGAACTGCTACTGGACCTGTCTCTTTGGTTTCGGCGGAAGCTGTGCGAACGGGAACGGCTCCTTTGCTGGGTTGTAGGTTTTTTATCTGAAACTCTACAAAGGCAAAAACGAGAGAAAGACAGAAAATCATTCATAAAACATTACTTTTTCTGAGTTTAAATGGATGCGGTTTCATTTGAAAAAGAAAATTACCTCCAGTCTTGTGTCTCACCATCCCAGTCTGGATATCTGTAACAGGCATTAAAACAAAAGGAAACAGGTCACAGTTTGACAACCAGAGGATGTCTGCACAAGAAAGAGGCATTCATAAAATATCTATTGAATTTTACAACAAAAACCAAATGTGCAGCTTTTTGGCTGCTTATTTAAGAAATTGAACCTAGAATAAAGTTTCATTAATAGCCAAAGTTCCTCCTTTAAATATGTTCAAGGTAACCTTGCTATACTACTTCTATAGGTATGCATCTCAATGAAAATCAGAATATCATTGAAAAGTATCAAAAAGTCATACAGATACACCTGTATATTGGAAAGATGGTTATATACATTTTTTTGTATTTTGTTCTCCAACATAAGGCATGAAAATAAAGGCAAAGATGATAAAGTTACACCACAGTACAAAAACACTGGGTTCTCCATACCTCACAGTTTCCCTTTGGGATAAATAAAGTATTTTTGAACTGAATTTGAATTGAAAGGCAACAAACATTGCTCATTAATCAATCTATTCCTCCTTACAACTAAAGTTTCCACAGCACAATGCTACAGCGGTGCCAATTTGGAAAGAAAATACCAACAAATATAGTAGAAAACACCAGGTTTTAAAACTACTGGACACTACCTACATACCAATGTGTCATGGACTAGTGGCCAGTTAATACAACAGTAAGTTTATTAGATAATTTAGATACCCAGCAACTTTATTTTTACAAGGTTAAAAAGATAAAAACTTAGTAAAAACCTCCACATTATCAGCCACATTTTCAACTTGACTGACAAATGATCCATAGCTAGAACTTCAAAGATGCAACGTTTTAAAATTTTAGCAGCCTTTTATATCCTTTGGATATAAAGGTACAAGTCCACATTCTCTACATTCTCTACCAGCCAACAGACTGCTTTTTATAGCTGCTAACGCTATACCCTTGCTAAACAATATAAGATGCTAAAGACATCTTAAAATGCCAATTCTGTAACCATTTTGTCTTTGTTTTTAAACAATAGTCAAACCTTGTGTATACAAAACATAGATAATAACCTACTTAATGCTGGAGTTTATGATTCTTAAAGACAAACTTAGCAGATAAGACCTTTACAAAAACCAGACATCAGAAGACGAACCACAAATCTGGTAAGTCCATCTCTCATTCTGAACTTATCAAGCACAGAAAAGGCTTACCGATCTAAACAGTTAATCCCGAAAAAGAGATTATTTAATTTAGACATGCCATTCAAAAACATGCAACTCCTCTCACTCTCAGTCAAATGCTGGTAAGGCTCTCAATGTGTCTAGTGTCCTTCACTTGCCATTTTGTGTAACTGTTGGGTGCATTGGCAACTGCCTGTAGCAATGCCCTTCAAACATGAATGCTTCTTGTTGATGGCAAAATATTACAAACCCATCAACTGTATCAGACACTTCCAAACGGAACCACTGGTTCTGGAGCTTAACTGCTCCAGTCGGTAAAATAAGAAACTATTGTATAGGTTCCTCCACAATGTAAAGTAGGTTTAAAGAGTGAAACAGTGGTAAGCACTGCTAGCTAAAAAGTTACTTACGCTAACCCTAAAGCACTAATCAACATTAGTTCTACCAATACTTAAGTACTACACCAACACAGTATTTAGCAGAAGTGAATGCTAAAGTGGCAACTTAAATTCAAGCTATATCTGCCCTTGAAAGACTGCAATCCTCGAGCACAAATATAATTTTGACATAACTTACATGTTCTACAGTATCCTCAGATATTGTATTTACATCTTGTTCTGTACTGTTATTTTGTTCTTGTATGTTTCTTGTTTAAAATAGTTACTGGAAAAAAGAGCAAAAAAACGTGAGGAAACAACTGCTCACCCACTTCAAAATAAGAGCATGAATATAAACATCAGCTTGAAGAATAACCAAAACTTAAACTCAGAAGTCCAACTTTATTCAACTGAAAGTTACGAAACAGATAAGTAAATTAGCGCTTTAGAATTTATCCAGAAAAATTTATTTAGGGGAAGGTAACTGCGCTAAACATTTTCAAGTTAGCAAAAGTGGAAAAATTAGCTCCGCGACTAGCACACTAGCAAATTAGAGGAAGTGTACCAACCACTGGAGTGAAGGAAGCCAAACTACAACTCAAAGACGTAGCACCACAAGTTTACAAACACACTGCTGTTGATTAGGTGGACACCAGTACATGTAGGTTGTGGTTCATAACAGAACATAACAGCAGTTCAACAAACCTACTGATTATGCTACAACTTAACTTTTACAGTAGCTGGCTATGAATTCGTGGTACATTTCCCAAACCTTGTAGGTTGCTTAAGCAGTACATCAGAAGTCTAACACATTTACCAAGATAGTCTTCTTTAGAAAGGCTGGTTAGCCTGCATGCAATACTCAAAAACTATCAGCAGCTAACTCATGATCATTTAAAATAACTCAGCATCAGAGATGACAAAGTAAACAAATAATTAAGAGAAAAACACTAACTGTTTCCGAAGGAGCTTGCGGTTCTCATGGTGCAAGGGGGAATCGTGGTGGAAAAGCCAGTGCTAGTTGTCAGAACAAACAAACAAGTTAGGAAGTTGTTTCACAACTATCACAAGCTTTAAAAATTGCTCAAACGTTTTTTTTTTTTGTTTTTTTTTTTCACCATTGAACCCAACAGACACATTTGATTGAACTTTGAAGATGTTGAATTCTACAGTTATTACCATTGTTTCCCACAACTATAACAAACATCTAAATAAATACGCATTTTGTAAACAGCAGTTTATTAAAAATTACACCCGACAAATTGGCTTAAATATTAAGAAATCTTTATAATTAAAACCAGCAAAGACAGAAGTCGCACAGTAGATGACAAAAACGTTCATCTTGGTCTCTGGTCAGGTCTGATGTTGCCATCCTCGGTTCTTGGTCATCTTACCATTCTTGGTAATGGTATTCCAGGCAGGTTTGGATCAGGACAGAAAACACAGAACCTGGGACAACTACAATGTGAGTCAAGGGCAGGAAGAGGAGGAAAATGGAGAACAGGACGCTGGTATGCTGCAGAAATTGGAGGGAAAGTCACAAAAGTCCACTTCATGTGTAAAAATACACAGAAAAAAGGTAACCTCAGAAATACAAAAATATATTTTAATTGTTAAAAATAGCTCAACATTGTTGATGCTTTTAAAAATCTCAAGTAAAGAATTCCTGACTCAAAGTTAGATTAAAATGACGAGAAACAAACATTTAAAGTCACTGACTGAAGATGAGTTAGTTCACTGTAATGTTTCTATTCTTTATAATAGCATCCTTAAAAAAGGACACTTCCCAATAAAGAAATACAATGCTCCAAAAAAAAAAAAAAATTTAAAATATTGAACAACCTGCTCCACTTACCTTCATAGTCTCAAATTTTTTGTCACAAAGAGTGCACCTATGTGGAAAGGCTGGCGGTGCGGCACATGCATAGTCGTTGATCATGGACCTCGATGGCTGACCCTTGAAGACTTCCACCTTCGGAGCTGAGCTGCTGTACAGGGACTTTGACGAGCTATGGTTTGTCTGACCTGGAGGAGTGGTGAGAAATCTGGAAACAAAAGGACGCGAAACTTTCTGCTGTTGCGACTCCTCTGGCAGTTTAGTTTGCTCCTTTGCCTGTTGTTTCATTGCATCCATTGTTGCTTTGCTTTGTTGAAACTTTTGCTCTTGTTCTTTTGCCAGCTTTCCTTTGCCCTGCTCTTTAGCAACCTCTGGGTGACGTTCTTGAGTTTTACGTGGATTATCGGTATGAGAATCCTGCTTACAACCAACTTTACCACCTTCACCAGAGGGAATACTAGATAGCGTTGACTTCTTTGAATTTTGTGCTTCCCCTTGTGGAGTATAGTCTTGCAGAAGGTTGGCACTAGAAAACTTTGGTCTTTTCCTTGTTTCTGCATTTTTCTTTAACAGAACAAGGGGAGTGAAGGCAATCCCAGGAGTCTGGATTGGTTGGCTCTGCAGCTGTTTGGGTGGATCTGCTTCTAACTTTGGAGGAACAACAGTGGGAATAAATTTCTCCGGAGCCTGAGTTTGGTGGGTCCCTGGAATTATAGGTGGATCTTCGTTATCTTCTGGGGAAATGAAAGGGATGTGGATTTTTTGAGGAGCCCGGATTGGTGGGGTCTGTAGCAACTTGGGTAGGTTACTGCTTTGGGGAGTCACAGAACTCCTCATTGAGGTGAGGCTAGGAGGAGAAACTTTCAGGCTAAGTAAAGGAACTGCTACATTGCTCTTAGAACTGGTGACTTTACTGGAATTTCTAATTTCCTCTCCAACCACAGTGTAGCTCCCAGTATGTCCATAGTCAATCACTTTGGCAGGTTTAAAAATCCTTGTTGAGACATCATCCTCGTACATCTGTGGCGCTTCAGGGCTCCTGCGTGTCTCCGGTTCACAAAAGCTTGTGGAGGTTTCGGGGTCAGAGTGGGGAGGTGTTGAAGTTCTCTTCTCCTTCATGAGGCGGATCTGCTTCAAGATCAGAGGTAGATTATCAGAGTTTATCTTATCTTCAGGGAACATAAGGAGATATTCCAAGTCCTCTTTTTCAAGTCCAAAGCGCTGAAGGAGGACAGCAGCAAGCTCTGGAGTATACAGCGATGACTGAGAAGGCTCATCACGATGCAGTGGTTTGCTTGGAGATGGATCATCATAACTTCTTGAACTTTGGTGTCTCTCGCTGGATGCAAAAAACCTACCATCACTGCTGCTGGGAAGGTCGGGTGAATCTGAAGAATGAAATTTCATGGGAGTATCATCTGTGGGCTTTTTCAAGATCTGCAACCAGCTCAAGGAGCTGCTGTCACTTTCATCCTCGGGCTCCCCATCTCTGTCTGTATCACCATATGATGATACACTGGTGGAAGGAAACTCGCCTCTTTGAGTGCTGAGAAAGCAAGAACCATGGCTTAAAGGCGGTGGCACCACAACTTCTCGGGTTCTGGCAACAACTGATCTTTCAAGCTCCTTTTCTGACTTGGCCATTGTCTGTTCAGTCCTGTAAGTCATTGGCAGATCTGACATTTGAGGGATAGTTCTTCCAGAAATTTTACAAGTTCCAGAAGATGATGGAGACAAGCTAAAGTCTGAATCAGGTTCCATATGGTGTCGTGCCATCCAGTGGTCCATGTCTGACCGTCCACTTAAGACTGGACGTTCGGACGGACCTTGGGTGGGATTTTGATTCCTTGAAGAATAGCGATTATACGGTGGAAATGACATGGCTTTATGAATCCTCCAGAAGTGAAGGTGATGAACACCCACACAACAGGGATGAACGTTGCAGACGTCAGTTCCTTAATTGGTGAACAGGTTGTGACTGACACAAACAGCGCATTGGTAATCTGTGTCAGTGCTGCCTAAGCCACATCTAGGGATGGTCACTCTGCGGATAGCTGTACTTCTGCAGAAGAGAAGACAACAGTCCGAAAACAAAAGCCAAAAAAAAAGCTGAAGACAAAGCAGGTCATGGAGTAGAGCAGGCTCCTCCACAGGTTTCAGCCAACACCCGGACAGTTATGAAGTCTCTCAGCAGCTTCACATTCTTCCCAGCATTAAGAAGTTCAGGTCTTTACTGGCAAGAGAGAACAAAGACGGTGAAACATCACAGGGTTGATAAGAGGAGAGAAACCAAGGTCACAGAAATATGTTCACATTTTCTTTTCTTACATGGAAACAGCTAAAAACAAGGGACAAGAATAAAACTATATCAACTGAACAACATTACTTGATAACTAATAGTGCATTCAGACCAAACGTGATTTGAGCATCAGGGGTGTCTGGTTTCCATGCAAAGTCTATATAGACGCACATCGAGGGGGCGTCGAGAAGTCTTGCAGCGCGTCTCGCACGTCTACCTCTGCACGTTTTCAGATATCCAGTATTTGAATAGTGTACAGCACGTCCAAAGCAGTACACACTTGAATTGGAAAATCTGAACTTTTGCAGCTGGACGTGAAGCGTCAACCAATCAGAGAGACTCCACTACGTGATGTAGTGGGGTATTTTCTGATGGGACAGAAGGACCAAAACCCTGGGAAGTAGGATCACACAAAGATGACAATGGAGGACAAACTCATGGTCGCTGTTTGTGCCTGTCCTATTATTTATGACCAGTCAAGAAGGTCGTCAAACTGGACTCGGGTGAAACAAAAATAGTGCTGAAAGCGATGCTCATCAGTGTGCAGCTCCTGGAGCAGGTGGTGAAATTCACCAAACTCAGAACACCTCTGAATTATCTGGTGGATCCAGACACAGCGCAAAGGCGCCCAACAACAATGTTCTCTTGCTTTCAGTAAATAAAGCAAAGCCACTCTCTCAGTTTCATCTGCTATTGTACAAAGAGACCAGCAGAGGGAAAACAACCAAAAGTCAAGAGGCTCCTCCTAACGCGCGTCTTTCCACACTTTGCTCAGACGCCCCTTTAGAGTGATTTTGATGCCCATTATTAACCGTCTGACTTTCAAAGTGCACAACTGTCCAACTTGAGGCGTTGGACGCCTTTTTGATGTGCGAAACGCGTTCGGTCTGAACCCAGTTTAAGAATATATGTTGGTGATATAGGATGAGAATGAACTTAAAACCAAGTCTAAACCAAAGTTTGTTCATTAAGACAAAAAAAAAAAAAAAAAAAAATCCCTTTTGCATGAAAATAATGAATCACCGAAGAGATAAAAAGTAGGCCGGTCTGGATTCACATCCTCTTTAAACTCACATCTGTGATTCAGGAGGTTTCTAACCCCTGTGCTTCACCGGACAACGTTCAACTTGACTCTGGAAAAAGGTGGCGAACAATCTGCTTTAAGAGACAGTTAAGATCATTAAAAGTATCTTACAGATTCAAGACAAGCATTTTTTTTTTTTTTTTCTTAAAAGGGGGTCACCGATGCTTTGAAGTAAGAAACAGGACCTTCTGGGACAGAGCTGGGGAGAGCTTCAGCTTCATTATATTAAAAACAAAATCACAGTGGACGTAACAGCTGCAAACAATTCAAGCAATGACAAATGTGTAATAGTTTAAGACAATACAAGCAAATCACATCCATAGCTAATTAAATGAGGATACAGGCCAGATTGTAGATAAACCACAGAAACAAATAACCAGCTTGAAGACTCCAGAATTCCACTTTTATTGCTGAATAACATGATAAAATGATGTGCAAAGCTAAAGTGCTTTTCGTCAAATAATTATCCCAACTGGGCATGGATAAACATAAGTATCTGCAGTAGGATAATAAACAGAAATAGCAGAGTGTCAAGCTCCATCTTTTTCCTTTTCCCCACCTAATCCATAGCAGAGTTGTAGTGGAGTGATGCCAAACTTTAGTGGTCAATGGATGAGAGGCGGGGGTATCCACATACCAGGTCATCATGGCACAGGAGAATCGATGATCCAGTCACATAGCCATTAAGAGCAATTTAGAGTGGCTAAGTTACCTTACGCGTTGGACTCTGGGCGGAAGCTGGGAAAAAAACCATGTAAACTCCACATACAAAGGTCCTGGGCAGGGTTTCTATACAGGACCTTCTTGCTGCGACACCAAGTACCCCATGGTTTCAGGAGAGTACAATCAAAATGAAAGGAAAAAAAGTGAAACATGAACAAACCACAACAGCTGCTACTTCTAAAATAAGACACCTCAGTTTACAGATGGTAAAATTCAACAATTTGAGTCTATTTACTTAAAAAAAAGTAAACTAATATTGCATAAATGGGACAGAGACCCATAGATCATGGTAAGGAAGCTGTGTTTGATTCTCTTAGCAACTCTGAGGCATCCATGTGGGTCTTCAGGTTAAAATACAGTGTAGAAACATAAGATATGCCAAATACCCAACTGTACTACCCAATGTTATTCTATAATAGTGTATTAAATACTATTATTTATTCATCTATCGCAACTGTGATGAAGATGTAACATAAGACCTTAAAGAACACAAGGGACTATTTTGATCTTGTTTGAAATTCATGTTTTTATGATGGTTTAATTCACTGTCAGCTAAAGATATCTGGAGATTAGGATAGAACAGAAATGCTAATTCAGTCCTTAGCTGTGAGATGAAACTTGGGGTCATTGTTGGCCAAACACCAGCAGACCATTTTTAAAAAGGTCAAAAAAAAAAAAAAAAAAAACCCAAAATAGACATCCACAGCGGTCCAAGACTTCAACTAAAACATTGCCTAAATTTGGGAGTAGTTCTCCTGGCAGCAGGTTGTTTATGATGCTGATAGACATGCTAACTCTTATTGCCACCACATGATTCAAAAGACTTTCAATTTAAAAGCCAAGCCATGACTGACTATTTAAAAAAGAAAAAGTGTGTAGAAAGTGAATTATGTCCTTTATTTTATACAAAGAAAACTTGAGGCAATTTCCCCTTTTTAGGTCATCAAACACAGCAAACAAAACAAAAAACAGAAACTGGCCTAAGCCTCATTGGAACTTCGTAATCATGAAATAAAATGAGCTAAAGCTGCTGCATCCTAGGTGCACAAAGGAGCGTGATCACAGATGCTTCCTCCCAGCAGCTGTTCTATGCTATAACCATCACTGCTCCCAATAAAACTAAACTCAATAAATGTTTACATCCTTCCTGTTACATGCAATTTTTTTTCCTATTTATTGTTAACAGTCTGGTGTTTTTATGCACAAAAATACATCCTCAAGTTGTACAATTTTTTTTTTTTTTTTTTTTTTGTCCGTCTCAGTTGCACATTGTTTTTATTTGAGTATGCTATCTTTAATAACGGTACAGTATTATTTTTTTCTTTGTAGTAAGTTTGCCCTAACTGTACAGTCTCTTTTTTCCTATTTTTCTTAAGTTTGTTACAAATGTTGGATAATAAAACTGTATCAGAGAAATAGATTTGCATATATTTAACATTTACTTAACCTATTATGAAGTTAACATCTAGATTTAATAGATCATGAATCAAGAAAATAATACAGTCTATACAAATAAAATGAGACGATATTACAAAAAGAGAAATTCTGTAATAAAGACGCTCAAACCCTGAAGACAAAAGAATAATATCGCTGCAACCACCGACCGACCTCAGAAACCTGGAAATTATGCTTCAACCAAAAAAATAAATAAATAAATAAATTAAATTAAATTAAATTAAACAAAAAAATAAAAATAAAAAATCAGAGCCTTAAAACGACAGGAAATCACTGCATTTAGACGTGTTTGATTTCTCGTCCAGCATTTTAATTTATCCGAATCGGTTGAGCTGTCTTTACACCCAAGTTTAATTACATCCAGCTCTTAAAAGTTAAACGTTTAGCGTGTGTAAATACTGGGAAAAAATGTAAGTCACGCTTGAAAGCACCGCGGACGGCTGAACACAGGCTGACTTCAGGACACGACCATTAAAACGGAGCTAATCCTGCTTTAACCGCAGGTGGTGGTTCATTGGCTGCAGCTGCTTTCAGTTTCATGCTAGCAGGAGCTAATGTTAGCCTCCTGCGGCTCGTTCGCACACCGGGACAAACCAGTTCAGGGACGTGAAGAACAAGCCAAAGTTAAATGTCAGCGCGTCATTTCAACGTTTGTTTGTCATTAGAAAAAAAGCTTTTATATATGCATACCGTTCGTTTTTCGCTGTATCTTGAAGCTTTGATATAAGCTCTTCTTCGAAAAGTGTCTGTTCCTAAAACAAAAACAACGTCGTTACCGCCACCTTCTGGTTCGGAGGCTGAACCGGAAACCACCTGTGACGTTCACTCAAAAATCCCACACAAAAATAAACTCTGCGGTTATTTTTGACAATTATTATTGGTTTGTTATTATAAACTTCTGTTTAGTGTTTGTAAAACTTAAGCCAGTTCAATTTAAGCTTTGTAAACCACTGATCTATACTCTTAAAAAAAAAAAAAAAAAATCTGAAAAAAATACACTCAATACTTTTAACTGATTTGGTCACTCTTCCAACTTCACATTTATGATTAAATTCAGATTATGCACATTTAGTAGTTACTGCATTATTTATTAGATATTTGAGTAATATTTTTATGAAGTATTGCTACTTATTGATACTTAAATAAAAATGTCTTCACTGAATGAAGAACAAACCAAAAATGCACCAGACACTGGCCAACAGTTTATGTTTAAATAAGGCTTCTAGTTTGTACATAAGCTTTATGATTTTAATGTTTTCTACCGGCGGTCCCATTTAGAGATCAAGTGAAAGCAAAGTAAACCATGCAGATTATCATTATCCTTTTCCAACATATAGCCTATACTTTACCTACTCTAGGTAATGAGTAGGTAAATGAGTTTTAATGAGTTTTGTGTGTGGGGGGGGGAAATCATTTAGAAAGGCTTTTCTTCTGCCTGAATTTGTTACTTTGCAGGTATTTTGTGTATGTATTTTATTTGTTAAAGTAAAACCTAATTACATTTTTGTCAGTCTAATGTCATTCATTTTAAATATTTTATTCTGATCAGTAACTGACTAGCCTTTTTGCTAAATACTTTTTTTACTCTTACTTGAATAATCTGTTGAACCGTTACTTTTTACTTGTACTTGACTAAAAGCATGTTGAAGTAGTGCTACTCTTACTGGAGTACAATCTTTGAGTATTTTACCCACCTCTGGAAAAGGTGGGTAAAGTACTCTAATCTATTTCTCTGGAAATAGATTTATATTTTTTTTTAGATAATCCAATGATAAAACAAGCCAGGACCCTTATATCTAAGCAGAAAAACAAGACATCGAGGCAATCTAGAGTAATATTATTAGTGTTCAAAAAGGAGTCATTCATGCTTTTTAACTTCTCTTTAAGACAAGATTTATTCAACATTTTTATTATTATATATTGAAAGAATGTTTTAATTCAATGAAAGCTATTCATGATTCGAGTCACTACAGTTCTGGTCTGAAATTACATGTCATTAATTTTGGTCTTATCTATTCCAAATGTCCCCAGACCAGAAATGGCCTTTTAATGATCACAGGACAAAAGGAAGGGCAAGAGAAATGGAGGAAAGACACGAGCAAAGAAGGGGAGCAGGTCAGACGGACATAAAGGAGGAGGAAAACAAGGACGAACAGAGCGAAAGGTAGACAGAAAGACAACAAAATGAGGAAGGGGAGATACAAGGACTGATGGATGGACGGATGCTTAGTGCTGAAATTAAGAGACCTTTAACCAGAGATTAGTGGGCGTGAATCCATGTAATTTTGATTGGTTGGTTCGTTACAGAAAATCAGTTCCAGTTGTTTTGTATAATACCTCCCCTCTGAAAAAACAAACATCTTAAATTCATCTAAAAAATGCTTTCTTTCATGCATGAGAGTCCATTTAAACTTCTAACTTCCAGAACCGCTCAGAAACAAACAAAGACTATTCTGTCTTTACATGATGAGACTTTATCTTCGGCCATATTTAGAAACAGTCAATGTGAAGGTAATCGTCTTGGTTTTTGATTTTGAAATGATTGAAAAGAGTAAAGTTCACAGTTTACATTCAGAGTAAAAATGGCGCGGACCAATCAGAGCAGACTGGGAGCTGCAGCCTCTTCCTCAGTGCAGTTTTTACTCTGCAGAAACAGAAAACTTCACCAAGTCTTTCTGGTCTAATTTCTGGTGCAAATATCTTGAACACACTTGAAATAAGACAAAACTAACTTCTAGTAACTTTTCAGCAGCTATAGGAGCTTGTTTTCAGCCAATAATTCCTGAATATTGATGAAAAAGTTCTAGTTATACGTGAAATAATCTGCCAGACTTTCTCCCCATATTGTAAGTTAAAATGTCTTGTTCCACTGGCAGATTATTTCACTTATAACTGGACCTATTAAAGATGTTTGTACTAGAAACTGGACCAGAAATACTTGGTAACGTTTCGTGTTTCTGCAGAGCAGATCAACATAAACGAACAGTTTCAATAAATGTAAAGGATCATCTCGAGCTTCTCGTCTTCCTTCTTGACGGCGGCGCAGCTTGCTCTTCTTTCATCCGGTAATGTTTCTGTAAATCAAAGGGCCGGGAGCGTTTAGAGACCACGCTGTGAGCATGAGTGTTTTCGGCGGTTCGAGGCTTGTATTCGGGTTTACCAGCAGGTTCTCGTAATGCGCTCTGCTGCAGCAGTGATCGTCCTCTTCCGTGCTCGTCAGCAAGAAGAAAACGGAGCAGAGGGAGCAGAAATATCCCATCTTACGGACGGTGAACTCCTCGCCTGAAGAGGAGGAGAAGCAAGAACATGAAGAAGCAGCAAAATGTTTCCATCCGGCAGGCGGACGTGTGTTTGTTTCTCACCAAAGGAGCTGTCTGGCTTGAAAGGTGGCAACTTAAAATCATCATCGGCACAGAGAGACTGACGGGTTTGCTTTCTCTCAGGCCCGAGCTGCTTTCTTCGTTTTTTTCCAACTGCTGAGGAAAAACAAACGAAAGAAAAAAAAAAAAAAAAACGGTAAATCTGACAAATGTTTCGTAAGATGATCTTTTCCTAGAGAACGTTTTCTAAAAGGTCACCAAGTAAAGCTTGTTCAATGTTGCTTTAATTGTCCTGAAGAAATAACTGAATGATCTTATTTGCACCAATCGCTACCTTAATAAAAATAACAAATTAATTAGACTCCCTGAAAGCAATAAATATGAGGCACAAATATTTTACTGTATTTTTGTATTCATGCGTATTTATTGTTCAAGTTCAGAAAAACTAATGATAAAAACGATAACTAATTTTGCTGGAATATAAATTGTCCCAGAAATTATAGCGAAAACCGATAATATTGTTTTGACAATTTTCAAATGATATATTGATAATGTTCGCCCTCTCAAAGATTAATAAACTTTTGTTAAAAAAAAAGTCACTCGTAATTCATTTTTCATTTTATTTCCAATCTTATTGTTTTACTAGTTGACTAATTTTTTTTGTTTTTTATATTTATCGTCACTTTTTTCATTGTTTTTTTTTTTCCTTTTTTTTCCCCCCATATTCTGTTATGTCACTTTTTTCATTATGTATTTTTTTCATATTCTGTATTTATTTGGTAATTTTTAAAGAAATTTTAAACATCCAAAACAAAATACGACACGCAAAAACAATACATAAAACAGAAGTAAAAACCACACGCAACCAGAACCATAAACAAAATGGATTATGTTGTCTCTCTAAATGAAATTGCCCTGCAAAAAATTTAATCACCAGAACGGAAATTATCACGCTCATTTTAATTTATGTGATTAATTGCGACAGGCCAACTCTCAGTCAATCCGTTATTGTACTTGGTTGTCGTATTTTATTTTAGATATTTAAAATATCTTAAAAAATTAAAATACAGAATATGAAAAAAAAAATCAAACAAAAAACAATGAAAAAAGCGACGACAAATAAGTAACTAAATAAACACCAAATATGGACAAAATAATAATAAAAAAAAAAACAATGAAAAAAGTGATCATAAATGAAATAACCTAAATACAAAAAACAAATTTAAAAAATGAAATAAAGGTAACTAATAAATAATAAGATTGGAAATAAAATGGAAAATTAAATAACAGTGATAATGTTGAGTGTTAACTTTTTAACAAAATTACCTCCAAAAATGCAACTTGCCTAATAATTATGCACAGAGTGTACAGCCAGAGCCACAATAAGATGGTTTGGGTCAAAGGTCATGTGTTAGAATGGTCTAGCCAAAGCCCAGACTTAAATCCAATTCAGAATCTGTGGAACAATTTAAAAAAACTGGTGTTCATAGAGGGTCTCCATCCACTCTCGCTGAGACTGAGCCGTGTCTATGAGTCCAAACCAGTCCAGATCCCAGCATAGTGGGAACTGGAACTGCAGCAGCAGGTAATAAATGAAAACGTACAGTTTTCCACCTGATTCAAAGCTCTGCACTGGTTTATCACATCAAACCTCAATAAAATCCTCTGAGGGTTGAGGTGACCGGAGCTCAGGAGCTTCCAATCATCTATCCAGGCGCCTCGTGTGGAGATCTGCTGCAACGGCTTTACCAGATCTGGAGAGTTTCTGCTGGATCAAGATGTTTTGGTGATTTCAAAACAACCGAGAGTAACTGTCTTCTCTTCCAAACCTTCACCCTCCTCTTCTCCCTCCAAGCATCCGTCCAGGTTCTGTCCATCAGCGTCCGTCTCCTCCTCCTCCCTCTGGACGTCCCCCGACAGACCAGACGTGCCTTTGTCCAGAGCTGGAGACGAATCTTTTTCTCCGGCGGATTTTCTCGCTGCAAACAAGACCAAACATCAGCAGGTGT
The DNA here is from genome assembly GCA_014839685.1 of Anableps anableps. Lineage (NCBI taxonomy): Eukaryota > Metazoa > Chordata > Actinopteri > Cyprinodontiformes > Anablepidae > Anableps > Anableps anableps. The sequence goes on along the minus strand of CM026085.1, from coordinate 25,226,494 downwards.
TCGCTCTGTGACGTCGCAGTGGAGCAGGTTGTGATTTCAGCTACCGGGAGCCATTCTGGGTTTCTTCCTGGGTCGGCCTCTCTTTCTGGTCGCTGTCGCTTCCTTCTCCTCCATCTTCTCCAGCTCACCTGCTGCGTCAGCGTTCAGACTCCGATCTAAAACATGACGTATAAAACCCTCACCGATAAAAGACCTGGAGCGCTGCAGTCAAATAATTGGACTTAACCGGACTCTAATGAATACAACCAAACGGTGCTGAAACCGAATAAATTGGATGACATAAGCTAACTAAGGGCAATAAACTCTGCTTGGCTGCAGCAGGACTGAATTTAAAGAAAAAGGACTGAATTGGTTACATTTTTTTGATTTACAAAATAAAATCTGATGAATTTAGTAGAAAAAATAATTAATCTAACAACAACACTTCAAATTTATAAGCTTAGCCGGATTAAGACACTTATTTTATCACTGACATTTGGCAGGAACAAACTTATAGATTAAGCTCAGATCTGGACAATCAAACCTGCTCTAGATCAGGTAAGGCTCACTGGTTACCATGGTAACAGGTCCGGTTTTTATGTCACTGTTAATCCCAAACTAAAAACATATAAATTACTGATGCTGCTCTGCAGTGAAGCTTCCAGGTAGGGCTGGGCGATATGGCTAAAAAATAAAAAAAATTTTTATACCAGATCCGATTTTTCAGATTTTTCGCTTTCTTTTCTTAAAAAAAGAAATTACAAATGACTGAAAATATTTTTTTAAAAAGTGGGTTTCATTTCAATCATCCCTTCTGTGAGTTCTGCGTTGTGTATCAGGGCCAGGCTACAAGAATTTCTGTTTAATTACAAGAATATAGTCATAGTAGCAGAATAAAGACGCAATTTTAGCAGAAAAAAAGTCTTGAAATTATGAGCAAAAAATCGTTTTTATGAAAAAAAAAAAAAAAAAAAAAAGCTTCAATAGAGGAGATCTGACGTGACCAGTTCAGTTCATGTAGTTCTTTCTTCAAAATAGACTCAATCATTTGCGCAATCGTAATAACAATAATTTGTTGCTGATGTGTTAAAAGATGATGTATTTCTATTAAATATTAAGTATTATCTGTAAAACCTGTACTGAAGTATAACTTCACAAGATGCTCAACGTTGTTCATTTAGTTTTATTTTTCATGTTGGAGTTGCTACTTCGTTCTCCTAATATTACAACTTTTTTCTGGTAATGTTGTGACTTCACTCTCATTATTTCGACTCCTGTCATACAACCGTATTCTTGTAAAATTATGACTTTATTCTCATGATTAAAGAAAAAAATAGCCTGGCACTAATGCTCCGTCATAGATTGGACCTGAATTCAAAGTCCACATAAACAGAAGCCGGAAAACACGCTTGTCAAACAAGATGGCTGCCCCAAGCGTGCCGACGTCACTCTGAACTATGGAAACGCACGGACAGGATTGGTGGGGAAAAAAAAAAACAAAAAACAAAAAAAACAACGCAGATTTTCCAAAAATTAAATCTTCAAAAACCTAAAATTGATTAATCGATAAAAATCGATTTATCGCCCAGCACGACTTCCGGGTTAAAAACACCAACCAGCAGATCTGTGAGTTTCTGCTCCGTCGTCCTGCTGCTCCTGTCGGACCTGAGTGAAAACAGGCATCTGTGATAAACAGCAGCAAAACTTCACGCAAAACTCAGAAATGTCCCACTTGAAAGAAAAACACATGCATATATAAGAATATATCTCCTCACCTCAGGCTTTGTGGCGCCCTCCTCCTCCTCCTCCTTATTGTCGCCTCTTGAGTTTACAGCTGGTGCGTTTTCTTCACACGCTGCTGCTGCTTCGCTCTTCGTCATCTTGTCCCCTTCTCCCGCAGAGCTGCCTCGTCCTCTTGTCCCGTATTTTTTACCTGCCGTTTTCTGTTTCTTTGGTGATTTCTCTTCTTCTTTGGTTTTAGACTTCCTGATCCTGGTGCTGCTCCTCCTGGTCAACCCGTAACCTCTTGTTGTCACTTCTTCTTCATTCAGCGTGTCTTGTTTGTCTTCCTCTGTGGTCTCGGGCCGATCTTTTACAGGACCGATCAGCTCTTTTTCCTTCTCCTCAGCTGTTCTCCTGCAGTCAGCTGGTTCAGTCTGATGCTCTTCACAGGCTTCCACTTTGACCTCAAAACCACCAGCTTCAAGTTCAGGCCAGGAGGTTTCGGAGCCACCAGGTTGGATTCTCTCTGGAGCTTCAGCTATTCCTGCAACAGCGCCCCCTGCTGCTGCAGAGGCGACGTGTGACTCGTCCGAACTCTGCTGTAGGGTCTTCACCCTGAAATTAAAAAGGGAAATATTTCAGAAGCTGCTACTACACATAGTTCTGCCACGTTTCAATATCATTCCCCCAGATTTTACCGCCAAACCTTTAACGAATTTTCATTTAGCATTCCAGCTAACAGCTTGCCAAACTTTTAATTTTCCATATATTTTAAATATTGGAGTGCTTATTCTTATTGTCAATTCATCAAATTGTAAGAAAATGACAAAAACGACCTAAATTATATTGTGACGTGTACAGTTTACGATAATTCAACACTTAAAAGACGGAAGCTTCTCACACTGGGAAACTGACAGCTCAATGAAAACATTCAGTGCCCCCACGCAGTTTTGTTGCTGAAATTCCTCTTTTCCAGTTCAAATCATTTCATAACTTAATTTAAAACATAAATACAAAATATTACTGAGATATCTGAAGAATTCTCAGACCTTAAAATCCTAGAAAAATGGATGGATGGATGAACGGATGGATGGATGGATGGATGAACAGATGGATGGATGAATAGTTTGATGAACAGGTGGGTGGGTGGATGGATGGATGAACGGATGGATAGATGAACAGGTGGATGGATGGGTGAACAGATGGATGGATGAACAGATGAATGGATAAACAGATGGATGAACAGGTGGATGGATGGATAGATGAACAGGTGGATGGATGAACAGGTGGATGAATAGTTGGATGAATGGATGGATGAACAGATGGATGGATGTAAAAACAAAACATATCACAAGACAAACAAACAAACCACAGACAGACGGAAGGAACCCAAAGATTGACTGTGATGATGACCTTTGACCTGTGGTGACCTCACAAAGACCAACAACAACTTCAGGTACTCACAGGCGGACATTTTGAACCGTCCCCCTGTGGAGCAGAAGCAGTCACTCAGCTTAAAACAGCCTGCAAGCACAGAGTATTGAGAGACAAACGCACCGCAGCCTCTTCCTCCGGGACAGACGGCTCAGCACCTGAGCGACGCTGCTCGATTCACACATCTCTACGTAGATCTGGAGCAGAGACACGGGGCAAAACGTAGCTTATTTTTCTTCATTTCCCGTTAAACATTTGCCAGTTTGCTTGTTGATTGTACTACATTCAACAAAGTTGGAAAATAAAAGTTGTGAAACTAAATCTTAGTGTTGACTTAAAACAAGCTCCTATAGCTGCTGAAAAGTTGCTTTAAAGTTAGTTTTGTTTTATTTCAAATGTTTTGAAGATATTTGCACTGGAAACTGGAGCAGAAACACTGCGTGAGATTGCGTGTTTCTGCAGTGCAGAGTCCCAACAACCTGCAGCTGTTTTTCTGACGCTGCTGTCAGACATTCAGGAGATGCTGCAGATCGGCTTGCAGGGAGGCTCACCAAGTATTTCTGGTCCGGTTTCCAGAGCAAATATCTTAAATACACTTGAAATGAGACAAAACTAACTTACAAGTAACTTTTCAGCAAATATAGGAGCTGGTTTAACTCAATAATTCCTTAATATTGATGAAAAAGTTCTAGTTATAAGTGAAATAATCTGAGTGGAGCAATAGATTTTTCCCATATTATAAATTAAAGTGTCTTGTTCCTCTGGCAGATTATTTAATTTATAACTAGAACTTCTTCATCAATATTAAAGAATTATTGACATTAAAGAAGCTCCTATATCTGCTGAAAAGTTACTTGCAAGTCAGTTTTCTCTTATTTCAAGTGTTTTTAAGATATTTAAAGTCGAAACCGGACCAGAAATCCTTGGTCATGTTTTCTGTTTTTGCAGTGTGACGTACCTGCTCAGCGAGGACCAGGTAGTTGACGAAAGGAGCGATGGATGCGACCGCTTTCAGGACGCTCTTAATGAGGCTCAGGTGGACTTCAGAGAGATTCACACATATCAGTCGCTGCCTGAGGGACTCGGCCTCTGAGACACGCTGGAACAGTAAGAACAAGGAATAATTACAACAAACAAAAGCTGATGTTGAAAGAAGACTGGAATACATGACTAGGAACTTACAGCGTTGCTCCATCTCATCATGTTCTTGTACATCATCTCCTTTAAAAACAAAAATATGTTTTTCGTTACACATAATAAACATTTTAAGAAGCAGAAACGTTTCTTCATCTGACCGAGTTACTTTGTAATCTCCGTAGAACAGCTTAAAAGAATTTCAACCAACCTTAAATTTGATAGGAAGGAACATTTGAACGAACCAACCAACGGCGTTCTTTTTTTTTTCAGCAGTGAAGCTAAACGCAGTGAAGCCTCTGTCTGAAGAGACACTCGAAGGATACAGCTTCATTTAATCCAGTCCTGTCGTTTTTCTGGAACCAAACACTACACCCTTTGCTAATTTAAAGAACAGAGTATAAAATATTTCATTATGATCAGTTTTTCTCTATTTATTGTAGATTTCTCTGAACAACATAACCCATATCTACTGGTCTGTCTTGTCATTTTTGATGTTTTCCTCATTGTTTGCTTGCACTTCTTTTGTTTCCATTGCATGTCCCATTAGTATTAATGATAGTCTGTTCATTCACTTTTGTAAATAATTTCTCAGTTTAATCAGTATTTATTTAATATTATTGGTAATTTATGATTATTTGCCCTTCTCTTCTTCTACTATTTTTTTGTATATACTTTTCCCAACTAAATCTGGATTTACTGAATGGTACGGTGAGTTATGAGAGTTTCCTGTGGCTTTATGTGTTTTTTCCACTGATTTCCCCTTTACTGCTATCGACAGTTTCTTAAATATCAGCTCAACCTTGTATTCTTGCAACACACAACTTACATTATTCTTTATTATTTTACATTATTTATCCGTTTTGCAGGTATCATGGGGAATAGATCATGTAGTTAAACCCATTCCTGTGTAAGTTAGAGTTTAAATAGTCAAAATGATGACAGTTTTGATCCCAACTTGTATAACTAAGGTAAATGTGAATGAATGGCTGAGGAGGAAGTAACAAATGAAGTTAATTGAATAAAATAGAGAAGAAAAAGGGTGAAAACCTGAATAATCAACACTGTCAGACTCCTCTAAATGTATTTATGTTTAAGTTTACAAACATTAAAAACCTTTAGTTCGTTAAACTCAAATTATGCCTCTTCCGTTAAGGATTGTTACCATTCAGCCTGCTGTCACTGTTTCTTTATGGAAAACATCAATTTTGCTCATCCTAACAAACGCTGAGAGTCAGTCTGGGCTCTTCCGCCAGTCCCAGTACCTCAGTGGCTCCTGGACGGACGTCCTCTAAGACAAAGTGGAGTCTGAGAGCGGAGCCTTTGACAGAAAAGCGATTTCTGAGGTGATCCTGGATAAAGCTGCAGCAGGAATCCCAGCTGGGGAAAAACACAAAGGCCTGGAGGGGAAAACAGAGGAGGGAGGGTCATTAATCAAAGCAAGAGTCTCCAGTGCTTTTAAACTAAATGAGAGAAAGCTCATCAGAAAAGACAATTTGTTCCCTTTTTATTTTAATCTTTAAAGATTAAAATAATTTTTTTTTTTTTTTTTTGTCGCAACAAACTGATTCCCAAAGACAGATGTGTCAAACTTAAGGCCCGGGGACCAAATCCGGTACGGCATAGCTTTTTATGTGGCCCTCTAGACTCCAGACGGCACACCAATCAGTCCCTCCGGCTTTTCACGATTCCGCGATCACAGAAACTCACGTAAAATCAACATATCCCCACATTTTTTCGCAGGAATGCATAATTGTGAGTTTATTGCCAATTTTATGCAAAAATGATCAAACCCATTGACTTCAAGTGATGCTAACTAACTAACTTAGTATTTCTGTTACTAATACACTGCTGCCTCAGCCGAAGTTGAATTCAAGTTATATCTGTGATCGATATGAACAAAAAGTCACATTTACTGTCATATATAAATACAAATATCGCAGAATCCCTTGCAAATACTTTGAAAGTAGCGCCACAAAACCTAACTTTGATTGCAAAAAAAAAAAAAATTTTTTTAAATCACAGAAACAATAGCTAAATCCTGGAGACGCTGATCAATGTGAGAAGATGTCCAATACTATTTAATTTTAAGAAGAACTTATCGAATGCAGAGACAGCTATTTATTAATATTTTGGGTTTTATCAATACATTCTGGCACGGCCGGCCCTTTAAGAACATTCATGATCTTGATGTGGCCCAAAATAAAAGTTTGACACCCCTGTCCTCGGAGCTATTGGACCATCTGGGACCTTCTCGCCTTTTTAAATTTGCATTTCAACCACGACAAACAAACAATAAATAAAGCTGGATGACTGAACAATGTTTGGAGAGCTTTTCCTACCCTCCTCTGCAGCGGCAGGACGATCACATCGAAGACCAAACACTCCAGGTCTTTTTGGGAGAAATAACTTGAGACCAGCTGACTGACTTGATTGCGTTTCCATAGCGATCCACGGAAACCAGTCAGCATGACGGTGGAGAACCTGGAGGCCCGAGGGCGAGCTTTCTGCAGGAGACGGGATTAAAAGATGAAAGAAATATTTTAACAGAAATGACTGGACACCAAACATCTTTTTTTACATGCTGTGGGTCAAAAAAAAAAAAAAAAAACCTTGAAAGAAATTTACTCTTTAGCAGCTGCATAATCCTAAAATAAAACCTTTAACTTGAGAGAACATTCTCCCACCTTGTTTTCGTTTTTTTTATAAACACCAATGGCCCATTTATTGGCACCCCTGCTGCTAAGACTTTTGACAACACAAAGCACTTAGTCTTCTCTATCATTTGACGAAGTTGGAGCATCTTTAACCGCTCTTAGGACCTTCTACAATCGCTCTTATTAACTTTAGCTAAAAATTAAAAAGAACCAGCTCAGGTTTTTATATTTAGATATAATAAAAAAGGCAGGCTTTTAAATGTTTTTCAGTTTATTTCTTCAATATTTCCACTAAATTTCCACAAAGAATGACACTAGAAGTACTAGTGATATGGTTTTAAATCTGTTTTTCTGGTCATTAGGTTGGAATCTGTGTTTTTTCTTTTTCTTTTTTTTTTTTTTTTTACATCATTTTCCATCCCACAGATGCTACATTTTATGTTTATGTTTAACTTAAATCCTAAAAATACAAATAAAATGGCGGTTCTTTAAAAATGACAACAAATTTCATATAGTAGAGATTTATCTAAAATGATAAGTTATTTGTCTTCAAAAAGTGGTGTGATATTTGCAGCTCTGAACGAGTTTTATTTGGCTGGCCTGAAATTAAAATGGCTCTTTAGGCTGTAAAGATCGCAGATCTTTCTGGATCATCCAGATTCCTGGCTCCACTCCTGTGCTTTCTTCCCTGAAGCTCATCCCACAGGTTTTCTGCAGGAGACTGAGATGCCCAGGGAAGAAGGCTTATGCCCCGTCCAGTGAACCCTTTCTGTGTTTGTTTGGTCATTTTCAGTCTTCAGGCAGAGGCCATCCAACGGTTCACGATGCCATACACCTCAACAAGCTCCCCTCTGGCTCTGGAAACGCTCCAGAGAATAATACTTCCTCCACCGTACTTAAAAGTGGGCACGAGGAGCTTTTTTTATTAAAAAAAAAAAAAAAAAAAAAAAAAAAAAAGTTGGATTTTTCATTGTGGGCTAATACTTATATCATATAATAATAACAGGCTAATTTATGTTTAGGCATTTTACACTAATAAATATTCCTGGGACTGTTTTTGTATATTTTTTCACTGCAAAAACATGAAGTCTTACCAAGTACATTTGGTCTAGTTTCTCGAGTAAATATCTTTAAAAACACTTGAAATGAGACAAAACAAACTTATAAGTAGCTTTTCAGCAGATATAGGAGCTTGTTTTAAGTCAATAATTCCTGAATATTGATGAAAACTTCTAGTTATACGTGAAATAATCTACCAGAGGAACAAGATATTTTAACTTATGGGAAAAATGTCTTGTTCCACTCAGATTATTTCACTTAACTAGTATTTTTTCATATTTTTTTCTTATTTCAAGTGTATTCAAGATATTTGCACAAGAAATTAGACCAGGAATACTTGCTAAGGTTTTGTGTTTTTGCAGTGTTTAAGTTAGTATCACAGTAAAGAACAACAAAATGTGTATTTTTTCAACACATAATCTTTAGGAAAGAACTATTTTAATGTAGACATGTTTGTTAAAGCCAGTATATATATATATATATATATATATATATATATATATATATATATATATATATATATATATATATATATATATATATTTTATTTTATTTTATTTTTTTTAATCATTTTCCTCTGTGATGTAACCACTATAAAAACACACAATCTGGTTTTTAACTTTGGGTTAAAACTACTTCAAGAACCTGTAAAACGTCTCACATCAAATGAGACGGATGGTAAGGCTGTTTACTGCTGCATGATTTGAGGAAGACTTATTGAAAGAATTGGACATTAAGTTGACTGATATAAAAGCTATATAAAAAAAAAGGAAAACAGCATTCACCTCTATGTCATCGATTCCGTTCACTGTCAGGAAATCTAGAGGTGAAAAACAAGCGCAGTCATTCAGTCGGTCCAGCTTTACCTTGTTCTGAAGGTGTTTTTTTTTTTGTTTTGTTTTTTTTTTTTTTTTTGTTTGTTTGTTTTTTTTAACAGAAAGTTGTTTTTGTTACCCGGGATGTCGAACCACGGAGACACCGTCGGAAAGATGTAAGGCGACGTTGACATTGTGATCCAAAATGGCGGAAAAGTACCAGCTGGAATGCCGCAGCTGACCGTAGGGATCCTCGCACCAGCAACAGCTTCACTGCTGTCCGGCAGAGCCTGAACAGACAGTCGAGGTGCTGCACAGACAAAGAAGATGGGTAGAAAATGTGTTTTTTACCAACATTTTACATATCTAACCAGGAGATCGCGATCGGCCGATGCTTACATGTGAAACTGATTTTATCCACCGATCTTATCTACCTCCACAAAGGTCTGAAAATCAGCTGCTGCCCCCTTTTGCCCTGCCGAGAGAGAGTCTGGCTGACAGACACGCCCACCGGGTCACGTCTGCGCCTGCGCAGTTAACAATAGTCACCCCACTGTTGCAACTTAGCGACTCTGCTGCTATATTTAGCTACTTCTCAGACAAACAAAAAAAAAAAAAAAAAAAAACACTGAATCAGCCAAAAGCAGCTTTTAAAAGATCGGTTATCAGCCAGGAAACTGCAATCGGTGCACCTCTAGCGTAGAGGAAGTGATGTCAGGAAAACCATGGAAGAATGAGAGGACCAGTATAAAGGCCTCATGTATAAAGCGTGCGTACGCACAAAAAAACGTGCGGCGGCACATTTTTCACACCAGTCGGCGTGCATAAAAACGAACGTGGCGCGAAAGTTTGCGTAAATATACGCAAACTTTTTCAGTTGACAATAACAAACTACAAAAGCACCAAAACTCACCTAAATGCGCTGCGATCTGCCTCCACGCTGTTGTTTAACCCGAGGAGCATCGAACTCAACGTTGTTTCATGATTTTAATATTTTACTGTTTAAACTTAATGGAACTGAACCACATTTATCCTCATACAATAAGGTAACTCATGAATGCTCCTTCATGAACAGAAAGCATTTCTATTCTGTAAATGTGTAACTCATGTGTGATGCGCAACCGTGCCTAGTGAACGTAGCGGCACGTTGGCCTGGTTCAACACGTGCTTCCTTCATACTGTGGAATAATTTCCCCACTCATTACAAATGACTTTTTGACACTCTGCGTGGTTTTAAATCCCAACTGAAAACTCATTTCTTCAATCAAGCATTTTCCCTTTGGTTGAGCTCTAAATTTTCTTTTTGGTTTTTCATTTTATATGTTTTGCTCTTAATTTTATTGCTTTTATTTATTAAAAAGGTGACTTTGTGCGCCCTGAAAGGCTCCTTTTAAATACAATCTATTATTATTATTAGTTGTAGTTAGAAACAGACTCGAGCAGAGGCCGTTGCCATGGTTATTCAAACATGAGGTGGGAGCTTTCTGGGTATTTATACTAATTTACATATACATTTATGGGCGGCGACAAGGCGGTCCACGCTGCACCAGCGGCTGCTCTCTATTTCACACAAACTGACATGTATGAAGGAAAGATGCGCAGCCACATGCGTGTGCGCACGGTTTTAAACATCTGAATGTTTTCCAAAATTTGTCCCTACGCCAACTTTTAGAGTGAAAGCTGCACACTCTTTTAAAACATGAGGCCCCAGGTGAAGTACTTTTGGTCGCCCATCTAGCAACCGCAGCACACACGGAGAACGCGACAGGAGGAGAGCCGCTGTTGTGGACAGGAAGGTTGTCGACGCCAACAGGAAGTGAAAACGTGGCGCTGATGGTGTCAGATTTTCTGAATAAAGGTCAAAACTGAGATCATTTTTAGAAGTCATTGTTGATAATAAGCTAAACTGGGAATCACACAGTTATATTAAAGCCTTAAATCTAATTCTTTTGTTGTTACTGAATGATGTTAAAGTCGTTTTGTGTTTCATACAACTTATTGATTAGATAATCTGCTGTGTGGAGATTCAGGAAATCATTAAAAAAAAAAAAAATAGACTCAGTCTGTCTACAGAAAGCGACACGTTATATCCAACAAGCCTTAGAATGAGTCAGCTACTGCCTGGTTTCCTGAAACTGTTGAAAAAGAGGCAAAATAATGAATTTAGAGGAAATCATGTTTTCACTAAACCCAAAGTCCAGAAAATTTGAAAATGTCATCATTGATCTTTCACAGGTGTTAAACTGGAGCTCCAATAACAAAAAAATGTACCCTATTTTGAAATTGTTACAAAATATGTATAAAACTCACATATAATAATAGTACAAGATTTGGTTTCAGCCAACATGCTTCTGTGGGTTTTTTCCATGTGTTTTATCTGGTTACACAACAAGATAAACTTTCAAACAAATACAGAAGTGTATCAGAGACAGCTCAGAAAAGAATAGGAGAGAAGAGGAGAGTTTAACTCAAGATAATTCTTATTTCTTGTTTTTTAATTTTGTATCGGGGTTTTACTTTAGATATTACTGTAATTATTTTTAGAGAAATCTAAAGTATATCTGCTGAGTAATTTTCAGTTTCTTTAAACATTAACTCACACAGAGCTGCCATGAGGCCCTCAGGTATCTTCAGCCTTTGCACTCTGTGTTCCCGGCCTCGTTTCAGGAAGCTGTACCAAACTCCAAGTCGATCCGCATCTTGAGCCGACTCGAACTCAACGTAAACCTGAAACATACACACACACACAGAGAGGATGTACAGATGTATTTAAAATGTACTTAAAGGCGAGTTTCCATCAGGGCTGCACGATATTACAAAGTCTTGTAATAGCGATGTATGTCTTTACATCACTCTGTGACTTTTAGCATTCTGACCAATGCCATTTTTGTCTACTGTTAGCATCTGAGACTCTGTCCAACTGGCTAAATATCACAATAGCATGAAAAACACAAGCTCAGAGCACTGGGAATATGGTGGCCAGTGGTGGACACACTTCCACTAAACTGCTAATGCACTAACAGCAGAGCTATTTTTTTTTGTTTAGCACTTTTGCTAACTTTGAAAACATTTAACGCACTTAGCTTCCCATGAATTAATTTTTCCAGATAAATTCTAAAGCAATAATTTTGTAAAATTTCAGATTAATAAAGTTCAACATTTGTGTTGTAGTTTTGGTTATCGAGTGTTAAGAATTCTTCAAGTCGTTAGAGGTTTACATTCATGCTCTTATTTTGAAGTGGGTGAAGACTGTTTATGTAGAAGTTCAGTTTCCTCTCAAAATGTCCTCCACCCATGATGCGGTGCAGCAAAAGACGATTATTCTGTACCCAGAATGCATCGCTGCGTAGTTCTATGGTAAACAGTTTAAAATCTACTGATGTCCTGCGTGGTTTCAGACTGAAGCAGCAGTTAGCAATACTCGACAACTATAAAACTGAAATCATATGTGAAAAGTCTGTTCCAAAGAATCACTTCCTGAAGCGCAAACTGTTCAACTACATTGTGAAATGATGACATACATTTCACATGTGGGTATCAACATAGTTGAGTTTATAGTGCTTTAATATAGGCCTGGGCGATATAGGGTAAAAATAAAATCTTCCAATTTTTTCATACCTGATCCAATTTTAATCGATTTTTTTTTTTTTCATCTCGCTTTCTTTTCTAAAAAAGAAATTTCAAATGACAGAAAATATTTTCAAAACGTGGCTTTTATTTTAATCATCACCTTCTGTGAGTTATAAGACGGAGTATTAAAGCCAGGCTACAAGAATTTTTGTTTAATTACGAGAATAAAGTCATAATATCAGCAGAATAAATACGCAATTTTCCAAGAACGTCCTAAAGTTGTGAGAAAAAAGTCGTTTTAATCAAAAAAGCTTCGAGAGTTATCGAGATCTAACGTGAAAAGCTCAGTCCGTGTGGTTCTTTCTTCTAAATAGACCGTCGTTTGCATCCAAATAAATAGAAACTGTAAAACATGCTTGCTAAACAAGATGGCTGCCCCGGGAGCGCTGACATCACTCTGAACTATAGAAACACGAGGAGAGCTTTGGTAGATTTTCCAAAAATGAAATCTTCAAAAACCAAAAATTTGATTAATCGATTTATTGCTCAGCCCTACTTTATCATTAGTTTACGCTGAATACGATGTTGGTATAGCGCTTTAGCATTAGTGGAACTAATTGTTTATGATTAGCGATTTAGGGTTAGCGCAGCTAACTTTTTAGTAGCCAACAATTATTACACGCCAAGCTGTCCTTTGCAATGTGAATATTGCGCACACTGATATTGCGATGACGTTATATTCACAGTATATTGTACATTAGTGTGTGTTTGTACCTTGTTGAGCAGAGGCAGATAGTTTCTTACAGAACCGATTTTCCTCAGAGCTGTCCTGAGGTCGCGGGCTTCGCTTGGTGAGATGTGATGAATGCAGATTATACTTCCTCCACTGTCAGTCACGTCCTAAAAACAGCGAGTGAACATTCAGAGCAGATACGCAACAATCCTGCACCCTTTCGCTGCTGATTATCACAGCTGATGGTTCTCAGTTCATCATAGGAGGACACTGTATAGTGGAGCATCATCTGAACACAACATATGCTCAGAACTCAGTTTAAGCAAAGAATAAATACATTTTTTCAGGTTTTATGACGTGTTTGAGTATTACTTACGAACTGCATGCACTGCATCAGCGCTCTGTAAAAGCGAAGCTGAAACAGAAAGTATCCATAGTAAGTATCGTGTTCTACAGTCAGCAAGACTAAAAATGTTGACGCTATGAAAGATGAATAAATATTTTTTTTATATTAGACAAGTCATTTTAAACACACTTTACTAACTTTAAAAAAAAAAGTCTTCAGACTAGGCATGTCCATAGTGTGGCCTGGGGGCCATTTGCTGTACTTGCAATAGTTATGTGCAACCACCCCCCTCCAGGAATTGAACCCAGGACTTTTTTGCTGTAAACACCTACAGACATCCTGACAGCTCATCTTAAAAGAGGCATGAAAGACTGGAAAGTATTTCCAATTAATAAACAATGAATATGTAAGCTATTAAGTCACCTTTGGTGCATGAGCATACACACAGTTTTAAAAGGATCCATGATTAGTTGTAATAACAGGCTTTATCTGAGAAACATTTATTTCAGTCGTAAAAACAGTACAATAAAAATACCGTAGATTTAGTTTTTATAAATTTAAATACATTAATATCACACGGACATCACCATGTTGTTTACGCTGCAAGGCAATCTGGGTGAATGACATATTCTAGGTGGTACGAAGCCAGCTCCATCCAACTCGATGCGCAAGTAATTTTTGCGCATCGAGTAACGTTCCGACATTCAGGTTGAACCGGAGTGCGTTGAAATAGAAGGCAATGCAGAAATGACAAGAGGAAATGAAAATGAGGATGACTAGACGGAAGAAGGGGACAGAGTCGGCCGGAAAAGCTGGTGTTTGTGCTGCTGCTGCTTGGAAATGCCCCAACACTAAGCTGAAGTTGGCTTCCGATTCAGAATTTAGCTGCTAAACAGACCACATCGAGCTAAAATTGGTGCAGAATAAGGCTTGAAATGGCTTATGTAACTTCTATAAAAAACTTACATAAGTCAGTATGTAACTTTTATAAAAAATGTTTTTTACATATTTGTTAAAATTATCATTATGACAGTATAAAACAGATAATCTGAAAAAAAAAAAAAAAAAAAAAAAAAAAAAAAAAAAAAAAAAAAAAAAAAAAAAAAAATCAAGCTCCTCTGCCTTCTCCCAGTGCTCCCAGTAGTAACTGCAGAAATACACCAGTCAGTCAGAAACAACCAATCAGAGCCAGGAGGAGGGGCTTCGCGCTGTCAATCACCCTCATGTACACACCGCTCACACACTCCCCCCTTGCTCTCTGCTACGCTACAGCTGGTTCACCACAACATAGCTTAATGCTAACGCTAGTTAGCATGGCCACCGATGACAGGGGATAAACAGTTTTCCTGGAACGGTGACTTGTTTCCCCACCATCAGCACATTTAGCAGCACGTACACGAGGGTGATTGGCAGCGCTAAGCCCCTCCCCCTGGATCTGATTGTTTTAGGTCGGGAGTGGTGCATTTCTTTAGACGACAATAGCAGCTCACGGAGGAGCGCCATCTTTTCACAGATTATCTGTCTCATATTATACTGTCATGACATGGTGACAGTTTAACATACTTTTGTAAAAGTTACATACTGCTGCTTAAAGTGTTTTAGCTTTCAAAGTAGAGCACATAAAAGATACTTCAGGTACTGAAAAATTAGTTTGACTTGCCCTTCAGCCATTTCCTGGATCAGAGGCTGTAATCAGAAGCTAACTTCAGCTTTGTAATACATACCCGAAAGGATATTGTTTCCTGCAAAGAGTCTCGGATAAATTGTAATGGTGTGTCACAAAGACGTTCGCTTTAAACATTCATTCATTATTTTTCAATTTATTTTGATTTCACGTTAGCTCCTGATAATGTTGTTAGCTTTTGCTAATGGTGTTAGCTCTAGCTAATATAGTAAACACTAGATCACAAGCCGATCATGTTTGTTTGTTTCAACAGATATCTTGTGTATTATGACACAAAAACAATCCAGATGTTTTGTGGGCTGCCCTCATCATTCTAGACGACCTTACGTTTTGATTAAAAGGCTCCAGTTCACGATAACCTACCTATGCATTGTGCAAGTGAAAAAATGCCGACCTCCGTCGGTGAGAAATACTCTAAATATATACAATTTTTGAAGTAATTATGAGTTTTTATGTATCACAGGCAACAATTTGTAGGTTAATAGGAAAATTACAATATATTTAGCCCAACATACTCAACTAGACGTGGAGTCCGTTTAACTGGGAGAGACTGTCGCAAACCAGTATACACGTCTTAATGGTACTTTTCTCCTCATCGAAACAAGGTTACAAGACTTGTTTTTTAAAGCAGAAAAAATGAGGAAGTGATTTATTACACAACATGTTTATCTTTAATGTGTGTGTACTTACCGATGAAGACTTCACAGGGCTCCAAGCATCCTGAAGACAGAGTTTAGATACTTTTTACAAAAAGGCAGCATATTGACACTGCTAGCATTGTCCAATGATCTGAAAGTTTGGACTGAAATTAACAGGCTAAATGTGTGCGCTTACTGTTGAAGTGCCCATCGTTAAACTACAAGCCTGGAAACATAGCTTAGATCCTTTGAAAAAGATGCCGTCACAAGATGTTTGGAGAGCTTCCTTCAGCCCTTTTATATCTGGCATGAAAGCAACAGCCTACAAGAAAAACAAGAAAACTCAACAAAACTTGGTTGATAGGCACCTATCAAATGTGCTCAACAAGTAAAACCGAAACTTAAGATGATAAAACGCAGATCTGAAAGCAGGTGCTTACCATTTGTTTCTGAGGAATCACATAAATGTTACAGTTGTTTTCAAATCCAAAAGGACGGAGGAGATCAGCTATATCGTCCTCTGTGTAGCAGCCATCGAAATAGTTGGGAAGGTTGGTTATCAAGAGCTTTTGATTAAAAAGAGCAGTTGTGTTAGTAAAGGAAAAAAGTACATGAGGGGGTCAACACTATGTTGATGAGGACACAGTTCACATCACAGCAATGACAGACTGCTCATATATTATTCTGAGTCAGCAGTCAGACCCCAGAGGCAACCACAGGGGTTATTTGTGAGCATAAAGTTTTTCAGGTGTTGTTCTACCCAAGTTCTGGGTATTGTATGTGTCCACCAAGGTAGAAACAGGGACTATCTCCACCTCTGACTGGCTAAGGTCTTCGTCAATTTGTTCCTAAGCCATTTTCCATCTTGTCAGTTTTTGATCGGTTTGTAACACTATGCTGTTTTTTTTTTTTTTAAAAAAACATTGACGGAAACACGACTACTGTTATAGTTACAGGGTGCCGCTCACAGATGTGCCTCCTTGGTTATCCCTGGCTAACATTAAACCCCATTAAAACTGGTTAAAAAAGAAATAACTGAACTCACTAACGGTTCACTTTCAGCAGTACTCCACACTAAGTGAATCCAGTAGAAATAAATATTTATAAACTCCACCTCTAATTGGTAGGAATACTGATAAAAATAGATAAAAAGCTTACATCTGGTAGTGAGAGGAAATTTTTGAATTCAACAGGACCTGAAAAGGAGAGCCAAAGAAATAAATTAAAGAACAAAAAAAAAAAAAAAAAAAAAAAAAAGTTAAAATGACTTGTATTGTAATGTTTACATACACAGGTCTTTGGGGTGGAGGTATTTTTCTATCTGCTCCCCTGCAGTCAGATCATCTGAAGAAAACACTGGCACCAACTTTTTGTTTGCTGCTGGTTTACTTTTACCAGATGTGAACACAGGGCCTTTAAAACAGAAATGTGTGATTAATCAAATATCCCACTTTATGTTAAAACTGACAACAACAACAAAAAAAATTAACCACAGTAAAAACCAAAAACTCCCGACACAAACAGCTAGAAATTCGCCTTTATACGGCTTAATACAAACTTCGCTTTGACTGGTCACTTTTTAGCCTTCTTATGCTCTAACTGGTTCTATAAAACGTTGGTTTATTTTTATTATCTCATAGGCTGGGATCAGCTACTCTTATAAGGAAGCTCATTTCAGCCACTTGTAACCAAGACCTTGTTATTTGTGTCGCTATCCGAACGACAGAACCGCAGGAGAGGGTAGGAACAGAAGTGGAAGCGTACGTCCAATCCCACAAGGGAATAAACAGCTTCCCATCTGGCCAATCCAAAGACAACATTCCATCTTTTAAGGTGCTTCAGATCTGCTGGATCAGTGGGTGCTGAAGATCACGTTCTTAAGACACTGTAAGAATCACATTATCTGCTAAAAGCAAGGGTGCAATCCAAACCACTCACCCAACACTCAGTGACTCAAAAAACAACACAAACAGCCCAACATGGACTAAAACAACCTTAAAATCCAGCAGAGAAAACATTTACAACTCTCGCTTTCTAAAAGAGGCATCAGATATTCCACAACAACTTATCAAGAAACACTTTGATAGGTGTTTAGCTCCAGATCCATAAACAGACACACAGACTGAAAAATCCCAGTGGCATGACCCCACAGTGACTCCTGGATCTGAGGTTCGACAGGCCAGGATCTCATCTTCAACACCTTGAAGCAAAACATCCCTGTATGGGATACGGTTTGTAAAGTTACACAGTCAAAAATTACCAGATGTAATTTGGGATATTTAGCCTGTCATAAGAGGGAAAAAAAGGTTCATTTTTCAAAGTCATATTTTCACCATGTCATTCATACATTTATAAATGTCAGTTCCAAATTACTTATTGATTTAGCAAGCTATAAATACATTTATCTCCAAACTAAATAGTTAGCAAGATAACTATTTAGCTCTACATTAAATATCTAGTTAGCCATCCATCCATTTTCTTCTGCTTATCCGAGGTCGGGTTCCAGGGGCAGCAGATTAAGCAGGGAGACCCAGACTTCCCTCTCCCCATCCACTTGGTCCAGCTCCTCCAGGAGAATCCCTAGGAGGCCAGCCGAGAAACGTAGTCCCTCCAAAGTGTCCTAGGTTTCCCTCTAGTTAGCAAGCTAAATATTTAGTTAGCCAACTAGATATTTAGCTTGCTAACAAATTATTTAGCTTGCTAAGTAGATATTAAGTTTAGAGCAACATAAGTAGTTTGCTAAAGATTTAGCTTAATAACTTAATATTTAGCTTGCTAACAAAATATTTAGCTTGCTAATTAGATATGTAGTTTAGCGCTAGATGTTTAGCGCTAGATATTTAGCTTGCTAACTATTTAGCTTTCTAACTAAATATTTAGTTAGTAAGCTAAATATTTAGTTAGCTGACTAAATATTTTTTCAAAATCAACTCGAAGCTAAATATTTACTTTGTACACTAAATATTTACCTTACCAATTAAATATTTAGCTTAAAATTGTGACATTTATAAATGAATAAACATGGTGAAAACATGAAGTTGACAGGCTTTCTCTGATAGTCTAAATAACCCAAATTACAGCTGTTAATTTTTGACTGTTTAACTTTACAAACAGCACCCCTTGGTGGAGTGATTCCTGACCTCTAAAAGATGTAAACACTCCATTAGCAGGTTCCCTGTTTTAGAAACCTGTCCCGACATCTAGAGGTTCTCCATTCCACAGTGAAAAGGTGTGTTGATCAAGATCTTGACCTCAAACACCAGCTCTGGCTTCCTTCAGCTGACCACATAGCAAAAGCTAGTTAGTTACCCTCATAATAAACATGCCTTGGCCACAGCTCTGCATGTAACTCAGCTCACATCCCTCCATGCAGATGTAAGAATAGACCAAGATAGTTATATGACTAAATGCAAAGTGGATTGGTTTTAGACCTCCAGCTATAAGCATCAGCAGTTTCACAGTGGAGGACAATGTTTGTCAAGTTTTGTCTGTAAACTGCAGTTTTTGGATCGCTAACTGTTTCTGGCACAATGGTCAGTATTTAATACCTGCTCAACCATTTCATGCAAATGAAATGTATCAATGTATCCATTGGAAATGTATCCAATGTATCACTGGAAACACAGCTAATAAAAAGAAATAAAAAAGAAATAATAATCATCAGAAATAATCAACAAGGATTCCTTTCTATACCCACTGAAGAGTCTCCCACTTACATTTTAGCTTAGTTTGAGCCTTCGGTTTTTGCTTTACTTTCAAGGCTTCCATTTTGTTCAATGGCTCAGATTTCCTGTGAGGAACAAAGTCAACTGTTGTCAGGTCAGAAATAAACATATACTGAATGGGTGAACAATATTAAATATTGCATGGAGAATAGATTAAACTAAATACTCTCATAACAATGTAAAGAATACAACCATGTTCTGAAGAAAACTTACATTTCAGGAGCTGTTTTCTGCTCAGTTGAAGTCAAAGGAGGCTTCTTGGGTCGAGAAGTATTCTTCTGGGTAAACAAAAAGTGTTCTAAATTAACTTTATTGACAGCAAACTAATTGATCAAAAGACTATTAAAAAAAGCTTTCTGTCCAACAGCAGAGACAGGAATCCCTTTAACACTGTTTAAATCTCTGCTGTATGAAATATGCTTTTTAAATTGCTGAATATCGTATTTCCATCCTTGAACTTCTTTAAATTCACACGACAACCTGAAACTTTAGAGGATTTTATTGCAGCCAACAGTATTAGCTCTAGCTAACATAGTGAACAGTAGATTACAAGCCGATTACATGTTATTTTCAACATATATCTCGTGTATAGCGGTAAATTAAATCTTTGAGGCAGTTTTCCTCCGTCCAGACATTTTGTGGGCTGCCCTAGTCAGCCTCCACCACCTCGATTTCTTGTGTTTTGTTTATGGACTTGACTCCACTTGACCCTACCCGCGTCATCGGCCCGGCAAGCACTACGCAGGTGAAAAAATGGCGACCTCCGTTGGTGATAAAATATAACAAAGACATACAATTTTTGAAGTAATTATCAGTTTTTATGTGTTACAAAATACAATGTTTAGGTTAATGGGAAAATTACAACATATTTAGGCCAACAAGTTCAACAAGTCGTGGATCCTTTTAAGAAAAAGTAACAGCCACAGCTGAAAGCCAAAACAGATACAGTCTGCAGGTTGTCACAAGTGTGCAGTCAAAAAAAGGTTAAAATTGCCACTTTCCTTCCTGTTTAAGTAATAAAAAAATCATTGACTTCTTTTTTTTATCCAATAAGGAGGTCAAAAGGTGTCCCAATGTGTTTGAGTGTATAACAAAAATAATTTTAACAACAAAAAATGCATAACCTTAATGTTAAGTAGCCAAACCTTGAGCTTTGTGCGTTGTGCTGTGCTTTTTTTTCTTGGCACCTCTGATGACCCTGATGTTGATTTTAACTTGTCGAGCTCGGCCAGGAAGACCGGAGTCAGAGTTTTCACAACGCTCTCCACATCGATCTGCTTCGACAGAGCCTGGACAGCTAGAGGGTCAAAAACACACTTTTTTATAGCCAAGTTAAAGAATTACACAGAATTTAGTGCAAAAGGGAAAAAAAATTGAAAAAAACTGAGAAAAGTTTTACTTTTACATTTACTTGAGCAACTGTTTGGCAAAATTCTACTTTTAGGAGTAGTTTTACTACACTGTACTTTTTACTTTTACTTGAGTAATATTATTATAAAGTACTCTTACTTGAATAAAATTTCTGGATAATCTACCCACTGTGAGTTACTTCACTGAATGAAGAACAAACTTGTTTTAATCGAAAAATTAACCAGATGCAGTTACACTCATACAGTTTTTGTTAAAGTTTCATAAATTCTGTATTGAAAGAAATTGATTTGGAAAAATTATTCTTTTCCCTGATTTTGTTATTTTGTAAATACGTTATTTATATGAATTATTTTCCTTCAGGTCTTTAAAATACCAAAATTTCCATATAACTTTATATTTTGGTCCGTCTGATGACACAATTTTTAAATATTAAATGATGGATGTTTCAATCAGTTATTCAGAACTTGAGTACAGGGTTTCTGCAGGTTTCACCGACCTTAAATTTAAGACCTTTATGAATCAAATTTGAGACCTCTATCGCCACAGAACTGTACCAACGCCATCCAGCCAACTGGCGATAAATTTACACTTACCAATGATAGATGCAAAAAAGCTAGCTCACTAGCAAGCGAGGCTATTTTAGCAGCTCGTTAGCGTTAGCCTCAACCATCTCAAGACAGAACGAAATTAAGATGTCTGTGTGCGACTCAAACTTTTGCCTGACAGAAAAGTCCCGCGACAAAAAATAAAATACATAGACTATATGAGATTAAATAGTCCTGTCAAGACAAAATTTAAGACCTGGGAAAAACATATTAAAGGCCAACTTACTTTTTAAATGAATTTAAGACATTTTAAGGCCTTAATTTTCAAAGCATGAATTTAAGACTTTTTTAAGGACATGTGGAGTAACCTTTTTACCAAGACTTTTTTTTATTCTTACTTGAGTAATTTCTTACTGCTTTTTATTTTTACTTGAGTAAAAATATGTTGAAGTAGTACTAATTTTACTTGGGTACTCTACCCACCTCTGGTTCCGATGCTTAATAGAAACGCAATTTAATCTTCAGCAAGCTAAATGAAAGCTAATGCAGTTCCTATTCTGTGTCCAACCTGATGATTCAAGCAGTTTCCTCGACAGTGTTTCTGCACTGCTTGACATCTCATCCTGACGGACCGGTCTCTCTCCGGACGTCCGTCTCTCGTGGCTTCTCCTTGGCGACGTCTGTTTCTTGTTGCTCCTTTTGGGGGAAAACTGTCTCTTGGAAGGCCTCCTTGCAGAGTGCCGCTCCTTATCCCTCCTGTTGGATGAATGTCGTCTCCTGGGGCTCCTGGAGCGACGGTGAGAGGAGGTGGGCTTTTCATGCCGTGGAGAACATGACCGAGATCCAGACCTAAACAGACCGCAAGGACATGTATAAAGATACAGATCAAATTAAAAGCTACTACTGAGTGCAATCTAAAGTAACTGTCTCTCCAACAGACCTGTGAGTGTATCTATAGCTGTAAGAAGACCTGGATGGGCTCCGACTGGAGCTGTGTGAGGTGGAAGTTGATCTACTCCTGGATTTATGGCGCTCACCCTTCGGGCCACGATACGGGCTACGCGAGTGGGACCCGGAGCTTCCACCATGATGGCGTCCAGGGCTTCTGGAGCAGGAACGGGAACTGCATCTGCGGCGGGGGCTGCGTGAGCGAGAACGACTCTTGTGTTTGCTTTTCTCCTGACGAGTCCACGAGCGCTCAGCTTTTCTATTTCAACACGTGGAAAGATAAAGCAAAACACAGTTGGACATAGAGGATGAAGTGCATCACATTTGTTTGAAGACAGACTTTTACCTGGGGGACTGTCGTCGTTCACAATACAAGTTTGGATATCTACGAAAGGCAAAAAAAACATATGCATACAGCTGAAACCAGATATTTGAAGATTTACATTTTTTTTTTCCAGGGATGCACCAAAATGAACATTTGGGCAGATCACCCAAAATTAAGAAAATCAGCCAGTTGATCGATCAGTGCACCCCTGATTCTCTTATCAGCAACCCCAAGGTGAGAATACTGTGAATATTTAAGAAACATAACATATGCACCCTTTCAAAGACCAGGTCATCACTCAAAATTAAAGGGCCAGTATTATGTAAAATCGACTTTTTTGAGCTTTATATGATGTTATACTGTTATTCCCTCATCAAAAACATACCTGGAGTGTTGCTTTGATTCTTTCATGCATGTTGAAGGAATCTTTGAATCTCCTGTGGCGGCCATTCGGGGGTGCCTAAACGTTTGCTCTCACAAAGCGCCGCCTATTTCCACAAAGTCTCCAGCTGAACTTCCACCTCACAGACCAACCTTCCCCCATGCCTCCCCGATTCAGTTCCTCCAGACTAGTGGCAGCAGCTATTAGCAAACACCTGGTGGAACTGTGCATCTGCTGACCTCATTATACAAACTACTTCTCAGTTCAACACTCCAAAGAACAGTTGTAAACGCCATAATGCAGAAGCATTGTTGTGATGACGCCCTGAAGGCGTGATGTTAGAAAGAGCAGGAGCTTCGTAAAGAGAAAGAGGCCCAATTTCAAGGCATTAAATTGCAAAATCAAATTTCTTTTAAGTTATATTTGATATATACAGCATTTTCATAACAACTGAGGGTAACATAGTTACTTGATTGTGCTATAAAATGGCACTATGTGCCTGGAAAATACATAATACCGCCCCTTTAAGAACTCGTGTGATATGCTAAAGTAAATATATATATGCTATAGATAACATCACTACAACTGTAATAACATAATAACAAGTTTGTTATATTTTAGGATCCGTAGGAACAATTATTACTTTTTAGCAATTAGATGTAATACATTTAATTTGAATGTATTATTAAAATACCATTAAACTGTTTTTACTAAAAGTTATAATGTGAGAATCTCACGCCTGACTGATGAATCACTAATTCCAGCCCTGCTCTTCCAGATTCCTCAAAATGAACCTATTCTCACTAAAATAACTATTTTTCTAAAAATATCAACTAAAAATGAGTTAAATCTTCAACAGAAAACTTAAAGAATAAACAAAGGCTGACTTTTTTCGGAGGGGTTTGCAGTTCTCACGATGAGAGTCGGTCTGCAGGTGGGAACACCAAGTCTGTCAGAACAAGAAAACATTTATGTGGCATTTTAAGAATATGAAGCCCTTGATCAGTTTGTATGTTAGAAACAAAAGTAAGAATACCAAACAGATGGCAGAGGGGTAAATGTAAATCTTCAGTGGATGTTGCCAAAAGAAAGAAATGACTTTTAAGTTAGAGAGATGTAAGATGTCCAGAGGAGGAACACAGGATGCGGAACGTGGAGCAGCCAGGAAGGAGAAACAGAGGCAGATGCTAGAGATGTGGGAAAGCCAGAAAGAAGATTTTACAAACAAAAGGAAAAGCTGAGAAAATAACATTAATTATTTCCTAATAGAGCACTCACCTTCATTTTGAAACATTCTTCATTACATAACAAACAGGAATGTGGCAACACTCTTGGTGTGACTCCTTTATAGTCTTTAATCGTGGCGAATGAAGGCTGCTTTTTAGAAACTGACCCCTTAAACTCAGACTTATTCTGTGGTTGCTGCCCTCGTTTCAGCTCAGCCCGACCCGCAGGGTTCTTCTTCATGGGATGCTTCTTATTCTGCCCAGCAGCCGTTGTTTCTTTTGTTTGAGTTTTACTTTCCTTGGCGTTTGAACTGTTCGGTTCTGGTTTGTTGGGACGACCACCAGAGAGATGATTGCTGGGTTTGGAGGATCTAGATGTGGACGCGTGATCTGACTCTGGTTGCTTTGAAGGAAGAGATTTGAGGAGTTTAGGGACGCAGGGTTTTGTGTCTTTTTGTTTGGCTGAAAGTATTTTATTTTGGTCGCTCATCTCAGAGTTAAAGCCTGCTTTGGAGTCCAAATCTCTGTTTTTCCCCTTTATCACACATTTTCGCAGCAGTTCCTCACTGCTACCACCGGGTTTTTGATTTTCCAGAGGTGATGTACCCCCACTGTTACTTGAGCTGGTATTTCCAGTCTCCTTCTTAGCAACACTTCTGCTAAAATCACTACAGTCAATCACTTTATTTGGCTTTCGAGGACTTTCTTGCATTACTGACAAGTCACTATTTAAACTGTCGTTCCCGTTGACAGCCTGGGTGGGATGGGAATCAGAGGACTTCCCTGCAGCTCTTTTCTTCTTCTGAAGGGAAATCTGCATCAGGATGTGTTTCAGATTTTCAGGAGTGATCTGATCCTCAGAGTAGGTGTTGAGCTCTCCCAAGTCCTCCTTCTCAAGTCCAAACCTCCTGAGGATCTCAGTAGCTGATTCAGCAGTGTACTTGGGTTGATCCGATCTGTCTGGTGCTGGAGTTTCAGCAACACCTAAACCTGGAGGAGGATTCATGTTGTCTGTATCTTCACCAGAAACATTTCTGCTGCTGTCCACGAGGGCAGATTCAGCAGATGATGAGTTGTGATCTGTTTTGGTTTGTTTGCATATGGACAGCCAGGCCAAGGAGGTACTGTCACTGTCAGCATCATAATAGCAGAGTCCCTGAGGAGTTGAAGACATGGTTCCAGCTGTTTGAGGAAGACAACTTTCAGTGGAGGTGAAGATTACTGGTCTACAAGCTGATACAGAACATATTTATGTAGGAACTCAGAGGAACATTCAGTAGTGGACATAAAGTTCCTCCAAAGTTGTAGCGGCCGCAAGCAGTGGCTCGTACACGTTATATTTTAATGTTTATTTGGATCGAATAAAAATTAAATTCTCGAGCCAGAAAACATTTCACCTACTTTAAACAACCACAGCCAGTCGGATCGGGTCGCTGGTTTAACCCAAAGCTACATATAACAACAAAACAGCAGCGCCAATAAACTTTAAAAATACTTTTCAACATGATATTCTCCGATTTCTGTTTCCATCAAGTTAGCAGGATCTTGCTAATAAGCGCGACCGTTGGTCACAAGAGAGACGTCATGACGTAACAGCCCAAACAAGGTGCGTGAAACGAAAAAAGCTCGCGCAGAACTCAGACAATTCGGTTATTTCTTCCAATACTAACCTACTACTGTAGGTTCCTCCTCCTCCTCCTCCTCCTCCTCCTCCTTCTTCTTCTACTACTACTAATTCTTCTTCTTCTTCTTCTTCTACTACTACTACTACTAATACTAATTCTTCTTCGATTCGTTTTAACAACCAAATACCGCCACCTGCTGATGTGAAAATAGATCATAACGCCAAACAAGCTTGTTTATTCACAAAAAAAGTGTTTTACCACTTTTTATTTATTTTCAAAGCACAAAACAAAAGGTGGTATAGCACATATCCATGTGAAGCCATGGTACAAACGAAAGAAAGAAAAAACAAATTAAAAAAAAGGGGGGGGGGCAATTTAGTTGGTAGTGACAAAAAGGAAAATAGCAATAGTTGTAACTCCTATAGTTTAGAAATTGAGAGTGGCTATGCTTGCACTTTCAAAAAAGGTTACCAGATATTAATATTTCCAGTTAAATATAAGCTTATCTTTAAGGATGTAATCACGTAGATCACAGTAAAACAGTATTTTTTGCCGATAAAAATACATTCAACCAAGAGCAGAGTAAAAAGCAAGTGAAAACTTTTTTCGTCTCAATACAAATATCTGTTTATTACAGGGAACATTCAAAGGGAAAAGGACAACCACTATAAAAGTAACATTTAGTCAAACACATTTCTCCTGCTAACGCTCTGAAGGATCGCCGCAACTGATTCTTCAGGATGTTTAGGCTGATTAAACCCAGACGATAAAACAGAACTGGATTTTCCTGGAAATATTAATATCAGCTAACCCTGGAATGGGTGGCATGTCATCTATCTTTTCGCCAGATAAAACTCCCCAACTATCATTAAAACCAGAAGATAAAGAAGGAAGCTTGGTGCATCATTGTTTGTAGCTTGCTTGAACATGGGCTGCCAACCAATGTCAGGACCCAAATGAGATGCTGATGGCATCACAGAGGAGGAAGGAAACTCATTTCTTTGACTAAAATAAGCCTTCAAGTCCAAACCATGATGATTCGCACTTTTGGCCCAGTCTATTACCGTACTATTATCTGATTCAGCTGTGTGTTGACCTGGCAGGTAGTTGGCAAGAGATGAAGATCCAGGAGAAGTCAACCTGAATGCAGGTCCAACATTAGAAACCCCCTTGAGAAGGTCTTTCGCTGGTGGTCCATTCTGGTTCTGGGTAGTTCGAGACATGGCGTAAGCAAACTCCAGGTCCTCGTGTCTTTCCAAACAAGATCAATCCGGACAAATAAGTGCTGTTTTACACTAAAAGCAGAGACCAGAAAATGCATAAGAATCAAAATGAGACATAAAAGCAGGGAGCGATAAGAGAGGAAACTGACTGAACAGCTGAGGCGAGCAGACGTTTCACACAAAAATCAACTTTGATTACAGTAGAAATGATAAAAGCAGGTAGACTTTAAAAATAAGGGTGAATTTTAGACCACTTCAAAACAAAAATTTAGTCAAAAATAAGTTAATTTGTGTTTATAAGAAAAAAAAAAATTTCCTATATCTGTAAGTTTTGTGTTGGTGAAATTATCACACTCTCTTTTACTAATTAAATTTTAACAAAAAAATGACAAACTGAAATTTATGTATACCTCGTCCTCCTGTTGAAATATCATTTTTATATTCGTCATACTTTATGTATACATTTTATGTTTTGAATATAAATTATTGAAATTCAATAAAAAAACAACTTTATTTATCCCAAAGGGAAATTAAATGTAACTCATATCATCCAAGTATCTTCAAAGAGTTTCTGTGGATGGTGATCCTCCGGTAGCAGTCAGTCTTGCAACAAACCCTAAGAAGCCTCTGACTGAAGGCTGTTGCAGTAAGACATGACTGTCATGACATGCTAACAGTTCAATTTCCAGGCAACAGAGATGGTATTCCACAGTAACATGTTCTGAATGACAACATCAGTAGTTGGCAAGCACTGCTAATCCTCATCATTTGCTTTTGCCGCTGCTCTTTGTTTGGACATATGGTTAGAAAACTGGGCAGAGATGTTAGTCAGGGATATGCAATTCTACAAATTCTATACTTTTTATGTTTTATATTATGTTACTGTATTTTATTCTACAAATTTGATAGTTATTTTTATTTATAATGATTTTTAAAATTGTTTTACTGTGTTGTTGCTCTTGTTTGTTCACTGATGTAGAGCATTTGGTAGCAACTTTTTGCTTGTTTAAAGGGCTCTATGGATACAACAACATTGGCTCTTGCATTGTTGACAGTAATCTCAATGAGGAATAACATAATATTCTTCATCACCATCATCTTCTTCTTTATTTTCTTGTTCAGCATCTTCATCGAGTTCTTTTACCATCGTAAGATGTGTCATCATCATCATAAAATCTTGGGTGAGTCTGTTTTCTTCTTCATGTCATCATCAGCAGCATTATACTTATTCTAAATTCTTCTTCTTCTTCTTCTTGGTTCACCATTTTTTGTGTGGATTCTGGGACTATGGGAGGGCTAGTTGATCATTTGATCTTTAAACTTTGATCAGTATCTTTAAAACTAAAGCATCTCAAACCAGGACAAATGTAGCACAAATGTTTGACACAATTTTGTTCAGTTTTAAGAATCCGGGGACGTCAATTTCACCAGGGTCTTTTCTTTACAGGACAAATACAGTCAGTGTTGAACAGAAGCATTTTTGTTTCTATCAATTTTTACTTCTTTTGAGCTTTTTTTTTCTTTCTTAACAATAAAGCTTTATTTGTCAGGAATGTGGCTTCTTGTGTCTGTGTGGCGTGTCCTCTTTGTTGTGTTGGAGCTCCATGAACTACTTGAGGGTGCCGTGGAGTTCTGGTCTTCCCCAGAGGGTGGAATCAGCGCCTGTGCTCCTGCACACCTACAAATCATCAAGCTCATCAGCAGTGAGGATAAGAAAAGCTGGCTGCGTTACTAATTATCCCTGTGGTTCTTCCAAGGCAATGTATTCCCCCCCTGGGGGTTCCCTCCTGAGCTCACCTAGCTCTTCATATTTAAAATTTCAAATCTCCAAGCGAACAATACCTCTCTGGATCATCCTCTTCATCTGGGAACCACAAGATGTACAGTTGCACATGTCAGACCCAGAAGCAGAGGAAGTGGAGTCTCCTGCACAACCATTGAGGATGCAGCAAGTGGTTTCTGAATAGTAAGTCAACAACTAAACACTTTTTCCAGCATCCATTGTACAGTACTTACGGTGGTAAAACCAGCTGACCAAACCTGCTCATTGTCTAATGTTGAAGTGGGCGGAGCTCTGCTTCGGTTGCTATGTGAGGGGCTGGGGTTGCTATGTGAAGGTTTTTGAAACTGCTCATTTTCCAGCCACCAAAAACTTTAACTTATTTCCAGAAAACAGCTGGATTTGTTTCAGTTTTTTTGTAGTGTCAAATGGAAGTACAAAAACATGCATGAATTTTGCTTAATAGGTCTCCTATAAAAAGTAAGGTACAATGTGGGGTCACATACTGATCTTTATCTCCCACTCTAAAGTTAGCAAACTTCCCACAAGGACGGGGACACACACACACACACACACACACACACACACACACACACACACACACACACACACACACACACACACACACACACTGTCTAAATGCCTGCAGCCAAGTGGGTCGGATTATAAATAGAACAGCAACAGAAATCCTCTCCTGCCATATTCAGACTACCAAACATTAACAGTTGTTCTCATTTAAATGTAACACACTTTGTTTTTTTTTTTTTTTTTTTTTTTTTTTTTTTTTTTGTTTGTTTGTTTTTCTTTGCCATTTGGTCAAAATATGTGGTCTAAAGTCACTGCGAGTGGTTTTACAGTCTGTAGGTCAAAAGTTTAGGCTGTGAAATCCCCTCACTGCCTTTCTCTCTGATTCTCTTGTTGAGCCAAACCATGAGATTAGGCTTATCTCAGTCATATGGCATAAAGTGTTGGGCTTCTGAGGTTGATCCATTCTTTGAATAACATTCCCATAGCTGAACAATTAGTTGTAGATTAGATATCATTTTAAAGATAATAATGGTTGTTTCTGCCTTGTGACTTAAGAACCCACAGTTCCTGGAGTCTGCATTTTTACCATAGCTGTTTAGTTTAGAAGTAGGCCTTAAACTTTATCCATAGTTTGGCTACAGATACAGTTTGTTTTAAGAAAGGAGGATTATTTACCCCATAAGATTTGGACACACCAGAGGATCTAATCTACATTGATAAGCTGACCATCCAAGCCATGATACAATTCACGTTACATTTGCTGCATTTTTCCAGAACAGTAGAATCTTGGTTGTTTTTATGATATAAAGTCCTCTTTAACGTCGGCCCTACTAACGGTCAATCTGGCTTTAAACATCCTACCCTAAGTTAGTTGTTCAGATGTACAAGCCATGTAAACATTGAGTAAATTTGAATTGGTTGTACCGGGGTTTTTTTTTTTTTTTTTGGGCTGCCAAGTTCCTTTTGTTACAAGCTGGGAAAAACAAAAGTCAGCAGTGTTCATGCTACACCGCAGTCAGTATCCACTATGACCGCCACCCGCACAAAGAGCAGTTAAGGTTGCATTGATGAAGTCTTTGTAGCTTTGAATAAATAAGTTATTTGGTAACTTATTTATTCAATGACATACTGTATAAAATAAGGAAAAAATACCCTTTTATCAGCCTGTATTGTTAAGTTATCAATATTACAACAATTAGCAAATCCTGCTGGTTCTCAAAACAAAGAAAATGTTTGGAAAAGGAGCAGTTGAAATGGCATTTTAAACTTGCAGTTTTGGCCTATTTTTTCTTTTTTTAAACCCCAAAACAAATAGGTCTCATCTGCCTTGGGATGTTTTGTACTGACCTGTAATTTTAACTTTGACAGCTGATCTCATAATCCCTTGGACCTTAAGTTTTATTAGTAGCCTTGAGTTGTTTTTTTTGTTCTCATTACGTTGATGTTCTGTCAGTGTTTCCCTTGTGTTTGTTTTATGGTCTTTAGTTTGACATTCATTAAATCCTTTTGAGCCATATTTAGTTATAGTTTGCTGAGTCATTATGTCTTCATTTAGCCTCACTCCCCAGATCTTCTCAGTTAACTTTAGCTCCCAGCCTTCCCTCTGATTTAGACCCTGTAGCTTAGCAACACTTTGCTCTTTGTTCAGTAATCACCACCGCCTCTCAGTTTAGTCAGCTCTTTGCCAGATCCACCTGTTTTTCTGTCTGCCAAGTTTCATTACTTGTATTTCAGCTGTTTACTCCTGACCTATAATTTTGCCTGTTCTTTTCTTTTTCAATATATCCTATCTCCTTCTTGCTCTTGGGTCCCTAACAATCACAGCAAATGATAATTTAAAGTAAAGTAGACAGTAGTCTACTATAATAAAGTAGACTACTGTCTAGCTAGTAGATGGTATTAACTGTGAGTCCAGTTAATACTATCTTCTAGCTTGAGGTCACATAGTTCTTTTGGTTTAATAAGGGGTCTTAATCTCTCTTCAAAGCACAGAAAATGGATGTAGGATGTAACTTTAAATCTTCAGAAAATAATACACAGTAACTGTATTTGTTTCACAATAAGTAAAATTGAGCTTTTTTTTTTTTTTTTTTTTAATCAAATACTTGGTCTGATCATGGTCTTTTGATTCCTAGGGGTCATACAAAACCCCCAGTTCAAGAGCTGATAAAGACAATATCTGTATTGTAACTTTCATTCCCTGTTTTTAACTGACTGTCAGTTATTCTGGCAGCTGCCTGATTATAATTAATGGCAATCAAAACCTGGATCAAAATAAAGATTGACAACACCCCTCCTCCACACCTTCCCCACTCAGCTCCTCCAAACTAGCACCAGCAGCAATTAGCAAACACCTGGTGGTACTGCACGTCTGCTGAGCTCATCATATGAACTACTTTTCAGTCCATTGCTCCTCAGAACAGTTGTAAACAGCATAATGAGAAGCATTGTTGTGATGACGTGCTGAAGGCGGCGTGTTAGAGCAGCAGCTTCTTAAAGAGACAGAGGCCCAATTTCAAGGCGTTAAATTACAAAATCAAATTGCTGTTACGTTTGATATACTCACCATTTTTATAACAACTGAAGGTAACATAGTTACTGGAACAAACTTCCAGAAAACTGCAAAACAGCCGAAACACTAAATTCCTTTAAATCAAGGCTGAAAACCCACCTGTTTAGAGTTGCCTTTGATTAGTAGTTTGGACCATAACTCTACAAACAAATCTGGGTAAGATAAGCTCGGTTCTCCAAAGGGTGGAAGTTTGAGTGTAAATCAGTTAAAGTAAGTGAAACATTGATCAATGTTTTTGCCGATGATTTTCATGTGTATTTGCTAGATAATTTTGATTTTGCTCAATGATTTTGATGATTCTGCTGTATACTTGATTGATGTTTTTATGATGTAAGCACTTTCAACTGCCCTGCTGCTGAAATGTGCTACACAAATAAACTTGACTTGATTGTGCTATAAAATGGCAAAATACTTAATACCACCCATTTTTAAAGATTTAAAGTTGAATTTTTATATTTATATACTCCTAGCTACTCTGCATGTCTACCTAATTATGTCCAACTCGAACCTCTGATTCAGTAACTGCATGATTGTTTTTTCTGTTTTGATTGGTGCTGGCAGAGGAGTGTGCAGATAAATGATTGCTTGTTTGGGGCATGTATGGTTGGAAAATAAAGGCCAGTGTGTGTGTGTGTGTGTGTGTGTGTGTGTGTGTGTGTGTGTGTGTGTGTGTGTATACCCCTTTAAGCAAGTGGTGATTGAAGGGCCGGTGTGTATGTGTGCATGAGTCAGCTACTGGACTATGGCTCAGCTATGCAAGTGCTGGAGGTTGGAGGGGGTGAGACAGCTGCTCCACCAGTCGCTCTCCAACCCCTTATTCATTCTCTCTCTCCTCTTCTCATTTCCTTCTCTGTCTTTAACTAGATCTTCCCTGATTTCCGAGATATGTCTTTGGGATATATGTTTCCTTCGTATGGACCACAGCGTGTGTGTGTCTGAGTTGATGGAATCTAAAGGACCTGTGCTTGTGTGTGTTTGAGCAATGCTGCGTGTGTTTATTCTGTGCGCGGAGCGTCTACAAACGCCGGACGATGACATCAGTGATGCCTACTGCAGTGTCACCTATGAAGGTATGGACGGTGTACATGTGTTTGTCTAAATCTCACAAAAGAGTAACAGTCAAAGAAGATCATGGAACAAAAAAAGCAAAAATATCTTTGCTTTCATGCAACTGGGTCTTTTCGAAGTTGTCCTCAAACTGTGAAATAGCTGCAAGGTTTTTAAATGTTCTTCTCTGGCATTAGTGTTCTGTTGGGTGTGGCCAACCCAAAGAGAAGTGCACAAAGAGGAAAAGATGCTAGGACGATGGGAAAGAATGAGCAGCTAAATTGGGGATGAAGTGACGGATAGGGAAGAAGAATGCCAGTGTGTTTCCTGTGAATCCTGGCTGTGTTTATAGTTAGCACTGCTCTTTCAACAGAGTTTATCCTTTGGGAACCCCAACACTCCTCCCCCTAACAGTCATGTGTGAGAAAAGAACTTTGATTTGAATGATTTTTAAGTCGCGTTACACTGTACTTAGTTTTTCATTTATGGGTTAATCAGATATAATTAAGATCAGTAAGGTTTCATAAGATAGAACAAATTCTTAGAGGGGTGTAGAACACCTATATATTCACTTACCTTTTACAAAATCAGAAACCTCAAGTATAACGTGTGTGTGTGTTGATCTTAAACTGATAAACATTATATGGTATGTGTATTAATCCTTTGTAATCGAATCTGCTGTCTAACTCTGTAACATGTGGGGTCAGCGAGGGGTCGAGGAGAGCGCTGTGTGGTTTCAGGAGCCAGTTTGAGGCTGCTGAGGAGGACAGGGAGGACAACTTAGTGGAATGCACCAGAGTACTGAAACTTGGCCCCACGTCCTCGGGTTGAATATTTTGTACAAAACAACACCTGCATTGTCCCTGGGTAGAAAATCGTCAGGCAGGAAAGCGTCCACCTCCTGATGGCTAACGTCAGGACGTCCCAGACAGTAAAGAACCACCTGGACATAGCGAGGTATAAATGTATGTGAGCAACAACCGTCAGTCAGATCACTGGGGTGAGACGGCCTTTTTTCCTGTCCACACGGTGCTCTCCGAAGATGCGTCTTTGTATTTTTCTAAAAGGTGATTAATGTTTCTTTTTCTTGTGGTAATCAATGATCATGTTGGGATGTTGGTGTGATTTCATGCTTCTGTTTGAATGAATACATTGCGGGATGATTTTGAAGTTGAACAGTGACTGTGTCCTGGTTTTCACTTTTACACCCGGTATCCACGGGCCAGGGAGACGAGAGGTGACAACGAGCAACAGGTGCGAATTCTCTGTCTCAACACATGCTAGCATGGACAGTGTGGCACTGAACTGTGGTGTCATTAGGGCAGCTGGTCCACCAGTTGGGCCAAAACCAACAAAAAGTTACTAGATAGTCAAGTTTCTTAAGGTGTTTTCACACCTGATAGTCCGGTAGACTCAGTTCGATTGGGGATCAAAATTGCAACATTCGTTAAATTTTCGACTGGTGTGGTTCACTTTCACGCTGCACTGTGTCAGTGCACCCCCTCACCTGTGGTGGCGCTCCACCAAGAACCACTGAAGGAAACAACATGAAAACCTCTGAAGACATGAGCACAGTTTCCTTCTTCACAAAATGTAAACAATTTCTGAGTTGTCAGATTTTGGCAGTTGTAAGATTTCACTTTTGTCACTGATAAAAGACCACAAGTCATTTCTCCCACTAGCATTGGCTCATACTTTGTTTTGATTGTATTTACCCAGAATGCCCTGTGCTGTAGTCCGCTTCCTACTTTTGAAGCGGTCTCTGGTCCACTTGCCGTTCACATATGCTTTCAAACCTCACCAGGGTTTACTTCAACCAAACAGAGACCTAGGTTTTTAGGCGGACCAAAGTTTGTGTGTTTTTGTTTTGTTTTTGGTCTGCATCAGAGTTTGCGCATTCACGCCTCCCTAAATGAACCGGAGTTTTCAGGCAAACGAACTAGAGTTCGATTAAAGCGGACTAAACAGGGCTGGTGTGAATGCACCCTTAGCCTAACCACTTACCAAGTTTTATATTTACCATCTGGCCAACTTTCAAGAGATCATGTATTCAATGTTTTGAACATCTGACTGTAATATCGTGGCAGAGGTCTCTGTCGGAGGAAGATCGGAGGGCACAGAATCTATGTATCTTGAAGTCCATTTTAAAGTTTCCACAGTCAGTGATAATTTGGGGTGTTTGGTCCACTGTGTTTTTCTCAAGGCCACAGACAACGCAGCAATCAAGCAGAACATTTGTAGAGCACTTCATCCTTCCTTCTGCTGGCAAGCTGTATGGAGATGCTGATTTTTTTTTTTTTTTTTTTATTTTCTAGCAGGACTTAGTACAGACCCACACTGCCAAAGAAACCAAAAGCTGGTTCAATGACTCTGGTGTTACTGTCCTTGACTGACCAGCAAACTGTGTTCATTTATTTATTTATTTTTTTAAATTTTACCTTATATGACACAAGTTTAACTCTACAGATTTATTTACACAGTCTAACACATACTTAAATCTAACAGTCATTGCACTTTGTCATAAATACCACAAACTGATTCATCAGTTTGAAAACACAGTTTTATCTACAGATTAGTTGTTTCATTCATCTTAAGTAAACATTTAGTCCGACTGAGTTCTCTGCCGGTCTTAAACTTATGACATTGAGCACAAAGGCTTCCCTGTGTGATATGTGCCAGACCCTGCAGCAGTTTCTCAGACACACACACACACACACACACACACACACACACACACACACACACACACACACACACACACACACACACACACACACACACCAACCAACTTATGACTATCCAGGGAAAAATCTAGACCTGAATAAAACCTCATGAACACTTGTTGAATTATGTAAAACTCAGTTGTTGGGAATAAATGCTAAGCAGCCTTGATACAAGAAAATTAGCTTTTTAGAAAATCAGTGTATTCTACTCTGGAGTTTCATATTTGACTCCAAATACTAACCCAATGTTAGCTAAGAAATGTAATTTAAACCTCTGTTACAATTTAAACGTTGGATGTTTAACATGGGTCCAAATACAGCACTAAGGGCCCTCAAAGTCTCAAAGGGCCCTCCTAAAAGTCATCATTTTATAAATGGGTACCGCTAATTTACATGTTTAAATAATAACTATGACAACCCATGAAAAAGAACAAATGCTTGATTTTTGAGGTCAAAAATGTACAAATATACAACAGGATATCAAAGTCTGTCAGACTGAATCTGTGTGTTACTCTTTGCCACATTTAAAGTGTGTTGGGTTTTATTTATTTATTTATATTTTTTTTTTCAAGATTTTTCTATGTGCACGTCTGAGATTTTTATGAACACTAAGGGTCTTATCTGCAGTAGAAAAACACTTTTATTGCATTGTAGACAACAGTAATTTAAGTAAATGCCACTAATCTAAAAGACAAACACAGAGTAATAAAATCACTCCTTCCCAAAATAGTGATAACAGCCAAGTAGCAGCCTTGACTATATTCACAATTGTTTTATTTTTTATTATTTATTTATTTGACATTTAAGAAATTAAGCCACCATATTACTCTTGCTTAGCCAAACCTGTATGCTATTTTGCTTAAAACACTATCAAGACGAAGGGCATCAGTGCTAACAATGTTAGTGCTAACTTGCTAATAGTATACCTGATCATCTCTACAATTTTCTCATTTATGTTATTTACTATATCCAATGTTTATTTGTTTAATATATAAGCACTCAGTATCATATTTGCCTTGGTTTAGCTAGGATGCTAAACTGTTTTAGTAAAACCTTTTAGAGAAAAGGAGCATTGGTGATTACTGTTAGCATGTTGGTGCCAACATGCTAACAGTAGCTCTGATATCTCCAAAGTTTTTCATAAATGTTAATTTACTACAAACAATGGTGACATTTAATACGTTATTAAAGCATAGTTACCTTGCTTAGCACAGTCACTATGCTAATTTTCTAACTTAATAAAATTATGGAGGAAAAAGGATAGGCTACCAATTGGTAGCGACATATGTTCTAACGTGCTGATACAAACACTAACCATCTCCACAATTTTTCCCAGTTATGTTATTTATGATATCAGTTATCTTTGTTTGACATTGAAGTTTAGCTTGGGTGTAAGTATAAGCGAAGTGTTTCATGCAACAAAATTTAAAGGTTCCTTTTAAACTGTATGCTGTTTCATAACATTGCTAATTTTGCTGAAATATAGTTCACGCATTCCTTTGTGCAGTGTGTGTGTGTGTGTGTGTGTGTGTGTGTGTGTGTTTTTCAAACAAGACCTCTTATTCTCATAATTTGAAATCTCCTTTAGGAGTATTAAAAACAACTAAATTACACTTTAGATAATCTTTTCTTCATCAGAGGTCACTTTGCTTTTCAGTCAGTATGAACTTCACTGGGTTTGGGTGTTTGGTTTTGGTTGATAAAGCACTGCAGACTGTGCTTTAAACTGGGTTTCCTACCTGAACTCCCTATTGGATTAAGTTTACGTCATTGGTATGAAAAATGTGCAGCACCCAAAGAAAATTTGTTGTATTATTGTAAAAGCTGGGCTTAAAACCGTTAAAAATGTGTAGTTTAACTCTAAAGATACAGGGGTTTGTGCAGAACCTTTGCAGAAAGTCCAGTAAATATATACCAAATGATTGAATGGAAAAACTTCTTCATACTTTTATAAATTGAAATATCATTGGTTAAAATCATGATTTATAAAGGACTGTATGACCTTAGCATTGTTTTTGTTTGACCAACTTCAATTTTCTATCGCTTAAAAAAAATGAAACAGTATTTTGATTATAGCGTCTCTACTCAGTATTATTTATCAGTTGTGTTTAAAGCTGTATAAATTACCTCCAATTATTTATTTATTTATTTATTTTTTTTATTATGAAATTTAGTTTCACTTTCTCTCCAAAATTAATCGTGGACACAGTTTGCCACCAGCAAGTGGTGCTATGTTACTGTGTGTGCTGGTATTTACCATTGTATGAGGCAAACATTGATGGGTTTTTAAATAAAATTGAATAAATTTAAGTTGAGCTGATGTTTATTACAGTTAGTCAAAGCAAAGTATCCTGTTTTCTGTAGCTACTTTTTATTTATTTATTTATTTATTTAAACCAATAATTATGGCTTAAATAAAATTTGTAGTTTTTTTTTTTTTTTTAATCTTCAGACAACTATAGCATCCTGCAGAGGTGTATACTGAAATCACAAGTAAAACTATAGATTTTCTCAGGTGCAAGTAAAACTATAGATTTTCTCAGGTGCTGTGAAACAGGTTATAACAGCTTGTAATGCAGTTTTTAACGGTTTTGAAAACAGGCTTTTTAGCCGTCTTGGTTTACTGAAAACATCGGATTAAAATCAGACCTAAACATTCACCAAACGAGAGACTACATAAAGAGACTAACAGAGAGAAAATGGGTGAAAGGAGTAGAAACCGATATTATTCTGGCAAATATTTAGTTGAGAAGGAAACAATCAGGAGATAAGAGAGGAAAAGAGAACAGGAAATGTTGAGATTTCCTTTGGATGTGAGGTGTGTGTGTGTGTTCCTGACAGGCTTGCTTAGTGCAGTTTTTCTCCACAGACGATTCAGAGGGAGTCAAATCAAGAAAGAAACCAGAAGACTGCTTGAGGAAAAAGAGCTTTTATTCTGTAGCTTCTGATCCAAACAGAGACGAAGTGGCAGAACAATCTGTGGATAATCAGCTACAGTGTTAGCTGAAATGACTTCCTTTAGTGGAGATCTTTTTGGAAGCAGCTAAGAAGATCTTTATTCTACCTAACCATCCAAGGTTGATTACTGTGGATCCCTCCTTATGTAAGCCAATGCTTCTTCCGCCCTGGATCCTTTCAGTCTTCTGAATTTAGTCACTTCTCACTCATTCAGCTCTGAAACTGTCAGTTCTGAAGGAGTCCTTCCAGCCTCGCAGTCTTCAGAGCCCTGCTGGAATCTGCTTTAGCCATGTTACGCTGCGTACTTCAGCGGGCTAACAACCTGAGACGATCAGACCCCCTGGCCAGTGTCACGTTTAGAGGTAAGGGGGCAGTTTGGGGTTTTGGTGAATGATGTATCAAATCATCCAAAAGCTCCTGTTTTTCAGAAGGGGTTTATTAATATGCAGAACAATATATTAAAAAAAAAAAACGAAGACAGACAAGTCATTCCCAGGTTTCCTTCCCAGGATTAGGATTTTTAGAGATAATCAACAAATCATATATTTCTACCAAAGAAATCATGAGTTTTCTTTTACATAATTGTTCCAGAATTGTATCTCATCATTTAGGAAAGCACAAATTTTAGTGTAAAAGCATGTCGAAATTGTTGCTGAACTGATATCTTATAGTGAAACAGACTATTAATCACGTTTTCCTTGGAACATGTAAAAGCTCTAGCAACTTTTTTTAACTCTTCAAACAAGAACTAAATGAGATTACTCGCAAAATATTAATAAATAAATGGCATTTAAATCTAAGAAATCCTACTTTGCTGCTTCATCTTAGCTTTAATAAAGAGTGGATTGTTTTTATTGAAACAATACAGATTAACCCTCCCATTAGTTTCAAAACATTGCTGTTCATGTAGTAGTGCTGCTCTGTTTTAGTCAGGATGTCTAATACATTGTAACTGGACTTGTCTTACAAAAACATTTTGAATGTTGTGTTTTGGCTAAAATTAGCTTTAAGGTTAGTTTAAATTTTTACGTCTATGTTATTGAGCTGAAACTGTTAGCTCGATTGTGAAAACAAGCTAATTTGCTTACGTTCTGAACTCTAAAAAACTATTAAATTTATGTTATTGTAATTTCTCCCAACAACTCTGGTGTAGCTCAGCCAAGATGCTAATTTGCTTTATTAAATAAAATTGTGTAGAGGAAGCAGTTCTGTGTTAATGTTAATTATCACTCCAATGTTTTCATTATGTTTTTATGTTTTGCTCCTATAATCATTTTCATATACTTATGATAAACATTCTGTTTATCAAATATAAGACAGCCTTATTTAGCCTAGCTAAAATACAAATTTGTTTACTTGATTAAAATTTAAGAGGAAGAATATCAGTGCTAGTGGTATTAGTGCTAACATCCTTATAATAGCGCTGATTAACTAAGTTTTTCACTTATTACATCTGTCATCATTTGAGATTTGTCTGCCATTTACAAAGCTAAGCTAGCATATTAGCCTTGCTTAGCTCAGCAAAGTTGCTAATCGGGTTATAGTGAGGAGCTATATCAGTGCTAGTAACATCAGCGCTAACAGTCCCTTTCTTGGCTTAACAGATCTCGGATTTTTTTGCTCAAGTATCTTCTCCACCTGTCTCAACATCACTTGGAAACAGCAGGTTCTGGGTTTTGGTCCAGTTGCTCAATTTCTTGGTGGTTCCACTCTGGATTCAGAACCAAAGTGTTAGGTGAAGAAGTGATCTTGTAGTGTTAGCGTTGGAGCTTATCTAGCTTAGTTGAACGGGAAGACAGAAAATTGCTACATTCAACAGAATTAGTTGAATGTAGCAAAAAACGTTTTTGTAGCCAAGATTGACTGGGTGATCGAGCTGTCCTGGTTCAGTTGGGCAGAACTTCTTACTTTTCTGAGTTATCAGTCACAGATCCCTCAGTCAGAAGAAGACTTTGATAAGCCAGAAGCAACATTGCCTTAAACAGCCATTAAGATATGTTGTTTTTTTGTTTTTTTTTTTTCACACCCTGGTTTAAACTACATGGAGAATGAAACAAACAAAAGGATCTAATGAGGTTTCACACAGCAATTCCTTCAAAAAGGAAACGGTCACTTTCACATTCAACACATCGATCTCTGTTCAAAGTTTGAGCAATGAATTATTTCAAAAGCGGTCCTGACTCCTAAACTAGAATAATACGATCATTCCTTTTTAAAGGAATCTTTTTGACATGTCTTGTTTCTACTCAGT
The DNA here is from genome assembly GCA_014839685.1 of Anableps anableps. Taxonomy (NCBI): domain Eukaryota; kingdom Metazoa; phylum Chordata; class Actinopteri; order Cyprinodontiformes; family Anablepidae; genus Anableps; species Anableps anableps. Next base: position 25,185,494 of record CM026085.1, on the reverse strand, counting down.
CGGTCAGAAACCGACTCCATGACAGGCAATCAACCAGTTTTCCTTGCATGGTAGGGTTAGAACAAAGCATGTTTGGACAATCTCAGCAACATCAAAGATCGTATTAGGCCAATCTAAAGTCATGGTGAAAGCCTTTAGAAAAGCATTGTAACTAAATTGAGGGGGGGGGTCAATTTTACAGCGCGGTATGTGATGAAGCAATGAGTTTCGGTGCACCTTGTGCATCCTCTGGTTCCAGACTTGGACTACTATTAGCCTACATGCTAGGCAATTGCACAGTAGCACCACCCAGCCTCATGCAAACCCACAATGCAACAACAACCTAGTGATTCGACTGACTGAGGGTTGCTCTAATCTGTGCCTGATCTTGATTTGTCAGCTCCTTACAAATCAAATAATTTACATACTGATCGCAGGTCTACGTGTGTCCCCAATTACCCGAACACATCAAGGAAGCATCTCTTTATTTAACACTTCCCCCATATGGAGGACTGAAACTGACATAATTAAAAATAAAAGCAGAAATGTGTGTATATATGTTTCCCTTTTCCTTACACATGCGTTTTCTTCAAGAAAAGTATATATTTTGTTTTTGAGTTTCCTTATACAAGCATTTGTTCTTTTTACATTTCCTCATCTTTTTTTTTTTTTTTTTTTTTTTTTTTTTTTTTACTTTACCGTATATGTTTCATTATGCAAATGAGGAGGGCGGCCATCTTGGTTCAGCTCCTCTGCTATTGGTCAGCTGAAAACTTACCGCCTTCCAACTCATCCAGTCTATTTGCAGCTTCCCTTCACAACTCCGACAGAGACCGTCTTTCTGCTCGTTCCATAACTATACCTCGGTTGCTAAACTGAAGCCAAAGGCGCAGGCATGCACGATCTGCACATGGATCCTGCTCCTTCCTGTTTATTGACCAATAGTAGAGGAGCTGGACCAAGAAAGCAGCCCTCCTCATTTGCATTATGAGGCAGAAATGCAGATGGTAAAGTAAAGAGATGAGGAAATGTAAAAAGAACAAATGCTTGTATAAGGAAAAGGCAAAATGTATACATTTCTTGATGAAAATCGTACATATAAGAAAAACAAAATGCACTGCTTCAAAATAAATAAAATAAAGGGAGCACCTAAACAAAATGTAACTCCAAATCAGTCACACCTTTATGCAATCAATGTCACCAGTTAGGTAGTAGCACTTATTGTGAATCAGTTTCACCTGCTGCTGTGCAAATGGAATATACAACAGGTGGAAATGAGAGGTAAATAGCAAGACAACCCCTGTAAAAGAGTGATTCTGCAGGTGGTGACCACAGATCATTTCTCTGTTCTCGTCCTTTCTGGTTGAACTTTTGGTTGCTTTTTCATTTTAGCAGTGCTGTCACACATGGAGGCATCATGAGGCTTTTTTATTTTTAACGCCCACTAAAGTTGCTCAAGTAGTGCAGCTAATCCAAGATGGAACATCAATGCAAGCGGTGGCAAGGAGATTTGCTGTCTCTCAGAACAGTGTCCAGACCATGGAATAGGTACCAGGAGATGGGCCAGGAGACATGGAGGGGGCCGTAGGAGGGTACCACCCAGCAGTAGGACCGCAACTTTGTCCTTTGTGCAAGGAGGAACAGGAGGTCCACTGCCAGGGCCCTACAAAATGACCTCCTGAAGGCCACTAATGTGCATGTTTCTACTCAGTCGGTCAGAAACCGACTCCAGGAGGGTGGTATAAGGGCCCGACGTCCACATATAGGGCCTGTGCTTACAGCCCAACACCGTGCAGGAGGACTGGCGTTTGCTAGGGAACACCAAAATTGGCAAAGTCACCATTGGCGCCCTGTGCTCTTCATGGATGAAAGCAGGTTCACACTGAGCACATGTGACACACGTGACAGTCTGGAGACACCGTGGAGAACGTTTTGCTACCTGCAACATCCTTCAGCATGACCGGTTTGGTGGTGGGTCAGTCATTTTTTGGGGAGGGATTTCTTTGGATGGCCGCACAGCCCTCCATGTGCTAGCCAGAGGTGCCCTGACTGCCATAAGGTACCGGGATGAGATCCTCAGACCCACTGTGAGACCATATGCTGGTGCAGTGGGCCCTGGGTTCCTTCTTATGCATGACAATGCTAGGCCTCATGTGGCTGAAGTGTGTCAGCAGTTCTTGCTTGATGAGGCCATTGTTATGGACTGGCCTGCCTGTTCCCCAGACCTGAATCCAATTGAACACATCTGGGACATCACGTTTTGGTCAATCCACCAACGCCATGTCGCACCACAGACTGTTCAGGAGCTAACTGATGCTCTAATCCATGTCTGAGAAGAGATCCCTCAGGAGAACATCCGCTGTCTCATCAGGAGCATACACAGGCGTGGTCGGGAGGTTATACAGGCAGGTGGAGGCCACACACCCTACTGAGCCTCATTTAGGCTTGTCTTGAGGAATATTCACTGACACTGAATCAGCCTGTCATGTTATTTTCCACTTTCATACTGAGTATGAGTCCAAATCTCCATGGTGTAATAATTTTGATTTACATTGATAATTTTTGTTATTTTCTTCTCAATCAATTCCACTGTGTTAATAATTATAATAAAGTTTTTCAATGAGAATATTTAATTGAGATCTCGGATGTGTTATTTTAGTGTTCCCTTTAATGTTGTGAGCAGTGTGTATATATTTCTGCTTTTATTTTTCATTATGTCAGTTTTGGTCCTCCATGCTCCCAAACATTGTCCTTCTCTTGAAATTAGATGCAACATGTTGGTATTTATCATTAACAGCCAGAAACTGAAGCGTTATTAAAACAGAAAGCATTTACTTGGTATGCAAACAGAAAGCATACCAAGCTATGTAAGTCAAAAATCTAATCTTTGATATTCTAACACAACCTTCTAGCTTGATTCAGCCCTCAGTTTACATCCATAATAGGTATAGTGTATGACTGAATGGTAAACAACCATTCTACCTGCCCTCCATCATCTTGTTTGTGCAACTTTTTTTTTTGTACTTTCCTTAAGTTGGTGTTTGCCTCCTTAATGAGGTGAACTCTGCTCTTAACTTCCTGCCTTTGTCCTAACACAATTTCCTGGTGCCATCAGACATTTACTGCAGTCCGAACTTATATCTAATCTGACTGCAAAACAAAGTCTTGCACCACAACCAGTGCAACTCTCAGACTGAAAAATGAACATGACATTAAAAACAAAATGCAACACTTCAGTCAAAAAGATTCATTTTAACTTCAAACTTTAAAAAAAAAAAAAAAAATAAAAAAATATATATATATATATATATATATATATATATATATATATATATATATATATATATATATATATATATATATATATATATATTTTTTTTTTTTTTTTTTTTAGCATCATTAATGCAACACATTTTTCTTTATGTGAAATCTTTAAATAAAGACCTTTTGAAAACTTGAACATAAAACTTTTTAACACAGTAACAGTGTAGCTACAAACTTTAATCAATTTTTATTTTATAAAGATTTATGAAATACGCCAACACTAGGAAGTGGAAGCATGGCATGCATTTGTATTCACCCCCCAGAGTTAATACTTTCTAGAACCACCTGTTGTTGCAATTACAGCTGGAAGTCTGAAATTTTTGCTTATTTTCTTTGTGAAGTAGCTAGAGCTCAGTCAAATTGGATGGAGAGTGTTTATGAATCTTAATTTTCAGGTCTTTCCACAGATTCTCAATTGGATTTAGGTCTGCACTTTGACTAGGCCATTCTAAGACATGGATATGCTTTGATTTATACCCTTCATTAGCTATGTTTCCATCCAATTATGATGCAAATTTTGAGCAAACTTTTAAAATGTTGCAAAAAAGAAAATGTGAATAAGGTGTTTCCATCTACTGGTTTGGAGCGAATCAGCCAGGCTACTCAAAGCATAATTCGTCTGATATTGACGCTGCGCATGGCTGTAATAATCAAGATGTAGAGTTTGCAAACTACCGTGGACCCCACATCTCAGAAAAATGGAGACTCCACTCTGAACTGGAGGTTTGGATTTTGAAATGTTTCAGAGTTTTGTGCCTCTGGTAAGGCACAGACCCACCAGTGGAAAGTTTGCTACATTAGAACTTATTTGGCAAACGTGTTTCCATCTCCCCGTTAGCACATTAACTCTTTTTCAGGAAAAGCCAAAAACCCGCTCAACTTTTTTGTGAAACTGAGGCTGTTATTTAGAATTTTGCCGCGTCCATCAACCTGTTCAAATGCGATACTTCAAACTGCACATTAACAAACGTTGACGGAGACATGATTACTGTCCTGCTGGAAAGTGAACCTCCCGCCCAGACTCACAGACTCAAGTCTTCTGCAGCCTCTAATAGGGGGTTTTTTTTTTTTTTTTTTTTTTTTTTTTTTTTTTTTTTTTTTTTTTTTTTTTTTTTTTTTTTAGCTCTGACCAGCTTCCCTGTCCCTGCCGGGAAAAAAAAGATCCCCCCCCCACAGTATCATGGTGCCATCACTATGTCTCACCATAGGCACAGTGTGTTCAGCGTCATGTGCAGCAGTAGTTTTCTGATATACATAGCTATGCTTTTTGCATGTTGGGCAATAAGCAACATTTTTGTCTCTCCAAACCAAAGCTTCCACGTGTTAGCTGGGAAATGGACTTCTGCATTTTTCTCTCAACAATGGCTTCCTTCTTACCTCTTGTCCACAAAGGACAGATTTATGGAGTTCACAAATGATTCTCCCTGAGCTGTGGATCTCTGCAGCTCCTCTGGAGTTACCATTTTCCCTATTAGCTGCGTCTCTGAATTATGCTCTCGTTGCCTGGCTAAGTATCTAACCTCCCTCTGAGGCCTTCACAGAACAGCTACATGATGTTAATTAATAAAGTGCCTTCTGAAGGTTGGACTGGATTTTAATTAGGGGTTTTAGGGTAAAGGGAGTAGGATACAGATGCATGCCACACCTTCAGACTTTTAGTAGCAAAAAATGTTGAACATTTGTCATTTTTCTTCCTCTTCGGTTATGCACCACTTTGTTGGTCTGTCACACTAAGGGTGTTTTCACACCAGATAGTCTGGTAGAGTCGGTTTGATTCAGGACCAAAACTCCAACATGTATTACATTTTCAGCTGGCGCGGTTCGCTTTCACACTGCACTGTCAAACTAACCAAACTCTTTGAAAAACCTGTTCCCCTCCTCACGTGTGGGGGCGCTGCACCAAAAACCATTGAAGGAAAACAACACGAAATCCTCTGAAGACGACACACTGAGTGCAACTTCTTTCTTCTCGAAATGTAAACAAAAATGAAGCGGCGTCAGATTTTAGCGGTTGCAGTGTTTCTCTCTTTAGCAAAAGACCAGGAGCCATTTCTCCCGCTAGCGCTAGACTCGCATGGTTGTTTTGGTTGTATTTACCCAGAATGCCCTGTGTTGTAGTCCACTTCCTGCTTTTGGAGCGGTCTCTGGTCCTCTTGGCGTTCACATTTGCATTCGAACCGGGCCGGAGTTCAAACCTGGACTTTCTAGATAAAGTAGAGTTCTTATAAAGCGGACTCAACAGGGCTGGTGTGAACGCACCCTCAACATATCGAAATTAACTTGAAAAAAGGTGGAAAAGTTCACAGGGTAGAAATACTTTTGCACGGCACTGTACTGCCAAACAGCTTCTTAGAACCACTTTACATTTACGTGTTCTTTCTTATTAACACCAGCAACACCGGATATTTTAAAAGCTTGTGGGTTTTAAACCATTCAAGGACAGCAGTGAGCATTTCCTTCATTCTGGAAAACAGATATCATGTCCATTTATAGAAATTATAACAGAGCAGCAAGGAAACAGTGGGGGGAAAAGCAGGCAGAGCCCTCATATGGAGGTAATAAATCCCAGATGGGATATAAACATAGGAAGAGGCAGATAAGAGTGCTGCTGTCTGTACTGGACTGTGATATATATATATATATATATATATATATATATATATATATATATATATATATATATATATATATATATATATATATTCCTGATTACTTTATTTACAGGAATAGAAGGTTTCGGCTTATGGCAACTGTTAACCCACTTTATATTTATAAACTATCAAGTCCCTCTGAGGCTACAGCTGAGTAACGTTTTGATTATATTTGGTGGACTCCTTTTGCTCACTCCTGTATTTGTTTGTCTGCAGGTGCAAAAGCGATTGAACTCGACAGCATGTGTTTGTGTACTAAAAGAAGGATTTCCGCACAAACAAACAATAAGTTTTCTCCTCCATCCAAACCAGGAATAAAAACTTGAAACCCTGCTGATTTGTAATCTGGAGTCGTCGTCGTCTTGTATCAGTGTGGCTCATTCCTTATTGGTGTTTGTGCACAATGGCGTTATGAGAAAAGAGCAACGAGTCACCGGCTTCTGCTCCTAAAATAACACCTGCAGTAATGCACGCTGACAGGCAGACAAACACACGGGTCCGTGCAGATCTAAACTTAGGTTTCCCAAGCGGAGTTCTCTCTGCTCCCTGTTCTATTCTCAGATCAGCACAGAAAATGTGCCAAGCTGAACCAGCCGGGAAGTTAATGCTGTGTTACTTCCTCTCAGATTCAAACTAAGATACCAACCCGAGGGACATTTACGGCTTCTCACACACACGTACACGCACACAAAAAGTAATGCAACCTCTCGACCTGTGTGTGTGTGTGTGTGTGGAAGGGCGGAGATGTTTTTTAATATATCCTCTAAGAACGGAGGTCCACTTGCGTAGGTGCTTCTGAGTGAGTGTGTGTGTGTGTGTGTGTGTGTGTGTGTGTGTGTGTGTGTGTGTGAGTGCACTTTCTTGGCCATGTGTGGGTCTAATACGGATTGTGTGTTGGTGGGCAAAACAGGAAAGCAAACAAGATTTTAGGGTGTGCATTAGAAGAGGTGGAGAATTTTTTTTTTTTTTTTTTAATTTAGGAACTCATGTAGATAAACCAAGAAAAATGCTGAAAGATTGATTAAAAGTTATGTGATCTTGTCAGTAGAAGGGTTACCTTTTATGTTTGGAACAAGTTAGTGATTTAACTTAATGCCTGAATTTAGATCCAGTTGAACAAAAAAAAAACAAAACAAAACAAAAAAAAAAAACTGTATTTGTGGTTTGTGCAGTCAATCAGATGTTAAATTACTAAGAAATTATAATTTTAAACACTGCACCAACCATTATTGTAAATTTAGGTATGATGCTAATTAGATCTGTTAGGTACTTAAGGAATGAAACAGATTTTTCAGTCTTAGTATATTGATACTATTATTATTATTATTATTATTATTATTATTATTATTATTATTGATGCTGTTATCAAATGAGACTTTTGAAACTGTCAAAACTTGTTTGTGAACAACCGTTGCTTTTTCATTGTTAAAGTATTTCAAATCAAATGAAAATTTTGCACTGCAAAAAACCAAAATCTTACCAAGTATTGTTTGTCTAGTTTCTAGTGCAAATATCTTGAAGACACTTGAAATAAGAAAAAATTAACTTACAAGTAACTTTTCAGCAGATATAGGAGCTTGTTTTAAGTCAATAATTCCTTAATATTGATGACAAAGTTCAAGTTATAAGTGAAGTAATCTGCCAGTGGGACAAGATATTTTAACTTATAATATGGGAAAAATGTCTTGTTCCACTGTCAAATTATTTCACTTATCACTAGAACTTTTTCATCAATATTAAGGAATTACTGACTTAAAACAAGCTCCTATATCTGCTGAAAAGTTACTTGTAAGTTAGTTTTGTCTTATTTCAAGTGCATTCAAGATAATTGCACTAGAAACTGGACCAGAAATACTTGGTTAGGTTTTATGCTTTTGCAGTGTGTGCTCGAGACGTTACTCCACTGCACTGAGAAGCGTAAGACTCAAAAAGAAAGCATCCTGATCGAATGCCTTCTTTTGGAGGTTTTCTGCCTTACCTCAGTGGTGGCAGCTACATGTCTGCTGGTGAGAAATGGAGAATATCACTGGAGAGGATGACTTCTGTTTTTTTCCCTTTTGGACTGGTAACATCCATCACTTGAGCCTAAGTGGAAGACAGTGATGGATGGATTATCTCAAGTCCTCGTACTGTGGGACAGTTTCTTCGATTATGTCCAGTGGCATCATGAAAGAGACAATAAGCATTGTTTTTATTTCCTTCTGGCTGGCTGGATCTAACTTTGTCTGGATCCGTTCCTCATTTTTCCATTGAAACTGAACAAAAATAATGATGTGGGTCTTCGTCAACTACCGGTCATGATTGATGTTCCTACGTGCGTTTAGTTTGTCCTGAGATGATCTCAGGACAATGTATAAATGATGTATAAATAACCTGAATTTAGGTCTTTATTATTACCTATTCTGGCTGTTCATTGTCCCATCTCATCCTCACTTTCTGGCTGACAGGGCAGGAAATCAGAGCTCAGGACTTCATGTTACAGGAAATGACAGAAAGATAACACGCACACAAAAGGACATTGTTTGTTAGTAGTTGTTATTTGAGAACAGAACTGGTCACCTCGCTTGGTCCTTTCCCAGTATTGGGATCACCAGCCCTCATGACAGAAAGCTCTTCCAATGAGGAAAAAACAAATTCAGGTTAGCTTTGAAATTAGTTTGGAGTAATTTTGCTTAGATTTTTGGTAGGATGGACATATTTATCAGATGTCAATGCAATGTCCTATTGAAGACAACCAAGACTAGAAGACAGCTCAGTTCATACGAAGCAGTGATTCAAGCCTAAGTTCATGAAGTAGAAAACATTGGGAATCCCATGTGAGTGCAAGAAACATCCTTCAGCAAAACATGTGTATTAAATAACATAAAAAATATCAAATAATATGGCTCAAAACTTTTTTTTTTCTCTATTGAAATGAGGTGAGCAGACTTCCTCAAAATACTTTGCTCATTAAACATGTTGATCCCCTTTTCAATTTTTTTTTTTTTTTTGTTAATTGCAGATTAAATGTGAGCATTTTTTGTTTGTTTTAATTTTTGTTTTTAACCACAAAAAGTTCGTCTGAGAATGTGACGCCACAAACTCAACACCAGGGGTGTCAAACTCATTTTCATTTTGGGATCTTAATGTTCTCAGTTGTGCCAGAATGTAAAAACCATTAACAAGATGTTAAAATATTAATAAATAGCTGTGTGTACATTCAGTAAGTTCCTCTTAAAATTAAATAAAATCAAACACCTTTTCACACTGATCAGTCCCTTTCAGGAATTTTGCAATATTTATATTTATATATGACAGTAAATGTGAGTTTTTGTCCATATCGATCCATATAACTTGAATTCAACTAAGTGTAAAACACTTAGTTGAAAACAGTGTAATGTTGAACCAGGGCTGCACGGTGCTGCAGCTGGTAGCAGTTGCCTTGCAGAAAGAAGGCTCTGGAGTCTTTCTGCATGTTCTCCCTGTGCATCTGTTAGTTCAAATGTCAAATTTACTTATATAGCACATTTAAAAACAACATTGTTGACCAGAGTGCTTCACAAAGGGTAAAAGCAATAATGTTAAAAACGACAAAATCAACAAGAACAAGCTTAGCTGAAGAACACCATAACCAAACAGGTCAGATGGAACTCAAACTGAACTCGAACTGGAGGCCAATTTAAAGAAATGAGTTTTCAGGAGAGATTTGATAAACTGTACAGAGTCTGCAGCACGAACATCAAGGGGTAGCTTGTTCCAGAGTCGTGGGGCTGCAACGGCAAAAACTTGCTCTCCACTGAGCTTTAATTGGCCATTGCTGCGCGAAGAGCATCTAGAAGATCTCGGTGCTCTTTCTGGACTGCAAAAGTTAAGGAGAACAGTTAAATAATTAGGTGCCAAGCCATTCAAATCTAAAATTAAAGCTGCAGTCTGTCACTTTTATGAAAAATGTTTTTTTTTTTTTTTTTTTTTTTTTTTTTTTTTTTACATATTTGATAAAATTATCATTATGTCGTGACAGTATAAGACGGATAATCTGTGAAAAAAAATCAAGCTAATCTGCCTTCTCCCAGTGCGCCCAGTACTAACTGCAGAAATACACCACTCAGTCAGAAACAACCAATCAGAGCCAGGAGGAGGGGCTTAGCGCTGTCAATCACCCTCGTGTACGCGCTGCTAAATGTGCTAATGGTGGAGAAACAACTCACCTTTCCAGGAAAACTGTTTATCCGCTGTCATCGGTGGCCATGCTAACTAGCATTAGCATTAAGCTATGTTGTGGTGAACCAGCTGTAGCGTAGCAGAGAGCAGGAGGAGTGTGTGAGCGGCGCGTACATGAGGGTGATTGACAGCGCTAAGACCCTCCTCCTGGCTCTGATTGGTTGTTTTAGGTCAGGAGCGGCGCATTTCTTTAAATGGCAAAAGCAGCTCAGGGAGGATCTTTCCACAGATCATCTGTCTCAGACCAAACAGTCACGACATGGTAACAGTTTTAACAAACATGTTTTTGTTAAAGTTACAAACTGCAGCTTTCAAGTAAAATAATCTTAAAATCAATACGAAAATTAACAGGCAGCCAATGAAAATCTGCTAAAACTGGAGTGATGCCTTCTGGTACCTGTTAAAAGTTCGGATATAGACAACTGATGGATGAATGTTGAACCTTTTTATAACATTTTACAGCTGGAAATGGTGTATTCAGCAGCTCCATGCAACCCATGTTTTGACATGAACAAAGCACAGCAGTGTCAGCTATGATCTGTTTATTTTACTATGAAACACTTATCCAACTTCCTATCCGCTTTAGGGTCAAAGAAGAAGACTAAGGTCATTAAAAACAACCCCAACCCGGTCTGGAATGAGGTGAGTTTCATACGTAACCCAATTTCAAAAAGCTCAGAGCTGATGACGCATTAAAGCTCTTCAAGAATTTATGCAAAAATTATATTTACAACATTCTGACATATTAAAAAAAATCATATTACCTTTAATCATACAAGATTTGTTGTACCAGGAGCTAAATCTGCAGATTATGTTGAATGAATTGTGATTTTGGGGCTTTTGTCAAGCAAAACCTTGCAAGTACATATTGCACGTTGGAGCTTCTCAAGAAGAATTTTACATCCCTCTTTTTAAACCCATGTTGGTCTGGAAAATTATTTTATTTTCGAAGCTAACCGAGACCTACCAGAAATCTGCCTGATAAGCCACAGCAAGTGAATTCTTCAAAGACTGACTTAGATTAAATTTACACAAACGGCCAATCGCTGTTTGAACGTGGAGTAATGCAGTCATGGAAATGGCACTTTAGAATAATTCTAACCAGATCAATGCAATGAGGAAACCACAAATTAATTATTCTAGTTTGAGCATTTACATTTCATCATGCAGATGTTTATTTAATGGTCTTTAAATGGCCTGTACTTACAGTCCACTAGCAGGCAAGGCGGGTGACGCGTTTTTCCCAAGGACACAACAACTGAGACAGCCAGAGCGGGGGTTTGAACCAGCAACCCACCAGTAACAGGACTGGCTCCTACCACCATTGCCCGTTTTGTGACCGTGTTCCCTCTCTCTGTTAGGGATTTGAATGGGATCTAAAGGGGATTCCTCTGGACTCGGGAGCAGAGATTCACTGTGTGGTCAAAGACCATGAGAAAATGGGAAGAAACAGGTACAAGACGTCAAACCTTTTACTGTTAGCTTTCACGAAAGGTTTCATAGTTTTGCATTAGCTGTATGTCGTCAAAGCTGTTAGTTATACAGGGGTGCAACATGTTGACGAGTTGGTAGGACAGTTTTAGTTTCACTTGCTTTTAGAGGTGTGCGATAATGTATGTTTTGGTACCGATCCAATCCCAAATAAATACAAGGCCGGTACTGCAGATACTGATACCCATACTTTTTATTATTTAAGTTTTATATATGTCAAACTTCTGACATTTAGGCGTTTTTGTGGTTTTTCCTTTGAATTATTTTTGCTCACCTTTAGAAAAAGTTTGAACAATGTTTATAAGTGTCTTCAAAATACTTTAACTTTAACAAGATAAACAGAAACAACAAAACTAATTTGTGCATTTTTCCTAAATAAACAAAGTGAAAAAAATTATCATTTGAGAGAAAATAAAAACAAAATCTTTTTTGAGGTAGAGTTGAGAAACTAAAACACAAAAATAAAAAGTCATAATCTGCTATGAGAGAATCTGAAACTGAAGTATTGATCTTACCACGCCAGTATCGATCCGATTCTGACTTGGTATTGATATTATCAATATTTTGGATCAATCTGCCTACCTCTAGTTGTTCCTATGTAATTTACAAATAAAGAACATGAACCGAATCCCATCTCTAGAAACTTTACATGAAAACAAACATATGTAATACAAATTTAACTTTGGTTTAAAGAGGCAGTATTATGTAAAATCAACTTTTTTGAGTTTTGCATCGTTATAATGTTATTCCCTCATCAAAAACATACCTGTAGTGTTGCCTTGATTCTTTCATTAATGTTTGAGAAATCCTTTAATCTCCCGTGGCAACCATTGAGCTGTGCAAAATGCAGGGTTTGACCCAGCGCCACCTTCGAGGCGCAGCTCCTCCTCAGAGCTGCAGTTTCTAAGCTTCCGAGCTTCCGCCTCCCAGAGCACTTCTCCCCCGCGACTTCCCCACTCAGTTCTTTCAGACTAGCAATTAGCAAACACCTGGTGGAACTACGCATCTGCTGAGCTCATTATACGAGCTACTTCTCGGTGAAACGCTGATAAAAATGTTGTTAAAGGGTCGATGGAGGAGTGCTGTTGTGATGACTTCCTCAAGGTGGAGTTTCAGAAAGAGCAGGAGTTCTTAAAGTGACAGAGGCATTAAATTACGAAGCCAAATTTCTTTCAAGTCATATTTGGTATTTACAGCATTTTTATAACTGAAGGTAGCATAGTTACTTGACTGTTGCTATAAAATGATTCTATGTGCCTGGAAAACACACAATACTGCCCCTTTAAATTAGGTCCAAAGTAAATTTTCTGAATAGATTGTCATTAGGTTTTAAAATGCTGTTATGGTTGCCAAAGGATCTTAATCGCTCAAGAACCGCATAATATAAACTGAAACATCAATAGGGTATCATGGCTTTGCAAGGAGTAAAGATAGTGTATTAAATTACATTTCCATCAGCTTCAGTTCTTCTTTGTATCCAGTGTTGTATGGCAAATGTCAGAGGTACTGTTCACCCATAGGAGGAAACCGTGTCATTGTGTTTTATCTGGGTCTACTGAAAGGGTTTTTTTTTTTTTTTTTTTGTTATAGAAGTGTTAAGAAAAGTCCATGTAAATGTTTGTCTTCACTGGTTCTGATCAGGTTTCTGGGTGAATGCCGGCTGGGTCTCAGAGATGTTCTCAACTCTCCCAACTTTGCAGCCACCTTCACCGTCTCCCTGCTGGACACGAAGAGAAACAACACAGGGGTGAGCCTATCAAACCATACAGCTCCAACACGTTCATCTCACTGTCCAATGAATACACGAGAAACAATAAATCACTCGAAACTCCATGACTGGGGAGTAAAAAACAAGAAAGATCACTAAATCACTGTGTTAACGCTTCTCTTTCTTTTTCTAAGTTTAAGTCTGTTGTTTGTGGGTTTCATAAGTCAAACATCAAATGAAACCACTTTGACTCAACCGGCCCTTAATTTAAACATGTATTTTTTTTCTGAGATGAGTATGATTATATATTTCCAGTCTTCTAAATCATTTGGAGGAAAGCCTCCATCCTCCAAAGCCGCATTACATCAGAAATTCAAGCAAACATCAACTATATATTTAGTCACATAAGAGTTATTATGAGAATTAAATGTTATCAAAAACATTTAATTTAAACTAATCCACATGGAGCTAAACTGTTAAAGTAAATTAAGCTAAGCTTAATTTAGCTAAGCCAAGATCAATGTAAACTAAGCAAAACTCAGGCAAGTTAAGCTTAGTGAGTTAAGTTAAACTAAAACAAATTCAGTTAACATAATGTGAGAGAAGATATGTTAAAGTGACTTTGAGCTCAGCAAAGTTAAAAGTTAAATTAAACATAGCTAAATTTAGCAAAGCTATGTTAAGCTAAATTCCGCTAATGTAAATAATGGTAAAATTCAGCTAAGCTACGTTAAACTGAGTTGAATTTAGTCAAGCTAAACTAAGTTAAGCTAAATAACATGTTATTCAGCTAGGCTAAATCTAGATAAAGTAAACCAGGCCAAATTTCACTGAACCAAATAAAGCTAACTTACACTAAGTTTAAAGTAGATAAGCCAAGTAAATGCTAAGATTGAAATAAGCTAAAGTAAAATAAGATAAGTAACCTAACATAATTTTTGCTAAGCTAACTAAATTAAACTGAACAAACATGAAATTTGTTAAACAAGGGTAACTGAGATAAGTTGAAATATATTGTTAAATAAGATCAGTTCAGCTAAGATAAATTGAACAATGCTAAATTCAGCTAACCTAAAGCAAGCTAGGCTGAACTGAACTCTGCTAAAATAATCTGTTAAATTAAACCAAAATAAATTTGGCTATATTAAGATTAGCTGAGATAAGTTTGGACAAACATAATTAAAATAAGTCAAGTTAAACTAAGGTAAGAAAACTAGGCAAACTCAACTAAGATTAAGCTACATAAAATTTAGTGAAGCTAAAATAACATAAATGAAGTTAAATTCAGATAAATTGAGACAGCTAGCTGTATTTTAAACTACAAAGTGTGGCAGGTTTTCATTTCATGTTGTTGTTCCCATGGTAATTTATTACCTAATAGTGCTGTGTGTTTATTCTACAACTTTAAGCCTAACAATTACAATCTTACAAAAGTCCTGCTTCATCTCCCTGAAGAGATTCATACAACATTTCAACTAATCATACGGAGGGTCTCAACAGTAGGCAAAACAACGTTCTGTTTTCCATCCTCATTTCCTGGATCTTAAATAAAGTCTCCCTGTCAGTTGACAGGATGGAGCCGATTTATGGCTGTAGACGTTAGAAAACGGTGTTCGGAAGAAGAGGTGCACGCAGTACCTTAATGAGATTATTTCCACAAAGGCTACTTTTTGTCAGAAGTTTGAACCCACTTATCAGTTTATTTAAATATTTTTCAGTGGGTCTGAGCAACACAAGACAATAATGAAATAATCAAATGCAATTTAAAATCACGATTGCATGTAGAACACAGGTGACTTTGTTTAACCCCTTGAACCTTAAAATTCCTGCGATTTGACCCAGAAGTATATAATGTACTGCATGCAGGACGTAAAAATGCTTAAAGCCCCTCACTGCTCTGAGTTGTTATTCAGTTTCACCATGTTTTTTTTTTCTATTAGTAATTTTGCCATGTATCAAAACAACACAAAAAGTATATAAACGTTCCATAAACCACAATCTTCATTGGACTTTGTGGAAAAGATTTTGATTTTCTCTAATAAATCCTTAAGTTTCAACCTTTCAGGACATGTAAAGGAAGCAGATCATCGTCTTCTGCATGCAGTATGCATTGTTTTAGTTCACCAAGTAAAACGACTTATTTACACCCTTTATAGCGGGGG
The DNA here is from genome assembly GCA_014839685.1 of Anableps anableps. Classification (NCBI taxonomy): domain Eukaryota; kingdom Metazoa; phylum Chordata; class Actinopteri; order Cyprinodontiformes; family Anablepidae; genus Anableps; species Anableps anableps. The sequence continues at coordinate 25,169,979 of CM026085.1, read as the reverse complement.
TGTCCAAAGTGCGGTCCGGGGGCCATTTGTGGCCCTTGGAACGATTTTGGGCGGCCCTTGATCACAGTTCAAGAAGAGCCTCAATGTAATCTTCCAGTTCAGGCAGTGGATACAGATATACATTTAAAAACAATGTTAGGATCCAATTTTCACTGATTCCAGGCTTTTCAAAAAAGATAAAGACAATTTAAAATCTTAAAATGGAAAATATAAAGTGCAACACAAAGTATTCATCTACGTTTTTGATTTTAATTCAGTCCATTAGTAAAAGGGACCACAAACATCCAGTGAATTTTACTAAAAGGCACACTTGGGCATACCCATTGAATAAACTTGGTAAAATGAAGCAAGACTGAGCTGAGTCATTTACTGTTGTTGCTAAAGACACACAAAAAAAATAAATCTAGAAAAATATGAGCAACCTGAAAAATTTAGGCTGTGTTTTGTTCGTGTTTTTTAAGCCGGTAAATCTGCAAGACCCTATTTTTGTTTTAAATCTGCAGTGACTTACACACTGCAAAAAAAAAAAACAAAAAAAACAAAGAAAAACCCAAGATATTTTTCCCGTATTATAATTTAAATTGTCTTGTTCCACTGGCAGATTATTTCACTTATAACTAGAACTTCTTCATCAATATTAAGGAATTATTGACTTAAAACAAGCTCCTATATCTGCTGAAAAGTTACTTGTAAGTTAGTTTTGTCTTATTTCAAGTGTTTTCAAGACATTTGCTCTAGAAACTAGACCAGAAATGGTAAGATTTTGTGTTTTTGCAGTGCAGATCCCTCGTCTACAGAAATCTGACTGCTTTCCTTATTTCATTAAAATATTGTTTAGTTTATTGTTGGTCAGGTAAAAATGAAAACATAAAATTGCTTTTGGAATTATAATAAAAAGATGAAAAATACTAAAGTTTGTGACCGTGGGAGTACTTTAAACTTTACATTTTTGGCCCCCATGCCAGAAAGTTTGGACACCACTGCTTCACAGGTTCTGCTCAGGTTTGCATCTCCACCGCTGGAGTGTGTGAAGCGGGTCCTTGTTTTTGTCGTTAATGCGACGACTCGCCACGCTTGTGGCGGTTTCACAGTCTGTATCAACCCACTGAATGCTTTGCCTCCACCAGGCCACGCTGACCCTGCAGGTCTCCTACGTCCCTCCTCCAGGATCGGCTCCAGTTTTCCATCCTCCCTCGCAGCCGGAGTCCCTTCCTCACAGCAACCCCAATATAGAGCTGGACACAGTTACAAGTAATATAATCTGTGGAAAAGTTAATCAATAACCGTGCAGAGCTTTGTTTAATACCGTTTCTGATGGCTCCGTGTTTTCCAACTTTTGCCTGCAACAGTGATTTCTCTGGACACTCTGGGCGAGGAGGACACAGAGAGTATGATCATGGTGGAGCCCGCAGAGGAACCGGGAGTTGACGATAGTCGCTCCATGGTGATTGTCGGCCCCCAGGGACCCCCTGGCCAGGAGTCTCCCACCACCCACACACCCAAGCGCTCCCCACCAGCCTACAACACTCATGGAGGGCTGAGGAAGAGGAGGAGAGGAGCCAGCAGTCAACCCAAACAGCTGTCCAACAAACCTCAGGACATTCAGGTTGAGCATCTTCTTACCTGCTTTCACTGTAAAGGATTCAAATAAGTAACTTTACAGCAATGCTGGCGTTATATATTCTGAAATATTTATCAAAAAGTGACAATTGCTTTCCAGGGCAACGTGATTTATTGGTGGCATCAAAGTTACAAGCAGTGAGAGAAGACTTCACAGAGCTGTCTGATTAATATCAGATGTGAGTTTATGTTTCGAGGTCCAGTCAAGAAGTCCTGTTGAAGCTGACTCTATAGGTTATCAGTAAAAATCTCATTAAAAATTAAACAAAAAGAAAAATTCAACTGGGATCAAAAACAGAGAAAAAAAAAACTGAAGTAAACTAAATAAAGAAGGAACTAAAATAAATCATGTTTAAAATAAGCTAAACAGAATGTTTAGTGCACTTCAGTGTTTGGAGCTTCTTTGGCTACAAGTTGTGGAAAAAGACTTTAAATAAATTCATATCTCACATATTCCACCAGATTTTGTTTAAAATTTTCTGGTACTTCAAACAGTAAGAAGGTTTCCAGGCCCGCAGCATCACAGATCCTCCACCGTTCTTGTGGAAAAACTCGTTTGTCCACATATTCGTCCTCTGATTCACGCCATCAGACCAAAGCACACGGTTCCAGTTAAAGTCCAGTACAGTTAACTCAACTCTACATGTTTACTTTTGTGATGGTGGGACAGAAAGAAATGAGCACACGTCTGCTTTAAATGAGTTGCAGTGCTCTCTCGTCTTTCCCATTTTGAAGAATCGTTAATAGTAACAGTCAACTGTGTCACCTGTATCTTTTCAAAAACATGGAAGTCATGGATTACTAACTAAAAGTTCTAAGATACTCCGATCTTAAAATTTAAAATGCTTTAGTTACAATGATTTTATACACACAACTTAATTTTTCCACAAATTATAAATTAAAAAGAACTCAACATGATCCCCCCCCTCTTGAATAAATGTACTTAAATTAAAGGCTGGATTTTTCAGAAAATATTGGCATGATATTATGCTGCTGCAGTAAACTGTGAATTAATTTTCTTTACTAGGGCACTGTAAATTGCATGCTAGATTTTATACATACATACATACATACATATTTGCAGGCATTTATATTGTATATTAAATTCAAGTTATTTTGTGCCATTATGGGACGTAAAAATCCTAATTTTAGCTATATTGTGGAGGTGAAAGAAGAATATCATATAAATCTGTTATAATAAAGCTTTTTTTATTACTAGAGGCCAAGTTGATGCTATCCAAAGTAAGAGACTAAGCAGTTTGATGTTTAGATCTTTTGATTTGAAGACGCCTCTTGTCTTTTCTGAGTTTAAAAGCTGAAAATTAAAAGTAGGGACACACAATGTGGCGGCATCAATATCGCTATCGGCCGATGTTAGTCTTTTTTTCTTTTTTTTTTTTTTAACATATTGGTATCAGTCCGATAAGTAAAACTGGGCCGGTATTAACAAGTGATGTCTATTTCCATCTTGTGGCCATGTGGTATTTGTTCAATCATGTGACAGTGATGCAGTAGAGGATTGTGGGAGTCCTTGAATGAAGCAGGGAAGCAATGTAGGCAGTGTGGTTTCCTTTTTCACAGTGTGGAAAGTCCAGTGTGTATATATGTATGTATGTATGTATATGATTTTGGTAAATAACTGGTATTGGACATAACAGCAGTATTAATATTGGATATCTATATTGGCCCAAATTTTCATATCCGTGCATCCCTAATTAAAAGTCATCCAGGTTTTTATGAATTTGAAATGTTTGTAGTCTTTATAACTGAATAGTTTTATTAGGATTTCTGGATAAATATAGCAGAGTATCATCAGCATAATGGGTAATATGTATCCCATGCTGTCTGATAATATTACTAAGAGAAGGTATTTATATTAAAAAAAAAACTGGCCTAAGCTCTAAACCCTGTGGTACTCCATGATTGGATGATTCTTTATCTTTAATACAAACAAGCTGGAAGTTGTCAGAGAAATATGATCCAAACCAGCTTAGTTCTGTTTCCTGGATCCCAACAGCATGTTTGAGACTTTCTAAGAGAATACTGTGATCAACTGTAACAAACGCAGCACTGAGATCCAACAGGAATAGAATAGAAACTAGTCCAGTATCAGTGACTAATAAAATATCATTGGTGACTTACAAATAGCTGCTAAATGTTCTGGAGTGAGATTAAAATATTTTGACATAATTTACAAGACACACTTTATAAAGCCGTTGTTTGCTGAATCTCACTCAACAAACCCTTTCTGCTCAGATTCGTGTGCGGGTCATCGAAGCACGACAGTTACCAGGAGTCAACATCAAACCTGTAGTGAAGGTAGCTGTAGCCGGACAGACGAAGAGGACCCGCATCAGAAAGGGAAACAACCCAGTCTTCGATGAGGTAAACAGCCGTTCCTGCCGAGATCTTTATGTTCTCTCTGTTAAAACTGCAGTATGTAACTTTTCTGAAAAAATATGTTTTTTTACACATTTGTTAAAATTATTTTGTCGTGACAGCATAATATAAGACAGATAATCTGTGAAAAAAATCAAACTCCTCTGGCTTCTCCCAGTGCTCCCAGTAGTAAGTGCAAAAATACTCCACTGTGTCAGAAACAACCAATCAGAACCAGGAGGAGGGGCTTAGCGCTGTCAATCACCCTCATGTACGCGCCGCTCACACACTCCCCCCCTGCTCTCTGCTATGCTACAGCTGGTTCACCACAACATAGCTTAATGCTAATGCTAATGCTAATGCTAGTTAGCATGGCCACCGATGACTGCAGATAAACAGTTTTCCTGGAATGGTGAGTTGTTTCTCCACCATGAGCACATTTAGCAGCGCGTACACGAGGGTGATTGGCAGCGCTAAGCCCCTCCTCCTGGCTCTGATTGGTTGTTTCAGGTCGGGAGCGGTGCATTTCTTTAGACGGCGATAGCAGCTCAGGGAGGAGGTGGAGGAGCTCCATCTTTTCACAGATTATCTGTCTCACATCAAACTGGTGACAGTTTTAACAAATATGGAAAATACATTTTTGTCAAAATTACAAACTGCAGCTTTAAACTCAAATTTTTGTTGTTTTCCATCTGCAGACCTTCTTCCTGAACTTTTATGAGACGCCCTCAGACCTGTTTGACGAACCCATCTTCATCACTGTAAGTGTGGATTTTAGGTTTAATGAAGCACTTCGCATCATGTTTGGAGCGAAATATGTTGAGAACAGAAGAGTACCACCATTCCTTTTATTCCTTACTTACTGCAGTTTTCTGTTATTTGATGATGTGGACGTAAAAACGCTGTTGATCAGATATTTCCCACTTCAGGTGTGTGACTCTCGCTCGCTAAGAACTGATGCTGTAATTGGTGAATTCAAGGTAAAATGTTCATCTCAGCCCTTTAACTTTGAATTAAGTTTGTACTTCTAGGTTCTCCAATAGAAACAACTGTAACTTAAATCTAAAATCTACTGTTGTTTTCCACAGTTGGATGTCGGCACTGTCTACAATGAGCACAGTAAGTGTGTTTTTTAAGAGTCTTGATCTTATTGATGGGTGATTTTGAAGCTATAACTCAGAAGTTTGTACCCACCCTTCAGGACACTGCTTTTTGAGGAAATGGCTTCTGTTGTGTGACCCCGACGATCTCTCTGCCGGGGTCAGAGGTTACCTAAAGGTCAGCGTGTTTATCCTGGCAGCTGGAGATGAACCACCGGTGAGACTGATGGGGGCATGGCGGTAGATCTGGAAAATTCTTCTCATATAAAATTAGAGGACTTTTTTCTGCAGGATGTTGAATCCCAATAGACACAGCGTTGGCAACTCTCTTGTTGTCTCTTAAAGGGGCGGTATTATGTGTTTTCTTGGCACATAGAATCATTTTATAGCAACAAACCAGTAGCTATGTTACCTTCAGTTGTTATAAAAATGCTGTAAATATAAAATATGACCTAAAAGAAATTTGACTTCATAATTTAATGCCTTGAAATTGGGCCTCTATCTCTTTAAGAAACTCCTGCTCTTTCTGAAACTCTGGCTTCAGGAAGTCATCTTAACATCACTCCTCAATTAACCCTTTAGCAACGTTTTTACCAGCATTGCACTGAGAAGAAGCTCGTATGATGAGCTCAGCAGATGTGCAGTTCCTTCAGGTGTTTGCTAATTGCTGCTGGCTAGTCTGAAGGAGCTGAGTTGGGAAGTTGCAGGGGAGGGTTGTTCTGTGAGGCAGAAGCTCGGAGGCTTAGAATCTGCAGCTTCGAGGAGGAGCTGCATCCATCCAGGCATTTTGCACAGCTGAATGGTTGCCACGGGAGATTAAAGGATTTCTCAAACATGCATGAAAGAATCAAAGCAACAGTCCAGGTATGTTTTTGATGAGGGAATAACATTATAACATGATGTAAAACTCAGTCGATTTTACATAATGCTGCCCCTTTTTGTACTCCTTTCAAGTTTCCAAGAGAAAATGTTCTCTAAATGCAGTTTCTGCTATGCTAACAAAATAAACATTAATATGTTATGAAAATAGAAGTAAATGATGAGGAAATACTTACATTTATTAAATAATTTAATTTTATTAAACAAAATTTTCATGTCAGTGCACAGCAAAAAGAAAAAAATTTTGAAATAAGACAAAATTAGCTTACAAGTAACTTTTCAGCAGATATAGGAGGTTGTTTAAAGTCAATAATTCCTTAATATTGATGAAAAAGTTCTAGTTAATTGTGAAATAATCTGCCAGTGGAGCAAGACATTTTAACTTATAGTATGGGAAAAATATCTTGCTCCACTGGCAGATTATTTCACAATTAACTAGAACTTTTTCATCGATATTAAGGAATTATTGACGAAAGCTGCATGTAACAAGTATTTTAGTAATCGATTAATCTGTCTGATTTTTTAAAAAAAATTGGAACATTCTGCAGATTTTTTATTTAACATCTTAGGCTTTATTATACAATATTAGAAATACATTAAAAGAGGCCAATAAACAAATTTAATTCCTTTTTTTTAAATAGGCAATAAAATGTTTATTTTCTTGAAATGCAATAATATAGCTTTCCTTTAATGAATTTGAACCAGGTGAAGCTAAAACTGCCACTTGAGGGGTTTTGGGTTGAACATATTTACTGACAAAGGTTTTTTGTCTTAGTTTTAATGCAAAATGTTTATATATTTTGTGCAGTTTCGGCTTAATTACTGCTCTGGGTGTGTTTTTTTTTTTTTTGTTTTTTTTTTTCAGCAAATGGCCTTTTTAAGTGTCTGTATACTCCAGTTAACAATTAATCAATTACTAAATTAGTTGACGATTATTTCACTAATCGATCACGATTAATTCGATTTATCGGCGCAGCCCTACTATTGACTTAAAATAAGCTCCGATATCTGCTACAAAGTTACTTGTAAGTTAGTTTTGTCTTATTTCAAGTGCATTCAGGATATTTATAGTAGAAACTAGACCAAAAATACTTGGTAAGATTTTGTTTTTGCACTGTGCATCTCTAGTTAACATTAAATTTTCTGCTCATTATCTTGTTGTAAAGTAAAACTGTGGTTAATTTGACCATAAACAAACAAACTCTACCCAGAAGGTATTTAAACATCTCTTGTTGAAAGGTTATGTAGGTTTTTCTGCTGTGGATAAAGAGCAATGGCAAAAATGGCTCTTTATATGGTAAAGACTGATGACTCCATTCTGGACGGACCATTGACTTTGCTTTTATTGCTCACTAGCATGAGAAACGGCAGATATTTACATAATTATCTAAAAATATTCTTTTCCTCCTGGATACAGTAATTATGATAAAATTCAAAGTGTGGTTTTTATCTGGAAAAAAAAAAGTCCTATCCATGCTGTAGTTGACAAACCCCTCTGAATTTGACTTCATCTACCCACATATTGTTGTGTCGACCTCGTATGCGTCCAGGCTGATAAACGGGAGTGTGTTGAGGAAAAAGAAGACATAGAAGGAAACCTGCTGCGACCAGCCGGCCTCTCTCTGAGAGGAGCCGTCTTCACGCTGAGGATTTTCAGAGCTGAAGATATGCCACAAAGTGAGTCTTCGTAAAGTGTCCATTTTTGTTTTTAGCCTCCCAGAAACTCAAACTGAGAAAGCTCTAACATGTTTACCTAGTGGACGATGCCTTCATGGATGGAATGAGGCAGATTCTCGGGTTTGATTCCAACAGGAAGAACTTGGTGGATCCGTTGGTGGAGATCCACTTTGCTGGAAAGACGGTGACTTTTTGCGATCTTCTCTATCACCTTCAGTAATCTAAACCTTTCGTTATTTCAGTCCAAGATCAGTCATCTGAAATCCATTGTTTTTATCTTTCAGGTCTGCACCAAGATTCTGGAGAAAAATGCCAATCCTCAGTGGAACCAAAGTCTGGCAATGCCCATTAGAGTAAGACACACAAAGACTATTATACCAAGAAACGGTTGAGCACAGAATGACTGTCATACAGGGTTTTTGTTTCTGTTTCTTTTACAGTTTCCCTCAATGTGTGAGAAGATGAGGATCCGAATTGTGGACTGGTAAATCCACACATTTTATCTGACAAAATCTCACCAGTTTCATGGTTTCTGTGTGGTCACTTTACCAAAACGTTCGGTCTCCCACCACTATCAAACAAAAGATGTTAAAGGTGCAGATGTAACTTTTACTACTGCCGTCTAAAGAAACGCTCCACTCCCGACCTAAAACAACCAATCAGAGCCAGGAGGAGGGGCTTAGCGCTGTCAATCACCCTCGTGTACGCGCTGCTAAATGTGCTCATGGTGGAGAAACAACTCACCGTTCCAGGAAAACTGTTTATCTCCCATCATCGGTGGCCATGCTAACTAGCCTTAGCATTCGCAGCAGGCTATGTTGTGATGAACCAGCTGTAGCGTAGCAGAGAGCAGGGGGAGTGTGTGAGCGGAGCGTACATGAGGGTGATTAACAGCGCGAAGCCCCTCCTCCTGGCTCTGATTGGTTGTTTCTGACTGACTGGTGTATTTCTTCAGTTAGTACTGGGAGTACTGGGAGAAAGCAGAGGAGGTTGTTTTTTTTTTTTTTTTTTTTTTTTTTTTTTTTTTCACAGGATTGTCTGTCTTATACTGTCATGACATAATGATAATTTTCACAAATATGCAAAAACCACATTTTCATAAGTTACATGCTGCAGCTTTAAAGAAACTTTGATCATTTTCTGTTTTAAAGAAGTCATAATAAGAACTGAGAAAAGATCAAGAGTTGTAATTTATTTAAATTAATCTCTATAAATATCGTAGCTTTTCTCTTAGCACTATTTTTAGTCCAACTGGAAAACACTGGGTCCTACTTTGATTTAATCTGGATGATGTATGCTGCATATGATGAGGAATTACAAGTTTTTGATTCTTGTTTTTTCATCAAAAGGCTAAACGTGCCACCTTGCACGCAGTGTAATTGTCTTGTAATTTTGACTCACTAGACTGAAGAGTTCATCTGATCAAAGCTTTTAGTTTCAAAGATTACACAGAGATAGATTTGGCTTTAAGAGGTGGTTCTTCTTTCTTATTTCAGGGACAGGGCTAGTCATAACGACGTGATCGGCACCACCCACCTCTGTATGTCTAAGATCTCAGCCCCAGGAGGAGAGATCGATGGTAAGCTCCTTGTCTAAAGTAGTCTAAAATTAGCCTGGACTGGACTGGATCTCCCTGGCCAAATCTAGACTAGAACCTGGGCTTTGACGTGTAGTCCAGCATAGGGTCTTTTAATTTCAAGCTACAAGACCATAAACAGAATGACCTGACCATTTCTAGGCTCTGTTTGGTGTGCAGGTCTTTGTAGAAAATACAGTACAGATACATAAACATAAGCTTACAAATTAGCTAGTGATCTTCTGTTATTATTACACAAGCTTAACTTAGCCAAACATTTATTCTCCTCTTTACCAGAAAAGAAATGGGTAACATTTTGGGTTGAACAGTATAAACTGCTCCTCTAAGCAAAAGTCTGTTGAAAATACATGAAAAAACCGACATTACCTGCCATCTAAACTAAGAAAAAATGTGGTTTGAAAGATGAAAAGATGTTAATATGAAGATGTATATTGATATTGAAATGCGATTCAAAGGTGATTAGGGTTGAATAAACGGCTAACAAGGCCTGACTGTCTTTGTTTAGGCTAATCGTTTACTGGATTATATTTGGGGGAAAAAATTTAACTTGCAACATACTTGTGGGACGAAATGAAGACAGGGACTGGCTGGCATGAAATAGCCATAAGTCTGTTGATGTCCAGAGTAAGACTAGCATACATCTCAGTTGTTAATGTTTAGATGAACTTGGTTTGTTTGCTAGCATGCTACCAGTGATTGCTAGCATTGTTCTGAAAGCACACTGGTACCTGGCTGACTTGATGCTGTTTGTTATAGCTTGTTTATGTCTTTCATTCAGTATTTAATATGCTTTTTGGTTTGACTGTCTAGTTAATGATGTGTCCACACTTAGTCAGGTAGTTCCAAACATGACTATTTCATGCTAGCTGTGTGAATGTTTGTTAGCTGTGTTCAGTTTGGCCGATTAGTTTAAGACCCCAATGCTAAGGCAGCTAGCAGATTTCTGTGTCAGTATTTAGGGTAAAAATAAACAAACATAAAAAGTAGAAGCAGGAACATGAACAGACCTTTTTACCCTGAATCTAAAGTTACATTTTTAACTGTATATATTTTTTTTCTCATTAGCTTCATCAACAGAGACTAGCTTGAGCTCTCTAACACAAATTAGGCTTATTTAACCCCTTATCTGTCAAAATGCTACCATGCTAGTCAATAAGTCCATGTGGACACCGATGTCTTCATGTCAGTAAAGGGGTTACAGCAAGTTGTAGTTCTGAGCCAGCCAATTTTTTTTTTTTTTTTTTTTTTTGAGGTGGGGCTTTTTTTCCCACACAGATGCACAGACAGATTTCTCCTTTGTTCTCAGTGACAAGGAGAACAGTCATAAGGGGAGGAGCGCAGCAGAGTAGATATTGAAATCTAGTCCACAATGAGTTGTTGCACTTTGCCTTTTACCTTGGTAAAATGAATATTTCCACTATGTTTTAATATGAAGTAGGCTGGGTTTGTGTTGTTTCACTCTGGTGAGCCTGCATACCACTCTCAGGTGTTACCATTTGAGCTGAACCTTCATCCATTTCATGCCTTACCCCTATGTATCTGTTCATTTCTGTTGGTATTTAAGTATTTAAAAATTGACAATTATGATTTGATCTTGGACTGATCAAACTAAAATAATTATTAGCAACCTTCAGCTGGTAGATATTTTTTGCTTTCTTTTTACTTTTATCTGGGCCAAATTTCTATATTTTTCCACACTGACTGTATGCATCATAGAAGATCGATGGAATCCCTGGCTACTAAAGTGCGAAAGAAGAGGCCCACATTATGGTGCTTGTTACTTTGCTATTATTTAAGAGACACTTTCCACAATAAGTTTTAGTTATTTTCACTTTTGAGAAAAGTTGTTTCTTGGACAGTTTCTTCAACTGTTGGATGAAGTGTTGGTTTGTCAACATAACACAGCATGGGTACTTTGCAGTTGACCTGCATGAAGACAAACTTGGTGTTTATGTGCTAAATATCTCATTCATAATATCACTCCTGTCTTTAACGTTCCTTTTTTCAGATGAACACTGCTTGCTTGAGTTTTGCTTTCTTGCTGTGGAGATGCCATGTTTTCAATGCATCTGTTGAAGAAAACATGAACAACTTCATGTCATCAGAATCTGGCGATCCAGACAGACCTAAAAACATTTGCTTGTTTGCTTGCTTTTGGGTTTGAGTTACGTTCAGAAACCTCTGTTTCCATTCCTTCATTTTGAATTTCTTTGATTCTTAACCATCCTTCCTCTCTACGCATTCAGATGACTTGACTCCTCGGACCGTCCACTCAGGCAGTACGTCTACCTTCCTACACCACTTTCCTTTTACAAGACTCCGCTAAAGTGTCACTTAGTTCTTCCGATTTTAAATTCATCAGCTATTTTATCTCAGATCTGTTTGACAGATAATTAATTTCTGTATAATAAAAAGAAAAACCTAATCTATTTCCATCAATTAAGCAGTTTTGGGTTTTTTATTTTTGTCAGTTGTTCTCTTTGACCAGTTAATTTTTTTTTAAATATATATATATATATATATATATATATATATATATATATATATCCTGTGTCATTGCAGTTGATGACAGTCTTGGTTTCCTGCCAACATTTGGCCCGTGTTTTGTCAATCTGTACGGGAGTCCTAGAGAGTTCACTACCTTTAACGACCCCCATGAAGCTCTCAACCTTGGAAAAGTAAGACTAGATTAATTTTTCTTCCTACGTACATGAATATTCACCCCACTACAAAAAGGAAACCAGATGTGTCTGCCATGGATGGATGGGTGGTCAAACGGATGGATGGATGGAATATATGGATGGCTGGTCAAATGGATGGATGGATGGAATATATGGATGGCTAAACAGATAGATGAATGGATGAGTGAGTCCATGGATGGATAGGGCTATTATCGGATGGATGGATGGAAAAGACAAATGGATCGACAGAGGGACGGATAGATGGATGGATGGATGGATGGATGACTGACAGCCAGATGGATGGATGGATCATTGGACGGATGGATGGATGGATCAACGGATGGAGGATGGATCAACGGATGGATTGTTGGATGGAATGGATGGATGGATGGATTGTCGGATGGAATGGACGGATGGATGGATCAACGGATGGATGGATGGATCAACGGATGGAGGATGGATCAATGGATGGATTGTTGGATGGAATGGATGGATGGATGGATTGTCGGATGGATGGATGGATGGACTGTCGGATGGAATGGATGGATGGATGGATTGTCGGATGGAATATATGGGTGGCTGGATGGATGGATTGTCGGATGGAATATATGGATGGATGAATGGAATATATGGATGGATGGCTGGATGATGGATGGATGGATGGCTGGATGATGGATGGATGGAATATATGGATGGATGGATGGCAGACAGCGTCTTTGTCTTTGGTCCTCAGTCTTATCTGGGTAAAGAAGGCATGTGTGTCCTCCATCAGGGGGAAGGTGTGGCGTACCGAGGCAGAGTTTTACTTGAACTGACCACCAAACTGACGGACAAGCCGGAGCACAGAGCTGAAGACATATCATCAGACGATCTGCTGGTGGTGGAGGTGAGCGACGAGGAGGAGCTGAAGGAATACTGTAGAAAACAGATAGACGCAGACTCTCTCTCTCTCTCTGCCTTACAGAAGTTCCTCAGAAAGAGGAAGTTTTCTCTGTTTGTGGCATTTTACTCAGCCACGCTGCTTCAAGACGTTGACGACGCCATCCAGTTTGAGGTCAGCATCGGTAACTATGGCAACAAGTTCGACTACACCTGCCTCCCTCTGGCCTCCACTACACAGTTCAGCAGGGCTGTGTTTGACGGTAAGTTAGGGGTCAAAGGTTAGGCTGTTAGTAACATATGTCTCGTTTTGATACATGTCACCGGCTGTGAAATTAGTTATTCTTTTTGTTTGGGCCTTTTAATAAGTCTACACCTTCAGCCTGTATTAGGATTGTTCCTAATTTTCTTGATGTGTTATTTTTGATTTATTTTTTTAAAGGTAACCTGCTTTATTGAGGCAATGCTTCAAGCTGGAGTTGACTGATTGATTTGAAGATCATGAAAATAGTAAAAGGCGATGTTCTTTTTCACACCTTAAATGAAACATTTAAATCAAGAACAGACTGGGATCTAAAACAGAGCCTTGAGGTTCTCCACAACCAATGGCACATATTTCAAGTATTGACAGAGAAAATCCTAACTCAAAGATTAAGCTGGAGTTCTTTAAAGTGAAACTAAACCCCCTGTGAAAGCAAAACTCTGCCTCCTAACAAATTTAGAAAAATTTCACAAAAGTGGGCGGAGCCATAAAACACTGAGGGGATGAGCGGTAGGGGTAAGTGGGGATGTGGTCAGGAAGAAAGACATACTGTTGCCAACTTTAACCACTTTGTCCCTATATTTAGCGACTTTTTAGATCCCTCTAATGACTTTTTATCAAAAAAGCAACAAATCTCGCAACGAAAAGCTGTACCTTGTGATGTAAAGCTGTACTGTTGTAAATAATATAAGAATTCAGCTGCAGTCGCCACCCTTTAACCCAAGAAGGGCAGCACTGAGATGATTTTAGGCAAAACTTACAAAAATATCAAAATTTGCACAGAAACATAAAGACAGAACCCTCAAGAACCAATTTAGACAGTTTATCAGCAAAAAAAAAAGTGGATTGGGGGGCTAGTTACACTTTAAGAACTGAAACTATAATCCAAACACATAAGTTACAATTAATTTTACTTTGAATCATTTTCTTCAGTTTGAAACAGCTAAAAACCAAGTTATAACTCTTAAAAGAGCTGCCACAGCTTAATGCTGCCCTTGGAAACCAACTTGAATTCTGAAAACTAAGTTTTTCCCTCCGTTTTAGGTTGCCACTACTACTACCTCCCCTGGGGAAACATTAAGCCGGTGGTGGTTCTGTCATCAGAGTGGGAAGATATTCGACCGAGGATTGAGGCTCTCAACATGTTGCTTGCCATCATAGACAGACTGGTGTGTGCTCCTGGTTCTGTAAATTAGCCTCCTTCAGAGATTCCTGTGCCATCGTAGCACTGCACAGATTCTGATTTATCTTGCACAACACCAAAACAATCAATTTTCATGTCCAGGAGACAAACCTGCAGCAGGTGCAGCTGGAGGTCAAGGCAGGGAGTGATATGGAGGATGTGGAGCTGCGAGTTGTCGAGCTGTTGGATCAGCTCATTGCAGACTGCAGGTAAGCAATGGATCGTTTCACCATCAGTTCCTGTATGTTCAAATCCTAAGCAGAAGACGCCATTTGGACGAGAGGTGAAATGTCAACAAACAAGAAAAGAAGTCCGGTTGCTTTCTACTTAAGCATTTAGGATTGTCATGTTCTGGATGACTGAGAATCTACACCAGTGTATGTTTGAATAGTTGCATTCAAAGACTGTGCAGCAACCTCCATCATTACTGGCACTGCTGGGAAAGACATGTAAACAGGCTTAAAACAGATTTATCCTTTAATGCACTAGACTCAAATCACACTGAAAATTCTTACAAAGTCAAACCTTAAATATTTTTTGTACATTTGAACTTAACTGTGAACTTTCTGTGTTTTCTTCTGACTGTGGGTAAGGACAGCTTTAGCTTATCAATTAATTGTCATTTGTATTTAACAATGAGTAACACAAAATGCTTTGAAAGAATAAAACCTCCTCTGTCAAAACTAACAGACCAGAAATCTTAAAAATAAATGACAAGATAAGTTAAAATGCTCCAAATACAACTGAATTTTCCAGTATAAAAGATTTGAATTGTTAGTATTTTTCTACCATTTATCAACAAAGAAACACTGATTCATCAAAAGTGATATTCTGGCTAACCCCTTATGGACAAGTGATGCTAATTAACGTCATACCTGTTTTGGGAAATATTACCAAGGTGGTGTATCAATACCACAAATGTTCGGTACACTATGAGAAGTGCTGTGATACCATCTAGTGGTCAGTGTGAAGTAAGCGTGGTTCATGGAAGCGGAAGTGCACAATGGGCCGATCACATGGATTTTGGCTAATAAACTCAATAAATAGCCTTAATCCTGATCTAATTTGTGCAATTAAAAAAACTGATATATCAGAGTAGACAACAAATGACAATTTTTTTTTTTAAATTATTTCTAATTTTGGGTTTGAACATTTTTAGCAACACAAAGCAGCTAAGGAATGGAAATGAGTGATACTAGTGCTAATGAGCAATATGAACAATTTGGGTATATTTGTTGCAGTAGTAAAGTCTGTGCATGAATTTCGCTTATGCAAAAAGGGGCTAGGAGCTTGTGGGATGTGCAGCAACGAAATTTTGTGGTATTTAGGTGTATTTAAAAACACTGTAATGATGAAAAAGCAATGGTTGTTCAAAAAAATATCTATCTATCTATCTATCTATCTATCTATCTATCTATCTTCGGTAAAATATTCAACATACTGAAACTGAAAGGTCTGTTTCATTCCTTAAGTGCCTAGTGGATCTAATTCGCATCTCACCTAAATTTACTCCTATAGTAGATGTGATGTTCAAATTTTTAATCTCTAATTTAATATCTGATTGACATCAAAAGCACAAGTACTAAAAATTTTTTGTACAATTCTATATATATATTCCAGCATTAAGGGATTAAAAACAAACAAAAAACAAACAAACAAAAAAATACTACTGATTAAAAAAAACAAAACAAAAAAAAAAAATATGAAGGATTAAGAACAAAGTTGTAAAATACAAATGCATCCAAAACTGTCTAGGAGAAAACACTCTGAGTTAATCTGCCTTACTTCAATGGTATGTTCTCCTCTCTTTCCCATTTTGAAGAATCGCTAAGAAAAAAAGTTCGCAGTGTCACGTCATATTTAATCCACAGGGAAACAAAGTCATGGAGCGCCAAGTTCCTAGACATAAAAACAAAAATTCAAAGCCAGAAATTCATTTTAGTAACATAAATTTTAGAGTTTGGATTTTTGTAAATTTTTTATTATTTTAGATTTTGTTACTGTTACAAAAGACATTAATTGTAGGGCTTTCTACACACCTTTACCGAATAATAAAGTAAATTGGTGCTGAAGACTTTCATTTTGCATTTCAGTTTTCCTGGTTTTTATATTTAGCATTGAAAATATGCTGTCACACAAGCTGCACACCTACCAGACAAGCCTATGCTGCATGTCTCCTGTTGTGTGTCTCTCTCCTCGTAGCGAGGAGCTGCCCTCTCTCGACCAGTGGCAGTGCGCCACTCCTCTTGACCGCTCACTGAGGCACATTCGAAGCCTCCACCTGCAGCAGATCACAGCGGCGGCCCTGGCTCTGAAACACGGACCAGAAACCGAGCTCTCTTCGGTGCTAGAGCAGGCTGAGGACTGGGCCAACAGGCTGAAGACCATATCTGAGGAGGTGAGAGCTGGCTTTCAAGTCACCAACTAATTACACTGCAAAAAACACAAAATCAGATGCTCTGTGAAAGAAGAAGGAAACGTTTTTAAAGTTTCACTGAGGAAAACTGAAGAATTATAGATTGTAAGATAATAAGAAGCATCGCAGGCCCTGCTGTTTGTCCAACTGTGGCAGTGATTTAGGAAAATCAAGGTATAATCCAGCTCCAAAAGTCATTAACAAATAAAAATGCACTTCACACTGCAAAAACAAAACTTTACCAAGTAGTTTTGGTCCGGTTTCTAGTGCAAATATATTGAATACACTTGAAAAAAAGACAAAACTAACTTACAAGTAACTTTTCAGCACGATATAGGAGCTTGTTTTAAGTCAATAATTCGTTAATATTGATGAAAACATTCTGGTTATAAATGAAATAATCTGCCAGTAGAACAAGATATTTTTCCCATATTATAAGTTAAAATGTCTTGCTCCACTGGCAGATTATTTCACCTATAACTAAAACATTTTCATCAATATTAAGGAATTATTGACTTAAAACCAGCTCCTATATCTGCTGGAAAGTTACTTGTAAGTTAGTTTTGTCTTTTTTTCCAAGTGTTTTCAAGATATTTGCACTAAAACTAGACCAGAAATACTTGGTAAGCTTAAATGTTTTTGCAGTGTAGGATGTCACTGAACTAACCAGGCTTAAAGAAAAACCTCATCGTGAGTTTTGTGTCTCAGCCTCAGAACAGTCTTCCAGACATCGTGATCTGGATGCTGCAGGGCGACCGCAGGGTGGCGTATCACCGCATCCCAGCACACACGGTGCTCTTCTCCCAGCAGTACTGCGGGAAACACTGTGGACAGCTGCAGAGCGTCTTTCTCAAGGTATTTACGTCCACACCTGCACGCACGTTAGCGTTCTACTGTATGAGCGGTGAAAGTACTCGCCCGTCACAAAATTAAACATTATTGGTCTGATTATTGCAGAAAACTGATCACTAGATCACTGTAGATCCAGTATAAAACAAGAATTTTGCTACTTCATAGTTCCTCAAGACCACAATAGAAACCAATCAACCAAAAAGAATGTTAAGGCCTTGCTTTTAAAAAGGCATTCACCTTTGCTGGCGGGCCACATTTGCACCATTACTTGAACTGCAAAATGGCCCGTGTACCAAACTTTGAACACCCCCACTCTATGTGAAGCACCCGGTGTGTTTCAGTACCCACAGGGCAGCGGCGGAGAAGCCAAACTTCCCGGCCAGCTGAGGGTGAAGGTGTGGTTCGGATTAGCTGCTGACGCCAAACACTTCAACCAGTTTGCTGAAGGAAAACTGTCTGTCTTTGCTGAGACGGTAAGTTGCAGAACCACTTCTTTACTGCTGATGTTGGCAAAAATGGCTCTAATGTAGTAATACTGTCCTAAAATCTTGTCATTCCTTGTTTCTTTATATTTTACTTTAATTTAACCAGACCTTAATGTTTTAAAGTGGTTCTGATCGATAGTTCTCACTACAATAAAGCTACAGTATGTAACTTTTACAAAAATATTTTTTTTTTCCATGTTGGTTAAAACTGTCACCATGCCGTGACAGTTTGATGTGAGACAGATAATCTGTGAAAAGATCGAGTTCCTCCCTGAGCTGCTATCGCCGTCTAAAGAAATGCGCCGCTCCCGACCTGAAACGACCAATCAGAGCCAGGGGGAGGGGCTTAGCGCTGTCAATCACTCTAGTGTACGCGCCGCTAAATGTGGAGAAACAACTCACCGTTCCAGGAAAACTGTTTATCCGCCGTCATCGGTGGCCATGCTAACTAGCATTAGCATTAGCATTAAGCTATATTGTGGTGAACCAGCTGTAGCATAGCAGAGAGCAGGGGGGGAGGGTGTGAGCGGGGTGTACATGAGGGTGATTGACAGCGCTAAGACCCTCCTCCTGGCTCTGATTGTTTCTGACTGAGTGGTGGATTTCTGCACTTAGTACTGGGAGCACTGGGGGAAGACAGAGGAGCTTTTTTTTTTTTTTTTTTTTTTACTGTTACAACATGATAATTTTAACAAAGATGTAAAAAAAAAACAAAAAACAAACAAAAAAAAAACAAACAAAACATATTTTCATAAAAGTTACATACTCCAGCTTTAAGTGCTGAAGTGACTGAAAGCTGTATGGTTCTGAAACTGCAATACAAAACTGCCTGCGATCATCTGCAGTACGAGAACCAGACCCGGCTGGCTCTGGTAGGAAGCTGGGGAACGACGGGTCTGACTTACCCGAAGTTCAGCGACGTCACCGGGAGAGTGAAGCTCCCCAAAGAGAGCTTCAAGCCCTCACCTGGATGGACCTGGGCTGGAGACTGGTTCATCAGCCCTGAGAGGACGTGAGTCTTTGTGTCTTAGTCGTTCAGTCATCGCCTGTTTCAGAACCGCGCCTCCACACTCCAAAAACACAACACTAACTTACAAGTAACTTTTCAGCAGATATAAGAGCTTGTTTTAAGTCAATAATTCCTTAATATTGATGAAAAAGTTCTGGAAAATGTTTTGTTCCACTTTTGTGTTTTGTCTTATTTCAAGTGTATTCAGGATATTTGCACTAGAAACTAGACCAGAAATATTTGGTAAGACTTAATGTTTTTGCAGTGCAAAGAGACTTAATATGGAGATTATTGAATGTAATTACAAGTAAATACACCTTTAGGCAGATGATGCAATATCTTCTATTTTCTAAATAAAAAAATAAAAAAAATCACATGTTATACTGTTGCTTAAAGGGGCAGTATTATGTAAAATCGACATTTTGAGCTTTACATCATGTTATAATGTTGTTCCCTCATCAAAAACATACTTGGCGTGTTGCTTTGATTCTTTCATGCATGTTTGAGAAATCCTTTAATCTCCCGTGGCAGCTGTTCAGCTGTGCAAAACACTTGGAGGACACAACTCCTCCTTGGAGCTGCAGTTTCTAAGCTCCCAAGCTTCCGCCACACAGAGCGCCCCTCCCCTGAAACTTCCCCCACTCAGTCCCTTCAGACCAGCCAGCAGCAATTAGCAAACATCTGGTGGAACTGCGCATCTGCTGAGCTCATTATTGGAGCTACTTCTCAGTGAAACGCTGATTAAAAACATTGTTAAAGGGTTAATAGAGGAGCGCTGTTGTGGTGACTTCCTGAAAGCGGGGTTTCAGGAAGAGCAGGAGTTTCTTAAAGAGACAGAGGCCCAATTTCAAGGCATTAAATTATGAAGTCAAATTTCTTTTTAGACATATTTGATATATACAACATTTTTGTAACAACTAAAGGGAACATAGTTATTTGATAGTTGCTATAAAATGATTCTATGTGGCTGGAAAATGCATAATACTGCATCTTTAATATTTCCATACAGGAGTTACTGTGTGGACAGCTGAGGAAACTCGTATAAAACCAACACAAAACTGGTCTACATGCTTCAGAAGGAAGCTCTCCGAATTATAACTGCATCAGATTATTTTCATCCAACTAATGAAATATTTCTTACATTGTGTACTTTAAATTTTTATGATTTAGTAGAAGTCAGAACAGCATTTATTGTGTACAAAGCCTATAATAAACTCCTCCCAGTATGTATACAGAAGTGGTTCCAAATTAAAGCAACAAACTATGAATTAAGAGAGAAGGGTTTGTTTGAAAAAAACTAAAAGTCAGGATGAATATTAAAAACTGTACTTCAGTTAGAGGGATTCAGGTGTGGAATAATTGTTGTAACGAGTTAAAATTGGGTTTTTCAGTCTGTAAATTAACAAAATGTTTTTAAAACAAACAGAGTAAGGTCTGATTATGATTGTTTATTTTCTTTTACAAGTTTGTCTCGAGACTCAGCTGGCATTCCTTGGATATTTGTTTTAGAAAAATATACAGGACAGATTCTGTTGTTTTTTTTATTTTGATGATGCTTTATGTATAAGTGAAGGTATAATAAACTTGTGCTTCTACCTACACTTTTTTTCGGTTTACATTTTGCATTCTTACCATAGACAGGAATTTAAACATTGATCCATTCCTGTGCTAGTTTTGTTTTTTTTTTTTGTTTGTTTTTTTTCAGCATTGTGTGCTTCTTTTCTTTGACACATATATGGAAAGTTTAAAAAAAAAAAAAAAAAAAAAAATGATGGAAATAAATAAATAAATGCAGTAATTTCTGCGCCTGTACGTCTGTTTCCCCTCAGACTGCTGTTTGACGTGGACGCCGGTCACATGACCTTCACAGAGGAGGTGTTTGAGAACCAGATGCGGCTCCCGGGCGGGCAGTGGATCGGCATGCCGGAGGGCTACACTGACGTGGTGCGTACCCGGAAGTGTTTCTCAACATGTTGTAGCCTCGGTCACTGTTGGCGAGAAACATCAGCCTGTCTTCCTGTGTCAGAACGGGGAGAAAACGGTGCCGAAGGACGAGGTGGAGTGCCCTCCAGGGTGGGCGTGGGACGAGGTGGAGTGGAGCGAAGATCTCAACAGAGCTGTCGACGATCAAGGTGGTCAAGAAAGTGAAAGATCCATCAACACGCGGAGGCAAAAAAACTAATTTACGGCTCGGATAAGTGGTTTGTTTTACCTTCAGGTTGGGAGTACGGCATCACCATTCCTCCGGATCGCCGTCCCAAGTCATGGGTTCCTGCAGAGAAGATGTACCACACCAACCGGAGGAGGCGATGGATACGGATGAGACGACGAGACCAGCAGAAGATGGAAGCTCTCAGGAAGGTAACATGTTTTTAAATTAAAAAGATGAGCCGATTGAAATACCTTTTTAAAATATGTCACACTGATACCTTTCCAGTACTCAATAAAATACGATCTCAATAATCTGTAGTCTTCATTAAGTTCCTGATATTCAGTTCATTTCAGTGTAGTTTATTCAGCTTCAGTAGTGCCAATTTACAGCAAATGACGTCTCAAGACACTTCATAAAGAAAATCAATGTAATCCAGCCACACAGGCAGATTCAAAGTCAGGGACATGCCCTCCAGATTGATCCTAGCTATCAAACACTGCAGTCAAGTTCAGTTTATTATTCAAAACGGTTAAAATGTTTTCTGTCCAAGGCAGGGATCAGCAAGCTTTACCATATACAGAGCCATTTTTCCCTTCACTCCTACTAAATTTAAATTTATCAACAGCTGTAAAACCTAAGTGGTCTTTCAACAAGAGATGTATAAATGCCCGTCAAATAGGATTTTTTGTTTTAAGGCCAAATTAACCACAAATTTATGTCTTTTTACAGCAACGAAAAATATGAAGGCTTTGCAGTGAAAGACTGAATGAATCTTAAATGGAACATTCGATGTTTAGAGAAATTAATGGAAAAAAAAGTCAAGTCTAGTTTATTTGTATAATACATTTCAGCTGCAACGCAGTTCAAAGTGCTTTACATCGTAAAAACATCTATCAAGTATACAACAAAATCACTGGAATCATGGAGCCAATATCAAGGCATCAAAATCATAAAGATCATCAAGCAGATGTAGTTCGAAAATATTGCTCAATGTTCCAGTTATTACTAATCAAAGGCAGCTCTAAACAGGTGGGTTTTTAGGCTTGATTTAAAGGAATTTAGTGTTTCGGCTGTTTTTCAGTTTTCTGGAAGTTTGTTCCAGATTAGTGGAGCGTAAAAGCTGAAAGCTGCTTCTCCATGGTTGGTTCTGGGGATGCAGAGCAGACCAGAACCAGATGACCGGAGTGGTCTGGAAGGTTGATACGACGACAGCAGGTCTTTAATGTATTTTGGTGCCGAGCCGTTCAGTGATTTATAAACTAACAGAGTCTATTGATAGAATCTATCAAGTCTATTCTCTGAGCTGCAGGGAACCAGTGGAAGGACTTCAGAACTGGAGTGATGTGCTCCATCTTCCTGGTCTTCTGGATCAGCTGCAGCTGTCTGATTGACTTTTTAGGCAGACCTGTAAAGACACTTTTGCAGTAATCAATGCGGCTAAAGATAAACGCATGGATGACTTTCTCTAGATCTTGTTCCACTGCCAGATTATTTCACTTATAACTAGAACTTTTTCATTAATATAAAGGAATGATTGACTTAAAACAAGCTCCTATATCTGCTGAAAAGTTAGTTGTAAGTTAGTTTTGTCTTATTTCAAGTGTTTTAAGTCAATAATTCATTTAATATTGATAAACTACTAGTTTCACTGGCAGATTTTTCACTGATAACATGGAAAAATGTCTTGTTATAAGTGAAAGAATCTGCCAGTGGAACTAGTACTTAGTGCAGTGAAGGTGCTATAGTGTTATCTGGTGAATAGATAATCAACAAAAAATTATTTATAATAATCATTAAACATATTCTTGTTTTACTGTTTTTTTTTTTTTTGTTAAAAATATTTAACTAAATGTAATATGTTGAATAAAGTTACATTTATTGTTTTACATGCTATTAGCACATTTCCTACCAAGAACATCTCAAAGGTGTAAAGTTAAAAACTAGTTGATTTAAATTAAAGTATGATGAAATAAACCAAAATAATATCTTTCCTCACCTGGTCCAGTTAGTTTCTATCATTTTCCCTGTGATTAGCTGAAATGTCCTTTTCTAACCACAAGATGGCGATCTGGTAGCACAAATCAAGAAAAAAGGATGTGGGAGAAGCTTCACCTTTGGCCTTATTTCTGATTTTATGCCTTTTTTGTGTGTGGAGAAAAGCAGAGTTGAGGGAAACATGTGTTTAGGTCCTGATAAAGACTACAATCACTTTTATTCTAATGTTTCTAATTTCTGTTAATTTTTTATTTCCCACAGCAGCGTCCGGATGATGCAGACCGGGAAGGCTGGGAATACGCCTCGCTGTTTGGCTGGAACTTCCACCTGAAGCCCAGGAAGACGGACAGCTTCAGGAGGCGCAGGTGGCGGTGCCGCATGGAGCCGCTGGAGAAGACCGGACCGGCTGCCATCTTTGCTCTGGAATGTTCCCTGGTGAGGGACTAAAAGACCGGAAAACATGCTCATTAAGAAGTTTTCTGCACAACTCATAGTGATGAAATTAAATATCTAAGCTCTGCAGTTAAATAACATGGTTTGTCTTTTTAAAAATATGTTAAATGTTGGAGTTCTGTGCAGGACAGTCAAGTTTATCTATAATTAAACTGCAAAAACACTAAATCTTACCAAGTACTACTGGTCTAGATTCTAGAGCAAATATCTTGAATACACTTGAAATAAGACAAAACTAACTAACAAGTAACTATCCAGCAGATATAGGAGCTTGTTTTAAGTCAATAATTCCTTAATATTGATGAAAAAGTTCTAGTTATAAGTGAAAGTAAAGCTGCAAGCAGCATTGGGCAGCCCTGACGGCTCAGTGCCGCTCAGGCCTTGCGGCGACCGCGGGAGCTTGGCACCACCATCCTGTTGCCATCGTCAGGCGGTGCATTTGGTGACTCTTCCAAATCACTTTCAATCCAGTTCAGTACGAGTCACAGTGACAAGTTTTTAAAGTTAGGCCAAAAACCGACCTTGTTGACAGAAGTTATTGTCACTTTCTGTTTCGTGGCGATTGATTGGTGAGGACTTCCTGTAGACTTTTGAACATGTCATGTGTGGTTATCAAGGGTTAGTGGATATGGTTTCAATGTTACACACAGGAAGAAGCTAGAGACATCACCAAATAACCCACAATTTCTTCTGAGTGGGACGGGGCTTAAGTGAGGTCATCAAACTCTCCACACCAATGTGTCAGCAGTACTCTCTGATGATGCACAAAAAATCTGGTGCAGATTGGATGATATATCGGGTAGATACAGCTGTTGGAATAATCTCAGGCACCCACTGGAGTCAAATTTCATGATAAGCTTATTGGCCTCTTTAGAGGTTAACAGAGGTAATAGGTCTCATCTGCTCTGACTGCTGGCGACGGTACGGTGCTGAACAGACGACAGGGTCGGACTGACAGCAGAGCTTAGGAAGCAGGAGGGGCTCAAGCAGCACTTGCTGCTCGCTCAGGACAAAGCAGGGTTGTTGTCGCCATAAAAGTCTCCGGCAACACAGAAAACTCGCTATATATATGTCACTAGTTGGTGTTTTGAGAAAAAGTCGCTAGAGGGTCTGAAAATTTAATAAATATAGTGACAAAGTGGAAAAGTTGACAACGGTGCTTGTTTCGTCCTGATCATAGCCCTGCTTACCTCCTCTGCTCATCACACTTGGCCGTTTCTTGGCACTTCAATGGCATTTTTCTAAACTTGCCAGGGGTGGGGTTATGTTTTCACATGGGGGTTAGTTACACTGTTATGACTCACAATGAAAATGTTTACACAGGTTGCAGCTTTGCCAACAAGTAATTTTTTTTTTTTTATACATGTAAATATCACTTGACTAGCAACAAAATACAATGCTTGGCATGCAGCATTTCCTGAGGGAGACAGCTAAGAAAGTTTCACGTCAAGACAGAATTTCATCTGGAACCGTCTGCATTATCTGCTCCATCTGAATTGTCAGATGGGAATCCCTCCATGACAACTCTTCATCCAATGCATTAACCTCTATAACTTTGGACACAAATCCAACCTTGGCTACCGCAAATGACTCTTCCACTCAGCAAAACCCCAATTTCCACCCACAGCAAGATAATCAAAAGGATGAAACGGAGGACTGGGTACCCTTCACTTTCACTAGCACTGTAACGATTCATTGAATGATGAAGCTTTGAGGCGTTAAATTATGTTTTACTGTTTAGTGCCA
This sequence comes from Anableps anableps, assembly GCA_014839685.1. NCBI lineage: Eukaryota > Metazoa > Chordata > Actinopteri > Cyprinodontiformes > Anablepidae > Anableps > Anableps anableps. The sequence continues at coordinate 25,144,614 of CM026085.1, read as the reverse complement.
TGTGTTTCGGTTGGATAATTATTAGTGTTGCGCAACGCTCTCACTTCCAGTGAGTTGACGAATATTAAGTGCTATTAGCACAACATAGAGTGACCAAACGTTCTCTTTTTCCCAGAGATGTCTGGGTTTTTTATCATTTTTTTGGGGGGGGGATCAATAGGCATCATTAAATTGACTGGCGCGATGCATGGAATACAACAGCCTTTCTTTTATTGGACGTCCTTCTGGAGCTTCTGCCTAGCGGGTGTTTTGGTGTGAACGGCGGCAAAGTGCTCGGCGGGTGTATGTAGACAGGTGGAGCGGATACCCATGCAGATAGATGGAACATGGACTGCACTCCAGCGCTTAAATTTAATATAATTTCAGATTTTTATGTGATTTTTGTCCTGGATGAATTAAAAAATTAGCTATTGTTATAGGTTAATTTTATAACCAACAGAAAAGCAAGTGTTAGGGTTGAACATATGACAATTTGAGCCAGTAATTGATATCCAATATTAATACTGCTGTTAAGGCAGAATTTACAAATATTTTATCAAATTTTTTTATTCGATTATTCAATAAATCGTCAGAATAACCAATAGATTACTTGATTACTAAAATAATTGTTTACAACAGCTCTAGCACTGTAAAAACAATTTTATTGATTATCCTTGCGTATCTTTCCTACAAAAACACGAATGTTTGAAAAATGGGACAACTCAACCAGTGGGAGCAACAAAGTTTAGGCATAGGTGTGATTTTAAAAAAACGTGTTCACAACAAGAGCTGTACCTACAAACAGATCCTGGTTTCTTTTAGTAACTTATCTTGTGAATTAAAAACAAACTGGGTGTAATTTGACGCCTTGAAATTGTCTTCTGTCTCTTTTCTATCACTCTGCCTTCAGCACATCATCACAACAGTTCTTCTCCGTTATGCCTTTTACAACTGTTCTTAGGAGCATTGGACTGAGAAGTAGTTCATTTGATAAGTTCAGCAGACGTGCAGTTCCACCAGGTGTTTGCTAATTGCTGCTGCCGTTAGTCTGGTGGAGCTGATATTGACATATTTAACACGAGCTTCAGAAGGGGACCCCGGTGACTCACATCAGAGGGAAGGAACACTGCTTCCATCTATATTTCTTGTCGTAAGGGGTCTTTGGGCTGCGCTTAGTCTGATCCCTCATCTAGGAACTGTTTACCAAGGGTGACCCTCCAAGGGGCATAAAGCCTCTGATAACTTCGCTCCTAGGATGATGGGGATACTGAAACCCCTCCACCACAATAAGATGGCAGCCCACGGAGGGGAAAAATTAAAATAAGCATTACAAAAAGACTTTTTTTATTTGTTTATTTTAAAATCAAAAGCGTTTTTAAGTGTGATCTAAAGATGATTGGTGGAAGAGAGGTCCAAAGATGGTGTTCTGGTGTTCATGCTAGTGGTTAGAGTGGTGAGGCTGATGGAAGAGGAGAACCTGATAGTGTAGGTGGTGTGCTGGTGCAGATGGTTTAACGGGTATAAAATGACTGCCTTTAATGAGCTTGACTCTGGTTCTGTTGAAGGTTTCTTCCTGTTAAAAGGGACATTTGGCTGTAAAACTTCACAATCTTTGTTTTATTACATTTTGGGTCAGACTGGACTGTGTGTATATGAATGTAATCTGTCTATACAAATGGATTGTATTGGTATAAATTGGATTTATTGCGCATTTCTGGATTGAAAATTGGGCTTGTTTTTCTCATAACACCCCTTTAGACATTTGTTGTGACTTGCCGTTATAAATGAATTGACCAAGAATCTTTGTCATATTACTGTTTAATTTGAGGATGTTTGTGGTGAACCAACATTTAACAGTCAGAGGAGGAAGATGGATTTGAGGAAATGTTTAATCTTTGTAACAATAAAAACTGATACTGAATATAAATATTGCTCATGTTCTTACTGACAAACTGGGTGTGAACGTTTAAACAAATGTTATTCTCAGCACCTTGAGCACACAATTCTTGTCTGTTGGCGTGGTATACTTGCAATGGTTTCTAATTTCCTCTCATCTGGGTCAATATCTTCAGCAGACAACTCGTCTCAAAAAATCTTATTTTCTGTACACTAAAATTGCTTATCTAACAAATTAGGTTTGAACCACTTTATCTCAGCCTTTGCACCAGTTTTTGGTTATGTTCATGTACGGTGGAGCCCACGTCGTTAACATAACAAAGAGCATCTTTAAGTCTTCCAACACGTTGTCCATCTCAGAAGCTGAGAAGATGCCAAACACCGTTCTAAGGAATCTGGTTTTCCTTTTGGTGTTTGTTGATGGGGTGTTTACGTGTTTTTTTGTTTTGTTTTTTTGTTGTTGTTGCTATTGGTTGTTGGTGGAGCTTAATGGTTGTTGGTTGGGTGTTTAACTGGTTTTCTATTTTGGCATTGGAGCTGATGAGATGTATTGTTTTTTTGGATGGTTGTTTAAATGTTTTCTTTTTTGGTGTTGGTTGGTGGGGCTAAATGGTTGTTGGTTGGATATTTAAATGATTTTCTATTTTGGTATTGTGGTGGGGTGTTCAAATGTTTTATTTGTTTTTTTTTATATTGGGTGTTTGGGTGTATTAGTTGGGATTTTTGAATGTTTTTGTGTTGGTTGTTGGTGGGATGTTTAAATGGGTTTTTTTTTTTTTTTTTTTTTTTTTTTTTTTTTTTTTTTTTTTTTTTTTTGTGTTGGTTGTTTGAGCTTAATGGTTGTTGGTTGGTGGGGCTAAATGGTTTTCTGTTTTGGTATTGACTGTATGTGGGGTGTATTGGTAGGGGTTTTTGAATGTTTTTTTTTTTTTGTATTGGTTACTGGTTGAGTGTTTAGTTTTATATTTTGGAATTGGTTGCTGGTGGTTTGTATTGGTTGCTGGCGGGGTATTTCATTTTTTTGGTTGCTGGTGTGGTGTACTGGTTGTTGGTGGGGTATTTAATTGTTGTATTGGTTGTTAGTGTTATTAGTTGTTGGTGGGATGTTTGAATGTTTTGTTTGGTGTTGGTTGTTGGTGAAGAGTATTGGTTGTTGGTAGAATGTATTTTTAGTGTGGTGTATTGGTTGGTGGGGTGGTTAAATTTTTTTTTATTATTATTGGTTGGTGGTGGGGTGTATTGGTTGTTGTTAGGGTTTTAAGGTTTGTTTTGGCATTGTTGATGGAGTGTATTAGTTGTTGGTGGGGTGTATTGGATGTTGGTGGGTTATTTAAATGTTTTTGTTGGTTTGAGTTGTGTGTGAGGTGTATTAGTTGTGTGTGAGGTGTATTAGTTTTCGGTGGGGCATATTAGTTAGTGGTGTAAGGTGTATTGTTTTGGTTTTTTTTTAGTGTGGTGTACTGGTTGGTGGGCTGTATTAGTTTGTGGGGCATATTGGTTGTTGGAGTGTATTGGTTTTTTGTGTGGTATTTAAATGTTTTTTTCTAGGTATTAGTTATCGGTGGGGCGTATTAGTTGTGTTTGACGTGTATTGTTTATTTGTGTTTAGACTGATGTTGGTTGTTGGTGGGGTGTTTGAATATATTTTTTTATGGTATTGATGGTAGGAAGTATTGGTTGTTGGGGTTTTAATATTTGTTTTGGCATTGGTTGTTGGAGTGTATTGGTTGTTAGTGAGACATTTAAATGTTTTTTGTAGGTATTAGTTGTTGGTGGGGCATATTAGTTGTGTATGAGGTGTATTTATTAGTGGGGTATGTAATTTTTTTTGGTATTGGTTGTTGGTGAGGTGTATTGGTCAGTGGGTTGTTCAAATGTTTTTGTTTGGTGTTGGTTGCTGGTGGGGGGTATTGATTGTTGGGGTGTTTTAATGTTGTTTTTGTTATTAGTTGTTGGTGGAGCATATTGGTTGTTGGTGGGTTGTTTAAATGTGTTTTGTATTGGCTGGTGTTTGTGGCATGTATTGGTTGGTGGGGTGGTTAATTATTTTTTTGTTGGAGGTGAGGTTTTAATATTTTTGCATTGGTTGTTGATGGAGAGTACTGGTTGTTTGTGGGGTATGTAATTGTTTTGTTGGCATTGGTTCGTTGGGTGTATTGTTTTTGGTGTTGTGTATTGGTTGTTCGCAGGGTATTTAAATGTTTTTTTTTTTTTTTTAGGTATTAGTTATTTGTGTGGTGAATTAGTTGTGTGTGAGTTGTATTTTTTATTGGAGGGGGATTTTTTTTTTTTTTTTTTTTGGTGTTGGTTGGTGGGGTGTATTGGTTAGTAGTGGAGTGCATTGGTCTGTTTGTTGGATACTTAAATGTTTTTTATTGGTATTAGTTGTTGGAGCGTATTGGTTATTGGGGTATTTAATTTTTTTATTGTTATTGGTTGGGTATATTAGTTGCTGGTGGTTTGTTTAAATGTTTTTGTATTGGTTGGTGGGACGTATTAGTTTTTATGGAGGGTGGCTGTTGGTGAGGTGATTAAATGTTTTTTGGGGTATTGGTTGTGGTGTTGTATTGTAGGTATACTTTAAATATATTGACTGTGTGTTCTCAGCACATGATGTTTATTGGATACAGATCAGAACATTCCTTTAGAGATTTTTCTTATTCTTTGCAGAGTTTTGTCTTTTTATGATTTTGCAGTGTTTTTTCATTTTCTTGTTTTGTTGGGGGTTTTTTGTTAGTATTTTTTTTTTTTTTCATTTTCAATGTTATAATTTTGTTGGATTTTTTTTTCATTATTTTGTTTTTTTCAATTTATGATTTTGTCGTTTTTCATTATGTTTTCTTTTATTTTGTTGGTTTTTTAAAAAAAATTTTTTTTTGTTTTTTTTTTGTTTTTTTTTTATTATTGCCGATTTTCTTAAGGTGGTCATCTATCACATCCATTTATAATTGATTACATACATATCTGTTCAATGACCAGAGAATCTTTAAGATCTGTTCTGGTCTCTGCATCCAAAAATATGTCATTTTCACGCAGGCCTGATGCACCCACCAAGTTTGGTGAGTTTTCATTTATGTTTAGGCCTCCAAAAAGCCAATTCATTTGACGGAAGAAAAATGATAAGGAGAAACACTAGCACTTAGCTGCTCAGGCCTAATAATCTGCCAGTGAAACAATATATTTTAACTTATAATATGGGAAAAATGTCTGGCAGATTATTTCACTTATAATTAGAACTTTTTCATCAGTATTAAGGAATTATTGACTGAAAACAAGCTTCTATATCTGCTGAAAAGTTACTTGTAAGTTAGTTTTGTCTTTTTTTTTTTTTTTTTTCCCAAGTGTATTCAATATATTTACACTAGAAACTGGACCAAAACTACTTGGTAAGGTTTTGTTTTTGCAGTGTAAAGTGCATTTTTATTTGTTAATGACTTTTGGAGCTGGATTATACCTTGATTTTCCTAAATCACTGCCACAGTTGGACAAACAGCAGGGCCTGCGATGCTTCTTATTATCTTACAATCTATCATTTTTAAGTTTTCCTCAGTGAAACTTTAAAAACATTTCCTCCTTCTTCTTTCACAGAGCAGCATAGAGGACAAACACGACGACAAGTCGGTCACCACCACTTTTGGAGTCAACAGACCAACCATTTCCTGTTTCTTTGACCGTAGGACAACACCCACACTTCTTTTTTTTTTTTATGCTTATCTTCCTTTCCTGGTTCTGAATCCCATTTTTCATGGAGTTTCTGAGTTGAAGCTGCTTTTTCTTACAGGTGGCACCCGCTACCACCTGCGCTGCTACATGTATCAAGCCAGAGACCTGCTGGCAATGGACAAAGACAGCTTCTCAGGTACAGTGCAGTGAACGCTTCTGTGAGGCTCAGCTTTAAAAATCAATCAGTGGTAGTATTTCGGCGCCCCCTGGCGGCCAACTGGTGAACCCAACATTGCTTGGATTGGATTACTGTTGTTATAAATAACAAACTTCAGTTGGATATTGGCAAAAGATGAATTGTATTGCAGTATTTTTTTAGTTTATACCCATTAAATTTAGAAATTGTACATTTATCTGATTTTTTTTTTTTTTTTTTTGCTCTATCACATATTTATTTGACTGTAAATGTAAATTAGAGAAAAATCTTAGATATGAGTGGTTGTAATTGGTCCCAACCATTGTCATTAAGATGACTTCAAAAGAAAAAAATGACTCAATACGTCACAGCTGTCTCTTTTTCACATGTATGGGTATTTATTGTTTAACTGAACCAGATTTCTTTAGTCTGGAGATCCATTTTAATATAATAAAATCTAGATTTCATATGAATACCATTTTCTTTTTAGAAAACACAATTAAACACATTATCATTTGTAAACCTATGCAAAACATGTAAAGATTCATATGCAGACCCATTCAATAAATTAGAATATTATTGAAAAGTCTGTTTATTTCAGGAACTTTATTACCAATTAAAACACATTACATTGATTAATTACACACAAACTACTGTTTCTCGGCCTTTGTTTCTGTTAATTATGAAGATTTTCTGCTTACAGTTAATGAAAACATGACATTTAAAATTAAAATATTACATAAGACCAATAATAAACATTTTATAATACAGAAATGTGGGTTTAATGAAAAATATGCTTAATACCAGCTTAACGGTTGTTATTTTCAAAAGGTACTTTTAATCTGACAACCGAGCCTCATCAGAAAGCGGGGGATTGTTTGGGGTTTTTTTTTTACCTTTTAGATCAGTTTCAGACTAAAAACAGTATTTGATATCAGAAAAAGATAACTGGAGTAAATATAAACAACAAACAAATGAAAAAATATAAATGCAAATTATAATGTTATTTATTTATTAAGAGCAAAAAGCCACCCAATCAACCTGGCCCTATAAGAACAAGTAATATCCCTCTAAACTTAAAATCTAATTGTGCCACTCTTGGCAGCTAAGACTACCAAGCATTTGCAATAACTGGCATACCTGTGATGCAATTTTGGCCTTTAGCCTGTCTAAGGTTATGTCACAGCATCTCAGTTGTATTTAAGTCCAGACTTTGATTAGGTCACTAATCTTCACTTATTTTTGGCCACTCAGAGGTGGACTTGCTGTTGTAGTTTGGATCACTGTTAAGGCCGGAACAACAATTATTTTAGTTATCAATCAATCTATCGATTATTCTGACAATTAACCAATTAATCGAATAAAACATTTTTACACATTCCACAGATTTTTCATCTAAGCCTTTTTTATACATCAGAAATGCATTAAAAGATGGAAATAAACAAATAATTCAATTCCTTTTTTAAAATAAGAAAATAAACATTTTATTGCCTAAAATTCAGAAGCATCATTCACTACAAATGATGAAGCGTAACTAAAACATTGCTGTTATTGAAGTGTAAAAATACTTCTAACAGTAATTCCTAATGCAGCCCTTCTTGCTTGACTTCACATTGGCTTGAATTACAGATTAATAATTGGACAGCAAAAGGTGTTTAATGGCAGATTTTACAGAATTTGAACCAGGTGAAGATAATACTATAACAATTGAGGAGTTTTGGGCAAAATGGTTTGTTTTTTTGTACAATTTTGGCTTAATTAGTGCTCTGAGTGTGTTGTTCTTCCAGCAAATAGCCTTTTTTAGAGTCTGTATACTCCAGTTAACAGTTAATCGATTACTAAATTAGTTGATGATTATTTCAATAATCGATTCAACACGATTAATCGTTTCAATCCTAATCACTATTCTGCTACTAATCCAAGTGTTTTTGAGCTTAAGGTCACACATACCATAAGGATTTTCTACTAGAGATTAGAATTCACGGTTCTGTCAATAATGGCATGTTGTCCAGGTCCTTAAGCAGCAATGTAGACCCAGACCATCATACTGCCACCACCATGTTTGACTGCGGTATAAAGTTCTTTTCAGAAATGCTGTTAGTTTGTGACAGATGTAGCAGGACGCAAACCTACCAGACAGTTCCCCTTTTGTCTCATCAGTCCACTGAATATTTCCCCAAAAGTCTTGAAAATCATCAGCATTATTTCTGATAGATGTTTGGTTAAGAGTGCGTTTCTCCTTGGAACTCTCCAATGGTTTCCATTTTTGCTTAATTTGTTTTGTTGACTCATGATCACTGACCTTAACAGAGTCCAATGAAGCCTGCAGATGTTGTTCTGGGTTCTTTTATGATCTCTTGGATGAGTCGCTGATGATCTCCTGGAGCCAGCCACTACTGAGAAAATTCATTACTTTTCCATGTTTTCTCTATTTGTGGCGAATGGCTCTGCTTAGAAATGAATTTGTAAGCCTTTTCAGACTGATGGATATCAAAGATGTTCTCGTTTCTTCTTGAATTTCTTCACATTGGGGCATGATCTGTTTCTTTTTGATATCTTCAGGCCTACTTTGTTATCAGTCCAGTTCTATAGTGGATTTCTTGATTCTGCAGGTCTGGCAGTAATAGGGCCTGGGTATTGCTCGTGGTAACGACTTCAGCTATGCAAAAATGTGGTTAATCACAGGTAATTCATGTGGGGAGAGGATACAATTTTTAATAATTATTTTTAAACTGCTTGTCATATTTATTCAGCTTATCTTTGCCTGATATTTAGTGTCGTTTCATGATCTGAAACATCTACATGCAACAAAAAAAGCAAAAGCAGAAGGAATCTCTTAGGGTGCAAATACTTTTTACACCACTGTATATTCCATCTGGAAATGCTTTGGTATCACCCAGAATGAACTGGAAAGTGTCGCTGTGCAGAGGGATGTCTGGGGATATTGTTTAAAAAAGAAGGTTCAAAGCTAGCAGCTAGCTAACCATGTCTACTAGCTAAAAAAAACAGCTAATTTTAGCTAGCTTTGAGCAATTATCTATCTTATATCTTAGCTGGTAAAAATAAAAAATAAAAAAAAGGAATACAGAAAACCGTAAAGTTTTAACAATTTAAAAAAGGAAGCCAAAAATATAATTGAGCTTTATTCTTATAGGACAAAATCCTTTTATTGTGGCTTAACTGTTGGTAGTTGCTAGCGTTAACGTGTTGGTGATTATGAGCCAAGCACAAATCCACTTCTACCAGATGTGAGTTTTTAACTTAAAATGAAAATACTCGAGTGATTCCAGCTGACTTTTTAATAAAATTTTTTTTTTAAAAATCTAGATTTAGACATATAAAAGTCATAATAAAGTATACTGCTTCTAAATGAGATGTGAGAGCCAAGAAGAGTTTTATTATGGGAAACAAGCTTTAAAAATGTTGATTTAATTATCAAACCACTCTGATTGTAATTAGAAGGGGGAGTACAGAGGAATATTTTACTTTGATTTAAAGAGGTCATGGAAACTACAGCTACTGTGTGTGTGAATCAGAAGCCCAGCACAGACTTGCATGTAAAAACTGAGCTTTTATAAACAAAAGAATGACTGACTGGGCAACAGAGGGAGAGATGATTGATGGGAGGTTGCTTAAAAAAACAGGGTCAGAAAGAAAGAAAGGGGGACATCAAACTGGATTCTGGCAACAAACTAACGATAAATCACTGTCTTTACTCAGCCCTGTTAGCTCATTCACACACTCATGGACAGTGTAATGGGTGAGTAAAACTGATGGATGAGCTTTTCTTGTGTTTTCATCTGGTATTACATGACATTTTGGTTGAAGATGATTAAAGACTCAGTCTGCTATCAAACACTAAGGGTTTTCTGGTTTCCCATTTTATTTGTCGTCCCTATTTCATGTGGTTGCCTTTCATCCTTTGTTTTCTTGTCCTTTTTTCTTCTGCTCCATCTTCATATATCATTTTTGGTTTTACTCCTGGCTTAGCTCTGACTTTTAAATCATTTTTTTTTTGCCTGTGTTTCTTCTTATTGTCTTGTTTTGAGATGAAAAAAGTAATTAGAGCAAATATCATCCTTAATAGTCCTGCACCATAATTACTAAGCTGATGCCAAGTATCCAAAGTTCAAATGATAAAAGGACCTCTAAACAGATTTTCCTACTTATAGTGTCATCCCTCCATTGTATTATTATTGTACTAACTGCAAACGCAATCAGACTGTAAATGGCAGAGATGGGCAGTAACTAGTTACATTTATCTTTTGGAAAAAAAATTACTTTTAGTACTATTTTTACTATGCTGTACTTTTTACTTTTACCTGAGTAATTTTATTATGAAGTATTGCTGCTCTTAGTAAAATTTCTGAATACTCGACCTACTCTGAGTCATTTCACTGAAAGAAGAACAAGTTTGTTCTAACCAAGAATTCACCAGACGCTTTTTTTTTTTTTTTTGTCTGATTTTTGTTATTATGTTATTTATATGAATTCATTTTGGTCTTTAAAATACCAAAATTTTCACATAACTTTATATTTTACTCTGTATGCCGATGCAATTTTTAAATATTCAGTGATTGATATTTTGATTCGTTACTCAGTCCCTGAGTAGCTTTTTTTTTTTTTTTTTAACCAAATACGTTTTTACTCTTACTTGAGTAATTTCTTGGACGCCAACTTTTTACTTTTACTTGAATAAAGATACGTTGAAGTAGCTACTCTTATTTGGGTACAACTGTTGGGTACCCTACCCACCTCTAGTGAATGGTTTATGACCACAAAACGACACGCATGCGCAGAAGAACGCAGACGTCGCACAGCAGCGCACCGTTTACGGATGTAAAAATAGAAGCTGCCATCCGTGGATCGATTTTTAAATGTGTTGCCCAGTGGGAGCAGACAGAATCGTAACAAGATCATAAAGAGAGGAAGGAAGTGTTGACCTTGCTTCAGCCATTGTTTACGTCCAGATTTAACGCGTCTGGCTTCTTCCGGTGCAGAATTATGACGCATGTCTCACGTCAATGACGTAAAAGTTGTATAAAATGCAACTTGACGCTTTGAAAATGATCGGATATATATCCGATTAAGTACAACATATGGAAGTGGCACAAATCAGATTTTTATTTTATTTTATTTTTTTTAGGTGAAAAGATCGGAAATGGGTCGCATTTGCCTGGTGTGTGAACCTAGCATAGGATATTGTACGAAACAATATCACAATATATTATACATTATATGATACAATGAGATATCATATCTGATAATATATTTCATAGTAAATCATATGATCCTGTAATAGAAAAAAATAAAAGTAATTGTGATAAATTACAATTTGATACAAAACAATACGATATGACACAATGATACTATATGATATGATACAATAGGATAAATATACTACAGTGTATGACACAATCCAATAAGATACCGTAAAATGTGATGTTTGATATAATACGATGGTGTAAAATATATTATTTTATGTTTTAAAATGAATGAATGAATTTATTTAAAATAGAACAATGTACAACATACATTAACCACTGAAGGAGAGATGCACTGTATCAGGTTATAGCTACAAATGCTAATTTCCACCTGTAGTCCCCAAAATATACAGTAATATTAAAATTCAACATGTAACAAAGCATGAGAACAAATAAAAATAATCATCATAAGAACGATATAAAAATAAAACAATCACATCTAAACACACAGACACTACAGGGTAAATATTAGCAGTTATTTAAGCATATATTATGTGAACAAACTTGACTGGAAAGCAGCCACTGTTTTGTCGTACAAGAAAATTTACAAAAGTCCGCACATAGTAAATGTAATGTGACCCAATATGATACCAGAGGATGCATGCAATGTTGTGATATACTCTAATTTTACGTGTTTGAGTGGGTGTGAACCTCCATGGAGAGGGTCCTCATACTCAGGCTTTAACACTAGTTTCAGTATTTAGTAATTCATTTTTTTGTTTGTTTTAAAGTTTATATTCATTTTCTATTTCCAAACATTTATTTCCTTTTTAGGAACATGTTATATCTTTTATATTAAAAACCACTGTCTCTTTAATAATTTCTTTCGCTTTAACTCTGATTTTTTTTTTTTTTTTCCTCCTTTATCTTTTCTCCCATCTGTATTCCCACTGTTCTAACGTCTTCATTGTGTTTATGTACCTTCGAAGCTCCACCGGAGCACCGACTACTGCTGCTTCCCCTTTGCACACTCACAAAAACACACACAGATTTAGATAACCCCTCTGGGCTGTTTGCATTGCTGTTTATTTGGGCTAATGGGCTGTTTGGAACGGACGCTAATTGAACGGGTCACCATGGGTGGCGTGTTTGTACTCTGTGTGTGAGAGTGTGTACATATGTGTGTGTGTGTGTGTGTGTCGGCGACAGGGTTAATTGAGGACTGGTGGGAAAATGCATTTTAGCTTCTGTTTATTCTGATACTAACGGCTCCACAGAGACTCGTTACTCAGCCTAAAACAACAAACTACCCGGTCTGTGTAACTGTACGTACATGTGGATTTCTTCTATGATTGTGCCACACACACTGGAGGTAATCTGTGTGTGTATGTGTGTGTGTGTGTCTGTTAACACTGAGGGGATGATTGTGACCTGGAATAACAAACTACTCAGAGCCGTGTTCCCAGCACTCTGTCCCCAGCTCGACATTCCCAAGCTGCTGATGTCACCACGGCGAATGCCAGGATAGTTTGGAAACATCCATACAGCATTTGTTGCTATACTAGTGAGAACCTTCACTGAAATGCATTCACAATGCGCTAATTACAGCCCTATTGTCTCAAATAAGTTTGGGCCCTGAAAAATTAAGTATGCTTAACTTTTAAACGCTGAAACCACAGAATTGAGAGTATTTTAATGGGATTTTATATAATAGACCAACACAAAGAAGTCTAAAATTGTCAACTGGAAGGAAAATAATATAAGTTTTTAGAACTTTCTCAGGAATAAAATTCTGACAAGAGTTCATTTTATTTCAGCCCCTCTATATCAGTACTTCATAGATTTATCACTTCTTGACCAGTTTCCCAAATGAATTTAGATCTGGACTTTGACTAGGCCATTCTAACATGTGAATATGCTTTGATCTACACTATTTCATTATATCTCCAGCGGTATGTTTATAGGTTTTTTGAGCAGATTGTTCTCTTATCTCCTCCAGAGATGAATCCCTCCACCGTGTTGTCGTCAGTGTATTTGACGATGGTGTTGCTGCGGTGGTTGGAGGTGCAGTCATGGGTGTACAGCATAGAGTAAAGGGCTTAGCACACAACCCTGTGGGGCGCCAGTGCTGAGGTTCAGAGCCTTGGATGTGTGCGGTCCTATTGTTACCCTCTGACTCGAACCAGACAGGAGGCTCTTGATCAGTAAGCAGGTGGAGTGTGGAAGACCCAAGTCCATCAGTCTGTCAGGGAGGATGGTGTTAAAAGCAGAGCTGAAGTCCACAAAGACTAGCTTGTAGCATCTCCTGATGCTTCAGCGTGGAGGGCTGTGGCTATGTGTCTTCTGTGGATCTGTTGGCCCTGTATGCGAATCAGTGTGGGTCAAACATTGGTGGGAGGAGAGAGGTGATGTACCAGTTTTTCAAAGCACTTCATTACCACTGGGGTTAATCCAACTGGCCAGTAGTCATTGAGACTGGTGATGTGGGGTTTATTGGACAGGGGGATTACAGTTACATTTCCACCGACCATAAAATTGTGCAAATTGGAATTACGAAAATAAATTCGCTTGATGGAAACACGGCAATTTCAAATAAACCCACGTTTTTTTGATGAAAAGTTTTTGAGCTGGGACGAGGTAATTTTTCAGCCGTATCAAAATTGGTGTTTTTCACAAAACAGAAACTGAAACACTTTTTCGCGTCACGCCAGTTTGTATACAACAACTTATTTGTAGGCAATGGCCTCCTTGGACGATGAGCAGCTGGCTCCACCAGAGGTCTCGCAGCATTGCACAGTTCATCAAAAGTTGAGTTTGTCATTCGAAAGTGTTGAATCCATAGGTCTTCTGTAAAATCGCTGACTACAATTACCCCCAAAATGCCGCTTATATTTGGGAGTGGGTCGCCACTCCCAAATATAAGCAGTTTCGCTTCAACGCCTGAAAAAGACGCCAACATCTTCTCTCCTGGCTTATGATCAGCGCTAGTGCCATGGCTGAAATATGAATGTATCTCATGTGTGTACATCCGTCGCCACCATTATTTTTAACGACTTATACCATCAACAATCTTATTTAATGGAAACACCACAATTGCAGAATTTGTAATGGAAATGCAACTAATGATGGAGGACTTCAGCTGAGATGGGACAGTGGACTGGGAGAGAGACCTGTTGAAAATCAAGCCAGTTGGTACGTGCGGTCTTTTAGCACACATCTGTAGACGCCATCTGGTCCAGCAGCCTTCCTCTCTCCCTGTTCCTTGGTTTTCATGATGCTGTTTGTTCTCTAACAAATCTATGAGGCCTTCACAGAACATCTAGAGTTATGCTGAGATTAAATTACACACATATGGACTCTGTTTACTAATTAGGTGACTTCTGAAGATAGTGGGCTGCACTGAATTTTATTTAGAGGTTTCAGGGTACAAAGGTACAAATACATTTCACACTTTGACATTTTTAGTTGTATTAAAAAAGTTAAAACCATGTATAATGTTCCTTTCACTTTAAAATAATGCTGTATTTATTGTTGTCTGCCATATAAAATCTCTGTGAAATACTGGTTTGGTTGTGACCTCACAAAATGTGAAAGAAGGGGTATGAATACTTTCCCAACATACTGTATGTGCTGTCCACTACATAAAAGACATTTTTGTTTCCTTTTGTTCTATTCAATGTCCAAAGCCTCTCTTAAAAGAGACCTATTATGCAAAATTCCCATTTGGCACATCATAGTTCTTCCATTTGGGTCTAAACTGCTTCTAAAAACAGCCCAAGTTTTTTTTTTTTTAAAAAAAAAAGACCCAGCTGTTTCTTGGCTGTAAGTTAATGTTTTTTGGTGTCTGGAAAACAACCTGTTTCAAAAACCTTCCAAAAGTAACCTCATATTCCATGGACACTGTGCCGTTACCTAGCAACCCTAGCTGAGCTCAGCCCCTCACCTAGCAACCCAAGCAGAGCTCCAGCGCGATTGGTCAGCTGGTTTTACCGCTGTATGTGCTGTAAAATGGCTGCTGGAAAAGACAAGTTGTTGACTTACCATTCAGAAACGACTTGCTGCATTCCGGTTGGTTGTGCAGGAGGCTCGACTTCTGCTTTTCAAAGATTAATGTAAATATTGTTGGGGGGGGGTGTGGCAAGCAGCAGTGTATTTGGATTTAAAGTGACAAGAGGCCCTAAAACAGCTCATTCTGAAAGCTCAAAATAAGTAGAACTGACCAGACTAAAATCTCATTATCTAATAATGTTTTTGTGCAAAAAATGTAATGAACATGTTTTGTAGCCCAAAGACCTGTCCTGACCTGTTCAAGGAAGAATAATAGGTCCCCTTTAAATGAAATATGGGGTGAAACGAACATCGCTGTCTCTCCAGACCCCTACGCCATCGTGTCGTTCCTCCATCAGTCCCAGAGGACAGTGACTGTCCGCAACACCCTCAACCCCACCTGGGATCAGACGCTGATCTTCTACGAGGTGGAGATTTTTGGAGACCCCGAGGCGACAACAGCCAATCCTCCCAATATTGTTGTGGAGCTTTATGATGAAGACTCGTATGTGAGTATTTGATCCCTTTACATTAATCTGGTACCTCTGCATGTCAAAGTCAACTTTGAACATCTGTGTTGTTTTATAATTGCTTAGGGAGCAGATGAGTTCATGGGCCGCTGCGTGTGTCAGCCCTCCCTGACTCCCTCGCCCCGACTTGCCTGGTTCCCAATTCACAGAGGGAGCTCAAGCGCTGGCGAGCTGCTGGCTGCCTTCGAGCTCATACGTAGAGAAAAGGTCAACGGTTTCCCCATCAGCTGTGTTCCTCTGTCTCTGGTTTTCTGTACATCTCATCTTCCTATTCATATTCTCTTTCCAAAATTGAAGTTGTGCGTTTTATCAAAAAATGGAAGTCTGAATATTTTATTGAGATAAATATACATCTTGCTGCTTGTTGCTTTTTTTTTTTTTTTTTTTAATTGTGATCAAAGAGTTTTCTTCATGTTTAGAAATTTAACAAAAAAAGATTCAATCTAAAATTTTAGAAATCTGAGAAATTTAAACCAGATTTACGAAGGTCTGAACAGGTGGAGTTGTTGTTGCTGAAAAATAATCCAGCATATACACAACCATGCTCAAACAGTGGCCTCAGAACCCCTGTATTTACCAGAGGTTCTGTTGGCACCCCTGGTAAAGATGTGCAAAAAGTTCTGAAGTAAATACAGCCTTTCTTTTTTTAACATTAGCATAATCTCAAACTGAGCATTTTAGGAAAAAAAACAACTTTATTTTGAGGACAATTATTGTATACCAAAAAATTCAAAAGAAAAATTCATAAAATTAAGATGTTATTGGTTTTTTTTTTTTTTTTTTTAGGAAAAGGGATAAAAGCTGCAGATTGTAACTTTTTTTTGCATATTTTTTAAAACTGTCACCATGTCGTGACAGTTTGGTTTGAGACAGATAATCTGTGAAAAGATGGAGCTTCTCCACCTCCTCCCTGAGCTGCTATTGCCGAAATGCGCCGCTCCTGACCTGAAACAACCAATCAGAGCCAGGAGGAGGGGCTTAGCGCCACCAATCACCCTCGTGTTCGCGCTGCTAAATGTGCTAATGGTGGAGAAACAACTCACCGTTCCAGGAAAACTGTTTATCCACCACCATTAGTGGCCATGCTAACTAGCCTTAGCATTAGCAGCAGGCTATGTTGTGGTGAATCAGCTGTTGCAGAGAGCAGGGGGAGTGTGTGAGCGGCATATATGAGGGTGATTGACAGCGCTAAGACCCTCCTCTTGGCTCTGATTGGTTGTTTCTGACTGAATGGTTAATTTCTGTAGTTATTAATGGGGAGCTTGACTTTTTTATTTTTTTCCCCCCACAGATAAACTGTCTTATATTGTACTGTCACAACATAAAGATAATTCCAACAAACATGTAAAAAACATATTTCATAAAAGTTATACACTTGGGAAAACCAGGACAACATGTCATTCAAGTGAGGCAGAGTGTGTTGATCTTCCACAGTTAAGCTCCTAAACTAGAGCAACAATTAAAAAGAAAAGGGTAAATGACTAAAACTGAGACAAATAAGGCAACTTGAGCTTTTTATTTTTATTTCATTTACTATCCTGCAAAGTCAGAAGGCAGGTAAAAAAGTTCAGAAAATATTTCAGTGTGGGACTGAGCAACTGTAATATAAGATTGTTTTAAGGCTTTTCACTCATCTTTACCATGGTTCACATAAATGTTGAAGACACTGAGTAATTAAGCTTTTCACGTGTCACATTTGGCATCTATTAGCTTATCAACAAATGTTTGTATAAGGACAAATTGTATCAAATTTGATTTTGGTCTGATGTTCCTCAAGGCTGTATTGTCGGCCCCTTTTATTCAACATGCTTCCCCGAGCTGAGATTATGTGATTACAACAAGTATGTCTGTAGTATCAGTGGATAGGACAGAACTTCCTCCTCCAGATTACTAAGGCAAAACACTGAAGTTGGTTTTGGTCTCAAAATTGCAAAGTTAGGGATCAGTGTTCAACTAGTCTCTATGAGTAGCAACTACAAAGCATACAGAAAGTTAGGGGTAATCATGGACTAAACCCAAACCTTTTCCAGCTGTCCTCTTTCTAATTTATCCTCTCATTTTGTATCCACAGCCAGCAGTTCATCACCTTCCAGGACTAGAGGTCAGTTTATCAACATCATCATCCTTTAAAAAAAAAAAAAAAAAAAAAAAAAAAAAAAATCACTTTGATTACATATTTGCCATCTTTCTTTTAAATGTTTGCATTATAATCCTACTTTTTCTTAAACACAGGGTGACGTCGTCAGTTCAACCCATGTACTGGACGAGGTAAAACCACACTGAGTAAATCAGATGACACAATTTGCTCAGAAGACTTGGATAGAAAATGGAAACAAAAGAAGAAAATAGGCAGGAATAGAAAAGACTACAGTTAAAAAAAATATTTCTTTCGTAACCAATATTGTAGCCCTGAGTAAATGTAAAAAAAAAAAAAAAGTGCCAAAGGTCGTATTTAAAAATAAGTTTAACTCTTCCTCTTAATTTAATCAGCTCTTGTGATTAAAGAAACAATTATCATGACTTATTTGTGTATTAAGTTTGTTTCTTTATAGATTTTATTTTTTTCT
Organism: Anableps anableps; assembly: GCA_014839685.1. NCBI lineage: Eukaryota > Metazoa > Chordata > Actinopteri > Cyprinodontiformes > Anablepidae > Anableps > Anableps anableps. The sequence continues at coordinate 25,126,532 of CM026085.1, read as the reverse complement.
GCTTTTCTTCCCTTTTGATCCCTCAGTTGATGTTTCCAGGATTCCTCTCTGAAAACCTGCAGCAATGGGTATAATTTTAAAACGCATGCATGAAGCATCAAACCTATCATGCTTTTAATCTTGCAGTCATGCAAGCTTGCTCTTTGTCCTCCAGTGACCTGTTTTTTCTTTTACTAATTTGTTTTGCTGTTACATATATTTACAGAGGCAAATGGAAGCCTAAAGAGGTTGTTTTATTATTCTTGCAGAATAAAATGTATGTCTTCCTGCAAACAATTTTCCTGAAAATGTGAATATGCTCCATGTTGTTAATTTAACCAAAAATGAACACATATTACACACAGGTTGTCTTTAGCCTTCCACAGATCCTGTAAATAGATATTTTGTGAATTTTAGATTAGATTTATTTGAAAAAAAATTCATTAAAATCTTTTGAGTGTTTGTAACCTAATGTTTGTCATGCTTCAGCTAAACGTTGTCATTTAAACATTTCCTCATGTTAGTAATGAAGGACCCTAGCAGGATTTGCATCATTTTAAACAGCATGACCTGCTGTATGACGTACCTTACACTCGTACACTGTAGATGTTCTTTCTCTGACCCACTGCCGTTCTCTGTTCCTGTTGGCAGCCTGAGGAGTCGGACCTTCCCTATCCGCCCCCTCAGAGAGAACCCAATGTCTTCATGGTTCCCCAAGGGATCAAACCCGTTCTGCAAAGAACTGCCATTGAGGTACAACAGTGATAAACAAAAACTGTATCCAATAGTATATTGTTTTTATTTTGTACTCAAAAGTACATTTTTTACTCTTAGACCAGAAGATATTGTTTTTTGGAGTGATGGTTTAGCAAAACTAAGCAATTTAAAGATTATATATTAGGTTTTTGAAGTGGGGTCATGTGTGGAATAACATTTAGCAGTCAATATCTTGACTGTGGTCGACAGCAGTCAGTGATTTAAGTTTATACAAAAACAGGGAGAAATTGTCAAAAAGATCACCACCAAGTTTACAGCTAGTCAGAGTTGAGGCAAAAGCCCCTCAAAGTCAAGCTAACTGCTACTCTGTGTTAAGCTAACAGCTACTCAGAGTTAAGCTAACAGCCGATTAAGCTCCTTTCAGTTCATAGTTCTGCAATTAATATGTAATCACATTACAGATAACTTTGTGTTTTACTTACAAGGTGATCCATAAAGATCATGAGCCCTCTGTACTTTCAGAGGAAGCAGCTGAGATTGTGAAACCAAAAGATCGTTGCTTACAACTCGCGGCAGTATAACTCCCAATTCTGTGTCAGGACCTTTCAGTTGATTGTAAAAAGAATATATGTTGATCATGGAATGAAAGAATGATCTAAAAGCAGCTTTGGAGTCAAGTTAACAGCTAAATAATGTCAAACTTACGACTACTCTGACGTAAGCTAACTGCTACTGACAGTCAAGCTAACTGCTAAATAGTATCTCGCTTACTGTGAGCTTGATACTATTTAGCAGTTAGCTTGACCATCAGTAGCTGTTAGCTTAACTCTAAATAGCTGTAAGATGCTTCTAACTATTTAGAGTTAAGCTAACAGCTAAACAGAGTCAAGGTTACAGCGACTAGCTGGGTAACGAATTCTCACAGTCATGCAAATAGGTTCTTATAGTCATGCTAACGGTGAATGCTTTCCAGATGTTTTTTCAATATGGGTTGTTATTGAAGAATATTTTGATGAATGTTTTGTGCTGTGGGTTTTGCAGCTACTGAGCTTTGACCATTTCTCACAAAAAACTGAATAGGTGTAAAAGTGAAAATATTGTAAAATGCACCCGAAAGAAAACTTTTTGGTTTGAGTTGCTGTGAATGCAGAATTAAAAAAGTAAATTGCATCTCCTTCAGTCATCCAACTGATTCTCTCTGACTGCTGTCAGGTGTGGGAAAGACACTGAATACTCATAGCTTTTTCACACAAAACCACAAAAAAACCCCAAATATGTCCTAAAAGCTCCAACCCACCTCTAATTACCTAATTGCGTTGGATTGTTCAGATAATTGGCTGTATAGCCTGTGTGAAAATATAAACACTTTAATCTATTCCTGTCTCTCTCTGTTAGATCCTAGCGTGGGGTGTTCGAAACCTTAAGAGCTTCCAGCTGTCCAGCGTTACATCTCCGAGCCTGCAGGTGGAGTGTGGAGGCACCATGGTGCAGAGCTGTGTCATCCGCAGTGTGAAGAAGAAGCCAAACTTTGACGTCAATACTCTCATCCTTGATGTGGTGAGAGCACGGGGACAGACCTAACCATACACAAACACAGAGCGTAATCAGAGCCCAGACCCACTGCTTTCATGGTTAATGAGACCTCTGCTGTGATGTGGTTTGCTTCAGTCATTTATCTTCATCAGCAAAGCCACAATAATGGTACCAGAGGGAAGGACTCTAGGCTTTCCTCCCTTTTTCCATGGAAAGTTCAAAAGTTTTAGTAGAAAAGTAAAAGCTGCAGTCTGAGATGTTTCCAGCTCCGCTGCAGAACTGTTTTAACTTCATAAGGCTTCTGCAGATGTAGAGTGGAGGACGTTCCAGTGACTACCAACATATACAGCAGATTAATATACAACATAAATATATAGGGTGGAGAATTTTGTCATGCTGTGGATATGCAGATACTTACCAGATGGTTTGAAACTGGATGCAGCTGGAAAATAAACTCAAAATTCTTGTGATAAAACAGACGTAACTCAAGTATTGAGTCTCAAATTGGGGAAAAAAAAGGTGTAAACAGTTTAATTCACTGCAAAATCACAAAATGTTACTTAGTATTTTTGGTTTGGTCTAGTTTCTAGTCCAAATATCTTAGTACACTTGAAATAAGACAAAACTAACTTACAAGTAACATTTCAGCAGATATAGGAGCTTGTTTTACGTCAATAATTCCTGAATATTGATGAAAAAAATTCTAGTTATAAGTGGAATAATCTGCCAGACACAAAGATAAAACCCTCACGAGTCAAAAAACACCTGCAAAATCAGTAGAGTTGAAGCAGCAATAAAATTAAGTAAAAAGTTGTCCTAGTCGAAGCAGGACTGGTTGTACACTGGATTCAAAGTACAGTTTTCCACTCGAAGTGCATTGAGGTCTTGCTAAATGTTTATTCATTAAGTTTAACAAGCAATGCTGACTTTAAAATCAGTTTTTCCTCCAGCTGCAGTGAAACACCAGGAGACAACAGCAGAAACTTCAAATGCACAGATGTCGTATTTCTAGGAGGAGGAACATGGATATTTATTTTTTTTAACCGGTTATTCAGGTTATTCAACCATCAGATTGGTGCAAAGTGCTCTTATACCCATTCAGCTTTGAATGTTTCAGGAATCCCTGATCATTCATGAAACTTCTTTGAAAAAATACTTGTTTAGAAACGTGGACTGTGGGCGCTGACATTAGCGTTAGCGTCTGTGATGCTGCTACATGTTTAGCATTGAGATGCTATTTTAGGCTAGAATAGCTTCTCTGATAGGCCGACTGCTTTTAGCACAACTTGAAGACAATAAAGGTCTTCTCCAGCGTCCCATCAGATCGTTTTTTGAAGCAGAAATTAACCCTCAGTGGGCCGAGAGAAGCAGCTTCGTCGTCCATCACTGTTGTTTGCGGATGTAGCTTGTCCGTCAGATTTACAAACCAGAAACACACGAATACAAAGGTTCCGCTCTGAACTTTTGTATGTGGGGAAAAAAAAAAAAAAAAAAAAAGTATGTTAATCACTTAATCGAAATTAATGCGATTAAAGTCCTGGCACTCACAAAAAAAGAAAAACTTGACATGTGACTGGTATAAACTCCTGTTAAAAATATGTCCATAGTGTTTGATGCAGGGAAACAAGCACTTCAGTTCCAGAGTTTAAAGAAAATTTCAGATTAGTTTTTAGAGTTTAGATGTACAATCAAGCCCCAAATTATGTTCTTTTTTTTATAGTTTGAATTTTATTTTTCAAATATTTATTTTGTTGTATTTCACTAAATAAAACAACTTGTGAAAAAAGATTTATGCCCTCCTCAACAATCTGAGGGAAACTCTTTATCTGCCTTACAGCAGTCAAGCTCTTCCTATAATAGCTGAGCAGAGTTTTACATGTTTTCATTGGTATTTTGATGATTTGTCTTTGGTGATGAGCTCCAAACCTTTGAGGTTGAAAGACCTCCTTACCATTACCCTAATCTTCAGCTCCTTCTACAGATTCTTTGATTAGATTCAAGTCAGGACTCTAAAATGTTTTTATTTTAACCTAAACCTGCATGAAGTATGGATATTTTTGGTCTTAAATGTTTGCTTTCTGCATATTATGCTTTAGTGCCATAGCAATAGGAGATATACTGAGGGAAATTGAATAAAAAGTATTTGGTGCATAAATTATGCATGTAGTGATCAAAATATCTGTGTGTAATTTCTGTTGGAAAGCGTAAATAAATTATTAAACTTAAGTTGCAGTTTGCAAAGTTGCAATGGGAACTGTAGAAGCTATAAAAATCTAATTTCACTTAGTGAAAGTTCAACTTTCTGTGACTGTTTCTAGGTGTAAATAAGGATTCAGATTTCTTAAAATGGAAAAACAATCCAGTGTTTTCTGTAAACTTCATTATCACTAAATCGCGACGTCATAGAGCACTACTGAGCCACATGTTCTGATGTATGTTTTGTAAATTTCCAACGCTATGGATGGATAGCAAACCAAAAATCTTGGCAGAAATGAAGGAATAATGAGAAATGGACTGAATAGTCGCAAGCGCGCTTCAATGCTTTTGCACAGGCACTCTCAAAAATCAACCAAACTGGGATCCAGATTTAATCCCTACTTTCTCCTGCATGAAATCTCTCTTACTCATAGACTTTATTCCAAAATGTTCTTAAGAGTTTAACAATATTAAAGTCTAAAGTTGATCTCCTCTGTGTTTTATTATGACAGCTTAAACTAGGGTATGGAAATTATCACATTTCCCCCCCCAAACACAGACCCAGCTCCAGCTCATGCTGTTTAATGTTAACAAGATTAAGGCCTTGAGTTCGACCACCACCAGGGTATGACAGCCTGAACCGGACAGTGGAAACATGCTCACATTTTTCTCCCTTAAATTCAGGCCCTGAACTGAGTCCAAGCATTCGCTGTTAACAATATTTGGGTTTAAAGTTGACTGCATAAGTGTTTTCTTATGCCACAGGGGCAGAGGAAAATGCCACATGCATATTTTCCTTAAATACAACTCTTTGAAGAGTTAAACCACATCTCTAACTCTTTCAGTTTAATGTGTTTCTTTAGCATCAGTAGACTTACTTGAGTCTCTTCAAAGCCACAAAAGGGTCAAAAGAATTGCGTTAACTGACTCCTTTTTAGGTATTTACTTAAAATGTAGCTCCTGAGGCTTTTAAAGTAGTAAGAGCTACAGCCAGACCACCAGGGAGGATAATCAGACTTTTAAAAACACCTTTGCATGAATTAATATCAAAAGCTGATAGCGACAGAGGTACAGGTGTCACAGGTGCGACACGAGCCAGTCTTTTGAAGTTGTCCATCCAAAGCGCCACGTTTTGGATGAAACGTTGATCATTTCACATGCAGAGCAAGTCTAACGCGTGCAGTTACGACTCGGGCCGCACGCGGTCAGCTGGAGCATGACCGAGCTGAGCCTCGCCGCTGAAATTATTGGTCAGCAGCTCAGCAGGAAGCAGAGTTTAGATGGGAGTAAAACATCCAACCCGTCCGCCGAGCACAACCAATTAACTCTAGAAGCCCGAGCCCAGTTTCTCTTTTTCTTTCTTTTTTGTTTCTTTCTTTGTTTCTTCCTTGATTCTTTGTTTCTTGACTTTTCTTTGCTTCTTTCTTTGTTTTATTTTGTTTCTTTTTCTGTTTTTTTTTCAGTTTCTTCCTTTTTTCTTTTCTTTTTTTGTTTTTTTTCTGTTTCCTAGTTTCTTTGTTTATTCCCTTGTTTCTTTCTTTTTCTCTTTTTTTCTTTGTTACCTTGTTTTTGTTCTTCCTTCCTTCCGTCCTTTCTTTCTTTCTTTATATTGTGCATTCTCGTTTAGTTTTCTCTGTACCAGATGAATTGTAGGCTTATTAAAAATGTACCACAGAAGCCCGACCCGACCCTCATTCATCAACTATATAATTTTGACCCGACCCTGCCCTAAATTGGGTCCAGGTCGGGCTATAGATCTAAACTCCAGGAAATATCCACGACATGCATCAAGCTCATTCGTGGCTGCTACCAGTTTGTTTTTGTTCCCTTTTGCAAAAGACTAACTTTTTACTTTGCTTGTTAGCACAGAATCTGGCATGTTATACATGTACAAGGAAATAAATTTTGGTGAACATTACATGTATTTGCTGATCATGAATAGTAATAATGTGAAAAAATAATTTAAAAAATAGATTAGAAATATCTATTTTATTTTAAAAAAAGGTTTTTATACTTCAAAGTGCAATATAAAAGACATTGCTGCCTCAATTTAAGTTTGCTTTGTCATTTTTAAAAGTTAATACAAAATGTTTTATTTCTCATCTGGTTTTGTACTTTTTAAAAAAAAGTTTTTTCATTCTTCAAATTTGAGACGAAAAGTGATTTTTGAATTATATAGCAATATAAGCAATAAATGTTTTCTTATTAACAGAAAGGAACTTTTTACTAGGATTTTCTCTTTCATATATTTATTTTACCAGCTTAAAAAGGTAGTGTGCCACTTTTTACATATTTGTTAAAATTATCATTATGTCATGACAGTATAATATAAAACAGATTATCAAGATCCTCTGCCTTCTCCCAGTTCTCCCAGTACTAACTGCAGCAAAAAAAAAAATAAATAAATAAAATAAAATAAAATTCAGTCAGAAACAACCAATCAGAGCCAGGAGGAGGGTCTTAGCGCTGCCAATCACCTTCATGTACGTGCCACTCACACACTCCCCCCTAGTCTCTGCTACGGTTCACCACAACATAGCCTGATGCTAACGCTAGTTAGCATGGCCACCGATGACGGCGAACGGTGAGTTGTTTCTCCACCATCAGCACATTTAGCAGCGCGAACACGAGGGTGAATGACAGCGCTAAGCCCCTCCTCCTGGCTCTGATTGGTCGTTTCAGGTCGGGAGCGGAGCATTTCTTTAGACAGCGATAGCAAAAGTTACAAACTGCAGCTTCAGTGTAAAATGTTTTATTTGTCATCTAGTTTTGTACTTTAAAAAACAATTTTTTTCCTACTTCAAACTTGAGACTAAAAAGGATTTTTGCAATATAAGCAATAAATGTTTTCTTATTAACAAAAAGGAACCAATTGTTTTTTACTTGCATTTTCTCTTTCATAAATTCATTTTAGTAGCTTGAGTAGCAACTACAGAATGGGGCAACTTTTTATTCGATTACTCGATTAGTCATCAGAATAATCAGTAGATTACTCGATTACTAAAATAATAATTTACAACAACCCCAGTTAGTGAGTAGCTGTCCTGTCAGTATTCACATAAGTACCTGCTGATGCTGCTTTATGCTGATGATATGCTGTTTTCTGTTTCCAACTTACTTTTCTGATTACAAAACAAACATTTGAAGTCTCTTCTTCTCTCCCTGTCAACAGAGACTTCCCCGTGAAGAGCTCTACATGCCGCCCATTGTAGTCAAAGTCATTGACAACCGTCAGTTTGGGAGGAAGCCGGTGGTCGGTCAGTGCACCGTCCGGTCGCTCGAGGAGTACCGACGCACACAAGAGGAGGAGCGAGCAGAGGAGGAGGAGGAAGGGGACGGATGGAGACGTAAGAGAAAATAGACCCTATAGTACAAACTAAAATATAAAAACTGCAGATCTGTGATATAATTGCCCCAATGTGTGTTTCTGTATCAAGGCCAGACGCCCATGTCAACCTCTGGGGAAGTCTTCGTTGACATTGATGACCAGGAGCCGCTTGTTGCTGACCAGGTAAAACTGACTGCATCATTAGTGAATTATAGGAGGAATCATCACAGAAGAAGGCGCGCCTTTCCCTTTATGCAGTCTGTAGCTGCACTTTCAACAAATACAATAAATTTTCATTTTCCATCAGTTCAAGAAAAAAAAAAACAAAAAAACAAACAAAAAAAAAAACAGCACACTGCAAAAGCACAAAATCTTACCAAGTATCTTTGGTCTAGTTTCTAGTGCAAATATCTTGAAATAAGTCAAAACTAACTTACAAGTAACTATTCAGAAGATATAGGAGCTTGTTTTAAGTCGATAATTCCTTAATATTGATGAAAAAACTCTAGTTATGAGTGAATAATCTGCCAGTGGGACAAGATATTTTACCTTATAATATGGGAAAATGTCTGGCAGATTATTTCACTTATAACTAGAACTTTTTCATCAATATTAAGGAATTATTGATTTAAAACAAGCTCCTTTATCTGCTGAAAAGTTACTTGTAAGTTAGTTTTCTTTTTTCAAGTGTATTCAATATATTTGCACTAGAAACTGGACCAGAAATACTTTTTTTGTGTGTTTTGCAGTGCACTCTCCATTCGCTATTTCATCCCAAATCTCCTCTTACCTAATTTCTGTCTTTTTGCTGCATTGACCTTATCTGTGTTTTTTCCAGGCACACATTTTAGTTGTTTCAATCTTTCATTCCTTCATTTTTTTTCTGGGTCTATGTCTTACTTTTCTTGTTATAGAGTCTTATCTGGGGACATCATCATCATCTTTTCCTCTCTTTTTGTTGGCCTTTACCAATCATTCATCTCCCTGCAATCTCTTCTTTGTCTCTGGGTGTTTTTAATTTCTCTGTCCAGGACACTTTGGATGAACTTAGATTCATTTCCTGGGCGTTAAATTTTGCCTTTATGCTGAAATAACGTTCAGGATTGCGGGGAGCGTTTCAACACTGACCTCTTTCACGCCTCAAACCTCACATTTTCCATTCTCTTCAATTACATTTGTCTCATTGCATTGGAGTGGGAGTTGCAGGTTTAATGTGTGCCAACATGGGAGGTCCAGAAATGCACAGCGTGAGCTAAGAACCATAAATCACTCTCTCCATGTCGAAGGGTTCATGGAGTGTCGAAATCATTGTACACTCCCTGACATTAACGCCCTCGTCCAATTAAAGCACCCCGACATCAAAACAACGGCGCAGACACAATAAGAGCAACCAAACCAGTCGATAAATCTGCGGGTCCTGCTGAATGTTCCTCGTGTTTGCAGATTCTAACCGGAGGAGGATTTAGAAATCTGTAATTTGGAAACAGCTGTAAAGTGTAACAGCTGGTCAGCAACCTCAATAATAAGCAGCATTGTTTTTAATCTGTGCAAAAAGGCAAACGGGGACAGACATTTGTACCATTTGATATTTTTCCACCTGATGTTTCATTCAGTTATCTCCTTTTGGAGTCATTACAGATTGTATTTGAAAGAAAATCCCTCTCCACTCCCACTCTGAAGTAAACTATACACATTTTCAGTGCAGCTCTCGAATTTACATAATGAACAATTTAAAAAAAGTGGAAAAACAACAAAATAAAGTAAAAATGTTAATAAATACAAGTGAAAGAACAATAAACAAAACAAATTTAAACAGAATCCACACGCTCTTCTATGATCTCACACAAAAGGTGAGTTTTAGGTCCAAACTCTGAATGGTAAATATGTGAAGAAGCTACTTTTTTCCACAGGTTTACAGTATTCTTGTTGACTCTGAAAGTTGTCTGGATGGGAAATATCTCATATAGCAAGTGGTTCATCAATTTCCCTAACAGCACTAAGTGTATTTAAAAATATACATGTATGTCTTTTTAACTTTCTTTAAATTTTATGGTTTTAAACGGATGTTTACTTACACTGTGTAGAAAGACACATAGGCTAAGCTTTCTGTGTTTTAGGTCAGCTAAGATGACCAGACTTGTTGTTTAAATGCCAACTGCCAAATTCAGAAATGTATGGCGGGATTATCAGTCGACGTCACGCTGCATCAGCACCCACTGTACTGCGCATGTCGCCTGCAGAAAGATAGCAAGATTATTCTGTTTCTATTTAACTAGTTACACTATTTAAAATGAGGCTAATGAAATAACTTCCAATTCGCAGCCAGCGCAGATCACCTCTCTTCGCCAGGCGTAACTCCAGCATGCAGCTTTGTGGCATCTGCTGCAGATGTCAGAGGTTTTATTTTCAGTACAGCGTCTCTGTGCCGAGCACTGCCTCCCGTTCACCCTGCTGCATTTTTGATTTCTGGTGGCTTCGTTCGCCACCTGGCTTGATGACTCCAGCCACATGTTCATTTTTCATGTGGTACATGGTTTGCATGTGAAATTCATGGGATATTTCAGTAAGGGTGACCAAACACTGTGATACTCTTTGAAAACTAGCATCTATTTTTATTTTGCCTGGCAGGAAAATTTAATTAGAACAATGTGAAATTCCCTGCAGTCAAAATGACTGCCAGTTGTGACCAAAATACGTAGGAATGATTGTATTTCCAAGAATGTACATAACATGTATTGAACATTGAAAAAAGATACAAACTATTTAAAATACCGTATATCAGTGCAGAACAACAAATTTGCAATAACAGCGGAAATATTATTTTAAAAATGAGTAAGAACATAGTAGATGATTGCAAACGTCAGCAGGGATGTAAACACTTATTGATTTTGTTGGGAGCAGTGACGGTTATAGAGTCAAACAGCTGCTGGGAGGAAGGATCTACAATAAAGCTCCTTTGAGCATTTAGGATGAAGAGCTGGTGATCTAACTGTGAACAAAATTTCTTTAAAATTCCTAGTAAATGATGTCCGACCACTGAAATTTGAGCCATTTTTTTTCTCGTCATGTATCCACTCGCCTGCATGTAACGCGTCTTCGTCATTAAGACGTATCGCATTCACTAATGCCAACTTGGCAGCATAATTCGTCTTATCACTCGGCGACAAACAGTTGGAGTACGTTGATGACACGAAAGTTAATTAAATGTTAAAACGGTAAGACAACAGTTGGTAACCGTGGCAACCGGCACGACAGTTAAAAGGCAGTCCGCAGTCAGGTTGAGTGCACATCCGCCGTGTTTATAAACAAATAATCCCTCTATACGCTAAGATTACCATGGCTTTAGCCGAGATTATGATGTCATGGCTTTGTGAGATTCTTATAGGTTAATTTACAACATTTCTGTTAGATGGCGGTAACGCCTCAAACCTGACATCATGGACAAATCTCAGGAAATCAACCAAGACAACTAGTGTGTCTGGAGGAAAACACAGTGGCCGTTATGAAGCTTCTTTGAGGGCGGAAACCTCGGCTCATTGTTATGTGGCGTGTTAAAGGCTCTAATGGTCATGTTGTGTGTAGCTTTAACCATCTAACCTGAAAGTGTGTGTTTTTGTGTGTGTTCTCTGTGCTTTCGCATGTTTTCTTGTAGTTTGCAGATGGAGCCAGTTCGGCTATCATTAACCTCTCGACCTCTAGTTCCAGCCTGCATGTAGGTAACATCCTCATCCTTTAACTCATTTCATTCATGCATGCATTCATTCATTCATTCATAGGCCTGTTGCAGTAAGCAATGACTCTATTAATGATAAATTAAAATGAGCTCAATGCCATGACCAGCACAGGATTGTCCTGTTTTTAGCTCCATCCATCTTCCAACAAACTCTGACCAGCCTCCCTGTCCCTAACTAAACCTCCCCTCCCCTTAAAGTTGCAGTATGGAACTTTTATAAAAATGTTTTTTTGTTAAAACTGTCACCATGTCCTGACAGTATGAGACAGATAATCTATGAAAAAATCAAACTCCTCTGCGTCTTCCCTGTGGTCCTGCTGCCATCTGCAGAAATACACCATTCAGTCAGAAACAACCAATCAGAGGCAGGAGGAGGGTCTTAGCGCTTAATAACTTACCATTCCAAGAAATCTTCAGTCTATCTTCAGTCATTGGTGGCCATGCTAACTAGCGTTAGCATTAGCAGCAGGCTATGTTGTGGTGAACCAGCTGTAGCGTAGCAGAGAGCAGGGGGAGTGTGTGAGCGGCGCGTACATGAAGGTGATTGGCAGCACTAAGACCCTCCTCCTGGCTCTGATTGGTTGTTTCTGACCGGGAGCGGTATATTTCTGCAGGGGAGCTTTATTTATTTATTTATTTTTTTTTTACAGATTATCTGTCTCCTATTATGCTGTCAGGACATAATGATAGTTTAAACAAATATTTAAAAAATACATTTTTCTAAAAGTTACCTGCGTCAGCTTTAACCTTTCTGCTGTGTTCCTTGGTCTTCACGATGCTCCTTGTTCTCTAATAAACCTCTGTTGGCTTCACAGAACAGCTGGATTCAAAAACTGCAAAAACACAAAATCCTACCAAGTATTTTTGGTCTACTTTCCAGTGCAAATATCTTGAATCAGTTGAAATAAGACAAAACTAACTTACAAGTAACTTTTCAGCAGATATAGGAGCTTGTTTTAAGTCAATAATTCCTTTATACTGATGAAAAAGTTCTAGTTATGAGTGAAATAATCTTCCAGTGGAACAAGATATTTTTCCCGTAGTACAAGTTAAAATGTCTTGCTCCACTGGCAGATTATTTCATTTATAACTAGAACTTTTTCATCAATGTTAAGGAATTACTGACTTAAAACAAGCTCCTATATCTGCTGAAAAGTTACTTGTAAGTTGGTTTTGTCTTTTTTCAGGTGTAATTAAGGCATTTGCACCAGAAACTAGACCAAAAATACTTGGTAAAATTTTGTGTTTTTGCAGTGCACTGAGATTAAATTACACACAAGTGGAGTATATTTACAAATGCAATTCTATTTAGGGGTATTTGTGTAAAGAGGAATAAATTCAAACTATAAACCACCAGTTTATGATTTTTTTTTTTTTTTTTTTCAGTGAACCATTTTTGAAAACTATCTTCCATTTTCCTTCTATTTCACAAATACATACTAAATTGTGTTTATGACATAAAATCCTGAAGTTTGTGGTTGTAACAATGGAAAATGTGAAGCAGCTTTGCAAAGGAAGTGTACACACTGCTTTATCTCCACTCTGTATCATGTGTCATGTCTCCGGATCTGCTCTCACTGGCAACAAACGGAGGATTTCTTCACTCTTACACTCGGTCTGGTGCTGTGTCAGAAACGCACACTAAAGTATTTTCTAGCTGAGACTGATGGATGTCACTGGCTCAGAGAGATGAGGACTGATGTGGAAGGAATGCACAGGAACGTTTTAAACTTTTCGGTGAGCGACACGCTCCGATCGGTGCGGTTTGACAAGAAACCCGATCGCGCGCTCCTCGTTGCATTCTCTCGCTCTGACTCTCATAGCCAGGTCAATTTTAAGACTAAGCCCGACCCGAAGCAGACTCACATCCAGTAGTTCCTCACTCGACAGTAATTGGGGGGGTTATTTCTTTCTCTCCAAACAAAGATATTTGTTTTATTAAGGGGACAGATATTGAAACCACTCAAATTAAAGGCTCGGCTTTCTGTCTGCTCGGGGCCAAAGTCAACAGAACCGCTATAGATCCTCTGTACCGCAACTCCCAGAGCGCCGACAGTTACCACAAGGAATAAATGAGAGGGAGAGACTGACGAAAGGAGATGCAGGAGCGACTGAAAGAATCAAACTGTTTGAGTGAAAGGAGGAAAAAGAGGGAGGGTAATGTCGCACGGCACCAGCGAAATAAACCTGGCTCCTTTACGTTTGGGTCAAGACCAGAAAAACGAGCCTGATGATTACCACATTACTGCAGCGAAGCGTACAGCAGAGCTGCTTCCAGTGGGATTTGGTTTCGCCGTTGGAAAAGTTGAAGCTCATCAGCTGTCAGTGGCATCGCGACTTCACAAACGGGCATATCCGAGATGGAAAAATGTCACATCTCGTCTGCATGATGCGAGCTTGATGACAGTATCTATCAGGGGCTTTCTTCTCTTCAGCATAAGGAAGCTGCATTGAAGGAATTGGTCCGATCAGATGCGCATAATGTGGTTTCTGAGCCTGTTTTTTGTTTCTCCAGGTGAAGGGAAAAAAAAGTGGTCAAATCGCACCTCTCCATTCCCATCAATTTCCATCAAAACTATTCAGCTCCTGTGCCAACAAGCAGTCAGATCGGGTTAAAATCCCACTTTGAAAAAGTTGTAGTTTGCCTCAACTTCCATAAATCCTTTCTGGCTGCTTTGAAACCAGAGGAACTAACCGACGTGGCTTCATGCCAGGCGACGTTGTGGCATTTTCTTGTTTCTGCTAGAAGGAGAAAGGAAAGGGGGGTTGGGGAACACACATTTATGGCCCTCTAATGACACTGTGACCAGAAACAAGATGTCAAAATAGCTTACTAAATCATTACTGTTTTTCTTGTTCTGCTAATCACGGCCACAGACTGATGGAAGCTTCTGCCCACTTCCAAAACTCCTGAGCGCTGCACATATTTTCTGCCCAGACAGTCGTTCAGATGTGTCCGTGCAGCTCTAGGCGGTGCGTTGGTTTTGAAAGTCCAAGATTTTTGCTTATAAGAGCTATAGTTAAATATTCGGATCGCTCTGCACTTTCAAAAAATACATTTTGTAGATGAGCAAAATACCTCAACTTTACAGTACATGAGGGCAGGAAATGCCTAGAAATATGTCCTAATTTGTCACCAGAGCTGTATATTACGACCACAAGCCGATACGATCAACATGTCTTCTTCAAGACATTTTTGTTGCAAATTAAATATTGCACTTGGCTGCATGCACATCTCTCTTGCTTCCAGGATAATAAAGTTTGTTTCTGGCTCCTTGTACTGTCATGCATCAGGTATTTTATGGTATGGAAGATAATAAACAGCTTGTTATGGTCGAGAATAAGCTTCATTTGATTGAATTAATTTTTATTTTATTTTATTTTATTTATTTATTTATTTTTTTTGTACGAACACGTTATAGTCCAGAAAATATGTACCTTAGTCGCAGGTTTTTTTTCATAGTCTGGCTGGTCTTGCGACTTGTATATGTGTTTTTCCTCTTCATGTCGCATTTTTTGACTGATGCGTTAAATATTAGTTCATACAGACGGGCATGAACCGAGGATTAAACATTACTGTCTGCAGCAGCGAGGAAAGCTGAATGCTAGATGGCCAGAGCTGGAGGAACGGCTCCACAGTTGGGTGTTTAAGTAACGCGCTGTGAGGTTTGTGAACAGTGCAGTTACGTCTCCACGTCCTGATAGTGGCCAAGGAGATAAATATATAACTTTCCAGACGGGCCTTCTTGGTGCAACCTCTCTATCACCCTGGTTTTACTGCAGCTGTCTTCGATCTGCTCCACTGCGCACTTCGCAGGTGTTACGTTTCCCCATCAGATACTGTTTCCCTTGCGTCTCCACGCTAACCAAATGGCAAAAAACCTGTGAGCTGCTTCTGGAAAATACAGTATTAACAAAATGACACTGCAGCATTATTACCTACGCCAGTATCTCTCAAAGGGTGGGGTGCAGTGAGGTGTCTTGGAGAGGCACAAGAGGCAGGAGGACTTTTTAGTATTCATGTCTTTTATTCATGCTTGAGCGATAGACAAGCCTCCAGTCACTAGGTGGCAGCAGTGCTCAAACTAATCAATAGGCTGCCTGTTCAACCTATTAGAAGAAGTCGCCTACTCAGGACGTACTGGTGTACAAGAGTTTGTGACAGTCAAAAGAAAAACGGTTGACGCATTGAACGAGGTGCAAGGGTGAGGATGCCCTGGAAGGTGCTCTTGGAGGGCAGGTTCACCTGCACTGGCATTTTCGGAGAATGCTGCACCAACGTACGGGTTGCTCGGCTTGCGTGTGCTCGGTGCAAACTTTTAAAAGCACGACAACTGAGTTATGCCCTTCTCATCTCTTCTGATAAGCTCAAATATGAGGAATATTGTAGCAATTTTGCATAAAAGATGTCAGTTATATCCCTTTCTGGAAAGACATAAGCTGATGACGCTGACAAGCAGCCAGTGTTACCAGTTTAAAAACGTTTTACTGTTCAGTCTAAAAGTGCACGTCCCAGTAAATAATTTTACCTTTTTCTCTTTAGAGAATCTGAGCAGTCGTGATTAAATGTTACTAATTGAGTAAATAAACTGAACTTGGAGGCTTAAAATAAAGGCAAATCTGCACCTTCAATAAACCAGTATATTTACCTGCTGCTTAATCCTTTCTCATGGATTGGTGCTTGGTTGCAGGGGTCAATCAGCACAAGCCGAAGTCCATCAGAAAGTCCATCATGGTTGTTTCTCCCCAGACTCTTATAGTCTATAATTAATTATTTTTTTTTTAAAAATGGCTAAAGAAGTATGAATTTGTTGAGTGAGAGGCAGTTTATGTAAGAAATAAACCCTGTCTTCTTCCAGGTACTGGCAACAAGCTGAAAATATGGGACATTTTCAGCACCTCAGAATAGTTTTCTAAAAAATGTGCTGCTAGGTGGCATGAGACTAAAGCAGCAAATGGAAATATAACACTGGGATTGAACCGGTTCTGTGTAATGTCAGTCAATGATGGCAAAGGAGTAACTTTATTTATATGAAAGATGCCACAGATTCTTACTTGAGGTATGGTGCTCTGCCTTCAAACCACAAGGAAGCAAATGACAAAAACAGGCTCGGCTAAAAAATCTTCCCCGGTTGATTCACATTCTTCACTCTAAACTGGGTGTTTTTTAGCTATTCTACCAGAAATCTCTACGGATTTTGGGGAGGATTAAGTATTAAGGCTGTCAAATGAAGAGATTTTGAGGAGAGAGACATCTCTGTTGTAGGGTCTTTTGAATTAAACCTTTAAGATTCAAAGAATACAATTACCAAGGTGAGTAAGTTTAGGCTATTTAATTTGATTGAAAGCATCGTCAAACAACTGTAGTCTGTTAATCTAAAGTGAGAAAAAGTATTCATAAGTGGAAAATATTTAAGACAGTTGACTGTCTATGTTTATGCTTGATGTAAGATAAGATGAGATATACGTACTTTCTTGTCCTTTAAGGGAAATTCATTGTGGGCGGTGGTACAGAGACGGCAAAACATACAAACACATAAGAGGCAAAAATGTCGCAGTGCAGACTAATTTTACTACGACATGGCATCTGAAATGAAGGACAATAAAATTACACCAAAGAGTAAACGAATAGGAACTGTTTCACGTCCCAACAGAACTTCATAGATGTAATATAAAATAAAGCAATTAAAACTAAGTAAAAGAAGCAAATAGTTCTTATTTTTCCTATTTATCTAATCCTTTTTCCCCAAACAATCAAACAAGCAATAAAGATTTATTAAGAAGAGAGATAGAAGTTGGGAGAACGGATAATTAACAAACGTTTTTGTAGTGTTTACTTGAAGGTAATAGTTTGCAGTCAAAAGAACAGCGTCATAACAAGTCTGCGTGATCTTAGGCTGGACTCCAAACAGCCTAAGCTTGCAAAAAAAAAAAAATGCTGTCTTTGGGCTAGTCTGGAGCACAAGTAATCATCTTGGATTGGATTGGTCGCGTTGGATTACAGAAAATTCTGTCAAAAGAACACATCGATGCATCTAATGCATGTCACTTAATATTTTATGTTCACCATTTTTCTTGAAGTATTTTTCTTTAAAGAAAATAGTACGCATCTAATAAGATGGGTGACCAGTCTAGTCCTGCTACCCACTAGCATCTCTAGTGCTAACGCCAGCCTATCGGTGCTAATGGACAGCAGAGGAAGTAGGCAATCCAGCAAGTGACCAGTCTAGTCCTGCTGGCCACTAGCCTCTCTAATGCTAATGCATGTGTGTTGTCTCTTTCGCATTTGCCAGTGCCGGCCGCTCAGTTACCGGTGCCGACCTATCTTCGTCATCAGTCTTATCAGTAGATGGCTTTGGAAGGGATTTATCCTCCTGTGACGAGGAAGTAGCCACTGCTGAGTATGCTCAATCAGTCTTAATTTTGGCACTGAAACCGTGCCATAAGTCATGTTTCCATCCAACTGTCGTGCAGAATGTTGCAAAAAAGACAAGAAAATGCCAATTAGGCGTGCTTCCATCTACAGGTTTGGAGCAAATCAACCAGGCCACACACAGCATGATTTCGCCAGATGTTGATGTTAAATATGGCTATAATAACAAAACGTAGCGGTTGCAAACTAGCATGGACCATAAATTTCACAGAAATGGAGATAGGTTTTCAGGAATGTGTTGCTATCGTCCATCCGTTATCTGAACACGTTATCCCTGAAGAGTCACGAGAGGGGCTTGAGCCTATCTCCAGCAGTCATTGGGTGAGAGGCAGGATACACCCTGGACACATCGCCAGCCCATCGTAGGGTGTTGCTGTTGGGAAAGTTGTAATTGTTCTGTCATGTCAACTAGTCTTGGCAATGTTGCATGCTGTCTGGAGACAGCATTAGCTCTTTTTCAGAAAAGCCAAAAACCACCTCAAGTGAGCGTAGAAACTTTCTTGCGAAATTCAGGAAGTTATTTCGAACTTTGCCATTTCCATCAACCCTTTCTAATGCGCATTAAAAAAAAACCATAGATGAAAACACGGTTATAGGTGGTCTTTCCCAGAAGTGGACATCCAAGCAGATTCACCCCAAGATCAGCCAATGCAATGCTCATAACAACTGCAATCTGATGGAGAACGTCTGGCCATCAGTTCGTGACCTTAAGCTCAGGCTCATTTGGGTTGCGCAGCAACCCATCGTTGTAAACTCATATGTAAACTCTGAATGGCTCAAAAGCCTTCCAGTGTTGCTGAATTAACACAATTTTGCCCAGAAGAGTAGACTAAAGTGATGTGAACACTCATGGCCAGTTCATTCAAACACTTGATAGCAGGTGATGCAACCAAGTGTGGCCAAACCAATTATTAGGTTTGGAGGGCCATTACTATTTTTCCCTTGATAAATTAAATTATCATGTTGTTTATCTTTGTCTTCACATAAAATGTATTTTAAATGTCTGAACTTCATCTCTTCCACTGCACTGGATTAGATTCTTTGATATTTGGACTTTGATGCTCCTGTTTTCAGTTCATTTTCTTCCATTTTGAACACTTTGCCATTGTTGGAGCCCTCAGTAGTTTCCAGATGTTTTCGGTTTTAAATAATCAGATTTAAATTATATTGTTTTGTAATTGGGTGTTGAACTGAGGCTTGTGTGTTGCTACAGAACAAACGGCCACAAATGTAGAAATCTGACCTGACCGTTGACCCTGGAGTGGATGGGGTTTCCCCATAAAAAGCTTTTATGAAGCAGCTCAGAGCTCTTATGTAAATCCCGCTGCTCGGCTCTCACAGCTCTTGGCACTGCCAGTCTGCTTTGGTAACCCTGGCTTTCCCTGCGGGGCATAATGATTGGCTGCAGACCACACCGACACCCTGGACCGACCGCTGCTGGCCGAGTGTGTGCATGCTCGTTTTCCACAGTGGGTGCTTAATCCGTGTCGCAGCCTGGAACGCTCCAGCGACGGCTTTAATCTGTCTGAATTTAGCTTCGTGGACTCAACCAAACACACCCTGAAACGATGGTGGGCGAACGCTCGTGCACTTTCTGGCGCCCCTGTCATCAGCGTTTGGCACTGGCTGCACACAGAGGCCACATTAACGCACAGCAGACGCTTCGTACCTCAGACATATGTGTGCTGAGCCCCACGTGCTGCTCTTTTCCACACCATGACATGCTGCCGCTTTGGAAAAATGAGGAATTTCATAGTGTTCCCTGCCCTAGTTATGCTTCCAAGTGATTGTGCGTGTGTTTGAGTCTGTGGGAAATACGAGAAAGGGGATTCCACACGAACCTGCCTCTATAAGAGCACTTTTGTTGTACTTTAATGCACAGAAAGTTAAGAGAGGTGCATGCGTCACTAGTTTGAGTGTTCCTTGGTGGGTTCAGTGCTGCAGGGTGGAGACTGATTGCATTTAAATATGAGGTTTTTTTTCTGTTTATAGCCTCTTTTCCTTCTATCACAGCCCCAATCACACAAAATGACAGCTTTTATTTCTGAGAAAATAATGCAAAATGACCTTTTGATAGCTCAGCAGTTAATGTTGCCAATGTGAGCAGATTATCTTTTAAATTTGATACACGAAGCAGCTTTAAACTTTATTACGTCCCAATTCATTTCAAATCGTTATTCAACTCTGAGAAATCACATTAAATGAATCAAAACGACAACCATCCAAGCCTCGACATTTCCAATCAAAGATCTGTGTTTCACCCTCTGAACAGAAGGACATTGTAAGACCTCGGCATGACTCATAGCTGTAATAGTAATACTTTAACAACCTTTACTTTAATGCCAGCAGTCATGTTGTAATAGAGGGATCACTTCATTTTTTTTTTTTCCTTTAATGGAGCATGTTTCATTTTAGACTTAGATCCTTAATGTACTACGTGAATAAAGACTCAAGATATCTGCTTATAAACTGTTTGATTTTATTGTTTCAGTGTTTAACTTTCTGACAGCATTGATGATACTTATAGATTGTTTAAAATGGGATTTTCTTCTAATCCCGTAATTTTTGTTTTCTTTCTCACTGTTAACGCGGACACTAGATGTTACAGTGGGTAAGTCTGTTCTTTAGACTGAAACATTAATATTTTAGGGAGAACACTGTAAAACAACAGTGCAGTATGTGCACTTACTTTCTTGCGAATCTAGTGTTTGTTAAAGGGGACCTATTATGCATGTTTTTATACTTCTATTTGGGTCTCCACTGCTTCTAAAAATTGGCCAACCACTTAAAAAAACCCCACCCAGCTGTTTTTTGCAATAAGCTGATGTTTTTTTGGTGTCTGGAAAACGAGCCATTTCAAAAACCTTCTTAATTTAACGTCACACTGCGCCATTACCTGGCAATCCCAGCCCCTCACCTAGCAACCCAAGTACTAGTTATAAGTGAAATAATCTGCCAGTGGGACAAGATATTTTAACTTATAATATGGGGAAAAATGTCTTTTTCCACTGGCAAATTATTTCACTAAAACTTTTTTTTAGTGATATTAAGGAAATATTGACTTTAAACAAGCTCTTATATCATGCTGAAAAGTTACTTGTAAGTTAGTTTCGTCTTATTTCAAGTGTATTAAATCTATTTTTACTAGAATCTAGATCAGAAGTACTTGGTAAGATTTTGTATTTTTGCAGTACAGAAGACAAGGGAGAGAGCAAAAAGCCAACTTGATCCTATTTTGAAGTGATTTGTGACAGGAATGTTGTAGAAAAAAACTTATCCAAGCACTGTTAAGGAGAAAATCACTCTCAGGTGTATTGATATCTGTGCCAGATCTGACTTACAGAGTTTCAGAAATCACTTTCATACTCAAGAATAGAAGATAGGACAGGGAAAACAGTTGGAAGACAGTTTGGCCCCCTTACACGTGCAGAAAATAAAATCTCCGGGACTATAACCCTCAGTGTGTTAGCTCAGACCACTGTTGTTAGCTTAGTGGCTAGCGGCAAATCTAGCGACTTTTTTCTGTATTATTGGAGATTTTAGTGACAACACACCAAAGCACCAAGTGTTCTCTGGTATACTTTTCACTGAGACTGTCGTCATACTAAAATAATAATAAAATAGAGCTAGCACTTCCACAGCACATACTGTCTTTTGGTTAAATTTGATATTTTAACAAATTTGATTTATGCAGTGTGGGTTCAGGCAAAGCATTAAAGTTATGAAATTATTTAATTAAGGTCATTTGTAGTTCTAAAAATATTGCACTTTTGTACTCACTTTTTTTTCTCGTCAAAATTGATATTCCTCTCTCCTACTACAACCTGGATCACATGACCAAATATGCAAATTAGGTGATGACATCATCTAGCGACTTTTAGGACAGCCTGGACCTTCTTTTCTTGCTCAAAAGTTGGCAACAGTGCTGGCTCCCTCGCAGGTGCAGAAAATGACATCTCTGGGACAATAACCTTCAGTGTGTTAGCTTAGACAAATTCATTCTGCAAAACTTCATAAGCATTAAACAAAAGACATGACATGACCATCACATTAATAAAGTCATAAGATATTAGCCTGTAATAAAAGTTTCCCACCACAGGGGCTACTGAGAGTTAAGCTAACAGGTATTCAGATGCAGACTGTCAGGCTAACAAATACTCAGAGTTAAGCTAATGGCAGGTCAGAGTCAAGCTAATATATACTCAGTCTAACAAGTATGTGGAAGCTAATGGCTTCTTGGGTTGAAGCTAACAGCTACTCTGTGTCAGACTAATTGGTATTCAAATCAGGAAGTCTAACGACTACTCAGACAGAAGCTAACGGCTACTCAGTGAGGCAAAAGGCTACTAAATATTAGGCTAACAGCTACTCAGAAAGAGCCATTCAGAAAAACTTTCTGAGCAATCTTACTTTTTTGTACCTTGTCATTTTTGCAGGAAAATATATTACCTTATAATATTTTCCCCATTTGAATAAAATCTACATTATTAGGCTAACTGTTGTTGCTGTATAAGCTAAAATATTTCACTGATTAGCTGACTTTACAATGAGGTACAGTGTATAACCAGGAGCTTTTCTCTAGCATATGCTTATACTGCTTATATCATTTTGTATTTAGATTATTGTAAATGTAGAAAATTCAATGTTGAATGTGTCCTGTTGTGGTTGTTAGTTCAACTCCCCCATGACATTTTTGCTCTTATCACCCAAACTGAAGTTGCTCTCGCTGCTGTCTACTCTTAGCCAGCAAAAAACCAAATCGATTTAAGAAATATTTAAGCATTTAAAATGTTTACATTACATCAAACCATATATGAATGGTGTAAAGAATGGTGATTGTAGGAGGGATGATACCTGAAAATAAACAAAGGACAACACAACCATTGCTTTCCCTTGTTTAACTTTGCATTAAAAAGGTGTTGCGTTATTATAAGAGATTGGATTTGAATCCAAAGTCGACAACTTGAATTTGATTTAAGAGCTCAAAGTCAAACCTTGTTATATGAACACAGGGAGGCTAGTAGCCCCTGTTTGCTTTCTATCAGTGATAGCCACACACAACAGGAAAATCAAGTATTTCAAATATCCCAATAGTTACAGAAAAAAAGTTCAGAGCAAACCAGAAAAATTATCCTTTCTTCATCCATAAACATTTGAATTTCTTTCTTTCTTAAAATAATATGGTTCTTCTGGTGCGTGTTGGTTTCCACCCACTTTCTACCTCTTCCCGTAGGAGTGTTGCACATTTCCATTGCATCAAATCTCCATATACCATGACCTTAATGCCATAGAGCCACCAGAGACAGTTTTTACTTCTGTTGACGTGAGTTGGCCAACTCCATCTTTTTTTTTTCTTTTTTTTCTATGTGATCACTGGAAAAATCCAACACAGCTCTAGAAAGACAAACAGAAGTTCACATAGGACTTTAAATGTGTTTGAAAAGTCAAAGATTTTTAAAGAAGTTCAGCTGTCAAGCAAATTCAGACTAAATGATCATGTAAAGCCCAGTTGGGCCAAAGAAGTTTTGGTGATTGAAGGGATATCTACATGTTGAGATTACATCAGTCAGCAAGTCAGCAACACAGTAAGGAGAAACGGGGGTTGAATTCAGGTCTAAAACTCAAAAATGTGTATTTTGGATTTAAGAACATTTAGGGAAACCAAACAAACCTCAACTTGCATGAGACTTTGAAAAACCTCAAATAAACGTAAGAAAAAACAGACCTCCTACTAGATAGTCTCTTTAGTACACCACGTTCACTTCAATGTGATGTTTTCTGACTCTGAACATTTGATTTCAGGGAGAAGAGTCCATGGACTGGTGGAGTAAATTCTACGCATCAGTCGGAGATAAAAACAAGTGTGGGACTTACCTGGAGAGAGGCTTTGACACTCTGAAGGTGAGGCCGTGAATGAATTAATGGATAAATGTAAAGAAAAGTCTGAAATAAATCACTGAAAGATGTAAATAGTGTTATATTTCAGTTTTACTGTTCTGATCACAGAGTGATGGCGCAGCCAGAGTTTTACAGAGCGTAGATCAATGCCTCCCCTCCTCCACCTGTTGCTGAAAACTGTCAGTGACACCTTCTGTTTTTCTTTAAATTCACGTTGATTTGAAGCACGTTATGAAAGTTGCGTCTGCCCGTAAAAGAAACAGAGCAAATTTTCTTTAACCGAAGCTAAACTCTGACTAATGGGTACATAATAGATGACACTTAATGTTAGAAAGAACCTTCCCTGTTCTTGTGTGTTTATAAAAAGATCAGTGCTTCCCGTTTTATTTTGCCAGAGGTTAATCCTGCATTATATTTTTATGTTACGCCAGGTTTCTTTTCATAATCAACTCACCAACAGCTCATTGCACCGATCAGGTTATCTAAGCTCTCTGACCACTTCAAGGAGATCTTGCTGCTTTAATTTTTCGTGGCATAGATTCAACACATCGGAAACATTCCTTGGATATTTTGGACCATACGGACATGATAGCATCACACAGTTGCTGCTGATTTGTCAGCGCCACATCCATGATGTGAATTTCCAACCACAACCCTAAAGTACTAACCTGTTTCACTCCACGATATGTTGTGAATGTGAAAAATATTTCCAGGGAGGGTATTTTTATGTCTTTTTTCTTTTTGTTTGTCATTGTAATCGTACAAATAGTATATCATTTAAAGAGAAAAACAAGAAATAAAGATAAAAACGGTTTAACCGCATTTTATTAGACTGCTTCTGAAAAAAAAAAAAAATCAAGTAAATATAAGTGCCCGTGTACAATAATAATCAAACGTAAGGACAGATAGAGTAATAAATTAGGGTTTGCCAGGAACACAGGATATACTGTTGTGCAGTCCTTTAGTTAATCTCATAAAAAAATAAGATTAATATAAAAATGAAGGTTTTTTTTTTTTTTTTTTTTTTTTTTTTTTTTTGTCCATAATTAGTCCACCAGAGGGCACGTTGACTGCGTAAATACTTTACAATTCTATAATAATCTTTGGACTAAATTATGACAATTATTATTCATTAGAATTACAGTACTGTCAAGGAAAATAGGTCCTCTTATAACAAGTAGTATTCTAATTAATATAAATAAATGTTACACTTTGTTGATGTACATTTTAAGAATGATCCAGAAGTATTTCATGCGCAAATGAGTCAACGGTACGGATCGTGCAGTGACAACCTGGATTAACATCTGATGACTGTGAAGACCATCAAAGTACATTGACCAATGGTCAAAAAATTTGAGATGATTTGGGCTTTATCGCACTCTGCTGCTGTATATAGCCACCAAATGAGTAACACTGTGGTCATAAAGGGATGGACATGGTCAGCAACAAGACTAAGGTAGGCTGTGGTATTTGAACAATTCTCAGTTAGTCCTAATGGGCTCAAAGTATGTCATCAAATTATACCCCACACCATTACCCTGCCACCGTACTTGAGACTCCTCCCCAGGCAACGTTTTTCCAGTCTGTTATTGCCCTGATTTGTTGATCCTGTGTGAATTACAGCCTCAGTTCCCCTGGTCTTAGCAGACAGGAGCAGCACCTGGCTGGTTCTTCTGCCGCTGTAGCTCATCAGGTTCGATGTGTTGTTTATTCAGAGATGCTAGTCAGCATAACTAGGTTGTGATAAGTCTTGGAGTTTCTCTTGCCTTTCTGTCGTCTCAAACCAGTCTACGCATTGTCCCATGATCTCCCATCAACAAAGCTTTTCCGTCCAACACCTGCTGCTCAGTGGGTATCTTTTTTTTTCCTTTTGGACCTTTCTCTGTAAACCAGAGATAGTTGTGCATGAAAATCTCAGCAAATCAGAAGTTTCGGAGACACTCAGACTAGCTTGTCTGGCAAACAAAAACAACGCCACCTTCAAAGTCATTTAAATCATCTTTCCTCCTCATTCTGATGCTTGGTTTGAACGTCATCCCGTCTAAATGCATACATGTATGGAGTTGCTGCCATGTGATTGGCTGGTTCGTCGCTTTAAGCAAGAGAAAAGGTATACCTTATAAAGCAGCTGGTGAGTGTATACTCTTGTTTCATTTGCTCCCTGCCCTGTTGTCTGCTCGTTGGCTACAAACAGTAGTTCTCATGCTCAGTCCTTAGACATCATCATGACTCATCGAAGTGAATCCTTTCTCTGATCACAGCAGTGGGACAGATTTAAGGAAAAAGGTCACTCTCTGATGTCATCAAGGTCTGAAACAAGCGATCACAGTGTCTGCCTTTGTCCCAGGAGTGTCCTCTCTCTTGTATCGCCCACGCTCTGTTCAACCTTTATCCAGATTCTCTTGGTCCAAACGATGACCTTTCCCTCCACCAGGACTTAAAGCATGTGTCGTTCTGCTCGTCTGGTTCCCAAACAAGTGATTTATCATATTAGAATGTTAATCTTCAATCTTTCCCTCAAAAGCAGCTTGATTTTGAGGGAAAATCTATTTTTGAGGGAAAACCGTGTCTGTTTGTTCTAGCGTCTTTTAGCAACCATTGGACAGCTTGGGTTTGTTTTATAGATGTTCTTAGCACTAAGCACTTACTTTTAGATTGGCCTGCACAGACCTTAACATAAATAGTTAAAAACACTGGAACAAGGCTGAACTAGAAGCTCAAAAATAATCCCATTTACCTGGGGTGTACTTTCTAATTCAGGAAGAGTAATAAAAGAGTTTATCCTTGCTGATTAACATTTTTGCAACATGTCAAAACTACTGCGTCCAATGTCATTCGACAGTTTGATGGAAATGGGCAAAAAAGATCAATGTGCTGCTGATCCCATTGATACCTGGCATCCTTTTCACCCTCTCTCCGCTCCTCCAGCTCCTTTTATTTTGTTCCCAGCACCACCTCCTTATTTATGCCTGGCTGGACTTCCTCTCATGTTCCTCTCATTTGTTCACCAAGCTCTTTACCCACAACTCCTTCTGTCCCTGGAAAATGAGTTGTTATTTCCAACCTTCACCTTCCTTTAGACCAGAGCTGCCACCTCTTTACTCTTTGTCTGCCTGCTTTCTGTGAGTTCCTCTACCCTTTGACTGAATTTGGACTGGTTCCATTGTTCAAATGGCAGAGTCTGATCAGAACCACACAAATGAAGACCTGGATATCCCACATTCCAGAAGAAGAAAAAGCAAATTGTAGGGGATGGCCAAAACATAATCTATATCAGAAGTTTACTGTAGTGGGCACCACTAACTTAAATGTTAGCACGCTAATGCTAAAGCGCTAATCATAGACATTATTTCCACTAACGCTAAAACCCAACACCAACGCAGTATGTAGTGGAAGCTAATGCTAAAGCGCTCGCTTCGAGTCAGATAAAACGGATTATATCTGCCCTTGAAAGACTACAACCCTCGAGCACCAATTTAATTTTGACATAATTTCCATGTTCTATAACGCCCTTAGATATTGTATTTATGTTTATATGTTGTTCTCTGCTGTCCGTGTTTTATTTTATTCCTGTTTGTTTGTTGTTTGTAAAAGTTATTGGGAAGACAAAGAGTGATAGAGAACGTGAGGAGAGGAAACAGAACTGCTATGTAAATAGTGGTGACCCACTTCAAAATAAGAGCATGAATATAAATATCTAACTACCTGAAGGAATCTTAACAGTCGATAATCAAAACTTCAACACAGATGTCGAACTTTATTCAACTGAAAGTTTACAAAACAGCCAAGTAAATTAACACTTTATAATTTATCTGGAAAAATTAATTTAGGGGAAGCTAAGTGTGCTGAACACTTTCATAGTTAGCAAAAGCACTAAATGAAAAATTAGTTCAGCTGTTAGCGCACCGTTTTCATGCCATGGACGGAGATGATCCTGACCAAGAAAAAAGGCCCCACTCCAAAACAAAAACCTTTGAGATAAAATGAAGTTTGCAGCTGCTCACAGCGATGAGCCAATTGTGACAAAAGATTTAATATCTAAGACTTGAAATTGGGGGCAAAGACTTAAGATTGTAGACTAGATGCTTGACTTAGTCTTGTTCTTCAAAGATTTGAGGCCTGGCGTAGACATGCCTCTCAGAGTTGAAATTCAACTTGGAATTGGGAAAACAGACTTAAGTTTGACTTACCCTCAGGGAGTTGAGACTTGACTTGAAATTGCGCCTTAAAGAGCTGACGCCTGAGTAGAACTCCCTTGAGTAGAACATGAGGATCGAATTGAACTTGCTTCGTAAAGTGTTGATGCTTGACTTGGACTTGGTCCTCTAAGACTTGAGGTTTGACTTGGACTTGCCCCTTAAAGAGTTGAGGCTTGACTTAGACCCGCTCCTTTAAAACTTGAGTCCTGACTTAAGCTTGTGACTCAAAGAGTTGAGACTTGACATGGACAGAGTTGAGGTTTGACTCTGACTTGGGAAAATTGATTTATGATCATCTGTGGTGGTGAATTAAAAGTTTTGTACTAAATTGTTTTATTTTTAATAGTTTAATATTGTACAATCATTGCATCCATTCAAATGAACCATTAAAACCTCTGAAATAATTTGACATTAATGATGAGTGTTTTTACCGCAGCCATGGTTTGTGTCAAAGTTATAATTTGAAACCTTACTGTTACGCTCAGCAAAGACACTTGCAATGACCTAACCTTCCTTCGTCGGGGTTAACATTACCTTTCCTTCTTTGTTGCCTCTTTTATGACATCTTTTATTTCTTGTTCTCTTTTAGAGACAGTTTAACATTTACAAATACGTCACACTTTTTTAAACAGAGAGTAATATCACAAGTCTCAGGTAATAGTAAACAGTGAGGTAATGTCATTGGACTAATCTTGAAGCCTTGTTTTAAGTCTTTTCTTTTTGGCCTCCTGGTTAAGCCTCCTTTGTGACAAAGATTGAGTTTTTTCTTCTGTGGCAGAATTTTTAGACTTGCTTGTACGACTGATGCAACAAACATCCCTAATGAAAACAAATGAACCTTCTTGTAGTTTTGACACAAAGCCGCCCCCGCCCAGCTACGACTAACAGCGAAGACGGTATCCTATGCCAACGCCAACGTACTTCAGGCGTTTCTGTGTGTGTTCGCCTTTTGGCTTCACATTGAATCCTACAAAGACTTGAATTAAATTGCTGTGACCTATGAAACAATGTGGGGGTTTTCTTGGAAACCTCACGAGGACTATAGATGGAGGTAAAGAGTTTAGGCAAAAACACTAAAAGAATAGGGCAAGAGTATGTGCTCTTTTAACAGAAAACAGTAACAACCCTTCGGTTTTAACATATTGTTAATTTACAGGCCTGCTCTGAAACCAATGTGAAACTACCTCATAATAAGGAATGAAGTAAACATTTAAAGGTACACGAGTGTTTACAACAATGGCTTAGTGTGTTGTTGAACTGTCACATCCACTAGTCTTTCTGGGTACCAGCTTGGGACACCTGTTTTGGGGAATTTCATCCCATTCTTCTCTGCAGATTCCATCAACCTCAGCCAGATTGGCTCGGTAGTGCCGGTAGACAAGTATTTTTTGGTCTTTCCAGAGATGTTTGATTGGATTTAAGTCCAAGGACATTAACGGTCTGGTCATGAATTCACTTCTTTGTTGTCTTGACTGCATGCTTATAGTCATTGTCGTACCAGAAGATCAGTCATCGCCTTAGTTTGTCTGTCCTGCCAATCAACAATTGGCTTTCTGGATGGGTCTCATATCTCCACAATGGAAGAGCTCAGCTTTAGCTACCATTGGATTCCTAGTCGCTAAAACCAAGGCCCTGGTTTTGAATCCTGGATAGACTAGTGTTTTTTAATTCAAATCATGTTCAACCGAATTTACCACAGGCAGACTCTAATGAAGTTGCAGAAACACCTAAAGGATGATGAGTGGAAATCAGATGCTCCTAAGCTTCATTTTGAGCTCATAGCAAAGGCTGTGAATATTTGTCTATTTATGTTTACATTTTCTGTAAAAGTACAAAAATGGCTGAAAAGATGTTTTTACTTTGTTGTTGGGGGCTATTTTGTGTGGTTTTTATAACCAACACAGAAACTATATCCAGATTAGTTTTAGAATAAGTTTGTATCATGTCAGAATGTGGAAAATATGGTGCAAACATGCAGCAAATGGTGAAAAGCACTGCAAACACATGAATAATGAAAACTCCTTAACACAAACGCATAAAAACAAATGCGACTGAAAAACTCTGCAAACAAAAAATGTTGCAACCACAAAAAATTGAAACCAACGAAGTATAAAACGCTGAAAACTCACGCCACAAAACTGAAGAGCTCCAGACCACTCGGGGGAGTCGACCACCGGATGAGACCAGACTCCAAGTAAAGACAGGATGTCATGATTTTATGGGATGTCTGGAAGAAAGTTGGAGGAAGAAAGAAAAGGTGCATTAATATTAGCTGCTCATGACTCCCCCTAGTGGTCTGGAGCACTTCCGTTTTGTGGAGCAAATGTATACTATTTTATAGTTGTTATTTTTGCTGTTTGCAGCATTTTCCCTTTTGCTTCTATTTCCTGTGGCTGCAACAATTTTTGTTTGCATTTTTTTGTTGATTGCAGGTTTTTTCTTTTGAGTCCTGTGG
The DNA here is from genome assembly GCA_014839685.1 of Anableps anableps. NCBI lineage: Eukaryota > Metazoa > Chordata > Actinopteri > Cyprinodontiformes > Anablepidae > Anableps > Anableps anableps. Next base: position 25,096,061 of record CM026085.1, on the reverse strand, counting down.
CTGCAGCATTTTTTGTTTGCATCTGTTGCATTTCTTTTTTGTGTTTGTGTGTTTTAGAGTTTGCGTCATCTATGTGCAGCTTTTTTAGCCATTTGCTGCCTGTTTGCACCTGTCAGCCACCATAGGAAAAAAATGAAGGGGTGTTGATACTTTCTTGTGAAACTGTAAATGTTGTACAATCTATAATACCAATAAGTTTCTTGTTGGTATTTTGTGATGTCAGCCTTGAAATGCACAGGGACATAAAATTACCTCATATGTTGGAGCTTATAGGGAAGAAAAGAATGCTTTCTTCCCTATAACGCATTCATTTTTTCGACTTTCTTTTGTTTTATCACTTAATTTACCATTTTTACACCTTACTTCATAGCTTTATTCCTTTTCTATAGTTCTTCCTCCTGCTTTAGATTTCTCTCTTATCTTTGCTGTTTACTTCTTGTTCAGTCATCTCCTTTCCTTTAATTTCAGGTGTACGACCGGGAGTTGGAGAAGGTGGAGGAATTTGGGGGCCTCTCTGATTTCTGCCAAACGTTCAAACTGTACAGGGGAAAGACTCAAGATGAAGGAGAAGATCCTTCAGTGGTGGGAGAGTTCAAGGTAGAAGCCAAAATGGGTCCAGCCTTTCAAGATCTCATATTTGGTTCCACTTGGATGAGTTTATTAAGTCAAACCCCATTTTGTGACGCCTCCCCTCTCATCAGGGTATGTTTAAGATCTACCCGCTGCCAGACGACCCGTCAGCTCCTGCTCCTCCCAGGCAGTTCAGGAAGCTTCCTCCCAACGGCATCGAGGACTGCCTGGTCCGGGTCTACATCATCCAGGCCCAAGGACTGCAGCCCAAAGATGCCAATGGAAAGGTGCGTCTTTGATACCCCAACCAAGAAGGAGATTCTTTTAGAATTGAATTTGAAATGTAAACTTTCTGTCATTTCAGTGTGACCCTTATGTAAAGATCACTTTGGGGAAAAAGGCCATCAGTGACCATGAGAACTACATCCCCTGCACTCTGGACCCTGTGTTTGGAAGGTGGGTTACGTCCCTTTGCTCTGTCTGTTTGGGGAAGAAACAGAAGGTTCAGTGAGGCATCTGTCCATCCATCCATCCATCCATCCATCCATCTTCCAATCATTCATCCATTCATGCGTCTGTCCATCCATCCATCCATCTGTCCGTCCTTTCAGCCATCCTTTTTACACCCATCCATCCATCCATCCTTTTTTCCAATCATTCATCCATTCGTGCCTCTGTCCGTCCATCCATCCATCCATCCATCCATCCTTTTTACATCCATCCATCCATCCATCCATCCATCCATCCTTTTTTCCAATCATTCATCATGAATGAATATTCATGCATCTGTCCGTCTGTCTGTCCATCCCTTTTTCCATCCATCAATCCTTTTTCCAATCATCCATCCATTTGTGCGTCTGTCCGTCCATCCATCCGTCCATCTGTCCCTTCATCCATCTATCTATCCATCCGTCCATCCGTCTGTCCCTTCATCCATCCGTGTTTTTCTCAGGTTCTGTATTTCAAGTCTGGTTCCTGTAGGAATATTTTCTACATATTATGTTTTGTATTCACACCGTAGAAAATGGCTAAAAACGGACTGATGACTTCGGAACTTGAATCTGAAATTTAGACATAAAGAACTGCAGGAACTCTAATGTTTAATATCAGTAAATATAACAAACATTCAGAATCTATCAGCGGGGCACACCACAAACCAAGCATCTTTGTAACAATAGAAGGAAGAAAGCCAATGTTTAAGGTAAAAAAGGTCCTGTTTGCAGTTTTCCCCATATTATGTGTGGGACACAGGAGACATTTACTGTAGAAAAGGGTGCTCTGGGCAGATAAGGCCAAATATTTAGCTATTTTTGCCTACATGCAAAATATTATATGTGGAGGACTTATATTAACCTCAACACACCATCCCTATGGTAAAACATGGCAGTGGCAGCATCATGTTATGGGGAGGATTTACTTCAACAGGGATACAGAAGCTGCTCAGAGTGGATGGAAAGATGGATGGAGCTAAATTCAAAGCAATCCTTGAAGAAAACCTGTTGGAGGCACTTTACAATTATGCATCACATCCTCTTGGTCTCTCCAGTTAACCCCAATAAAACACATGGAAGTTTGACAAAGTAGTCGAAGGGGTGTGAATACTTTTAGAAGACAATGTATAACTTTGCCACATCTCACCTACCTCTGAACTCTGTCTCATTTAATGTGTTCAGTGGTGGGTGGATTTGCTTTTTCCAGCCCAAAGCATTACTCAGATTCAAGGCAATCTTTTCCATGAACACATCAAACATGTTAACAATGAGCCATTAATAACTGCATTTATTACATCACCTTCAATAAGCTGACAGATTTATCTTGTGCTTGTTAATTAGTCACTATATGGTGATCTCCTTGTCTTTTATTGTTTTCTCTTTGTTTTTTTCTTGCCAGTAGGGGTCAGTATTCACAAACCAATCAGAAATCTGGAAAAAGCACATCAGAGCTCTGAATGAAAGCACATGAAATGACAAAGTTAAGGGATCATTCTTTTGAAAAACAAAATGATTTGATATCTATATCAGAGTACAGACCTAAAATTAGATTATAGCTAGAACAGAAATATCCTTTATTGTCCCACTTTGGGGTAATTAAGGTGTAACAGCAGCACTGAGGCGTTGAGGTTCTCACAAAACAATCAAAAAGTGTTAAAAATATATCAAAAACAAGAAAAATAGAAATACTACTACTACTAATAATAATATATACTGTACAAGATAACAAAAATTTTGTGGAGTTATCAGAAATGGCGTACTCTGATTCAAGGGATGTGCAACTGAGTTGGATAGCTTTTTTAAAAAAAAAATATAGCTCGTGTACATTTGTATTTCTGCCTTAAAACACAAATTTACTATTTCTAGTATGAAAAATTGAAACAATGCAGAAAAACAAATGTGCAATAACAGCAGAATTGTTATTTAAAATGAGTAAAACTGTTCAAATACCAGCAGGGATGTAAAAACTTTGATTTTGTTGGGTTACAGAGTCTAACAGCTGCTGGGAGGAAGGATCTCCTACAATGCTCCTTTGTGCACCTAGGATGCAGCAGCTGTCACTGAAGGAGCTCTCCAGCTAATAACTACCAAAACATAGTACTGTTATAAAGTTTTAAATGGCTGCATCTGAACAGACAGATTGTCTTTTAATGTTTCAAAGCTGTCTCAATCAGTAGTTCTACAGGCTTCCTGAAATTCTTTCAGAGTTTATCTTTGAACTTTGGCTTCTTTTTCAGTCCCCTCTTTGCTCCTACAACAGAATATTGTACAGACTGAGCTTAAGACATAGGAGAAATTGTCAGCGTTAACAAGCTGTCTCCAGCAGCTGGGCAGTACCTAAAAGTCACGTGTTAAAGAAACAAAGGAAAACATCCTGGGTTCAGTTGATCATCTCACTTGAGCTAACAGTCATATCTTTTGTCTTCCAGACTGCTACTTTTGGTATTTTCTATTTATTCATTGAAAGAAATCAGAACAAAATGCCTTGAAAGGCTGCTGGTAACAAATTGTCTTAAGGTCCGGTTTAAAATTGCGCCTTTGCTAAATTGTTTTGTGTCAATACATCATAATTCAACCCTTAAATTATATGAACCTTTCTGTGCCTGAATGGTTGGTAGGTCAGGTTTCCTGAACATGATGAGGCACTGGACAGACAATAAGTGAAAAATCAGCCCAAATCTACAAATGACCTTAAAAGAGCTTCAGCAATCTTTAACAAATGCAAGAATACTTTAAAAGATTACAAGAGGATATAAACAAATTGAGAATAATTATAGACTTTTGTACTGTGCTGTCAATAGAAAGTAAAACTGGTTAGTTCTCATAAGATGCTGCAGTATATGGGAACCGAGGTACCACCTCTCTAATTGTGCTGACCACTTAAAGTACTTTTAGTTTCACACACTTTTCCCATGGGGTTGCTCAAGGACACTTTGCCATGTACCAGAGGTTACCTGGAATCAAACTCACACCCTTTCAGTTTCCAGACAAGCACACAAGTCCGCTTTACATCCAGTTAGATTATGAAGTAATTTTAAATATCTCCAGGGTTGCTTTGCTGTGCAGCTGATGATGTAGCACACATCATCTGTTCTCCAGCTTAGCTTGGTTTCAATTGATTTTCTTTCTTTCACCAAAACTCAGATGTAATGTGTACCCCACATTGGTGGCACTGCTTTTAAAAGAACAAAAGATGTACTGATAATGACCTCATGCTACGCTATGCAAATGCTCTGTCTGCACTGAAGAAGATTTATTCGCCTTAGCCAAACACTTGAAGTGGTTCTAATTGAGTGCAATGAAAGGACTGTAGTATTTTCTGATTACCACAGCTAATATTTATGAGACCACTTGAGGGCACTCGCAGATTGTGTGTAGAACACTTAACTTTCAGCCCAAGATGGTCAGGTAAAAATAAAGAATGAAAAAACCAAGTCAGGAAGATTCTGACGAAAAGTAACTTTCTCTGCCCTTCCACAGAAACACTCTTTAAATTTTAAACCCTTAATCCCAAAACCCAACACAGTATATTTGTTAATGTGACAACACTTGAAGTTTCACAAAATGAAGATAGTTTCTTCACAAATACCCAGTTATTAAACCCATTTTTAGTGATGGGCACCGCTAACTAAAAGGTTAGTTGCGCTAACCCCAAAGCACAAATCATCAGCATAAGTTCCGCTGACCTTAAAGCACTACACAACATGGTATTTAGCGGACATTAATGCTAAAGCACTAACTTATATTCAAATGATATCTACTGCAATACTTGAGCACCTATTTAATTTTGACATAATTTTCAGTAAATTTCCCTTAGATACTGTGTGTATGTTTATATCTTGTTCTCTACTATCCGTGTTTTATTTTGTTCCTGTATGGTTCTTGTTTAAAATTAAGTTATTGGGGAAATAAAAGGGAGAACATGAGAGGAAATGGAACTGCTGCATAAACAGTCTCCATCCACTTCAAAATAAGAGCATGAATATTAACACAGATGTCGAACTTTATTCATCTGAAAGTTTACAAAACAGCCAAGTAGGTCAACACTTTAAAATTTATTGGGAAAAATTAATTTAGGGGAAGGTAAGTGTGCTAAATGTTTCCAAAGTTAGTAAAAATGCTAAACAAAAAATTAGCTCCGGTATTGGCGCAGTAGCAGAAGTGTGCCCGCCACTGCCCACTTTTAAAAACACCAACATATGAGGCGAAACTCGAACCAGTGTGACAGCAGCTTAAAGTTAAATCACTTTTCTTACACCAAAACACAAAGTAATTCACAATAACACGAACAGGATGAAATATAGAAATGACTCTAAAGCAATTGTGAAAAACTAGAAGCATGCAAAGGTACCCCTCCATTGTCAGGTCCAGGGCAAAACATGTCTTCCCACTCCCACCAGTGTGCTCTGGGTCTACCTCAGGCTCTGTACTCAGTGGGAAATGCCTGGAAAACCTCTAAAGAGAGGCGTTCAGGAGACATCTTGATCAGATGCCCAATACCCCTGAGCCGTGTCCTTTTGATGCAGAGGAGCAGTGGTTCCACTGACAAAACTCCTCTCTAAGGCTGACTCTGCCCACCATCTTGAGGGAGCACATTTACTTTTCCACTCTGATCCATATCCTATGACCACAGGTGGGTGTCGGATCACAGTCAGACTAGTAAACTGAGGCCTGTTCCTCCTTCAACCGTGACAGACAGGAGCAATGGCCTCACAACTACAGGCAAATTCCTCCCCATCCATTGCTGCATCCTGCCAACACTGCAAAAACACTCAATCTTACCCCAAATTTTTGTCTGTTTTCCAGTGCAAATATTTTAGTGCACTTAACAGTAACTTTTCAGCAAGATAAATAAGCTTGTTTTAAGTCAATAATTCTTGAATATAGATTTTTTTTTTTTTTTTTTTTTTTTTATTATTTTTTTTTTTTAATATTGGATCCACTGGCAGATTTTTTTCACTTAAAACAGCAAAAATGTCTTGTAAGTGGAAAAAATCTACCAGTGGAACGAGTACTTTTTAAATCTATTTTCAAGAAAGATTGAGCTAAACAAGCTCCTATATCTGCTGAAAAGTTATTTGTAACTTAGTTTTGTCTTATTCCAAGTTTATTCAAGATGCTTGCATCAGAAACTAGACCAGAAATACTTGGTGACAAAACAAAACTGAAAATATTCCATTTTCTGCGTTTCATGAAGTAATTGTTTCCTGTTTGCCTAAGCCCCCAGGACAGAGCACAAAAACAATAGAGGTGGTTCAGTGGAAGCGGTTTTTGTCTGCAGGATGTTCGAGCTCACCTGCTCCCTCCCTCTGGAGAAGGACCTGCGGGTGATGTTGTACGACCACGACATGATCACCAAAGACGAGAAGATCGGAGAGACTGTGATTGACCTGGAGAACCGCTTCCTGTCCAAATACGGAGCCACGTGCGGCCTGCCGCAGTCCTACTGCATGTGAGTAAACACAGCCGGGGCTAAATCTTCTGATGAAATAACATCGAAACAGATAGAAGGGTCCGGCCCAGTTTTCTGGGAACCACAACTATATTTTCTTCCTGATTTTTTTTTTCTTATCTTATATTAGATCAGGGGTAAACCAGTGGAGGGACCAGCTGACACCCAGGCAGCTACTCTGCAAACTGTGTGAGCGGCGAAACCTGAGGAAACCCGTGTATGAAGACGAAGCAGTCCGGTTCAGAGGACAGAGATACACTGTCGCAGACCTCGGTGAGTAACTTATGCTCGTTATTATGAAAATAAATAACAGAAGGGCTTTCTCTTTCATTTCACTCTTCTTTAATGTCGGTTGACATTTCGTCCTATAGACGTAGAAATGGCAATGTTACCTTTCATCTATATGTGGAACTGAGGTTGCGCTGCAAAAACACAAAATCTTACCAGGTATTTTTTATCTAGTTTTTAGTGCAAATATCTTAAACATACTTGAAATAAGACAAAATTAACTTATAAGTAACTTTTCAGCAGATATAGGAGCTTGTTTTAAGTCAGTAATTCCTTAATATTGATGAAAAAGTTCTTGTTATAAGTCAAATAATCTGCCAGAGGAACAAGATAATTTCCCGTATTGTAAGTTAAAATGTTTTGTCCCACTGGCAGATTATTTCACTTATAACTAGAACTTTTTCATCAATAATAACAAATTACTGACTTAAAACAAGCTCCTATATTTGCTGAAAAGTTACTTGTAAGTTTTGTCATATTTTAAGTGTATTAACATATTAGCATTAGAAACCAGACCAGAAATACTTGGTAAGATTTTCTGTTTTTGCAGTTTAAAAGGTGAAAAGACGTCTTTTGAACTTTAAATGTGGTCTAAAACGTGGTTGTGGTTGTTTGAACAGGCTAACCAAGCCTGAGGTTTTGAGATTTTTTTATTTAGGCTAAATTTAGCCGAGACCTATCGACTGAAAAAATTAAATTTCGCTGGGTTTTTCCTAGGCTAATTAAAGATAAGGACTGACAAACCTTAAACATCCCAGGGTTTCCTCTACATGTAATTGATCTGATGCTGTATTACCCAGGTCGCCTTTCCTGGGAGGATTGTCAGGGATCTTAATTATGTTCCTCTTGTGAATTTCCTGTCTGTGGAATGATGGACTTCCAATAGTTTGCAACATTAACCCCCTTCAGGTCCCTCTCTGTCCTTCAGCATTGCAGATAACACTCACCTGTATGCTCCAGAAGAGCAAACTGACAAAACTCCTCCCTTTATAGTGGTGCTCACACTTTAATATCTAAGATTAGGGTCTGATGTCTAGAGCTGAAACGACTGATCGGATTAATCGTGATGAATCGATTATTGAAATAATCGTCAACTAATTTAGTTAACTGGAGTAAACCGACTCAAAAAAGGCCATTTGCTGAAAGAACAACATACTCAGAGCAGTAATTAAGCCAAAACTATACAAAAAATATACACTTTATGCATTTAAGATAAAAAAAAGCCCCTTTGTCTGTAAATATGTTCTACCGAAAACTCCTCAGGTGGCAGTTTTAGCTTCACCAGAAAGTATTTTTTCAGCTGCAAATGCATCCTTTGCTACAAATGTCCAAGAGTTCACTAAAGGAATGCTATGTTGTTGTATTTTAGGCAATAAAATGTTTATTTTCCTATTTAAAAAAGGAATTTAATTGTTTATTTGCATCTTTTAATGTATCCGATTAATCGTCAGAATAATCTAAAATAATGAATTACTAAAATAACCGTTAGTTGCAGCCCTACTGATGTCTTAGCTTTGTATTGAGAATTAAACTTTTTAAAGTTTGAGATTCTCCAGATTAGATTAATGCTGGAGATTTTTGTAGATGACCTATAACGAGATGAATTGAGTTGAACCAACACCTGTTGTAGCTACCCTTACTTGGGCGGTCAGTGGAGGACGTGGTCATCATTAAAATAGGCTAATTGGCACACTAAACAGACTTAAAGCCACCATTGGTTTGCACATCGCCTCGAGATTATAAAGTCACTTCTTCAGGATTTAACTGACAACGTGAAGTTTGGCAGATTTTCTGAAAACCCATATTTTAAGCCAAACAGCAAGATGAGGTTACGATGCTGCTGTCTCTCATATGTGACACACCACGTCAAATGTAGGAACAAGTCGGCAAAGCAGAAATGGAGAAAAATTATAAAAATCACCAATTTCTGAGAAAATAGTTTTTTTTTTTTGCTAAATATACAAGTTGAAGTTATGACGGCCCCACCCCCCCAAGGATTTAAATAGCAGTTTTGGAGGTTTCAAAATGGTAAAATGATGTTTGAATTCCGCTTGTCTACAGAGTAAGTCTGAGCCGTTTCAGGGGTGGGGTGGAAACTGAAAGTGGATTAACATACCGATGTTTATTTGCTATTCCCTCGCATTTGTTTATATACAGTTCACAGTTAGCCCTTCACCCTGACCTTATTTCTTCTGTTTCACTTTTTCTTACCATTTTTGTTGCGTTGCAGCATCCCATAATTTAATCAAATCCTCCGTTATTTCCACCTACTGTTGACAGAATGAGGCGAACACACAGTCGTTTAATGTCCCTAAAACAGAAAGTAAATTAATCTTGAGAAACATCTAATTTCAGATTAATTTCAGCCTTAATCCTCCCTCTTTCACTTCTTTCACTCCCCTTACTACTTTGAGGAGATACAGAGCTGAGGAGGAAACCACAGGGACCACCTGAGGAGCAGAGACATGAGATAAATATTCAGGATCCATTTTGGCCCCTGAACGCTCACAAACCGAGGCCACACATGCTCCAGGGCCAGGCTGCTGCTGCTGCTGCTGTGATTCGAGGTCATGGCTGTCGGTTTGGTGATTTATGGCACAGTCGTGTGTGTGTGTGTGTGTGTACATGTGTTTGCCAACATCCACATCGCGGTTGCCTGTCGGTCAGCGAGGAGCGACGCCACGTTCTCTTTCCACGGTTGTTGCGGTTACCGTGCGTCAGCTCACTGCCCACCAAGCGGATGCGCTAACTGGACGTCTTTGCTCCACAATCCAGCTCATGTTCCTTTTTTATGATATCCATTTAGTTTTGGTGTCGTGTTTCTTTTTTCACTCCCCATCCATTTCTAAAAGTCTTTTTGAAGTATCCTTTTCTTCTTTTCTACCTTTCTTCAACCTTAAATAACCTTTTCTGTTTCCTCTTCCCTCCATCATGCCTACAAATGTTACATTTTATGTCTGAACTGAAAAAATTATTACCTTCAGGCTGAAAGCAGTGGTGAAAAAAAATTCTTGCTGAGGCTGATGTGCCAATAGATTTCCCTTCCTCGTCCAGTATGAGGATTCAAATGAATGGTAGGAAAATGACTACAGTCTACAACAATATAACATTCTTCATACAGCAAAATACCATTAAGGATTAAATTACCTAAAAATAAAAGGTTTAAGTGACTTACAAAATATACGGTGTTTAATCATTAAATCGGTGTCAAAAGCTAACGTTGAATCAGACTCAAAAATGTGAAAACTACCAAACTAATATATGATTGCCTATAAGTTTACCTCTGAGCAAACAGCAGGTTAAATTCTATTAAAACTGAAGAGAATCAACTAATGACACCAGACAGCTGAGGCCTTCTTACCTAAAAAAAAAAAAACAAAAAACAAAAAACACTGGTATAGGATGAAATAATCACAGCTACTAATATAAAAATAACCCAGAAAATATAAAAGACTCAACCAGGTTCTGCTGGAACCACAACACCAAGCAATCCGCTGGGATTTATCTGACAATCAGGCTTCGTTTACACGAGACCGCTGCCTGGAAACTGACAGTAGTTTTGGATGTTGATTGGGGAAAAAGTCCCACATTTGGACGGCGCTGTCAGTCCACGATCTGTTCTGGTAGCTAATTTGTGCATGTGCTAAAAGAAATACTTCCAGGGAGGCTAAGTCATTGTAATCGTAAAAATATGATTTAAAGACAATTAAAAAAAAAAAAAAAAAAAAAAGAATCAAGATGAAAACGGTTTAACCGCATCCAGACTGCTTCTGAAAAAAAAAAATCAAGTGAATGTATGTGGCCGTGTACAATAATCAAATGTAAGGAAAGATAGTAATAAATTTGTGTTTCCCATGAACACATGGGATATAGTCTTGTAGAGTCCGATAACATCTTTAATTAATATCATAAAAGATGTGATTATCATAAAAATAAAGGTCTTCTTTTGTCTGTGATGAGTCCGTCAGAGGGCGCATTGACGGCGTAAATACCGTACTGCCCTGTGAGTCCAAAACACGATTTTCTACTTTAACTAAATTCTGACGATTATTATTCAGTAAGAGAATTACAACATTGTCTAGGGCAGTGTTTTTCAACCTTTTTTGAGCCAAGGTACATTGTTTTCATTGAAAAAAAAATCACGAGGCACACCACAAACCAAAAATGTAAACAAATGATACTCTATAGCCGCCTATATTAAATATAGTCATTCTTATCATAGTGTCTTGAATAGGAATCAAATAAACACAAAAATGTATTTTTATCATATTTTATATTTCTTATTTCAAATTGCACTTAACATGTCCACTTCAAAAATACACCTGAACAGTGCCACAACAATGTGGTCTTAAATTTAAAGAGGTTGTAAAAAACTTCAAAGTGTTTTACAAACTAATTCTGTCCACAACCATTCTGTAAGATTTTCAAAAAATCTTTTTAGACCAATTAGGTGAAATTGGATAATTTCCACGGCACACCTGACGATCACTCACGGCACACTAGTGTGCCGCGGCACAGTGGTTGAAAAACACTGGTCTAGGGAAAAAGGTCATCTTATAACAAGTGGTATTTTAACTATTGTAAATAATTATGTAACATGTTGTTGATGTATATTTTAAGTATAATCCGGAAGTATTTCTTTAGCGCATATGTAAATGAGCCAATGGTACGGATCGTGCACTGACAGGCACCGCCGAGACATCTTGAGTGAGCTGCAGTTGTCATGCCAGACCACTAGATGGCGCTGTGATTTTTGCATGTCATCAAACTTGCATGTGCAATCAACCTTAGCTTCCACCTCATAGTAAACCATAACCCATCACCCATGAATGAAGTGTTCATCTATCAGAAATTGTGTTAAACTGAACAGGTTAAGTAGCACAACGCAGCACAGTGCTATCTGCTTTTTCTTTTTTTTTTTTTTTGTTGTTGTTGTTGTTCTCTGCCTGTGATTGCGTAGAATAAACCCTACTGTATGTGCGCTTTCACACCGTCACGGAGGGTGTTACACAAGAGTTTCAGTCTGAGACCTGGTTTTAAAAAGTGCTGCTGTGAAAGAGTCCGGTCACTACTGTCGTGTAAACACGCGGCTGGATCGCAACAAAAATGTTACGGTTTCACTAAAGAGTGGCTCCGTGTAAACGGGGCCTCGGACACTCAGCAAAACCTTACAGATATGAATGTTCATAGATCATAGAGTCAGCAAACAGGACTTCAGCTGGTCCTTGTTCAACACCACATCAGAACGGCCATCTGACCTTGCAAACATCATGATATTAACCAAACATTAACATTATAATAGCAGCTAAAAGGCAACAGGAACATCATCATTATTAGCAATTTTAAAAAAGAAATCTTAGCAACATTTATCCAGAGCAGCATTAGCATTATGCTAACCAGAGCGACATACGCATCAAATAAACCACAGCAATGTTCATAACTGATTATCACCAAAAAATAAATGATAGCAGCTGATGAACGGAAAAAGTAAACGACAAAGAAGAGCAGAGTGATATGGCAGCTAAAACTAACAAAACAGCAGCTGTAGCTTACGGGCCGTCTATAAAATCCTCTGCATTGTCATTCAAGGTGGAGAATCCAGCTTCCCCTTGACTGCCGTCGTCACCATCATCAACTTTATCACCATAGCAACCCAAAACTTTCCGGCATCTGCTATGGCAGGGGCTGAATTCATAGCACCCCAAAGACATTAAATTCAGCTATGCCGATTGGTCAAATGTTTATTATATTTCCCTAGCAACCACACATGACTGGCTATCGAGCTGCACTTCTGGGGCGCTATCAGCAGCACCCCAGAGGAGAACTGACAAGAGTCTGTTGGGGGAAATTAACTGTTGAATGAGTCAATTGGTGGAAATGTTGTGTAAATAACTCAGATCACATTTAGGCACACACTATGAAGGAAAACTGGCTTTGCTAATAATTTTTTTTTTTTTTTTTTTTTTTTTTTAATGTTTGGAGGTCATTTTTAGATTTTTTTTTTTTTTTTTTTTTTTTTTTTTTTTTTTTTTTTTTCCTCCCTCCACATCTGGAAGGCTGGCACCCCAGCGCCCCCTATAAACCAGCCGCCACTGGGAGAAAGATGTCTGGCTGGCTACACATTTACTGAGAACAGCAAATATGTCTTTATGGACATTGGGCCTTGGCAGTATACACCACTATTCTGTCAGCTCTGAAAGTAATACCCAGGATCTTTAGTTATGTAAAGCTGATACCACTTCGTTGGAGCGCTTGTCAAAGCTCATTTAAGGTGTTTTCTCAATCATCATACTCACAGTTGCCTTCAGGAATCACTGCCTTCATATGTGCTCAGTTCGACATCCCTCAGTCCAGGGAGGTGATGCTGAAGGATCCCTCTAGTTCGCTGCCCATGTGTGGAAACTGCAGGTTTCAGCTGAGCTTGAAGATGTATATTTAGAAGCAGAGGCGTCTTTCTTGGTCAGCCCTGCATGCTGATGGGGAAACTTCCTTCACTGCTGATAGTGGTGAGAGTCTTCGTTGTTCCTGAACATCCTATGTCAAGGTAACAGTTTGGGTTTTCTTGCAGACCTTGGTCAAAAACACATATGGATAGCTCGCTCTTACATACAACTGTTTGAACTCAGGATCGTGGACTCTGCAGTTATCTAGAAATGGCTCCAGAGTTTCTTGGACTGCCCCAGTTTTGCCAGTACTCGTCAGCTCAGTGAGGGCTGTCAAACCATCAGTCATAATCAATAGCAAAAGGTTAATAGAGCCTGGGCTTGTCAAGTTAGAAGACCGTCGTAAATCTTATTAAACACTTATTAAAAGATTTATGTGGATGTATTTATTTGAGACTGTATTTATAATGTTTTTAATTAAAGAAATGAGTCATTAAAACCCCAAACTTGAAATTCACTCCATTATAACATATTTCCTCTTCTCCTTTCTCCTCCTATCTTCAGTTCCCCTTTTCTTTTTTTCCCTCACCTCCCCTTCTTGTCCTCCTCAGTCTTTCCACCCTCTCCTTGCACAAATGACTCAACGTTATCGTTCATACACTCTCGACGTTGGCCTCTACCGTTCATAATTTAATTTTACTTGGAGGCGGCAATGACTTTCCTCATTTGGTTGTGATACAGAGACCAAGCAATGTGAATAATGAATTAGTCCTGAGTGAACCGCTGCCCTCCCATTTCAGCCAGTACTCTGGTTTTCCGTTGTTCACCCCCAATTTTTCTTTTTGACCTTTTTAAAACTCTAAACTGTGTGTTTCAGATAACAAAGATGCATCCAAACGTTACCTCGGTCCACTTAAGGAGCGGCTGTCCCTTTACATCTTGAGGACAATGGGATTGGTACCTGAGCATGTGGAGATCAGACCACTTTACAGCCCCCTGCAGCCTGACATAGAGCAGGTACAGCATACCCACACTCTCTTATCCTTCACGTCTTTCCCACAGCTTTAGTTTTGATTTCTACTTCCTGATTGGCTGCTGGTTGTGTCTGTCAGGGACGACTGATGATGTGGGTGGACCTCTTCCCCAAATCTCTTGGACCACCTGGACCCCCGTTCAACGTTACACCGCGCAAGGCCAAGAAGTAAGAAGGCACAACATGAACATAAAGCTCTGGGTTACTGTAGGCAGCTAACAGATCTGTTTCCTGGACTGATCAATCAATCAATCAAAAAATTCAAAAGTCAGTCAAGCACTCACGTAGCTTCCCAGGAATTTACAGATTCAGTCCAATCCCTGTAAATGTGTCCGTCAATGAGTCCATTTATAAAAGCACCAGCATACAGGTACATCGTGAAACAAAATGTTGCTGTTCATTTCAGAAAGTGAATCTTGTGTATTATATAGATTCATCAGACATAGACTGAAATATTTCAAGCCTTTATTTTTTCTAATTCTGATGACTCTGGCTCACAGAGAATAAAAACCTGAAATTCAGTGTCTCAGAAAATTAGAATATTGTGAAAAAGTTCAATATTGGAAACTCATGATGTCACAGTTCAATCAGCTCACCTGAATCAACTTAAAACAGCTGCAAACATTTCCTGAGCCAATAAACAGTCCCTCACTCTGGGTCAGTTGGGTACATAATCATGAGGAAGACTGCTGAATGGACAGATGTCCAGAAGACAACCTTCACAACCGGAGCCTTGAGGGGATTGTCAAGCAAAATCCATCCAAGAATTTAGGGGAGCTTCACAAGGTGTGGACAAAGGCTGGAGTCAGGGCATCAAGAGCCACAGATGAATACTCATGGGGTACAAGCGTCTTACCTGGTCTGAAGCCACGTGTAGACCGAACGCATTTCGCACGTCAAAAAGGCGTCCAATGCCTCAAGGTGGATGCTTCTGTGCTTTGAAGTCAGACGCTTGATATCGAGCGTCAAAATCGCTCTAGACGTGCGTCTGAACAAAGTGTGGAAGGACGCACGTTGGGAGGAACCTCTTGACTTTTGGTTGTTTTCCTCTGCTGGTCTCTTTGTACAGTGGTGGATGAAACTGAGAGAGCGGCTTGGCTTTATCTACTGAAAGCAAGAGAACGTCGTCATCGTCGGGCGCCTCTGAACCGTGTCTGGATCCACCCAGTTTGACTGGTAGTTGATAATAGGATGGGCACAAACAGCGACCATGAGTTTGTCCTGCATCGTCGTCTTTGTGTGATGCGACTTCCCGGGGTCTTGGTCCTTTCTTCCCATCGGAAAATACCCCACTACGTCACATAGCGCAGTCTCTCTGATTGGTTGACGCGCCACATCCAGCTGCAAAAATTCAGATTTTCCAACTCTAGCGTGTACCGCTTTGGATGTGCTGTACGCGCGTCCACATACGGGCGTCTGATTTACGTGCAAAGTCTGATACTCAAATTGCGTTCGGTCTGAACGCACAATTAGGAGGACCAGAACTGGTCTATTGGTCAGTGGTCCAAAGTCCTTTTTTCAGATGAAAGTAATGCTTGCATTTCATTTGGAAATCAAGGTCCCAGAGTCTGGAGGAACAGTGGAGATGCACAGGAAGATTTAGGGCGCCATGTCCTCTGCTGGTTCTGGTCCAATGGGTTTTGTGAAGTCCACAGTCAACTACCATCTACCAGAACATTTTAGAGCACTTCATGCTTCCTTCTCCTGACTGGAGATCCTAACTTCATTTTCCAGCAGGACTTGGTACCGGCCCACACTGCCAAAGCTACCAGAACCTGGTTCTATGATTGTGGTGTTGCTGTGCTTGATTGGCCTCCAAACTGGTCTGACCTGAACCCCACAGAGAACCTATGGAGGATTGTCAAGAGGAAGATGAGCGACACCAGAACCAACGATGCAGAGGACCTGAAGGCCGCTACCAAAGCACCTCAGCAGACCCACAGGCTGACCTCCTTCATGCCACGCCGCACTGATGCAGTAATTCAAGCATAATTCATGCTTAATCATCAAAATTACGAAAAATTAAGGTTTGAAATATTTCACTCTGTGATGAATCTATTTTAGTTTCATTTTCTGAAATGAGTGACAAAAAATATTATTTTTTCTGAGCTGTACCCGTGGGATCTGTGGGGACTTGTAATGATATCAACATCTATATTCGTTCTTAATTCGGATGCCTTCAGGCCTGCAGTATTCAAATTCAGTTTAAAAATAATTTATTTATCCCAAAGGGAAATTAACTTTATACTTATATTTATAATTATTGTATGCATATAGTGTTTTTGTCCGTCTGTCCCCTCTTAGACTGTACATGGACTGGGTAGCATTAAACAAATCGCCCTTCAGGGGTTAGTAAAGTTCTCCTGACCTGATGTTATTACTGCTGCTGCTAAAACGGGGCATTTTATCTGACTCAGACTTAAAATTCGTTGAATGTTTGTCTCAGACAGCTGCTGTTTACAGGAAAAGTCTAATGTATAATGACACAGTTTTCCCAATAAGGTACCACAAAGCATTCCCACCACACATTAGTGTGGTCTTTGTGCTCCTGGTATTAAAATGCGACCATTTATTACTTGTCATAAAGACAACTTTGGGTTCTGGTGAAAATCTTGCTTGTTTTATACTAAAGTCTTTGTGGCAGATGAGGGAATTCCATCATTTTGGATCGCGCAGAGTAATTTTCCTATCATTTGGAATGAAACTGATCCCTGTGCAGTTAAAATGGGTGTTGTGGCTGCTGTAAAAAAAAAAAAAAAAAAAAAAATGTTGTTTTGCATTTTTTTTTTTTCTTCCCCCTGAGCGATTTTTCAACTTCACCACTCTAATAGTAGATCTGCTTTCTAACTATTTTAGCCAAGATTTTTTTTTATTTTTTTCTATTTTCAGATAAATAATAAATCATTTCTGGAACATGTTACCCCAACTTTGAAAGAAAAATCTGGTAATTCTGGCATTTTGACCACTTTTCTTGGTATTACAGTTAATAACAATAAACCTTTTATTCAGAAGGTTACAGTAGAGTCAGTTTATCCTTTTCCACCTAAATGTGATCACGATAGTATAAAAAAATATATTTGTGTTTTTGCTTCTAAAACAGATTCTAAATTAAGCAGAAATTAACAATTCGAATAAAATTATTGTAAATTAAGGTATCTACACTACAAATTTGTTTTCATATTTGATAAATTGGGGAAAATCTCTGACCACTAGATGATGGGAAAGTGCTCCAATGTGCTCCTTTCTATGTGTTCAATATGCATCAACAGGCATCAGCATTCGCTGCCTTGGCTATGTGGTAGTTTGTGAGACAAATTTGCAACAATAGTCAACAGTTAGTTAATTATCCATCTCCTAATCAGTGAAGTATCTCTTGCAGCTCCTGGAGCCCTCTTAGTGACCGTTATTTATTTTAATCTATGTTCACATATCCAAGGTTTTAGAAAGTTTGGGTTTCAAAACCACAAAACTTTTCACTCAGATTGTTTTTACTGTTTTGATATTTTAATGAGATCCCAGAGAACTACTGCTTGGAGCATAGGGTTAACACAATGCTTCCCCTCCCCCACCTGTTACTGTGCACTGCCTGTCAGATGGCTGAAAGATAGCTGCTTCAGTTTTCAGTCACTTACAAGACAATCAAATGTGACCATTTAGAAATATTTCAATTTGCGAAAACACAAACATTTACGGTGTGGAAACTACACTCTGATTAAGATAATGCTGTTTTAAAACCACAGTGTGGAAACTAAAGGCAACATGTCTGTTTAGCAGCAGCTGACTCTACTTGAGCAGATAGCCCGACTAACTACCTGTGTTGCTCCATGCAGAGCAATAGATACAATTTGCTGCACAATGATTTTAGTTTTTATTTATTGCTTTATTTCAAGCTATATAAAAAGAAGAAAAACAAATTCATGTTATACCCCTTACTGGGCAAAAAAAGGAACAAACAAAGAAAATATATGTACATACACATATATGCAAATATGTACAGTAAATATACATACAGTACAAACAAGAGATTGTCTAAGTCATCCAGTTCAATTTTTTAATATAATAATACTATTTGTACATAAACAAGAAACACATTTAGCTCAAAAAGGAGTGGGAAGAAGATGAACTTATTTACTCCCACCCCCTATTTATACATAAATCATGTGGTTGCCACTTTGATTTAATGGGTGTTGATTTTATATTTTTGCGTGAGTCTATAAATGAAAATAAAACCAAATGAGTTTCAGAGATAACTTTATTATAACTGCAATTATTCTGTTAAAATTGTTGCTTGTCATCATTATATTCATTTGAAAATTGGGGGCAGTGTGGAGTTCAGTCTCTTGCCAAAACACACCAACACCTTCCTACTTGAGCTTATAGACGCATCAAGAGTAGTTTTCAAGAAGTTTTGGAGGAGCAGCAGAGAAGTAACAATCTTTTTTGGGGGAAAGGAGGAGTTGTGGTTGTTAATCAGTCATCCTCTTCCTGAAACATTTGTACACCTCAGATATAACTCAACCAGTCCCTGAGCTAATGTGTTTTCCCGCAGGTTCTTCCTGCGTTGCATCATCTGGAACACCAATGACGTCATCCTGGACGATATCAGCGTCACTGGGGAAAAGATGAGCGACATCTACGTCAAAGGGTACAGCAGTTTAGTTCTTCCTTTTTTCTGTGTTCTTCATTGGGATAATCAGTTGTTCTGAGGCAGAAAACTGTCTCCGTTTCTCAGCTGGCTCGACGGACATGAACACAACAAGCAGAAGACGGATGTCCACTACCGCTCCCTGGGCGGCGAGGGCAACTTCAACTTCAGATTCCTGTTTCCCTTCCACTACTTACCAGCAGAGCAGCTGTGTGTTGTCGATAGGAAGGTAAGGTAGTTCCGCTAATGCTAAAGCGCTATGTCAAGATGATATTTAGTTTAGCTAAAGCGCTAAAATCAACCACGTTGATACCCACCATGTTTCAATGACAAAACATGCACTACAGCATAGTAATATATCGCCTTCAACAGGGTCAAATTTGTTATTACACATCTACCTTTACGGTTGGGCTTCAGGAAGTGATTCTTTGGAACAGACCTTTTACTCATTGTTTCAGTTTTACAGTTGATTATTGCTAACTGCTATCTTGTTCTCTACTGTCCATGTTTTATTTTGTTCCTGTATGTTTCTTGTTTAAAATGAAGTTATTTGGGGGGGCATGTGGGGAGAGGAAATTGAACTGCTGCGTAAGCAGTCTTCTCCCACTTCAAAATAAGAGCATAAATATAAACGTCAAACTACTTGATTATTAGCAGTCAATAACCAAAACTTCAACACAGATGTTAAAGGTTATTCAACTGGTTTACAAAACAGACAATAAAATTAGTGCTTTAGAATTCATCCGGAAAAATTAATTCAGAGGAAGTTAAGTGCGCGAAACGTTTTCAAAGTTAGCTTAAGAGCTAAGCTAAAAATGAACTACGTTAATAACAGTCGATAAGCAAAACTTCAACACAGATGTTGAACTTTATTCTACTGAAAGTTTACAAAACAGCCAAGAAAATTAGTACTTTGAATTTATCTGGAAAAATTAATTTACAGGAAGCGAAGTTCGCTAAATATTTTAAGTTAGCTTAAATGCTATTAGCGCTTTAGTGGAAGTATGCCCACCACTGCCAGTCAGTCTATACAAGAAATTTTCAAAGGGTCTTAAGTATCAAGATGTTTTTGGAAACTGTCATCCACCTCTTCACCGCATGTTGTCAGTAGGGTAGGCAGTCCGCATACAGAAGCTGCTCGTTACTGATGCAGCCGTCCAGGGTTTGTGACCCAACCTCAGAACCTTTACTTCATGTCTTTGTCATTTTCTTCCTCTTTGCCCATTTTCATGTCTCAACACTATAAATAACAGCCACTAGACCAACAAAGTCTTCCAGTGATCATATCTACAACTGTGATAATATGACAGCCACAGAACCCGGCGGTAATTTAAAGGTAGATGTTTTATAATATCAGCAGTTATGGATCAGAGAGCTGAGCCCTACTGAGGCTAGGTCCTCCCTGCAGCCTCCCTTCCCGCTAACTAATCCGCTGTGGCCTGCAATTAACAAAAATAATGATGTGACATTTCCACAAGAAGGAGTGTATGCCGCTGAAATCCAGAGACTCAACATAAACATGCAATGAGGAGCTAAAATAACAGCACCCCGAAAACTGGAATAACAACCCGGCTGTCATTTGCTTTTCTTGGCCAGAGGCCGAGCCTCTTTAGCCACTCTCTGCTGGCGTGTTTTACAACACTGTTTGCTCGCTCTCACCAGCATCTTCAATCAGAGAGCAGTTGAACAGACAACGGGGAGTTTTAAATGAAAAACTCTTCTGGGTGGAGAGAAGGAGCCAGAAATAGAGTTTATGAAGCCAGAAACCTCAGCCGCAGAGTCAGAAAGACTGATCAATGGCCCTATTAGCTCCCTGCTGTCATATCGTTGGATTTATGAGTTTATCTAAAAAATCTGCAGTATTCAAAACAAGAAACTCTTTATCATATTTGAAGATAATCATTTGCTTTCAAGCCATTCATTATCCTTCAAAGACCTTTATAACTGCTTGAATCTACCAGCTTACCCAAACATCTCCTTAAAAGATTAAATTATTTTTTGTTTGCTCGTGAAACAAATATCTGAGAATATTTTGTATTTTTATGAATGTTTTACTCAAACTGTTGCTTTCTCTACAAATCTTCTCCTATGATCAATGGGATCTCAGAGAAAAAAAAAAGGATGGATTGAGGAAATGCTGGAGAACAAGTTCTTGTACTTAGGACTCTGGCAACACCAAGAACCTGATTTATGTTGTTCAGTATTGCAGAGAACAGTTACTCAAACTCACCTCAGCTGCTGCTCATGACAGCGGTGGAGTAATAGCTTAATGTACTTGGAAGGAGTTTGTACTCAAACCGAGCCAGACGTCGAAGACGCTTTGCCAAGCATCTAGAAATTACTAACTTCACACACACACACACACACACACACACAGAGAGGGTGTTATGTTTATTCAACTGTTTGTCCGTGTTATCGTCAAGAGTTAGAGTTGACGCCGTTGTGTTGGGGAACACAGCAGAGCAAATTAGGTGGGCTGACATAAGTCTTGTTGTTTAAAAAAAATCAGGAACAATCCAATATTTCGTAGCTTTTTTCCGAGACAAGCAACAAAGACAGATGATTATGGAAGCGAAGACGACTTTTGTTTTCCTGGGGGGATTTCTGTATGAGAGACAGTGCAAGTTTACCGATTCAGCTAAACACCGGGATAATGTAGCAGGAAGTAAGAATAGCAACACTGTCAAAAGTGACATTAAGTAAATATTTTTATATCACATTAAGTTCCACAATATATCAAATAACAGTTTCTATCGCAATGTCAGTGCGTGCAGTATCACAATCACAAAGGACAGCTTGAAAGCAGTATTTAATCAAATATATCTTAAATGCCATGTATTGAATTTTCGCATAGCTCTGAGGTATTTCCATTGGTGGATAGACTTTTAGTGCCTATACCGGTTGTCTGTTTTTATCGAGATGCTAAAGCTCACAAGTGGTGTAACAAAAGAGAAGAAAGAGGTTATTTTGAGTTTTGATTATACATGTTACACTGTGATTTACTCATTGTTTTGGAGCTAACTACTATCAGCAATACAAGCCGATAGTATATTTCGCTCTATTTTATGCATTCAAACACAAAATGAACTTGTTCACATGTAGATATTATACAGCACTGTGTGCCGACAGTTCAATGAGCTACGAGCCATCAGAAGAGCTTAATAGATACATTTACAGGATTCTATGTGCAGGCAGCCATATTGAATGGTGAACTTGGTGTTGCTAATCTCCAACTTTCCCAGTCAGAATTCTAACTTCAAGGGGTGTTCTTATTTTTACGCCAGGCAACCCGGAAAATTGGACTTCCTCGTGCAAAGAAAACACATCAAAAGTAGCGGTTAGCTTGACACTAAGTAGCTGCTAACTTGACACTGAGTAGCTGTTAGTTTGACTCTGATTGGTTGTTAGCTTGACTTCAAGTAGTTTCTAACCTGCCTCTGATTAGCAGGTAGCTTCAGTCTAATGAGCAGTTAGCTGGACTTTGATTAGCAGTTAGCTTGACTTTGAATGGCTATTAACTTGACTCTAAATAGTTGCTATCTTGACTCTGAGTAGCTGTTAGCTTGACTCTGATTGGTTGTTAGTAGTGGCTAATCTGTCTCTGATTAGCAGGTGGCTTCAGTCTAATTAGCGGTTAGCTGGACTTTGAATAGCTGTTAGCTTTACTCCAAGTAGTTGCTATCTTATCTCTGATTAGGAGTTAGCTTGACTCTGAGTAGCTGTTAGCTTGACTTTTACTAGCTGTCATCTTGGTGTTGGATGGCTGATGGGGTTTCAGGCACTGCAAGGCCGAATCTGATGGTAGAAGATCAGAAATGTCCCATACATGTTGGGAAATGATTGTGGGAAAACATTGGTCAAAAATGCAGCAGAAAAATGTGCTAGTACTAAGAGCGCGGTGGGATTATCCTTTCCTTTACACTGAAGTAACAACATAAACAAATAATTCAGACATGATCTCTGTCTATTTGTCTTTGCATGTAGCATGGGGATGCTGAAGAAATCTGTGACAGCACAGTCAGTAAGTGAAAACTGTGTAGAGGACAGCTCCTTAAAGCTTAAACTATCCACTGTTAGCAAAAAAAAAAAAAAAAAAAAAAAGGTTTGTTCACCTGAAAAATTACCTTACTACTTTAAGGCCAAACACAAAAACATGAAATTAAACTTGTTCTACTGTTTTCAGAACAAGGTTCATTTAAATAGCCCTGCACCACCCATCTCTTTTTGTTGTCATGTCTCAACAGTACACATGTTGCAAGCTATGCTATAAATGATAAAATAAAGAGCCAGGGGCAAAGTAGTGAATGTTTCGAATGCTGACTCGTTCTCAAATTAATAGTAATATGTCACACTGGGAGGTTGCTAAGTGCCGCTCTTTGGTTTGTAGAAAACCCTGAATAATTTTAGGAGTGGTGACGTGCTGACATTCGCCACAAATCACAGCAGATCCATTTAAATCCATGTGTGAAAACCCGTATTTTTATCAACATGACAGCCGGCAGAGTGTCACAGGTGGATACAAAAAAAAAAAAAACCAAACAAACGGAGCGAGTGGAAAGGGAAGGAGAGGAACCTCGCAACAGGGGAAGCCGATTAGCACGAAGATGAGATTGGATCAGATTCCGTCTGGCAGTTTAGCGTGAGGATATTAGATGCGCTGATACTCTCACAAGCAGAAACGGTGGGATATGTCGATGCAGCGCCGCTCCAACCTGAGAGAAGCACCAACAAGACAAACATGGCACCCAAACACAAACTCTGAATCCTTTTCTGACCTGAGAGCAGCCAATCATTCACTAGGGCATGTTTTTATTGGATTTTCCTGATAGTTTCAGGGTTTTTTTTACTTGGAAAAGCAGCATTGAAAGCCACGGTGCATGTAGTATTTATTGTCTTAAAACACGATGAGATGCATCACAAATTCACATCGGATTGATCTTTTGCCAGAATATATTATTATAAAAAAAGCACAGTAAAGACATGAAGCCAGAATATTTACCTGAAAGGTCAGAATGATGCGTTTTTTACATGTTATGCATGAAAGATAAACGGAAAACATCCCCAATTCTGAATCTCTTTCTTGTTTTCTGTGTTTCTGTGCAGGAACACTTCTGGAGCATCGACAAAGCTGAAACCAAGCTGGCTCCGAAGCTGACCATTCAGATCTGGGACAACGACAAGTTCTCCTTCGACGACTACCTCGGTAAAAAAAAAAAACCCCACACACTCTTAGTTCACGTGTGTGTTTTACCAGCGCAGTTTACACCGAAAAATGTAGAAAAATCCTACATCAAGGTTGAAGCATTCACAGAAGACCGTGACTGCTCCTCTTTGCTGTATCCGTCGAGGTCAGAGGTCAGCAGCGGCTCTTAACAACTTTGGCCAAAAACGATAACTGCAACGTCACCAGTTGTCTGTGTTTTTATGCAGGACGTGTAAAGAACTTCTTCAACAGGAAGGAACAATTGTTTTTATTGGATACATATTTGTTTGTCTATAGGTTGAAAACTGGTCTCAAGATGAAATATTCGCTCTCTTTTTGTTAAAGTTTCACGTTTTCCTTAAAACAAAGCATAATTATCAAATCAAATTTGTCATTTTCTTCTGAAACAAGTAGCAAACAACAAATTCATTCATTGTTGCATGAAACTGCATTTATTTTACAGGACTTGTTAAGGGTGCCAGTAGATGTTCAGTTGCGATTTTGCAAAAGTAAAATTTTTCCCACTTAATACATTTACTCTGATTTAACGTTGGATTTTCTGTTTTTCAGGTTTAGATTATGCTGCATCAAGGAAATCTGAATGTAATTCTTTTATAAACCAGGGATGAATAAAAACTGTGGATGGTGCTGTTTATATTTACAACAAATGAAAAAGGTTTGTTTTTAGGATTGTACCCACACTGCAAAAACACAAAATCTTACCAAGTGTTTCTGGTCCAGTTTCCAGTGCAAATATCTTAAATACACTTGAAATAAGACAAAACTAACTTACAAGTAACTTTTCAGCAGATATAGGAGCTGGTTTAAGTCAATAATTCCTTAATATTGATGAAAAAGTTCTAGTTATAAGTGAAATAATCTGCCAGTGGAGCAAGACATTTTTCTCATGTTATAAGTTAAAATATCTTGCTCCACTGGAAGATTATTCCACTTATAACTAGAACTTTTTCATCAATATTAAGGAATTATTGACTTAAATCAAGCTCCTATATCTGCTGGAAAGTTACTTATAAGTTAGTTTTGTCTCATTTCAAGTGTATTTAAGATATTTGCACTGGAAACTGGACCAGAAATACTTGGTGAGAGTTTGTGTTTTTCCAGTGCCTTTAAGAGTACCCACTTTCATTCCACAGGTGTTTGTTCTCATACATTCCTGACATTTTATTTCAGCTGAAAAAAGTAACTGCATCCATATTATTTTCCCTCTAAGCGAATTAGAATCACATATTAGTGCCTTCTGGGGGCAGACAGACACTTAAGTCAATTTGAGTTTGACATTCAGACAGATTTTCCTCCTTTCTGGCGACGGATTAGGGTGTAAACCTATCCGAGAAACCATATGTGCGATGTACGGACAACTACTGTGATAACATTTATCTTTAGAATTAACACTGTTTCATTTCCACTGTGTCGGCACTTTTGGCCAGGAGGGAGAGGCTGATTTTATTTTTTTCCCCACCGAACTCAAGCTGTCAAAATTTTGCCTTTCCTTCACCCCTGACTCTGCCTCAACCCCGTCTCTTGAAATAACTCACGGCCCCTCTCACTCCCTGAGTTTGCTTCCCTGCCCGGGAAAAAAAAAAAAGGGGGGGGGGGACGGCGGTCTGAGCTGCGGATCGTCCCTCTGCGGCGTGATACGATGAGGAAGATGAAGAATCCAGATTCAGAGCTGTTCCTGTCTGTCACCGTCTCGCTCGGTTGCGGGTGTGTGGCCACCTCAAAGCATTTTTTACGTGCCTGCCTGTCTGCAGCTCGTCGGCTCGGACCGCTGACGGTTAATCTTCCAGCACGGTGCGAGGGTCAGACGCGAGCCGCTTTCCTGCAGACACGCTTCTGAACTTCAGCTAGCTCTGGAAAAACACTTCCAGGGGATGTCTGGTCTTTCTGCAGACCTCCGTACTTAATGTCAACAAAAACTTAAACTTTAATAGCCAGCCTTCATCACAGGATCACCTGTAAATCTCTCACAGACCGATTAATCATCATATGGACGAAGAAATGGATGCAATAAAACCTAAATCTGGGCTTTACAAAATCCATCCTTGCAAACTCAGATCAGATCTCAGTTGGCCTCGGCTCTGGCCTCCTAACTTCTAAATCAGATTCACTCCCCTGCAGAATCCAGTCCATCATTTGTTCTGCTGGATTTGCTTGTCTGTTTAATTCAGCCCCACTTTAGCTTCTGTTGATGTTCCCAGAAAGACCTGAAGCTCACCGGCAGAATAATGAAAAGAGAGCACCCAGGAACCAAACCGATTTGTGTCCGGACCAGTGTTGGGTATAAAAATGATTCTAGGAACTGGCCCGTCTACAACAGGAGTGGAGTAGCAGTCGTGTCAGGCAGCTCGATTCAATTCAGTTTATTTATGTAGCGCCAATTGCACTTTACAAAAAAAATAATTTCAGGTCAATCATACATACATTCCAGATGATCCCAATTATTAAACAGCGCATTAAGCTCAATTAATTATTCAAAGTATTTCAGAAAGTTTCTATGGAAACCCAGCAGAGCATCGAGTCGTTGACTTGCAGCGTTCACTCCTCCTGGACGAGCACGTAGCGATCGCATGGCGTTGTGTCGTTGACTTCACAGCAATCCCTCATACCGAGCATGCATGTAGCGGCAGTGGAGAGGAAAAACTCCCCTTTAACAGGAAGAAAACTCCAGCAGAACCAGAACCTGGCTCAGTACAAGCAGCCATCTGCCACGACCGACTGGAGGTTTGAGAAGACTCCCAATCAGGGTCTCCTCCCATTGGGACGTGCCTGGCAATCCGCCCATGGAGCGGCCCTGGAGGCATCCAGCTCAGATGCCCAAACCACTCCAACTGACTCCTTTTGGTGCAGAGAAGCAGAAGCGCTACTTGAAGCTCCAGTCACCCAGAGAAAAAAATAATTTTGGCTGCTTTTATCTGAAATCTCATGTTTTTTTTTTGATTATACATATCTTATGAGGGTTGGAACGAAGCTGCACTAGTAAACCAACAACTGCGCTTTTAGGCTGAGCTTTTCACCACAACAGACCGGAGCAGCACCTGCATGACTACAAATGGAGTCCTAACCCGTCTGTCCTGTCCATCTCTAGTTCCATCCTGCCATCTCCCGTAAACAAAACACCAGGATACTTAAACCCGTCCGCTCGAGCTTATAATTTGAGTCCTAAAAAGCCAGAGTTCTAAAAAAAAAAAACAGAATCAGAAGCTGTGAATCAGATACTGAACCAGTCGTGATGCGTGAACATATTTTCTTTCACTGCTTACTCTTTGGGTGCCCCCATATGTTCCTCAATCTCCCCAGCCTCCCTACCAAGTGCTAGCACCACCACCCAACAGAATGGCGCCCTGGCAATAATTTGATCTCCAGCTAAGCCCCCCTGCCACTGACATTTTAGATCCGTGCAGCCTGTGGCATGAGAGCTGCAACTTAAAAATTAAATATATACTCCTCATATGGATCACTGCTACAAAATTGAGGTAAATGTTTCCCAAATGTTGCAGTTTTGCCCTGAGAGTGACCCTATCTACACTGTTGCAGTAATTAATGCGACTAAAGATAAACGCATCTTGTTGGGACATTAGTCCTTTGATCCTGGAAATGTTTTTCAGGTGATAGAAGGCTGACTTTGTAACTGTCTTTATGTGTCTCTGAAGGTTCAGGTCCGAGTCCATCACTGCACCCAGATTTTGGGCCTGATCTCTAGTTTCTAGCTGTAATAACTGAAGCTGTTTGCTGACTCTAGATTGTTCCTCTTTAGGTCCAAAGATAATAACTTCAGTTTTGTTTCTGTTCAGCTGGAGAAAGTTTTGGCACCTCCACGCAGTGATTTGTTCTAAGCATCTGTAAGATTGTTTTGCAGTGTAATCTGGTCTCAAAAATGCTATAAATGTGTGTTCAGGCCACGTGGCGATGGACCTGAACCACATGCTGCGTCCCGCCAAGTCTCCGGAGAAATGCACCCTGCAGATGCTGGACCAGCCCACGGACAAGATGGTGTCTCTGTTCGAGCAGAAGACAGTCAAAGGGTGGTGGCCCTGCACCTGTGAGAAAAACGGGGAGAGGATCATCGCGGTGAGAACACATGCAGACACACCTGATAGAAATTCAGGCCTGATTTTTACGATATGTGAATGTTTAGGATTGTGAAGATGGACGTCTGTGTTTCAGGGAAAGGTGGAGATGTCTCTGGAGATAGTGACGGAGCAGGAACACGAGGAGAGACCGGCCGGGCTCGGCAGGGACGAGCCCAACATGAACCCCCACCTGGAGGAGCCTCAGTGAGTCCCTCAAACATTCAAACACCTGCAGAGAAACAGAAAAACCTCCCTTCCTCATCCTCGCTCATCCTTGTCCTCCCGACAGGCGTCCTGAGACGTCTTTCCTGTGGTTCTCCTCTCCATATAAGACCCTCAAGTTCATCGTGTGGCGGCGATTCAAATGGCTCATCATCCTTTTCATCATCCTGTTCCTCATCTTCCTCTTCCTGGGTGTCTTCCTGTACTCCTTCCCGGTGAGTTTCAGTCCGTTTCCTTTGACAGGAGCAGAGAACATTCTAAACCAGTGGTGTCCAAACTTTTCACCATTGGAGCCAAAATTATTAAGCTGAGACAACTCGACGGCCACATTTTTTTAAAAATTAAAACTGAACAGATTTATTTCTTAACATTTGTTAAAAATATAGTGACTAATATACTAAATAAACAATACTTTAATAAAGCAAAGTAGTCTAAATGTTGCAGAAAAGGAATCTGTAAATTATTGTTGATCCAAAATATAAACGGTCTTCCACAGTTTCTTCTTCTTCTTCTTTTTTTTTTTTTTTTTTTAACAAAAACACAGGTTGGGCACCTCTTGCTGGTTTTAGCAAAGTGTAATCAATGAAACGGAAAAACTGAAACATTTTAATAAAACAAAAATACTTTGTCTTGTACTGAAATAAATGTTTAAGAAGATTTTATTTGTCTGTGAAAATTTCAAATTGTGCACCGAGGGGCCAAACAAAATCATCCAGGGGGCTGCAGATGGCCCCCAGGCCACACTTTGGGCATCCCTGTGCTGCACCACCATCAGACACACTGACACAGGTGGAAAATAAGACATTTTTAACATCTTTGCATCTTTGTGTTTGTTTTACTCCCCAGAACTATGCCGCCATGAAGATGGTTAGACCATTTGGACCGGCCAAGGCTTAAGAGCAATGATGAAGAAGAAATGTGAGCAAAGGAAATGAGAACAAAGGGACATAATTGGGGGGGGATAAAAAACGTTTTGGTCTTCTGGGGACTTTTTTGGTCATCCTGCTCAAACGGTGAGGGATGAACCTGAACTCTGTACCTTTTGTTATTATATCCACTACGTTACAATGCAACAAAAACACAAAATCTTCTCGAGTATTTCCGGTCTGGTTTCTAGTGCAAATATGTTGAAAACACTTGAAAAAACACAAAACTAACTTACAAGTAACTTTCCAGCAGATAGAGGAGCTTGTTTTAAGTTAATAATTCCTGAATATTATATTTTACCTTATAATATGAGAAAAATGTCTTGTCCCACTGGCAGATTATTTCACTTATAACTAGAACATTTTCATCAATATTCAGGAATTATTGACTTAAAACCAGCTCCTATATCTGCTGAAAAGCTACTTGTAAGTTAGTTTTGTCTTATTTCAAGTGTATTTAAGATATTTGCACTAAAAAACTAGACTAAAATACTTGGGAAGATTTTGCAGTGAACCCCATACAGCTTCATTTTAACGTGCACCAACACCAGGTTCTCCAATCAAAAGATAAACTCTCGTTTCAGAGCATCTGCATGATTTAAAGAGCAGAAAATCATCCAGAGATTTTTTTTTTTTTTTAACTGCTTATTGTTTTACAGTAAGATGCAACGTCAAAGCAGGCTATATTTCAGAGATACTTTATTTATCCCAAAGGGAAATTAAATGTTTGTCGTAACTCATATCTACCAAGTATCTTCAAGGAGTCGTCGTGGGTGGCGATGCAGCGGGCAGGAAGGATCTTAAGTTCTTGCTTTCATTTCACAGCAGCGTTACTGACAGTACCTGTGTGGCCTGAACCAAAATGACATTAAATGTTTAAATAAAACAGTTCGGAAAATACACAGAAAAAACCTGGATCCGGATCATCTGTAAACACATTTTTATGAATAATAATGCCTGAATTAGTCCATTATTATGACAATGTAGTAACTGTAGGTTATCAAAGCCTATTCCAGGTTTATTTAGTGAATAATATCCTGGATATTTCAGGGAGTCTCTTCTTTTTGAGCATAGACTAAGTAATTTCAAATACCTATTTTTCTCCTTCTCGTCTATCTTCCTCCTCCTCCAGCCTCTCAGTTCTCAGGGTTCAGCAGGTTAAGTGGTGGATTTGTTCTCATTGATCTCAGAGCTTCGGTTTTATTAGTTCAGAGCAGCTCTGAGGTGGAGAAAGCGACCTGATAGGAGCTCATAACGCCTTCTGTGCGTGAGGTTTTTAGAAGTGAAGCAAAACATAAGCAGAAAAAAAAAACAGTAAAAACAATTAGAAATTTGTGAACTTTTTAAATATTTTCGTTTTGGTTTTTTTTTTTGTTTGTTTTGTTTTTTGTTTTTCCTCTGGGAGCAGTTAGATGCTTATTCAGTGACTTCTGGTCAGGCCCAGAGAGGAAATATTTTTGTCCCATTTGGTTTCTTTTCAGTTTACAGCAACCAGTTAAAATCCAGACAGAGGCGGGGCTCTGCTGCCCCTGGTGGCATGGGGTGATCATCACACCTTAAACCTGCTTTACATATATGTTAAAGGCACAGGCTTAGGTTTATAAATTATACACAGGAAGAGCATTATAATATGTGACAATTACAGTATGTCATAATATTAGATAAGATGTCTTTACTGTCATTGTGACACAGAGTAAACAATGAAATTTAAGGCACAGTTTGGCTCAGTTTCAGAATAAATACAGATACTATAAAAAAAATAAGTTCAAATAGTGTAAAAAGATTATAATGGTTATATTAGGAGTCAGTAAAATCAACTTGGCCCTAAGGGTAAAAAGTGTTGGTTCTGATATTGATCTGCCAGTCTGTGCACCTTTGCAACAGAGGGGATTGTACAGTTTTAAACAAATCCTGCTCAAGTTTGATACAATTAAACTGACCAAAATATCGAGAATTAACTGACTAAAATAAGCAAAACATCCCCATTTGAGAACATATTGAGGGTTGAAAAGGACTAGTCGAATAGATGCAGGATGTGTTCACTTGTTAAACAAAAACTGAGTTTCTGAAAAGGTGCCGTAATGATTTTGTCTTTTTTTTTTTTTCGGGTGATGAAGGTAAATAGTTTAGTGTCCACACAGTTCAGGACTCAGAGGCTTTACAGTAGAAACCTGTTTCGGTTTAGAAATAAAAACGATTTCCATAAACCAGGGAGAGAAAATAGATGTTCATCATTTCTGGTCATAAATTTATGACCATGCATCTAATAGACAGTTTAAAAAGCATTTGTGTCCCCCTGAGATGAGATGCGTCAAATTAATTATCATTAAGCCAAACTGAAACCCACAGTTTAACTTTTAGTCATGTGATCTGCGAAGCTGAAGCCATTTTGTTTCCTGCATGAGACTGTTAAATATGCCAAAGTTGCTCTTAGCGTCTGGTTTAAGTACATGAGGAAACCACCCGATGCGACCAGTTGCCAGTGCTTGTGTTATCAGCTCTGGTATGAAGCTGCTAGAAAATTATTCTCTGCTGCTCAAGATTGACTCAGAACCGCGCATAAAGATGTTTTTTATATTTTAGATAACTGGAGATGATTCACAGGTATAATATTTTCATCTCAGATGCTTCAGCTTCATGGATAAAACTTAAATAATTCACGATAAACACTAAAGAGTCTGTCAGCAGTAATGCATTTTGTTGTTCTTGTATTTTTGCACACACACATCAGACAAAGATAACCTAATTAAATACAAAATACAGTTTTCAAATGATTATTTATTAGTGGTTAAAAAAAGCGAACGTTTTCCAGACCAACCTGGAGCCATTTGGAAAAAGTAGCGGTCCACTTCCATTAGCAGCGCGGCTCGACCCAGCTCTACGTGGTTTTACAGTACACCTGAGTATCCGCTGTAGTGGGTGGGGTCGTCATATCGCTGGGTGGCCCGAGAGTCTGAAAGGTAGTGCTATGTGATCTGTACGCAACACAAACACAACGGAGGACATGGAAGCGACGTTGAACGTTCTGCTCAGTCTGTGGCCTTTTGCTATACTCAGTTGTGAGTTTTTACAAATGGCGGGTCGGATTCTTGTAAGGGAGTCGAGCCAGTTGATGACCGACAGTCTTCTGCCGTCACGTTTTCAGTCCGATTCGGCAAGCTTGGAAACCCAGAGAAGTAGGCTCTAAGCCAAACTCTTCTGAGTAGGGCTGAGTAGGTACGAGTGGAAATGAGCCATAATTACCCCCCCCCATTAAACCTGAATTTACTGTGATTAACCACAATGTTTGAAAAGCTGAGATTCACTAGTATCAGTTCAGTTCGGTTTATTTTTATATAGTGCCAGTTCACAACAAATGTCTCGAGGCACTTTCAGTTCAATCATACATATCAATTGATTCTAGTTATCGAATAGTACAGTGAGCTCAATTAATTATTCAAAGTAGTTTAAAAAGTTTGTATCTAAGGAAATCCAGCAGATTGCATCGAGTCATCGACTTGCAGCGTTCACTCCTCCTGGACGAGCACGTAGCGACTGCAGACGTTCGCTGGCGTGTTGTTGACTTAAAATAAACTCAAAGGTTATTAAATAGAATAGAAATATCCTTTTATTGTCCCACAATGGAGAAATTTCTGTGCAACAGCAGCAAAGTGACAGACAATAACAGCAAACAGGCTCACACAAAGATAGAATATAAATATATATAAAAACAGAATAACAAACGAATGTACTGTACAGTAAGGGCAAATTTTCAACATAAATAATGCATAGTTATAAAAAAAATAAAAATATTCCAATCCAGAGGAATGTGTAACTGAATAGGTTAATTAAAAAATGATCAGACAACACAGAGTTATGGAGAAATACTGCTGCTTCTTCATACTCAATGCCATATGTCAGCACAAGGTCTAAATAATGATGACAAGAGTGGGTAGGACTGTGAATTCTTTGAGTAAAGCCAACTGAGTCTAAGATAGCATTAAAGGCTACATTTAGGCTATCACACTCAGTGTCAGCATGAATGTTAAAGTTCCCCACTATAATGATTTTATCAGTATTTAACACTAAATCAGATAAAACATCTTAGAAATGATCTAAAAATTGAGAATAAGGGCCTGGTGGACGATACAAAACAACAAACAAAAGTGGTATTACTGCTTTGCAACTAGGATGAGGAAAACTAAGGGTTAGATGCTTAAAAGAACTATAGCAATTACTGCTGGACCTGTAGAATAAAAAAAATTAAAAAAAATCCCTATAGAACCTGTCTGACAACATGAAGTAGGCTAATAAATCCCCAAAAAGCAACACATTATGCCCTGATCTAAAGATTGACGTCTATCATCCTGGAAAGGGTTACAAAGTCATTTCTAAAGTTTGGGACACCAGAGAACCGATGTTCTGAAATGGAGAAAACATGGAACGGTGGTGAACCTTTCCAGGGGTGAATGACTTCCCTGAATTACTCAAAGTGTATCCAGGAAGTCACAAAACAACCCAGAGCAACACCAAAGCACATTAGTCCACCTCTGAATGACTCAAAAAAAGGTTTCTGAGTGACCTAGTCAAAGTTTGGACTTAAATTTGGCTGAAATGAAGCGGAACTTAAACGGGCTGGTCATTAAAACAGTTCTGCAAGAGAAAGTTTCCCCATTATAGACTCCAATTATCGCTACTGCTTGGCGCCGTTTGTTGCCACATCATGCTCAGCTTGCTTTGGATCGCTTTTTCACTTTAATCAATGAAATCGTGGATTGAAAACAGCTTTTTTGTGTTAACATGTTTGATGAAACCTTTAAGTGTGACAACAGATGCAGAAATTTACAGGAATGTACATTAATTTTGTATTTTGTGTGCTGGAAGTGTTTCATACATCTGAAAGGAAGCTTAAACATCCTGCTTTATTTCGACAATCCTGTTTCTGACTTCAGGCAAACGTCTCCAGAGGCCTTTAAAACTTGAACTCAGAGATGTTTTCTCCGGATTTTTATTTCTGTCGGTGAATGCAACGTGCCTTCTTTCACTGCTGGACGTGAACTAACCGACGCCTCGGCATGAACAAAGTGCTTTTATTTTGAAGAGTTAAAGTTAGATTTTGTTTCTGCATGAGCAGCACTGAGACAAATCTGTTTGCTGTTGTTACTGTAAACGATTAAATGATTTGTGGAAAACAGCCTGAATGTATCCGAGACATCTTGTGTATTTGATCCGATGTATCTGAAGAGAGCCGTTCCATCAGTATTGTCAATAAAAACCGATCAATCTGTTTCCGGCCGTGAACCTTTTGCTTCTTTCTCCTCTTCTTTCCGGGAGCATTCAGGAGTCCGAGCATTTCAGAAACTTTAGCTGGATTTGTTCGGTTCTTTTTGAGTTTATGAGGAAGCAGAAAGCCTCTGGAGACAAATCAGAGGGCAGGTTTGGGACCAGAACGTACAATTAGCTCCCATATTAGCGACTCTGAGGAAAGGCAGTGAACTGCAGAGGTAAAAGTAGAAATGATGCAGTTCTTAGACTGAGCTTAGGTCACACTTTAGTATCTTTTAATCCCAATTTTTTCTTTATGATGACCCCAAAAACTTACTGTCCTATGTGCAATATATTTTGTTCTAATTTTTGAAAGCTCATTTATATGTAATAATCAGGAAGCTATATACAGTCACATTCAATGAATTAGAATATCATGAAGAGTTAATTTAATTTAGTAATTCAACTCATTAAGTTGAATATATGGATTAATTTCACACAGACTGTTTTCTGGCCTTTATTTCTGTTAATGTGATCACTTTCTGCTTGCAGCTGATGAAAACATGACATTTAAAATAAGAATATTACATCAGACCAATACAAAAAAACATTTTTAATACAGAAAACAGGCCTTAGTACCTGCTTAAAGGTTGTTATTTTCAAAAGGTGCTTTCAATATGATAAATGGTTGTGAAAATCTGCATTTAAAAAAACCCAAAAACATTTGTTAGATCTTTATTTTCTCTGTATGATTCTCCATGCAGAGAAAATAATGTATGGTAGGTGGCTAACTCCTGCCCATTCCCTTGGTAACATAATAATAATAATAATAATTACTATTATTATTATTATTATTATTATATATTTAATTTTCCTTTGAGATCAATAAAGCATTTTTGAATTGAAATAAAAATAGAGAAGAATAAAAACACCAAATAAAATAGAAATAAAATAGTCTAATGTGGGTTTGGTTTGATTCAACTTTGATTAATTCAGTCCCCAGATTCTCAGTTATCACGGATTATTCAGTTTTTATTCATTTTATTTTAGACTCTTCTCCAATATTTTTCTTTAGGTTTAAATTGGAAAGTAGGGACTCGCGCTCAAATACATTTAGATATGAATTTGCGGTATAAATAATTAACCAAATGTTTTGGAAAGACTTTTTAAATACGTGTGGGCAGACGATATCTGGCAGCCAGATCAGAAACTGACCTGCATTGAATTTACATGAAGTCTTACTTCCTAAATCCTAAAGTTACTTCTTTACTGACGTTTGCAGCATTTTTGGTCATTTCCAACCTTCCAGGTTTGCCAGGTATCAGAAAATGCTTCACCTCTTCTTTAATAGTTATTTCAACATTTTATGAAAATAATGAAATATATAATCAGTCATAAATAATCAATCTCTGTCGGTAGATTTTAAGCTCAAGATCCATAAACAAAACCTCTGAAATAGCCCTTTAATCCTCTAAGACCATCTTCATCAGTGCTTACACTCAGGACAACAGGATTTTTTGAAAACTTCTGTAACTTGGGATTTCTAAAACAGTTTTAGGAAATATGAGTTTAATAAATGTTTACAATTTTCAATCTTCGCTGATTTTATTTCTCCCTTTTTTTTTTGTTTTTCTTTTTTTGAATAATTATCTGAATTTATTGCTTCAGTTTCTGGATTAGGACTTGAAAGCAGATCTTTTTCTTCAAGGTAACACCAGATCTTTTTTTTTTTTTTTTTTTTTTTTTTTTTTTTCTTTCTGGCACAGTAATGGGTAATTTTGGTCCTGCTTTTGCCCAAATTGCCTTTCAAGATGTTAAAAAAGATGCAGGTTCTGCACAGTTTAAAACCCTCCATCCATCAGGTTCTAATCCTGTTCAGGGTAGCTCGGGTTTGGGTGCCTACTTCCAGCAGGAAGAGGCCGGACGGGTCACATGTCCATCATGGGTAAAATAAGCCCACATGGAGAATCGTTAGGCTGAGATGTGATTTAAAGGTAAACCGTTTTTTTAATGTCAGAGATGCTGGTTGCTAAGAACGTGTTTAGTCAACTGAACCAAGTACAAACCTGCAGGGATTCCCTCTGCAGACCGTAATTATTACTCTGCTGTCCCTCCTCTTTCCCACAACCTCACTTTTTCCCCCCTCGTTGTCTTTTTCATGGTCAGTCTTGCGAGCCCTGGGGGGTGCTGTTCGGGTCACCCTGAACTACCCGTGAACCTCTGACCGCAGGTTGTGTTTGCACTTTGGGTGGCCTGTTTTCACTCAACCATCTTTTTCATTTTCCAGGACCTTCAGCCTTGTTTTTCTCCCTTCCTGACCTCCTTTCTGCTGCTCCTTACCCTCACCAGCCGGAGTAACCCTGGCTCTCTTTCTCAAACCCACATGAAATAGAAGAAAGTGTGTAAGGTTTTTAATTTTCAGGCATGATCGAGGTTTTTCAGTTCAGACGACCCAGTGCTGGGGTTCAGGGCCTTTCAGCCAGAGGTTGGGGATCGTTCTGGCTCAACTGTTAGCATGAAAATGCTTGTAATGTTGGTGATCAACCAGTCATTCTCTGCAGGAAACACAAGATTTCCATGTAATTATGAACGGCAATTTAAGATTTAGAGCAGTGTTTTCTGTTATGCCCACCATTGGGATCATACATTTTTCAAAGCTGACACTGTTCTGGTCATCATTACCAGTCATTCTCATATTTCTTTGAAATTTAAACACATTTTAGAAAGGTGTTGATCGTATTCTATGCGATACTTTCCTGCCATTGATGAAGTTAAGCTTCCTGACGGAAATCTACTTTTATCATGGCACCAACTCAGCTTAATGAATAAAATTCATGACCTGATTAGTAAATATGACAGCATCTCCTCGAGGTAAATCTCTGCTCCATAAATCCACGTTTCTGGCTCCTCCACCGACTGTATGTGTGGCAGCAGCAGAGAAGAACTGAAGAAGAAAACAAGAGAGATTTACAACAACAAAGAGGTCAGACTGTTTTTAGACGTTTTTAAAATCTGAATTAATGGACTCTACAAACACAGCCAGTCACTTTACTGATAGACAGATATGACATCATCTTGGTTTGATTCGCTCATGATCGGCGGCAGCTCATTCTGTTCTTGAAACTATATCGCAGGATGCCCCCTCGACCTGGTGCAGGTGGTGGGAGACGGAAGGACTCTGGCTAAAATAACATCACTGTTGGACAAAGCCTCCCACCCCATGCATGAAGCTGTTGCTGAGCTGGAGAGCTCCTTCAGTGACAGACTGCTGCATCCTTGGTGCACTAAGGAGCATTATAGGAGATCCTTCCTCCCAGCAGCTGTTAGACTCCATCTCTGCTCCCAACAAAATCAATGTGTTTATATCCAAGCTAGAATCTGTACAACCGTTTTTCTATTGTCACTTACTGTAAATAGTTTGTATTTTTAATGGCCAGAGATCCTGCCCAGAAATGCACATCCTCTACATTTTTAATTAACCAACTTAATTGTACATTCCTCTGGACCGGTGATTTTTTTTATTTTATTATTTTTTTTATTTATTTATTTTTTTACAACTCCATGTTGAAATTTTGCCTTACTGTACAGTATTTTTTAAATTCTATATTCTGTTTTTATACATATTTTATATACCAGCATATGGTCTCACAATGGATCTGAGGATCTCATCCCAGTACCTTATGGCACCTCTTATGGTACCAGGGCACCTCTGGCTAGCACATGGAGGGCTGCGCGATCATCCAAAGAAATGCCTCCCCACACCATGACTGACCCACCACCAAACCGGTCATGCTGGAGGATGTTGCAGGTAGCAAAACATTATCCATGGTGTTTCCAGACTGAGCACATGTAACAGATGTAACAGTGTGAACCTGCTTTCATCCATGAAGAGCACAGGGCGCCAATGGCGACTTTGCCAATTTTGGTGTTCCCTAGCAAACGCCAATCATCCTGCATGGTGTTGGGCTGTAAGCACAGGCCCTATATGTGGACGTCGGGCCCTTATACCACCACCTCCTGGAGTTGGTTTCTGACCGACTGAGTAGAAACATGCACATTAGTGGCCTTCAGGAGGTCATTTTGTAGGGCCCTGGCAGTGGACCTCCTGTTCCTCCTTACACAAAGGATGAGGTAGCAATCCTGCTGCAGGGTTGTAGCCTTCCTACAGCCCCCTCCATGTCTCCTGGTGTCCTGGCCTATCTCCTGGTACCTATTCCATGCTCTGGAAACTGTTCTGAGAGACAGCAAATCTTTTTGGCACCGCTCGCATTGATGTTCAATCTTGGATTGGCTGCACTACTTGAGCAACTTTAGTGGGTGGTAAAAAAAAAATGCCTCATGATGCCTCTGTGTGACAGCACTGATAAAATGAAAAAGTGACTAAAAATTCAACCAGAAAGGATGAGAACAGAGAAATGATCTATGGTTACCACCTCCAGAATCACTCTTTTATAGGGGTTGTCTTGCTAATTGCCTCTCATTTCCACCTATTATATATTCCATTTGCACAGCAGCAGGTGAAACTGATTCACAATAAGTGCTACTACCTAACTGGTGACATTGGTTCCACAAAGGTGTGACTGATTTGGGGTTACATTGTTTTGTTTAGGTGCTCCCTTTATTTTTTTTGAGCAGTGTAGTTCCTCAAATGAATGAAAGTCAATACAAAGTTTTCATTCTTTAAAACTTGCGTATCAGCACACAAAAAAAGATGACAGCCAATGATTGCAATGAGTTGATGAATCTTGAAGGCCCAGTCCTCAGTCTGCATCTCCCACTCCCGTTTCTTCATCCTGTAGCTTCATGTCTTTGCCATGTTATTAATCGATGGCATAAACTGGAGTTTAACAAATAAATGTTTGGTTTAAAGGGGTATATTCAGACTCGGAGT
The DNA here is from genome assembly GCA_014839685.1 of Anableps anableps. Classification (NCBI taxonomy): domain Eukaryota; kingdom Metazoa; phylum Chordata; class Actinopteri; order Cyprinodontiformes; family Anablepidae; genus Anableps; species Anableps anableps. The sequence continues at coordinate 25,056,622 of CM026085.1, read as the reverse complement.
AAAAGTATTCATAAGAGTTTTGAACATGCTGGGGTCAGAGTGCACCTCATTCAACCAACAAACAATGGAAAATGACTGGAGGGGAAGCTCGCTAACAGCTTTCCAGTTGTTTCATTATCACCTCTGAAATGAAGCCTGCAACTTCAAACATGTGTAGGTAGTAAAACCGTAGTAGCCCCATCTGTAGCTGAAAGTAGGTCCTTCACACCTTCAGGGATTCGGCCCATGATCTCACCTTACAAACTCTCACATATACACATGTTCAGAGATATATCAACTTGCAAATACTTACAAGTGTGCAGATGTGCATTAATGACTCGCACCGACACCTCTGAGGGCATCCAGAGCGAAGAGTCCTGCCTCGGTGGAGATGCTGAGGTCCAAGGTTTAAATTTAGAACCTCGTTTAACCTGGATTAATTGTAGTAAATAAGATCTTAATGACTGTTTATCACAACACTGTGTTCAGTACCAGAGGAAAACAAGAACTTTGGGAGAACTTTTATCCCACATTGGAATAACAAGTAGAAGCAGTGGGGTTGATTTCACTTTGAGATTTACAATCAACAATTTTTTTTTTTATCGTCCTCAGTAGACTTCTGTGTTTTCTGGAAATGTGTGTTCAGTCCAGTTTAATGTAAAAGCAAACATTGAACAAAATATCCCTTTAGGTGGGTTAAATATTGTTTCCCACATGCCATGAACGCTGAAAAAGATTTTGTGGCTAACTCTTAAAGGGGCAGTATCATGTAAAATTGACTTTTTTTGAGCTTTGCATCATCTTATGTTTTTCCCTCATCAAAAACATACCTGGAGTCTTGCTTGATTCTTTCATGCATGTTTGAGAAATCTTTTAATCTCCCATGACAACCATTCAGCTGTAAAAAAAAAAAACAAAAAAAAAAACACCTGCACCTCCTTGGAGCTGCAGTTTCCGAGCTTCCGCCTCACAAAGCAACCCTCCCCACGACTTCAACACTCAGCTCCTTCAGACTAGCGGCAGCAGCAATTAGCAAACACCTGGTGGAACTGCACATCTGCTGAACTTATTATACAAGCTACTTCTAAGTGAAACACTGATAAAAATGTTGTTAAAGGGTTAATAGAGAAGTGATGTTGTGATGACTTCCTGTAGGCAGAGTTTCAGAAGGAGCAGTACTTTCTTAAAGAGACAGAGGACCAATTTCAAGGTGTTAAATTATGAAGTCAAATTTCTTTCAAGTCATGTTTGATATATACAGCATTTTTGTAACAACTGAAGCTAACATAGTTACTTGATTGTGGTATAAAATGATTCTATGTGGCTGGAAAACACATAATACTGCCCCTTTAAAACCTTTAATGTGACATATATATCTTGTAAAATGGAGCTGAAAAACAAATGAAAAAAAATTAAAATGCAAAAACACAAAAGGTGAAATAACCCAGACAATAGATATGCAAACTAATACTTTGGGAAATTAATTTTTAAAATTAATTATTCTGGCATTTGAAGATCTTGAGAATCTGATTAACCGGAAGCAAAGTTCAGTTGGCTTCACTGGGAAGACTGGTGTAGGGCAGGTGTTCCCATGCCATGTCCCCCCAAATAGCATTAGCTTCTGGGCAGGGACCCCCTTTCCAAACCCACAGACAGTGGTACAAAATGTAAAGAAACATCAATTTTTAGAATGTTTTTTTTCTTTCTCACTTTTATTCCCTGTTCAATAATTATTACATTTGTTTAGCGTAAATGCTGCCTCCTACTTTCTGATTTTAGTTCACCATGAGTTCTTAAGGGGATCCATGATTAGATGTAATAGTATACTTTATTTGAGAAACCATTATTTCAGAGGTAAAAACAAAATTGTAAAAATTATAGGCTGCTTAATTTTTATAAATTTAAATGAAATATTGTCACATGTATGTCGCCATGTTGTTTACGCTGCAATGCATTCTGGGTAGATAATGTATACCAGTACCTACAGTGCTAGCTCCATCTAGCCGAAACAGTAATTATTGCAAAATAAGTAACATTCAGCCATTTCAATTTGAAACAGAGCGTGTTGAAATACACGGGAATGCAGAAATGATGAGAGTAAATGAAGATGAGGAGGACCGAATGGAGGAAGAGAAGAGATTCGACTGAAAAAACTGGTGTTTGTGTGGCTGCCTCTTGGAAATGTCAATCCAACAGTAAGCTGCAAAGATTTCCACTTTCTAACTCAAGCTGGTAACGATAAAGATCGGGATCAAAACATCTTCTCAAATATATTACAATATTGTCTTACACAGACTTAAAGATGTTTCACTGTCACTTTAAACATCCATTCATTATCTTCCAATTTGTTTTCCTTTCCCGTTAGCTCCAGCTAATGGTGTTACCCCTCTCTTTATCATAGTAAACAGTAGATTACAAACCAATCACGCCCATTAGTTTCAACAAATAACTCGTGTATATAGGCAAATGAAAACTTTGAGGTAGTTTGCCTCCATCCAGAGGTTCTCTGCGCTGCCCTAGTCAGCCTCCACAACTTTGAGGTCTTGTTTCATTTATGGACTCGACTCCACTTGGCCCTACTCCCGTCGTCAGCCTGGCGTGCATTGTGCAGGTGAAAAAATGGCGACCTCCGTCGGTGAAAAGTATAGTAAAGATGTACAATTTTTGAAGTAATTATGAGTTTTTATATATCACAAACAACAACGTTTAGGTTAATAGCAAAATTACAATATATTTAGGCCAAGATGTTCAACTAGGCGTGGATCCCTTTAAGGGCCAAGCATGGTCCGACTGAAGTACAACTGTCAACGCGCGGTCACGTGGTTTTCGGACATTTGTTTTCGCACAGACCCATCGGGCCAAGTTCCGGTGTGTGGTTTAATAAACACAGAGATCATGGCAGGGAGGATCGACTATTATGAGTTCACAAGATCGGAGCAGGAGAAAATAATGATTGATGAGCTGGAAAATCTTATTTTATTTTACGAGTTATCAAAAAAAAAAAAAAAAAAAAATAAGAACGGAAGGCGTCGGTGGGACGTTTTCCCGCTGCATCGGACCACAACAGAGCAGGGTGAGTTTAAAGGTTGTACAGTCAGTTTGGGATAGTTTGAGGAGTGCGGGGAGAAATGAGAGGTCAAGTCTCGTATCTAAAGAAGTCAACAATAACTTGTATTTGCTAAATAAAACCCCCAATTTGAAGTACACGTTTGAAAGTACGTTATATCGACGATAAAACTTTTATTTTGAAGGTTACAACTTTACACCTCGTGCTAGCTTGAGTGACGTAGCGAACTAAGAAAGCGAGGCTTTCTGTGTTTTAATGCAGTTTAACAGTCACTTCCGTTTACCTCCGACTACGAGTTTTGTGTATTATATCGCGGATTAATTATGTAACAAACACAAACATCGGTGTGCTGTTTTGATAAAGTAGCCTAGTTGATTTCCGGTATGCTATTCTGACGGTGTATGCCAAACAAACAGAACACCGGAAGTCAACCAGGCTACTTTATCAAAACAGCATACCCATGTTTGTTCTGTAATAAATGCGTGATATAGTAGTTAAATATATAAGTGATAGAAGTGACAGTTAAATTGCTCTAAAATACAGAAAGCCTCGCTTTCTCAGTTCGCTACTTCACTCAAGCTAGCGAACAGCTAGCGGGATGTGTGTAGCGGTAGCCTTCAAAATATAAGGTTTTTCATCAATATAACGTACTTTCAAGTGTGTACTTCAAATTGGGGGTTTTATTTAGCAAATATAAGTTATTGTTCAGTTCTTTGGACACAGGACTTGATGTATCTTTTCTCCCCGCACTCCTCAAACTAACCCAAACTGATTTGGCCCTGGTAACCAACCATTCTGCAAACAATAGATTAATATTTGTTATTTATTATTATGTTTCAGTAAGATACACTGCATATGCTGGTTCGGTGTAACACCCATAAGAACAGCATACCCTTCACAAACATGGGTATACTGTTTTGATAAAGTATGCTAGTAGACTTCCGTATGCTATTCTGACGATGTATGCCAAACTGACAGAACAGCGGACGTCAAGCAGCTGCGACAATGAGAGCCGGTTTCGGCAGTTCGGCCCGTCCATGCCTGGCCCTTTAGGGTTGTTTGCAGCAGTGTTTTCCACAGCAGGACGGGTTCTTCTCTTTTTCTTGTCAAAAGCTTTTTTTGAAACAATTTTGCACTCGCAATACTAGTTTGAGGAACAAAACGGCTTGGTAAATTTGAGCCAATCAGAGAGATGAGCATGGCAAATAACATTTCAATAATTATTTTCACTTATATTTTTGAATAATGATTGAAAAACTTTACATTTTATGATTTAAAAAATATGGCTAAAAATCTATGATTAAAAATGTATTAGATTGATTTGATTTTTGCTTTTTTTTTTTTCCTCATCTTCCTTCCAACTCTCTGAGCCCCCCCAGCGCCCCTGCCCCACTTTGAAAACACTGGAGTAGGGTTTAGTTTCTGGTTGCATAATGTCTCCAAAGTCCACAGCTTTGCATCTTTAAAATTAATTCCTGAATAGTTAAATGAAATGATGTTGTTTGTTTTGGTTTTATACCCTAAAAACCATTATCTGCTTGTACTGATTGCATTTTAGAGGAAATACAAGCCATCGCCTTTGTTGCAGTTTTATGTTTTCAAACTGCAGAGGATTATTGCAATGTAACCAGTGACCCCAGTTAAACTGGATGTTTTAAACTTTATCTGTCATGCGTGTGTCTGAGTGGTTAGGTGTTACCGTCAGGCTAAATTGGTCTTTGCTGTTGTTCACTTTCTGCTGGTTGTAAACTCATTTTTACACACCAGGCTCCTCTCATTAACTGCTGTGTTAACTAGGTCTGAGGAATGCAGTTTGAGCAGCTCAGTGGAAAAAGCTATATAACTTAACAAGATGCTGATCACCAAATGGTTGGGGGGTTTCATCACTGTGAAGCTGCGTGTTGTGACATTGTACCAGACCTCAGGTGAGGCAAGAAGGTGGTCTGCTACCTTCTTCATCCTGTGGTTCATCTCTGAAACCTTCAGCTTCACATTGAGGATGAGCGGGAACGTTTAAGGTGGTGACAGAAAGAAAGCCGCTCTGGGGTCTTGAGCTCGACAATTTAGACGGATGTCAAGGAGAAATGAGCCTCTGTGTCGTGTCATATTCAAACCCCCCTTAAACAATAGGATTACAAACCATTTGTGGCCCTTGGAGGGATTTTGTCCAGTCCCCCGCTGACTGTGATTTCGGAATAGTCAAAATTTGGCCAATCAACACAGGTGATCGGTGCAGACAGATTTTTAGGGCTGCAGCTAACAATTATTTTAGTAATCGGTTGCTCTATCAATTATTCTGAGGCTTAATCCATTAACTGGATAAAAAATAAAAATAAAAAAATCGCCTCATTCTGCAGATTTTTTATTTAAGCATTTTATACAATAATAAAAATTAAATTATGAAAAATAATTTATACATATGTTAAAATTATCATTATGTTGTGACAGTTTAATATAAAACGGATAATCTGAGAAAAAAAAAAATCAAGCTCCTCTGCTTTCTACCAGTGCTCCCAGTACTAACTGCAGAAATACACCATTCAGTCAGAAACAACTAATCAGAGCCAGGAGGAGGGTCTTAGTGCTGTCAATCACTCCCCCCTGCTCTCTGCTACGCTACAGCCGGTTCACCACAACATAGCCTGATGCTAATGCTAAGGCTAGTTAGCATGGTCACCGATGACGGTGGATAAACAGTTTTCCTGGAACGGTGAGTTGATTCTCCACCATTAGCACATTTAGCAGCGCGTACATGAGGGTTATTGGCAGCGTTAAGCCCCTCCTCCTGGCTCTGATTGGTTATTCTCATTGGTTGTTTCAGGTCGGGAGCAGCGCATTTCTTTAGACAGCGATAGCAGCTCAGGGAGGAGGTGGAGGAGCTCCATCTTTTCACAGATTATCTGTCTCATTCCAAACTGTCACGACATGGTGACAGTTTTAACAAATAATAAAAAAAAAAAACATTTTTGTAAAAGTTACAAACTGCAGCTTTAAAAGATGCAAATAAATAAATAATTAAATTCCTTTTTTAAATAAGAAAATAAACATTTAATTGCTAAAAATGCAGTAACAGCATTCCTTTAGTGAACACTTGATCATTTGTAGCAATGGATGCATCTGCAGTGAAAACAAACACTTTCTACCATCAACATGTGGAAAACTCAGGCCTTTCTGCTTGACTTAACATCAATACAGTGTCAGACTGATCTGTTGATTATTTTTGGATTAACTGATTGATTGAAAAAAAAATCTATTCAGCACCTTTTGCTGTCCAGTTTGAACAGGTGAAGGTAATGTATATAAATGTATATATTTTTTTGTTTTTGTCAGTTTTCTCTCAATTACTGCTCTGTGTTCTTTCTGAAAAGCACAGACTTTTTTTTTAGTCTGTATGCTCTAGTTAATTAATCAATTACTAAATTAGTTGAAAATTATTTTATTAATCCAATTAATCATTTCACCCCTACAGATTTTTAAGTCAAATAAAAATCTTAAAATGGGAAAATGTTGGGTGCAATTCAAGACATTCACCTTTTATTTCCCAAATTTTGTTTTTTATATTAGTGAAAAAAATGGGGCCCTTTGAGTGCTTTCCACTTGAACCTTTTGAGTCAAGTGGCAAAAAGTTTGGACGCTACTGTCCTAGAGAGTAAAAGTAAAGAATGAATCACACACACTGCAAAAACACAACATCTTGCCAAGTATTTCTGGTCTAGTTTCTAGGGGAATATCTTGAATACACTTGAATAACATAAAACTAACTTACAAGTAACCTTTCAGCAGATATAGCAGCTTTTTAAAGTAAATAATTCCTTAATATTGATGAAAAAGTGCTAGTTATAAGTGAAATAATCTGCCAGACATTTTTCATAAGTTAAAATGTCTTGTTTCACTGGCAGATTATTTCTCTTACAACTAGTATTTTTTCATCAATATTAAGGAATGACTGTCTTTGAACAAGCTCCTATATCTGCTGAAAAGTTACTTTTAAGTTAGTTTTCTCTTATTTCAAGTGAATTCAAGATATTTGCGCCAGAAACTGGCCCAGAAAAACTTGGTCAGATTTTGGTTTTTTTCGCAGTGTTGAAATACTTCCCCTCAGATTGATGTAATGTGAAATTTTAGGGGTGTCAATAGGAGACATTTTATCCTGGAGACGCAGCATTTTCCCGTATTTCTTTGTGCTGGTTCCCTTTCTGTGGTATGGGCTCATGGGGATAACTCAGAGGTCTGAGACAAGAACAATGAAGAACGTAAATAGCTCCAAGTATCCATGTCCTTGAAGAAGACTCAGGAAATGCTCGCAAAGTTTTCCTGTAATTCCCCAAGATCCCTTTTTTTAAAAGCGCTCTTCTATATTTCTGTGCCGGAGATGTCTCCAGTCCAGTCCGGTCTGCGAGTTTAAGTGAGAGGTCAGCCATCCAGCCCAAAGTTACGACACCCGGACGGAGCTGGGTGAGGAAGAGGAGCGTGAGAGCCCAATAACGGAGGTCCGGGCTGATTCTGAAGGGACTTTTAAAGGAAACGTCTCCGACTCTGTGACGACTGGTCGGCCCTCGAGGTTTCCTTTGAAGGATGTCAGTTCATTCATCCAAACGTCACGGAGGGCCTCCTAACGTCTGACAAGTCACCGCAGCCCGTTTCCCGTGTGGGACAGGATGCTGGGGCTGACCACAAGGAGCCAAATTTAAACTGGTCTGACTGGTTGCGCTGGACGTTTGAGGCCTTACCTTCGCCGTCCTGAGCTCGGTGTGGGAGCCGTAACCGTGTCCTGTCTCACAGCCGCTGAAACAATGCCCACCTTTGTTCGGCCCATTGTTGCTCTGCAGGTCGAGTGTGTGGCTTTTCACACAGAGCGGGGTTTTTACTAAAGCCGTGGGACACTGTAATTACAAATTAGCATCAGCATTAATACGATTTCAGGCCGTTAAAGCTGGAGTAGCTCGTGAAAAGCTGCATTTAAGCACCTCAGAGGCGGCTGGTAAAAGCAGCGATGAAGGGAAATAAAACGTGTTTGTGCAGATCTTCAGGATGACGCTCCGGTTGTCTTCAGGACTGAATCACATTAATTATGCGAATGTTTCTGCCTGTATGTATTTATGCCTCTGCCACTTTTAAACATGCTTTACCCACCCTGCCTTTCTCGTATAACTGAATTTATTTGTCTCCGTGCGTGTTTGTTGTGCTTTGTGGTGGTCACAGTTGCACAATGTCCCTCTGTGTGTTTGCGAGCAACAATAGATAGTAAAGTTAGTTTCGTACTGTGATGATTGCTCTATAAATCTGAGGGCAAATGAAGCTTTCTTTTCACTGAAGGCTCATTGTTTATTGTCCGGTTTGAACGCTGCTCTGGTTGGTTGCAGGATACTTTATCACTGCCGCGTCCTCCTCTGTGTTTAAAGCAGCACAACAAGCTCCACTGTGAGTTTATATCCTCAGGAAACTTAAATTTACCTTTGCTACACTTCAGGCCTAGCAAAAGTGTTCATATCCATTAACAGTTTGCACATTTTCTCACCTTAAAACCACAAACTTCAATGTTTTTATTGGGATTTTATCTGACAGACTAATAAAGTAGCACATAATCGTGAACTGGAAGATAGAGGATATATAGTCTTTAAAGTTTTTTTTGTTTGTTTTTTTTTACACTTGTGCTGTTTTGCAACGTTAAAAATAAGTAAAATCAAACTGTACCTAACCCAACACACAGTGGTGGGCCGTCTGCAGGCCCAAACACTATCAGAATCCCTAACGTATATCTACAACCTAAATTGTGATGTTTGTTCAAGTAAATGTTCATGATTTACTTCCAATACTCTGCTGTCCGTTTTGTAACGTTTCTTTTGGCTACGCTGCTTCCTGTACGTGTCTGTAGCTGCGCTTCCATTTCAAAGGTAAGTAAATCTCTGTTGATTTTCTGCTAATGTGAAAAAAACACAATTTCCCAATTGCGTTGTTTCCATTAAATAAGAAATGAAATTAAAATCACACCTGAATAAGCTTGTTCACACGATAAGTCATTTAAAACATGCCGCGTCATGATCCTCCAACTACTTCCTGTTGTTGTCTTCTTCGTGGTTTGCGCTAGCAGCAACATCCGGTTGTTGATCATGTGACTCGTGTGATGCGAAAAAAGTGTTTCCATTGCAGTTTTGCGAAATAAACCAATTTCGATATGAACAAAAAAACCACCTCATTGTAGCGTCGTAACGTTTTACTGAAAAAGGATAATATTTTCAAAAATGACGTGTTTCCATTAAGCAAATTTATTTCTGTTATTTCAAATTCTGCAGTTTCAAGGTTGATGGAAACGCAGCTACTGTGGATTATCATTATTCCCTCCACTCAGATTTTAGTCTCTATCTTATCTGCCCAGGGCCTTCAGAATCCATAGATGTTAAAGCTGCAGTGTGTAACTTTTATGAAAAAAGTTTTTTTTTAAATATTTGCTAAAATTATTATGTCATGACAGCATAATATAAGACAGATGATGATGACAGATGAGCCATCTCCCAGCACTCCCAGTACTAACTGCAGAAATACACCACTCAGTCAGATGCTGGTCAGAGTTGATGGGAGGATGGATGGAGTCCTCTAAACTGGTTTTCCACTGTTATTTTCCTGTGGTATAAACATTTTTTTAATGTCAGCAGCATGTTAGCATGAAGAGACACCAACGCATGCGTCAGTGGCACCAGCCTCCGACCTTCAGCAACTCTCTATCTGTTAACGCTTGTAGACAGTGGCACAACAGCAGTAGAGGGACATGACAGTTATGATGCATTGCAGCTGTCCTCCCAAGAAGGTTAGGGTAATACTGCGTTCAGACTGAAAGTGTTTTGAGTGTCAGGGGTGTCTGGTTTACATGTAAAGTCTATGTGGACGCGCATCTAGGGGGCGACGAGAAGTGTCGTGGTGCATCTCACGCATCTGGTGCTTCAGATTTTGAGAGTTTGACGGTGCGTCCAAAGCGGTAGATGCTAGAAGTTTTGCGGAGCATCAACCAATAAGAGAGACTCCGCTATGTGACGTAGTGGCACATTTTCTGACGGGACGGAAGAACCTAGAGCCAGGGAAGTCGCATCACACAAAGATGACAATGGAGGACAAACTCATGGTCACTGTTTCTGCCCGTCCTATTATTTACGACCAGTCAAGCAGGTCGTCAAACTGGGCCCGGGTAAGACGAAAATAGCACTGAAAGCAACCCTCATCAGCACACAGCTCCTGGAGTAGGTGGTGAAACTTCCCAAACTCAGAACGCCTCTGAATTATTGGTAGATCCAGACACAGTACAGAGGCGCCTGACGATGATGTTCTCATGCTTTCAGTAAATAAAGCCAAGCCACTCTTTCAATTTCATCTGCAACTGTACAAAGAGACCGGCAGAGGAAACAACCAAAAGTCAAGAGGCTCTTCCTAACGCACGTCTTTCCACGCTTTGCTCAGACGCAGCTCTAGAGCGATTTAGACACTCGATATCAAGCGTCTGACTTCAGTCGTCCAACCTGAGGCGTTGGACGCCTTTTTGACATTTGGTCAGAGTGCTTCCAGCACTGTGTGAGCATGGTGGGGTTGTAGCCTTGACATAAGGATAACACAGAGTTCTCCTTCAAACATTGATCATCAATTCACACTAATGCATAAGGACCCTACTTCCCAAAGCACCAGCCAGGGCCAGGACGATAAACCAGTATGCCCCCACACAGAGGTTTCAGGAAAGATTGAAGGTCTTCTGATCTATCTTGCAATGTCTGGAGAACACAGCGGTTGTAATACCCCCCAGAAGACCTCATCAAGACCCTGCAAAGACCGTTCACTTTCCAGCAAACTTTTCATGTCATTGCACGGCACTCTTTGGTGAGAAGAGGCTGTTGCTCTAACCTCCATACATGAAGTCAGACATTTAGGCCACCCTGCTCTTTATATTCCCTTCAGATACCTTTGGGGCCTACAGTACTAAATGTTTCCAGATACTTCACCATCCTGCACTCAACCTGTACTGATACTGCGTTCCAGTTTCCAAGGACCGCCAGCTGGTATGCTTCAGCCTGTCATTGTGCGTATTTGATTTAGGGCTCCTCCAAAAACACCGCTTGAGATTGTGGTTTTGCCTCAGGACTGAATCTCTCCCAGGAGTTTCTGTTTGAGAGAAGAATCGCTGCCAACAAGGAGAGACGAACATTCGGCTTCGTGTTTTCATCCACTCACAGGGTGGTTCGGTCTGCTGTATGCGTGTCTTGAAACAACACAAACCTGTGGATTGATGAAGAACGTTGTTGAGAAGAACATAAAACTAAGACAAACCTTCCTCCTCCTCCTTCAATCGTCCACTTCAGAATAACTCAAACTATAATTTTATTTTGTTTTTGTTTTCCACGGCCAAACCTCTCAATATCTTTTTTTAAATTTTGCATTCCCTCCATCAATCTTGTCGTATTTCTTCGCTGTTTTGTGTAATTCCCAAAGCCAGAGCTTAAAGCGGTGATAATAAAAGCTAAATCAGTGCAGACTAAACATTTGGTTTTTGTGGCTGCTCAGAACGGACAATCAACCAAACAGGACGCCGGCCAGCCTCATGATGCAATATCCTGTTGGGTTAAATCCTTTTATTCTAATGTAACTTGGAGCCCATCCTCAGCGTCGTGGAGCTGATGCCAAACTGTATGTCTCCACAGGCTCATATCCGTTTACTCACCTCTGTGAATGAGAGCAGGAAAAACCAGGGTTCAGACGTCAGAGAGGAAACAGCCAGCAACTTTATTCCAATATGTTTTTATTGCTGCGATTATTAGATTTCATGAAATAAATCCATTTTAAGCGCCCTGTTTCACGATGTGGACACACGCTCGCTTTAATGTTTTCTGCGTCGGGGTGTGTGTTTCTGTGCGTTTTGCACATTCAAAGGTGTCCGCCACAATACAGCTATACACTAACACTAATTCTGTTCCACAGCGCTGCTTAGTTTCCATTTAACACTGAAGCAGGTCCACTCTGATCTGCTGACCCACTTTAAGTGTGTGTTTGGGTTTGACAGAAGAGTATTAACGCCTATTTTCCACAGTCAGTGAGGTTATTCCATCATGTTTCCACTTTTATTAATGTATTTAAACAATGTTGAACTGTCTGTGTTTCATTCATTTCATTTTGAAAACAAATATGTTCCTCATGCTGTGAAACTATTTTTTTTTGTCAATTTTTTTTAGTGTTTGTATAAAATTGTCTTTAGCAAATATCATATTTCTCTAACGCAACTCCTGGTGTGTTTTTATTCTGTGAACGTACATCCGTTTTTCTTTTTTCTTTTTTTTTTTTTTTTTTTTTTTTGCGTCACTGAGGTCAGGTTTGCAACAGAAATCCTTCAGCGTTCCTATAACAGTCAGTACGATGGAGTGTTAGGGCCAAGCAAAGAAAAAAAAAATTAAATTAATAATTAGGTCATAATATTATGAGAATAAATTCAGTGTTATGAGCATAAATTCGTAATAATACGAGAAAAAAAGTCATAATATGAGAAAAAGTCAAAATATTACCAGAATAAAGTCATAGGACAATAAAGCCGAAATAACTCAAGAATAAACTCATATTATTACCAGAATAAAGTCGTAGTATTAGTAGAATAAAGTAGTAATTTTATGATAACTCCTACAAGAAAAATAATAAAATATGAAAATGAGGAATGTTGAGCATCTTGTGAAGTTATACTTTGGTATCGGTTTTATAAATAAGGCAATATTTAATCTTTTCACACATCAGCATTAAATTATTATCAGCAGCAGGACTTTGAAACGATTGTGCAAACGACTGAGTCTGTTTCAAAGAAAGAATCACGAACTAGACAAACTGGTCACGTCAGATCTTGATAACTTTATCGTTTATCGCAGCTTTTATCTCATTAAAACAACTTTTTTCTAGTAATTTTATAACTTTCTTCTGGTATTTTTGTCTTTATTCTGCTAAAGTTTTGACTTTATAGAAGTAATTACAAACAAAATCTCTTAATCTTGCCCTAATACTCCATCATAAGTCAGACAGAGCACAGTGCTGTCAAAAAAAAAGTCACTCCCTTAAAGATTTATTCTGTTTTTGCCTTTTTTTCACTCTTTAATGTTTCAGATAATCACATAAAATTTAACCAGACAAAGATAACCTGGATAAATACATTCAGCAGTTTTCAAATTATGATTTCAATCTCTGTGGGAACGAAAGAAAATCCAACCCAAATCAGCTCTATGTGAAAAAGCAATTGCTTCTTCGACCTTTTAACTGGTTTTGGCGCACATTAAGGATTTGCGACGTCAAGAAACTTTTGCCCACTTTTCTTTACAGAGTTGTTTTAATTCAGCCACAAATGAGGGTTTTTGAGCATGGACTGACATAAACATGGGCACACATCCGCTAAGGTGCTGATAGCGGAGCTAATTTTTCGTTTAGCGCTTTTGCTAATTTTGAGAACATTTACCTCACTTAGCTTCCCCTAAATTAATTTTTCCAGATCAATTCTGAGGCACTAATTTACTTGTTTTGTAAACTTTCAGATGAATAAAGTTCGACATCTGTGTTGAAGTTTAGGTGTTTACATTCATGCTTTTATTTTGAAGTGTGTAAAGACTATTTACGCAGCAGTTCCAATCATGTTCAAGAGAAGAAGAAAAGAACGAAAGGGTAATATATTTTTTTTTTAAATCCAGTTTTTTGCTTTAAATGACAAAAGTTTTTGGAGCGCCAATGACATTGTAACTTTCTTTTAGCATGGCTTTTAATATTTTTTGAAAAAGAACACACGCTGGGAACCAAATCTATATTACTACTAATAATAAGAAACATCTAATGTTAAAAACACAAGAAATAACTAAGGTTTGGTACTTAAACAAATGTCAGTTTACTAGATTAAATTTGTAATCTCTTTGGTATTTGATATTTAACACTTGTTATACGTTCTGCAGGTCATTACCTAATTAACACCAAGAACAGCAGCGTTCATTACAGGTACCACTGCTGCTATTTAAACCTCCATACTTTCCATGTATGTGTGTTTAAGCCTTTCTCACCTTGCAAGGCCCAAAGTCTGAGTCCCATAAGAAGAAGTGCTGTTTTGGGGTTAGATTTAGGACTAATGCCTGATTCACACAGCAAGATTTTAAAAGTCTATGATAAAGACTCATAGATAAAACAGGTTTGGTTCCACAGTTTGTGGTGTTCAGCCACACAGCAAATACAACACAACACACATGAACAGATTTCACTCACCAACCTTCAGATGCCAGATGGGAAATCTCATGAAACCTCTCGAGATTAAACGTGAGTTCAAAGTAAACAAACATGGCCGACGAGGAAGAAGCAACGGCGACAGGTTTGTGGACTATTTTTAACGGAGAAAAAAAAACTATACAAAAAGACGTTTCCGACATTTACCGGACTTTCTGATGCGCCATGGCAGTTGTTTTGTCTGCGGTGTATTTCCGATTCCATCACCTCGCTTTCTGATTGGCTACTCATCACATTCAGCAGGCTGCGTTCTCATTTGTCCAACAGGGGAGCATCTGGCCAAGGCAATCCGACATGTTGAATATCCCCCGATTTTAGATTAGAGCTGTCCCGACGTCCTTACGAGCGGACTAGATCACTCCAAACACACCACAGGAATATCTCATTAGATTACCTTTACAGCTATCTCGATAATCAGAGGGGGAAACCGGGACAAAAATCAGGATAATTATCTTGCCATGTGAACTGAGTTCAGGGTTAGGCTATAGAAATGAATGAAAAATGATTGTATGTCAATGCAGACTCCTTGTGAAGCTAGAAAGATGAAATGTGTGAGTGTTACATGTGTAACACATGTGGCACTAACACACACCCAGGTTGGTTCCCATGCCTTATTAATTTCAGGTTTTATGGCGTGTAATCCTGCAGCCAGTGGTGCGGTACAGGTATGCAGGTCTGTGTCAGTGGGTGCCGGTACCGCTAACGAAGGTGACCAAACACGCCCACACACACTCTGGCCCCCCTGCTGTTTTAGGAGCCATGGTTTAGGAGCAGACCAAGGCGTCTCACTGGTCCCTGGCAGAAGTCCAGCAGCCAATCACCGACCTTTGCCAATTAGAGCTTAATGTACGGCAGGCAGAACATTTTAAAAGGCTGCTTAGTACTATATGTGATAGTGCCATTGTAAAATGTGTGTTTTCAGAGCTTGTTTGTTGTCATTTTGTGTGGTTATAAGCGTGTGCTGACTGCACTCATGGCAGTCGCCCAACTTGACATTTACCCATTAAGATAACAACCCTGCTGCACTGCCAAAACTATTAAAGAGCAGTTCTAAGGTGGATGTGTGTGTTTTCTACTTGTGGCTTTTATAATAGTCCCAGTGGTTGATTTAGCACTACCCCCCTGGTAGTGTATGTTTTTATAGTGGTTCTAATAACTAATAAGAGGTTCCCAATCCTGCAGTTGAAATTAATCTCACCATTCCAACCACAAGCTGCCTTTTCTTTCTTCAGCTTTTTGTCCTGGTTGATTACATTCCCTTTCATCATGCCAGCAGTTGTTTTTAATTTGGTTCTATTTCTAAAACCTTCTTGACTGAAGTTCATTTTCAGGGCAAACTTACCGAACATATAATGTTTTTTTTTTTTTGTTTTTTTTTAAGCTAGTAAAGCCACATGGTAAATTATTTTATGTTTAAATATGTATTAGATTTTTACTTTGCATTTTTATTTCAGTGGGGAAAAAAACTCATGATTTAACATTTCTTTGAATTAAGAGTAAAACATCACAAGTCTGACCAAACCAAGATGGGCTAACCTTTTATATAGGAATAGTGTGACATTGGTCTTTGCCCAGAATCATCCCAATATCATAAATTCAAAAGGTAAGATTTTACCAAATCATTTTTAGCAAAATCATATTGTTAGGTTGTGGCAAAAGTAATTTTTGTTTTACTTATCAAAACAAAACACACTGGTTTAAATAATGCATGTGAATGGTTCTTTTGAGTTAATTCCTATGTTCATTCATCTCAGGTAGGAGTTTTACACGCTCTTGGCCAGACATCTATTTATGTACTGCTTATTAGCCAGGTAGCTAACTAAGTAGCTAGCTTATATGATACCCTTAAATGTAGTCACATTTTAATGTATACAATTTTTTTTTTTTTTTTTTTTTTTTTTTTTGGTTAAGATCTCTGTTTGTTTGTTTTTTATGTACCGATTTGAGTTGGGGTTGTAGTTGTAATTCCCCAAATTCACCAGCAGAGGGAGTTTCTCCCAAGGTGAGTGTTGAGTGCGGTGGTTCGCTGGTAGCTCAGACCAGAGCCTGCCGACAGATCACATCTCTTGTGTCTTCCTTACCTTTTCCTGCAACAATACAGGTTAGTAGCAGCGGTATTTTGAACCCAGATCACTCTTAAGGTTATAAGAACTCCTTTTGTGCCAAGTATGTAACTTTTATGTTTGAAAATACGTTTTTGAGTTAACAAAAGAATGGCAATTGAGTTTGGCATAAGCAAGCTGGATTCAGCAGTAGTGTGTATTGGGTAAAGATGGCAAGCCAGTTCCAAATCAAACCCAATATGGTTTTGTTGTAAGCTTAGACACCACCACCGCTAGGGGCTCCATTGATAAACATTGGTTGTTTCAACACCACTAAAAATTATATCAACTCTGTCTGATCTTAGCCATAGTAACATCAGGTTAGCAACATCACTAAAACCAGGAAGATACAGCACATCACCCCTGTTCTAAAGTCCTTACACTGGCTCCATGCTAAGCTTCCTTTACGCCAACAGCTAAACAGGAAGTTGTCTCTCCGAAATAATGGCATCAAAGCTCAAACGGGAAGTTAACCATATTTAACACTGAAAAAAGGCAATAAGCGCCAAAAAAGGATGCAAGCAAATAAAGAAATTCATTTAGGGTTATTTGCATAAGAATCTCCAAACACACGTATCGTCTTTTACAATGGCGTGCCTAATTTATCCATTGTAGCATCAGTGAATCTGTGATCGAACTCATGGTCTGTTGAAGAAATCTGTGAATGTGCATTACCTGGATTACTTACACCTGGTTTGACAAAGCCGCACCTCCTGAGCTTGGTTTGGCCTTTGTGAAACGGATGAAGCCAGGATGAACTGTTGGTACTGTGTCAAGCCTGGCTTTGTCTCATTTCCTGGATTTCAGAATCCTACTTTTGTGAAACAGCCCTCAGCTTCTCCATACGGTATGCCTGAAATACCGAGGCGGGACATGTTAAAGAAATTACAAGTTGTGTGAATCCTGAGCTGCAAAGAATTTCAAATCTAATAAATTTTAAATGTTACAGCTCTGAATAGCAAATCACATAAATGACCAAATAAAAAGGTATTTATTGAATATTTTTCAGTTTTTCAGAGATTTACTTATATATGTTCTTGTCTATCATTGGATCTCTTGGCAGATCTAAACTGAAGTATACAGCTGCATAGTTAGCATTTTTTGCAGTGTGTCGGTGTGACATCATGGATGGCCTTTGTTTTGGATTGCTGCATGACTGAGTGGTAGAGCAGATGCACCATATGCAGAGGCTTTTGTCCTGTGTTTGATTACTGTCCCAGGGTCATTTACTGCATGTTGTCCCCTTCTCTCTGTGCCCTTTTTCCTGTCAAGCCACCAATGAATAGAGGCCGCTATGGCCCAAAAAAAAAAAAAAAGAAAAACAGAAGCAGATGGGTACTTTCATTCGTATTTAGTGTTAAGTGTTAAATTAATTGTATTACTTTGCAGACCCACTCTGGTAACCACAATATAAATACAGAGAAAATTGCCGAGCATTGAGCACAGTTCATTCTCTAATTGTTACAGATTCTTTCTAGATGTGATCACATATTTTATTGCTTTCAAATGGTGATTTAATGAGGATTAATACATTTTTTTCTTGTTTTCTTGTTCTTTTGCTCTCCCAGTTGTCCTTGTCTGCCAAAAAAATCTCCAAAAGCAGCATAAATCACTAAAAATGTAATATCCATATAGATGTTTTAAACCTGAGTCAAGAAACTGAAAAGAAAATCTACCACACACACACACAGACACACTCCTACTGACTGTTTAAGAGCATTTATATAAGAAGGGAGGAAAGAATAAATAAATCTATTCAGTAGCTGGAAAGCTATCAAGTCCTTAGTTTGAGAGCTCCACATAGCCACTTTCCCTCCAGTGCAGACCTTTGTACAAACTCAACTCACCCAGCACCAACACAAACAAAAGGGCAGAACAAAAATCATCTGAGTAAAAATATAGCACAGACTGCCAAGGCTATGGTCCTCCCTTTTATAAAAATAAATCCTAGCACAGAGTATGAACAATGCGCGTGCATGCGTGCATGTTGACACACTCTTGGGCGGCCGTCTAAGTGCTGCCTTTGTTTTCCATCCCACTTAAAAAGGTCAGACCCCAAGGGAGTCATTACATCGCCCCTGATATTAATGCCTATGAGCCGAGGAGATTACGCGTGTGTGTGAGCAATAAGTTTCTCCTAATGGAACTTGTCTGACAAGTGTAGATTGTAATTTTTGACAATATGTTAGTTTTTGTGCTTTTACATGCTCAGTTTGGGTGTAATCGAAGGGCTTGGCGCGGTCCCTGTGAGGCACTGCAGAGTTTGTGCAGAGCTCTTGGTGTGTTTGTTCAGTTGTTTAACAGAAAAATATTTTACATCGAAATGACTTATTGCTCTTTAACAAAATTAACTAATAGTCTGAATACATTTATGGAATTTCTCTCTTAATACAGGGCTGAGAGGAAAGGCTTAATTTTTGCCGTTGTTGTTTTGAAAGTATGGTTTGGGGAGTAATTATCAGCAGTCAGGGAGTTCTCAGTTCTCTGGGGGGATTACACTAACAGCTACCGATAGTCAAACTACCAATTACTCTCAGTACTACTCATAGGTCAAGCTAACAACTAACAGGTATTTGGAGTTAAGCTACCAACTACTCTTAGTACTACTCGAAGGTCAGGCTAACAGCGAGCAGGTATTTGGAGTTCTTCTTTTCTATAATGGTGGATTGTAAGCAACTTCGAGGTGCATACCGCCACCTAATGTACATGACTGTGTAGCAACCTTAACTCATCCATTATATTATGTTTTTTTTTATTTTGTATCATGAACATAAATAAATAATGCTTCCTTACTATATACATTTCCTCTTTATTTCATTCAGTTCACAATATTCCTTTCAGACTCAATTCCTGTCCTGCCCTTCTGTTTTCCTCAGTCTCTCCCTTTCAGGTGCATATACTTCACAGTTCATCAGTATATGTTCTACGTTTTCTTTCCTTCCACCTCCTCACATTTATCATTGTTTTTCCTCCCAACTAAACACAATGTCAGTTAGATAGGTATGATCTACCCTCAATCTCATCATTAGTATTTCTTCTCTCCAGTTTTGCTTTTAGCTTGTCTGATTAATGGGTAGCTTATCTTTATCTTGTCTTCTTTAGATGTTAGCATATTTATGATTAGAAGTTAGCTTGTCTTTAGCTTTTAGCTGTTCTGATTAATGGGTAGCTTGTCTTTGGTTAACTTTAACTTGTCTTCTATGATGTTAGCATATTTATGATTAGCTATTAGCTTGTCTTTAATTAGCCCTTACCTGATCTGATTAACGGGTAGCTTGTCTTTGATTAACTTTAACTTTTCTATCTGTGATTAGATATTAGCTTGTCTGTAATTAGCTTTTAGCTGGTCTGATTATCTGCTAAGATGTCTTCAGTTACCCTTTAACTTGTCTTCTATTAGATGTAACTGCCTTCTTATCTACTCATGACCTTTACACACAACCCAAAAACAAACAAACCTCAAAGAAACACAAAATTTTACTCTTTTAGTATGAAACAGTACAACATGATTCTGAAAAAAACAAAAATTTAAGGGTGGCACCTGTCAGTGACGGCTGCATGCCTCAGACACCTGTCCACCCTGGATGGGCTGTACTGAAATATAAATTTCCCCCCTGGGGGACAAATAAAAGAATTCTGAACATGACAATCCAATTCCAGATGGATGTTCTGGATTTTATTGATCTTTTTCTCCACTGAAAAGACATTTCCGAAATTTAACACATCTTTAAATATCACTTACAATCAAACATAGATAAATGAGAGAGATTTATGCTGACGTTGTTACTTTGTGAACATTTTTTCCAGTCTGAATATTTGGCTTGTCACATGGGTCAAACCTAAATGCTTTCAGGTGGAAGACTGGTTCTAACAGCCAGGTGAAACTACTTCTTCAGGCGATGTAAATGGACCAAGCCGGGTTTTCATTATAGTTTAGGAGTCGCCCCTGTTATGTTTTTACAGGCTAGTTTGCTACAGTATAACCTTTCTCTACAGTCAGTGAATGGGAGCCATATGGAAAACACTGTACTGTACCTAAGCTGTGATTTTAGGAACAGACGAGTTATTGTACTTAAGCGATGGAGACGGGGAAAGAACAGCAGACATGAAAATGAGCAGAAGAGTGGAAGACATATAGGACAAAGTGGATCATTGTAGAATACAATAAAGTTGTGATAAGTATAAAATATGTTTTATAAAATACTTTTTGACTAAGCTACAGTTGGACACTTGTCCTGGAAAAGTCCCCAATTGTTCATGAGATTTGAAGGAATAATTTGGGGAGTGATTGAGGAACTGTTTAAACCAGAGTTCCGGTTGAAGGGATTGTAACATGGATTAAAATTAAAATGCTAATAGCTCTCTGTCGCGCCGACCTAAAGGTAAAAGTCTATACAGTTTATGTCCAGGATGTATGGGGTCTGCAGAGATGTTAGCTGCTCTTTTCCTGACCTTAGACCTGTCCAAGTCCGGGATGGAGGGAAGGTCAGCCCTGATGATTCTCTCTGCAGACCTAACTGTTCGTTGCAGTTTGGACCTGTTTTGTGGATGTCAAACATGGTTTAAATTTTAAAACTTTTACTTGATTTCACAAAATAACACTTGAAGATAAGGTTAAAGCATTAAATTTCAGCAGCAGCAGCAGCATTAGTGAACCCATAAAACCCATCTGTGGCTGCAGACTCTGGGTGAAGGGATTTCATGGAGTTGTGGTAAACATAAATTCTGGACCAGGAATAAATTAAAACTCTCTCCACAGATGAACTAAATTTAATCGAGACCGTAAGCAATGGAAAAGTGAGGAGGGGAAAGAGCTGAGGTTGAACTTTGCGGTGGCATTTATTCAGAAGAACGACACAAGAAAGAAAAGAAACTCTCCCTCTGCATTGATTAGAGCGATTACCAAATGGAGGCTGACGCATGATTGGCAGGGAAATCTCTGAATCTCTTCCTGCAGCACGTGAACATGCACGTGCACACAGCTTGCACAGATCACATGTACGCATAATCACATGCAGCGCCACATTCACGCATGAATATTTCCTAAAACAAGCATACCCCGACTTTTGATTGATATGTGCTAAAACACATTGGCAGTTATGAATGAGTGTTAACACAGGCCTGGATAGACACATGTAAGCTCATGCATTTATTCACTTGATCTTGTAATGCATCCAACCTCATTATTCATTAGCTGTCAATCAAAAAAGGCAAAGTAGAGTTTAGTTTGCGCAGAACTGAAAAATCTTCCCTGTAGATGTTGGCGCACATTGGGAAAAAGTCCAGATAAAATGTGAACATCTGCAGCATGATTTATGAGTTTCGACTAATTCTTTTTAACATGACTGATGGAGTGTGTACCCCCAAGTAAGTCAACTGTGAATGTCATAACCAGGAAGAGGTACATAAGTATCCAATATAAGGAGACAGTTCCTTGGAAACTGTCTCCTTATACATGCGGAGACCCTCTGAAACATGAAAGAAAAGAAGATATAAACCTTTAGTTTCTAGCTGAATTTCCACAACACAAATTCTTCCAGAGACCATTAACGCTGGAGATTGCTTGTCCCAACCCCTCATCAATTACTGTCAATACTGGCAAGAGCTCATCACACTACTGTAGGTTAAGTCTGTCGCAACAAGCATTAAATCAATTATTCGCTTGATAATTTAAACGAGCTGAATAATTTCCATTTGCATGATTTTTTTTTTCTCGCATCTCTCTGGTGCATTGGTCTCAACTAGCCCCTTTTTTGAAGAGCAGTTTTGTTTACAGAGACTTCAGTTTCCATTTTATTGTTGTTTCAGGTGTTTTGTTTATTTATTTTGGATATTTAAAATGTCTTCCAGTTCCAGTGTTAAATGTTCATTAGAAACTAAAGTTTACTGATCTTTGAGAGAGTGTACTTGAATTATTATGCCATTACAATGATATAACTTGAAAATGGTCTCAAAGAAACAATATTATCATTTATCGCAATAACTTCTGGGACAATTTATCACCCAGCTAAATTTGTGATTTGTGACAGCCTTACTGTAGGTAGCATCAGAACTGGCCCTGATAAACTCACGATTCCACATAAACAAAGACTTCTGCTTTGTTTTTTTCCACACTTAAATCTTTCATATCCAGAGATAAAGTCATTAAATACAAAAATCAGTTTTCAAATAATGGTTTAATTTATTTTGTGAAAAAAGTTGTACAACCTAACCAGGCCCTGAGTAGAAAATAAAAAAATATCTCTCTAAATCTAGTAAGTGGTTTCATCAACTATGATGAGTCATTCAGGCTCTAAAGTTAAGTCAAGTTTATTTGTGTAGTACATTTCATCAACAAGTCAGTTCAAAGTGATTTTAAATGATAAAACATAATAATAAACAAGCAAACAAAAAACAAAAATACATTGCATTGGTGGAATAAAGACAAGTAATAAAAAGTTGTAATCCAGATTAAAACTAATGATGTTCCAGTTATTATTAATCAAAGGCAGCTCTAAACAGGTGAGTTTTTGTCCTTGATTTAAAGGAACTCAGTGTTTCATCAGTTTTGCAGTTTTCTGGAAGTTTGTTCCATACAGAAAATGAAAGCTGCTTCTCCATGTGTGGTTCTGGTTCTGGGAATGCCGAGTAGACTAGAACCAGAAGACCTGAGTGGTCTGGAAGGTTGATGCAATGACAACAGGTCTTTAATGTATTTTGGTGCTAAGTTATTCAGTGATTTATAAACTACCAGAAGTATTTCAAAGTCTATTCTCTGAGCCACAGGGAGCCAGTGGAAGGACTTTAGAACCGGTGTGATGTGCTCTATCTTCCTGGTTTTAGTGAGAACACGAGCAGCAGCATTTTGGATCAGCTGCAGCTGTCTGGTTGACTTTTTTTTATTTTATTTTTTTATTTTTTTACAGACCTGTGAAGACACTTGTAGTAATCAGTGCGACTAAAGGTAAACACATGGATGAGTTTCTCTAGATCTTGTTGTGACATTAGTTTTTTAATCCTGGAAATGTTCTTCAGGTGATAGAAGGCTGACTTTTTAACTGTCTTTATATGTTTCAGAAAGTTCAGGTCCGAGTCCATCACTGCACCCAGATTTTGGGCCTGATCACTAGTTTCTAGCTGTAATAACTGAAGCTGCTTGCAGACTCTTGATTGTTCCTCTTTGGGTCCAAAGATAATAACTTCAGTTTTGTTTCTTTTCAGCAGGAGAAGGTTATGATACATCCATGCATTGATTTGTTGTAAGGATCTGTTCAGTGCTTGAAAGCACCAAAGCAGTCCCTCAGCATCACACTACCACTATCTTTGACTATATGTATTCTTATCTGAAATGCTGTTTTAGTTTTACATTTAGTTAGTTAAACATTAGTCAATAATTCCTTGATTGACTGGTTTTTGGTGTATTGTTTTCAGCTGGTCAACCATCCAAATCTAGTGATTTCTCAGTGCATCTCTGAAGGTCTTGAACATTCTGGGCTGTTAGGTGAAATATATACAAACGTGTTAACTGATATGTACAAGATGACCAATGATTGCATCTTGTTGCTGTAGAAAGTTAATTGATGAGACTAGGCTTCAAACCGCAGTGTTCAATAATACTTGAAAACCCAACAGATGCACTGCTACCACTTCTCAGTGGTTAAATATACTAATTAGAGAGAGAAACTCTCACAGATGCAGTCCATTCCTCTCTAAACCTAATAAGACAAGTATTTAAACTCATTCTTAATGTCTTTATAAAGTTCCAGTAACCTCTTCTTCTACACTGGGCCAACACCACATAAATAAAACATCACTCATGGAGATGGTTTGTTCTTTTATCCAGTGATGCAAGTCATTCATACACAAAAAAAGCTAAAACATGGTTTCCGTCAAACAGTGACTGACCAAACTAATC
The DNA here is from genome assembly GCA_014839685.1 of Anableps anableps. Classification (NCBI taxonomy): domain Eukaryota; kingdom Metazoa; phylum Chordata; class Actinopteri; order Cyprinodontiformes; family Anablepidae; genus Anableps; species Anableps anableps. The sequence continues at coordinate 25,032,312 of CM026085.1, read as the reverse complement.
AGTCAGTTTCACATTGAAACTGCCTGAATTTATTGTGTGATGCAAAATTTCACTGTAACTTGGCATAAAACAGTTGGATGGAAACACCGAGCATCAGATCTAGTTTCCTGTCCCCCATGCATTCACCCTTCTTGTACTCTCGGCACTTCTGCCAGATGTGTGTAAGCGGAGGTCAGAGGATCGAGATCAACGCGGAGCCTGACAGAGGGATAATTTCACACCTGTAGGGTTCACGGCCTCAGAAAACTTGACTGGTGAGGAAAATGATGAAGTCTGAATAAATTTTCTCGTTTCTGCTTTTCTTTAAAGAACTGGTTTGGTTTTAAAATTACAGTTGAAAATATAAGGCTTAGTGGGGGAAAAGATCTTTGATAGGTTGGCAAAAAGGATATGTGTGTCTCTGACAGGCAAGACTTTGAAGACTTCAAAAAAATAAATAAAAGTCTCTTCTCCAGATGGATCCTGGCGGTCATCGTGTGGTACCAGGATCAAATTATATGCAGACGATGTAAGAAAAGGATCCAAAGATCAAACAATCTCTGGTTTAAAAAGTGTATTCACACGGTGTGACAAATTTTCAAAGCTCTTAAAACTGGTGCCCATCCATATTATACAGGTTAGCAAACTTACAAAGTAATGCCTGAACCTTAACCCCTTAACTGTCACCCCAAAAACACTTACATATAAGTCAATGGATCCATGAAGATACCGGTGTCCTCATGACAGTTTAGACAATGAATCCTGTGGTCGATATTTGGTTTCTGTTTGAGTAACAACTAATGAGAGATTCAAAATCTCAACGTGCCTTGTTCATTTTGCATGGGTGGAGAGAAGACTCCATCATTAACTCCAGGTGTCTTCTAAAGTTACAGAAGAAGTTGCAGAAAAGATGATTGCTGAGTTGTTGCTTAGGGTCTATGCTCTAGTGTGACACCTAGAGGTTTTTATCAGAATGCACATTGCACCTTGTTTATTTTGCTTAAAATTAGTATAGAACAGCTGTATTTAAATAAAATTTAAATAAAAAAAAATAAAAAAAGTAATTTATTTTAGTAGTTCAACTGAAGTAAAACACTGTATAAATTCAATACATAAAGAGTAATATATTTCAGGCATTTATTCCTGTAAATGTTGATGATTATTGCTTACAGAAAATGAAAACCTGATATTCAGTTTCTCAGAAAATTTGCACTGCAAAAATACAATCTTACCAAGTATTTCTGGTCTAGCTTCTAGTGCAAATATCTTAAACACTTGAAATAAGACAAAACTAACTTACAAGTAACTTTTCATCAGATATAGGAGCTTGTTTTAAGTTAATAACTCAGTAATATTGATTAAAAAGTTCTAGTTATAAATTAAATAATCTGCCAGTAGAACAAGATATTCTTCCCATAGTATAAGTTAAAATGTGTTGTCCCACTGACAGATTATTGCAACATAAGACCAATAAAAGAAGGATTTTTAAAACAGAAACGTCAACCTACTGAAAAGTATGTCCATGGATCTTACAGTGTATAAGCTGCTTATTTAGTCAGTGCCCCTTTTTTATTTCTCATATTTTCTCCCTTAACAGATTTGTTTGTTTTTCAATTGATTTGTACAGGATACGTATCACTTTAAAGGTGACGGTTTGGACAATTTGTTTGGAGCCGCTGAATGTCACCTTTTGAACTGAAAATAACGCGTTCAGCCCCAACATCAGAATAAGATTTTATTATAAAACTGTTCCAAAAAACATTAGTTTGGATGGACTTGGATTTTATCACACATATCTTTCTTGGTGTTGAATTTATCCGGTTCCATTATCGTTTAATGGCCCTGTGAGGCTTAACTCAGGTCATTTTATTGCTAAAACCTTAAATAATTGAGTTAAAGATATCCTAATCGCCAATAACGCAGAGCAGACTTTAATCCAAAGGTAAACAACACTTAAATGTTTCCCCATTTTTATGCTTGTGGTATTATTCCTGATATCCCCTTCAGCTAATTATAGAGAAATGGTACAAAAGATCATAGAAATGAGATGTAAGCACCCTTTTAAATAAAAACAGAATATTTTTATTAAAATACTGGCACATGAGAAAGCAATGCAGTTCAAAGTATGACAAGCTTTTGAAAGTTTTACTACAATCATGTGTATAAACCTCCAGCAAAATACCCGGTTTTAAAAACGGAAAATATGCTAATTAGAAAAAGATTTTAGAGTAATGAGGAAAATATATCAGTGAAATTTCTCTTTCAGCGATGAAAGCGTCGTGTTTCTGCTGTCGAACTGCAGGTCTGTGCGTGATTAAGAGACGAGAGAAGAATGTGGTTCAGTAACAACACGAGCCTGGAAAACGGTACCTCCCCAGGCTGTAAAACACATTATTCTGGTTCTGTATCAACACACACACACGGATCCAAACTCTGCTGGTGTCAAACTCAGCAGCTGCCGGGGTGTGAAAGCTGATAAAAGCTGAAGAGACCAAAGTGTTGCTCCACCAAAGGCATTGTCCAACTTTGATCGAGACAGGGGTCAAAGGTAAGATCTGGTGCAGCTCTGCTGAAGCTGGAAGGCATTTAGTGACTGAGCTGACGCATTCATTAATCTGAAGGTTTTTAAAATCAAAATAAAACTGTAGAGTGCTGTGAATAAGTATTTACGGTCATCATCCATGGGTGTTTGTATTTACAGTTGATCCCCACCTATTGGCGTTTCAGTTTTCACTGATTTTTCTGTGGAAGGTAACTCCAGATTTTTTGTGGAAAATTTGCCTACTCTTAATTTTTTAGTAGGATATTTAAAATATTCAAAAGAAGATGCAGCTTGGGATATTTAAATGCGGCAGCCCAATGCTACTGGACACGATATTGGCTGGTGTTTCAAAGCTACGGCAAAGTATTAGGGCCAGGCTAAGAAAAAAAATTACGAGAATAAAGTTATCTTATGGGAATAAAGTCATAATCCAAAAAATATGCTCATATGAGAATAAAGTTGTAATAATATGATAAAAATGTCATCGTAAAAATGCCCTTGACAAATTTTCAAAAATTCCAACAAAACGGGTGGAGCCAATAGACACTGGGGGGCGTGGCCAAGTGAGGGAGTTAAGCAGGGGTGTGGTCAGCAGAAAGTGATGCACTCTTGCCAACTTATCCACTGTGTTGCGATATTTAGCAACTTCTCAGAGCCCGATTAGCAAACAATCTAGCGGCTTTTTTCTGTGTCATTGGAAACTTTTATGGCGACATGTTCCACTCCGTCTCCACATTGCAAATAAAACACGCATGGAAAGCTGAGAAATGCTGTCAGTCAGTGCTCCCAACTCCAACTCCTAACTCGCCACCGAGAAAAGGTGTCTGAGTGAGATAGTTTTACACCTGAACGCGCATTCAGGTGTGTAACTATTAGGAAAATTAGACTGCAGTAACCACTGTTCAACCTAAAGAGGGCATCACTGAGACAGTTCAAGTCAAAATATTGCAGAACTAAACAAATGTACACAAAAATGTCAAAATTTACACAGAAACCTTAAGATAGCACCCTTAAGGATCTATTTAGACAGTTAATCAGCAAAAAATGTTGATTTGGGCTTAGTTAGACTTTAAGGTCAGAGGTCATAATTCAACAATAGAAAAGAGATACCCAGCTCCAAGACTAAAATCACAAAAAGAGCATTTACCAAAACCCACATCTTGATTTTCCTCAAAACCTTTGGGAAAATACTCAGTGGCTTTTGGGAAGGTATGTGCTTTGTTACATCAGGTATAAAAGTGATTCATGGTGGTGGTAGTGTGATGGTCTGGGACTGCTTTGTTTATTCAGGGTTATCACAACTAGTTGTGCCTGTTGCAACCATTGATTATGCTGTTTACCAGAACTTCCTGAAGAAGGTTCGGTCATCAGTTCGTAAGCTCCAGTACTCCAGGATTGTCCTGCAGGACGATGATCCAAAGCACAAGATTGCAAACAAGTCTAAAGCTTAAAAAAAAAAAAAAAGTGTCCTAGTCAAAGCCTGAACTTAAACCTGATTGTGGCCTTAAACAGGCCATTTGTTCTACAAAACTGTCCAGTGAGGTTGAAACAAAGAGGAAATCTGGGAGGAGGGAGAAATAAGCAGCGTATTACTGATTGTCAATGGCAGCAAATATCTTATAAGTTAACATTTTTACTGCACTATTCAAACACCCAACCCATAAACAAGAAGCTCATCCATGATTTTTCATAAGTGGTGACGCCACATCAGGCGCCAAAGGGTTTTATTGACCTGATCAGACAGAATTTATCACCCAGGATAATGCAGGCTGGTCTGGGTCACACTCTGCTTTTATTATTCAGCATTTGATGTTTATGAGATCAATTGATCATGAGCACGATGGGCATAGAAAGAGCTTTTTGGTGCAATTTACAGCTCATCAGAGGTCACTGGGAGCTTCATCTTATGATGACATAATCCAGTGAAATAACTGTTAATGTTAGCTTCACAGAAGGGTTTTTAGAAACATATTGATGGCTGACTCAAAAGCAAAATGGTGTTATTCCATATGTTAGTGGAATACCCGTTACCAATCCCTGCTGTGATACTGGTCAAAACTGCTTAAAGCTGTACAGCAGAGATCAGCGGCGCTTCAACATACCTACAGGTAGGCAAAATGTCTCTACGGAGAGCCTTGTGGTGCAGTGTGATGGGTTTTGAAATTAAAGTCTTCCTATTTTTCAATACTGCCACCTGCTCAGGTTTAAAAAGACAAGTCAGGTTCAAAACGTTGCTATCTGAATCCCAGATGAGGGTTACAGGCAGTGGTGGGCACCACTAATGAAAAAGTTAGCAGTGCTAGCCCTGAACCACTAATCATAAACATGATTATTGCTAACACTAAAGCATTACACCAAGATGGTATTTAGTGGAAGCTAATGCTAAAGCGCTAACTTGAATTCAAATTATACCTGGCCTTGAAAAACTACAATCCTCGAGCTCCAATTTAATTTTGACATTATAATTTAGATGTTATAGAATCCCCTCATATATTGCTGGGCTGGGTCACGTGACCTGGGTGATGCATGAAATTCAGATGGCAGGCAGGAAGTGATTTGCTCCGGTTCAAAACAGAGAAATGGATGACAGGGAACAACACTAATGCCTTAAAAGGGCTGGCACAGCCGAGATATTGCGAAAAATACGCATACATTTAGGATATGACCCATATAGTCTTAATAAAAAAGTCATATAATCTGGAGGATTTACCCGGCATGGAGGCGATTGACAAACTATCCGGTGCTGCAGACCTGGTATTATACAGTGAGGCAGATGAAAGCTTTCAAAAGCCTCGAAGCCTACAATTATTATTTTGTTTCATGTTGGGTCAACCGTTTAGGATCCAAAGAAGCTTAAAATGGCTGTTGCCTTGTTTCTGCCCAGGTGAGTAGTGAGTTGTGCTGTTTTAAGTTATTAGCCTATGATAACAATGCTACTGCTAATGCTAACGAGTTAACCCCTGTTATTTCTATATGCTTGGATCTATCACTGAAGCATGCTGCGATATAGTTTCAAGGACAGAATGAGCTGCCGCCGATAATGAGCGAATCCGACCAAGATGATGTCATATCTGTCTGTCAGTAAAGTGACTGGCTGTGTTTGTAGAGTCCATTAATTCAGATTTAAAAACGTCTAAAAACAGTCTGACCTCTTTGTTGTTGTAAATCTCTCTTGTTTTCTTCTTCAGTTCTTCTCTGCTGCTGCCACACATACAGTCGGTGGAGGAGCCAGAAACGTGGATTTATGGAGCAGAGATTTACCTCAAGAAGATGCTGTCATATTTACTAATCAGGTCATGAATTTTATTCATTAAGCTGAGTTGGTGCCATGATAAAAGTAGATTTCCATCAGGAAGCTTAACTTCATCAATGCCAGGAAAGTATCGCATAGAATACGATCAGCACCTTTCTAAAATGTGTTTAAATTTCAAAGTTAATTATTTAAAAAAGAAATACGAGAATGACTGGTAACGATGACCAGAACAGTGTTGGGGAAAATGTGCCCTTACAGAATTTCTTTTTTTTTTTTTTTTTTTTTTTTTTTTGTCAAACTTAATTGTTTTCAGGTCATCAAATAAATTCTCATATTGGACAAAGAAAACATGAATAAATGCAAAACTCAGTTTTCAAATTGTTTCATTTATTAAAAAGCTATTCAAACCAACCCGAACTTATGTAAAAAGTAATTACCCCCTTAACGTAATAACTGGCTGTGCCACACCTGGCAGCAACTACTGCCTCCATCACTGTGGAGGATCTATGACTCACTCTTCTTTGCAGAATTGTTTAAAGGGGCAGTATTATGTATTTTCCAGGCACATAGAATCATTTTATAGCTCAGTCAAGTAAGTGTGTTACCTTCAGTTGTGAGAAAAATGCTGCATATATCAAATATGACTTAAAAGAAATTTGACTTTGAAATTTAATGCCTTGAAATTGGGCCTCTGTCTCTTTAAAAACTCCTCTTTCTGAAACTCTGCCTTCAGGAAGTTATCACAACAGCACTCCTCTATTAACCCTTTAATAATGTTTTTACCAGCGTTTCACTGAGAAGTAGCTCATATAATGAGCTCAGCAGATGCACAGATCTACCAGATGTTTGCCAATTGCTGCTGGCTAGTCTGAAGGAGCTGAGTGGGGGAGTCACGGGGGAATGGAGCTCTGTGAGGCGGAAGTTCGGAAGCTTGGAAACTGCAGCTCTAAGGAGGAGCTGCGTCTCTAAGGCGGCACTAGCTCCATCGAGGCGTTTTGCACAGAGGAATGGCTACCATGGGAGATTAAAGGATTTCTCAGACATGCATGAAAGAATCAAAGCAACACTCCAGGTATGTTTTTTATGAAGGAATAACATTATAACATGATGTAAAGCTCAAAAAAGTCGATTTCACATAACACTGCCCCTTTAAATTCAGCCACATTGGAGGTTTTTAAGTCTTGTTTTAGGCCAGGCCACAGCATATTAAACTGATTGTAGAAAGGACTCCTACATCTGCTCTTCTGTTTCTTTTTTGTGTATCTGCTCCGTCTTCTCAAACCCCCAGTTGGTTGTGGCAGATGGCAGTTCACACTGAGCCAGGTTCTGGTTCTGCTAGAGATTTCTTCCTGTTAAAGGGGAGTTTTTTTCTCTCCACTGTCGCTACATGCATGCTCAGTTTGAGGTGATTGCTGCACAGAACTCAGAAGATCCAACAGTAGTAAATCCAAAATCCAAACGGTTGGTAGGAAGACGAGATCAGATTACTTGTCTTAGGTTGGGAAACAGAAACGAGGTCGATGTCCAGAAATCAGAAGTTTGGTTGAAGTCCGACGTGGGCAAAGCAGGAGGAACCAGAACACAGAAACGTGGTCGTTACATTAAATCACGCTGATTTCAGGCTAACATTATCACAACAAACTCTTTATTTTTGTGTACTCAGCATTGAGTGATCCATTTTTTTTTCTTGTGCCACCCATTTTCAATATCCGTTAATTTTTTGAAGTGTGTTTTGCAAACCGCGGATGTGCAGACATTAAATTATTTATGTATTTTTTGACGTTGTTGTACCGGCCGTTAAAAACAAACAACAAAAAACGAACCCTTGAAAGGGTTGGTGAAGACTTTTAGGCTTCATTCAGTACATCGCTGTACTGTCGATCCATCAACACTGTGATCATCTTAATTCGTCCACCTTTGAATATTTTTTTACAGCAGGTGGTCCATCTGTCCTCTGATATTACACCCAGGTGTGCAAATAGGAACATGCTGAAAGAAGTGTCCGATCTGTTGAGGGATAAAGGTTGTTACAGACAGATCCGCTCTAACAGGTGCCATGGAGGCCATCTGCAGGCACCAGGGTCAGGTGCATCAGACAGATGCTTCAGTAGTATCACTGTTCACCTTTAATCTGAGCTTCACTCATCCTCCTTTGCTTCTGCCCTGCTGGGATTTTTCTGTCTGCACCTCATTGGGCACAATGTGGCCTTCTGTTGTGCAGCGCGAGAAGATTTTTGTAGAAAATCTATAAGATGTGACTGAAGCAACACAATGTCTGATGTTTCTATGTTATTCTCGCACTTTAATGGAAAGCTTGTTGTGTTTTTCCTCTTTTGATGCCAGTCACGGTTTCATCGTGTTGCTGAGCCGTATTTCAACACCGACTGACGGAAAAGTAATTTTCTCTCCCTTTTTCAAGTTATAATCTCTCTAGCTTACTGTCCGGCGCACGGACGGGTCAGAACAGGAACTGCCTGGCTTGTTGGAGCAGCCGAACCCTCGCAGGAATGCCTACGCACCCTCAGCTTTCACCTGCTGCTTGATTCACCTGTCAAACTGGGGTTTTTATTTCCGCTTTCAGCGTTCAGCGAAGGCCACGCTGAAGTTTTTAATGAGCGAATATAGAAAAGCATTGTTGGTTCTGGTGTCGCTCATCTTCCTCTTGACTAACCCCATAGATTCTCTCTGGGCGGGGCTTCAGGTCAGGCCAGTTTGCTGGTCAGTCAACCAGTCGTGGAACCAGCTTTTGGTACCTTCAGCAGAGTGCGGCGGTCCCAAGTCCTGCTGGAAAATGAAATCAGCATCTCCATAAAGCTTGTCAGGAGAGGGAAGCATGAAGTGCTCTGAAACATCCTGGAGGATGGCTGCGCTGACTTTTAAAAATCTACTTTTATCTGAAACGAGGAGTTTTGACCACTGAGACAGTCCAGTCCCTCTTTTCCTTACATCATGATTTTCCTGCCATGTTTTGTGCTGCTACTCTGCTCTAACCCTCCCCAGGGTTCCTTGAAATCCTTGAAAGTTTGTGAATTTGAAAAAATAAGTTCAAGGCCCTGGAAAGTTTTTGAAAGCAGTCATGCAAGGACTAAATCCTTGAAAGGCCTTGGATGTTTTTTGAGTGTGAAGATTCGCATGGATGACAGCCGCTGCCAGTGTGTCGTTATTGTTTGTTCAGCGCTGCATTCTTGTGTTTCCTGTACGTAACAACGCATCCATCAGTGCCAGCAATCTTCTCATGGGTGAACTGGTGAATTACCAGTCACATTGAGTTGGTCAATAATAATAAATCAACAGGGTTTATGGTAATTCTGTCTCAATTTTACTTGTTAAGGTAGCAAAGCCTAAGATTAATAATTGGGAGAATAGTTTAAATGTATCTTTAAGCCTAAAGTTTCAACCCTGATATTAATTTTGTGTTAGTTATGGCAACCATGGCACTTCTAAAGCATTATTTCTCTTAAAATATGATAAAATTGTAGTGTACAGTACATCCTTACTGTATGTAGCATTAGCATATCCAGCGATGTCTAGATTGTGCTGAGGCTTGTGTCGAAACGAAGAGTTTAAAGCTTCGTTTACGGAGCGATTGCTCCAAAGTAGGGTTATATATATCGCAACTCATATCATTATTGCAATATTTACCAATGTTATTACCATCGCAAGATTTTCTAATACCGTGTAGCACGAGTGGATATGATTGTAGGCCATGAAAATGATCTATATGAATGTAGGTGATGCATTCAATCCGCTTTCTTTAATTGATTCTGACCCACCAACTTCTATGCCATTCAGTTTTTTTTAATTGCATTTGCATTGTGTTAAAATCATTTGTTAATAACATATTCAGCAGTAGCATTCGGTAAATGTGGTCCTTGGGTTTGATGTTAGTTAGCAGGTGAGGGAACCCAGCCTCCCTCACCTGGTGATTAACTCATTGCTCTCACTTGTGCTGCTGCCTATTGCTGCGTTTACAATACAGAAGTGCGTAAAACTTGTTCAACATTCTGCTAATGTCGAAAAAACACAATTTCGCAATTTGCGGTTAGTGATGGGACTTATGGCTCTTTGAAGGGAACCAAATCTTCACGATCCAAAAAAACCCTTCAAATGATCCACTTTTTTAAAATATAAATTTTTCAAAGAACGATCCATTTTATCCCTAAAATAGTTTTTTATTAAATTTTTTTGTGGGTGAAGTTCATAAAAAAGTTGAATCATGTGCTCTTGCAGGAAAAAAAATATGTATATATTTTTATGAAATATTAAATTTCAAAATATAAATGTCAAATACCCATGTAGTTGGGTTTTTTTGTTTTGTTTTACAAGTGCTGTGTGCATTACATGTAATTGTAATATAGAGACAAAATAAAAAGGAAAATGTAACCAATGGAGGAAAAAAGTGGAGTTGAGTTGCTTTGGCAGAAACAAAAATCTTCTGCTGCACCATTAAATTTAACAATTAAGGCAACGCACTGACGGCAAACAACACTCGACTATAAACATTCACCCAAGAACATCAAGACCCTCCTCATCCTCTCGCTCGCTTCATGAAGCCTGCGTCAGTGTCTTTTTATTTATTCGCCCATTAAATAAATATAATTTTAAATTAAATAGAATAACATTAGCTACTGTAGTGTGTGTAGAGCATCATTGTAAGCTAGCAAAGTTATAAAACACAAAGACTGGCTCTCAGTAACACACTCGAGTCCTATCGTTCACGGTAAAGAGCTGTTCAAAAGAATCGGATCGTTCATGAACGTCACTAATTGCGGTGTTAACACTGAATTAGAAATGCAATTAAAATCGCACGTGAATAAGCTCGTTCGTGTGATAATAAGTCGTTAAAAATCACGGCGGCCGACATGAGTTTCCTCCGCAGGCTCTCGCTTGGAGACGGGGGGGAGAAGCTCGGTCATCCAGGAGGGGCTCAGAGTAGAGCCGCTGCTTCTCCACGTCGAGAGGAGCCAGTTGAGGCGGCTCGGGCATCTGGTCAGGATGGACCCCTCCCTGGGGAGGTGTTCCAGACACGTCCCGCCGGGAGGAGACCCGGAGGAAGACCCAGGACACACTGGAGGGACTATGCTCCTCGGCTGGCCTGGGAACGCCTTGGGGTTCCCCCCCGGAGGAGCTGAAACAAGCGTCTGGGGAGGGGGAAGGCTGGGTCTCCCTGCTTAGGCTGCTGCCCCCACGACCAGACCTCAAATAAGCGGAGAAACTGGATGGATGGTTAAATTACACTGAAGTTTGCTGATGAAACCTGACAAAATACGTAAAAGTTCAATGTTGATGTGCAAAAAGCATGTTCTGCGTGTCGATGTGGGTGGATGAACACGGACAGACGTCAGTCATCATATTTCCACATTAAAAGCATTAAATAATGAAGAAAACCTGTCAAAAATCAATAAATACAGAGCAAATAAAGAGAGTTTCAGACTGAGTTCTGAGGTTAGGATCTCACAGAGCTTATTAATTTCATTGTTTATCTCAGTCAGCCACTGGAGGTCGTGTCGATCACATTATCGCTGTTTCCAGCCTTTTTCCTCCTTTTCATTCCACTCTGTGTCCTTCCCAACCTAAAGGGTCAAATCCTGGTTGTGTTTTTGTCATTTTTCAGCACCCCCACCCCACCCCACCCCCCCAACTCGGTTGCACTCCATTCTTTCTCTCTCAGTCCCCAAGCAGAAGGCTTTATTGTGGCTTCTGGTGTTTTGGTGGAATTATTCCTCTGTACCCCCTGGGATTTGGCAAATGACGGCATAAACCCTCGGTAATTCCTCAGCGCTAACCACAAACATGCTGCTTTGGTCCCTGTTCAGAGCATATGTGTGAGTGTGTGTGTGCGTAAACATATACAGTTGTGTTTTGCTCTCTGGAAAATAGTTCCTTGCTTCTCTCCATTACTGCCCTGAAAAATAAAAGGGTTTTATATGTGTAAAAGGTTACTGTAGTGCAAGAAAACAGCAGGAACTGCTCACATGGTTTCGCCGCGAACCTGCTCTCTTGGACATTGTGAGAGGAAGTGTTGCTTTTGCTGTGTTTTTATCAGCTACGGTTTCTGACGCTCTTCTTAAGTGTTTGAGTTCTTCCGGTCCGTATCTGCAGAGCATGAAGGAGCAGGTACAGCTACAGTTGTTGCCATCTTTCACCTCCAGGTGTTGCACTTGGACTTAAAATGCTCATTTTTGCAAGATTAGTTGGCTTGATTTCTTATTTTTTCTTTTTTTATTATGATTGCAGAAATTTCAGTTGTGCATTTTTTTGGTTGAGGATATGCATCGATCAATATGAAGACACCACTGAGCGTTGCATTTTAAGGATCTGGAGGATCTGCGGACTCAGAGGTTGCAGAGGAAGCTACTTGGCAGCAGAGCGCCAAGACTGGATGAGATTTGTCTCAGGACTAGTGCTGCCAATCGCTTCAAAATTTTAATAAGATCAATCACAATCTGACGCTGTGATTAATCACAATTAATCCGTATGCTTAACTTTGTAAGCCTGAAATGTAAAAATGCACCTTTTCAAAAGATGTTTAAGAAAATGTTTTATTGTCTCAAATCATAGTACCTTGGTTTTGTCCAAGGTACTTTGTAGCTTGGACATAGTACCAGGATCTATCCTGGTACTATGGATAGATCCACTGGATGGATCTATCCATCCATTGCATTTTTTTTGGCCCTAGCAAACTTTATTTGACAGCAATCTGACAAGAAAGAGGCAGAGAGAAGGAGGAAAGGAACCGAGGATGGGATTCGAACTCAGGACGGCCGCATCGAGGTCTATATCCTCTGTATACGGGGCGTCCGCTCCAACCGCGATGTGTTTTAAAGCGAAATTTGCCGCTGAGCTCACCAGTCTGACTCCTCGCTCATCTTTTCTCTCGCGGTTGCGACTCAGCGCGTTTCATGGTCTTGTGCTGCGTTCAACAATGCAAAGTAACCCTCTGCCGGAGAGAGGGTTTTAGGTCAAAACAGGTAATGCGATTAATCTGCATCATGTACTTTTAACAAGTTAAAATTTTTAGATTAATTGTGTTAACGCGTTAACGTTGACAGCCCTACTCAGGACATTGGGCTATCTTGCGGACATGGAGGACTGGGGCACCAACTTGCTCAAGGTTGTTGCTGAAAAAGGGCTTTTGATGGATTGTCCAACCTCGGATCCAGGAGGAGAAGAATGACTTTCATCCTGGTTTTGGACCAGTGGACTAGAACTGCAAAATGTTACATAGTTGGCAGCAAAATTTTTCATTGTTTTATGGGTTTTTTTGCCTTTTATAGCTGTGTAGTAGAGTTTAAGAGAAAACAACCTGACTTGTCTCCTCTGTCTTAAAGCTGCAATATATGACTTTTACTATCGCCGTCTAAAGAAATGCACCGCTCCTGACCAAAAAACATCCAATCAGAGCCAGGAGGAGGGTCTTAGCGCTGCCAATCAACCATGTGTACGCGCTGTTAAACGTGCTACTGGTGGAGAAACAGCTCACCGTTCCAAGAAAACTGTCATCAGTGGCCATGCTAACTAGCATTAGCAGCAGGCTCTGTTGTGGTGAACCAGCTGTAGCGTAGCGGAGAGCAAGGTGTGTGAGCAGCGTGTACATGAGGGTAATTGACAGCGCTAAGACCCTCCTCCTGGCTCTGATTGGTTGTTTCTGACTTACTGGTGTATTTCTGCAGTTAGTACTGGGAGCACTGGGAGAAGGCAGAGGAGCTTGAATTTTTTTTCTCACAGATTTTCTCTCTTATACCGTCATAACATAATGATAATTTTAACAAATATGTAAAAAACATATTTTTCAAAAGTTACATACTGCAGCTATCACTGTGCCATCCAGAGATCGGCACAGTGACGCGTCTTTGTGACACCATCTGAGGCCTTGGTCGTCTAATCGGACCCTGAGCAGAACTCTTGCAGTGGAATATGAAAAACGCATTTGCAAAATGCAGAACGCTGCAGTAAAAGAGTCCAGGCCTTTTAGAGGTAAACAGTAATGGGAGTCAGGGGAATTCAGCTGAGGGCACAAAAGCATAAACACAAAAACTGAGCTGCTTCTCCTTCCTCACATGTTTATCGTGAAGCTAAATTCCCCTTCAGTCCTGCAAAAGCAAGTTTTGAAGTTTCTCTTCTGCAGCTGTCAATCAATAGCTCTGCAACAAAGAGAAGAGACAAAGCTTCTCTTTTTTATTTTTGACAAATTCCCCATTAAGATGAACTCACCTGGTGTGGAACATCCCATCTTACCCAGCCGTGTGTGACCCGGTGACCTCTCAACATGATCACGCTGCATAAACATGCCTCCAAGCTAAACTGTGAGAGTTCATTTATGACTTTACGTGGAAGTGTTTCTGTTGTAAAGGTGTTGAAAGATCAGACACAGGGTCCGAAGGCATCTCCTCATTTTAAACAGCACCAGCTGAATGAACTGGGGGTCACGTCTGCTGTTACAGTAAAACCAACCTGTCTTCATGAAGCTTCTGGAAACACTAAATATGTGCTACGATGGATGTAAGCCTTGTATGAGACCCTGTTATTAAACCATAAAATTAACGTTTAATGTAAACTTTAAAAACAAAACAACAAAATTATTAAAAAATAAAATGTGTCAGGGGCTGCTGACTTAAAAAATATGAACTAACCCTTTAAGGTTGTGCATTCTTATGGAGGTTATTGCAACAGTTTTATTTATTTTTTCCTTTCTAGCAGAAGTATTTGTTTTTCTGTTGAATTGTACCTGAAAACAGACACATGACAACATTTTGAAAAGATTTATTATGGTCTCATTTCTACCTGGTATTTTAACAAGGGTGTATAGATTTTTGAGAGCCACAGGTTCCTGTTTGCTCCTGTAGCTCTTCCTCATGTTCAGTTACGGAGCACCTCAGGGTTTGGTGCTTGGGTTAATTCTTTTTACTATATCGAAATGATCTGATGAATGTTCAGTGTTATGCTGATGACACTCAGTTATATTTATTCATAAATCTATAAATTATAAATCATCTTCTGTTACATTTAGGATCTGATTGGATTGGGTAATTGAATCGAATCTGCATGTGACTGGATTTTATATATATATATATATATATATATATATATATATATATATATATAAAAATTCCCTTCTCACCCTCCACGGGTGGTCTTTCTCAACCTCTGAGCTCGGGTCCTCTACCAGAGGCCTGGGAGCTTGAGGGTTCTGCGTAGTATCTTGGCTGTGCCGAGAACTGCGCATTTCTGGACTGAGATGTCTGATGTTGTTCCTGGGATCTGTTTTAGCCACTGCTCCAGCTTGGGGGTGACTGCCCCGAGGGCCCCGATGACCACAGGCACCACTGTGGTCTTCACCTTCCAGGCCTTCTCCAGTTCCTCTCTGAGGCCCTGGTATTTCTCCAGTTTCTCGTGTTCCTTTTTCCTGATGTTGCAATCGCTTGGTATTGCTACATCCACCACAACGGCTTTCCTCTGTTGTTTATCCACCACCACGATGTCCGGTTGGTTCGCCATTTTATATATATATATATATATATATATATATATATATATATATATATATATATATATATATATATATATATATATATATATTAAACAGGGCTGGTGGTTGTATTCCTACCAGCCATGTTTAGTCCGCTTTAATTGAACTCTGGTTTGGAAAGTTTGGGGAGGTGTGAATGCGTAATCGAACTCTGATGTGGACAGAAAAAGCGAATTATGGTCCGCCTACAAACCTAGGTATCTGTTCGGTTGAAGTGAACTCTGGTGTGGCTCGAATGCATATGTGAACGCGAACCAGACCGGAGACCACTCCAAAATCAGGAAGCAGACTACAGCGCAGGGCATTCTGGGTAAATACAACCAAAACAAATGCTTAAGTCTAACGCTAGGAGGAGAAATGACTCATGGTCTGTTTTACCAACGACCCCGTGGGGATGAGAAATCCTACAACCGCTCCTGAACAAAAGACAAACAAATCAGAGCCAGGAGGAGGGGCTTAGTGCTGTCAGTCACCCTTGTGTACGCGCTGCTAAATGTGCTAATGGTGGAGAAACAACTCACTGTTCCAGGAAAACTGTTTATCCACTGTCATCGGTGGCCTTGTTAACTAGCCTTAGCATTAGCATCAGGCTATGTTGTGGTGAACCAGCTGTAGCATAGCAGAGAGCAGGGGGGAGTGTGTGAGCGGTGCGTACATGAGGGTGATTGAGAGCGCTAAGACCCTCCTCCTGGCTCTGATTGGTTGTTTCTGACTGAGTGGTGTATTTCTGCAGTTAGTACTGGGAGCACTGGGAGAAGACAGAGGAGTTTGATTTTTTTTGACAGATTATCTGTCTTATACTGTCACAACATAATGACAATTTAACAAATATGTAAAAAAAAAACAAAAACATATTTTTCATTAAAGTTACACACTGCAGCTTTAAAAGTGGCTGCAGAGTGGAAGCAGGAAACAGAAAAACAAGATTTCCAAACTTGAGTTTGACTCTAGACATTCCTCTGCATGACCATTATTTTAATTACATTTGCCTAAAAGCTGAGTGTGCAGCACAGAGACTTGTCTCTGGTGCCATTTCTTCCCATCATCCCTGGTGACCATCCACAGCTTGGTAATGACCATAACCCCTGTAGCAAAAACACAAGATAAATTGCGAGGCCGAACTTGATGGGGCCAAAGTATGTGGAAGGAAATGAGAAAAAGTGCTAGACAAAAAGAACGTCAGTAGCGTTTTCCTGTGCACTCTTCACCTCTGTGAACAAGGGACAGAAAGTGGTGGGATGGAGATCAAGAAATGAAAGGAGAAACAGAAAAAAAACAGGGTGTGATTAGAGGTAAACTGGAGGATGAATGGGAGAGTTTAACAAGCGTGTTGGGCTCTCAACAGAACCAAAAGTGCCTCTAAGAGAGCAAAAATATGAATACTTGTGGGTATGTTAAACACACTGACTTTATAATTCCCATCCAGAGAAGACAAAATAAAACACAGCTATTAGAAATTGAATGAAATGAGAAAGCAGAGCAAAATGAAGTTTGCGGTCATGGATTGGCAAACTTTAGCCACTGGAAAAAGGCAGATGTTGCTGTAAACAGTGAGAATCAAACCGAGAGAAAATCAAATTAATTGGTTTTTTGAAATTTCTTCCTGCGAGGTCACAGAGAGGCTACAGAGTCTGGACCCGGCCGCTGGCTTCTAGCAGAGTTCCTGACCTTCCTGTGCCTGTAACACCAGCCTTATGAACCCTCATCACTACATTACACCACACCATGAACTCCCCACGAGCCCATCAAGGACGCCCTTACGAGCCCCCGAGCGCTATTTAACCTAAAATTTCCCAGGCGGACCCTTGACGCAGCACAATGGCTCCCCTGTCACCCAAACTGACACCAAAACCTCTCTGATCGTGTGGCTACACACGGAGCGAGCAAAGCCTTGTGGTTTCTGGAGGCTCCGCTGTAACTGCGGGGTCACGGGTTCAACCTCCGCAGCGGTCAGCCAGTAAGACACAAGCCTTCGTTTGACCCAGTAGATGCCTTTAACTCGATCTCTTCCCAAAGCAAACGCAAGTAATGCAATAAAACCAAATGCAATGAAGCTTGTAATGTAATAGGAGGTGAGAAATGCCAGAAAAGTCAAAATAACTCCGCTCCTGTCAGTATTGTTCAACTAATTTTGTTGCTGATCAACCCTTTTTCTCCAGTCGCTATTTAATTTAATAGAATATTTACCCAGAATTCCAATCTTTAAAGCTGTTGACTCAAAAATGAATTGAACGTGGCCACTTCTGAGGTATAACCGCAACGATCTTGACTCTGAAGTGAAGCCTGACCTTTGACAGCAGCTTCTGAAATGTGAAAAATGCAGCTGCGTCCACAGGTAAATTGGCCAGGCGTTCTCATTTCCTCAAAAATTGACTCTTTACAGTCTTACAAGGTTTGTACAGGATGCTAATGATTTGTTTTAGCAGCGGGAGGTCCCCGTTATGAATACCTCACGGGCCCCTTTAGCGGCATCTTATGAGGGCCTTGTGAACTGCGGGTGAACCCCGGGTCTCTTCCTAAGCAGCCTAAAGTAAACAACATGGAGGCTCCTGGATGACCCTCTTACTTAATAAGACACATTAGCTTTGCTTGTTGCCTCCTGAGAAACTTACCTGTTCAGAGGGAAGCAAATTTTTATTAAAAGCACATTTAAAAACAAATGTTGACTAAAGAATGACAAGAAAACGCTAAAAAATTTCAGTAGACAAGGCAGATTTGTTTCACATAGCGCGGTTTGTATACAAGACCATTCAAAGTGGAAGGAAGAAAGTCACTCAATAAAGACAGTCATGTTGTGAATGAGGTCAGACCAAAAGGCAAGCTGGAGTCTTGATATAATGAGATAAAGATATTTTAATTTAAAATCCTAAACAAACTTACAAAAACATTAGGAACACAGGGAGCCAGAGAGGAACAAAAACAGGAACCAAAAAGACGGCGGGGTATAACGGGAAAATAACAGGATCTAAATGGGAGGATCCAGCAAGAAGTGAAAGCAGGAGAGATGTATAAATACTGAGAGAGTGAATGCTGGAACAATACACCGGGGCTGATTGGGTTGCAGGTGTGAAGGAAGAGAGCAGAAGGCAGACTGAGGAGAGAGAATGGCACCAGAGGATGAGGGAGCATAAACAGGGGAACTAGGAAAATGAATCTAACTCTAACAAAGAACAACTAAACACATGGAATCGAATAACTTAAGAAAGAACTGAACTAAAGTAAAACAGAAACAAGGCTGATCTAATCAAAGAATAGAGAACCCAAAACAACCCAGGGTCCTGACAAGTGCATCCTCTTTCATTTGCAGGGCTTTATACAAAATGGAAAAAAATATCTTCACCAGGTTCTAAAATATTTAAACCAATATTAGATGAAATTGAACAAAAAAATTAAGCATGATACCATGAAGCCAAAGAGGTATCTAACCAGAGGTCGCGCTAGACTTTTTTGTTGTCCATCATTTTGACTGCCATGGTCAGAAAAGCTGTCATCTATTTTTACCTGTCAGTTTTCAAAATGATAATGACATATATTCAATTTCATTTAATTTTCATTTGGTTTTAATTATTATTCAACAAGTTGAACAGAAAATCCACAATGTGCCATCGCAAATCAGGCAGATAAATACATGTAACTTTTTTTCAACAATGACAAAAACCACTGCCTGTGGCCTCAATCACTACATATAAACATTGAAATGAAACAATCACACTTAAATTATGAACCATTCATCTGCTCTTGCCTGAACGCACAGTCTCTTAACTCTCTCCTGGACAGGAATTTTCTCTGTCCTGTATGTATTGTAGGCTTATTAAATGTTTTTATTATTGACTGATTTAATTGCCTCCCGCAATGTACTCTGTGCGTAAAGTTGAAAATGCATTGCACCAAGTGGTCAGGTGTGTGAATTGTAATTTGGCAAAAGTGATGGACAGTCTTCAGTTTTTTTTCCGTCGTTTAAAAAAAACAACGGTCAAATACGGAAAATATTCTGTTTCCGCGACCCCTGCATCTAACAGTCTGTGAAAGGCTATAAAGGCAATTTCAAAACAATCTGAAGCCAATCATTGTACAGTGAGAAAGTGGAAAACTGGCCATCACCGACAATCCCAGGAGTGGACATCCCTGCTAATTCAACCAGCAGTCCGACTCAAGGACTGAGGAGCTCCATCAAAGCCTCTTCAAGCCTCAGTTAGTGTGTTAAAAGTTAAAGTCCATGAAAGGACCATAAGGAAATGTCTGAACAAGTATGGATTGATTGGACTTGGTTGCAGGAGAAAGGCTCTTCTCTCTAAGATGAATATGACACGACTTAGACTTTGAATGAACCACATGAACACTTCATGTGGACACTTCAGACTTCCAGCACAAGTCAGACTCCTGTCATCTACAGAAATACTCAGATGACTCTGCAGTGGTCGGGTGGATCAGAGACGGACAAGAAGCTGAGCACAGAGAGCTGGTGGACCGCCTTGTGGCCTGGTGTGGAAACAATCATCTTGAATGTGAACAAAACAAAGGAGATGATTGTAGATTTCAGATCAAACCCTATGTCCATCATGGGAGAAGAAGTGGAGGCGGTTGAGGAACATAAATACCTTGGTGTTCAGCTTGACAACAGACTGGACTGGAGACTCAGCAGTGAAGCGTCTACAAGAAAGGACAGAGACGACTGGACTTCTTGAGGAAGCGAAGATCCTTCAAGGTTTGCAGCAAGATGTTGCAGATCTTCCATAAGTCTGTTGTTGAGAGCATCGTCTCCTCTGCCATCATCTGCTGGGGCAGCAGCATCAGAGCCAGGGACCTAAAAACGCTCAATAACCTGATAAAGAAGCTGGTTCTGTTCTGGGGACGACTGGACGAACCTCTGGAGATGATGATGATAAGAAGGATTTTGCATAAAATCAAGAAAATTATGGACATCCTCTTCATGGGACTGTCATTGGAAAACAGAGTCTTCAGTCAGAGGCTTCTTCAGACTGGTTGTAAAACAGACCACTACAGGAGATCTTTCCTGGCCACAGCCATCACCATCTATAATAACTCCTTGACTAAATGAGGGCTCGCTCTTCCTGTTAAGAGTATCTCCACCTCTAGCAGTGTTAGAACGGGTAGAATCTGGGAGAGGGGGCCAGGTCTCATTGGCTGAGCTTAAAAGCGATCAGTGATAATTGGTTATTTGCTGAGATGAACTCATAGCATCAGATTGCAGCTATGGTAGCACAACAATCAAACTATGAAGATAATTCTTCGCACTTTTAAAAAGTCAAACTGCTAATTAAATGTTTAAATGTTAAACAATTTGAAATCTTTCTCGGTATGCTGAAACTGTTAAATCAAATTTAATAGCATTCTCATTCTCAACAACAACAACAAAAAAAAAACTCTAGATCTATGGGCTTTGTTAAAATTCAGGCATTTATGGGGGGCCCTAAGCAGCTAACGAGTTCGGTTCTGCCTCGGGCCGGCTCTGCTTCTGGGACAAAGTTCTCTGCACAGATGAGACCAGACTGAAGATATTCCATGGAGATGCACAGGAGACAAACTTTGGGAAAACCATCCAGTTCCAACTATGATCGTAGCAAGTTTCAAGCACGGAGGTGGAAGGCTGATGACTTGGGCTTGTTTTCACAGCAGCAGTCGACACTCGACCATCAACTCCTCTGTACATCAAAGTATTTTGGGATCAAACGTGAGGCTCTCTGTCCGATAGCTGAGGGTTGACCCAAGCAAAGCAGCAGATCTACTACAAAATGGCTTAAAAACGATGGTTGCAAGGGTCCAGTCAAAGTTCAGTCCTCCGCTTGATTGAGATGCCGAGTGGTACGGAGAGCCGTTTCATTCAAAATTAAATAAATAAATAAATAAATACAGTTATTAGTAAATTATTAATAAATATTCCATGAAATAAAAAACAAAATAAATATTGAAATTTTTTTTTTACCGTATTTGTTTATTTTCTTATTTCAAGATTTATTTATATATTTCATTGGTTATTTATTAATTTCATAATGGTGTTTTATTTTGCGACACTTTTATTTTGTAAAGCTACTTACTTTACATAGTTCATTGACTTTTATTTTTTAACTCCGTTTTTATTTCGGGCTCTTTTTATTTCATGTTCTTATATTCAAACGAGGGGGCGGAGTTTTCTCTGTGGGACAGGTCTGCCAAAACGGTTTATTTTTTTTAAAATATTTATTTTGTTTTATTTCATGGGGTAATATATTAATTTCATGTAAAATTTATTAATAACAGTATTTATTTATTTATTTAATTTTGAAGGAAACGGCTCTCGGTGGAGTTGGGACCTGAAGAGAGCAGGACAGAAACAAAAAAGCGAAGCCGCTCACAACATAGTCTGATGCTAATGCTAACGCTAGTTAGCATGGCCACCGATGACGGCGGATAAACAGTTTTCCTGGAACGGTGAGTTGTTTCTCCACCATTAGCACGTTTAGCAGCGTGAACACGAGGGTGATTGGCAGCGCTAAGCCCCTCCTCCTGGCTCTGATTGGCTGGTTTAGGTCGGGAGCGGTGCAGTTACATACTGCAGCTTTAAACAATAAAAGCGTAGCAGTGTCGTTTGTTTTGTGTGAAAGAAGTCGGATTTAAATAATTTCAGAACCTAGTGAAGTCGAGTATGAAGCCAGCAAGTCCAACATTTATGTTGAGTCCAAATTTTCCACAGGTTTCGTCCTTCCATCTGCTCAGAATTGACGATCCTTCGGTTTGAGGATTGTTGACCAGACAAACCAAACCGCGGTGAGTATTTATCAATTTCTGTGACAGGCTGAACAAATAACAGTAAAATTACTAGATAGTTAAAATAACTGCCCCAGACCGAATGATTATCTCCACAATGAGCATTCATCCTGGTTCCAGATGTCATTTTTCCATGAGGCGGTGGTCGACGTCCCATCTTCCCCGGCAGCAGCTCCGACTTTTCCATGTTGGCTGGGAGTTAGTTTGTCACAGAATCTCCTCCAGCTCCTGTTTAATACTCCCAGAGAGCCTTTTTAAGATGCTTTTAGCGAGGATGCAGAGGAGGATGTGAACTCCATGTTAACAGTGGGAGACGAGGGGGGGTTTTCCCACCTGGATCCAGACAGCCTAGAGGTCGGGGGTCAGCGGCTTACTGTAACATGTGTTTCAGTGTGTTAGCATGATCCCAGCTCTGTTCTCAGAGCTCCTTACTGAGAACACATCATTAAAGCGCAATAAGTCGCTTTTATTCAGCCCCAACTCATTACAGCAGCTTTAACATGATCTGCTGAAATATTATGGTGCTTTACATTCAGTATGTGGGTCTTGCTGGATTCAGTTGCTGTAAAGGTCTTGGCGTGTGTGTTATTCTGGTGTTTTGTTCTTATGGATTTGGTTCTCTTTGATTCATGTTCGTTTCCTCTTGATTTGTTTCTTCTTTCAGTCCCAGTTCAGCCTCTCTGTGTTAATTATCCATCTTCCCGGACTCCACCTGTTTGCCTCCTCTCCCAGCTGCACCCTGTTACTAATCAGCCACATGTCTATTGTCTACAGTCACACTCTTCTGTATTTAAGCCTTTCAGTTTCTGCCATTCACTTACTGGTTCCTCCTGTTGTCTTGCTTGGTTCTTATCTGTGGTCCATAAACTTTTACCTTTTACATCAAATTTTCCCTTTTTGATTTGTCACTAAATCAACTCTGGGTCCTTTTCTCAACCAACAGAGTCGACACGACTGAATTCATCTTCAGCTTAATGAACTGAATTTAGATCTAGTTCTTGTTAAATACGAATCCTCAATATTGAAAATGTTTAAAGCAAGGGTGTCCAAAGTGTGGCCCGGGGGCCATTTAGGGCCCGTAATCACAATAAAAAGAGCGTCGATACAAAGAACATAATCGTACAGAGAAATTTTCACTGCCTTTCAAAAACAGACACAATTCAAAATCTTCTAGAAGTGGAAGGTACAAGACAGAAGTACTCATCTTTTATCAGCCACGTTTTTCACGTTAATTCGTATTAACACGAAATTCATAGTAAATAGGGCGATTTTTTTATTTGAGTGATTTTTTTTAATGCACCCTTTTGGAAAACTCTACTAAATAATGCAAATTAGGGCAGGGCGATATGGACTTTCAGTTTTATCACAATGTTTTGTGGTGCTGTTATGATAGCGATAAAAGTGACGATAAGAACTATTAATTACTACTTTTTAGGTAACTGTGTGGCTGTGATCACTTCTTTAGGACTCCAGTCCAGTAAAGAAGTGTCATTTCTATCACTAAACCTCACACAGTCACTGCATTTGTTCATATTGTCAAATTGGTTGATATTTATTGAGGCTCTCATTGAACAAACAGTAGAGAAAATAGTAAAAATAACAATACCGATAGCTTTGTGGGGTTTTAAACATCATTAATTGGAATTTATCTTGACAATGACAAACAAACATTCTTATCAAAAAATTTATCACGACAAATCATAAAAGATGCGACAAATGCCCACCATTAAACGAATTATGTTTTTTCACAGAACAAGCGATGCAATATCGTCTTGGTGAGAACAAACGCGCAAAAAAATCCAGACAAAGATGGAAGAAAACAAACGGCTTTTAGGACGTTGT
This sequence comes from Anableps anableps, assembly GCA_014839685.1. NCBI lineage: Eukaryota > Metazoa > Chordata > Actinopteri > Cyprinodontiformes > Anablepidae > Anableps > Anableps anableps. Next base: position 25,008,402 of record CM026085.1, on the reverse strand, counting down.
TCGCAGATTTCAGTTGTACAGTGATTTGCAGCTTCCTTTTCTACATAAATCATACATCTTTATATTAAAAATTAAAATATTGTGTTTTGTTAGAGGGGAAATGTTTTGCAAAAAAACCCCAGCATGTTAAAGGGGCAGTATTATGTATTTTCCAGGCACATAGAATCGTTTTACAATAAATTAACTATGTTACCTTCAGTTGTTACAAAAATGCTGGATATATCAAATATGACTTTGTAATTTAACACCTTGAAATTGGGCCTCTGTCTCTTTAAAAACTCCTGCTCTCTCTCTGAAAATCCACCTCCAGGAAGTCATCACAACAGCTAACCCTTTAACAACGTTTTTATCAGCGTTTCACTGAGAAGTAGCTCGTATAATGAGCTCAGCAGATGCGCAGTTCCTCCAGATGTTTGCTAATTCCTGCTGGCTAGTGTGAAGGAGCTGAGTCGGGGAGTCACGGGGGAGGGGTGCTCTGTGAGGTCGACGCTTGGAAAATTGGAAACTGCAGCTCCGAGGAGGAGCTGTATCCACCCAGGTGTTTCGCACAGCTGAACGGTTGCCATGGGAGATTAAAGGATCAAAGCAACACTCCAGCTGTGTTTTTGATGAGGGGATAACATCATAACATGACGTAAAGCTCATAATACTGCCCCCTTAATTTACTTTTTTTTTTTTTTTTTTTTTAAATTAACTGGTCCTCAGTTACTTTCAGCTTAATGGTTTCGGCCCACGTGGCGAAGAGTTTGTGCACCGCTCAAATTCGGCCGTAAAGCCTGGTTGAAACATCGAGCCTCCGTGTTACCCGGCGGTCCTTGACCTCCGTCGGGAAATCCTCTCCACCGTCCTCGTGCGTTTAATGTGTTTATTTCATTTTTCTTTGCGTGTTTCCTCCTCTCTCTCTCTCCGACGATCTGTTTCTCCATCACGCCTTCGTCACGCTTCGTTCCAGTTCTCTCTGTAATTGCGGCGGAAAATAAACACCATTTGGACGGGCCACATCAGTCAGGATCCACACGCAGGAAGGGATGCACACGTGCAAATTTACACGTGTAATCACACTCTGCCATACAAACACACACAGTCAGGAGGACGTTTGGGGAAACTTGCGTTACCTCTGAGCGTTTTCAGCCGGGGACTCCAGCTCGGAGGATTCCTAAAAGAGAAATACTTTTTTTTTTTTTTTAAACAAAAAAGTGTTTATTTTTCCCTCTCTGGCCTTTGATGGCCAACTGGATCCATATGCGGCTCGATGCCGTAAACTGTTCTCCACATGGTCAGATGGGTCCGCCGGTCCGGGTCTCAATTTGAACTTGTTTACAAGCGAAGGATTAACATGTTTAATCCCGAGTCCTTTAGATCTGGAGCGCCCAAAGCTTCAAAACTTGGGTTTCTATTTACTTTATTGGTGAGTGTTTCTGTGTTTTCCTGGGTCTCTTTGTTCAACTTTTGTTTTAATTTAACTCTCCATGTTGCTGCCAAATGCTAAGATCAAAAGCTTCCAGCAGGTCACAAGTTAAAATCTCCGATTCAACTCGTTGGGAAAAGATGACTCTGGTTTGTTTTTTGATCATACGGTACATCTCTACACTCGAGGTCTGGTTGCAATTTTCTGTCTCGTTCCCATTTATTATCAAATCTGTTGAAAGTGCACAAACACACACCGAAGTTGTGTCTCCGCTCCGTCTTTGCAGGCTGAGTAAGAGATCACAAGCGTTGTTTTGAAAGCTGGAAAGAAAAATCATTTGGTTTGGTTTCTGGCGTTTCATCCGGTCCTCTTCATCTGGCTGGGTGTCACGCCCACGCAGACACCACGACTGCAGGGTCTCCGGCGGACACGCTCTGGTGAAGCTGTCCAACAGCTCAGAGGACACCACGAAAGACTAACTCACTAGTTTATAGCTTTTGTAGCGTTATCCTCCAGCTTTGGGGAGGGTTTGCAACAAAACGCCTTGATCTTTCCTACCTCTATCTGGAGATGAGACGTCAGGCTGCAGCAACTTCGCAGACTTGTTTTTATTGCGACAAGAAGCTGCGAGACTTTGACATCCAACCAGCAGGCCTTGCTAATGAATCGGTGCTGCAGCTGCAGGGCCTGAGGAGGGCTTCAGCTGAGATAACGCTGCCACCAACTAACCGTTCTCCGTCTCCTGCTGTTAACGTTTTCATTTCATTAACATAGAAAGTACTCCTGGATCAGTTTTTCTTCTTCTTCTTGTGCGTTCTGCTCTGTCTTCTCAAACCCTCAGTCGGTCGTGGCTTCTTGCGCTGAGCCAGGTTCTGGTTCTGCTGGAGGTTTCTTCCTGTTAAAGGGGAGTTTTTCCTCTCCACTGTCGCCACATGCATGCTGTAAAGTCAACGCCACGGCGCCATGCGGTCGCTACGTGGAGGAGCGAACGCTGCAAGCCAACGACTCAATGCTCTGCTGGGTTTCCTGAGAAACTTTTTGAACTAAACTGAACTTATTGTAATGTTTGATAACTTGGATCAACTGGTGTGGATGTATGATTGGATTGAAAAGAGGTTTTTTTTTTATTTGTAAAGGGTCTCGAGATGACATTTGTTGTGAACTGGCGTTTCTGCAAGATACCGTCACTGCTGTCATGACCTGAATATCCCAAGATGTCAAACATAAAACTGCTTGTTCAACCAAACACTGCAAAAACACACAAATCCTACCTTAAAACAAAGCATAATTATCAAAACAAATGAAACTGCATTTATTTTACAGGACTTGTTAAGGGTGCCAGTAGATGTTCAGTTGTGATTTTGCAAAAGTAAAATTTTTCCCACTTAATACATTTACTCTGATTTAACGTTGGATTTTCTGTTTTTCAGGTTTAGATTATGCTGCATCAAGGAAATCTGAATGTAATTCTTTTATAAACCAGGGATGAATAAAAACTGTGGATGGTGCTGTTTATATTTACAACAAATGAAAAAGGTTTGTTTTTAGGATTGTACCCACACTGCAAAAACACAAAATCTTACCAAGTGTTTCTGGTCCAGTTTCTTGTGCAAATATCTTAAATACACTTGAAATAAGACAAAACTAACTAACTAGTAACTTTCCAGCAGATATAGGAGCTGGTTTAAGTCAATAATTCCTTAATATTGATGAAAAAGTTCTAGTTATGAGTGAAATAATTGGCCAGTGGAGCAAGACATTTTAATGTATAATATGGGAAAAATGTCTTGCTCCACTGGCCAATTATTTCACTTATAACTGGAACTTTTTCATCAATATTAAGGAATTATTGACTTAAATCAAGCTCCTATATCTGCTGGAAAGTTACTAGTAAGTTAGTTTTGTCTCATTTCAAGTGTATTTAAGATGTTTGCAGTAGAAACTGGAGGAGCAGAAACACTTGGTAAGACTTTGTGTTTTTGCAGTGAAGCTGAGCAGAGAAGGATTGTTTAAGTCAGAACCGTAATGAAAACTGGGCCATATGTCCCCCCAGGTCCACCCATCCAATCCAAACAAGAACCACAAACACTAAACGCAGGAAATTTAAAAAAGACGAGGGCAAAAGGACAGCGGGGACCGTGGACGATCAGATGCAGGAAATGCCGTCTCCCTCTAACAAGTGCTGTTCATGCATTAAAGATGACATGGCCCCTCACTCTGCATCGCAGCGACGAAACGCAGCAGAACACGGGTGGAAAGCAAACGAAGTCACCATGAACGCCTCCCTGCAGCCCGTCGGAGGACGCTCTCTCCTGCTGGAGCGTCCACGCAAGCTGCGCAGCAACATCCTCAGCCTCTTCTGTCCAAGCTTTTAACGACGAACAAAAAAAAAACAAAACAAAACAAAACAAAAAAAAAGTCAACCAGAAAACAGATTCTACATGAAAAGCATCAAAATGAGCTTAAACAAGCACTGCTGTGTTGCGCCTCGGGATTGGAATTCTGTCCACATGTTCCCATTTGATCCCTGTTATTGCAGTCGCTGAAACACAAATCCCAGCGACATTCCCACAACCACATGATGGAGGCAGCCTCGGGGGTCGGGGAGCGTTTGCCAGCTTTGCATGCATCAGTGTGTGTGTGTGTGTGTGTGTGTGTGTGTGTGTGTGTGTGTGTGTGTGTGTGTGTGTGTGTGCTGTGCAGCCCTGCCCCGTGATGCGCTGGGGAGCCGTCGCTCGCCCGTCGGCCCGACCGAGCGCTCCCCTCTCCCCGGCGGAGGTGATCCCTGCGGACGGGCCCTCTGGATGAGACGGGCCTCCTGGATGAGGCGCTTCATGCAGACGGAGGCACAACTGCACGCTTTCTGAGGTGTGTGCGGACGTATTATATGCTAATGCACCTTTTTAAAAATAAATATTTAAAAAGTTATTCATTTGGGATTAAAGCTGCAGTTTGTAACTTTTACAAAAATATGTTTGGGTTTTTGTTGTTGTTGTTGTTGCTTATTTGTTAAAATTGTCACCATGTCGTGACAGTTTGGAATGAGGCAGATAATCTGTGAAAAGATGGAGCTCCTCCACCTCCTCCCTGAGCTGCTATCGCTGTCTAAAGAAATGCGCGCTCCCGACCTGAAACAACCAATCAGAGCCAGGAGGAGGGGCTTAGCGCTGCCAATCACCCTCATGTACGTGCTGCTAAATGTGCTAATGGTGGAGAAACAACTCACCGTTCCAGGAAAACTGTTTATCCGGCGTCATCGGTGACCATGCTAACTAGCATTAGCATTAGCATCAGGCTATGTTGAACTAGCTGTAGCAGAGAGCAAGGGGAGTGATTAACAGCGGTAAGACCCTCCTCCTGGCTCTGATTGGTTGATTCTGACAGAGTGGTGTACTTCTGCACATAGTACTGGGAGCACTGGGAGAAGGCTCATCTGTCATGATCATCTGTCTTATATTAAACTGTCACAGCACAAAGATAACTTAAACAAATATGAATAAAAAACATATTTTTCCTAAAAGTTAGACACTGCAGCTTTAACTACAGAAAATACAGATTAGAAATAATTTTTCCAGTATTGCTTTGGCGCCACCTCTCATGCAGCAACCCTGTGCGCTGTAAATAATGCATTCCCGCTTTTTGCACCACTGCATGAAGACAATATAAACGCGCGCCAGCTTGGCCTGAGCAAGAGAAGGATCGTTCGCCTAAACATCCTGCAAGCAGGAGCCTGAGGACGCCTGCACTGCAAAAACACATCTTACCAAGTATTTCTGGTCCAGTTTCCAGTGCAAATATCTTGAATACACTTGAATAACATAAAACTAACTTACAAGTAACTTTCCAGCAGACATAGGAGCTGGTTTTAAGTCAATAATTCCTTGATATTGATGAAAAAGTTCTTGTTATAAACAAAATAATGTGCCAGACATTTTTCCCATATTATAAGTTAAAATGTTTTGTTCCACTGGCAGATTATTTCATTAATAACTAGAACTTTTTCATCAATATTAAGGAATTATTGACTTAAACCAGCTCCTATATCTGCTGGAAAGCGACTAGTAAGTTAGTTTTGTCTTATTTCAAGTGAATTCACGACATTTGCACTAAAACTAGAGCAGCAACACTTGGTAAGATTTAGTGTTTAAGAGTGATGGGAGGACCAGAGACCCGGCTCGGGACCAGGCTGGGCACCGACGGTGTGCTCTGTGCGAACCCGGCGTGGGCTGAGGTCGGATCGGAGCGGTTTACGGTGACGCAGATCGTTGTCACTGAATCACAATGCGGCGGCAACACAGACGGGCACAGATCCATTGTTTTAAACACACATCAAGAGTGTCAGAGTGCAGACTCATGCTGATACAGCAGCACAGAGCAGACTGGGTCACAAAGCGAAGCATGGGAGGACGTTTCTCTCTCATAAACGCCGTTTTATCAGCGCTGAAGGAGGATATTTTCACTTTGCCTCCCCTTTAGGAAGAGCAAAGACGCTGCTCTCTGTCTGAACAACTTGCAAAAATGGTTGAAAAGTTTCCTCGACATAGAAGCATGAAGAGATTTTATTGATGTCTGAATCAGGTTGAAAGTTAAAAGGCAAATAATGTCTTCATACATCGGCCTCTTTTCCACTAGGACAGAGGTCTTCAACATGGGGGCCGTGGCCCAGTGGGGGGTCTTGAGATTTCTGCTTCAGCAGACATTTTAGGTATTTCTTATAAAATTCAAAGTTTTGTCGTAAAATACACATTAACATGAATCCAACATGTAACAAATGGGTATATATATATATATATATATATATATATATATATATATATATATATATATATATATATATATATATCTCAGTGTTTTTTGGTGTGTGGATTCTCAGTGAGAAGAACGGGATATGGGTCATGCTTTCTTCAAAAAGCTAAGATGAAAAACTTGGCTATAAAGAGACAGACGCTTTGAGTTGATGGTTTAAATTTCTCCGCATCATTTTTTTTTTTTTTTTTTTTTTTTTTTTTTTTTTTTTTGAAAGGTCTGAAAACTGTCTCTTCCCCCCCATGTGCTGGTGGGTAAAATTTGTACCGTTTTTGATTATTTTAAAATCTGTTTATTTGACATTTATTTGTGCATGTTGTTGAATTGAGATCCAAAATCCTGTTTTGATGAACTAAACATTACAAACACAGCAACAATACAAGTAATTAAAAAACTGGACTCGATTAAATAAGCTAATAAAGTATGAGCTTTAAACAAGAGCGAGTTTCATAAGAAGATTTCTCTTTTTGTCTGCGCTGCAACTGTGGACGTGGGCCACACAAGATCATTCTGAGGGCTGTAAATGGCCCATGCGCCTTACATTTGTCACCCCTGCTTAAGCCCATGGGTTACTTTTGGAGAAAACAAAATCTGCCCAAATTTGGCTTTCACTCAACCACCAGAGGGCGCTGATCACAGACTGGGAGGTGAGATTTTTCTATTGGTTTTACACCAAAGTGTAGAAGAGATTAAAGGTTGAAGTTTTCAGGTGTGAAAACGTAAAGGCTGTCAGAACCAACCCCAACAGCTTGGTTCTGACTCATCTGGTGTCTAAACGTAGCAACAACAGCTACACCTTTGAGCCACAGCCACTAAAACTTCATGAAACGATTGTTTTCTTCTTGGTACACGTCACAGCTGAGCGCATTAAGCCCGAGTCCTTCTGAATTCACCGTCTCTGATTCTTGGTTTCTGACGTCGAGGCGAACGTTAATCCTCTGAAAGCCGAGACAGACACGGTCGACTGAAAGAACACAATCGCTCTCATTAGCCCATCTCCCTCTTCTCCGTGTCTCGGCCCACTCCTCGATGATGTGATAAACGTCCACAGATGTGGACGGTGCTGAGACGACGTCCCACAGACGGCTGGTAGCTGCCTGTTAATGTGTTGTGAAGCTTCATAATTGGTCCATTTATCTTCATGCTAATGTGCTGTGGTGGAGTCCATCGGACCTTCACTGGGACATGATTGGATTCTGATGTGAAGCTGGAGCATCCAGCGCTCTTTCCCACAAACACTTGCATTAAACACACACACACACACACACACACACACACACACACACACACACACACACACACACACCTTGGCATGCTGCTCTGTCTCCGAGGGGACGTTCTGATGGTTGCACAGCATTTCATCACGCTGTCTTCACCCTCCTCTTCCATCTCTGATGGTGTTTGTCCCTTGGATGATCTCTTCGTCACTGGATTTGTGTTCGTCTCTAAAATAATCCGTGTACATATTAATTTACGGATTTTTTTTCCCCAGCACAACAGTTAGTAGAGCCTGTTCTTGAAGTTGGTTAAAAAGTAGGTTTATATATTTTACATTAGCCTAAACGAACACTACATTGAGATATTGAGACTAAAAAGACGGGGAATCAACACTGATCATTTTTCCAGCTGAGCAGAAACAAAACTGAAGTTGTCTTTGGACTCAAAGAGGAGCGATCTAGAGTCAGCGCGCAGCTTCAGTTATTACAGCTAGAAACTAGTGATCATGCCTGGGTGCAAATCTGGGTGCAGTGATGGACTCAGACCTTAACCTTCAGAGACACATAAAGACGGTTACAAAATCAGCCTTCTGTCACCTGAAGAACATTTCCCGGATTAAAGGACTAATGTCTGAACAAGATCTAGAGAAACTCATCCATGTGTTTATCTTTAGTCGCATTGATTACTGCAACAGTGTCTTTACAGGTCTGCCTAAAAAGTCAATCAGACAGCTGCAGCTGATCCAGAACGCTGCTGCTGGCGTTCTCACTAAAACCAGGAAGACAGAGCACATCACGTCGGTTCTAAAGTCCTTCCACTGGCTCCATGTAGACCCGTTGTCATTGTATCAACCTTCCAGACCACTCAGGTCTTCTGGTTCTAGTCTGCTCTGCATCCCCAGAACCAAACATGGAGAAGCAGCCTTCAGGTTTTATGCTCCACAAATCTGGAACAAACTTCCAGAAAACTGCAAAACAGCCGAAACACTGAGTTCCTTTAAATCAAAGCTGAAAACCCACCTGTTTAGAGCTGCCTTTGATTAGTAACTGGGACATCAGTTTTAGTCAGCATTTCAATTTTTCATAACTTTCCTTTATGTTACTGTAATATACTTGTTTATGTTTTTATTCTGCAAAGCACTTTGAACTGACTTGTTGCTGAAATGTGCTGTACGATTAGACTTACCTTGCCTCGTTGTTTTTTGGCACCTATTTTAACATGACAAAAAAAAAAAAAAAAATCCCTTTAAAAATGTTTAATTGCATCAACAATCTCACACTGGAAATTTGAGAACAATGCAAATTTTAAGTAGAGTACATTTATTCAGCGCAAATATTCCTGGTGAAGAACGGCGTCTTTTTGTTGGTTTTTTTTTTAAATGACTGGTATTTTCAACAATTCCCATAGAGTATACACTTTTAACATTTATTTTTCCTGAACTGAATCATCAAGATAATGTAGTTCATATTTTTTCCAGCTTTGTTGTCAACTTCAAGTTTAAAGATTTCCTCCAAACACAATTATCAAAGTTAAGACTTTCACTAAACTATTTAAAAGGCTGAGGCCCAAAATGGTTTTAAATGATGCGTGAAGACACCAAACGAATCCTTAGCACAAAAAGCTTCCACACTGTTAAAGCCTCCCCGTCTTGTCTTGACAGTGCTGTTTCTTCACTGTTCCTCTTGAGCATTAAAGCTGTTTTTTCTGTGTGTAGCTTGGCAAAGAAAATCACCGTTGCTGTGTAAATCTGCACAACAGAGTACATCCTCACCCTCGGGTGCCATCACCTCAGAATCAATATTCCACAAACAAAACAATGTGATGACAAAAAAATACCAGGATTTATGAGCCAAGCCCTTGAGACAACTCAAGGCCTTCGCATACTCCTCCTGTTAGGTCTCGATTTGCCTCCAAATCTGTTTTGCAACAGTAGATGTCCCCCAAGTTGTCCATCTGTCTCGTTTGGATGAAGTTCTTGTCTTGTATTCACACCAAATTTCTGCCAAGCTGCCAAAATGTTCAAGTTTACAGTCCCAAAGCAAAGCAATCAAAGATGTTCAGCATCCTGAAGGAAAGATTGGATTGAGATGCATCTCGGTCCACGTGCAGACCAGAGGTGCAGCTCTCAAGGAGCTGCAACGTTTAGAGTAGACACTAGAGGGCGTCAGGTGGGACCAGGAATGGAGGAGCCGTGGAACTGGGCTGCCACAGAAGCATCAGACAGCCTGTGGAAGCAGCAATAATGGAAACATAAGATTCCTTGTAGAAAGCTGAAACGGCATCACGATTTGCTGAATATTTAGTTAGCGAGCTAAATATTTAGCTCCAAACTAAATATTTAATTAGCAAGTTGAATATTTAGCTCCAAACTAAACAATTAGTTCGCAAGTTAAATATTTAGCTTCAAACTTATTTAGCTTGCTAACTAAATATTTATTTAGCAAGCTAAATAGTTAGTTAGCAAGCTGAATATTTAGCTTCAAAATTATGTAGCTCCAAACTAAACATTTAGTTAGCAAGCTAAATATTTACTTTGCTTACGAAATATTTAGTTTGGAACTGTGACATTTATAATTACGTAAATGACATGGTGAATATATGACCTATGAAAGGCTAAGTAACCCAAAGTATTGCTGTTAATTTTTGACCGTGTAACTTTACAAACGGCACCCACACGTCTTGACTGCTAGTAGCAAACTGAAGTGTGCTCACCAACACACAGTAGAGCGTCACCGTGGGCAGGAAGGAAACATGTCATTTGGAAAAGTGAAATTTCTTTGATCAGAAAAGCTAAACCCTGGATGTTGAGCTGGGTTTTTGTGTTCAGCCTCCGCTCACAGTGATGTCTCACCAGCTTTACACGTCCAGATCTTCACCTCTCTTATCAGCTTCCTCAACCTCGTAAGAGTGGGTGGAGACTGTCTGTTAACGTCACTTCTCCAGTTTTGGCACAGATTCTGTTTTAGATTTAGATCTGGACTTTGACTAGGCCACACACAAACCGGCTTGGATTTAAACCGCTCCATCGAGCCTGTAGTGTTTTCCAGCCTCTTCTACTCAACTCTGACCAACTTCCCTGCAGGGATGAAGAAAAGCATCACCACAGCATCATGCTGCCACAACCGTGTATGCTCAGGGAGAGACATATAAAATAACCTTAACTTGAGGGTGTTACTGTTTGGTGAAGTAACTCACTGAGACAAATTTTGAGTGATATGCTCAAGATGTAAATAGGCAACGCTTTAGGGACCAGTCAAACAGAACCGAATCACAGCTCTCTCCGACTGGGACTCCTTCCTTGTCTCCATCTGGAAGCGGAGACACTTCCCCTCTTCCCTCCCTTACACAACTCTGTTTCAGTCTGAGTCGAGGCTGAAAAGCACTTGGCCGGTTGACGCAGTCTTGGATGAGGCAGACAAAATGTTTAAACAAGCGCGCCAAATCGCTGCTGGAGCAAAAATCAGAATCTGGTCCACATCTCACACACATATGTTTGCAGGAACGCACCATTTCAGAGAAACAACCCAACAAGCAGGTGCTTATGTCATTGACTTTGATCCAACAGACAGACATATGGATGCACATTTTAAAAAAAATCTAAAAAGTCAGATGTTTTTGGGTTGTTTGGGACTCTGACAGCGGTCAGAGGCAAAGATTTGGATGCGGAGTCCCGCAGATTATTGCTAACATATCTGTTTATTTACGCGTGGAGGCTTTCCACATGATTCACATCAGAGCAGCAGCCCATCTGAGCCGTTTCAGTGGACATCAGCGCCGGGGCCCCACGGCCCGCCGCTTCATAAAACACATCCCCACAGCCAGTTCCACTTTGCTCATGACAAACATGTTCCCAGACGGACCGGATTTCAAAGGAAAACCGTGAGGAAGTTCGCAAGGATGCTTCGCAGAGAGCTCTGGTATCGCACGCTGAGATATGGAGTTTCTGACAGGTTGCGTAGCTGTACACAAACTCTGGATTCAATACGTTGTTTTCTTCTTTTTGAGGCTGAAAACCTTGAGATGGTCGAGGTTTGCATTGAATTTTTGTCTCTTTATTGCCGCCCAAGTCACAGGAAACATCATTTGACAGCTTGAAGAGCAGAAAAGGAGCTTTGAACGTATCGGCGTAAATCTCGGTCCCTGTTAGAAGCCTGGCATTTTAAGCACCAGCCTGCGTTGATGGAGGATTTGTGCACATCTGCGAGATCTGCTCTCGTACCAGCATGAATGATCCCGTCCCACATGGGTTCTGTAAAAAAATAAAATAAAAGTCAAGTTATCTTCATTTGGAGAAAACCTAAAGTAACTGTTAACAGAAGTCGAGTCAAATCCAATGATCGGGTTTGTTAACAAACATTAAAGTCGGGAGACGGGACAGCCGAATGCTAGTGATGGGACTTATGGCTCTTTGAAGGGAACCGAATCTTCAGGATCCGTTTCACTTCAAAGACCCGTTCAAATGATCCATTTTTAAAAATATAAAATTCTCTAAGAACAAGCCATTTTATCCCTAATATAGTTTTATATTAAATGTTTTGTGGGTGAAGTTCACAAAAAAGCTGAATTATCAGTATTTAGTAAAAAAAACAAACAAAAAAACAGTATGTTCTTGTAGAAAAACAAATATGTACATATTTTTATGAAATATTTTTATATCTATTTGTGTCGCACATTTCAGCAGCAAGGCAGTTCAAGGTGCTTTACATCGTAAAAACATTAATCGAGTATACAGAAAAATCATCAAACTCATCAAGCAAATATAATTAGAAAATATTGATCAATGTTCCACTTACTACGAATCAAAGGCAGCTCTAAACAGGTGGGTTTTCAGCTTTGATTTAAAGGAACTCAGTGTTTCGGCTGTTTTGCAGTTTTCTGGAAGTTTGTTCCAGATTTGTGGAGCATAAAACCTGAAGGCTGCTTCTCCATGTTTGGTTCTGGGGATGCAGAGCAGACCAGAACCAGAAGACCTGAGTGGTCTGGAAGGTTGATACAACGACAACAGGTCTTTAATGTATTTTGGTGCTAAGATGTTCAGTGATTTAAAAACTAACAGAAGTATTTTAAAGCCTGTTCTCTGAGCTACAGGGAGCCAGTGGAAGGACTTTAGAACTGGGGTGATGTGTTTTATCTTCCTGGTCTTAGTGAGAACACCAGCAGCAGCGTTCTGGATCGGCTGCAGCTGTCTGATTGACTTTTTAGGCAAACCTGTAAAGACACTGTTGCAGTAATTAATGCAACTAAAGATAAACACATGGATGAGTTTCTCTAGATCTTGTTGAGACATTAGTCCTTTAATCCTGGAAATGTTCTTCAGGTGATAGAAGGCTGATTTTGTAACTGTCTTTATGTGTCTCTGAAGGTTCAGGTCTGAGTCCATCACTGCACCCAGATTTCGGGCCTGATCACTAGTTTCTAGCTGTAATAACTGAAGCTGCATGCTGACTCTAGATCGTTCCTCTTTGAGTCCAAAGATAATAACTTCAGTTTTGTTTCTGTTCAGTGTTGATTCCCCGTCTTTTTAGTCTCTATATCTCAATGTAGTGTTCGTTTATGCTAATGTAAAATATATAAACCTACTTTTTAACCAGTTATATTACGTTTTTCCAAATGCACCTACAAGTACAAATTCACCACGGATACGAGGGAAACACCATTTCATATCTGTGTATGTCTTGTACAAATGGCAGTTTTAAACACAAAGTGAAATTAAAAATTGAACAGAAACAGGTTTTCTCCTCTGTTTAGCAAAATATATTTAGGTTTAAAATGGCTGTCAGCTATAACTTCAGTTTTGTTTCTGTTCAGCTGGAGGAAGTTTTGGCACCTCCACACACTGATTTGTTCTAAGCATCTGTTCAGTGCTTGGATGGGTTCAAAATCACCTGGTGACATCTTAATGTAGAGCTGCGTATCGTCAGCATAGTTATGGTAGCTGATCTTATTACTTGTTATAATCTGAGCTAATGGGAGCATGTAGATATTAAATAAGAGGAGTCCCAGGATTGAACCTTGGGGTACTCCACAAAAATGTCAAATACCCATGCAGTTTTTTGTTTTGTTTTGTTTTTTACAAGTATTGTGTGCATTATGTGTATTTGTAATATAGAGACAAACTAAAAAGGAAAATGTAACGAACAGTAGAGGAAAAACAATGGACTTGAGTTGCTTTGGCAGAAACAAAAATCCTCTTCTGCTCCATTAAATTGAACAATTACAGCTGTAGTATGTAACTTTTATAAAAACATATTTAACTACATATTTGTTGAAACTCTCACCATGTCGTGACAGAATGGTATGAGACGGATAATCTGTGAAAAAATCGAGTTCCTCTGCCTGCTCCCAGAACTCCCAGTGCCATCTCGAAACAACCAATCAGAGCCAGGAGGCGGGACTTAGCGCTGTCAGTCACCGTGCCTGTGGTGCTGCTCATTTATTGGCCGATTAAATAAATGTCTTTTTAAATAAAATAGAATAATAATAGCTACTGCAGTGTGTGCAGAGCATTGTAAGCTAGCAAAGGTATGAAAAAAAAAAAAAACAAAAACAAAAAAAAAACAAAGTCTGGCTCTCAGTAACTGAGACTCGAGTCCTATCGTTCACGGTAAAGAGCCGTTAAAAAGAAACGGATCGTTGGTGAACGTCACATCACGACGTCCCCTGCTGTCAATGTTACGGTACTGAACAGCCCCCTCTCCCGCCTGAGCCGTCTTCATCATGTTTCATGGAGCATGCAGAGCGGGACAGCCAGGGATGTTTGACTGTTCCTGTAAAAATGCTCAGAAGAGGGAAAAAAAAAAAAAAAAAAAAAAAAAAAAAAAAAAATAGTATTTGAATTAAGTTACATGATTTTTATTTTGACATTTTAGCAAAACAGATCACTATTTTGGGCTCGGAGGGTTTCACATTTGAACAATTCGATTCAGTTATACTTTGGTGTGACGTTTATTTTCTTCAGATAATTGGGATCTTATTTCTTTTCAGACGTTTTTCCAGAACTTTTTGTCACATGGGCCAAAATCATCAAGTTAGACGTTATTACGGGCCAAAACCTATGCCTTTTTTAAGAGCTAACACTACAAAAAAAAAAAAAAAAAGTATAAAATTATTTTCACCTCCTCAAACAATAAGCATGCAATATTTAAAAAAAAAAAAAAAAAAAAAAAAAAAAAAAAAAAAAAAAAAAAAAAAAAAAAAAAAAAAAAAAACAAAGTCGTCAAATTTCTAAAAAGGAGCAAGATGTTTAGATCAGTGTTGAGCCAAAACCTGGAAAGGCGTTTTGCATCTTGCCTCATGAAAAGAAAGGAATCCAGTTTGCAAATCCTTTGGGATTAATTTAATTTAATTCTCAGCACAATAACACAAAACCTGACCAAGAATTTCTGGTCCAGTTTCTTGTGCAAATATCGTGAGTTCACTTGAAATAAGACAAAACTAACTTACAAGTAACTTTCCAGCAGATATAGGAGCTGATTTTAAGTCAATAATTCCTGAATATTGATGAAAAAGTTCTTGTTATCAGTGAAATAATCTGCCAGTGGAGCAAGATATTTTTCCCATATTATCAGTTAAAATGTCTTGTTCCACTGGCAGATTATTTCACTTATAACGAGAACTTTTTCATCAATATTAAGGAATTATTGACTTAAAACAAGCTCCCATATCTGCTGAAAAGTTACCTGTAAGTTAGTTTTGTCTCGTTTCAAGTGTTTTCAAGACATTTGCACTGGAAACTGGAGCAGTGCAGGATTTGAGTCACTCGTTCTCTGAAAACACCTGCTGTACTCGGTCAAGTTTAATAAGTTAATTAAATGCAGATTTGGGTGCATTTAAGCCTCCTTTAAAGTAAAAGTCACTGGATAAATGTGGTCGGATTTACGATGAAATTTAAAAAATGCAATGTTATTGAAAGGTTCATATTTTGTGTTGTACCTAGCTTTTTTTTGTGTCTTACGATTCTGTCCTTTTTAAAAATACAATTATCACCATCTTCGTCAGATACATTAGCTGGGGGGGCCAAATTTGTCCCATTCTTGAATTGTTGTGTATTTATTTCAAAAGGGACAATGCACATCACATAATACACCAGAGTTAGCCATAAAGACTCGTTTTCATCTGTTATCCCTCAACAATTGCAGTTCAGGAGCCGCAAATGGGCCCCCGGGCCGCACGCTGCCCCCCCGCGGGAGGATAAATGTTAAACAAAGCCGTAGTTTTAATTCAAAAGACATAAAGCAACATGAAGGAGTTGGTTCAGGCTGACTCGCCACTCATGCTGAACCCTAACAAGCTCAGCGGTGCTTTATTATTTGGGGCCCGCAGCTGCAGGCCAGGAGTGTTCGCGATGTATGTGTGCATTTAGAAGAGGAGACGGGGGTTCTGGAGTGAAAGTGAGACCCAGACATGAGCCCGCCCGCCTCCTCCGTGCCCCCAGGCCGTCGCACAGGTCCCGTCGCGCCGCATCAGACCGGTGGGGAAACACAGGGACGGCTGTTACAGGAGTTGCTGTCAAACCCGGCCTTTGAGTTGACCCAGAGAACCAGAACCTGCAGTGCTCTGAGCCGCCACGGCCGAGGACGAGGAGCTTCAGGACGTGAGTCTGCGGTGGTGCCGGTGGGGAAACCCGACCCGGTTTGTTGGGCTGAGAGCCAGACTGACGAGCTGTTTGCGTCAGGCCTCGGAGAGCAGGAGGGTTCGGGCCGCGTGAAGAGGCTGAACGAAGTCAAACACACGTCAAGAAGCTCAACAGACGAGCAGCCGACGGGAGGATTTGATTATTCTACCTTGTTGTGTTGCCAAAGTTTAATTCAGAGATGATAAAATATTCAGCCTCCAGATTTGTAATGTTTTTAAACCTAATAGTTTTTGGCTTAGTCATTGAATACTAATTTAAAGGGCCAGTATCATGTAAAAATCGACTTTTTTTAGCTTTACATCTTGTTATAATGTTATTCCCTCATCAAAAACATACCTGGTGTGTTGCTTTGATTCTTTCATGCATGTCTGAGAAATCCTTTAATCTCCTGTGGCAACCATTTAGCTGTGCAAAACGCCTGGATGGATACTGCTCCTCCTCAGAGCTGCAGTTTCCAAACTTCCGAGCAAGCCCTCCCTCCCCCGCGACTCCCCCACTCAGCTCCTCCAGACTAGCCAGCAGCAATCAGCAAACACCTGGTGGAACTGCACATCTGCTGAGCTCATTATAGGAGCTACTTCTCAGTGAAACGCTGGTAAAAACGTTGTTAAAGGGTTAACAGAGGGGCGCAGTTGTGATGACTTCCTGAAGGCAGAGTTTCAGAAAGAGGAGTTTTTAAAGAGACAGAGGCCCAATTTCAAGGCGTTAAATTACAAAGTCAGATTTGTTTTAGGTCATTTTTGATATTTACAGCATTTTGGTAACAACTGAAGGCAACATAGTTACTGGATTGTTGCTATAAAATGATTCTGTGGCTGGAAAACACATCATACTGCCCCTTTAAGGGTGGAAAGAGGAGGCACAGCTGCAAACCTGTAAAGGATTGATGAGAGAAGCAGCTAAGAAGGTCCATGGTAATTCTGGAGGGCCTCCTGAGGGAGAGAACCTGTCGACTTGACAGCTGCTAGTCCTGCTTACCTTCATGAAAAACCCACTGGTGAAAGAAAGCATCAAGTGGCTCCACATCCAAAGCTGTGGGTGAAGGTGTTTTGGTCAGATGAGACCAACATTGACTGTGGTGTTGCAAAAACTAAGACTGCACACCATCCCCCATGCTCAAACATGGTGGTGGCATCATCATCCTGTGGGAATGCAACCTGCGGCTCCAGAGCCATAAGTGGCTCTTTAGTAGGTTTTCAGTTTTTGGGTTGGATTTAACTTCCACAACAGAATGACATTAAATATACCAGTAATATTTTTACAGATCTGTATTCTTGCTTTTTTTTAAATATTATTTTTCTCAAATATCAACATTCCCTCGAAAAATGTATCCATCCCCTTTTCAAATGCTTCGTTTAACTTTATCTTAAAACTCAAAGTATAAACAGATTGGTGATTCTCTAAAAACGACAGAAAATATTCATCAGAAATTATAAGTTATCTTTTGATAAAAGGCCATGTAACATTTGTGGCTCGAAATGAGTTTTGTTTAGCTGGTTGCAGACACCTGGCTTAAATCAAAGCAAATCGTGTTAATGTGTTAGAATGGCCTAGTCAAAGTTCAGACTTAAATACAATCAAGAATCTGTGATAAAACTCAATAACTGATGTTTGCAGACGCTCGTCATCCAACATGATCAAGCTGGATGTACACCAGAAACCTTGCAGCTGTAGTGACACCAGGAAACAGTTCTGCAACGTGCACGCCACACTTTTCAGACATTTTCAGACACTAATTACTTTCCTCGCACTTTACAATCACACACCATAGATACGGTTGACATCTGTGAAAAAGAGGTGGGGGTAGGAATACTGTATTACTATTGACGTTTATAAGACTTCTTTAGGTGATTTAAGGGGTGGTTTTCCAAACAGGGCGTAAGCTACGCAAAGATGACACATAAATCTAGAATATTTCATCTTAACCCAAAACAAACCTTTCTCAATCCCTCTATTCATGGAGTTTCTTCATCGAGCATTTAGGCTGAGTTAAAGCTGCAGTATGTAACTTCTATGAAAAATGTGTTTTTACATAAAATTATCATGATGTTGTGACAGTATAAGACAAATGGCTCCTCTGCCTTCCCCCAGTGCTCCCAGTACTAACTGCAGAAATACGCCACTCAGTCAGACACAACCAATCAGAGCCAGGAGGAGGGTCTTAGCGCTGCCAATCACCCTCATGTACGTGCTGCTCACACACTCCCCCCTGCTCTCTGCTACGCTACAGCTGGTTCACCACAACATAGCCTAATGCTAATGCTAATGCTAGTTAGCATGACCACCGATGACGGCAGATAAACAGTTTTCCTGGAACGGTGAGTTGTTTCTCCGCCATCAGCACATTTAGCAGCGCGAACACGAGGGTGAGTGACAGCGCTAAGCCCCTCCTCCTGGCTCTGATTGGTTGTTTCAGGTCGGGAGCGGTGCATTTCTTTAGACGGCGATAGCAGCTCAGGGAGGAGGTGGAGGAGCTCCATCTTTTCACAGATTATGTGTCTCAGACCAAGCTGTCACAACATGGTGACAGTTTTAACAAAACCAAATTTTTGTAAAAGTTACAAACTGCAGCTTTAAGTTCATGTGCTTTTTTTTTTTTTTTTTAAGTCATGCAAACTCTGATAAACTGTGACTTTAATGTGATGTTGCATGTTGCTGCATGCCCAATATTTACGTTTCGCCTGAAGCCCTTTTGTTTTTCTTTACGATGCTGTCATGCATCATATCTGAACTGTCTATGAAAATACTGTTACAGTACAGCTGCAATAAAATATCAGTTAGCATGCAGCCCAGTGCTGATCTGCTTTTAAATGCACTATAAAACATAAAATACCCAAACACTCGCACATACTTAATGGTAAATCAGTCTTTTAAACACTACACTGTTTTATAGGAGTTGAGACGTGCGTGTGTCTTGACACAGTAGCTGGCTTGTCTTTGCACTGTAATGTTTACAACTCAGCTATAATCACAGAGAATTATGTTAATTACACACCATTAGGCTCATAAACTAACACAACACACACACAAGCTCTCTTTAGTTGTTGTGCAGCAGGGAAAAAATGTCTGGAGAGCCCAAAAACTGTCTAACACAGCCTGTGTGGGTATTTATCTGGAAACATTTGGACTTCGGGTGGGTGGGGAGCTCTGCAGGTCCAACACCTGGAGCTGCAGATCACCTTTGTTCACGTTTCATCCACAAGAGGGAGCTGAACACCATTCAAGGGTCTACAGGAAACTAAGCTCTGGTGATCATGTTCAGTGGAGCAAACATGGATTTAAAAACTGGCAAAATAAACATGAAATTTGTTTTGAGTAAGTAATCCAAGCCAATTCAAGTCAGAGTCTAAACTGGGGAGCTGTCGAGTCAATCCAGCTATAATCCAACACAATTTTTACCACCCGTTCCAAAGATAAACCTTGTCCACTTGGATCCAATTACAAAACAATTCATTCTAATTCATGTTGCCCAATCAAATTTATTCATCTTATGTTCACAACAGACCAGTTTATTCTAATTATATACAGATTAATTAAATGTAATTCTTTTCAATAACATAAAGATCAATTCAATCTTCCGATTATAAACAGAACAACTCAGTCCAATTTATTCCAATTTACAGACCAAACTACCAAAATACGTCACCTAATCACGCCGAGGCGCCATGACAGACGTCGGAAGTGAGAATCGAATGGAGCGACTGAGATCGTTTTTCCAAGTTGTTTTTGCCGGTACAGCCATGGTTTCTGCTTGTTTAAGTCAAGCTAGTTTGTCTGTGGAAGTAGCACAACTGGTTGGGGTGTTTATAAAGGTTAGACATAGCTCGCCCAGAAACCGACGCATAGCTTCTCCCTACTGACGTGTTTGTTGATTTGACTAAATCTGCCTGAATTCACGGCACGTGATTTTTACCGCTATGTCGTGAACAGCGTTTCCGATTACACTGGAGCAGACTTAAAAGCGTACAAAAGTCTAGATGCTACGGTTACCAATGATTAGACGTGTATCTTCTCCATAATTCAGCATTTGATTGCATCTTACTCATCTTATGAAGTCTATAAACAATAATCTTCTTACCTTGTAAAAAGTGTTCGCTGCAGATCCTCAAACACACCGAGGACTGCCCGTCCTTACGACTGACGGCTGCTATACATCGCCGCCTTCTTTCCCCATCAAAAGGTTTACGATAAAATGGCACGTTTGGTTTGCATCCTTGTCTGTTTGTGCAGTCAACTGCGCAGCACCCTACGGCCATTTTTACGGTGAAATCAACCAAATAAAAGGTATATCGGGCGAACAACCGTCTGTTTTACAGGAGTTAACGTGTGCAAAGGTTGTTTTGTGAACGTGCAAAGAGTCAGTAGGGAGAGCAGTTTCGGTTATCCTGAGCGATCTCTGTATTTATGCTGCTTTAGCCGTAGCCTGCAGAAGGACACACCTTTCCTCGCTCTGCTACGTTCTCCTACTACTCTCCAGTCACGCAATATCTGCAGTTATTGGAGACCTTAACGTTATGTTCTCTTTCTGTGTTTGGGCACAACAGCTGGGCTATTGCTGGGGACAGAGGGTACCCATGGCCCTTGTCTTTCTGTTTTTAACCCTTTGTCTCTCCTATACGCAGCAGCTGCAACTAACTCTGTTATACAGTCTGGTTTTCATGAGATTTTAAGCCACTAAAATGCCAGCTGCTATCATTAACTCTTCACTTTTTCTTTAGCACAGAAGGTACTCCTCGATCAGTGCTTCTGTTTCTTTTCTTGTGTGTCTGTGTGTGTGTTTTCCTTTCCACTGTTGCCACATGCTTGCTGAGTATGGGGGATTGCTGCAAAGTTAATGAAACCATGAGGTCGAACGTCTGTTTTCTTAGATAGAAAACGTTTTACCAGTTGGAACAATAAACTTGACTTCAGTGTCCAATCTCTCCAAGTTATATACAAAACAATTCAGTCCATTTAATTCCAGTTATATACAGATTTATCCAGTTGATTTTAATATAGTTTTTTTTTTTTTTTTTTTTTTTTTTTTACATAGACATGTCCAAATGTAAACCGAGTTTAGTTCAATCCAATTCCTTACAAATTTAAGCAAAACAATTGAATGAAATTCAAATTATGTGAACAAAAAACAATCGATTTATTTGTCTGTATTCAGATTTATTCCAATTCAGTGCACTCCATATTACTCAGATCATAATTAATACGAGTCAGATTCTGTTAGAATGTCCAAATATAGAAGATAAAACATGCTTTTTATTAAATGTAACATATGCTAGAGCTTTTAAAAGGGCCCTGTTTAATTATTTTATGGTATAAAGTGTTATATTTGTATATTCATAAATTATTATTGAATTAGCATGTTACACTATTAATTTTATATAATATGTGTGTATCTGTTTTTTTTAATAAATATGTTTCTGTGATGTGAACCCCAGGAAGAGTAACCATTGTCATGGCAACGACTAATAGGGATCCTAATAAACAAACAAACAAACAAAGAAATGAATTAATTGCATCAAATCTTGACTTTGACTGATCCCTCCATTCTGGGGAAGGATGGGGCGACCGTGGAGAGAAACAACATGTTGTAGACGAGAAGAAACCTTAACCAGAACCAGGCTCGAGATGGGTAGCCATCTGCCTGGACCTCCTGAGCCACTGCCCAGGTAGGGGTTCCTCCTGTAACCGTTTGGGTTGCGGGTTCAAACCCCCTGCTCCATCCGTCTCAGTCACTTTGCCGTTATGTCCTCGGGAAAGACACTTCACACACTTTGCCTGCTGGCGCCGATTGAACGGCAGCCTTGCTTCTGTCAGCTGTAGCTACAGTGTGTCCTCCCCCCATCGGCGAGTGAATGTGAGCCTGAATGGGTGACGGACTGATTGTAGTGTTAAGAGCTTCGGAGTCCTTGGAGTTGATAAAGTGTGACACAAGCACTGGCCATTTACTACCAGGGGGTTGAGAAGACAGAGGAGAGATTTTAACTCTTAAAAGAAGATTGTTTCATCTTAAAGGTGACCTATTATGCTTCCTTGAACAGGTTAGGCTGGGTCCTTGGGCTACAAAACATGGTCATTATATGTTTTGCACAAACTCATTCTTAGATAATGAGATTTCAGTCTGCTCAGTTCTACTTATTTTGAACTCCTTTCAGAATGAGCTGTTTTAGTGCCTCTTGTCACTTTAAATCCAAATAAGATGCTGCTGGCCATGCCCTCCAACTCAACGTTTACACTCACACGTGAAAATGGCTGCAAACAGATGCACAATAATACAACCGCACATCTTTGAAAAGCAGAAGTAGAGCCTCCTGCATAACCAACAACAATGCAACAAGTCGTTTCTGAATAAGTCAACAAAGAACGCTTGTCTTTTCCAGCAGTCATTAGGTGAGGGGCTGGGCTCGGCTGGGGTTGCTAGGTAACGGTGCATTGCCCATGTATTGTAAGGTAACAATCAGGAGGTTTATGAAACGGCTCTTTTTCTAGACACAAAAAACATAAACGTATAGCCAAAAACCGCTATTTTTTAAGCGCTTGGGCTGTTTTTAGTAGCAGTTTAGACCCAAATGGAATCATAAAAACGTGCAATATGTGAATTTTGCATAATAGGTCCCTTTTAAATGATATTTTTTGAGGTAAAAGATCACTTGAACTTGGGCAAACTGTGATAAATTTTCTTGCATCCTTAGTATTTATTAAGGATTCTCCAACAGGTATGTTAGGATGAGGTTTTCTATCAGATTGAAAAAATAATAACAAAAGCAGGGGTACGACAAAATATTTGTAAAAAAATTTTAATATTTGTAGGACTGCAGCACATACACAATGAATATATACCTGAGGGGATTTAAAAAAGGCATGCAGAGTTTGACCTTAGCTCTTTGCCCTCTTCTATCTGCTGTTAAAATCTGTAATGGTAAGATACCCCACGAGTGTTTTAACCCAAAAGAAATAAATTCACAGTTTAAACAGCTTCCATCTGTCAGTTTTCAGCAATGGTAAATAGAGACGGTCAGACCTGGGGGACGGGAGCCTGAGCTGTAGAGGAGCCAGTGTTACAGGATTACAACCTGATAAGGTCTACAGAGAGCCAGAATGTAATGACGGGGCATTACACTCTGCAGATAGCATTGACAAGTGTGAACAGAGACGAGCAGGGGGAAGAGGAGGAAAAAGGAGCGGCTGAAATATAAGAGGACAAGGAAGGGTCATTCACTGGTGAACTGCAGGGAAAGTGCAAATGGTCAGCAAGCTTTTGTCAGATGGGTTCAAGTCGTGCATTGAGTAAAATCTGCAATGCAACTAAGACAAAATGTAATATTTTATAAACATTAATACATATTTTGTTTGGTTTTTCCTTCGATTGTTATATACAGTTAAAGCTGCAGTAAGTAACTTTTTCCAAAATGTGTTTTGTTTTTTTTTTATATTTGTTAAAACTGTCACCATGTTGTGACAGTAAAATATGAGACAGATAATCTGTGAAAAGATGGAGCTCCTCCACCTCCTCCCTGAGCTGCTTTTGCCATCGAAAGAAATGCGCCGTTCCCGACCTGAAACAACCAATCAGAGCCAGGAGGAGGGGCTTAGCGCTGTCACTCACCCTCGTGTACGCACTGCTAAATGTGCTAATGGTGAAGAAACAATTTACTGTTCCAGGAAAACTGTTTATCTGCCGTCATCGGTGGTCATGCTAACTAGCCTTAGCATTAGCAACAGGCTATGTTGTGGTGAACCAGGTGTAGCGTAGCAGAGAGCAGGGGGAGTGTGTGAGTGGCGTGTACATGAGGGTGATTGGCAGCGCTAAGCCCCTCCTCCTGGCTTTGATTGGTTGTTTCTGACTGACTGGTGTATTTCTGCACTTAGTACTGGGAGCACTGGGAGAAGCCAGAGGAGCTTGAATTACAGTAAACTCAGTTAAAAGAACAAATGTCAATGCATCTAATATATGACACTTACAGATATTGTATGCCAACCATTTTTCTTGATAAAGAAGAAGGTACAAGTCACGGGTGACCAGCATGCGAGTTGCCAGCATACCCAATGCTAATGCTAGCCAATTCATGTTAATGGATAGCAGAGGAAGAAGACAGCCCAGTGGGTGACCAGCCTAGGCAAGCTAGTCACCAGCCTCTTCAAAGCTAACGTAAGTAGTGAATAGTCTCCTTCTCATTTGCTTTTGCCGGCCAATCATTAATCAGATCCGTAGCTAGCTTCAGAATGGATATGGTTAATTATTCTTCAAGCAGTTAGATGTTTATGTATCCATGCATTTATTTTGAAATAGGTGTTTTATTTTGATGCTTTTTTTAATATAGTTTTCTCTCGCTTTCTTAGCGTTCTCCACCTGACGTGCTTAAATAATTTGACTACATATATATATATATATATATACACACACACACAATTAGAAATTAAACCATCATGAACCATACTCTATACCAGTTGGCGGCAGCAATGAACACCTTCAGTTTTCTTGCCAACTGCCAAAAAACACAAGAAGAAGCAAACTAGCTAAGAGCGATGTAGCAGTCACTGACAATGTAAGTAGTGTTTATAGTGATATAAAATGAATGTGTAGATGTTGCTTACCACTTCAGATAATGTTGTTTAGCTGATGGTGTATATTTACAGTCATTAATATGTCAGTTTTTACTTGTTAGCATGATTGTAATTTAGCATCATTAAAGCTTCCTTAGCTGCTAGCCTTGAGCTGTTAGCCTTTAGCTGTTAGCCAGGTCACTCTCTGTTTATATGCTACATTGTTCAGGTTAAAACAGCATTTATGACCAAGGTGATTAGTTAAAAAAAATATCAAAACTGCTGACTGAGATTAGATCAGCTGCTATAAAAAGGTTAAACTCCAGCATTAGAGGTAGCAAATGCTATAGCTAAACAATGTTTTTTATATGCACAACTTTAGACCTTCTCAGCATGGTGTTATGTTTTATTTTTCTGTATTTTTAAAGCTGTAGTGATTGCTCCAAAATACTTACAGTGCAGAGTCAAGTGGAGGGCAGCAGACAGACAGACCATCTGTCTTTCTATTCATCTTAATATTTCTTTGTCGCTCTCAGGCCATGAAGCCTAAAACTCTAAAGGAAGATGTCCAAGACCAACACATAATCATCCTGTCTCACACATAAACAGAGAAAAACCCATGATGAACAGTGGTTTGCTCACACAGAAATCGACATTAATGTTTTTTTTTTTTCTGAGGGTCAATATGAGAAAACAAAATTTCTACATTACTGGGCAACCAATGAGTGTAAACACACAGAAATACCTGCTCATTTGTCTTAACTTAATGCAGTATCACAGTGCTTCTCAAACTCTTATAACAAGTACCAGTTTTTATTTTCAAATAGGGAAATTTAGCCCATCTAAAGTTAGACATATGGAAAAGTATAAGGTCTCCTTTGACCTCAGAATCCGTTATGGCTGTCCTGCTATCGCTAAAGAACAAGATGCCTGCAAAGACCCAAAGAAATGTAACAATTTGTACATCTCCAAATCTATACAACTTCCTTTGGAAAACATGTAGGAAGTATGTGAAAGTACTAAATCTTGTAAAACTGTAATCTTGTTAGCACATTTTGCTAATAGTAATTAGCCTGGCTGTATTTTTTTTTTTTTTTAGCTAATCTCACTGTTTTTTAAACTTGAAATTCAAATGTGAAATTAGGCTTAATGTTATTCGATGATCCAAGTTAGCATAACTACCCATTAGTAATTGTTCGCAGTTACCGTTGCCCTTTACAGTCTGCACTGGGAATTGAATTTTTTTTCCACTGCACTTCCCTTTTTGCAAAATTTTGGATGATCAACATGATAAAAAGAAAAACTAATCTTCCTTGTTGTTGGAGCTTAGCACCCTTACTTTCTGTATAAATCTAAAATAAATCATACATATAGTCTAAAACCTAAAAATATCTAGGTATACATGTATATTCCAGACAGTCTTGTTTTGTGTTTGCTTGGACTCATCCTCTGCTTTCACTGCCAAAACACAAAATCTTACTAAGTATTTCTGGTCTAATCTCTTGCGCAAATATCTTGAATCCACTTGAAATAAGACAAAACTAACTTACAAGTAACTTTTCAGCAGATATAGGAGCTTGTTATAAGTCAATAATTCCTTTATATTGATGAAAAAGTTCTAGTTATAAGTGAAATAATCTGACCGTGGAACAAGATATTTTTCCCATATTGTAAGTTAAAATATCTTGCTCCACTGGCAGATTATTCCACTTATAACTAGAACTTTTTCATCAATATTATTAACTGGCGCTGCACCGCTTAATCGACTCAATCACGATTAAACGATTATTGAAATAATCATCAAATAATTTAGTAATTGATTACTCGTTAACTGGAGTACAGACTCTAAAAAAGGCCATTTGCTGAAAAAAAACAACAACACACCCAGAGCAGTACCTAAGCTAAAACAGTACAAAATATATAAACATTTTACATTTAAGATTAAAAAAAAAAAAAAACCTTTGTCAGTAAATCTGTTCAACCCAAAACCCCTCAAGTGGGAGTTTTAGCTTCACCTGGTTCAAATTCACGAAAGGACAGCTATATTATTACATTTCAGGCAGTAAAATGTTTATTTTCCTATTTAAAAAAGGAATTTAATTATTTGTTTATTTGCCTCTTTTTATGCATTTCTAATATTGTATAAGTGGTTAAACTAAAAATCTGCAGAATCATCAAAATAATCAGATAAATCGATTACTAAAATAGTCGTTAGCAGCAGGAATTAACTCAAAACAAGCTCCAATATCGGGCTAAAAAGTTACTTGTAAGCTCGTTTAGTCTTATTTCAAGTGAATTCAAGATATTTTCCCTGGAAACTAGACCAGAAATACTTGGTAGGATTCTGGTTTTTTGCAGCGCTCTCTTGTAGAAAACACAAACAGCTCACTTGTCTCCTTATCTGAGAAAGTTCGACCTCCCTGGAGACGAGCTCAGTGAATGAACCAAGTGAAAAAGGATGAGACAAACGAAGCTGTGCCCTTCCTCCACTTCAGCAACAAGTATATTTTTCTGGATTAATACGTTCATGCTCACATCAAGTGTCTACAGGTGTGTGCTTCTACTGTTTCTGTCCATTGATTTACACACACCTTCATCCAAACCAGATCCGTGTCTTAGATGGACGGAGAGGCCCAGTCCACAGCCTGGCATGTCCCTGGAGAGGAGCTCTGACCGGGGCAAGGCTGGAGAGGAACAGTGCTCTGTGTGTTTGGGGGGGGTGGAGGGGGTGCAGGTTAACTTAGAGTTTCCCACTCCTTCGAAAGAATGGGAGAGAAGGGTGAAGAAGAGGACAGCGTTGTAAAGGAGATCCTTATTCACAGCCACAGCAACACCTTTGTTTGACATGCATTAGAAATTTTGAAAACAAGTACAGTCCTTCGTTTTACCTCCAGATTATTTTCTCCAAGATATCCCGACAGCTTTCCTGGCTTTTCAGTTCATTTTTATCCAGAAATTTATTTAGTAGATAAATCGAATTTAGCAATTAATCGAATTTTTGGTTTTTGAAGATATAATTTTTGGAATATCTGGAGTTTTTTTTAACCAACCCACTCCTCGGGTTTCTATAGCTCAGGGTGATGTCAGCTCTCGCAGGGCGGCCATCTTGTTTGACATGCATGTCTTACAGTTTCTGTTTATTTGGACGCAAACGACAGTCTGTTTCGAAGAAAAAAACCACATGGACTGAGTTTCCCACATTAGATCTCAATAACTCTGGAAGCTTTTTTGATTAAAACAACCTTTTTCTCGTAATTTTAAGATGTACTTCTTGGAAAATTGTGTATTTATTCTACTAATATTATGACTATATTCTTGTAATTAAATTCTTGCAGCCTGGCCCTGATACTCCGTCGTTCAACTCACAGAAGACATGATTCAAATGAAAGCCACTTTTTGAAAATATTTTCTGTCATTTGCAATTTCGTTTTTTTGAAAAGAAAGCGAAATTTAAAAAAAAAAAAAAGCGATTAAAAGCGATTAAAATCGGATCAGGTATGAAAAAATCAGTACGTTTTATTCTGAAGCCATATCGCCCAGCCCTACTATTTCATTTTGTTTAGCAGTTTGATCACCAGTCAGGCCAGGTTGCCTTTTTATGCCTATATGCTGCACATTTTACACAACTAGTATGACTGAAATATCACAGCCATTACTCAAAAATAACATTATTTAATATCATGCAACACTATGCAAATACTCGTCTGCGCTAATGAAGATCGACTCACTTCAGGATGCTCGATGCTTGAAAGTTCAAGCAAGTTAGACAGCATGACTTTCTGGTTAGTTTGACTAATAATTATCTGACTAAACAGGGAAACTCAAATATCAATACATCAAAATCACAGAAATCAAGTATAATTTATTTATGAATATAAAACCAAGGCGAAATTTACGCATCTTTTGAGTTATTTTTATAGGTTAAGGTGTAATTTCAGCCATTTTAAGATTTTCTTTCTTTTCTTATTCTCTGTCACAGGTCCCTGTTACATCAGGCAGTTCAACCTTTCCCTGAACCCTTGGAAGCCTGTTTCCCACACACTAACCACCACCTGGGGGGATGACCCTGTGTGTGTGTGTGTGTGTGTGTGTGTGTGTGTGTGTGTGTGTGTGTGTGTGTGTGTGTGTGTGTGTGTGTGTGTGTGTGTGTGTGTGTGTGGACGCCACGCAGAAACACCAAAAGAGCCTTACTGACTTCGTCTTGTGAAACCGCGAGTGAATGGATGGGCGGAAAACAGAGCAGAAGAAGAAGAGGGGATGATTGGCGTCAGCGGTCTGAGAAACTCGTCTTTCTCTGACAAACACACACACACACACTCGGTCTCCAGCCTCCATTGAGCAACAGATAAACCTGCTCTTTCCCTTATCTGGTAAAAAGTGGAGTTAAAAGAAGAAGGGATTCTCTTACATTGAGGAGACAGTTTTTATCTCCTAACCGCCGCTCTCTAAGCCCCTCTCCTCCTTATGTCTCCCCCTATCTGCCTTTCTTTCTGCCGCCATTGTTCTTGGGCTCTCTGGTTACTGTTAAAAGGGCAAAAGAAAGGACAGGGAGAAAAGGAGGGAAGGGAACCATGAAGGAGGACAAAGAGACCACTTAAAATGTCCAAAAGGAGCCTCTGTGTGGAAGTGTGTTAAACTCCCCCCTTGTCCACCTGTCTCTTTCTTCCCCTCATGATGCTCGTCTCTGTCGCTGCGCTCGTCCACAGTCCTCCACCTCTGCACCTGTCTCTTATCTCAGGTTTTCACACCCTCAAATCAGCAATGCGGTTTTATTGATTTTAAATCTGACTGAAGCAAAGTCACCGTCCTGAAAGCGAGATCTGAAAATGAAAATGACAAGCACCCTTAACGTTGCCTGAGCAAAAACAACTCCTTCGATGGAGAACGTAGCTTTGACCTTAAGATTATTTCTTTACCTGAGGAACCTAAGCTGCGCTCAGCTCATTTTAATTATATTAAAACAGCAGGGCTGGGCGATGTGGCTCAAAAATAAAATCTCAGATTTCTTTCATACCTGATCTGATTTTTTTTTTTCTGAAAAAGAAATTATCTTCAAAAAGTGCCCTTTATTTCAGTTATCACTTCTATGAGTTGTACAAGTATTAGAGCCAGGCTACAAGGATTTTTGTTTATTCACAAAAATAAAGTTTAAATATTAGCAGAATAAAGACGCAATTTTCACAGAAGGACGTCTTAAAATTACTAGAAAAAAGTCTTTTTGATGAGAAAAAAGCTTGGATAACTATTTTTTTTTTTTTGTTTTTATTTTTCATGTTGGAGTTCTCATAAAATTACTACTTCATTCTTCTAATATTTCAACTTTATTCTGGTTATATTAAGATTTTATTATCATATTACTACGACTGTAATCTTGTAACATTATGTCTTTATTTTGGTTAAAAAAAAATCTTAACCTGCCCTAAGAGTCTGTAGTCGAGTTGACCTGCATTTACTCCCCCTGGACGAGCACGGAGCGACCGCATGGCGTTGTGTCGTTTACAGCAATCCCTCATACCGAGCAAGCATGTAGGAGAGGAAAAAAACTCCCCTTTAACAGGAAGAAACCTCCAGCAGAACCAGAACCTGGTCAGTACAAAAAGCCATTTGCCACAACCTACTGGGGGTGTGAGAAGACAGAGAGCAGGGAGTACTTTCTATGTTGGTGAAACGTGAAAAGTTAATATCAGCTGAGGGAGAACGATTCGTTGATGGCAGCGTTATCTCCGCTGAAGCCCCCCTGCAGGAAGGCACTGCAGCCAAACAGAGCGCCAGACCAGGAGTGGCTTCTGTGGAGAGAAAAATAACTGAGAGAAAACAAAAAGTTCACAGTTTGGGTCAATATTCAAACACCCGAGCTATGCTGGCATATCTGCTATGCCTGTGGCTGTCCATATCGTTCCCATTTTAGCGAATGTTTTTCATTTAGACCCAGGTACGCCGTGCGTATTTGTAAATCTATTACTGTTAGCTTTTGTGTTTGTATTCGCTGAAGGTTCCCTGCCACGTACAGTAAAGGCAGCTCCCACGGCCCACTAATGATGCCCTCAAGGCTCCGTGGTGCCAGTTAACTCGAACACATGTCTGAGGTCACACAAACACACACAGCCTCTAAACGCCTTCAGGGGCACCGGAACAACAATCCCGCTAATACGCATTCCAGCATACAGCCACGTTGAAAGCAGGTCAGAGGTTGAAGTCGCAGGCACCTTGTATAGACTTTTACAGCCACACACCTTTTTGCTTTGTTAATCTCGCTTTTCTGCATGTTCCAACCCCTTTTCCTATCTGATTCTACACTGCTGTGTGGACACACACTGTCACACACGCATACCTGTTTAATAGGAGTGTGTGTTGACAGTGGTGTGTCCAGGCCAGTGTTTTACAGTTCTGTTCCCATGACTTTATAGTCACAGAGCAAACCTGCAGGCCAAATGTAGTGGCTGCTGTGCCACTGTGCAAAAGCCATGGAAAACCATTACACCTCCCTGCTGGAGGACATGGAAATCTGATGGAAACTGGAGAAGCCTGGGACCATATTCCACGAAAAGCCCTGTGATTTTTAGTTTGTTTTGGTTTTTAGCTGAGCTCGAATCTATGAAGAAGTGGGGAATCCTCAGGAAACCTGACAGTACGCCACACGCTCAATCCACGGTTCAATGAAGTCTTAGATCCCTCGGTGATCTAAAACTGAATGAAACCTTGCGCTGGAGGATCAAAGCCCTGAAAGGTGATGTAACATCCCCAGCGCGATCAATAAAATGATTCAGAACCCGGCTCGTGAACACACTTTTACGATTCATTCTTCTCGTATTCCTGGAATTACATTTTTTTGCTTTATTAGTCTGTTTACCCCAAAAAGCGGCTGGAGGTCCACAAATGGTTGCACATACGCAGACTGCTGACATCACTTAAACATTTTAATCTGAAGATTAGCAACACTGCTGGCAATTGTTCGTCCCTATAAAAATCTTCATGTTTGCAGATGTGCTTGCAAGTTAACTTTTCATTACTTCCTACAGCTGAAGCTGAAGATGTTATTGCTTATCAGGCAATCAATAGAGAATTATGCAATGCTCCAGGAAGGTGCAACGACTATAAAATATTTAATTACTGCAACTGCAAGACTTTATTTTATATGACTAAAGGATGAACTAGAGGCTGAATAAACATTTTTGTTCCAAAAGACCATCTCCATGACATGCCTTAAACAACACATAATTTTGAAATATACGTGCAATTTGCTACTGCTTTTTATTTAAAAGTTTTGGAGATACTGTTTCTTTATATGAAGCATTTGCTCAAATATCCCTCAGATTTAAGACAAGATATTAAAAAAATGGTGTGAGGACATATTCCTGTTACAACTACATGGGAAAATATTGTTAAAACCTTTTGATATTTTGCAAACGCACATAAACAGTTAATTGTCTGAATTTCCACATATTTCATCCTGAATACTTAATAAAACTCTGCAACACCTGGAAAACATTTTTAAAGCTAAATGCTAACATTACCATTAACGTTAGCGTTCTTAAATTCTGTCAGGTCCTGATAAAAATGTCACCGTGTTAACCCTCAAGTGTGATGGGATGCCATATTTCAACAGATCGGTATTCAGTGTACTGTTTACTAATATCATCCATAGTTTTGTTTTAAAAAAATGAAAATATGCTACTTAACTTACTACCTGGTCACTTCTTGGTTGTGCATTAGCATGTGTAACTTTGCCAATAAGGTCTCAAGGGAAGCTGAAAATCATGCTATTTCTCACATGGCTGGTATTTTAGCTTTACATGTGTAATGTTTACCAATATTCATTTTGTTAGCAAGCGTAAATTGGCTGATTAGCACTAAGTTGTAGCTGACGCTAAGTCTGTCACAGCTATGTTTGGTGATGTTCTTTGTATGGTTATAGGTATTAACTCAACTTTGCTAATTAGTAATAAAATAGGTCTGAGGCGACTTCTGATGCAGTTTTAATCACCAAATTAGCTACAAATTTAGCTGAAATCAATGCTAATTTTAGATAAAGCTGTTACATTTAGCAATGTTTGCTAATGTTTATTGTGTGAATTTTTGCATTAAAGTGTATCTTTGATTTTTATCACTGAGGTGGAGCTGAGAATAATGTTATTTTCCAATACAGATTCTCTGTTTAACACGTAGTTTAATTGGTCACGTTGGGATAAAAACCAACAAAAACTAACTGAACTGTTGCAAATACTAACTAGGTTAATACTGTTTTGCTAAACAGCTGCTACGTTTAGCATAAACAATGTTTGTAATGAGTTTAACTTAGCTAATTAGAAGTAAAGTGGAGCTGAGGATAATGCTATTTCCACTATATGTTCTATATTTAACACAAGGAATGTGTTATCCTAATTAAATGTGCAATATATGTTTTTGAGGTTATGTACGAACCTTAATATTCAGTTTTGTTAGCAAGTTTAAATAAAAGCTTATCAGCAAAGCGTAGCAGACAAATGCTGTTTTTATAAAGCTGCTAATTTTAGTCATATTGTTTTTGTTAGTGATGTTAAATTTAATACTCATCACAAAAGCAGCGCTCACGCTAATATATTTATTACCAGTCTTCTGCATTTAGATATACTTAAGTATATTTAAGTCCATTGTTTAGGTTTGTGTACCATCAGTGCTTACACTGTTAAAATCAGCTAACCTAGATGAAAATGACCACTTACCATGTAAAACAAAGTATTTTTACCAATAGTATCTTGGGCACCCATATTTACTACAAGGATAATTCAGCTACATTTTTTGTAGATAGTGATTTCAAACTAGAATAAAACTTTATCAGTTGCAGAGAGTTTAGATGTTTGTAATTCATCTGTGTTTCTAAAACCCCACAGAGGCTTTTAATTTGCTGCAAGTGTTTCAGGATGAAGCTCTCAGCACATCAAGTAGAAAAGAAAAGGACCAGATTAGATGTTTTAAACAGATGTGGTGACTCTGGTTTCTGCATATTTAATATCCAAATCCTGGACCAAATGATGATCTGCACCAAGCGTGAGATAAAAAGCTCCTGACGACAATGTAACTGGCTGCATTTCAACCCAGAAACTTAAAAACGTATCACTCCTTTGCGGCAGTGAACCGTGTCTTTAATGTAATTTTTTTATAGCCATATCATTATTTCCTTTCAGATACCACAAATATTACCTCTGTTATTTTTTTATAGATGTTGGCTGTTTCACCATCAAGGTGGAAACTCTTTTGATATCCAATGGTTGGAACCTGGATCAAACACTGCAGGTCTATTACGGAGGCCTGCCACGTGCTTTTAAAATGATCAATGAGAAAATTTATTGGGATCATTTCAATCCACTTTGCCAAAGCTCTGATCTCCTTTTACTAGAGGACATAAAATATATCACAAGCTGCAGACTACTGTTGGAAGGCTGGTTCTGAGAGGTAAAAGTTCATGATCACTAGTTTGTCAGGAAAACTATTCGCTTTAATACTGAGTTCAAAAAAGAAAAACTTTTCCAGTGATATTAAACTAGTTTTGAGTAATTACTTCCATTAAATATTTCTAGCTGACAACCACTTTAAACCTAAATGTATTTTGCTAAACAGAGTAGAAGCCATTTGTACAAGACATACACAGATATGAAATGGTGTTTCCCTCATATCCCTGGTGAATTTGTACTTGCAGGTGCATTTGGAAAAATGTAATATAAGTGGTTAAAAAGTAGGTTTATATATTTTACATTAGCATAAACGAACACTACATTGAAATAAAGAGACTAAAAAGACGGGGAATCAACACTGATCATTTTTCCAGCTGAACAGAAACAAAACTGAAGTTATGATCTTTGGACCTAAAGAGGAACGATCTAGAGTCTGCGTGCAGCTTCAGTTATTACAGCTAGAAACCAGTGATCAGGCCAGAAATCTGGGTGCAGTGATGGACTTGGACCTGAACCTTCAGAAACACATAAAGACAGTTACAAAGTCAGCCTTCTATCACCTGAAGAACATTTCCAGGATTAAAGGACTAATGTCTCAATAAGATCTAGAGAAACTCATCCATGTGTTTATCTTTAGTTGCATTGATTACTGCAACAGTGTCTTCACAGGTTTGCCTAAAAAATCAGACAGCTGCAGCTGATCCAGAACGCTGCTGCTGGCGTTCTCACTAAAACCAGGAAGACAGAGCACATCACGTCGGTTCTAAAGTCCTTCCACTGGCTCCATGTAGCTCAGAGAATAGACTTTAAAATACTTCTGTTAGTTTTTAAATCACTGAATGGCACCAAAATACATTAAAGACCTGTTGTCATTGCATCAACCGTCCAGACCACTCCGGTCTTCTGGTTCTGGTCTGCTCTGCTTACCCAGAACCAAACATGGAGAAGCAGCTTTCAGTTTTTATGCATCACTAATCTGGAACAAACTTCCAGAAAACTGCAAAACAGGTGAAACACTGAATTCCTTTAAACCAAGGGTAAAAAACCCACCTGTTTAAAGCTGCCTTTGATTAGTAGTAAGTGGAACATTGATCAATATTTGCTTGATGATTTTGATGATTTGCTGCATACTTGATTGATGTTTTTATGATGTGAAGCACTTTGAACTGCCTTGCTGCTGAAATGTTCTACACAAATAATCTTGACTTGACTTGATTTAGTTTGCCATGCTTGCAAATCAGCCGTCCAGTTTTAACAATTGAGCACCAAACACTTTTCTGTTTTCATCCAGTCTTAATTTAGAATTAGTAAGATAAACCTTCTGACAGCAACATAATGCCAAATTGGGGCTTTTAATGATCCAGTTGAGCCATTTCTTTCAGGGTTACAGTAATAACACAACATAAAATTTAAACACATTTTAAACACAGAAATGGGTTTGAATTTATTGTACATTTTTTCTTATTTACAAAGTGTCAAAGTGATTAATGTCGCTAAGGAAGCTGCAGAGAAACTACCAGTTTTTTGGACCCCATCAGCCATGGAGCAGTGTGCAGTGTTGCCAGATCTAGCGAAAGAAACAAGCAACCGGATCTATGAAAAAAAGCCCAACAGGCAACCCACCCACTGTGTGAACAGACAGCGCTTGTAAACTGTATAAATGTATACATTTATTATGGCATATACATAAGCAGAAGCAAAATTATACTAAACATCTGAAATACTTTACTAAATACTTTTAAATATTTTTAATATCTTATGCTTTTAAACTCTGATCAAAAGAAAAAAGCATTTTGCATACATAACTGTAAAATGACTTCTTAAACACCTATTTTTGGCAATTTGGGGCATTTTTCATTGTGAGGCTGATGAAACTCTGTTATATCTATAAAATATAATACCTCTGAGTGAAACAGATTACTTCAGGGAGAAACTGCATTTCTTTGGGCAGGATCTTAGTCATTTTTTCAGAGGGAAAACACAATTTTCTGGTTATTTTTAAGGTAGAAATGGTTGTTTTTGCAAAAAAAAAAAAAAAAAAAAAAAAAAAAAAAAAAAAAGTTGCAAGCAATATTCTGTAATGTCCATAAGAGTACCTGTGCTATAATTTTACAAACATGAGGCTTCTGAATATAGTTCTACTCATTATGGTCAAATCACTCAATCTTTGTCTCTTCTGAGCATAAAACTGTTCCCCAGAAGAAAATGTGCATGTGGACAATGATACTGGTGTTCGGGCATCTTCCAGCTAATGGTCTGTTCGAAACTTCGTAATTCTTGTTTTGTTTTTGTTTTTTTCTAAACATAACCAATTTTCTTTTATCTGAGGGTGAATGTTTGGGAAGGCTCATGATCTCAAACAGACATCAAAACTGGTTCTACAGGGTGTGCTCTGAGATTCCTGAATGGCATCCTCAAAGTCCAGAATTCAACTCAGTTTACATTTCATGGTAGGATTGTAGTCAAGACCACATAGCCCGAGACCAAGTCAAGACCAAGACTTTTAGGGGCTAGGACCAAGTCAAGACCAAGACAATCGCCCCCACACTAATATTTGGTAATGTTAGTTTGTGCACCAAGCAAGTTGGCAAACAACTGCCAAGAAATGGAAACTAGTGACCTAAAACATATAGACTATACTGTACACAAGTTACCTTAATACAGTATATATCGCTAATATTGACTAAATCTCTTTGTGTGAGGGCCAGATAAATAATTTTGGTAAAGAGGCAGATTGCTAATGTTAGCTAGCTAGTTTTGCTAACATCACTTACACACACATTATGTTTCTTTGGGCTTCGTTTTTTTAAGTCACAATAAAAGTTTGACGTAGTCCCTACCATCTCTGAAGGCGATGCACTGCAGAATTTACATGTATGCCGTTTTGTTTTCTGGATGTTGTTTTTACAAATGTATTCTGTATGATTTATGTAGCCAAACTGACAATCACTGCTCACTTTCTTGCAGTGTGAGTGAAAGGGGGTGAGGACGGGTGACAGTGATAACAAAAACACGTAATTAGCAATGAGTCACGTTATTGCTTGGATTTGAATCACTACATTTTATATCCAATGGAAACAAGGATGTTAACATATAAACTGGACAATATTTTGGCAATTTAGTGATATTTCCACAGTTGTGGTCTTGACTGGTCTTGAAGTAAAATCCCTAGTTTTCAATGTCTGATACCAAAACAGAGACTGAGTACAAATGCCGTCGAGTCCAAGACGAGGCCATCAAAAAGTGGTCTTGAGACCAGGAGTGGACTCAAGTACTACAACACTAGTTTATGGACCATGCATAAAAGCCAGGGTTGATGTTGGTGCAACTTGTTAAGGGCAATTGGACCAGTTTTGAAGGAAAAGCGCTAATGCTGTGTAAAACCAACAGTCTGTAGTAAAGAAGATGCAGCTGGTAATAAATACAGAGAAAGAACTTTAAAGTTTCAATGTTTGGTTTCAGTGGATCTGATTTTTTTTTTAAAAGAATATCTGCTGCTGCCGCCCCAAATGGTCTGGCCAAATGATGTTGGTGTGTCGTCACCTTTAAGTCAACCTTGTTTTTAAGGCAGAGTTGGTGGTCCACGCTTCATGTTGGGATTTTTTATGTGCTTTTCAAAATCCAGAGCAAAAATAACGAGTGTAGTCTACATTTCATGCTAACAGAGAAATACGAGGCAGAGGAAACAGATTCTTGGCACCTCAAACTGCATCTAAAACATGATAAACACCATTCGTGCCTCACTGCTGGATTTTTACAACATTACACTTGAACTAACCCTACATTTTGGTGTCACAAGAGAAACCCAAGTCAACTTTAATTGGGTGCAACTGTCTTGAGGAAAGATTTTTCAGCTTACAAATAACTCTGATGGACTGTTTTTAACATCAAAACTGCAACGTTGCATGTGTGAGTCTATAATACGGACACAGAAGGAAAAAGAAAAATCTCAACGTAGCTCCAGAGAAACTGATACAGAGCTACAGTAAAGGGCCTGAACATGTGCTGAAAGGTTATTGTGAGTTCTCAGACTGACTGGCCACTGCAGTAATAACGTGCTGATGCACGCCTGTCTTTCATTTATTTCTCCTCAATATTTCTGAACAAACAAAAAAAAATTGGCATGCTTTGTTAAAATAAAATAAAAAACCCTTTCCAAATCATTTAAAGCCAATCTAAAAAGTTTCATCTGAAAGAGCTCATTTTTAAAATCTCAGAAAAGCTAAATGATATTTGAGGAAGCGTTTGTTCCACTCAATATCTGCTAAGGGTCTTTGGATCCCTCCTTTAAGACGTTTCTTGGTCCCTCTATCATCTCTGTGAAATAGATTGTAGGAGGCCACTGGCTCACGATTAAAAGGTAATCGCTGGCTGGGAAAAAAAAAGGCTCTTTAAGAAAGTCTCACAGAGGAGCTGATGACAGAGTGGCCTGAGTTATGAAAGGAAAGATGAAATGATTTGGACAGGATCTGTGAGAAGAGAAGAGGAAAGTGGACAGGGATAATGGGGTAAATATGAGTATAGGTGCGTAGAAATCTTAGGAATAAAATAGTTTTCCATGTGATAGAGCAGAGAATCCCATAAACCAGTAATTATTAGTGTGATTGTGTCCAAAAAAGATGGATACAGACTAAAACCTTTCCCCAACTGTTTTCTGACATAAAACCGACTGCTAAACAGAGCTGTGCAAGTTTATCCATCTCTAGAACCACGCTTTTATTGCAGCTACATAATCTCACACTCAATAAATCTTGAAAAATCCAATGTTTAAGTAAATTTATTCAGTGGAAATAAATGCAGCATAAAGACGTTATTGACCCTTTGCAACTACGTCACCTAATCACACTGATCGACCTTGGAAGTGAAAGACGGGAATGTTGAACAGAGCGACTGAGATTTGTCGTTTTTACCGGTTTAGTCATGGTTTCTACTTGTTCAAGTCGAGCTAATTTGTCTGCAGATGTAGCACACCTAGTTGGGGCTCATCGACGGTGGTATTTATAAAAGTTAGGCATAGTTAGCTTAGAAACCGACCCATAGCTTCTCCCCCCTGATCTGTTTGTTGATTTAATTAATTCACCAAATTAATTAAATCTGAAATCACACCACATGATTTATATCAATATCTCTTAAACGCCGTTTCCCCTTACACCGAAGCAGACTTAAAAGCATACAAAAGTCGAGATGTTAACCAGTTTTTTCATACATGGTATGTTACATAATGGTGGGGCATGCTCTCCATGGTTACTAATGATTAGGCTTACTTAAGTCAACTTACTTAAGGAATTTCTGCAAGGCACTGTATTATGAAAATGTGGAAAACTCTAAGACTTTAGTTCTCAGGTTTCTAATCAATCTATTTTTACATGGGCACTATTTTGTTGTCACTGACAGAAAGCCCCCCAGCCTCTAGGTTCTGAGTTACGGCCCTGCGTTTGCTGTCAGAGCTCCTCCAGCGGCTCCACATCTCAAACGGCTGCTGTGCAGATTTGTGTCACTTATCTTTTGTATTATTGATTACAATAACGTTTAATTATGAATCTTTACGGACCCGTTTGTTCATGGCTGTTTTCACGTTTACCGCGCTGTCCAGATCTTAGTCTGGACGTTCGCAGTTAGCAGGAGCGCAACGCGAAGCTCAACGTCATTCATCACTGCAAATATTACCTTGTGAATCTTCCGGGAAAAGATGGGCAGAGACAGCCTGATTAGAACTACCTGGATGTCATGCGAATCCTGGAATTTGATGTGTCTCTGCTTATTTTAAGTGGGTGTATGCAAATCCAAAAGATTATAAAGTGGTTATACAGCGTGTGCAAATCACAAGTTCCAGTTTATTTGTGTAGCACATTTCAGCAGCAGGGCAGTTCAAAGTGCTTCACATCGTAAAAACATCAATCAAGTGTACAGCAGAATCATCAAAGAAATATACATGAAAATAATCAAAATCATGAGGATCATCAAACAAATATCATCCAGCAAATATAATTCGAAAATATTGATCAATGTTCCACTTACTACTAATCCAAGGCAGCTCTAAACAGGTGGGTTCTTCACCTTGATTTAAAGGAACTCAGTGTTTCGGCTGTTTTGCAGTGTTCTGGAAGTTTGTTCCAGATTAGTGGAGCATAAAAGCTGAAAGCTGCTTCTCATAGAGTACACCGCTGCAAACTACCTATCATTAGTGTTTTGCTTTGTTGTGGGGAGCTGGGAGATAATCAAAGGTTTTATGGGGGGTTTTTCGGAACGAAAGCCAAGCCCTAATAAGAAACTTGATGTTTAAAAACAAGCCCAAAAAACTGCAACATGCGACATGAGATACGCAAGTGACTTTAGAAAAAAACAAGCCCAAAGTTGCTTACAGTAAGCAACACTGCTCCTGAGAGCACCGCAGCTTCCCAGCGATGTTGGTTTTTCAAAATAAAGTAAATTTTAACATTTCATAATATTTTAATACATCTCAAACTCTGATTATACGAATATGAATATGATGAATATTATCGTTAGTATAAGTGCTCAAATATAGGAGATAGATAGGATAGATCAATCGATCATATGCTTTACATTGTTTTAACATACATAAAAAAAAAAAAAATTCATTCTGAGGGTGTGGCTGGTTTATTTTACCATGGCGGTGCGCCACGATCAATTACATGTCGAAGAAACCCTGGTAACACTATGTGACTGGAAAACACATAATACTGGCCCTTTAAGAATTCTTCAAGTATTTAGAACACGTAAATGATAATGTCAATGTTAAATCGTAGTCTTTCAAGGGCAGATACAATCTGAATTGAAGTTAGCGCTTTAGCATTAGCTTCCGCTAATGCTAATGTTGGTGTAGCGCTTTAGTGTTAGCGGAGATAATGTTTATGATCAGTGTTTTAGGGTTAGCCAATCTCAAAAGAATTGCATATATATATATATATATATATATATATATATATATATATATATATATATATATATATATATATATATAATAATTCCCTTCTCACCCTCCACGGGTGGTCTTTCTCAACCTCTGAGCTCGGGTCCTCTACCAGAGGCCTGGGAGCTTGAGGGTTCTGCGTAGTATCTTGGCTGTGCCGAGAACTGCGCATTTCTGGACTGAGATGTCTGACGTTGTTCCTGGGATCTGTTTTAGCCACTGCTCCAGTTTGGGGGTGACTGCCCCGAGGGCCCCGATGACCACAGGCACCACTGTGGTCTTCACCTTCCAGGCCTTCTCCAGTTCCTCTCTGAGGCCCTGGTATTTCTCCAAGTTTCTCGTGTTCCTTTTTCCTGATGTTGCAATCGCTTGGTATTGCTACATCCACCACAACGGCTTTCCTCTGTTGTTTATCCACCACCACGATGTCCGGTTGGTTCGCCATTACCATTTTGTCTGTCTGGATCTGGAAGTCCCACAGGATCTTAGCTCGGTCATTCTCCATCACCTTTGGGGGTGTGCCCCACTTTGATCTCGGGGCTTCCAGTCCATATCCTGCACAGATGTTTCTGTACACTATGCCCGCCACTTGGTTATGACGTTCCATGTACGCTTTCCCTGCCAGCATCTTGCACCCTGCTGTTATGTGTTGGACTGTCTCAGGGGCCTCCTTGCACAATCTACACCTTGGATCTTGTCTGGTGTGGTAGATCTGAGCCTCTATTGCTCTGGTGTTTAGGGCCTGTTCCTGTGCAGCCAGGATGAGTGCCTCTGTGCTGTCCTTGAGTCCAGCTTTTTCCAGCCATTGGTAGGATTTCCTGATATCAGCCACTTCAGTTATTTGTCGGTGGTACATCCCATGTAGGGGCTTATCCTCCCATGACGGTTCCTCCAGCACCTCATCCTCTGGTCCCCATTGTTTGAGACATTCGCTGAGCACATCGTCGGTTGAGGCTTTGACCTTGATGTATTTATGGATCTTGGATGTTTCATCCTGGACAGTGGCTCTCACACTCGCTAGTCCTCTGCCTCCATCCTTACGGCTCGCGTATAGTCTCAGGATGCTGGATTTAGGGTGGAACCCTCCATGCATGGTTAGTAGTTTCCGAGTTTTAACATCCATGGTCTTTATCTCTTCCTTTGGCCAGCTTATTATTCCTGCAGGGTATCTGATTACTGGCAAGGCATAGCTGTTTATCGCATCCGTGCGATATATATATATATATATATATATATATATATATATATATATATATATATATATATATATATATATGAAAAAAATACTGTGCAGTTAACATTATTTAATATTGACATTTCTGTTAATCTTGTCTGGTGTTTTGCCAAACAGGGAAGTGACACTTTTAAACAACATATATTTTTCATAAATGAGGATTGTATTGTTCCCTACTTATTGGTTTTGCCCTAATTAAGGTGGTTGAAATCGTCATATTGAATTTAATCTTATTTTTTGCTCTTAACTAGAAAGAACCCTGTGCCTTCAAAAAATAATGCTGTGATATCGAAAATAGTATTGAGTATTTTTCTTGGTGTTGTTTTGAAATTTTAGCAATGTAACAACTCTATTTCCTACTGTATTTTTCAAAATGTATTGAAATAATTTACACACCAGTTTTATTCAGCTGTAACCATAGCAACATAAAGAAAGAGATATAAATTTGAAACCTAATAAAGAGCATATGGACAGATGTTACATAAAAAAAAATTACTGATTCATTATACTGGCTTTTTAAAAATGTTGAATATGTTTAAAATGTGCATTTTGGAGCAGCTGGTGTGAAACATTGATGAATCAGATTGAACTTTCAGTTTTTGTCCCTTTTACTTACAAAATAAGTCTGATGTTTGGGGGTTTGTTTACCTCCAAAGTGGGGTTTCTTTCTTCAATTCTTAGCAGGACGTCCACACAGAGAGCCTCTATAATATCCGGTGTTAACATTTGCTAGCTATGCCTGTCCAGGCCAGCGAAGGGACTAAACCAGTTCTCTGAAAAGCTGCCTGAAAGCCGTTTTATTTGGCTCCACAAGTTGCAGTGAGACTTTAGCAGTAGGAATCAATAACAGAGCAGTTTAGACAGATTCGTGTTTCATTTTAACAGAAAAGGTATGTTCTTTTGAAAGCTGCTGCCAGTTTCTCTAATATGGCAACAAAGAAATTTCTGATTAAGATGAA
The DNA here is from genome assembly GCA_014839685.1 of Anableps anableps. NCBI lineage: Eukaryota > Metazoa > Chordata > Actinopteri > Cyprinodontiformes > Anablepidae > Anableps > Anableps anableps. The sequence continues at coordinate 24,965,242 of CM026085.1, read as the reverse complement.
AGTTTTCTCATCTGCAGGTCAGGTCTGAGGCTGGTGCCGTTTTACCAACATGGGACTGGAGCTCTTGGACAAACAGGGGGATATTTTTCTGTTCTCCGTGTGGGTTTTCATTCTTTTTCCTCTTTTTTGATTTGGGGTTTCCAGGACTTAAAGGTCGGAGAGCTATCTGATTAGGCGTGACTCCTGATTACAGATTACAGCATATGGATTCACTGAAACTTTACGTTGCTCTGCTTTTATCAACGTTGGAGCCTAATCAGTTTTATTCAGAGCACATGGTCACTTTATTTCATGTTTTCACTTGAAGCTCTTCACGTTTTGTTTATTAAGCTTAAAAAGCATCGAATGCTGTTGATTATATATTTTGATGGAGAAAATTACAGAGATACAGTATAAGATGGGCTGCAGAGCCATGCTTAAAGGGACAGTCTGGATTTTCTTGAAGTGGGGTTTTATGAAGAGGATTACGAAGGACCAGAAACAATCATGGGTTCAGCATTGACATATTACTCCCATCACACCAGGTGGGTGCGGATCGTTTCACATCTAATGCGTTTCTTATTGTCGCTGAGAAATTATTCAGTTTTGTGTTCTTTTTTATGCTAATTTAAAGTGAATTAAATTACCTTGTTTTTCACACCTAATCTGTTTTTTCTTATTATTAAACCTTTCTTTAACCAGATAGAAACCCACTGACGTCAAGACTTCTTTCACAAGGGTGACCAAGCAAAGAAAGGCAGCAGCACACATCATAACAGACAAAACAAGCAGACAGAAATAACAAAAATAGATATTGGAAATATATAAAACGTGAAGAGTTTCACAACAAAGTGCAGTAGCTGTGACAATAATAACTGTCGGTTCCAGTAAGGTGTCACATATTGTACACGATTGATTTAGAAAATATCCAAGATGGCGACTTCCTTCAAATATACCCCCAACAAGAAAGCTATGAATACGAAGACGATTCTTAAGTTGAAGATTCATGAACCCATCTACTTGGAAAAACCTCTATGGACAAGTATTGTTTCATGTTCCCCCTGGTATGTTGTTTGTTTTATTCGTGTTGGTTAATGTTCTTCACGACTGGCTAACATTCAGATGTTTTGTATGCTTTATAATTTTCAATAAAGAATTTTTTTAAAAAAAGAAGAAAATATCCAAGATGGCGTCGCGGCAGAACCGCTCCAAGGTATGATTACATTTCACAAAAAAAAAAAAGATGATACTCGGGCCGGTTGCAACGTGTGCAGAGCTTTAATCACAATAAAAGGATGAAACACCTCCGACGTCCTCAAACAGCTGAACACACAGCAGGAAGCTGGTTGGTACGAAGATAAAGCGTTTGATACGTTGCTTAGCGACGGCGGTGACTCGAGGGGGCGGAGCTTCCTGCCATGGCCTGGTTGTTGTATTGATGTTAGCGAGATGGTCTCCATCTCATTTTAACATTTACAGTCATGTTCGGTAAATTAGAATATGGGTTCCGACGAGGCTCGTTTTTCAGATTAAAAGCACGTTTTGAAAACAACCGTTAAGTCTTGAAAGATGCTTCCTGAAAAGGGAAACATGCTGACATGTCTGCACAAAAACTGCTGATGTGCTACAAGTTGCACTTCATGTTAAAATGTTAATTTGACAGAGGGATTCTTATTTTTAAAGCAAGCTTTAATTTTGTTTGAATCAAGTACAGCATGGCGCATATTATGAATTATAGAGTTTATTTCCTAACTCAATGAGAGTCGATAAGGAATTGAATCAATAAGTGACATAAGCAGACATATAGACGACAGATAATGAAGTACAGGCAAGAAAGTTGGTGTGATCAATAGCTTCTGAGCTCTGAGGGAGAAACATGATTTATTTTGATATACAATCTGTTGATCACTGGTTAGTTCAAACGTTTTCAGTGTTTTAACTTTTTTATTTTCTGTCCAAGTGAAAGAAAGCATTTAGCATTTATTTTTGCTTTAATACTGTATCATACCTGTACCAAAATGTGATTTCAAAGCAGAGGTACATGTGGAAAGGAGGTTTAGTTTTTCCATTACACCTCTTCTGTGTGAGGATTATTTTAAAATCAAATGTAGAAAAATGTCTTTAATCAAACAGTGTATAATTGTAAGCAAACTAATAGTTTTAAACAAAACAATGAAGATAAGACAAATATTCAGGTACTTCATAGAGCTTACTGGAAAAATAAAAACCAGATATTAAAAGAAAAACAAAACTTACTATATTTCTACTCTCCTGTTTGTTTCTTACTTTAATGCCTGGTTCACACTGCAAAATTTTTATGCTGATTTTTGACCGCTTTTCCCCCTTCTGACAATCTTAAGGATGCCAGAATTATCGAGATGGCTCTAGTGATAATCTTAAGAGATATTCCTGCCGTGTGTGGTGTGTTAAGAGCGATCTGGTCTGCTCGGAAGGACGTCGTGACCGCTCCCATCTAAAATCGGGGATATTCAACATGTTTCATTGTGTTAGGGGCGTGGCGAAGCGAGGCAACAGAAACACGGAGTGGAATCCAAAGTACAGAAGACAAAACAACTGCTATGGCGCACTAGAAAGACCAGTGTTGTCGATGTTGCTGAATTGTTTTTTTTCTCTGTTAAAGGGGCAGAATTATGTAAAATCGACTTTTTTGAGCTTTACGTCATGTCATAATGTTGTTCCCTCATCAAAATCATACCCGGAGTGCTGCTTTGATTCTTTCATGCATGTTTGAGAAATCTTTTAATCTCCCGTGGCGACCATTTAGCTGTGCAAAACACCTGGATGGACTCAGCGCCGCCTTCGAGGTGCAGCTCCTCCTCAGAGCTGCAGTTTCTGAGCTTCCGCCTCACAGAGACCCCCCTTCCCCCGCGACTTCCCCACTCAGCTTCTTCAGACTAGCCAGCAGCAATTAGTAAACACCTGGTGGAACTGTGCATCTGCTGAGCTCATTATACCAGCTACTTCTCAGTGAAACACTGGTAAAAACGTTGTTAAAGCGGTAATGAAGGAGCAATGTTGTGCTCTTAAAGAGACAGAGGCCCAATTTCAAGGCATTAAACTACGACATCAAATTTCTTTGTAGTCATATTTGAAATATACAACATTTTTATGACACCTGAAGGTAACATAGTTACTTGATTGTTGCTATAAAATGCTTCTATGTGCCTGGAAAACACATAATACTGCCCCTTTAAAATAGTCCACAAGCAATCGCCGTTGCTTCTTCCTCGTCGGCCATGTTTGTTTCCTCTGGTCTCATGTTTGAGAGATTTTCTGTCTGACATCTGAATGTTGGTGAGTGAAATCTGGCTGTACACCACACGCTGCATTACCAAAACCTGGTATAGCTATGATTTCGTATCATCATGTGTGCGGTCTCTCAGGCTTTGGAAATTGGGCCGACAGTTTTAAAATCTCGCCGTGTGAAGCAGGCGTTAGAAATTAAAGTTGACGTCACCGTGGCAACATAAATGAGAACCAACAAATGTGTGATAATCAGTGGCTTTTCACATGCTGGAGGAGTCAGAGTAAACCTTTTCAGTTGTCAGAAAGGGGAAAGCTGCAGCCCGTTTTCCTCGCTGAAACATCCACGGCGTGAGCGGTGACGTTCCGCTTAATGAAGCCGGAACGAGCCACACATGGAAGCAGTCAATCCGAAGCGTTCGGCAACTTCCCAGCTTCCTCAAAGCTTCCTGTCTGGCTTCGAATGAACGATATCGAGTCACAAACCACCTAGCGGCCGCCGGAGCCGCCGGGATCATGTTCTGAGCTTGTTTACCTTCGGCTGGCCACGCAGGCTGCACGCTTGGATGAAACGTCCGCAGTGACAGATCGCTTGTTTAGTGTCCCACATGCAGCCAAATAAACAGTGCGGCGGGGAGGAATAAACTCTCGCTGGTGTTTGCGTTCAGTTGTTGTGACTCTCTTGTTGGAACAAACACAGAAATGTCTGCTCTGGTTCTCTACGTTCAGTCTGGGGCTGAAACTCGCCCTACCTGTCAGATGCCATGTAAACCTTCACATCAAAGATGGGGTTTTTTTCACAGCAGTGGCAGAGACGGACTTCATAAATGCCAGGCTGCTTCAATACTTGCTTGTGATGGTGTACAATTATGTCATTACAGCATTGTTTAGATATTTCAGTCTGGGCCAAAGATCTGGCTGGGAGACTGGTTTACTCTGAGATCCCTCACAGCCTGGCAGCGTAAAACATGAAGACATCACAGAAACTAAAGGAAGCTGAAAGATTTTTTTTTTTTTTTTACCCTTTGATCAACCTGTGTTCCTGTCAGTTCAGCTTTTAGAATATTAAGCTGTTCTGTTGTGATTTTCTTTGTCGTTATTTCACTGTTTAAAGTTTTCATCCCTGCAAGACGGGAGGGAGGAAGAGCAACTGGAAGAACTAGTCTTCAACTCAAGCCTTTTTGTGAATTTAAGTTTAATGTGTAATTGTTTCCCTTTCTGAGTCATTTCCTGGATGTCATCCTAGGCTAAAGCACCTTTGCTTCAATCAGGACAAGATCTTCTACGGCCCCAAAGTTGAGAAAGAGGGTAAAACCGAATTTTGTAACAATCTGTAGTTGCATCAGTCCTGAGGAACATTGAGCAAGCGTGCCAAGTAAAAGTGTTGAGCTGCACAGTGCCGAGGACTGCACAAATCGCGTTGTGAGTCGACTTTAATGTTATTTCTGTGCTGTCCTGTTTGTGAATTTAAAATCACTTCAACAAACTAATATTTTAGCTATAATTTGTCTTAAAAAGCAGAAGAATAACGCACAAAACTGATGCAGCAGTGCCTTTCAAACTATTTAGACCCAGGGATAACTATTATAGATGTATATCTAAGTACGAACACACTTGAATATGGATGGAGTATTAATTATACCTAAACACGACTTATCCTGCATACCTAAATGTGTGGGATGACTGTAGCAGACCGCAGCTTCAAGTTGACCGTAGCCCCCATGTGTCACAGCCAAGGTGCTGTGAAGTATTTGCTACCTTACAGACATTTTCTCCATTTATTACTTACAGTTAGGCCCGGGACGTTAACCCGTTAATTTCGATTAATTAATTACATAGATTTTAACACGTAACATTTTTTACACAATTAACTGCATTCTCTTAATGTTCTTTTTTTTTTTTTTTTTACATATAAAGGTTCTGGCCAGAAACCTTTGTATTCTCGTTTCTGGTACAACTTTTAATGCCATTAATGACTGTTTTTTTTTTTTGTTTGTTTGTTTGTTTGTTTGTTTTTTTTTACATCCAAAAGTCCCAAACCGGAACCTTTGTATTCACGTGTTCCCAATACTCCCGTTAATCTGACGCACAAGATGGACGACGAAGCTGCTTCTCTTTGCCCACTGCGGGGTTGATTTTTGCTTCAAAAACGATCTGATGGGACGCTGGAAGAGACTTTTGTTGTGTTCAAGTTGTGCTAAAAGCAGTCGGCCTGTCAGAGAAGCTATGCTAGCCTAAAATAGCATCTCAATGCTAAACACGTAGCAGCAGCACAGACGCTAAAGCTAATGTCAGCGCCCACAGTCCACGTTTCTGAAGAAGCTTCATGAATGATCAGGGGTTCCTGAAACACTGGAAAGCTGAATGGGTTTAACAGCACTTTGCACCAATATGATGGTTGAATAAGATGAATAAAAGATTAAAAAAATAAATAAATATCTTTGTTGTTGAGCTGATATGTCTAATTATTCAATAATTTAGCAGCAAAAACAGGTTTTGAATTAAAAATGTTGCTTGTTGATATATGGTTTTTGATTAAAATGCAATTAATTGTGATTAATTAATTACAGACCCTGCAATTAACTCAAATAAAAATTTTAATGGCGCCCCCACCAGTTGTCATGATCCCTCGTCATTGTGGAGCGTCTGCTTCTGTTATTTCCTTGTATTGATTTCTTATTTTCAATATTTCCCTCCCCCTAGCTTATTCCCCCTGCTCGTTCACTTTTTTTCTTATTGCTGAGTATTTGTTAGATCTAGAATTTATTTCTTTTATTGTTTAGGTTCTCTTTTGGCTTCATCTCTGTTTTGCCATTTACTGCCTTTCCCCCAGCTGCTAATCATCTCCTCATTAGTCTCACTGGCTTTCTCTTCCCCAGCTGCAATCAGTTACTTATAATTAGTTCCTTTATCATCTCTACTCCCTCCTCTGGATATTTACCTCCCGGACTCATTACTCAGCACTGGTTCCTTCCTTTAGAGGGAATTTAGTTTAAAAAAAAAACAACAGCAGCAACTAGCTGATTAATTCACACACAGTGATACATTTAAAGACTCCCTCCTTACTCCTGAGCGTCAGTTTTTTGTAAGTTTTTGCCTTTTCATTTAACAATGACTCAAATGACCATTCCGCTCTCCTGTCTACAAAAAGCAGTTTTTAAATAATGATTTAATTTATTATGTGAAAATCTAAACACTGCCTTTATTATAACATATTTGGTTCAGTTTCATAAGCGAGTGATTACTGCTAGATCTTTAAAACCAAGAAATCACTTGAGCAGAGCCTGTATGACTGCGTGAAGTAGGCTGAATGATCTCAGAACCAACAGCTTCTGCCAGATGATGACGTTGCTAACCCCCTTCTGCAGAGAGCGACCTTCCGGCTAGTTGACACAGCAGCCGTTTAGAGAATCCCGTCGGCCGAGGTGGGAGCAGCAGGTTAAATCACGTTTATTCAAATAACACAGTTCAGCAACGAGAAAGTTCAACGTGCTTCGCATGATAAAAACATCATAGGGTCACCAATTATGAAACAAGCAATAAACATTACATTTTCTCAAATGCCATCAGCAAAGTCATCAAGCAAATATGCATTAAATATGTTAATGTTCCAGTTATTACTAATCAAAGGCAGCTCTAAACAGGTGCGTTTTCAGCCTTGATTTAAAGGAACTCAGTATTTCGGCTGTTTTGCAGTTTTCTGGAAGTTTGTTCCAGATTAGTGGAGCATAAAAACTGAAAGCTGCTTCTCCATGTTTGGTTCTGGAGATGCAGAGTAGACCAGAACCAGAAGACCTGAGTGCTCTGGAAGGTTGAGACAATGACAGCAGACCTTTAATGTATTTTGGTGCTGAGCTGTTCAGTGATTTATAAACTAACAGAAGCATTTTAAAGTCTGTTCTCTGAGCTACAGTGGAAGGACTTTAGAGCTGGGGTGATGTGCTCTATCTTCCGATGTACTGTCAATGTTGTGATTCTTACAATAAATACATTTTCATTGTACAAAAACCTCAGTTTTTCTTCAAATTGTGCAAAAAGAAAGCTCCCTGATTAAGGAAAATAATCCTTCAGACTGATTTTTAATAGATACTGGACTGACCTTTGAGATTTTTAATACATAAACATAAAACCAGTCATGATTTTCCACATTTATGATCAATTGTAGTGAAAACTAGAAATGTTTACTTTGTATTATGTAACATTCAAACATTAATTTAGGTTTTTGTTGTCCTATGTGATGAAGCCATCCTCTGAGGAAAGCAGGTGATATTTACTGAAAACAGCAATCTCCAACCAGGGACTGTGTAGACATTTAAAAGTATATTTTTCTCTTCTCTTCTATTTTCACTAATAACCAGAACTTTTCCATCAATATTAAAGAATTATTGACTTAAAACAAGCTCCTATATCTGCTGAAAAGTTATTTGTAGGTTAGCTTTGTCTTAATTCAAGTGTAGTAAAATATTTGCACTAGAAACTAGACCAGAAATACTTGGTAAGACTTTGTGTTTTTGCAGTGCACTCTATGACAGCCTGCTAATTATAACCATCGGTGTCGCTGGGCCGGGACATTTATAGCTGTGGCCTTGGATCTCAAGATCTATTTACCTTATGCTTGGAACTTCTGAAAGAGTTTGAAAGCTTTATTGTTTGCCTACAAACAGAAGCAAGCAGATGTGCACTGAGCTGATGCTTTCGTTTTTCTCACAAATGCGACTTTTTCTCATCCTCAGTTTGCCTCGATTTCTAGAGAAACCGCTCAGTTAATGTCTGAACAAAAAAACAAAAGAATAAATCTTAAACTTGAGAGTTGTGGGCAGGCAACTCATAATAAGTCATCACTCTATACTCAACTTTATAAAAAGACATGCGTGTAAATATGCAAGTGCCAGCAGATGCTACGAATGTGTAAAAAGCGGAAACTATGATTGGCCCGGGCTCATGGGAGCATCCTTGTTTCTGTGTTGGAAAAACAGGACTCACACACACTAAAGAGATTTCCCAAACTTTCAGCATGCATGTTGGGAAATTTTGGGAAAAAAAAGGAGCAACATCTGCCAAGCAGATTTCCATCGCTTCTTTACAGAACTTGTCTTTCATCCTTCGCTTGTTCTTTCCTCTGTTCATCTGAGGAACATCCAGATCTGGTTCATGAAAATGTCACGGAGAGAGGTGCCAACATTGGGAAACATACTACTGCAGATGACTGTACTGTTTGTTTAATTTACTCCCACGTTTTAGAGTTTGCATGTAAAGGTATTTCATGCAAAATCAATCATTATTTAGCTGAAAACAAATATAATATTGATTCAGTTGAGGAGAAAACATCTGTTTTGAGATTATGACCGTGAGAATGTTATTTAAATCGAGTGCCGTGGTGTTACACAACAAACTGGTCTACTGGAGATTGTGTTTGTAGACGGGTAAGTTGCCAATCAAATCTGAATTTAAAATAACTTAGAATATGTGACTGAGTAAATACAATATTTGGATAGTTCAATAATGTTGGTACTAAAGGCATCAGGTCATTTATTTAATTCATTTTTTATCATCTTTAAAGTTCTGACAGACTACTGCTAATGTTGGACCACAGAGAAAATCATACTGATAAGTAAAACTAACAGTTTTTCTTAGAAACAAGGTAATGGCTAAGCAAGGTGAAGCTAACAGCTGCTCAAAGTGGAGTTAACAGCTAATCAGAGTCAAGCTAATGTCAAATCAGTCAAGTTAACAGCAAATCAGTTGAGCTAACAGCTAATCAAAGTCAGGCTAACAACTAATCAAGCTGATTTACTATCAATAATTGTTTTATCTGCGTGTTTACTTGATTTGACCATTTCAATCACTTCATTGTGTGTGATTCTAATGGGTAAATAGCCGTCTTTCTGTTTTTAACTTCTGTAAAAACACTTTGTGTGATACTTGACATTATGAAAATGCCTCTGTAAAAAAAGTTTGATTAAGGAACAGCTATTCAGAATCAAGCAAACAACCAATTAGTTTCAAGCTAACAGCTAATCAGGGTCAAGCTAATAGTTGCTCAAAGTGGAGTTGTTTTGTTTCCAATAGTTACTATTTTCATCTGCTTGTCTATTTGGTTTGAACATTTTTATCACTCTATTGTGTTTCTAACCTCTGTAAAGCACTTTGTTACACTTTATGAAAAGTGCTCCATAAATAAAGTTTTTAATTGATTGAACAGCTATTCAAAGTCAAGCTAACAATGAATCAGGGACAAGCTAATGACGAGGGTACAGCTAAGCAGAGTCAAGCTACTAGCCACATATAGTAAGTAGGGTAGAGCTAAAACCTTTTATAACGTTCAAGCAAACAGCTACTAAAAGTTCAGCTAACAACTAATAACAGCCGAACTAACAACAGAGAGTCAAACTAATGTCAATTAGTTTGCTAAAAGCTACTCAGTCAGGTTAACTATTAATCCAAGTCTAGGTACTGGCTATGCAATTTGCAGCTAATACCTTTTCAGAGTCAAAACAGCAGTTAATCTGTGGAGATTAAACCCTAAAATTAGGGTGATGGCAAGAGGTCTTCCATCCTGAAAGGAAAAAGTCTGTTTGCAATTATAAAAAGCGTTTGCTGTGGTGGCAATACAGCAATCCAGGCTTTTCTTTTGATTATTGAGAAGGTACATATAATTTTTTATTAAAAAGTACATTTATAAAACAGTCTGTGTTGTTTTGTTTTAAACTCCCACTTGTGCATTGTTTTATTATTAAGTGGCCCTTTATTATCTTTTGGGAATCGCCTGTGTTATTATGAATTAGACCTAAACTCACTGATCGAATGAAAAAAATGACAAGAAGGGATTTACATCTTTACTGACGGAACAGGATTATTGCAAAAAAAAAAAAAAAAAAAAAAAAAAAAAAAAAAAAAAAAAAAAAAAAAAAAAAAAAGGACAATAACAATTGGAGAAAAAATAAATTTTATCAAAAGCTATATTTGAAAAAAAAGATTTGGAGAAACTAAACATATCTACCAGGACAAACATATAGAAAAAAAACGAAGTGGAAAAATATGAACATAAATGCAACAATTATTGTTACCGCTGCTAAAATGACATTATTACAGTTAGAATAATCAAAATTTGACCTACATACATAGACTGATGCAAAGGTATTGAATAAACACCTTCAACATTTCATACTTTTCAAGTACTTACAGTACAGAATATTAAACATTTCTGTCATTCTCCTGTTTATAGAGTGACACAAGCTTAACAACTTGATATTAGTAGTATTAATTAATAGATATGCTACTAGTAGCTTACCAAATGGGTACTTTTATGGGTACTCTTCTAGTATTGCACTATTAATGCTTGTGTTTTCATATTCAAAAAGCTTATTTTGTCTTTCTTGTTAGCAAGAAAAAAAAAGTAAAGAGCCTTTTCTCTGCCAACTGACTAGCAGTGTGTAGCAACAGGTGGGGGAGGAGCAGCCGGATCAATCCAGCACTTTCTCATGTGTCTCATTAAAAACAGCCTAAACTTTAGGAAGAGTCTGGTGGAAATAATTAGCTGTTACCAAGCCCCATGACTAATTTCTAAACACTCCTGAACAACCGTAACAGGAAGAAGGACGATGCTGTTGTTTTGGGGAGGCAAAATGACAGTAAATCCCTTTCATCTCTGTTCTTTCTTCCCAACTTTCATCAAAATGTCATAGTCAGTTATGCTCTCTTCCATCCTCCTCCACAATTGCTCCATCACATGAAGCTCATATTTGTTTCCGATGTAGAAGACAGTCTTTTTGTTTTTTATAAAGCAATGGTCGTCTCTTACCGGAATCTGTCTGTGCAAATGTACAAACAAGAAACCCCAAAAGGACCGCAAAGCACAAAGTGAGAAAAAAACTAAACAAAACATTAAAATCAAAGTCTACGCATACTAATGAACCCAATCCAGCTGCTGCATTTTCTCTCTCATCAGCTAAACAATCCTAAACACCGGCTTGTTTCTGCTCTTGTTCTCTAATTTTCTGATTTCCTTCACCTTTCCCACAATAATTTTGGCTCAACTTCAGAAGCACAGATCGCTACTAAACAATTAAATGAAACCTAATAGCTCTGAATGAACTGTACAAAACAAAGATTTGTTTAATAAAATTACTACAGTGAGACCATGAAAGACGTTCCTAAATGTGAGCATAAATGTGAACAAACGAAGCTCCTTCCGGGGTGGGAAGCGTAACATCTGGCGGAACAATAGACTAAATTCCAGCTCGTCTTTTACTTGTTTACTGGTGGGTGTGGACACACTTAGACACAGTTACTCTGATAATTTACTGGTGAGGCTTGGCGAAATATTTGAGAGCAAGCAGACGAGGGTTTCATCTACAAAGACGGGCCTCCAGCAGCCTGCGTGTTACCGCTTTGTTCTTATATTGCGAAAACATTGTGGCGGCTCTTGAGAAATTAAACTCATTAAGTTTGCATAATTTGTCTCTCGAAAACTGTGAAATAAAAGTTTCTCATAGTTTTTTTTTTTTTGTTTCTGCTCTATGATGACTGAAACAGACATTATCTGGCAATTCTTCAAGAGTCTTAAAACTGTCCTTTTTCCTCTGCCATACTGTCCAGTATTTCCTGGGACAGACTGTCTTGTTTTTCTCTCTGTTTTCATTGTATTGCTTTTCTGATGGCTTCTTCCTCTCTAAGTGGCCTTTCAGTCCATGTTGGTGCAGGACTCGCTACACTGGATAATGACACTGTCTTCTTTTGCTGTTGTCCAGTTGTTGATGTGTACATTTCGAACCGAAACACGTTGATCTCTCAGCGTGGTATGGAAACCCGGGATGGAGTCAAAACCGGTTCTTCCGAGACCAAGACCGTCTGAGACCGAGGCCGGATGTTTAGAACGTCGACAAATATTTCAGGACATTGAAACAGAGAAATAATCTGCCAGTGGAACAAGACATTTTTACCATATTATAAGTTAAAATGTCTTGTCCCACTGGCAGTAAGGGTGTGCGATACCAAGACTGATACCGACACTTTACACCCAAGTTTGATATGTCATCAAACTTCGGACCTTTAGGTGTTTTTGTTGTTTTTCCTTTGAATTGTTTCGTTCAAACCGAGGAGAGAATTCGGACAAAGTTTATAGGTGTCTAAAAAAAATACTTTAATAACGTATTAATATGATTTTCAAAATACTATCATTTGAGAGGAAATCAAAACAAAATCATTTTTGAGGTAAAGTTGCGAAACCAATACAAAATAAAATAAAATTTCAAGACCGAATCGGAAACTAAAGCATCGATCTTACCACCACCGCGTTGATTGATATTATCGATGTTTTGGCTCGATCTGCCCGCCTCTAACTGCCAGATTATCTCACTTATAACTCGAACTTTTTCATCAATATTAAGGAATTATTGACTTAAAACCAGCTCCTACATCTGCTGAAAGGTTACTTGTAAGTTTTGTCTTATTTCAAGTGTTTTCAAGATATCTGTACAAGAAACTAGACCAGAAATACTTGGTGAGGTTTTGTGTTTTTGCAGCGTGCCTACCTTTTTAAGGCTCATCTGGGATTTTTCCAGGGTTGTCTTGGTATTGAAGGTTTTTTAAACTATCTTTTTTTTTTTTTTTTTTTTTTTTTTTTTTAAATGTTGATTTCATGTCAGCTTTTATTCTCAGTAAAGCTCAGAGGCTGGCCTGTGAGATATTTTATAGTGTGCTTCGTCACCGTAGGGGAAGACAGGAAGGCTGAGCTTCAACCAAGGTGAGAAAGGATGGGGGCAGTTTGAGTGGGAACAGGGGCAATTAGTGAACTTGAACTCTTGGGGTCACAGAAAGGGAGAGTTCACCACCTCTTAGAAAGGTCACCACCTCAGCGTTTACTCAGCCAGGAACACACAAACAGGCCTAAACTCAAACACGCACACCCAGACCGCAGCGTGGAGGTCGGAGTTCACGAGTTAACTAAGGGAACTAACAACAACTGCATGGAGGGAGGGAGGGAGGCGGCGAGGGGGGAGAGTAGTTCTCTAACCTGCATCTGGCCTCCAGATGGTTTGTGAGTCATCCCCGGGTTAGACACACACACACACACACACACACACACACACACACACACACACACACATTTTGGCTTCCCCCGCTGAGACCGGATCATTCCCAGGTTGGGTCGATCAGAGGCTAAACTTGACACCTGACTCTTTCTCTCTCGCTCCCGCTTACACACACACACACACACACACACACACACACACACACACACACACACCACACACCTTTACACTTACAGAGATAATAAAAAAAAAATACCTGAGCCATCCCAGAGCAGAGTAAAAGTTCACACTATGGTTTCTGTCTTTAACTGGGAAGATCAGGTGATATATGAGAAGAACTTTTTAAAAAATTGCATAAAACTGGGCCTGATTCACACTGAGATTGTTTCACTGCTTTTAAACTTACGATAGATAATATTTAAAGTGTTATTTAGGAAACAAGACGGCTGTAAGCAGCCTGACTCTGTGCTTTCCTCCCAGTTCATGAACTCCTGCCTGTTATGATTGGATCACAAAGATTCCCATTAACAAAGCAGGGCATCTTATCTCAGCTGGTACCACATCTGAAGCTGAAATCAGATCCTAATGCCGCAGTGAAGAAGAAAACAACGCTCATCCAACAGACGTAGAAGTCCTGCGAAATTTTTACACCGCAAAAAAAAAAAAAAAAATCTTAATGTAAAAAAAATAAATATTAAAATAAGTATTTTAAATGTTTGTATTTCTAAACTTGGATCTTCAAAACACTTATCCCTACGATACAGTGGTGTGAAAAAGTATTTGACTGCTTTGGATCATTGTCTTGGTGCACAACCCAAGTGTGCTTGAGCTCTAGGTCACAAACTCAAGGCTGAACAGTTTCTCTATCGATGCGCGGTTCCACCATTTGCAGGAAATCTTCTAGTTTCTGAAGCAAAAACATTCATCTTATGGTTAGCTTCTTTTTGGGGGGACACTGCAAAATCACAAAATCCACTCAGCTCCTTCAGACTAGCCAGCAGCAATTAGCAAGAACCTGGTAGAACCTGCGCATCTGCTGAATTCATTATACCAGCTCAGTGAAACGCTGATAAAAACGTTGCTAAAGGGTTCATCGATAATCACTGTTGTCATGACTTCCTGAAGGCGGATTTAACGAAAGAGCAGGAGTTTTTAAAGAGGCAGAGGCCCAAATTCAAGGCGTTAAATTAAGAAGTCAAATTTATTTTGAGTCATATTTGATATTTACAGCATTTTTGTAACAACTGAAAGTAACATAGTTACTTGATTGTGCTGTAAAATGATTCTTTGTGCCTGGATAGTACATAATACTGCCCAATCAAGTAATTATTGACTTAAAACAAGCTTCTGTATCGTGCTGAATAGTTGTTTGGTCTTATTTCAAGTGTATTCAACATATTTCCTCTAGAAACTATGCCAAAAATACTTGGTAAGATGTGTTTTTGCAGTGGAGGATTAGGCAGTAGTGACCCATCACGTAACCAGATCAGGTATTTGGTGTTTTTTAATGAATCTAGAATGAGGAAAAATTTTGAGCTTCACCTCCGTGCAGATTAATGGATTAATTTTGGTGGAAAAACAGTTATATTCAAGTCGTAAGGCCAAGGAGATGAACTAAGTCTCAGCAAAATATGCACCAACCTTAGTTAAGTCCTAACTTGAAACTTAATATAGTGGCAGTAAATGTGTAAAAGACAGCCTCTAGAGGGTTAACCTTTGTTTACAGAAGAAACAGCTACCTAAATACACAGACAAATACCTCTTTACATTTTCAAACACTTCCTTTTCTGATTTACATCAAGGATCAAACTTCCCCACAATAAACTTTGTTACGATTACGAGTCCCCAGGTCTCGCATCAACAAATCTCTGAGGAACCACAGGCTAGTAGACTAAATAATGGAATGTTTATTGTGTATAAAGCAGATTTTTGCCAAAGAAACGTGTGGCATACAGGCAGATGGAATCAGTGAAGAACACAAAGCGGTGTTGAAATCCCTGCAGACACATCGTTTTCTCAGATATTTATGTCTGGTGCACTGGAACCCGAACATAAACAATTGGTTTCTGAGCACACAAAAGATGATACAGGTCGCAGTCTTAAGTAGTCCTGCTTTTATGATGTCGAAGTGACCTCAGAATAAATCAGACCAATGTTTGAATCATGGTCATGCGTCATTTGATTAACAAAGAGAGGCAGAGCCACATCTTCAGTCTGAACAAATAATACTGTTTGGTTTTAGCATTTCAGGAAATTTGTTTTACACATACTTTATTTTAAAATCAGCTGTTGCAGTAACTTGCATTTTTTTGTGGCGCTTACAACCAGAAATCATTTTTCAGGACATGAACCCTGTGATGTTAATATTCTTTTTATCCTGGATCAAATCAGACCAGATTTGCTTTTTATGTTGTAATTTTTTACACTATTTGAGAAGCATATAAGTGCCATACCTGCCTTCATGTCACAAATCCAATTCAGAGTAGCTCACTACTATTTATGCCTGAAAATGTATTTTGAAGTAAGTAAATGAGTAGTATAGGATAATAAAATAACACACTGTTGATTACTGTTGTTTAATCGATCATAATTTCATTTTTTGTTATGATATATACTTTTCAAGAAAGTACAAACAGATCAAAATTGTACATACCTAACCTAACCTACACAAAATAACCAAAAATTATCAAGAGAACAGTTTTTTAAAAAAAATACATTCAAATAAAACAAAATAAAGAAACAAATAAAACAAAAGCATTTAATGCCATAAGGAAAAAGAGTATTTCTATTTCAAGCTTAGCAACAACCTCGAGTGTAGACCCAGACTTTGAGTGGCAGTTAGCTTGACCGCTGTTAGCTTTAAGCTAACTAGCTGTTAGCATCACTCTGTAGCAGTGAGCTTGACTCTCAGGGGCTGGATTCTTCGAAGCTGGCATTTAAGATGATTATGTCACAGCCATGCGATGAAGGGTGTCCTAATTCGAAAGGTCCCCCCCCCCACAGTCTGTCCTTCTTTTCCCAGATTTGAAGGATGCGTCTGGTGTATCCATCTCAAGATTCATTCTTGGCCGAATGGGGAGATTTTTGTTCTTGTAACAATGATGTTTGAAGCAGGACACATAGCAGGAGAGGAGTTCAGTTTTCTTATTAAAAATTTGGCACAACAAACATCAAAAGGTTAAAGCGGTTGTGTTGTCAGGCATTTATCATTTGGATGGGCACGTTTTTTTTTTAAAATTAATTTTTGGAAATAGAAATTATAAAATTAATTCATTGATTTAATTAATTAAATATGATTAAACAAGTAAAAAAAAAAAAAAAAAAAAAAAAAAAAAAAAAAAAAAAAAAAAAAAAAGCAAGATTTCGAGCTCCATTTTTTTTTTTTTTTTTACTAGCTTGTGTTTAGCGCCGTGGCAGTTCGGTGTCAGGACGTACACCGAGGGAAGGGTAGGAATAAATCTGAAGGCCAGACGGTCCAGTTTTTATAACAGCTCTCTGAAGGACCGGGTCTTTGTCGACCGAGTATCTCGGGTCTATGGACACACCCTAAGTAACTGTTATCTTTACTCTTACTCTAAGTACTCGTTAACTTGATGATGAGTAGCAGTTAGCTTCACTCTGTAGCATGAGTTTGACTCTGAGTGACGTTAGCTTAACTGCTGTTAGCTTCACCCTGAAGCAGTGAGCTTGATGCGGAACAACTGTTAGCTCGACTCTAAATGGTTGGTAGCTTCACTCTGATTAGCTGTTACGTCCTTCGTAGCTGTTAGCTTCACTTTGAGTTATAGTTACCTTGACTTCGAGTATTAACTTGCTTGATTCACTGTGTTGTCGTTACTTTGGCTCCATTCTAACTTTTAGCTGCACTGTGATTTGTAGTTACTTCCACTCTGAGTAGCTGTTAGCTTGACTCTCTGTAGCTGTTAGCTCGTCTCTGTGAAACTGCAAGATTTAAGATTTATTTGAGATTTATCGTTAGCCATAACCTTTGCAATGACAATGGCTGCTATGCATATTATACACAGTTAACTGCTGTACCTTCCACTTGTGACAACTTTTATCTCTTTTATGAAAGTGTTTGAACAGATCACATTTTGAGAAATGTGTGTTTTTGTGTATAAATGTATTTATCTCTTGTCCCATTGTTGGTTCCTGAGGACTGAGCTGCTAGCTTGACTCCAAAATGAGAATTTCTCTGTTTCTTCTTCAAGCTGAGATGTTTACTTTAGCTTAAAAGCAGCATGCTGGCTAGAAATAAGCACTCCACGCAACCAAATTTCACCCACCTTGAGAGGGGTGAACTAAAGGCCAAAAGATTTTGGCCCTCAGATGAACGCATTGTTTGGCAGGTGAATCAGCAGGCGTTAAAAATAAAACGAGAGCGATAAAAGATGACAGATAAAATCTGGAGCTATGACTCCACATTCACACAAACACACGGCAGAGATCGAGGGAAGTGATGGAGGTCACAACCTTTCTTATCTTCCTGGAAGTGTTGTGAAAACCGGAATGTTTTTGTTTGTTGTCGCTGCTGATCTTCTTGAAGAAAACTCTCATGCATTAACAAGCAGACACATGCATGCGTGTATATACGTGCAAACTCCCGTGTACATATAAACCTACTCAAAGGTGCGAGAGGAGAAGTTACACACATAAGTTTATGCTTTTTTTTGTTTGTTTTGTTTTGACGACCGGTATATTTTGCCAGCCAGGGAATGTGTGTTTTCCTATATTTTGTTTTTGCAAGGTGGGTGGCTTTAAAGCACGAGAGAGAGCATATGTTTTATTCTGATTTATGTGCCAACATTGATGAATAAATGGCAAAAAGGTTGTACTTCAAAGTATCAGAGAGCTTTTGTGTTTGGGTAAGTGTGTCTCCCTTGGCCTCTGCAGGCCCTCTGTGTCCTGCTCAATGGCCTTTCCATATGTCTGATAATATGTGCATTTCGGGTGTTGGTTCAAAACCAGAAAAGAAAAGAAAAAGAAACTCATTAGAAAAATATTCGACTTGAGCAGAGAAAACATTCTGTAGATTTATACACACTGCAGGCTATATAATGTGGTATATATGATTTACATTCATCAAGGGGAATCAAGAAGAAGAAACTTTTCACATTTGGAAAGAAAACCTCAGTTTTTAGCTCCATCATTAAATCTCCCCTCTGTCTTCCTCTGCCTTGATCTCGTTTTTCTTCCTCTGTTCCTGTAAATTCTGCTGTTTTCTCTCCTCTCAACATCTGTTTTATAGGCTGTACTCGCCGTTAAATTCTGAGTTTTATTCCTGTGGGGTACGTGATCAGAACAGTTTGTTTGTCTGCAAGATTAAACGCAAAAAATACCAAACCAAATTTATTGGAACTCTGTTGGAAAGTTGGAGCGCGGGCAAAGGAAGATCTCGTTAAAATTTTGCCCTGGCTCTGAGCCACCTTCATTAAAATCAATTACTCGGGCACTGACTGGACAGAAAGATAACCGTTCCCTGTTTCTCACCTTTTCTGCTGGTCTAAAATGTTCCAAATCCATTTTTGGCGTTTTATAATTTTATTGCTGTACCAGCTAACGTATTCTTCATGTTATTGTTTGTTATATAACAGCTCAAAAACTTTCAGGTCAAGCTGTGTTTTTGTTTGATGTGATGATGTGTGAGCAGAGCATCAATAATTAGTAGAATAAGTTTGACCACAGGCGCCGATTCCGTGGGTGCGTCGGGTTCGGAGCACCCACAGAGATTACCCAGCACGTGTGCCAGGCAAGCACCATTACTATGCATTGAGTCATGTCCACAAAACCATACTGATGTGGGATGAGCATGAATCTGTCACAAAAATATTCGTAATGCCCTTATTTCTTATGCACTTTCAAGAGAATATGGCCTAAATTAAAGCTGGGAAAATTGCAGATGTTTTGATTCATAATCTATGCGTTCTGATCCTATTCTTCGTAGATATAAATCTGTAAGCAGTTTTGTCAGTTCTTTCAAGTTGCAGTAAGGGACAAAAAGAAAGTACTTTCTATATTGGACAATTAGATTAGTTTTACGTAACTTCCGCCGCAGGAGACGTAGTTTTATTAAATACTTTATGAAATATTTTATCCTGTTTGATGACTATAATGAATATCTTGATGTTCTATGAACAAACAAGGCAATTATTAGTCCAGTTTTTAATCGTTTATTGAGCTTTCAGAAATTACAGCGGCTGCAATGCGCCACAGAAAAGAGAAAATAATGCCAAAAAATTCTGTTTTCTCGCTTTCCCGTCGGCTTTTCTCCACACCCCACCCATCGCCATGGCAACCGACTGGCAACCGCCACACCAGCCGACAGGGATTTCGTTCAAGTGCATCAGGATGTGTATATATATATATATATATATATATATATATATATATATATATATATATATATATATATATATATATATATATATATGTATATATATATATATATACACATACATATATATATATATATATATATATATATATATATGTATGTATGTATATGTATATATATGTATGTATGTAAGTATATATATGTATGTGGATAATGTGATGTATGTATAATTATGGTGTGTAGTATGTATGTCTGTATGGTCTGTATGTAG